>CM067331.1:8322500-10722500 GCA_034376525.1 Nicotiana benthamiana | reverse complement strand
GTTGATGAAGGCTCTTTATGATCAATAATAAGCAATAAATGAAGAACAATAATAGAACACAATAAATGTAAATAATAGAAATAAGGGAGAATGTTCAAGTTAGAGAGCAGAGAATGTTCTTGTATTCAATATTGTGTGTTGTATATTGTATATCCTTTACAAAATGACAATGGGTCCCCTTTATATATATATATATGAAGGGGAATACCAATATAGTGCAAATGCATTTATTAAAAAGATATGATGCTGGTACAACTTAATA
Source organism: Nicotiana benthamiana (assembly GCA_034376525.1). Taxonomy (NCBI): domain Eukaryota; kingdom Viridiplantae; phylum Streptophyta; class Magnoliopsida; order Solanales; family Solanaceae; genus Nicotiana; species Nicotiana benthamiana. Next base: position 10,722,238 of record CM067331.1, on the reverse strand, counting down.
TCACAGTACGAGTTTGAACTAGCCTAATAAACTTGGTCAGCTTTAATCACGTGCCTTAGGAGTTTCTCGTTTATCCATCATAGCCTTTAATTTGCTGGGCCTCAAGGCTTCGGAGGCGGTCTCACGAAGCGCCATAATGATCATAAAATTGGACCCTCTAATTTTACCGTATACACTTTCTTTCTTTTTTCATTAAAAAAATATTACTTTTTATATTTAGTAAGTTTTTTGTTCCAACATTCATGTTTTACTCTAATGACACTTCCTCTAGAAAATAACAATCTATGTCTAAGACCATAAAATTCAAAGTTTTTTTGGTATGTATTATACACTTTAATTTAGTAGCACAAGACTAATTCTTTTTATATTCTTGAATTATATGCTTACTTAAACTAAGACATATACACCGAAACTGATGGAGTACCATATAATCATAACGGAAGAATCATCATAGAGGATATTAACCTGTAAATAAACTTAAAAGGTTAAAAAACTTCTGAGTGATATAATTTTACTTGATTATTAATACGATGAGAAAAATATTCATTAAAAATGTTAGCACCATTTGTTTTTTTCTAGAAAGTTGTGAACATTATCAATCTATTTCATATATAGTATCAGCGGTGTTCAAACCAAACCAAATCGATTAAAAATTCCGACTAAATTTGGTTTGACTTGGTTTGGTAATATGCAAAAAAATCCGAACCAAACCGACATAAAAATATATAAATTTTATTTGTATTTTAAAGACTTTATACTAAGTTTTCTTTAAAAAATATAAAACTATTTGAGATCCTCTCATGTATTAACCTTGAAAGCGTAACTTAACGAAAAATTATTATTAGACGACTAAGAAAATAACTATCATGTGTTACTAGAAAAATTCTCCTTTTAGAATATTATAATAGATCATATGTTTGTCCATTTTTTCCATATTACTAAACATATATTCACTTATCAAAGCTTTATCTATAATTTTAATAAAGTAAAAATGAAATAATATTCAGATAATAGAAAAACTCAAAAACCCGCAAAACTCGACAAAACCGAATCAATCCAAACCGATATAACTGATTTGATTTGATTTTAATAAAAATCGAACCAATCATATCCATGTACACCTCTATATAGTACATTTGAATTTCGAAACCTGTACATTAACTTTTTCAACATTTGTCATCATGTAGGCCAGTTACTAATTTGACCGGTATATTGTTTACTTGATTACTTCGTTGAAAAGTCGAGTGTGTTCGCATACTAAATATAATGATAATTGTATAAGGTTGCTCCTAAGATGAGAAGGAAAAGATACCTTGTTCACGTATGGGTGTCAATTTTGACTCATTAAACGTGCAATACGTCCAAATTTATATGATAAGGAAAAGATACATACTATGAGTGTCAATTTCGATTCACTATATGTGTCCCCTGTCCAGGACCCCCAAATTTGGCAGATTGTGCGAGTAATGTGTTCATTTAAGTGTAACTAAACCATAAGTTGTCAAATGTTGGGTCAATTCGAGGGCGAACTGCAACAATAATTAGTTTTAAATCCGCTATTTAAAATATATTTGTTATAAATAAAACTCTATTTAAGGTGAATGTCTATATTTAGAGAGATTCTAGAGTTTTACTTTGAGGCTAAGTCTTTTCTATGCCTATAAATAGAGGGGTCTTACCCCATTGTAAATCATCCCAAAGTATCAATAAGAATACTCCTCCCTCTACTTTTATCTCTATTGTTCTTATTCTTATATTATTTCATAACACGTTATCAGCACGAGACTCTACCGTCTCAAGAAGCACTTTGAGAAGATTAAGGAGTAATTCGCCCACACGAATTTCGCTAATTCCGGGCATTATCCGGGACACGCTTCAAGAGATAAGTATCGATTTTATGTTCGATTAAAATCTATTATTATGTGTTGTCTATATTACATACAAGTGATCCTAGCTATTTACTTCCGCTATTCCTTTCTTTGTTACAATTGAATTTGATTTCTTTCTTCTTCCAGAATTTCTATAGGACAAAAAGGAAAAAGAAAGAATGAAGAAAGAAGGAAAAGAAACGAAAAAAAAACGTGAGAGAAAGAAAGGAACAGAAACAGAAAGAGAAAAACGTGAGAGAAAGAAAGGAATTTACACAAGAGGTATATTTGATATCACAACATTTATTGGTATACCTTAAAGGTAAGTAATTTACTTTTCCCTTTCAAATTCTTGAAATTCTACGACTTGATTTCATATACAAACAAAGACAATAAAGTTTGATTATAACTCTAATGGAGTTTGTAAGAAATTACACTCACATGAAGTGGTAAAATTTCTATGCCTTGCCATGATTAAATTCATGTATGATTGTGGGCAAAGAATTGAAAATCCGTCCCATTGAATTTGCTCCATTCCTTTTAGAGAATGTGGTAGCAGTATGTGATAAGTCTGAAAGAAGACAAAATCTGTCCAATTGAATTTGCTCCATTCCCTTTAGAGAATGTAGTAGCAATATGTGATAAGTCTGAAAGAAGACAAAATTATTACCATGAAGGTATCAATGGATGTGGACGTGGCAATAGACGGAATTATAATCGTCATCATTGTGATAATGAGAATAATAAAGATTCTCAAAATAATCTTTCACTTTATGAAAGTAATATTTGACATGAGATTGTATATAGCACATACAGATGATTATGATCCATTCCCTGAAGTGAATGTGATAATTGTAATAGAGCCCGTAAGTATGAACACGCTCTTGATGTAATTTTGTTTTATGTCTGACATTATGAAAAGAAAGTTCGTTGCCCTTGAAATTTCGGGCAAGAACTATATGACATCCATTTGGATGCTGAAATCCATTTGGATGCAATGGGTCTTGGAGACGCCATTAAAGACAGAAATAATGCATCCACCCAAGACTATGCTAAGGCCTTGATTTTCTTGCGCCATCACCTTGATGAAGGTTTGAAACTGTGCTAAGGCCTTGATTTACTTGCGGCATCGCCTTGATGAAGGTTTGAAACTGTGCTAAGGCCTTGATTTACTTGCGCCATCACCTTGATGAAGGTTTGAAAATTGAATATATCACAGTCAAAGATCCACCTATCTTGTAGAATGGCTTAAAGGAGAGATATGACAACCTGAAGTTGGTCACTCTGCCACAAGCACGATACGATAAGAATCCTAAGGCAAATTAGTTCAGAAACTATATGTTATCGTTGCGGTGGAAAAGGGCACTGGTCAAAAGCTTGCCGACTACCAAGACATTTGGTTGACCTTTATCAAGCATCTCAAAAGAGTAAAGGCCCTGAAACAAATTTTGTCTCTGACGACAACTTTGACATCACCCACTTGGATGTGGCAGACTTCTTTGAGCACCCTGAGGGGAAAATTGACCACCTAAATTGTGATGGATCTGTGATGAAGGAAGATGGAATTGTTTGATTTTATTTCACTTATTTGTAATAGTTAGTGAATAAACTAATAGTCATCAGTATCATCTCGTATTAGTTAGTTTATGATATAATGTTAGTATTAGTTCTTTAGAATATTTCAATATGCTTAAATTTCGAAGAAATTTTTATTTTCCAGTAAAGTTAGTCGACTAACTTATCAGTTAGTCGACTATCTAATATTTCGCAATAAAATTGGATTTTTCCGCAAGCTAAGATAGTTGACTATCTTATTTAGATAGTCGACTATCCTGATGACTGTTTACTAAGATAGTCGACTATCAACTTAGTTAGTCGACTATCTAATATTTCGCATTAAAACTGGACTTTTCCGCAAGGCATGATAGTCGACTATCTGATTTAGTTAGTCGAATAACCTCAGCAGATTTTGAAAATATTGTTTAAATATGAAGCAAACAAATTTGTTTATTCTCATGTTCGTATATTTTCTTTTGTATGTCAAACCATGGGAATTAAATTGATTGAAGGCTCCTGAAGAGCAACTATAACTCTGCCTAAAGGAACAATATCTTAGAGAAAGCAATGTTCTCCTCCAAGTCTAAAAGGAACTTGTTGAGTTTTAGAGATATCATTCAAAATGGATATCAGATTGAGACAATACATGAGTATAATCTTGAATTCCTCATTTACTCATGAAAACGAGGCTGCCCACTTCGGTTTGAGGTCACGCCATTTTGCATGCAGCAATGTTAGTTCGTCTCTGACTGACGAATTGTCACAAATATTCCCCGTTACAATTAGTTTTGGGTCATGAACCTAATATATCCCATTTAAGAATTGTTGGATGCGCAGTATATGTGCCTGTAGCACCGCCATACCGCACCAAAATGGGTCCGCAAAGAAGGTTAGGAATATATGTTGAGTTTGAATCGTCATCCATTATTCGCTATCTCGAAACATTGACAGGGGATATGTACACTGCACGATTTGCAGACTGTCAATTTGATGAGACACTTTTTCCAAAATTAGGGGGAGAAGTTGGTGAAACCAAACGGGAAATTTTGTGGAAAAATGCATCATTATCTCATCTTGATCCACATACCTCCATTTGTGAAAATGAGGTGCAAAAGATTATCCATTTGCAAAGAATAACAAATCAAATGCCAGACGCATTTACAGATTTGAAAAGGATAACAAAATCACATATCCCCGCAGTGAATGTGACAACATCTGATTCACGAATACATATTCATTATTGGAAGAATATGAACATGAAATTGGTATAGAATATACCACACTCACCCCTAGAAGGAGGTTTGAGATGATACCACACTCACCCCTAGAAGGAGGTTTGAGATGATATATGGCATGAATGATCGTTGGTCACGTACCTATTGTACGCCAAAGTATTTTGGAAATATGACTATTAAAGGACAACGATAATGCAAGAAACATATCTTGCATATAAGTTTGACATGACCATAATGGTATAACTTTCTCTTTAAGAAATATATTCACCACATGGATGTTGATGAATTTGTGGTAGTACAAAATTAATTGAGAGCTCTAGAAGAGCCAATTATTACTATGTTGGAGAAACACAATTGAGTATTGTGCTGTAGTAAGTCTCAAAGAAACTTATTCAGTTTCCAAAGTACACGCGAAAGCGCTGATTATATTGAGATAAATAAAGGAAAGATTTGATATCTTTGATATCAATGGTATGTGTAATCAGTTTTCGATATCTTATTTGTTTAGCATGACATGAAAACTTGATATGCATCTAAAGTCTATTATATGGCTTATATGACTTAACTTATATGTCAATCCATGAAAGATTGAAGTTGCTTGAAGCATATACAATTCTTGGTCCTGAAGTACCATATCCTAAGTGCAACTTGTGTACATATGCATCTTGCTATAACTATAAGCATGATGGCATCAAGAATACCTCTATGGAGATATTGAAGAGTCATTCCACGAAATTACATGAAGATGTTCATATCTATCAAGAATGATAATTTCAAGGTGCGGAATATTTATTCAAGTTAATATGGTTGATTTATTTATCAAATCTCTACCAAAGATCGTTTTGAAGATGGTGCACAAGATTGGAATGCAAATGCTCAAGTATGTGAATTGATGCTCTATTCAGGGGGAGTTAATGCGCGTTGCACTCTTTTTCCCTTACAAGGTTTTGTCCCACTGGGTTTTCCTTGCAAGGTTTTTAACGAGGCAACCAATAGGCGCATATTCAAACATGTGTACTCTTTTTCCTTTTCTATAATTTTTCCCATTGGGTTTTGTTTTAGTTAAGGTGTTAACGAGGCACATTATTGAATAGACATTCAAGGGGGAGTGTTATAAATAGAACTCTATTTAAGGTGAATGTCTATATTTAGAGAGATTCGAGAGTTTTACTTTGAGGCTAAGTCTTTTCTATGCCTATAAATAGAGGGGTCTTACCCCATTGTAAATCATCCCAAAGTATCAATAAGAATACTCCTCTCTCTACTTTTCTCTCTATTGTTTTTGTTCTTATATTATTTCATAACAATATTCATAATTTATAATATATTCAAAGTAAGAGTGTAAATCAAGCCGAACCGTTACACTAACAACCCGGTTCGACCCGGATCAGCCCGGTTTGGTAAGGGGTGGGACGGGTTGGCTAGGGTAGTTAGGTTGTGCTGGTCAGGATCGAGCCTTTTTTTTTTTGCTACCGGTGCATCGAAACCCTACTAGCCCGCTAACTCTTCCAGCCTGGTCCAGCCCGGTTTATGTTATAATTTTTATTTTATTTTTAAATTCTGATCGTTGCTAACGGTCAAAATTAAAAATGACTTTGGGCAACAACCATTTTTTGCACTTTTGGTCATTTCGGCCTATCTCCTTACCAAAGTAGCCCCTTAACCCCCTAATAATTGATAAATTACATTCTTAGCCTTTAAATAACTATAAACAGCCCCCCTCCCCCTTCTTAATTTTTTTCCACAGCTTGCTCTTTTCTTCTACTCTAATTATCTCAATTCCCTTTTGATTATTGAATTTCTTATTGCTCTCAAGTTCTCAATTAATTAATATTTCAAGTTTATCAATTATTTATGGTAACCACTACAATATTACAATTATCAAATGAAGTGTGATTACCATTTTTGTAAGGTTCAAGTTAAATCATGCTCTGTGCTTATAGAGTGTACTCATATATTTGGGAACACTTTGAGGTGGTAGAAGAAAATGAAGAATGTCACGCCCCGAAGCTGGGCTTGGAAGTACCACGACATTCGGTGCCTGACTACATGTGATCGAGCGAACCAACCGGCTAGCTGAATTAACAAGTGATACCATAAGATACTAAATGCGGAAGATAAACTAACATATTTCGATATACTGAAAGTCTGAATGATAAAAATTAAAGTGTAAAAACACTAATACAAGTCTCAAACATGTCTGTAGCCAATATTGCGTAACACAAAAAGCTTGTGACTCTTCTAACTATTACTCTAGTCTATGAAGCCTCTAATGAAGTATTGAAAACACTTATTGTCTGAAATGCTCGAAAAGAACTGGGTATCACTACATAGTTGGTACGAGAATCCTAGCGCTCTGAATAATCAACCTGTAAATCATTACCTGCATCGTGAGATGCAAGCCTCGGGCAAAAGGGACGTTAGTATATTTGAATTGCACTGGTCTGTAAAGCAACTGAAAGAAAGAATAATAAATACTGAAACTAAAACTAAGATGACAACTGAGAATTGATAATTGATAACTGAAATGATAATTATTGAAACTGAAAATTGAAATAATAATTGATAAATGATGACGGAACTGGTAACTTAAATGATAACTAATAATTGAAATGAACAAAGGAAGTAAGGATGTGAATACTCCCTCTTCTAAATGATGAACAATCCTGTTTATTTGAATATGTGCACAAACTACGCCATCAGAAGTATACGTATACATAACTACGGCCTCAGACCCAAAAATGCATAAAGCATAAGCTACGGCCTCAGGCCCAAACATGCATAAAGATTAAACTACGGCCTCAGGCCCAAGTATGCATAGAACATATAAACTACGGTCTCATGCCCAAATACAGGTGTTCAACATTCAAAAACTGAGAATCATACTGAAATATATTGAATTATATGATACTTAAATGTTGAATAGGGCTAAACTGAGACATGTATTTATGAACTGATCATGAAAATTGAAACTTCAACTATTTATGACATGTTGAGTAATCTAGACTGAGACTCATGGGCATCAAACCCAAGTCTATATTGCTGATGCACTGGTTTCACAACATTTAGAATGAAAGTCATGAATGATTTACGAAGCTAGAGAATAGAAGTTCTACGATTATTCATGGTTCTAAGGCATAATCACTTTCTGAGGAAACTAATAATAGTCATAATGAATGAGACGTAGGGAGAATCATAGACATTCCCGAGCGCAAGGAGAATTAGCCTCACATACCTCAATTTCGCCCCTTAGTGATAGTACAATGATCCACAATACTAAGAACCTTCAATCTATAACATTAACATCCAATGAAACCCAATATTAGTAATAAATTTCATAACTTAAGCCATTTAGGCATATTATCAAACAGCTTGTAGGCATAAATCTCTACATCTCATCATCATATAATTAGTTTATCCAACTATCACTATTCATAAATAATTTATTCCACCATAATGATTAACTAATTTATAACTGCCAACATCACATATATGACCATCCATCCACACCCAACCAACAAAGTTCCATTAAATAATCATCTTTCAATCTGTATAATAGTTATGCAATTAAATTGGGAACTTATGGCTTCCAATCACCATACCAAGAGTTCCAATACTTATTCGTACTCATATTTCCTTAATAAATCATACATGTAAGTCTAACGGTGTAGGATTACCTTTTTGAAAAAAATCTTGCAAAACCCTCCTTTGAGTTCTTGAAGAAATCTCTTGAAGATCTAAGTTTTTATGTGTAGATTTCATCAATACTAGTGTATAAATGATGGAATTCACATCAAGATATTGGGAATTGCTTATCTTGAAGATGGGAGGGGTTGGAGGTCTTGAGAGAGTGGAGGAAAACCCTAAAATTCGTCCAAATGAAATGGGGAAAATAACCTCCGAAGGTTTTATATCAAAATAGGGCCGGGTTGAAAAAAACTAAGATTTTGTACAGCCGCGGCGCAATGCGTGGGACGGCGCAGTAATGAAAATTGTGTCTAGAAATGAAATTTAGAAGTGTTCTGTAAATCTACACAGCCACGCCGCATGGGGCAACGCAGGGGGCGGCGCGGTAGTGTAAATTTCTACTAGCTTTTGGTAATTTAGTTATAACTTCTGGTATGAGTGTCTAAATGACGAACGGTTTGAAGTGTTAGAAACTAGACTCCAAGATATTTTATTTGATAGGTTTTGCATCACATAACGCTTTATATAAATTTAGATATGCTTGTCCAAAGTGTGGTCTTATGCGTACTCGTTTGAAATTTTAATCTATCATGTAATTTTCCAACTTGGCTTAGACTTAGGTCTCTCCTTGGACCCCAAATCACTTATGATATGCCTCGTACACTTATTATCATAACCAATTGATAACCATCACATTAATGCTCATTTAATGCATCTACAATTGATTCAATTTTACGGGGTGCTACAAAGAAATTCACAAATTTCAGTACAAGGATTGTGGTCTAGTCTTTAAGGTTCGTCCGGGGGAGGGGGGGGGAGGGCACAACTGGTTTAAGGAGGCATATCAAGAGTTGTTTTGAGTGTCCTCCATCAAGTCGTATTTTAAGTTGATTTGATACAATTTGTTTTATTTTTAATTTGTTAGACTTATTTAAGCTTAATGTGTTAGTATATTAGACAAGTTAATTTGAATTATTATTATGCAACAAAAATATTAAATGAAAGCCTTTGAAGTTTGATCCTTGCATATTGGTCAATTCAATAATTTTATGTAGCCACTTAATTTAAATTCTCAAATTTTATATTTCAAATTTCAAATTTAAAACATTAAATTTTAAAAGTTTAATTTTATGCCTTAAAATACTTATATTATTATTTAAAAGTTTGCAAATGTTTAAGTAACAATTACATTGAACAAGGAAACAAAATGCACTACAAAAATAAAAATAAAAATTTAATCCTGACCCTGTCAGTACCCGATAAGCCCAAACATGAACAGGCCCACCAAAACCTAGAAAATCCCAGCTCACTAACCAGCCTGAAACAATAACCGGACGGACTGTTTTTTCGTGTCCATCCCGGACTAGCATGTCCGGTTAACACCCATAATTTAAAGACTAGCCAATACCCAAACTTCAGGACTAATAAGTATCCTGAATTTGGAACAGGACTTAGTGGGCATTTGGACATAAGGATTGTAAAATTCCGAAAAATGTGAAATTTTTTCTCAAGTGAATGATATTTGAAAATTATAGTTGTGTTTGGACAAGAATATAGTTTTAGGTTGTTTTTGAATTTTTGTGAGTGATCTCAGTAAAAAATTTGAAAACCATCTTTGTAGAGTTTTTAAGATTTTCGAAAAATACATCTTCAAGTGAAAATTAAAAATTTTATGACCAAACACGATTTCAAAAAAAAGTGAAATGTCTTTTTGAAAAAAAAAGTGAAAACTTTTCATGGCCAAACGAGCTCCTAGTGTCCTGAATTTTTGAATTGCTAATTTGAAATTCAACACTAAGTGTCTTGAATTTCTGAAATACTAATTTAAAATTCATGACTTTAGATTCGAACTTCTGGACACACTTTTTGAACTTTAGGACATGATATCCTGAAGTTTGAATTTTGAGGTTTAAATTCTAAAACATCGTGTCCTGAATTTGAGTGAAATTAGTTAATTTTTAAATACATTGTAAACTGTGGATATATTTTAAACAATATGCTTAAAAGTGGCTACCTTGTGTCATGTCCACTCAATTTGAGTAACTTAGCTAGCCCAAACCAATACATTAAGCAGTACTATGTAAAGAAGAGAAGAGACAAACAACTGATTTTAAATGAAGGATGCAATTTACTTTAATTGAGATAAAAGTAGGGTAAAAATTAAACTACACCTCATATTTACGTCATACCAATGAATACAAGACATATGTCCTTTATACACATATTTATAATGTAACCATGCTGAAGTAAGGCTGTAAATCTGGCGGTTCCGGACCGGAACCGGACCTGAACCGCGGTCCTGGCGGTTCTGCCGGTTCCGGCGGTTCCCGGGAATCGTGGCGGGGCGGTTCTACCCGTTGGAACCGCCAGAACCGGAACCGGATCGGTTCTGGCGGTTCCAAACGGTTCTGTAACGGTAATTTTTCAACAAAAAAAAAATTTTTAAAAAAAAATTAATTCCAAACGGCTCTTTTTCAAAAGTAGCCGTTTGGAAGTTTAAAAAATAGCCATTTGGCCCCCAAACTTTAACTTAACCCCAAACTTTATATAATTACACTATTTCCCATTTCTCAACTATAAATACCCCCTCATTCTTTCATTTTTATTCACCAATTCATCAATATCTCTCAATCTCTCTCAAGCTCTCTTTCAATCTTTCTAGTGCAAGTGCTTAATTTATTGTTGCAAATTCGTGAAACATTGTGAAGTTGTTGAATTGAAGTTTTCAAGTGTTCAATTTCAACGATTTTCAATTTTCAAGAAGTTGTTCGTCAATCCGGTAAACTCGTTCCAACTCTTACGTGCTAAGAATATTTTTGTGTGTTGTTAGTTTGCTTAATTATAATTATTATGGCATTTTCATTGAAAAAAATATTCGGTAAAGGAAAAGCTAAAACCGGTGAAAGTAGTGGCCAAAATACTACCCCTCCCCCGGCTCCCCGACCTAGAAAAGATAAGCAAGTTCAAAGTAGTAGCTAACCTAGAAATCCTAATGAACCCTTCGATACCTTGATAGTGATCACCCGTGTTTTCAATTTAGCGATATTGATTTTCTACATGATGTAGCAGTTGGTGAATAGATGATGATATTATGAATGCTCTCTATCCTAATGCACATATCTTAGAAGGAAATGAGGATGACGATGAGGATGAAACCCAAGCTCCAGTAGATTTAGATGATACATCTACTAGTCCTGCTCATAACTTAGGTGATGAACCGGCACACCCACCCGTACAAACTCCCACGTTTAGTAGACAACCTCCTAAACGTACAGAAATATCATTAGTTTGGCAATTTTTTATTCAACTAAGAGAACAAGATAAGGCAAAGTGTAAATCTTGTGGGAACTTGTTCATAGGTATACTGGAGATCGTAGCGGCACAGGTAGTTTAGTTAAACATATAAGATTACACCCTAGCGATAAGGCTAGATATTTGCAATTGAAAGCGCAATAAGAGGGGAGGACAAGTGTTGATTCTACAGTTAACCCAAGTACTGGTTCAAATCTATTTCAACCAGGAATAAACACAGTCACCGGAGTTATATTATATTACGATCCAAATAAGGATCGTGAAGAATTAACTAAAATGATTGCTGTTATGTGTTTGCGTTATTCTTTTGCTTCTAATCCTGCATGGATTCATTATATTAGAAGAGTATTTAATCCTACGTATAAAGGTTGGCCTCGCGCCACAGTTAAGGCCGATATTTATAAATACAAGCATGAATAAGAACAATACTTGCGCTATTTATTTACCCATATAACTAATCGTATGTCTATTACAACTGATATTGGTAGAAGAAATAATGGTTGTGATTATCTAACCGTAACCAGTCATTGGATAGACGAAGACTGGACAATGCAAAAACGCATTATTGCATATAGGATAATTAATTCACGGCACACGGGTAGGTTTATTGCTAACACTGTTTCAGATGTATGCAGATATTTTTGTTTTAGTGATAAAATAATGTCAATTTCTATGGATAACGCTTCTAGCAACACTAGTGCAATAGGTATGCTAACTAGAACACTTAATCCTGCTTTTACTAATATTTTTCATGTTAGATGTATATGTCATATTTATCATTTAATTGTTGGTGCTGGTATGAGCATATTAAACTTAGAAATTGAAAAGGTTAAAATGGCTCTTAATTAGCTATTTTATTCAAACCATAGAAGTAGACTTAGAGAATATTTTAAAAAGTGTGACGAATATGGCCTTAGAGAAAGAAAGATTCCTAAACCTTGCCCGACTAGGTGGAATTACATGTACGAAAGTTTAATAGTAGCGTACGAATATAGAAACCAAATTAACGCTACGTATAATTCTTGGGATTCTACTATTTATCAATCTTTAGATCTTTCAGAAGTAGAAATTGCTACACTAGCTGATGCGAAAGCATCAATTAAAGTTAATGCTCAAACTGTAAATAATGCTTATAAACAGGCGTTAGAGCATGCTAGGCCTAATATTCCAACCCCTACTTCGTCTACATCACAGTCGTCTAAAAGAGCTGCTGGCTTAACAGCTCTTAAATCGTGGACGGAGTTCAGGGGTACTCAAGGGGATAATTTAGATGAAATTTCCCATCTAAATTAGCTTCAAGTTTATTTGTCGCAGGGACTAGAGAATGAGAATCCAGACGGCTCTTTCGACCTTTTGGATTGGTGGAAGACAAGGGAAAAGCATTTTTCCGTTCTTGCAAGGATGGTTCGGGAGTTCTGTCGATTCAAGCGTCAACTGTTGCATCGGAGAGCGCTTTTACTCAAGCAAGACTACAAATAGGTGATCACAGAGCGTCGATGCGGCACAGCTTGGAAAAATCAGTGCTTTTTCGAGATTGGATCCGCGCAGAAAGAAGGAACTTTGGCCTAGCTGAATCACAACCAGAAATAGATGAGTGCTATGAAGAAATGATAGCAGAACTTGCTCAAGAAGCAACTTCACCCGGAAGTGGTGATGAACAGGCTTCATTTCCACCACCACCAACACAACCACCTCCAAACCTTGAAAGTTTTATGAGATTTGTTAGAAATAATGCAAAAATTATGATGTAACTTGTACATTGGCATGTCTTCTTTTAGTTTTTTTTCCTTTTAACGGTGGTATTAGTACCATGTTGTCTTTACTTCTATATCAATCCTTGAATATTTATATAACATACAATATATAACATACAACACAATATACTAATGACAACATTCTTTTATCAATATATACTACTTATATACAATTTATACTAATTACTAACTACAACACAATATACACTACTTATATACAATATATACTACTTAAATACAATATATACTACTTATATACAAAATATACACTACTTATACACAATATATACTAATTACCAAACACAATATATACTATACTAATAACATAGTACACCATATAAAATATATTCTACAATATACTAATGACTACTATACAAGATATTGATTTTAAAAATAAAAAAAAAATTCAGAACCGCCGGAACCGGAACCGCCAGAACCGGAACCGGATGGTATCCGGAACCGGATGGTAGCAGTTCCGGGTCCGGAACAGCCAGAACCGGAGACCCAAATAGACCCAGAACCGGAACCGGATACAGCCTTATGCTGAAGCGGTATGCAATCTCATGGAATTATTGCTTGATTTGATGTAAATATCGGACAGTCAAGATACAGTGATGTATTGCTTTAGATAAAGTAAATTTATTGCTTATTAAGTTCTTTCCCAAGGAATAAAATGTGCTTCTGCCTTGCGGAAGTGAAAGTAGGAAGTTAGATAAAGAATGAACTTGTATCAGTATCTCATAATCTGAATTTCAATTAGAGAGTGTGACTTTTAAAAGATTAGCTTACCACCTTTACAAAGACAGTCAATAATTCCTTGGTTTAAGGAAATTGTAACAAACAATTTTTTTGTTGCTCCAATTGGTTTGATAGATATGTTCAACAGTGGTGGTGTAGATCATTATGAAATCCATCAGAAACCAGAAGATTTTGATAGTGATGTACCTCAGAAGTGGCCACTGATCGAAACGCGCCTTCAGCTGCAACAATCCCACTTAAGGTCAGGGGATGTGATTAGTTTGGTGTTTACACTTTTCAGCACTCACTGAAACACTTAGTTGATGATGCAGAATTGACTTTAACTTAACCGCAGCAATGAACTTGGATTGCCCACTATGATTATACCAGTTCCAAGATCGAAGATATGCAGATGACATGTCAAAATCCAAGTCTAAGTGATGGTCTCTTGGTCAGAGAACAATCACATAGGAATATAGAGGAACACTTCATGCATATATGATCGAAATTGATGAAAGCATTGTATTGGGAGAAAAATGATACGAGTCTTCTCACGGGAGAATAATGACAATGGGAAAATGAGGCTGATTAAATCTCATCTGTAATAAGGCTATCTGGATTATAGACTTTAATATCACTCCAACATTTTGCCCTCTTACATCTAGTTTCTATCTATCCTGTTCCAATTTAATGAATTTAGCCCTTATTAGGTCATTCAAGCTTCTTCTGGCATTACTCTCTCATCACAACTCACAGACCCCCTCCATCTCCAACACCATAAGAAATAAAAGGAGCTCTAGAAGTAGGGGCTTTTTGTTTTGAAAAATATTGCCAATAGAAGAATATCTACCAAAAATCTCTGCAAGAACATACTCCATTGACAAACCTGTGGAACCTAACTCTGTCCCTAACAATGATCTCTCTGTTGTATAATCTACTAATTATCTTTGTCACTTCATGGCAATCTCTACATACTCTAAGATTCTTCACTATCCTAATCACTGTTGGTGCTTTGGTCTTCAAAAGGCCAAACGCAATAGCCAGCCTTTCACTGTGCTCACATAGAGCAATTTCCTTCTCTTCATCACTCACATTGTGCAGTATAGTAGCAATCCAAGGTTCATGACCTGTAGAATGTACCCTTTGAGATATATCTCTTAAGACTTCTTTGATCTCCTCTTCTTCAGGGTGCGACCAATCACCCGTTACAAACTCATGCACAAAACCATCAACTTCAATGGAACTGCATCCTGGCATTGCCTTAATACCTTTGTCTTTCATCTGTTTCCTCACGTGGCGCATTTTTTCCCAGTCAGATACCGATGCATACAAACTAGACAGTAGGATATAGTTCTCTGCATTCCACGGCTCTAATTCAATGAGATGCTGGCCAAGGATTTCACCTTTGTCCAAGATCTTGTTCTTTTTGCACCCAACAAGTAATGTGCGCAATATTGCTGGACACGGGGCGAGTGGCATGGCTTCAACAAACGAATAAGCTTCATCAATTAAGTTTGAACGGCTCAACAGATCTACCATGCAGCCATAATGCTCTAAAGATGGCTCAATACCAGACTCAATCATGCTTGCCCAATACCTTTTCCCTTCAAAAACTAGTCCACTACATGCACATGCCATAAGAACTCCAACTAGCGTCACATGGTTAGGTTCCGCCTGAACAAAAATGCAAAAGTAGACTATAGGTTAGCTGCTAACACTCAATTCGTCAAAGTTTTAACATTCAATGATAGATTACAGATAACACTTTACAACTCGATTCATCTAATTTTTACACAAAGATTCAACGCTGAGCCTAATAAGCACAAAGTCGTGCAGTCATTTAATGTTATATGTGAATCAAGATGACATTTATATATGATTTTAAAAGAAAAATTGCATCTTACGGCATTGTTCATAACCATTGCATTACCTTGGCTTTGTCCATCCTGGAAAAGGTCACCAATGCATATTCTGCAAGTCCATTTATTGCCAAGCCAACTATCATGGAGCTCCAAGCCTTGGCATCTTTAACAGGCATCCCTTCAAATACTTCGATAGCCTTTTCAATGCATCCACACTTTGCATACATATTAACAAGCGCGGTACTAAGCTCAAGATCATTCTCAATCAATCTCCTGTCAATATAAGCATGCACCCACCTCCCCAAATCTAAGGCCCCAGACATAGCACAAGCCGAAATCACGCTCACCATTGTCACCTTATCGGGCGAAACACCTGTCTTCTGCATTTCCCTAAACAAACTTAAAGACTCATTCACCATCCCAAGTCTCGAATACCCACTAATCATTGCACTCCACGCAACCACATTTCTGTCAGGAATTTCATCAAACACTTTTTCCGCCAAACCAATCTCCTCACATTTGGCATACAAATTCAACAATGAGGTTTGAACAAAGGGGCTTGATCCAAATCCAGATTGTATTACATGCTTATGCACTTGTTGGCCTTCTTTAAATGCTGCCAAAAGTGAACATGACTTCAAAACAAATGCTAAAGTGAAGGTATTTGCTTTTGGGTAATTTTTCTTGAGCAGTTTCTTGAAAATGAAAATGGGTTCTTGAGATAGAATTTTTTGGGATTCAAGAAAACCTCGAATGAGAGAATTATAAGAGAAAATGCTAGGGTTTGGGATTTGGGTAAGGACCCTCTTGGCATAATTGAGGCTCCCATTGGGAGAAAGGGCTGCAAAGGTGAGAACTTTGGAGAGAATGAAGGAGATAGTGGGAAGTGGAAGAGTGATGATATGGGCATGAATTTGATGGAGGACTCTCAGATTCGGGCATTTTGAAACAAGTGAAACGAGTCTTGATTCTACTTCTGCCAGCTCTTCTAACTTGCCTATGTTCGTCTTTGCTATAATGCTGGAGATTGGTATATTGAATGATGAACGTTGTTAGCTGTGACAATTGAGAACCGAGTGAGAGTGAGAGTGAGAGTGAGAGTGAGAGTATTTGGATTTTGGAGGCTAATCTCGAATTTGAATTAAGCAGGTAAATGTACATTTTCAATAACTTTATACAACAAAATCTAAGTTTGGACATTCATTATTTATACGCTGAATTAAGACTTTCAACTTAAACGGCCTCAATGGAGATGAGAAGTAAAATACAAACAAACTTGGAGCTTGGCTTAGCTGACTTAGAGTTAGAGGCTTAAAAATACTTTTAAGTGCTGAAACTGATTTAAAAAGCAGCTAAAGAGTTAGGTATATGAAGAATTTTGTTATAAAAAAAAGTATTTTAGAGATATAATAGTAAATATCTTGGTCAAACTTAAAATGTTTATAAGCTGAGATTTGATAAGTTGAGGAAGACCACCTTATGACTTTTGGCTTATTTTTGGCTTATATGCAATTAACTTATAAGCACTTTTAATTTTACCAAATGCATAGATAAGCCAAAAAATATTTATAAGTCAGTTTGACCAGCTTATAAGCTTAGCCAAACACCATCTCGGGAGCCTCCTCTTTTAGTTTTCAATTTATCCATTGTCAGCATATGGTTACCCAGCTTAATCAACTATAATAGGTTAAATTCTATCAATGATGGATAAAAGAATTACAATGTCATATATCAAGTAGATCATACAGTTAAGATATAGAACTTGGGCTTCAACGTGGGGCTAGTAGAATCCGCCTATGGGCTTTAATAGGTTACATAACAGAAGAATTAATCCAAATTACCGCTCACCTTATCGTATAAATTAAAAATAGTCGGTAAATATATAATATAGGTATAATTTATATATTATACGTGTATAATTAGTGTATAATTAATTTATATATATGTATAAAACTAGAAAAAGTAAACAATTAATATGACCAACTATTGGTGTAAAGATCCCTAAATTATATTTCCTTTGTTTTAATTTATTTGTACTAGTTTGACTTGACACAAAGTTTAATAAAGAAAGTAATACTTTTAAAACTTGTGGTCTTAAGTATGTCATAACATTTGTGTGGTTATAAAACTTTAAAAAATTATAGCCTGTAGGAATTAAAATTTTATTGAATTTAAATCCATAAGAAATTTGAATTTAATCTCAAATTAAATAAATTTTGGTCTAAATAAATATTATGGGCTAATATAATTAGATTAATTATTCAAATCCAAAAATACGGATTCAATGAATAGGTCTATATGCGTTGGGCTAACCTGTAATTGGGATACAAGAGATTATTCCACTTTATCAAGTCCAAGATGTAGTCTTCCAAGAGGCCCAGTTTGGTCTCACGTGTCAAAATGACAAGGCATGCCAAGTTAAAATAAAGGCCAATGAAACCACGCCACATGTGCAACTGATAATCTGACCAATCAAATACGGTCTTGTCACACTTCTTTCTGATTGGTCAAAAAGAGTGTTCTCATCACAACTATTCTCTTCCACAAAATATGATTTTCATAATTCAAAGAAGACACCGGAAGTGATAACAAGAAGCAAAAGAGAACTCATGGATCAAAACGTCACAATTTCTCTGCAAGCTTCAAGAAATCAAGTTCAAGTCCAAAAAATCAAGTTCAAGCTCAAGAATGAAGAACAAATCAAAGTTCAAGGAGTATGAGCTCAAATCAAAGTTCGTATTAGCTGAATTCAAGATTATCGCTACTGCCAATAAATATATATTCAAGATCAAGTTAATAGGTCCTTGAATTTATTTACCATCGGAAAGAAGAATTGGAGGATTCATAAAGATGATAACACTCATATCGTTTGAAATCAAATACTATGATTGGTCTAATATTTTTAGGTCTTGATTATTTTCTTGACTTAATTTATTGTCTACCAATTCTGACACGCTTAATGGGACCATCTCTACCTTTCATCTCAACTTTTCAATCACCAAAGTTCAAGAATATCGAATGGCTTCACAGAAAATCAACTCCAAATCAATTTCCAAAAAGACTACTAATTTCAAGTTCTATACTTATGTAGAAAGCATCCTCGATGTTACCGCTGGAAGCTTTGGGCCAGTTATAAGGAGCAAAACAAAGATCTTTAGGAAAACAAGCACTCCACGTATCGTTCGTGTCAAACCCTATTTTCGAATCTTCATACTCAAAAGGAGCGAGATTCTCCTACAAGCACGAACCAAAAAGGGAACGACGCCAAAATGATCGAAAAGGTTCTTGCCCAACTTAGTTCATCTAAATCCAAGAAACTTTTCATACAAGATGATAATGATAACTTGAGTGTTGGATCTACTCTAGTCTCCATTAATGCGACCTTTAAGATCCATCCCAATATTAATTTATATCATTCTTCATCCTCTAGACCATCATGCAAACATGACTATTTTATTAAACAAGAATATATTCTTCTTATTTGACCTAAAACAAATAATAGAGCAAAGAAAGCACAAGAAAAAAAAATAATCTACCTCTGCATTAATGTTTTCAAGTCGTCAAAAGTAACTTAATATGTTTTAAAGAAGCCAAAAGTGATGGTAATAGAATAAAGTGTATATGATATTTATAAATTTCAAAAGATTGTTGTTGAAAGTGAAGTGTCGATGTAGGATCAGGTGTATGAGGCGGTTGTTCCATTTTTCTTCATACGGCATTCGACTATGTGTCTTCTAAGAGGGACTGGTTTAATTACGGCGGAAGCACATGAATCCCAAAGCAACTCAAATTATTGTAGGAATTGTCAATGGAACATGAAATTATGTCTAATCATTACAATAAGAAAAAAATTCCTTTTCTAATAGGGAATGTAGATATCACTAGTGCAATTACTTTTTTTTTTTTGTTTAAAAGACTACTTTATATTAGCTAAAGATGCATTCCAGGGAGCGTCTGTGTGCCGACAGAGATACAAAAATTCCTATTAGTGCTACTATAGGCACTATTGTACCATCTCCTTTTTTACCAGTCGAGCTGCCCTGTCAATCCTTTGCGGCGCTTGCTTCCTAGCTAGAGCGAGACATGACAGCAATTGGGGAGAAGGTAAAGCTATCAAATATCAATCCAATGAACAGACAAAGCTTGATACGAATACAACTACTTATCACCCACCTTAGAATCAACGTATCAGTCATTCTTCCCCCATTAGACCCTTTCAATTGGTCTACAACAGTGTCATTGAGTGTTTTAGCCTGGTCCTCTCATTGACTTTTTATTCTATGTTTAATTATTTGGATTTTAGATGGTTAACGAGTCGAATTTTGAACGTAAAAATGGTTGAAGAGTTCTAGGCTGGTGCGAACACACCTGCGAAGGTCTTGGTCGCAGGTGCGAGGCCGCAAGTGCGTGGATGGCATCGTAGAAACAGATTTTGGCTGGGCTGAGCAATACACAGGTGAGAGGTAACTTCTGCACCTGCAGAAGCGCAAATGCAAGGAAGGGATCGCAGGTGCGAAGCGGGCGTGTGGCAGCAATCTCGCAAAATTGGAGGGAGGGGTCGCTGGAGCTATTCTGCAAATGCAAAACCTTGTCGGCAGGTGTGAGTGCAGGAGGTTGTCAGGGGAACTGTAAAAGCAGAGGATTTATCTCTCCTGCAAGATCGCAAATATGGTTAAGTGGGTCGCATGTGCAAAAAGCACTAGGCAGAATATAAACATTGGGTTCCGAGATTTTTATCATTTTTGGACTTTTCAAGCTCGATTGGGGACGGTTTTTGAGAGGGTTTTCACGAGAAATCTCGAGGTAAGCAACTTTTGATCATTTTTAATCATTAATATTGAATATCCATTGATGTTTTCACCTAGCTTATGTGTTTTTAAGGTGGAATATTGGGCTAGGGAAGAGAGTAAGAATTGGAAATTTGAGTGGCGATTTGGTGTCGGATTTGAGTAATTTTAGTATGACTGGGCTCGAGGTTGAATGGTGTTCAAATTTTGTAACTTTTGTTGGATACTGATTTGTGGCTCAGGGTTGACTTTTTGAGTTAACGTTTTGACTTTTGACTAATAACTTAGTATTTTCATATGTAATTGATTCCTATAGCTGTTGTTGATTGTATCGAGTTATTTGTGGCTAGATTCGAGGCGTCCGGATGCCGATTCGCGAGGGAAGGGCTTATTGGGGTAGAGACGGTTTGGGGTAAGTAACACTTCTAAACTTTGTTATGAGGGTAAGTGAGCACGTAATTTTTTTTCCTATATAAATTAATACAGTAGATTCAAGATAAATAAAATTTTCCATTATTTGCAATTTCGCAGATTTTTGTAGCATTTTTTCGTTAATTGTTTGTATTTGTCTGCATATGTTAATTTTGTTTAATTAATAAAAAATACAAAAAATATACTGCATTTGCATTTAGGATTTAATTCTATATTTTTGGATTAATTAGAAAATTAGTTGTTTTTTAGAAAAGGAGAAAATTACAAAAATAACTTATTTTACACCTTTTAATTTTAATTTATGTGTTTTGATAGTTGTTCTTTTAACTTGGTTTTTAATTATTTGTGATAATTATTATTTAGAATTAATTAGTATTTTTTGATAGGCTAATTTGGTTTTTTGATTTACTTTAGGATTTTATTTTTAATTTTGAAAAAAGGAATTAAAAAGAGAAATAAGAAGAAAAAGGAAAAGGGAATTGAGAAGGTTGTTAGTTTGGACTGTTTTAATTTTACGTAGGCCCAAATTATTTCCCCTCCAATAACCATTAAAACCAGCCCAGATTCGCGTCTAACCCAGCACAAAACCCGGTCTGCACCACTTAAAACCAAGCGACCCTATTTTCTGTCCAAATCGATCTCAGCCTTTGATTTTATTTGATCCAAAGGACGGAAACTGGATTTCCCTTATTATATAACTGTCCTAATGAGACTACTTCCCCTTCTTCGTCTCTCTCACCCCCCTCTCTTAGCGACTCATACTCCAAACCCTAGCGCCGCCCTGAAATCGCCCTCCCCTCCGGTGGCGGCACCAATCCCAATCCACCCCAAATCAACACCATGCAACCTCCAAGGCCCTCTCATTCCAAATCTGCACTTAATGCTCTTCGAATCTGTCTAGAACCTCTCGAATCTTAGATCCGAAGTCGAGCCCTAAAAGTTCAAAATCAGTTACGGTCGAATCTGGTGGCATGCATCGACCCATGATTGCTCCTCTTACGTTTGAAAGGCTGACTCACTACAAAACTATTGCCATTCGTTCTTTCTTGACAGAGAAAAGCGACTAGTATCAGTTTCGTGTGAATCAAGATATCAAGTGTCATTTCAAATTTAGCCGGCAAGTTTCATTGCATTTTTGGGTCCGTTTCTAATTTCATTTTTACCGGTTGTCCCTCTTCTTTCTTTTGTTTTTCCTTATTTGAAATTTAACCAAAGTTTTGGCCGAGTGTGAGATTTTTCCGTTTGGTCTTCGCTGGTTTTTTTGTTTCCAAATCTGTTCACCGGTCCTACTTGATTTGTTTAGTTTCTTTTAATTAAATAGCATGGTTAATATTCTGATTAGTCACCTAGTCAATTTAACTAGGGCTATTGTGATAACTTGGTTAATTTCTTGCTCATTTTTGAGTAGTAATATGTTGATTAGTATAGGCTTAATTCTAATTTTTTAAAAGTATTTGCCCTTTATTGTTGACTGATTTGATTTAGTCTATCTTGTGTTTGGGCTTTGAAGCCATTGCAGACCTCACCTCAATGGGGGTTTGATTTGGGTCACTGGGTCAGAATTGAGCCCAATTTTGGTTTCATTATCGGGTCAACTTGACCTATTGGTTTTCTGAAATAAAAAACAGGTTGTTTAAGGGGTAATTTGGGGATTGTAGTTGGGGAATCTTTGAAAACTGATTGAGGATGCTTCTAGGAAGTTGGGGTGGGGACTATTTTGAAGTTCTGAAATCTAAACTAGGGTTTTCTGAGCAAAAATGAAAATATAAAAAGGAATAAGTGCAAATTTGAGTTCCCTTAGATAGACATAATACCTTGCATATAAAAGGCACCATTACTTGAGTTAAAAAGTTAGAGATGAAGAGATAAAAATTCTGAGAAAAAAAAAATGGCTAAAATTTTTGAAACTGCACTGATTTCCAGCATTTTGTTTGATAGAAACTGATCAAAATTTTGTTCTAGCTAGGAGTTTCTGATCTTCTTCATTAGTTAAAATCTCTGAAACTTTTACATCTTGCACCTGAGTTGGGAGATGGTTTGATTTTGGGTTTTAAAGTTTGGGTT
Organism: Nicotiana benthamiana; assembly: GCA_034376525.1. Lineage (NCBI taxonomy): Eukaryota > Viridiplantae > Streptophyta > Magnoliopsida > Solanales > Solanaceae > Nicotiana > Nicotiana benthamiana. Next base: position 10,698,942 of record CM067331.1, on the reverse strand, counting down.
TCAAGCTGTTGCGAGGTCACTGTTGCATTGATACTGTTGTACTTTTGCTCTGCTGTTGTCTACTTTTTTCCTCACCTTTTCCCTTGCAATTTTTAGGTACATATCTTTGATTCGAAATTTGTAAAGAATGGTTTATGTGATTTTGAAGAAATGAAGGCCTTCCTTTTAGCTGGTTTTTCTCTCTCTCTCTCTCTCTCTCTTTATTTTGTTCCATTTGGTCTGTTGAATTAAGTTTCCTGTTATAGTATGCGTAAAGTAAGACTATGCTGTGAACTTTGAAATTTTATAAAATTTATAATTGGATTTTGTTTGGTATCTTATGATTCAGTTTGTTTTGGAGTCATTTCTCAGAAGTTGGATTGGGTAGTATTGTGGTAAGATTAACATAGGACATTTTTAGGAGCTTTTGAGTAAATGTGAATGTTTAATGGTATTACATTCAAAGCTTTCCTGCATCAGTAGTGCATATCTTTCTCTGTCCTCTTTCTATACTCATTTGCCAAAGAGTAAATCCATGCGATCGAGAATCTGAGGGTGATTTGTGAAGCCAAAGTAATCTGTGTTAAGGTGTTGATAGTATGGGAAAGATGCTTATCTGAGTTAAAGTTTATCAATTAGTAGGTGGTCTAAAATTCATGTGAAAGACGGTAGGTTGATAACTTTAGTATTAATTGTGCATGGGTATTTTTAAGTTGGAAATGGTATTGAAATTTCATAATGATTAGTAAGTTATCTTGTGCTCGGATAGTTGAGATTCAAAAGTAGAAAGTCAATTCCATTCCATGTTTAATGTAGTTTCTTGATGGAATTACAAGTGGCTAATTATGCATAAAGGTGAATTTTGAACTTGGGTCTAATATTGGCCCAATTGATGAAATCAAGGCCAGTCGAGTTTGCTTTTGTGACATTCACTTTTGCCAATAAAATTGGGCTCACTTTTGCCAATAGCACTTGTTGATGATCACTCTTCAAGAACTTGGGCTCGAGTTGGGCCTGGGTGGTAGACAAGCCGTATTTTGTTACATGCGAGGCCTGTTATATGAGCCCAATGTTCTTTTTTGTTAATTGCAGACCATTCTGCCCTTCACTCACCCTTTCTAACATTGGTCTATTGGTTTGAAATTGGGTTCAAACTTTAGTCTAAGAAATAGTGACAAATATTTTGAGTTCCTTTAATCACCTGATTAAATTTTTAATGTAAACCTGAAGCGTGCCATATTAGATTACATAAATAACTTATGGCCTTAAAATTTAATTTGATTTTCCTTTTAAAATTAGAAATGTGGTGTGTCGTGCCCAATAAAATCTCAAAATACATGGCCTTCACTTAATTAATATTTTTCTTAATCCTTAGAATTCGAGGCATGCAATTTAGCGAATTTTCCATGGCCCTCGCAAAGTTGAAATGCATAGTTGCTTTAGGCACGTATTTTAAAAATTACCTTCCTAAACTAGTGTGTGCATTTATGTGACCTAAATTCCAATCTCAATACTGTTATATAAACTAAATCGGGGACCGGGGGTGCATTAATGTGAATGATTCATGATATATTTTAAATAACGTTAAATTCTTCCTTTAGAATAATTAAATAAAACCCGTAAAGTTAAAATTGAATCATAGGCTAAAACATGTAAGAGAATCAGATAATAGGCCAATTATAATAGTTGAGCGACCGTGCTAGAACCACAGAATCCAAAAATGTCTAACACCTTCTCCAGGGTTAACATAATTCCTTACCCGGATTTTTGTGTTAAAATTCGCGGACTGTAAAACAGAATCATCCTTTTTCTCAATTCGGGATTTTATCCAGTGACTTGAGACACCATAAAATTATCCCAAGTGGCGAATCTGAATTTAATAAATAAGTAATTCCATTTCGATTGTCACATTAAATTGGAAAAAAACTCTCTTATACCTTCTTCCGAGGGTGTCGGAAAAGGAGGTGTGACAGCTCTGGTGACTCTGCTGGGGATAAGAACCCAGAACTTCCGGTTCAAGGTTCATAATTCGAGCTTATAGTAATTGTTTTATTTGACTTTATTTATTATCTTATTTTATTCACATGTTTGGGCCTAATGTGCTAAGTGTTGCTTTTTACCTCTTTGATATTATCTGAATCGTATATAAACTGTTACGAAACCCTTGTCTTCTCATCTCCGGGGATGTGCACGCTTGTGTGACTCCTTATTCTGTTAGTGTCATACCTTGGAATAAGAAAGAGTCTCGGACAATTTACAAAGTCGGATGGCCTTTTGGTTCCCGGTACGTAGCCCCCTCCTTGGCTCGAGTTTTCCACTCGGGTACACAAGTCTAGAACAATATACCTAAGTTTTGAACTTAGAATAACACAGCTTCATGACGGATCCCTAGTAGGAATGCTTGTTTACGTCATATGCATTTGACTTTGGGGACTCAACACAGGGGTTGGGTCCGTCTATGACAGGCGTACCCGAAAAATAAAAGATCATCCTGATCAGGCCTCCTATGTGCTACATGTTGTAATTTTCAAGGGTAAAAGGGTCATTTGGCGGACCAATGGTAGTTGAGGACAAATAAAATAAGAAAAAAAGAGGGGGAAGTGTGAAAATAAAGCAAGTGGAGCCCAGTTATGTATTTTGTTATATTTTTTAAGAAAAAGACAAAAAAAGAATGAAAAATTCAAAAACATTTTGTACTTTTTCATCATTTTCCTAAAATCGAAGATAAAAAAAAAGTAAAAGAAAATCCAAAAAGAGTTTATATGTTTCATCATTTTTCTAAAAAAAAGACAAAAAATATATTTTCTCAAAATAGTTTTTTTTAATTCTCGCCCGTATCCAATCCGCCCGAACTACGCATACCTGATTCTCGTCTTTTGGGGCGTGATATGTAGGCAACTGTCATTACCCAAAATTCACTAAGGGTCGCGGTGGCGTCGAACACCGCTGTCAGGCCAACCATTTAAAATTCTTATTTAAGTTCTTATTTTAGTAATTTCGAAAATACTTCTTTATTGTGATTTAAGCAATACTCAGTATATTCCTCCAAATAAATAAGGACACATTAAATCAACTTTTAAATTTCTGTATAAATCCAAACACATCCCCAAAATCCGGTGTCGCAAGTACATGAGTAATTTTCTAAGAGAAACCAAATAGGTACAATAACTGTCCGGAATACAATTGGACAGAAAGTAAATAAAATTCTGAAAGAGTCTATACTAGTTGCGGAATCTCCTCGAGGGATTATAACTCACCTAGTCTCTGCGCCTGTCATACCGTTATGCTACAAAGCCATGAGCCACAAAATAAACCCGTGCAATAAAAATGCACAGCAAGTATAGTATGAAAATAACGTATACCCAATGAGTATCATGCCTAATCTCGAAGAAGTAGAGACGAGATGGTAAATTTTTACTCTTACTAATGGTCCAGTAATGATATACTAAAATGTGTGGAAATCATGAATTTATATAGCATGCTCTAATTCACAAAGCTGTAAAACAGGTAAATACCTTTTAACAATTTACGAAGGATTTTCAAGATTTCTTTTCATTTATCTTGAGCAATTTATGTCAGGCCAAAAGGCAATATCAACATCAAGTATGTCAAGTAAGCAATATAAACATGCGCATGTCATGCCGAGGTCGACGACCCGCTCCAACAGAAATATAAATTGTGCACTTTCGAGGGTCGAACGACCCAAACCATAGATGCACCTATTTAATCTGCCGAGGCGTTCGGCCCTTTTCCATAAATAAACACATACCCTGCTCGCGAATCATGCATGCGACGCAGGCACACATAAGAATATATGCTCAATCAGTCAAGTAAGAACTTATCGGGGAATATTTATCCAAATAAAATCAATTCTCCTTTAAAAAGTTTGAGAAATAAAGTTTAATCCTTTTAGAAATTCACTTACTAATTCAATATGAGTTAACCAATTTAAGCTATCAATTGATTCATAAATAATTCAAGTATAACATTCTTTTGGATCCTAGTCTACCCGGACAATAGCATAATAGTAGCTATGCACAGACTCTCGTCACCTCGTGCGTACGTAGCCCCCACAAATAGGAGCACATAATAGATTTAACTCATCTATGGGGACAATTCCCTCTCACAATGTTAGAAAGAAGACTCACCTTGCTCCAAAGACCCATAAGCAACATTCTACATTTCTTCTGAAGACTTTCACCAATGCACAATGCTCCAAAAATTGCCATTGAATATACAAATTAATTAATATATGCTCAATTAAATTTACAACCCAATTTGTAATAATTTCTAACCCAAGCAAAAAGTTGACAAAAATGCCCTTGAGCCCTCATTCCCGGAATCCGAAATTTCTCGAAGATAAAGTTTACTCATGAACTCACAAACTCAAATATATATTTTTTCTTAATTCCGTACTCAAAATTGTTGTCAAAATTCAAGAACATTAATTTTCTAGGTCTTCTCTCAAACCCCAAGTTTTTCTACAATTTTCATGCTCAAATCCATACATTATTAATATATTTTACTCAAAATAGATGGGAATATCTTACCTTGGCATTGATGATGAAAATACTCTCTAAAACTCCTCCAAGAATTGCACCAAGCCAAGAAAATATGATGAGAAATGGCCAAAATCGGGTTTTAAAACAACATTCTGCCCCAGCACTTTCCGCTTCTTCAGAACTATTTCCGGTTATGTGGTCAAAATGCCGCTTCTGCGATCCTGGGCTCCAGCCCCTCCTTTCTCTTCTGTCATACCCTTTCCGTAGATGTGGTTCTGCTTCTGCGGAACCTTGACCGCATCTGCAGTCGACAAGCCTTCATCAAAAACCGCTTCTACGGCTCCCTCCTTGCTTCTGTGGGCTGCTGCGGTCCTATTTCCGCTAATACCAGCAACTAGCAAACCTCAGTTGTGATGACCCGGCCCGTTATCTCATGAGTTACTGTCCCATTTCTCCCATTTTTATGCTTCTTCATGTCTCGTTATTGCTATTTGGTGTGTTAGAGCTAATTCGGATTGGTTTTGGATAGAAATGAGACACTTAGCTCTTTAAGGAAGGATTGTTTTGGAAAAGTCAACCAGATATTGACTTATGAGTTAGAGAGCTCGGATGTGATTTCCTGTGATTCTCTTAGCTTCGAGGGATTATTTGTGACTTAGGAGCGTGATCGGAAGTGGTTTTGGAGGACCGGTGTAGAAATATGCTTGAATTGGCGAAGTTAGTGTTTTAGCGATTTCCGGTTGATAGGTGAGATTTTGATCCGAGGGTCAAAATGGAATTCCGAGAGTTTTAGTAGCTTCGTTTGGTGATTTGGAATATGTGTGCAAAAGTTTAGGTGATTCAGAGGCGATTTGGTTGGGTTTTTGATCAAATGCATATTTCGGAGGTTTTAGAAGAACTTAGGCTTGAATCCGATGAGAATTGATGATTTTAGTGTTGTTTGATGTGTTTAGATGATTGGAACAAGTTTGTATGATGTTTTGGGATATGTTGGTTCTTTTGGTTGAGGTTCCGAGGGCCTCGAGGTCATTTCGGATGATCAAACAGATTAATTCTAGCCCTAAGGAGTTGAAGATTTTCAATTTTCAAGTTGCAGAGATTTTGTTCAACGCGATCGCAGGGGTGATGCTACGATCGCATAAGAGGATTTGGGGACCCAGCTGTGTTGTGCATTGCATTCTCAACTGGGAAAATGCTTTCGCATAGGTTCAGGAACTAAGGCAGTGCGATAGCAGGTGTTTTGATGTGATCGCTTAGAGGGGATTTTAAGAGCTTAAAATTTGTGATGTGCGACCGCAATGGTTCTGATGCGTTCACATAGAAGGAATCTAGGCTGGACAGAAGGGTTTTTTAATAGCATTCATCCGCGAACCTAAGTTTATTTACTCCATTTTTGAACAATCTTGAGAGCTTTTTGATGAGGATTAAAGAGGGATTGGACTAGGATTGATTGGAGGTGAGTTCTATGGTCTTAAAACACGATTATTATGTGAAATTAACCTTGAAATTTATGGAAGTTATACCTAAAGTTGAAAAACTAGGTATTGAGTTTTGAGATTTTAAATTAAGGGTTTGAGGGGTCATTTGAACTCTGATTTTCGTATTCTTGATATGCATAAACTCGTGGGAGACGAGGAATCTAATTATGTAAAAATTTTGAGTTTCGAGAAATGGGCCAAGACTCCGGTTTTGGTAATTTCGGGATTTTTGCCCGTTATTGATTGTTTTTGATCGGGTTTGTTCCCTTAGGATATTGTGACGTATTCATGTGGTTTTGGTTAGATTCGACGCGCATGGAGGCCGATTTGAGGGGTAAAGGCATCGCGAGCTAGAGATTTTACCGGTTCTAGGTGAGTAATGATTCTAAATTATATCTTAAGGGTTTGAAACCCCAGATTGCACATCGTAGCGATATAATGTTGTGACTTGCACGCCAGATAGTGGGCGTGGGGAAGAGCACTACTGGGGATTGTGACTTGGTCAATCCCGATTAATGAATTTACCGTGTATTTGACACTGTTGCTTGGGCTGACTTCCATATTCGGGCTTCGTGCCAACTATTTATATTCTTCAGGGGATTATTTTCACTGTTTCCTCACCGTTTTGACTTATTACTAGCACTCAGTCATTCTGTTTCTCTACTATTTTACAACTCAGCCACTTTTACTTAGATTTGAGTCTTAAATGATATTTTTAAATGATAACTTGGGCTGAAAGCTACTATTTTAATAATTCTAGAGGGGATTGTGATGATACTCTGACTGAGTGTGAACGAGGGCCAAATGTGAGGATACATTGAGTAATATGAGGCCGAGGGTATGGATGTGAGAGTTATATATGGATTGGACTGCACGTCACATCGATACTTATATGGATCGGGCTACACGCACAACAGTATATATATATATATATATATTGGATTGGACTGCACGCTGCAGTGAAATAGCGTTTGGGCTGTAGGAGCCCCTCCGGAGGCTTCACCCCCACAATGAGCGCGGGTACCCATATTGATTGGTATGCATGCCGCAGCAAGATATGGATCGAGCTGCACACCGCATCGACACGTGGATCGGGCTACACGCCGCAGCGGTTACTATGTGATACTGTTCTAAGAAAAAAATGAGAGAGGGAGACCGAGGGGCTTGTATAGTTTGAGATGTTGCCCGAGGGGCGAACCTTTATGTGCTCATCTTGCATATTTATTTGCATTTTTACCTGTTATACTGTGGTATTTTTGCATGAGGGTGGATTTTCTGTGCTTATCAGCACTAACTATTTTGAAATCATTTTCGTAATTATTGAAAAGAACATTTTCAAAAGAGATTTGAACTGAGCCAAGTTATTTCTAAAGATTTCATAGATTTCACTGTTTTCTCATAATATTTTACCCGATTTCTATACGCATGTTGGCTTAACGTGATTTCTTGCTGCTCAGTTATTATTTACTTCTATTAATCACTGAGTTGGAGTATTCACTTTACTCCCTGAACCTCGCGTGCAGATGCAACTATCTGTTCTCCCAGTAGCGGTTTTTGAGCTGGTTGAAGGTTTTGCTGTCGTAGATGAGAAAGGTGACCGCCATCATTCGAGGCACAAAATTTCTTCCTTGATTTCTAAATTTTATTCTGTGTATTACTGGCCTTGTAGTTGTATTTAGACTTCTCTAAATGCTCGTGACTTATGACACCCCGATTTGGGTTGTGTTTTCTTATACCTCCGTCAAGTAATATTATTGAATAATCTTTAAAATTATTTATACATGTTATCTATATTTTCGAAAAATGCAAATAGGGTTGTTTGGCTGGCCTTGTCTTCACGAGAGGCGCTATCACGTCCGGAATGGGGTTTGAGGTCGTGACAAGTTGGTATCATAGCCTAGGTTACATAGGTGTCACGAGTCATGAGCAGGTTTACTAGAGTCTCGTGGATCGGTACGGAGACGTCTGTATTTATTCTTGAGAGAATGCATATCCTTTAAGAAAAACTTCGCATTCTTGAATTCTTATTGTGCGTCCTTGATTCAGCTTGAAAAGAAACTCTTAAAATTCATTCCACGCATTTGTAAGTGCGCATGCGCGCTCAGTATCAGATGCGCCTTGATGGCTTATGATTCCTTGATCAAGGGGCGAGATGTAATCCCCGTGAAATTATGTTGGGCCGGTCAGGAGGACTTGGGGCCGGATCCTTGCCTATGGCTTGAGCACCGAGGTACTGATTGTGTGAGCAAGTGTGTTGAACTTATATGTTCGGTATTGTCCCTATTAGCCGGAATGTTTTTTGAATATCTACGTGATGAGTATTCTAGTACTGTGAGATGTATCTATAGGACTTGGTAGTGACAGAGAAGTCAGCTAGATAATAGTTGAACTGTTAAGGGTTCGATTCCTATTGTGATTTGATGTGTAGCCCGAGTTATGGGCGCGTGAAGAATCTTTTTGTGTCTTCTAGTTGGGTAGGGGAGTGCATTACATGTGGCGGTATGAATTCATGCCCAAAAAGACTAAATGACTGTGTAATATGTGTGACGGTGGAAGGTATGCAAAAAATACTAAATTAAGGAGAAGCAAGTGGGTTATCTCCTGCGGAGTGTTCATAAGTGGTGAGATCCTTATGTATATGTTAGAAGATCTCATGTGTAAAATGGAAGGGTACGTGTTGAGATTTGAAAATTCAAGTCGCTTAAGAGAGTGGACTAAGCTTATGTGGGGATGAATGCGAGATTTGCAGAGGATTACAGTACTAGATGATATGTGTTTTCACAAACTTGTAAAAGATTTGAGTTTAATCTCACAATGATACTGTGGCATCATTAGAGTAAAAGTGCTTTGAGTTGTTGAGTGTGTCTTAATATATGGCTTCGAGCCAAGTTCGGGAGTTTGCTGTTGATTAGCTGATTGCACGGTTATGTGCTATGTTGGTTCCGGTTTGAGGCATGCTGGCGAAGTTCTGGTTGCGGATGGAATGAGTGAAGAACAATTGTGATAGAGATCATATTATGCTTTATAGAGTACAGGAATCACGGAATGTCTAGAGTGTTATTGTCAAAGGATGCTCGGCGTATAGAGTAGGAAGTTTCTTGGTTGTATTGGGTTGAAGATACCATTTTGTGGTATCGGAGTTCCAATGAGGCACTAGTGGTTTTGTCCGTCAGGTCAGGTGATTTGCAGTTTGAATAAGAGAGAATGACTTTCGAAAATGGTTCTAATGTGTTTAAGAGTCTACAGGGAACAATTGGGTATCTTAAAGTTGCATGTGTGGTTAGAAACTGTGTTTTCATTGGAAGAGGTTCAGAATTGTATTTATATGTTAATTATGGGATTCTATGTATCAGTATCAGGAAAGTAAAGGCAACGGATTTAGATTCACATGAAGTTCTTTAGAATAATGTGCTGCGGAATGTGGTGTTTTTGGGAATATTCGAGGGGGAGCATTCAACAGCTTATGGGTTTCAGACAGTGTGGTTTTATGCTTAGGTCTCGTATGGTAAGCCTGCGTCGAGGAATTGTGGTGCTACGACAAGAGGAAATATCAATTGAAAATGAACCAGAAGGAAATTTAGAAAGATGGAGTAGCTTGATAGTAGATCGGATCGACATGGTAAGGATATGATTAATTTTTTGTATGTTTTAGAGGTAATGAGTTCGTACAAGTATTTTGCAGCAATGCTCTTGAGTTTCGACGACTTGCTTAGCTTGGTCTAGTTAGAAGGATTCAGTCCTGGCAGTTTAGTTGGTGCAACGGAACTGGAAGAGTTCTTGTTGGGTTTTACCGTGGTTTGGTGATGTATATTTTCTATGGGCATGCGAAGAATGGATGTATAGTGGTCTTTTTCCTACACGGGACCAATGAAAAGCTCTTGACTAGTTGAGTTAATATATGTCTGTGGCTCGGAAGGGAGGTAAGGTTTTCATGTATTCTCGGATGGTATGTTATATGCGGTATATCGTGGAAGGCTGAGAATTGCGTGTGTTAGGTTACAGTTCAGTTCAGAAAGGAAGCTCATAAAACACTTAGGCAGTGGGTAGCCTCAGAAAATCATGGAAAACGGTATTGCTATTCGAAAGTGATTTGACGAGAGTATGTGTTTCCAAAAAAGGTTAATGTGATTAAATGGATGGAACTTCGGTGGTATTGCGGCACTTTATTGTTATATCGACTAGTGATATTCGGGTTGGCTTAGTGGCACAGGGAAATTATAGAGTATCTATCGTGGAATTACTGGGTATTAAGGTGTGGTATGATTTTGAATGACGAAATTGGGATTTGGTACTATGATTCGTGTGCTATGTGGATTTGGAGATGGAAATTCTCATATGCAGGCCATGTTGTGGTTGTGGATTGTGTGTATCGGCACCGTTTAGCGGCTATCGAGATTTGGAGGGTCGAGTGGATCTTTACCTGCTGGTATGTTAGATTTTAGATGTGATGTTTGAATTCAGACTGGTTGTCTTAGTGTTGGGTGATTCTGAACTATTGCTATGGGTTATGCCGAAAATGCCACGGGTTGTGTGGTGAGCTGCGTGGATTATGTTCTAGCAGAGTGACTTATATTACAAAGACCCAACGGGCGTGTTTTTCTTAATTTGTGCCTTCATGATGATTGGCATTGCAGAGGTTGCTATCATGGATTCAGATCCGGTGTTGAGGGACTCTTTGGATGCATTTCTGTGGCCGGGCATGACGCCAGGTGAGGTTGTTGATTTCGGTATTGATTTGGTGCTGGCCACTGTATCATATGGCACCGACAGAAGTTAGAGAAGTGGAAAGGAACAACTTCAGGTTTCCTTGGTAAGAAGTTCGTTGGCAGACCAATGTGGATATGTGTTCTAGCTTGAGTCAACTTGGTTGGCAGAATTGTATTGTCGAGGGATTGGTTGACTTGAGTCTTGTTGAGCTTATGAAAGATCAAGAGAGATCTATGAATTGTTTTCTGTGTTGTGAGACGTTATGATTTGTTGGTTATGGGCACGAATGCTGCGATTCTATTGGGGTTCTTAGTGGAAGTCGAGCGGAAGAGTAATTGGGTGTTGCTCGAAGAATGAGACATCAGTTATGTCCTTTCAGGGTTGTGTGGTTTATGTTATTTGCTTCACTGTGGGCATGATGAATTGCTTTGGTTCCAGATATCAAATTGTGCGTGGTTGTCTATTTTGAGCATAGTGACTTGAGGTGTTTCATGATTAACACTGTTTAGATAGGATCGCGCATTGTAGCGAGGCCACGTGGAGATATGACCATTCGGGGTGGATTCAGGTGTTCAATTTCTATGATATGATATGGGGTCTCAGCCTTGTGTTGTGATGGTGCCGATGAGCTTGAGGTACAACTCTTCCATTTGAGTCATTTAGCATGTGTAAGGGGTTAATATCGAGGTTCGGTTCAAATTTGCTATGGTAATTCCCAGAGGGAAAGCGGCCTCATGAATGGTTAATCCGAGAATGGTTTCGGTTTATTGCGTGTTTCATTATCGATGGAAGTATATGAAAGTGTTGGAATGAGATTTCAGTTGATAAGAGTTTCTCTATCGGTATTTAGGTGTTGTGTGCAGCTGCTGCGAATAGAGGTTATTGTTTCGAGCCTTAGAGCTATGTGGTTTATCATGTAATGGCACCGAGGTTGCAGGTATGGGTTATTACAGTTGGTTTGGGCTTATTCTGAGTATCGATGTGAGGTTTTGATCTTGTGTATGATTTCGGAAAGTGCAATGTAGTTCTATGGTTTACAGACTAGATGGATTGTGAAATGTCAGCTATGTTGTGTTATCTGACCAATGCGAGATATGGTGACGTGGAATCACCCCCGGGTATATGCTTGGTAAGGTCTATCATCTATTGGTTGGCTTCTAGGACAACTCTGGGTACGCTCAAGGACGAGCGTTTGTTTAAGTTGGGGAGGATGTGACGACCTGGCCTATCATCTCATGAGTTCCTCTCCCGTTTCTCCCATTTTATGCTTCTTCATGTCTCGATATTAGTATTTGGTGTGTTAGAGTTAATTTGGATTGGTTTTGGAAGGAAATGAGACACTTAGTCTCTATAAGGAAGGCTTGTTTTGGAAAAGTCAACCGGATGTTGACTTATGAGTTAGAGAGCTCGGATATGATTTCCAGTGATTCGGTTAGCTTCGAGGGATGATTTGTGAGTTAGGAGTGTGATCGGAAGTGGTTTTGGAGGACCGGTGTAGAAATAGGCGTGAATTGGCGAAGTTAGTATTTTGGCGATTTCTGGTTGATAGGTGAGATTTTGATCCGACGGTCAAAGGCATCGTGAGCTAGAGATTTTGCCGGTTCGAGGTGAGTAATGATTGTAAATGATATTCTGAGGGTTTTAAACCCCGGATTGCACATCGCAGTGCTATATTGAGGTGCTTACACGCCAGATAGTGGGCGTTGGGCAGAGCACCGCTGGGGATTGTGACTTGGCCCTCTGATTGATGAATTTACCGCGTGTTTGACTGGGATTTATTTGTTATCATTGGTTTTTTTGTTGACTGCCATATTCGGGCTTTGTGCCAACTATTTGAATCATTCGGGGATTATTTTCACTATTTCCTCAATGTTTTGTCTTATTACCTGAACTATGTCATCCTGTTTCTCCATTATTTTACAGCTCAGTCACTTTTACTCAGATTTGAGTCTTAAATGATAATTTGGGCTGAGAGCTACTGTTTTACTAATGCCCGAGGGGCTTGTGATGATATTCTGATTGAGTGTGGTCGAGGGCCTGGATGTGAGCATTATATATGGATTGGGCTGCACGTCGCAGCGATACTTATATGGATCGGGCTGCTCGCCGAAGCAGTATTTGAGTCTGTACCCCTACAGTGAGTGCGGGTACCCATATGGATGGGGATGCACGCCGCAACGACATGTGGATCGGGCTGCACGCCGCAGCGATTACTATGTGATACTGTTCTGAGAGAAATCCGAGAGTGGGAGCCCGAGGGGATGGTACAGTTTGAGATATTACCCGAGGGGAGAACTTTTATGTGCTCATCTTGCATATTTATTTGCCTTTTTACCTGTTATACTGTGATATTTGTGCTCGAGGGGCGGATTTTCTGTGTTTATCTGCACTAACTGTTTTGAAATCGTTTTCGTAATTATTGAAAAGATCATTTTTAAAAGAGATTTGAACTGAGCCAAGGTATTTCTAATGATTTTACAGATTTTACTGCTTTCAAAAAATTGTACCCGGCTCCTATACAGTATGTTGGTTGCTTTACGTGATTTCTTTCTACTTAGTTATTATTTACTTTTATTACTCACTGATTTGGAGTACTCACTTTACTCGCTGCAACTCGTGTGCAGATGCAGGTATCTGTTCACCCGGTAGCGAGTTTTGAGCTGGTTAAAGATTTTGCTATTGTAGCTGAGCAAGCTGACCTCTAGGGTCCACGGCACCGGATTTCTTCCTTGATTTCTAAATTCTATTATGTGTATAACTGGCCTTGTAGTTGTATTTAGACTCCTCTAGATACTCGTGACTTGCTACACCCCGGTTTGGGCTATGTTTTGTTGTACCTCCGCCAAGTAATATTATTGAATCATCTTTAAAATTGTTTATACATGTTATCTATTTCTATTGAAAAAGGTAAATAGGGTTGGTTGGCTGGCCTTGTCTTCATGAGAGGCGCCATCATGACCGGAGCGGGGTTTGGGGTCGTGACATCAGTCTTCCCAAAATCCATTTTTGATCCGTTAACCACTTGGAATCCACTCGAGGCCCCCGGACTTTAATCAAACATACCAACCAATCTCAAACACATTACGGACTTGCTCGAGGCCTCAAATCATACCAAACAACGTTAAAACCATCAATTACACCCCGATTCAAACTTCGTGAACTTTGAACTTTTTAACTTCTACTTACGATGTTTAAACCTATCAAATCATGTCCGATTGACCTCAAATTTTACACACAAGTCATAGTTGACATTACTGACCTACTCCAGCTTCCGGAATCAGATTCCGACCCCGATATCAAAAAGTTCACTTCCGGTCAAATTTCTTAGAAACCTTCAAATTTCTATCTTTAGCCAAATGGCTTCAAAATGGCCTACGGACCTCCGAATTCACTTCCGATCGTGCTCCCAACTCAAGAATCACCATATGGAACTAATCCCAGTCCTTGAATTCCAAAGGGACATCGATAACACTGAAATTCACCTCAACCCAAACTTATGAAATTTATTCAAAAATGGCAACTTCCATAATAGGCGCCAAAATGCTCCCAGGTCATTCAAAACCAGATCCGGGCATACGCACAAGTCCAAAATCATCATACGAACCTGCTGGAACCTTCAGATCCTAATCCCGAGGTCTTTTACTAAAAAATCCAATCCTAACTGATTCCTTCAACTTTACGCTTCTAAAATGAGAATTCTTTTCCCAATTCAACTCCGAACTTCCCGGAATTCAATTCCGACCACGCGTACAACACCTAAATGAAGCTTATCATGGCCTCAAACTGCTGAATGATGCGCTAGGGCTCAAAACGATCGGTCTGGTTGTTAAATTCTCTCCCACTTAAGCGTTCGTTCGTCCTCGAACGTGCTGAGAACTACAATGAAGTAGTCTAAAATCAATGTTTAGCACCTCATGCGCCTTCCCGTTCCACCCCAACTTAGTTGAGTACATTAGCTCGATAAATTCTAAAGATATTCCCCTTTTATTCAAGCAAATAAGCTTTAGAACCCAATTCAAACATCCGAAATTCTATGCCAGACATGTTTCCAACATACGATCATCATATCAGTTACTACACGTTGTAATCAAACATGACTGCATAACTTTGCCAAATTCTTACTTTGGAACACTTAATTCACAGGACCACAATAACATTTTCTGATCAACTTAGCCAAAATTCAACGAATCATATGCCCCCATTGCACCTCATTACACACACAAGTCTAGTCTAACTCTTACAGTACCGCAACGACGGATGAGATGTGCCGAATTCATAATTAACTGCCGAGTCAACCAATCATTGAGTCTATACTTCTGACAAGAAATATTACCATATTTTGAACCAAATGATGATCTTTGCTCCTTAAATGTGCTTCATATAATCAGATTGCACTGATCCCAAATCCCATAATCTCACCTAGTAATAACTGCTCAAGCAATAAGTCACTCCGAATGCGATCAAAAGTCTCATATGACGCCATAATGTGCCAACAGGCCACCAATTCGAACATAATACTAAAAGGAAATCAAACTTTGGAAGGAATTACCCAACCCCCGCACTAATACAGACTTTCCTAGAAGATAGGAAGTGAGACACACAAAAATAGCATATACAAAACTAGATTCGACATCACACTATTGCGGCACGCAATCCGATACAAATAACATACCTATGACGGCGTGCCATACGATCCACACATAGATCTTACATAAGGAGATTGAACTTCAAGCTAAAGTTTCTCATTACAATAAAAATATCAAATATCATTCATAAACACACTAAGTGTGTAATAACATTCCCTGGGGAGACATATAACGCTATAATCCACAAACTCGGGCACAACTGAGGGGCGATACACGATCTGAATCTCAAGAGCTATTCTGCTCATATAACATCATCGCCACGCGGAATCTCAACACATAAAAATTTACAAAGCCGTCTCATAACTCATACTGCGCAATAAATCATTACCTGGAAAGCTGACGACAAAATAACACCCCGACTGTTCCTCCATAAGGAACGCTCGCTGAAACGAACAATATAAAGCCCTTTTCACATATAAATCAATCCACTGATCTCAAGCCTATTTCTGATTGCACCAACTTGGCTAATAACCTTTCAAAGTCCATAGTAACTCCCCTTTTCCTGATAACACATAAGAACAATCATCATAACCAAAGCAACCTCCTCAGTTCATAACCTAATAAACAAAGTGCCCTCAAGGCATAAATTCTCAAATTAATGATATCACCACAATCCTCATACTTGGTTCAAATCTTTAGTCAATCAAGTGACTACATTTCATCACTTATATAATATTCCCGTGAGGCACACTCCCACAATCTTCCGAAATAAATAACGGGTCCACATATCTAAACCATTAGCCACACTAATGCTGAAAAACGATCAAGAATCCTTAACAGGATGCAAAGCCTCTTTCACAACACATCGATCTCAGGTGACGCTGAAGACAATACCAATTTACTTTAAACATTCCACCTTTTTCTTGCTCATCCAAGCTCGTGACATCCTTACCAGCACCAAACCGTAACCTTGATCCTCACTTCGAATTATATGCTACTCACTATACCCGCCATGCCGATATACGATAGAACACAATTTCATCATAACTCCGAAACCATTAATATTTTAACACTTCATCATAAAAGAACTTTTCACTTAACTTAATTCAGGAGAACCATTGTATCACATAGGTAAATTCTCATAACCGTAGGATATGAAAATCTCTAAGTAGTGGTCCAAGCCACCATAGCCCTTTCGGAATTCGCTTCCAGTTAACAAGCCATAACAGAAGAACACTTCTGAATAACATCAATTACGGCGGCCGACAAGCCTCACACGTATCGCCACAAATCATACGCATAACTTGATCGTGCTAAATGAACTGATCACCTTCCCCAATATGCCAATTCAACTATGGTTAGTCAATACCTCCTTCCAATTTATCCTTGATTGCCTTGGGAATAATACTACCCCATTTAACACATAACATATTCCATCCACACTCACCCCGAGTGACCTTGAGTCCCGAGACCATGCTGTCTCAAATCCCACAAACTATTTCATATCTCTCAAATGCTACACCGCAAGTCAAAATATCATAGAACATACTGGGCACCTTCTCATAAGTTGTTACAAATCTTGATCCTTAACTGTACGCATAGGCTTGAAATCATTGGGCACCACACTTTATCCCTTGGGATCTACTAGGACCGTTGTTGAGATCCACCCGCTCTGATTTGGTCCCGAATATAACCAACTCCATGAATCTTCTAGCACATTAATACCCTCTCGACGAAGCACCTAGCAGAATCACTCCCCTTTAAACCCGTTTCCATAGAAGGCATAAATCCTGAATCCTTCCCCCAAATTTGAACATGATCCAATAAGGCCGACCATAGCATCTACTCACATTACCACTTATGGTCTTTTCTCGTAGCTGAAACAACCCATCGATATTCAGACAAACGGAAACCTTGCAATTATTTAACCATGCAACCCAATCATAGGCGGTAGGACTCTTCCACTTAGCTTGAAGCCATTATTTCACAGCTCTAGAGTTCGCCGGGATTCTTTATCTCTTATTGACATAACCCGACTTAATTAACCGCCAAAATTTTTCAAATCATTCGGTAAACACCCCTTTTGATACTCCGAATCATCAACCCCATTCGCACGGCCGACCTCTTCGCTGTGTAACTAATAGAATTCTTCGCAGAAGCCTCGTCAACCACGCGACCGCTAACCTGCTAAGAGAAAATAACCCTCTCGTGGAAATCACTCCCCGACATCTTCTAATGCTGCTGCATGGGATACCATCACTATGACATCGATAACCTATCCTGAGTCAAAGCTTACTCCCTAGCTGCACCAGTCCATTTGCCCATCGCGGACATAAAATTAAATGTGCGGGAATATCTTTCCAATTCAAAGTTATGCTGCATCCTTCTTCATTTCAAGAATCTCCTTCCCGTTATACCAAAAATCCTACCGCATACCCATACTTCAATTAAATTTGTAGGCCCCAATCGCAAATCTCTTAAGTTCCCAAATCGTTACAAACTCTCTGTAAGGCGCGTAGTCATCCTACTACCAAGCCCATATGCAACATCCACCACTCTCCCACTTTGGGCAAACTCGCTTTTTTAGTCAACTACTTGACCTTTGCTTCATATACATGGCGTTCTAGGAAATTTTGACACCGCCTGACACTTCCACAAACTTTGCTGCTCATTTTCTACCTTAAATAAACTCTATATTTGTGGCACTTGAACCCACAATAGATGCTAACTTTTAAAACTTTCTAAAGGTTATCTTTATCGAACTGTCAACATTGGAAATTCTGATTCGATCCTAAACCACCGCACCATGCGATATCTGACAGTTGTATCTCTAATAGTATTTCACAATATCTTGCCATAAAGGCGAATTGTAGCAGATCATAACACCGATAACTTGGTACGTTCAATTAGGACCACGACAACCCATTATAGAAGAAAGCTCCACCACGCTTGCAAATACCAAGTCTCATTACTTCCAGCAGCCCACATTGACCACCCTTAGTCCGACTGCCTTTTCCCTGCCAGGAATAAAATACTGAATCCCTTGATTACACACTGATTCAACCTCCCTTTATTTCATCCACTGCCCCGACACGTGGGCAAACATCCTAGCATCACAACAACACTGCAGAATAATCTCTCATAAGCATCATGGCAACCTGTGCCTAGCCTCAAGGCTCAGGAAGTTCTGTTACTGAGTTAAAACAATAGAATATCCTTCCATAAGGCGACTATAATAGTCCGATCAACTATACTAGCACCATATTTGTAGTGCCATTACAATCCTTCAATTTTTGGTTCATAACCAGCGCTCGCGTAAGATTGAGTAGGAAGAAATCAAAGCCATAAGCCTAAAAGGAATTGAACCGCACGATACGGAAATCAAGAATGGAGGTACTCCTAACAGCCCTATGGCCTCCCAAGGATAAGTATAGACGTCTCCGTACCGATCCGCGAGACTCTACTAGACTTTCTCATGACTTGTGAGACCGACGGGAACCTGGTGCTCTGGTACCATGTTGTCACAACCCAAAATCCACTAAGGGTCCTGGTGGCGCCGGACACCACTATCAGGCCAGCCAACAAAATACTTGATTAAATTCTTATTTTTATACTTTCCAAAAAACTTCTTTATTATAATTTAAGAAATACTCAGTATGTTCCTCAAAATAAATAAGGAAACATTAAATCAACTTTCAAAATTTCTGTATAAATCCAAATACATCCCCAGAACCTGGTATCACAAGTACATGAGAAATTTTCTAAGAGAAACCAAATAGGCACAATAAATGCCAGGAATACAATTGAACAACAACTAAATAAAATTCAGAAAGAGACTATACTAGCTACGAAATTGCCTCGAGGGAATACATCTCAACTAGTCTCTGTGCCCGTCATGCCGCTATGCCGCTAAGCCACGAGCCACACAGTAAACTTGTGCAACAAAAATGCACAACAAGTGTAATATGAGTACGAAAATAACGTGTACCCAATGAGTATCCCGCCTAATCTCGAATAAGTAGAGATGAGATGGTCAACTTTGATTCTTACTAATGGTCCGGTAACGATATACTAAAATGTGAGAAAATCATGGATTTATATAGCATGCTCTAATTACAAAGCTGTAAAATAGGTAAACAACTTTTAGCAAGTTACGAAGGATTTTCAAGATTTCTTTTCGTTTATCTTCAGCAATTTATGTCATGCCAAAAGGCCATACCAACATCAAGTATTTCAAGCAAACAATATAAACACGCGCATATCATGCCGAGGTCGACGGCCCGCTCCAACAAAAATGTAAACTGTGCACTGCTGAGGGTCGAACGGCCCGAACCATAGATGCACCTATTTAATCTACCGAGGTGTTCAGCCCTTTCCACAAATAAACACATACCCTGCTCGCGAATCATGCATGCGGCGCAGGTACACATAAGAATACATGCTCTATCAGTCAAGTAAGAACTTATCGGGGAATATTTATCCAAATAAAACCAATTCTCCTTTTAACAATTTTAAGAAAAGAAGCTTAATACTTTTACAAATTCACTTACTAATTCAATATGAGTTAACCAATTCAAGCTATCAATGGATTCATAAATAATTCAAGTATAACATTCTTTTGGGTCTTAGACTGCCCGGACAATAGCATAATAGTAGCTACGCTTGGACTCTCATCACCTCGTGCGTACGTAGCCCCCACAAATAGGAGCACATAATTGATTTAACTCACCAATGGGGACAATTTTCTCTCATAAGGTTAGAAAGGAGACTTACCTCGCTCCGAAGAACCATAACCGACATTCTACATTTCTTCCAAAGACTTGTACCAATGCACAATGCTCCAAAACTAGACAATGATTATACAAATCTATTAATATATGCTCAATTAAACTTTACAATCCAATTTGTAATAATTCCTAACCCCGAGCGAAAAGTTAACAAAAATGTCCTTGGGCCCACGTGCCCCGAATCAGAAATTTCTCGAAGATAAAGTTTACCCATGAACTAAGGAACGCAAATATATAATTTTCTCTTAATTCCGTACCCAATATCGTGGTCAAAATTCAAGAACACTAATTTTCTAGGTCTTCCCTCAAACCCAAGTTTTTCTACAATTTTCATGCTCAAATCCATACATAATTTATATATTCAGCTCAAAATAGGCGGGGATAACTTAACTTGTCATTGATGATGAAAATCCTCTCTAAAAATCCCCCAAGAATCACCCAAAGCCAAGAAAATATGATGAGAAATGGCCAAAATTGGGTTTTTATACAACATTCTGCCCCAGATCTTTCTGCTTATGCGGTCAAAACGCCGCTTCTGCGGTCCTGGGCTCCAACCCCTCCTTCCGCTTCTGCGATACCATTTTCGTAGATGCGGTCCCGTTTCTGCGGAACCTTGACCGCATATCGGTCCACAAGCCTTCATCCAAAACCGCTTATGTGGCTCCCTCCTCGCTTCTGCGGGCCTCTTCTGCGGTCCTATTTCCGCAAAAGTGGAAATACCAGCAACCAGCAAACCTCAGCCTTCCCGAAAATACACTTTCGATCCGTTAACCACCCGGTAATCCACCCGAGGCCCCCCGGACCTCAATCAAACTTACCACATATCCCAAAACACATTATGGACTAGCTCTAGGCCTCAAATCATACAAATAATCCTTAAACCATGAAATACATCCTGATTCAAGCTTCATGAACTTTGAAAGTTCTAACTTCTACTTCCGATGTTTAAACCTATCAATTCATGTCCGATTGACCTCAAATTTTGCAACAACTCATATTTGATATTACGAACCTACTCCAGCTTCTAGAATTGGATTCTGGCCCCGATATAAAAAAAGTCCACTTCTGGTCAAATTTCTCAGAAACTTTCAAATTTCTATTTTTAGCCAAATGGCTTCAAAACGACCTACGAACCTCCGAATTCACTTTCGATCGCGCTCCCTACTCCAGAATCACCATATGGAGCTACTTCCAATCTCTAAATTCCAAACGAACATTGATAACACTGAAATGCGCTTCAACCCAAACTTATGAAATTTCTTCTTAAATGCCAACTTACACAATAGGCAAAACGCTCCCGGGTCATCCAAAACTCGATCCGGGGCATACACCCAAGTCCAATATTATCATATGAACCTACTGGAACCTTCAGCCCTAATTTCAAGATCATTTAGTCAAAAATCCAATCCTAACGGATTCCTTTAACTTTAAGCCTCCGAAATGAGAATTCTCTTTCCAATTCAACTTCGAACTTCGCGAAATTCAACTTCGACCACGCATACAAGTCACAACACCTGAACTGAAGCTGCTCATGGCCTCAGACTATTGAACGACGTGCTAGGGATGAAAACGACTGGTCGGGTCGTTACAACAACCCACATAGGATTCGGTCTTCCTACTAATCTTAGGTTCTTGGCTTTGCGGGGTCTAAGCCAAATTTTATATTTCTTGCCATCTTTTGGCCAAATAAGTTATTTTGCAAAAATAGTCTCAATTATGTCTTGCATGTGTCTGATAGGGAGTGTTATTATCTCACATAGTGGTGGTTAATGTTTTCTCATACATGTGTGGGTCTATTTACCAAAATTTGAGCATGGCGGACGCCCCAGGACCATCAAGTCAGGATCACTCATTCAGAAGTTTGTTGGAGGAGATTTTCTTTGTGTTTTAGTCTATTATTCTTTTTATGTCATCTTTTACCTTCTAGTTTCATACAGTAATGTCGAGTTTTTAGGTGATGTTAGAGTTTGTCATAGTCTGGTTAAATTTGCCGAGTCTTCTATTATAGTATTTCTTATTTTGTATTTGAAAATGTTTTACAAGTCAAAAAAACAAAAAAATTGTTCTTATTTGTCTACATATATTGTAAAATTAAATTAAATATTTATTTATAAAAAAGAAAATATGCTAAGTATTTATTTATTTACTAGGGATATAATTTTATTTTTCACTATTTTGATTATTTTGAACTTGCATTAACATACTTACTAGCATATTTTAATCAATCATAAATTTTGAAGGATAATTTTATCTTTAACTAAGCTAATGCATGCATTAAAACCCATGGCATTGCCAATACCATTGTTTTCTATGCATTAGTTATGCATAGGATTATACCAAATAGGATGTATAACTAATGCATAGGTTCAAAATGTCTACCAAACAATGTATTATTAATACACAAAGCTAATGCATGCATTAGCTTATCTAATGCTTCCTACCAAAACGACATCTTAGGGTGTAACACTTCCTGGACTTTGTGTGAACGTGAGATACCTTGTATACTGGGCTACCCTTTATATATATATATATATATATATATATATATATATATAGTTTGAATTATTTATCTAGCTACGTAGTTAAAGCTAAAAAAGTTTATTCACAGGCCTTTACCTTCTACAATTGCAAGAATTTGAAAGTGAAGAACCTTAAGATTAAAGATGCACAACAAATTCATGTCTCATTTGAGAGATGCACAAATGTTGAAACTTCAAATTTGATGGTGACTGCTCCTGAAAATAGCCCTAACACTGATGGAATCCATGTTGCAAATACTCAAAACATCCAAATTTCTGACTCTACCATTGGAACAGGTTATTTAATTACCAATAATTACTGTTTATTTTGTCATTAACGAAAACAAATACAAATTACTATTCTTGGAAAAATGACATATTTTGTTGGATAGGTGATGATTGTATTTCAATTGCGAGTGGATCCCAAACAGTGCAGGCCACGGATATTACTTGTGGTCCAGGTCATGGTATCAGGTATTTAAGAAATTACTTTTTTCTACACTTTTTTTTAAAAAAAAAAATAGAATAAACGACTTTTCGTAGTAGTACTTTTTAGATAGGTACTTGAAAATTTAACTACCATGCCCTTTTCCCTGTCCCTTTTAACATTTTGTTTTCTTTATTCATATCTTGGGATGTTGGGGGAGAATTTACAAAACCTTTATTTATAATTTCATAATTTCTCACTAATATATCAGAGGAAAACAATATATAGTACCTATAATATTTTCTCTAATTCGCTCTTATTTAATTTCTTTAATTTATTTTTTATCTTGGGCCGGCCCCAGCCGGGTTGATTCGGTTAGTATTGGAAGCTTAGGATCAGGGAATACAGAAGCTCGTGTGTCTGATGTTATTGTGAGTAGAGCCAAGCTTTCTGGTACTACTAATGGACTTAGGATCAAGACTTGGCAGGTATTGAATAATTAATTAGTACTCCAATAACTAGGTGAATTTAATTTGAAGATATTGAGTTATCAGAGAGTTTAAATATATATTTACATTATAATGTGGTGTATGCAGGGAGGATCTGGAAATACGAGTAACATCATATTTCAAAATGTGGAAATGCAAGGAGAAAAGAACCCCATAATCATAGACCAAAATTATTGTGATCAACATGATCCATGCAAACAACAGGTAAAATTTTTTTTACTTTCATCGGTCTATAATAAACGATTTTTTGACATCTTTATTTTGATCTACAATAAGTGTCCTTTTAAACAATCAACAAAGAATTAACTTTTTTTTTCCTTCAAAATTTACCCTTATATGGATGGGAGGGAGTCTTAATTTAAGAAGGAAGCAGGAAAAAGTTTCTTTTGAAAAACAAAAATAGAAAGAGGGTGGGGGAGAGATCTTTTTAATAAGATGTTGGATATATAAAAGGGAAAAAAAAAATCGTTTTTTGATTATCAAATATATTCCTTCCTAAATCTATAGTTGATTAATAACCCGTTGTAGCAGGTCATTGCACCAATTTTCCAGGTAACAGAATCGTCATATAGTTAGCTATTTGTAGTTACGTCATTATTTTTCAAATAACCTGATAGTCTAAAAAACAAGAGCGATTATTCGGATGGTAAGCAAGAGGTTGTGAGTTCGAGTCTCCCCAAGAGCAAGGTGGGAAGTTCTTGGATGGAAGAATGCCGGGTTTCTATTTGGAAACAAGTCTCTCTACCCAAGGGTAGGGGTAAAATCTGCGTATATACTACACTCCCCAGACCCCACTAAGTGTGATTATACTGGGTTGTTGTTGTTGTAACCTGATAGTCTAAAAAGTTTACCTTTTGAACAAGCTCAAAAAGTAAACAGTATTTATATTTGTCACTTGTCTCAGAGTTCGGCAGTTCAAGTGAAAAATATTGTCTATGAGATCAGAACATCATAGGTTCAAGTGCGACGAATGTGGCCATAAATTTTAATTGCAGCAAAAGCTTTCCATGTGAAGGAATTGTAATGCAGAATATAAACTTGGTAGGGGAAGGTGGAACTGCAAAGGCTGTTTGCAGTAATGTCGAATTCAGCAATATTATTGGAACTGTCTCACCACATTGCCCAGGAGAAAGTTTTCAAGATTAAATTAACCTCTCTCTTTTTCATTATTTCTATAGATCATTTTTAAGTAGTATATTGTTCATACTATTCTTTTCGGAGATTTCTAGTAGGTGTACATAATACAACACATAATAAAAAAGGATTATTATGTTTTGGAGTCCTAATAAGATTAATTCTAATCATAAGATTCACATGTGTAGTATTCTTTGTACATACAAAGAAATATTTAATTGTTTATGTTTGATGTGATTTGTATGGGTCAAAACCTGATTCGTGATAATTAATAAGATTAACCACCCTTATGCATATTTAGGTTAATAAATGGCACAACCATTCGTTAATAATAAGCACTCGAATATTACTCAGCTTAATCAATGAGGCCAAAGCCTACCCGCTATTGACGGGCGTCCCCTCGACACGACCATGGCTGCCTAACGCCAGCTGGCAAGATTCAAAGCTATAAATACTAAGAGAAAGAACCCTAAAAGGGGGGCTACTTCTTCTTCTTCACCCTTACTTCGAAAGAAAAGAGAAGACCATTGTAAGGCTCTGAACCTCTCCATGGAGAGGCAGACCAAATCGATATTATCAATAAAAGATCTTTACCCTTCCCTCCTTAACAAATAACAATTGTCTCTTACGTTTTTCCTTTGGTCTTTTGATTTATTACGATCAGCTATGATTGGCCTCCATTTATTTTAGTTGCTTTATGCTTATAAAATGTATGAGAACTTTGAGCAAAACAATTTGGCGCCTTCTGTGGGGATTTCATAGCAAAATCGCGTAGTTCATCTGTAGACCAAAGAAGAAAGGAAACACTCAAAAGGTAAAGCAACCAAGCTCAAATGAACCAAAGTAGCACAGTAGGTGAAAGGAACTCGAAAGCTCCGGCAAAAACCGAAGCCTCAACTCCCCCCCCCCCCCATTCTCTAGAAAGCGAAAAAAGAAGAAGGAGAAGCATATTCCCCCACCCCCACCCCCACTTTGCGGGGAAAACATGTGCGAGATACCCTAATCCTCCTGATACGGGACCTTGCGGAAAGGCACAAAGGAATCTCGGACTTAGATCCATAACGGAATGATCTCTGCAAACTAGTCGAGAAGACTACGTACAAACCGGACAGGATCTCAAACAAAAACCTAACCCACGACGCCCTGCACACAATAGATCAGGCGAAAAGACAAAGGTTTAACTACGGTTGAACAACAACTCAGGCTACGCGCCCTCGCCCAAGAATTCAACTATGAGTTGAACTGGGACTCAGGTTATGTGCCTTCGACATCACAAAATTGTAAATGTTCAACTACGATTGAACAACAACTCAGGTTACGCGCCCTCGCCCAAGAGTTCAACTATGAGTTGAACTGGGACTCAGGCTATGTGCCTTCGACATCAAAAATTTGCAAAGGTTCAACTATGGTTGAACAACAACTCAGGCTACGCGCCCTCGCCCAAGAGTTCAACTATGAGTTGAACTGGGACTCAGGCTATGTGCCTTCGACATCAAAAAATTGCAAAGGTTCAACTACGGTTGAACAACAACTCAGGCTACGCGCTCTCGCCCAAGAGTTCAACTATGAGTTGAACTGGGACTCAGGCTACGTACCTTCGACATCAAAACATTGCAAAGGATCAACTACGGTTGAACAACAACTCATGCTACGTGCCCTCGCCCAAGAGTTCAACTATGAGTTGAACTGGTATTCAGGCTATGTGCCTTCGACATCAAAAAATTACAAAGGTTCAACTACGGTTGAACAACAACTCAGGCTACGTGCCCTCACCCAAGAGTTCAACTACGAGTGAAACTAGGACTCAGGCTATGTACATTCACCGTCAAGAATTGCAAAGGTTCAACTATGGTTGAACAACAACTCAGGCTATGTGCCCTCGCCCAAAATTTCAACTACAGAATAAACCAAGACTCAGGCTGAGCGCCCCCACCATTGGAATCTGCAAGGCATGTTCCTCTACGAGCGAAGGGACAATTTAAACACCCTCGCTAATCAAGTAAGTACACATAACTCGAACTATGATTCAGGCCGTGATAAGTTCGGCCCCAGTCGAACTGCAATGCCATGGCCAATAATTTGACCACGCCCGAATTGGGGCTAAGGCTATACGCCACCCTCGCCAAATAAAGGCCACCGATTTACTCATACCGAGTAAAGGAAAGCGATAAGAAAAAAGCGGCCAACCACGGCTAAGGCCATCGACGCCACCTAGTTTTCGACTAAGGGCGAGCAAACAACCCGACAACAGTTGAAGTCACCCAACTGGCCAAGGCCATCAATTTCATCATGGACAAGGCCACCAACGTTACCACGACTAAAGTCGTAGGGGGATTAACATGCACACCAGAAAACTCTAAAGGCAAAGCCCCCTTGAACGAGCACAAAAAGAAAAAACTTGGAAACAAGAAAAGAAACATAAAATTGGATATATATATATCTACAGCTTTATTTACAACGGGCTACCCCCGCTTACATACGGCCAGGGCAGGCGAACAAAGAAAAATTAGCCAAACAGCAACAAAAACAAAATAGAATAATACTAACTCTACAAAAACCTTTATACTTAGCGCCACCCTCAACGCCACCATCAGCGCCCTCGGAGCCATCGTTGGCCCCTGGAGTGGCTGCGTCGAAGCCACAGCCAAGACGGGCATCACGGGCCTTTTGATGGGTCCCCTCATAAATAGCTTCACGCACAACACCGACCTCCTATAATTTCCTTTACACGTTGAGCTGGGCTTCAGCAAACGACCAAAAGTCGCGAGTGGGGCCGTAGGAGGCCGCCTGGCCTCTCAGGCGCTGATTTTCGGCCTCCAAAGCCGTAATCCGATCTACCACAATATGGGCATCCCGTTCATAAGCGCAAGGCATTCCTCCAGTCCCGCCACTCTAAAAGCCGCAGTAGATCTCTCCAGCTCCCATTCCCTCTCACGAACACGGACCGCCGTCTCCAACGCCCCAGCCTTTGTCCAAGCGTCCATTGCTTGGCGCCTCGAGGCTGCGAGCTCCTCGTCCAGATTAACCACCTGCCTAATCAAGGCCTCAGAGCCCTCCAACATGGTCTCCTGACTTTGGTGCTCCTTCTCAGCTGCAGCACTCCTCTCGGCCTCCACCTCCTCGTCATTACGATGAAGTTGCTCCTCGAGAGCGTTTACCCTGTTTTGAGCCTACTGCACTAGAAGCTCCCGCGTCGCCAACTCTTCAACCAACTCCCGGTTGTGGGGGTCATCTCTCATGCGCTCGCGCATCACGCGGCACATATCCCGGTAACGACGATACTTCTCCAGCACTCGCAGAAGGAGTCCCGAGTGAACGTTAGCTTGGTGCATGCTCTCTACTTCAAAAAAGAAGGACTATAGGGCAAAAACAACGGTTAAAATAGGAGGAAAATCAGGTCAAGAAAAGAAACGAAAGAAGATCATCACACGTACCCTAAAATCCATCACGACCGCCGGTCATTATTCTGACGTCTGTAACATCCCTCAGCGACCTGCTCTCCTCCTCCGAGCACAAAGGCGCAACATCGAAACCAAATTATCCTCCTCGAGTAGCAGGTTCTACTCGGTAGGAATCTCAACATACCGAAATGGTCCTTGTGTATGTGCCGTTGCGTTGGTGAAGCCTTCCTGGATCATGCGGACATCGTCGGGGTCCAAGTCAGATTCGAAGTCAAATTCTCCTCCTGCGACGCCCCTTTCTTCCTCAACCGGCCGAGAGGTCGAGGCTCTCTCCCCCGCCAACGGGTTGACACTCACTTCTCCGACCAAAGAAGCTGCTAAGGAACCACCTTCCCTCTCAACATCGGACTAATGATTGAGCCGCCGAAACGATGGTCTCATTACGGCCTGAGCCGACCAGGGCAACCCCCATTGTGTTTTCGCCTCCAAGGGCAGGCACAACTGCCTTATTCCCCTCCTTATCCGATGGCGGAGAGTCCAAATGTACCACATCTACAGTAGATGTGAAGGAGACCCTACGCCTAATTAATGGCCTCTCCTCCTCCTCCTCCTACTCCTTCAAATGTGATTCCTCCCTGGGAAGAACAACCCCGAAGATGCCTCGACCCAAGATGTGGACTGTGCTGGGGAATGGGCTGCCGATGACTCAACTGAAGTCGCCCTTAGAACTGGATGTGGCATCAGCGACATAACCAGCTGAGCAGTCGCACCCGGCCTGCGGAAATAATGTTGAGGAGCCCTCACATGGCGCACCCCCTGATCAACAAAAGAAAAGAATTAAAAGGAGAAAAACTCAGCACGACTGAACGGGAATGATGCAATAACTCAAAACACTCACCAGAAGCGGGCCTACGACCGTGTCTTTCTGAGAAGGATGGCCATGTACGAATCCCCGCTGTCTGAGGGAGTACGGCCTCGACCCATCCGCTAATGCTGGATAAAGGAGCCGATGGTGCCCGTTCAGCTACAAATACAAGGTAGAGTCAACACTATCGGAACAAAGAATAAGAAAGAACGTAAGGCAGAATCCGACGAATGGAAAACTTACATATATGGTTCCAAGTTTCTGGGAACCCCGCAGCATTCACCATAAAATACTCGGTCTTCATGTAGAAAAAAATCTCGCAAGTATGAGAACTGAACGCATCATCCAGCTCCGCAGTCAGACCCCTGGCCCCACGAGGGACCATTTGAATCATGGTACCACGTACCATCTGAGGGGCATACAGAGTCAGCACGTGCCACAACGTCATTTCTCTTCGAGCTAATTCTGTATACTTGGCAAGCATAGCAAAGAGCTTGTAGAAAAAAGGGACGAGTTGACAAGGACACGCCTCATAGTAACGGCAAAAATCTACCACCAATGTCGGAAGGGGAAGCCTGAACCCCAAACTAATAGGATAAGCGTAGAAAATGCAATAACATGGTCGATCAACGCGGACCCTCTCCTCGCTCCTGGCAAGGACAATATCAGCGAAACGGGGGATACCACATTCCTCCCTTAATTGGGTGATGCCTACTTCTCCCATTAAGGGGTCCTCATCGACCTGATCCTCCCCCTCGTCAGCCGTAAAGTCAGTCACCTGGACTCTGGGAAAAGAAAGAATATCAGCCACTGACGGGACCCTATCAATCTCTGCCGATTCTATAGCCCTCACCACCGTAGAAGACCCATCAACCACCGGAAGAGTCGCCGGAATAAGGTCTGTGTGAGAATTGCTCGCCATTACTGATTACTATGCAATAAGTGAACAAGATTCACCGAAGAAGGAACAAAGGTTGAGATTGAGCGAAAAAAGGCAAAGAACAACACAAATTAACGAAGCAAAAGAGTGAAAGAAGTTGCTTCTTCAGAAATCTTACTTAGACAGATACTGAAAAGTGAGAAACAGATGACATAACTCATTATTTATACTAAAAAGTGGCTTTCCTGAATTCCAAAAGCCATCATCAACTGTATAACCAACCGCAAAACAGTGTGAATCCATGGTAACATGTGCCATTGTGACAGATATCGCGAAATGGCTTCGCAACCTTCAATCGACACTCTGTCTTCGAAGCGAGGTTAACGACCGGGTATGTTGGAAGGACGTCCAGTACGCCTCCATACCCCGAGCACCATTGCAGTGCACATCAAGCGCACCCATATCCTCAGTAGCCGCCTGCGGGAATACATCGCCCTAGATGAAAACATAATACGGCCATCCTCTAAGTACAAATGGCTACGACCATCTTCCAAGTATAGATGGCTACGGCCATCTCCTAAATGTAAACTTCTATGGCCATCTTCCAAGTCTAAATGGCTACGGACGTCTCCTAAATACAAACGGCTATGGTCATCCTCCAAGTATAAATGGCTACGACTATCTTCCAAGTATAAATGGCTGCGGCCATCTCATGTATGTAAATGGCTACGGTCATCCCTAAGTATAACTGGCCATGGCCATCGTCAAAGCAAAAAATGGCTACGACCACCTCTTAAGTATAAACGGCCATGGCCATCTTCAAAGCGTGAACAGCTACGACTACCCCCGGCTACGGCCGAAATGACATCCGATCCCCTTGAATCACGTTCGGTAAAGTCCACTCATCGAGTTCGACTGGATCTCGACCTCAATAAGCGGATGGACTAACTGTATGGGTCAAAACCTGACTCATGATAATTAATAAAATTATTCCACTCTTGAGCATATTCGGATTAACAAATGGCACAACCATTCGTTAATAATAAGCACTCGGAGATCACTCAGCTTAATCAATGAGTTCACGGCCTACCCGCTATTAACGGGAGTCCCATCGACACGACCATGGTTGCCTAATGTCAGCTAGCAAGATTCAAAGCTATAAATACTAAGAGAAAGAACCCAAAAGGGGGGCTACTTCTTCTTCTTCACCCTTACTTCGAAAGAAAAGAGAATGCCATTATAAGGCTCTGAACCTCCCCATGGAGAGGCAGACCAAATCAATATTATCAATAAAAGATCTTTACCCTTCCCTCCTTAACAAATAACAATTGTCTTTTGCGTTTTTTCTTTGGTCCTTTGATTTATTATGATCTGCTATGGTTGGCCCTCCATTTATTTTAGTTGTTTTATGCTTATAAAGTCTATGAAAACTTTGAGAAAACATGATTTGGTATTCTCATGAACTTAACTAATTTCAGAAATCAAAAACACTAATCAAAACCAATGTTTAAAAGGCCAAACTTGTTGATATGATACCAACAGTTATGGTGCGCTTTCCATTGAAGGAAAACCCTACCCTCTCGTATTAGAGAAGAGAAGGAACTAGAAGTTAGAGAGAAAAATATTACGTGAAAACAAAATGAAATGATTGTCCAACTTTATTATTCAACAATTTTTTATCTATATGGTTACACTTGACATAACTATCTATGTAACAATACAATAGCTATCTAAGTAATGTAACTTGGTTAAAGTATGTAATATAAAATGAGTTACAAGTTGGGCTTGACTACTTGGGCCTTTAACCAACTAATGGGTTGTTGCTCAATATGGCTAACACCCCCTCAAGCTTGAGGGTGCTGCAACACCAAGCTTGCCAAGAATTAAATGGTAGAGATATTCGGGAAGGGCCTCGATCATGATATGTGCCAGTTGAAAAGAACTTGGGACAAAATTAAGAGAGATTAAACCGGCTTGAAGGTTTTCCCAGACATAATGGCAATCTATTCCATTGTACATAGTGCGTTCATGAAATTCCGGGTTTTTGGCAATATGCAAAGCATCCTGACTGTCGCAAAAAAAAATAGAAAAAGGGATGGTGATAGACAAACCAATATCACCCAAAATTCTAACTAACCAAGAGATCTCAGAACATCTTTCCTTAAGGCTCGATATTATGTCTCAGTAGAAAACAAAGAATAGTTGTTTTTTTGCTTTTCAAGGAAGTAGGACAACCACCAAGAGTAATGTAGTGCCTAGAAACAGATCTCCTAGATTGAGCACAAGATGCCTAGTTAGAATCAAAGAAAATCATGAGATCCAAATTAGAAGAACAAGGCAGAAGTATACCTATATCTAAATCATTGAACAAATACTTCAAAACATGGAGTGCAATCATCATGTAAGGAATCTGAGGAGCCTGCAAGAAATGACTTAGGTGTTGGACTGAAAAGCAATGTCAAGCCTAATGTGCTGAAGAATATTAAGCTTCCCAAAAATTCTCCTATAACCTCTAGGGTCAGAAAGAGCCTCTCACATGTCAGCAGTGAGCTTAAGAGAAGAATCCAGGGGTGTAGTAGCAAAACTGAAGTTCGGGCAGTTGAATTCAAAAAGTAAATCAGTGGTGAACTTAATCTGACTGACAAGAAAGCCCTGGGAAGTGTGAGAAACCTCCAAACTCAAAAAATAGTGAATGATGCCCAAATACGTTATCTTGAATTGATCATCTAAGAAAGCCTTAACTCTACCAGATCAGAAATATCATCCCCAGCTAAGAGGTTATCATTAACATAAATAGCCAATATAGTGAGTGGGCTCCCAGCAGATTTGTTAAAGAGAGAGTAGTCAGTTTTGCTAGAAATGTAGCTTTGGTAGACAAGGTTTCAGACAGTTTGGAAAATTATTGTCTTGAGGCTTGCTTTAGATTATATAGAGATTTTTTGAGTTTGCAAACCAAAGGAAGAGTGGAAGAAGAACATGGAAGAGAAACTTGTAGACCTGGGGAGATCTTCATATACACTTCTTCATGGATTTCCCCATGAAGAAATGCATTGTTTACATCTAATTGATATATATTCCACTATCTTTTGGCAGCAAGGGAAAGAAGACATCTAATGGTTGTAAATTTAATAACAGGAGAAAAGGTTTTTTTGTATAATTTAAACCCTCCTTTATGTGTCACATCTAATGAGCAACCTAGCCTTGTTTATTTCAATTGTTTCATTAGATTATGTTTATCATATATACTCATTTACAAGGAATGAGTTTCTTGTTAGGGGGAAATGAAACAATGTCCAAAGTATGATTTGCTTCAAGAGCCTAAAATTCCTTAACCATGACCTCTTGCATTTCTTCACGGATTTTCCCATGAAAAAATGCATTGTTTACATCTAATTGGTACATATTCCACTGTCCTTTGGAAGCAAGGGAAAGAATATATCTAATGGTTGTAAATTTAACAACAGGAGAAAAGGTTTTTTTGTATAATTTAAACCCTCCTTTATGTGTCACATCTAATGAGCAACCTAGCCTTGTATATTTCAATTGTTTCATCATATTATGCTTTATCTTATATACTCATTTACAAGGAGTGTGTTTCTTTTTAGGGGGCAGTGAAACAATGTCCCAAGTATAATTTGCTTCAAGAGCCTAAAATTCCTTAACCATGACCTCTTGCAAAACATGAGAGGAAGTTGCATGGTGAAAAACTGAGGCTCATGTGAGTGCAAATTAGCAGTGAAAAGCTATGGAATATCAAAAGTAGGGGCAGAAGGAATAACAAAAGATCAAACATTGTCCTTAAAGTATTTGGGAGGGTGACAAGTTCTGGTAGAATGCCTGGGAGGTGGAGTTAGAATTAGGGGTGAAGGAGTAGAAGGGTTGGGAAAGAGGTAGGAGGTGATAAAGCAGGTAATTGAGAAGGGAAACAAGGGGAAGGAGATGAAGTAGAGGAGATAAAGAAAGAGACTGAGGAGTAGGTTGAAAGCTGGGCATGGAGGATGAAAGAGTGGAGGGAAGAGTAGAAATAGAGCCAAAATCAAAAGAGGGAGCTGAGGAGTTGAGGAGGATTGAGAAGAGAAAGAATAAAGGAAGATTTGCTCATGAAACACAATATCCCTAGAGTAAAAAAATGAGGAATTGGACAAATTGAGCAACTTATAACTTTTCTTGCCACAAGGATACCTAAAAACAGGCAGGAAACTGCCCTAGAATTTGTCCCTAGCAACCATAGGAGAAGTTTCATAATATAGACGACCAAAAAACTTAAAATTGTCATACGGTGGAGGATGATCATGCAATTTCTCATAGGGTGAAATGCTATTCAAAATAGTGGAAAAGAATCTATTTATGAGATAGGTGGTAGTAAGGATACAATCACCCTAGAATTTTGTAGGTAGGTAAGATTGGAATAGTAAAGCTCTAGAAGTTTCGAGCAAATATTTATATTTTCTTTCAACAACACCATTTTATTAAGGAGTGTGGAAAATTATGGTTTAATGTAGGATAAGTTGGGAAGCAAAAAATGATTTTGTGTTCATACCTGCTCCCAAGTATAAAGGCATTTTCAGATCTAAAGGTTTGAACTGATGTGTGAAAGTGAGTCTTAACCATGAAGGTGAAAGCCTTAACAATAGACAAAGCATTTCCTTTACATGAAAGTAAACGAGTCCATGCCACTCTAGTATAAACATCTACTAAGTTTAAGAAGTATTTGAATCTATTATATGTATTGGTGTGGTAGAGTCCCCAAATGTCAATGTGTACTAATTGGAAAGGTGCTGAAGAATGAGTAGAACTATCAATTAAAGGCAATCTTTGTTGTTTGGCCACTGAGTAAATATGACACAAAAATGATTGCTTATATGAAATCTTATTAGAAAGAAAGGAATTGAAAGATGAGTTGATAAATGGAAATCAAATTGAACTGAAAAGAGAGAACAAGCAGAACATTGTACAAAGTTATATCAATCCTAAGATGCAAGAAACCAAATAATATAACATTAACATTATATCCATTACTCAAAGTAATTAAAAATAGTTTGGGCAATTTTTGTAAGTTGTGAAGAAGATGTTTAAGAGGTGTCATATGGTTAGTTGCTCCTGCGTCTAATATCCAAGAAACATCACTTAGTTGAGTGGATACACAGACAAGTTAGCTATCACAAGTAAAGATAATGCTAGTAAATAAACTGAACAAACCTACAAGATATGCATTACCAGTATTTTCCTTGCATGACATATCATCATGAGGACCAGAAGAGACATGTGTTTGTTGCACGAGTGTTATAAGGAGTTGGTATTGTTCTTGAGTAATCCCATAAGTTGCATGTTCAGTAAGATGGAAACCAGAAGTTGGAGAAATGTGATTCTCAGCTTGAACACAAGAGGCAGATCTTTCAAATTTGGCGAATTTAAAATTAGGAGGAAAGCCATGTAACTTGTAGCATTTCACAACTGTATGCCCATACTTCTTACAGTACTTGCACGAGATAGAATGCCTTGGCTTATTTATCTCAAAATTGACCTTCTGAATAAAATTTCACTGACCTTCCATAGGTGCAAAATAGGCAGGAAATGACGCATAATTATTGGAGAAGGCCGATGAGAATGAAGAAGATGAAGACTCCCTTTGTTTTCCATCATATTGAACATAAAATATGCTCTACTGATAGAGGGAATATGGAACATGAATAGGATGTTGCTCTTTACTGAAGAATATGATTCATTAAGTCCACTTAAAATTGATGGAGTTTTAATTCTTCCAAAAACTTGAGCAAAGCTTCACATGAACAAACAGGACCTACAAATGCAGTATGTAGTTCATCCCATAAACTATTTGAGTAAAATATGTAGCTGTGTCAGAACTGTCCTGAGACATCAAGCCAATTTCTTTTTGAATCTAAATGAACTTGGACCAATTGGACTGCCTAATTCTCTCGTTGATGTCTAACCAGATCTCTCTAGTAGTGTTATATCCCTAAACACTTATAGTAATGTCCCTGGATAATGAATTGGTGATCCAAGCAATCACCATATCATTGTATCTCTCCAATGATGATAATACAGTTAGTCAATATAAGGTCTAGCATGTTTACCATTAATGACGCCTAATTTGTTTTTGGTAGATAGGCAGACTAGAATGCTCTTACGCCATGACACAAAACCAGTCTCATCGAAAGGTGGAGAGACTAAATGAGTACCGGGGCTATCAGAAGAATGTATATAAAAAGTATGTGATGGATATATAGTAAAAGGTGCAAACACTTCAGATGAGGTAGGGGGACTGGCAGTATCACTATCAATTCCCATTTTTACAAACATATATCGAAAAGTATAGATATGTCAGAAAAAATTTTATACACAAGAAATTAGAACATGCAGTTGTGAGGGTACGAAGCAACACAATTAAACTTCACAACAATATGAACCAGTATCGAACAATTGAAGCAAAGAAATACATATCGAAGGTAGAAAATTGATGCATAATCTCAGAAATTATGGCTTGGACTTTGTCGAAGAAAAATCCACAAATCAGTTGTGAGGGTAATGTCGGACTAGCGGGATGATAGGTCTAATGTTTAATTCTCGCTCTGATACCATGTTATGATACAAATCAACCCAATTATGATGGAATTTTCATGGACGGAAAACCCGACCATCGTATGAGAGAAGAGAAGGAAATGGAAGTTAGAGAGAAAAATATCATGTGAAAGAAAACAAAATGAAAAGACTGTCTAACTTTATTATTCAACACTTCTTTGTTTATATAGTTGTTTGCAACTAATTTTCAACATATGAAAATAAACTTTGATCTAAAAGTAAGAGAAAAATAATTTTACTAATCAATTGTGAGTACAATTCTGTTTCTTCCTTGATTCTTCTCTCCTGATTATTTCCGTGATTCAAGGGTTGAAGCCGCGTATTTCTCGAATGTAGGATGATGCAAACCTCTTGGGATCATATTTGATCTCCAACTTATTGAACTATTTGATTGTAAAGAAGTATCCGTCATATTTTTTTATATTTTTGTACATATCCCTAAAGTTTATGGGATTTTGAGATATCTCTTCAAGAAAATATGTATTCCTTTATATAGTTGTGAGTTAGGTTTAGGGTAGAGTAACCTCTAAGAAACCTAATAGATTCATAGAATTTTAAGAGTACTGTAATATTTTTAATTTAGAATTTGGCTTGAACCCTTAAAATTTCGGTGTCTACAATAGTTATACTTGAGATGACTATCTATGTAACGATACAATGACTATCTAAATAATGTACTTGGTTAAAGTATGAAATATAAAATGAGTTACAAGTTGGCTTGACTACTTGTGCCTTCAACCGACTGATTGTATGTTGCTTTAACATCTCTCAATCAGAAACCGAGATTGGTCTAACTTAATTCTTATTACTTCCTCTAGCTAATCTTAATTGTCTTTAAACTTTTAGCATATCAGTACAAAAGTTCATTAAGTAACATTAATTATAAATTTGTGGTTAAATTATTCTTTATTTTTCCTCAAAATTGAGTTAATAACTGTTGGGAATCTTTTTGATAATTGTGTAAATTATTTATTGGAGCAAGAATAAATATGAAAAAAATATGAAATGTTTTATTTTTATTTTTATATGAAATTAATTTATTTTAAACCAAATTTGTTTAATTATAACGATACTTTAAACGAATGCATCGAAGAGAATAAAAGTGAAATTTGTGCAAAAAGCATAGTAAAAATGTCGTTATAAAGAAAAAGAAAAAAAAAAGATACACCCCACCAAAAGACGACTTTGGTAAGACGCCAATGTTGGACTTTTTGTTTAATCCTCTGATCCGCGTTGTATCTTCCAGAATCTTCGAACAAACGCGGCAAATAACAAGATTTTTTCTCAAGGCAACCCAATACCTATTTACCAATTTTCTCCCCTCAAATAAAGGGAATTAGACATCCAGTACTACAATATAAAGAGTTTCAGAATCTTGTTTTTTTTTCTTGAAGAAGTTTTATTGATAAGTTTCTCTGAACTGGGACGTGTATAACTATAATTCAATGGGGACACCAGCATTGCCAAATCTTGGAAAACACTGCTTCGTGGATGATTGCCGGCAGATCGATTTCTTGCCTTTTACTTGCGATTGTTGTCACCAGGTTCCCTTTTTCTTTCTTTTTAATTGCAATTTTTATATTCATCTCTGTTCTATTTTGCATTTTAAGCTTTATTTATTAAGTATTTTGTAGTTGAATAAAGTTGATATCTTTTTCTGTATAGGCGAGACCAGTTAGTTGAGATTAAACTTTGTTGTTATTGTGGTTACACTCAGGTTAGGTGCATTTAGTGTTTGAAGAAGTCCTTTTAGTTTGGCTATAGATTTGTAAGTTACTTTAGGGTTACTCTGAGATTTAAGAATCTAGTTTGTCTTAAAAAGACAAATTATTTATTATTGAAAAGGAAGGGTGTTGCGTACACACTACCCTCCTCAAACCTCCACGTATGGAGATATACTGGGTTTGTTGCTATTGTTGAAAAGGAATGGGCTGAATAGAGTGGAATTGATTTAGAGGATTCATATAGCTGCCCCAGCTATTTTGGTGTTGAAGTGGATCCATTAATCAAAGTTAAGATCTTTTTGGTTGCAAGCTGCATTTGAAGATATTTGCTGTTTTTGGTTTGTGTGTGTACCTTCTTCCTTTTGGGGTTTGAGAACATAAAAGTTGATCTTGATGATACAACCAGTGTTGTGAAGAGCGTGAAGCGAGGAAAAGCGGTAAACCCTTTTTAGATTAAAGCGAGAAGCGAAACACTCGCTTTTTGAAGTGAAACAAAATTTTAAAAAAAAATTAAATAAATACTGTGAAAATGTTGGTTTATGTTTAGTCAACAATGGCATGCCAATTGGAAGAGTTGGTGGAAAGAGTTGGTGCGGATGCTAGGAGGAAGCTTCTTCCTATGATGTCACACGTGACATCAAGAGAAGGTAGTTTGATGTCACCAATGACATCAAGAGGAGGTCTTTACCTCTATAAAAAGATACACTCCTTCATTTGTAGAAACCATCCCAAAAACAATACAATACATTGTAGTGAGTAGAGAGTTAAGAGAAAAATTCTCTTAAGTGTAATTGGGAAATCTCCCCTTCCTCTGTTAATAGTAGAAAGGCAATTGTTCTCTTATTATTTTGATCCGGACCACGTTAAATCTTGTGTTCTTTCTTTTACTTTTACGTTTCCACTAACAATTGGTATCAGAGCGACAGGATTCTCTAACGATCCAAGGAGGAAGAACAAGCAAAGATGAGTTCCATGAAGTTTGAAATTGATAGATTTAATGGACGCAACAACTTTAATATCTGGAAGATCCAAATGATGGCGTTACTGCGGAGAGGCTTCAATCCATGCTATTGACGGAAAGTATCCTACGGATATATCAGCTCCCGACAAGGAGAAGATTGAAGGGGATGCATTGAATGCAATCCAACTATCCCTTGCACCTAACGTGCTTTGTGAAGTGAGTACGGGTTCCGAAGAGACGACCAAACAGTTATGGGAAAGGCTAGAAGGGCTATACCAAGACCGATCAGTGACAACAAGAATGTTGTTACAACGGCGTCTTTACACATTTAAGATGGGGTCAGGTACTTCGTTACAAGGTCATTTAGATGCGTTTAATAAACTTGTCATGGACTTACAGATTGCAGGAATTAAAAGGGAGGAGGAGACGATTGCATGTGCTTTGCTATTTTCCTTGAATTCAGGATATCGTGATATTGAGAATTCAATGATGTATAGCAAGGAGCCTATCAAGATTGAGCAAGTGCGGCAGGCACTTAACTCTAGTGATGTGCGGAGGCACATTGAAGAAGATAGAGATGACCAGGCAAGTGGGCTCTTTGTGAGAGGCCGGACTAGCCAACAGGGAAAAAGCAAATCAAAGCACAGATCAAAATCTTGTGTGAACAAGAAGAATACAGAGTGTTGGGGTTGTGGATTGCCCAATGTCAAAGTCCAAGGAAAAGGCAAGTGCATCTACAGTTGAACAGGTACATGATTTTGGTAATGATTATATACTAACAACATTGTGTAATAATAATAGTAATTATGGAAACAAATGGGTGTTAGACTCTGCTTGTACTCTGCATATGACGTTCCAAAAAGACTGGTTTAGCAGCTACGAGAAAAGTGGAGGAACCGTAGTAATGGGCAATAATGCAACTTGTGCAATAGTTGGCATTGGCTCAGTTCGGGTTCCCTGCCATGATGGAGTCGTGAGGACTATTACACAAGTCCGTCATGATCCTGATCAGAAGAAGAATTTGATCTCCCTGGGTACTCTGGATAAACAAGGCTATAGATACATGAGCGAAGCAGGAACTATGAAGGTGACTAAAGGTTCTTTAGTCATGCTGAAAGGCAACCTGGAGAACAGCCTTTACACATTGGCCGGAAGCACCATTGTTGGCTCTGCAAATGCATCTACTGTGCAGTTATCTAATGATGACAAGGCAAGACTATGGCACATGAGACTGGGTCATATGAGCGCATGTGGACGGAGATGTTGAGCAATCGTAACCTTTTGGAAGGTGAGAAGATCAGCACACTTGACTTCTGTCAGCACTGCGTTCTAGGGAAGCAGAAGAAGGTCAGTTTCAACACTGACAAACACAAGACAATAGGAGTGCTAGACTACATCCATTCAGATTTTATGGGGTCCTTCTAAACTTCCATCGAAGAGCGGAAAGAGGTATCTTCTCACTCTTATTGATGATTTCTCACGAAAGGTTTGAGTGTACTTTTTGAAGGCAAAAAGTGATGCTTTTGAAGCATTTAAAGAGTGGAAGATTTTGGTTGAAAGTCAAATGGAGTGGAAAATCAAGTATCTTCGCACAGACAATGGCTTGGAGTTTTGCAATGAAGAGTTTAATGAATTATGCAAGGTTTATGGGATCTCAAGACATAGGACTGTCAGGCATACCCCACAGCAGAATGGAGTTGCCGAGAGAATGAACAGAACTCTTCTTGAAAAAGCTCGTTGTATGCTCATACAAGCCAAAATGTCCAAAGTATTTTGGGCTGAAGTAGTTCACACTGCTGCTCATATTGTCAATCGATCTCTAGCATCGACACTTGATTTTAAGACTCCGAATGAGGTATGGTCAGGTGAACCCTCTAACTATTCATATTTACGAGTATTTGAGTGTCCAGCTTATTATCACGTGAAGAAGGAAAGTTTGAACCAAGGGCTAAGAAGGTCATATTCGTAGGGTATGTGGATGGAGTAAAAGTGTACAAACTTTGGTGTTTGTCTTTACTCAAATTTATAGTTAGTAGAGATGTCACCTTCAATGAATCCTCTATACTTGATCCTCGTAAAGTTTCCGTGGAGTTTTCAGGAAACAAGAACAACGAGCAGGTGGAGCTTCCGGTGGAGCTTGCCAAGGAAAAGGATCAAGAAAAGATGAGTAAGAAGATGTAGGCCATGAAGAACTTGCTGTCAATGAATCATACACAATTGCAAAGGGGAGGGAGAAGAGGCAGACACGAGAACCAGAACGCCTTATAAATCAAGCAAACTTGATTGCATATGCATTCTTAGTGAGTAGAGAGTTAGGAGAGAAATTCTCTTAAGTGTAATTGAGAAATCTCTCCTTCCTTTGTTAATAATAGAATGACAATTGTTTTCTGGTGGACGTAGGATTATTTTGATTGGAACCACGTTAAATCTTGTGTTTTTTCTTTTACATTTCTGCTAACATACTGCATAGACAACAATAAGAGGAAGGGCAGTATACCATTCTGTTAAAAAATGGGCAGCATTTCAAACAAAAAACAGTGCAAGAAAATGAAGAAGAAGAAGAGGAGGAGAAGAATGAAAAAGAAGAACTGAAGGGAAAAAATAAAATTCGCCACCATTTCGCTGCTATTTAGACGCTGAAACAGTGAAAGAGGAGGAGGAGGAGGAGGAAGAAGAAATCACATACCCGGACCAAACTTGATGATCTTGAAGTTGAAATTTGCAGAAAACTTGCAACAAAGCTTTTTCAATTAAATAGATTGGCAGCCCTTTAAAACAGAGAAGCGTTCGCCTCGCATCGTTGCTTCTCGCTTTTTAGTGGGAAGCGACCGCTTTTGAATACCTGCTACGCTTTAGATAGCAGAAGCTGTAGATGGGTCGCCTCGCTTCGCTTCTCACTTTATGTTAGGAAGCGCCTCTTTTTCACAATACTGGATATAATAACAACAACAGACCCAGTATATTCACTATAGGTGGGATTTGGGCAGGATAGAGTGTATGCAGTAAGTTTGATCTTGATGATGTATATGAAAATTCAGCAAGTGGGAAAAAAGGACCTTGAGTGGAATGAAAATGGCCAAATTTGCTTACTTCCGCTCTAGCACTAAAGGAGCTGCAACAAGTCGGCTACCCTTTAACAATAATGGATGCTCTGGTGGATTATATGTTTAGCATTCTATAGTGGTAGATAGAAGTAGAAAAAGATAAACAATATTTCTGATGAAGAAATGACATTGAAATTTTATCAGCAACTATCCCTTGGCAATTTGACAAAGTAGTTCTCTTCTGAAGACAAACTTGTGATTGTCAATACTTCGTATAATACAATATGCTATAAAATTTTGAATACCGGAGACTTTCGGCTGTTTTTTCTCTTTATGACGAGGCAGTGTGAATCTTAGTAATAATGTCTTGAGGATGTGTGATTGTCCAAAAGCTGGGTGGTCCGTCAACAAAACCTTTTTTAATCAGTAAAGGAATCAGTGATGTTATTCACAATTTCTTACTTTCCAGTGTATTTGTTAGAAATACCCGGTCCGCGAACAAAACCTTAAGGAGCCAACAAAGTTAAGATTTTAATGTACGTCAATTACATGGTCTTATGTATCTTAGCTCAGGTTCCTTTGAATTATTAGTAAGTAGCTCTCTTTGAGCAAGACTTGCTGTCTTCTGAAGGTGTGAAAATAAACAAAATGTGTTTTAGAGGTAGAGCTCCCTGAATGTGATATGACAATCTTTCTCTTTGCTCTATTCTCATCTTTGTATTTGCTGTGCATATTTGTATAAAATTTGAGCCCTTTCCCTCTGTGACCCTTTGGGTGTTGCATTGGTATAGGAAGATTTTCATTTTGTTATAATATTGGACTGAATAAGCTTGAATAGAACGACGTGGATAGTGGGGAATGGGCATTCATACGGATGACCCCAACTTGCTTGGGATAGAGGTATAGTTGTTATTGTATTATTATAGGACGAAACTTCTGTGTAGAGTTTGTTTTGTGGGTGGCTGTAGGTAAAGTAGTTTAGAGTTATCGGGAACAAACAGGAAGTTGACCAAACTCAAAACTGTGGATTTCTTTTCTTATATATGGCTGTTTCCACATTTCTAAAGTGTGTGAATCTTTCCTGCTCTCAATCTGTCGTTTTATCTGGTTTTAACTTTCTTTTTTTG
This sequence comes from Nicotiana benthamiana, assembly GCA_034376525.1. NCBI lineage: Eukaryota > Viridiplantae > Streptophyta > Magnoliopsida > Solanales > Solanaceae > Nicotiana > Nicotiana benthamiana. Next base: position 10,655,712 of record CM067331.1, on the reverse strand, counting down.
GTTTGCATTTATGATTGTCTGTAAAGCAGAACAAAAGTAGGGATACCCCATATGTAGAAGTTTACAAAGAGAACCAGCCCTGGAGGGATCATATGTGTCTTCGTCCTCCTTGGTGTTCGTGTACATTCGCCTTTAGGTTTCATTTACTTGGTCTTACACAGTTCATGGTGGATCAAGTTTTGTTTGCTTTTCTTTGTTTTCTTAGTTAAGCCGGAGATATATGACTTCAAATTGCCATATTTTGATCCTTGAATTTTCTTTTTGTACTCTCTGTTGCTTACTTTAATAGTCTTCGTAACACCTAGAAGATGCTTAATGTGGGTTATAAAACTTTGCAGGTGTTTTGTCTAGATCATCGGAGTTATAATAGACACCACTGTCCAAAAGCAAACAAGAATGATGTTACTGTGGTCGTTTGCCCACTCTGTGCAAAAGGAGTACGCCTTATTCCTGATGAAGACCCAAATATAACTTGGGAATCACATGTAAATACCGAGTGTGATCCATCAAACTACGAAAAAGCCACAAAGAAAAGAAAATGTCCTGTACCTGGCTGCAGAGAGATCTTGACTTTCTCAAACACAATCAAATGTCGGGAGTGTACTGTCGATCATTGTTTGAAGCATCGGTTTGGACCTGATCACAAGTGTCCTGGACGTAAGAAACCAGAAGCAGCATTCCCATTTTTGAACTTTCGAACTGGCAGTAGAAAAGACGAGCCCAAGAAAGCTCCGGCCGCTTCATCCTCAAGTTGGGCTACAAACCTCTTCAAGGCAGCTGAAGCTGGAATGTCAAAATTGAGCAGCGAATTTAGTCAGACGCTGCAGATGGGAAAGGAAGGAATTAGTGGCACAAACCGTAGTGGGAGTGTTAGCGGCCAAGTTGAGCAATGCCCGCAATGCTCACTAAAATTTTCTTCAGTTGCAGCTCTCATAAGTCATGTGCAGAAAGTCCATGAAAAGAATGGTATCATGAACTTGACGGTTGACGTCTGCCCGAGATGTAGTAAAGGTTTTCGCGATCCTGTATCCCTTGTGGAACACGTTGAAAGGGAACATAGAGGAACTTCAAAGGCATAGGGGAGGTTAATGTAAAGAAAGAAATTGCAGGCTTTCTTATTGTGATTTTTAATTAAAAACAGTAGTTAGCACATTTGATAATTGTATTGTTGCATTGTTCTTTCAAGCGTTAATGTATGTATTTAGGAATCTTTTTGTGGGAACTCCACCAAGGTAGTATAATCTGTACACCTCCAAATGCAAAACTCGTGAGTATTAATATCGATCAGTTTCTCTTGAAAAGGAACAGCTTGTAATCTCTATTCATGCTTCATACTAAAATGTTTACCAGGGATTAAATGTGACCTTATCAAAGAAAAGAAAGTATGTTAACCAGAGGTCATATACTCTCTTGAGTAAATGATGTATTTATTTCGGACACGTACAAGGGAAAAGTCTGGATGCTCCAGTAAGGAGGTGAGAGCGGCTGGCGCTGGCGGGCACGAGAAGAGGTAGAGGACGACCTAAAAAGTATTGGGGAAAGGTGATCAGACAGGACATGACGAAACTTTAGATTTCCGAGGACATGACCCTTGATAGGAAGTTGCGAAGAACGAGAATTAGGGTTGTAGGTTAGGACGTAGTTGAGTCTTTCCTTACTTCGTACCTTTCTGAGGCTAGTCTGGTAGGGTTTTTGTCGAAGTCAGTTAGTGGCGATGTTGCGTCTTACTACTCTTTCTTTTTCCATAGTGTCGGGTTTATGTTTTCTCTATTGCTTTTGCTTTGCATCTACTTTCTCATTTTCATGATGTTATTTTTCTTATGATTTCTGTTGGTGGTATTAATATTGTCTCTTTTCGTCTTCTTGAACAGATGGTCTTTCGGAAACAACCTCTCTACTCTCTCGGGGTAGGGGTAAGGGCTACGTATACACTACTCTCCTCAGACCCCACTAGTGATTTTATTTGGTCGTTATTGTCGTTGATGATGATTTAAATTATAGACGGTGACAATATAATGCTCTTTTTACACCATTTCTGTAATTTAACATGTCATATTAGGTGAGCATTTAGAACATAGACTCCCCTATTTCAATTGGCAGAAAGAAAGTCAAACAAGAATTAGCACAACCTGGATTTTCTAGCAAACTACACTTTCCACTCAGTTTTCCTTTTATTTTGCCTCTGTTATTCTTTTTTCTCTCCTCCATTTCCAATCTTTTTGCCAAACTGAAAGGATGACATTCAAATACCAGTCCGTCAAATTCCATATGATCATATTTGATTGAGCATAAAGTTTTAATATATTATATTACAACAATAACTACCCAGTGTATTCCCACCAGGTGGGGTCTGGGGAGATTAATATGTAGACGAGCCTTATCCCTGCCCGAAAGGGCAGAGAGGCTGTTAATATATTATATTAGAGATAGTAAAATAGAGTGTTAATGTAATGGGGCTAAAAATTAGTTTTATAAAGACAACATTATCTCAGAATTTAGAATTTTAATAGTTTAATGAACATGAATCCTTGTAAATCTTAAAAGTTGAAGAAAAAACTGTTATGCATCAAATTTTTTATGCCTACGGAAAAAGAGTATCATATGAATTGAGATAAACATACCTGAGTATTAATGATGTATTAAGCATGGTTTTTGGATCTTTCTCTCTCTTTTAAAAAAAAAAAAAGAATTACAAGAAAATACACATGACTTCACCCCATAATAAAAAATGGCTCATATTTTAAAGTTGTACCTGACCTAGTCCATATTGTACATATTTTGAAAGTACTAGCAAATTCAAAATCTGTGTTCTTATAATCATTGCTTCTAAAAGTTATGGAGTTAAATCTGTATTCTCACAACCATTCTCTCTCTTCTTCTCACATCTTCTACTTATGTTTCAAGGAGCCGTCCGCCATTGCTACTTCTCTCTCTGTCTCAATTGATTGCAATGTAGAAAATTGTAAAGTAGAAGTCCACCATTGAAGGTCATTCAAAGCTTTGCTTTCGAAAATATGATTTTTTTAGTTTGTTAGTTGTTTGGATCGGGTGTTGTTCCAATTGATTGACAGCATCAAAAGGAGTTAAAATTTAAATTTGACGTGATTTGGAGTATATTTGAGTTAACTTTCAGAAAAGACGCAAGGAAGACGACAAAGTCAGTTTTTTGTATAATTATGTATAATCTTGTATAATAGTGTATATCAGTATATAATATTTTATACACTATTATATATTTTTATACACCTTTATACAAGTATCTGTTGACGAACTTCTTCCACGATTTTCAGTTGCAATTCTTTTCAAAACTAATCCAAAATATCTATTAAATGACTTCAAATTTTATATAAAACCTCCTTACACTATTTCTAAAAAGCCTAAATAATACCCACTCCAAATTTTTCACAAAATCAAATTCGAAATTTAAATTCACATATTTAAGCTTGTTAGAAATCTAATTTTCGCCATCCAAATGAATTCGGCTTGTTGAACTAATAATTGAGTCACAGTTAATGATTCAAAAATTAACTTAAAAGTTTGAACAATCTTTTTTAAAAATTAAACAGTAATTTTGAGAACTTATTAGGATTGAATGTTGAGTATTAGCCTATTATTTTAGGCTAGTTAGTTTTAAATAAAAATCAGTATTTTAAAAGGCGTTCCTGGGGCGAGCCCTGGGGCGAGGCGTACCAAAAACGCCCCGGGGCGATGGTGGGGGGCGAAAGTCCTGTAAGGCGTACGCCCAGAAGATTGAGGCATACGCCCGGGCGAGTTTTTTGGTTGAGGCGTAAGCCCAAGAGACATCTTTTTAAAAAGGAATTAAAAATATTAAATATAAAAGTAAACTTTTTAATATTGCTAAAATTCCTAAATTAGAAGTCTTTTCCAATTCTTTCAGCTAGTCTGCCTCTACCAAGAGCAACGATTTATCACCTTTTTTGCAACAGAAAACTGCATTCTTCTCTGTATGTCAAATTCAACAGGTTTGTTCCTTCCTCCATGTAAATACTTTATTATTTTGAACTCATTACTTTCCTCTCTTTTTATATTTCACTTTAGTTTATAAATATGTATGTAATTAGTTTTTTAAGTTTAGTGCTTCTCTTGCTCTCTTTTAAAATATAATATGGGATTATATGTATGCGTGCTTTTATATGTATTGATTGGATTTATAAATAATTTCACTTTATTTGGGGCTTCTGTATATTTCATCAGATAAAATAGGATATATATATATATATATATATATATATATATATATATATATATATATATATATATATATACACTTATTTAATGTTTATTTATAAAATTTTATGCAATTTTACCTATTTAGTAATATTTTTTATAATTATATTATTTAATAAAATATTAAAAATGAAATACTCATGGGGCTTACGCCCTGCTGAGGCATATACAAAATGCCTCGTCTTACGCCCAGCCTTTTAAAACACTAATTAAAATATGAGCTATAAAATTGAAAAGTAGGAAGTCCAATTGTTCTAATATGAAATTTCCCCCCTTTTTTCCCCCTTCCCATATCGTGAATACTAACTTCAATTGATAGTAATTCATAATCCTGCTCGATACATGACGGAGTGTTCATGGTTCTGTTTAGGTCAATTTTTTTCTTAAAAAAAACCAAATCTAGTAAATTCATTTTTTAAATATTGGAACCAAACCAATTAAATCAATTTTTTATCGATTCGATTTTTGTTGGTTTATCGGTTATTTATTGATTTTTTCTTAAATACGACACATACACTACCAAACACAATTCCGCACAACATTTTCAATGTAACACTATCAAATCAATTAAATCTATCATTTACCTAGATATAGTAATGATAATTGAATCAAATAGTGATAAATATTTAAGTACTCAATTAAAAACTGATTATTTTTTACATTAAATAAGTTTCTGCATTTAGCAAAAGAAAATTACAAACCAAACTAAAATATAAAGGTAAAGGATTAGATTATTATAATGGCAAAGAACTAGACTAAAAATACAAATGATTAATATGTACTATACAATTTTAGAAATTATATATATATATATATATATATATATATATATATATATATATGTGTGTGTGTGTGTGTGTGCGTGTGTGTGTGCGTGTGTGTGTGTAATAATAAATTTAAATAGCTACTTTTATAGTCGGTTTGGTTCGATTAATTTTTTATTAAAACCAAAACCAAACCAAATTTGATCGATTTTAAAATTCAAAATTAAAACCAAACCAAACCTAGACAGTATCGATCTTTTTAATCAGTTTGGTTCAATTTTTCAAATTTTTATGAACACCCTTACATGACCGAATAAGCAGAAAAAAGAACACAAAAAAAAGTTGAAGAACTCATCATTATATCTCCATTGACCGTAGGGGTGGGCATCAGTCGATTCGGTTCGGTTTTGGAAATTATTGGTTTTGCCTATCGATTATCGATTTACAAATATCATAACCCGATAACCAAGCCGATAAGATATTAGTTATTGATTATCTGTTTATCGGTTATCGATCATTATCGGTTTACCCGATAAGATAAAACTAAATTAAAAGTGATGAACGCTAAATATTAAAAGTGTTGAATGCTCCAAATTAAAAGTGCTTCGAAATTAAAAGAACCTTCATGTGAGTAAATTAGAGACAGAACTATGATGCTAATGTGTTTCTTACTGTCATTATAAATTAGAGACAGAAAAATCAATTTACATAACTTTTTCATATCATACTGATGAACTTAATTCGCTAAACAACAGAGTTAAATACTGAGTTTCAGCCATGTTTTTGTGTCATTGTGAGTTTGATTTAAAACAAAACAGAGCAAAAATCTTGAGCAAATGGAACAATTAACAAGGCGCAAACAGAAAAATCTTGAGACAAAACTTACACGAAGCGATTGACGAGTGAGGGAGTGAGTCGTCGTGACTGGTGAAGAACTGGCGAGGCTCAGGCACTGGTGTGGCGCCTGGCGGAGAACTGGTGGTGAGCTTGAGAGTTGAGGCTCAGGCACTGGCGTTACACGATGCGATTAACTGTTGGGAGTTGGGGGCTGCAACGGAAACATAATGAGAGAGACATACGAGAGACGACTAATGACTGAAGACTGAGTGAACTAAAGAGGGAAGGGAATTAGTAAAATAAAACCCTAGTATATACATAAGGGTAGATTAGTAAATTAATTCATTCTTATTGGGTTATCGGTTTTTACCCAATAACAAAAAAGCAAAACGAGACCGAACCGATAACCCAATAAAATTTTTTTTACCCCGTTACCGAACCGTTAACCCAATACCAATAACCCAATAAAGAATTAACGGTACAGGTTATCGGTTTTACCTGATATATGCCCATCCCTAATTGAACGTGGCAAAGCCGAGGCTATATAGTTCTCTTTTCTTTTCTATTTCCATTTTTATTTTCTCATTCTTTTTGGCTTTTCAATAATTGGAAAGTTACAGTTAAAATTAATAAATTTGATTCTCGATATTTAAATTGCATCAAATAAATTAAACAAAAGTAGTAAACTTTATAATATTGCCATATCCATTGATTATACCAAACACTAGAAATAGATAAATAAAAAAATAGAAAGAATACATATCTAAAGTTTCGATATAAATCTTTTCTTTTTCACGATGTTAGCTAATATAACAATGATAAAATATTAAATATTCGACCAAGGAAAAAAATGAGAACTTTATAAGACTATAAAATTGCTCAATAATATTATTTAAATGATTACTTTAGACTTATCCTAACATAGACATAATTTGTCATTAAATTGCAGATAACAGTCAAACGACGCCGTTATTTAGCACTACCCCTTTAGAATTTCCAGAGTGTTCCAGCAAAGAACATTTCATTACCGTATCCTCGATTCCACCTCTCTGCTCAGCAGCTCATCGTGGTAAGCTCCCACTTCCTTCCTCTGTTTTTTTTTTAAAGTTTGCTTCTTGCTCTATGTATATATGAGAAAGAGAAATGACTAAAATTTTACGGAATTAACCTTGGTGTGATTGTACAGACAGACGGATTTAGGCTTTAAAATTTAAATCAGTTGGTGCCAGCTTAGTTAAATATATTTTTTTTTGAAAAATTAACTGGGTTTATATACTTCATGTGTCCCAATTTATGTGCCGCATTTTTTGTTTTAGTTTGTTCGGAAAAAAATGACATCTTTCTATATTGGGAAATAATTTAGAGCCCGTTTGGATTAGCCGATGGTAAATAGCTCCTAAGTTTGAAGTGCTGATAAGTTCTGCTGAAACTGATTTTTAAAATAAGCATTTACGTGTTGGATAGAAGTAAAGCTGATAAGCTAATTTTTTGTTAAAATGACTAAACTACCCTTGAAATTTTTCCAGAAAGTAATAAATTAAAAATTTCTTCTTAAAGAAAAGAATTAACAACAAATATGGAATGAAGAGAAGATCAAAAAATTTATTTTGAGAAAAACATTTTGTGAATTAGAAAATATTATTAATGATAAACTAGTAAAAATATTGGTCAAACTAAAAGTGTTTATAAACTGAAAAGCTATAAGTTGGGGGTGACCAACTTATGACTTATGGCTGAATGCTGATCTTAGTTTATAAGCACTTGGTTTATAAATACTTTTGGTGTTTACCAAACGCGTAGCTAAGCCAAAAGGTGCTTATAAGCCAGTTTGACCAGCTTATAAGCTTAGCCAAACACCCTCTTATCCTTAAATTTCCTGTTTTGGCCTTAATGAAATAATTTATAATTACACAAAATGTTCATTGCATGTTTTAGGTTACAGGTTTTAAAAGTTCTTTTTTTTCTTAAACTCCGTCAAACAACATTACATAAAATGCACGCTCATTGCCTACGTGTAAACTGGACGCTCTTGGTGGGGATTGGGGAGAGTGAATGATTTGCTTAGATCTTTGTAAAAGTGTGCTTAAATTGCTAAGCTAGTTGGAAAGAAGCTTTATTGTTGTATGTTGGATTTGTTAAAGTTCACTCGGTTCTGTATCCCATCACATTTTAAAAATATGCTCTTGGTTTTTGGGAAATATTTATAATTGTCTTGCTTACAGAAGCTTAATATAGATTGGAAATATGGATCTAGATGGAATTTTCTTCATTGAGTAAATATTGATTTGGTTGGACAACATATATGTCCCACATTTCTGTTTTGAACAACAGCCTTTGAACTAATAAAGAGGAAAACAGAAGTTTTTGCAATAAAATTTGACACTGTTTAGTTGATAGTATGAGGTGAGTCCTTTATGAATAAGCACTGTAACCTAGAGTTGTTATGCCATTTGAATATAGAAATGGAAAAAGAACGTGAAAGCTCTTGGTCTTGATATGAAGTTTACATTCTTAAGTAAGTTTTCTGCTACTTGATATTGGAATTTCTTTTTGTTACTTTTGTTCTCCTACGGTCAACCACAAATGTATTGTACGTGGACGGGTTAACTGTCTGGAATGAGCATCATTCTTTGTTCTGATAGCAAAACTTACACTTTGTTTGTTTGCGGTGGAAAGTAGGGGTATTAGGAGAGGACAACGGCTATTTCCCTTACTTGGTTATGTAAGATATCAGGGGTGCGCGACGCCTTCATTAATTTAGGTGGAAAAGAGGAAATACATGTCTCTTGCTTCCTTGTCAGTTGTACCAAACACATGACGGGAAGCATGTATCTTTTCGGGAGAAGTAGAAACAACAGTTTTACCAGCCCCCAACGTTCGACTCTCTTTTCTTGATCCAAACAATGTATTAAACTGAAAGTAAAATAGAGTTTTTAGGTCATATATACAGCTATAACTACTCATTAGTGTTCTGTCCAAATCTGTGGTATTTCATATGGTAGGTCACCGATCGTACAGAACTCCTCAAAATTATTCATATGTTCCTTGCAATAAACTTTAACATAAATGCTTCACCACATTATGAAGCTCATGATATTATGATCTTAGGATTTTAAGTCTTTAAATCTAATGTGGCGACAGTGTTTTATTACCATGCTACTGTTAATAGCTCTTTTGCTGCACTAAAATCAGCTGGATAACGTCATGAGTTCTATTTGCTTTTGAAGTGGAGTGCCAAGGGATCAGGCCTTTCCTTTCCTAAAGCGCTCAAATTTCTGTCTTACCGGGTTTTAGGTTATCTTTCAGTTGTTGGAGTTCAACAATGGCAACAAAGTACATCATTGGTTCAGTTTTGGGATCATTTGCAATTGCATATATTTGTGACGTCGCTATTGCAGACAAGAAGCTGTTTGGAGGCAAGTACGGAGTATTCTTTTACTTTGATTTTGACTTTGGTCGTGCTAACAGACATTCATGTTATTTCATACAGGTACTACTCCACATACTGTTGCAAACAACGAATGGTGGAAAGAGACGGACAAAAAATTCCAGGCATGGCCTCGCACTGCTGGTCCCCCAGTGGTCATGAATCCCATCAGCCGCCAAAATTACATCGTCAAGTCTTGACTGAGGATATTCGCTCCCATGCTTGAATCAGTTGCTTGATCTCAGTTTCCTTTCAAACAAAGTTGTGTAATAGTTTGATTATAATAAATGTTTATTCAGTTTGTGCACCTATGTTTATTATCTTGTATCGGTTGAATCAACTATGAAGGATACATGATCAAATGGATAAGATTAGCTACTTATGTCTTGACTTATATATATGTTCTTTGCTTTATGTGTAACTTTGTTTCAGGCTAAACTAATAAAATATCTATAAAAGGTACATACAATAGACCTTTGTGGTCTGACCTTTTCTCGAATCCCGCGCATAGGGGGAACTTAGTGCATTGGGCTGCCTTTTTTAATAGGTGTATACCCCTAGTGTTATAGTTATCTTGCTTGACGGTGATCCCAGGTTTTTTATAGCAGATTGTATTAATGCCTCTATGGGTTATGATCACATAACACATTATGTTTACACCATATTTTGTTTATAGGCGAAATATATAATTTACCCATCAAACTTACACTCAAATCCTTGTTACACACCTGTTGACCACGGATATAACTTTACACACTAAATCTTTTAAATGTGTGTCTATTACATACCACTTTGGCTATATGGCACTCGCGTGTTCTTCACAACAATAATGCGTGTAAATGCTAAAAATTTCATTTCAGAAGTTTTATAAAGAATCCACGAGTCTAATTTTTAAATTTTTTTTCGTTTTTCCACCAATTAACAAATAAAAAAAGAGAAAAAATAACCCCCTGCTCTTAACTTCTTCCCCGCCCCAACACCCCAATCCCCATCCCGTGTGTCTTCTTCCCAATTCCAAACTTCCCCATCTGCATTGTGTTCTTTAGATATCCTTCCCTCTTCCTCTTCCCCCTCCCCCACTCAAGGTTTCGTCCCTCCACCTATTTCGCTTCTTCCCTGATTCAACCTTCTCCCGTGCCAGAAAAGAAAGGATGGTCGGAGATGGAGTTTCAAGTAAAATTTCTGCCAGTAAAATTCTTTGGGTATGTTGTTTGTGTTTATCTATTGGGTGTTGGAATTAGTGTTTTTGTGCTAATTATGGTGGAGCATTTTTTTACAAAGAAGAAGGGGTTGCAATAGTGGAGAAGGTGGTGGGGAAGGTGATTCACTGAATGTTGTATTATTTTTATTTGAGCAGGTCAGATCTTTAAAAGGGTTGGGTGATTAAAACGGACCTTTTAATTTATAGACGCGCTTGTTATACACATCACAGACTATTACTTGGACTGGTCAAAAGCGGTGTGTAATTGACACACATTTGAAAAGTTTGTTGGGTAAAGTTATCCCCGTGGTCAAAAGGTGTGTAACATGGATTTGAGTGTAAGTTTGATGGGTAAATTATGTATTTCGCCTTGTTTACAGGGCGTACACACTACCCTTCACAGACTCCACTAAGTGGGATTATACTGGGTTGTTGTTGTTGTTGTTTGTTGCCTTGTTTATAGGATTACAAACATTGTAAAAATTCAAAGATAGGAATTTGTCAGTTTGTGATTTCCAATTGATATATTTATATCCGGGTAAAGGTAGGCCTAACCTCCTACTAGGGGTGTGCATAGATCAGGTTGGTTCGGTTTTTATCAAAATCAAATCAAACCAACTATATCGGTTTGGATTGGTTTGGTTTTGTCGGGTTTTTCGGGTTTTTGTTACATAAATATTATTTCAATCTTACTTTGTTAAAATTATAGATAAAGCTTTGATAACTGAATATATGTTTAGTAAATATGGAAAAAATTGACAAACATATGCTCTATTAAATATTTTAATGGGAGAATTTTTTTAGTAACACATGTTATTTATTTTCTTAGTCATCTAACAATAATTTTTCGTTAATTTACGCTTTCAAGGTTAATACATGAGAGGATCCCAACTATTTCTACATTTTTAAAAGAAAATTCACTATAAAGTCTTAAAAATATAAATAAAATTTATATATTTAAATGTCGGTTTGGTTCGGTCTTTTTTATTTAATACCAAATCAAGTCAAACCAAACCTAATCGGGGTTTTTAATCGGTTTGGTTTGATTTTTTGGTTTGATGCGGTTTTCCGATTCGATTTGAACACCCCTACCTCCTACCACAATAGAGCTTTTGATTAAATAAAATTGATGTAATTGTATAATTTCTTTGGTCGACTATGATTCCCTACTATTCTTTGAGCAAAAGGGGAAATATTATAAGTTAATTAGTAGGAAAGAGTCCAGAAGATTAGAGTAGCAGATTGATACGCTACTATTATGTGTTTTTGTCAATCGGATGTCCTCTAAGGGTCAACAAAATTTTGGACCATTTCCTGATTTGTTTGTCATCTTTGCGCATTATCCATATTGAAGCCAAAAACTTTGTAAATGATATTCAATATTTAATATATATATATATATATCAATAAAAAGTAATTTTCGACTTATATACATAATATGCTTTTCTATATCCAGGTATAATTTTCTGATGAAGGTTGTCCATTTGAAATCCCTTCATTCTGCGTAGCTATGCCACTGATATCCTTCCAAATTAATTGATTGATACGTGAAAAAACTTTGTATTAGCATCAACCTCATTATGCCAATTTATTCTGGATTTGATTGAACAGCTCTTTGAATGCCTTCAAGTAATATATTTTCCTTTCCATATTTCCATCCTCTCATATTTTCAGTAAATTTTCTACCGCGTCAATAATGCTCGTCTGATTTAGCGACGACTCCTGGATAACATTTGGAAAATTTGGGTGGATCGTCCATATTGTTTCGAGTCTATTGTGTGTTAGTATTTATTAGTCTACTAGTTTTTGGACACGTGCTTCGCACGTGTTCACCTAACATTCATTACTTAATTTATAGCAAATAAGTAAAATTATCGACTAAATTGCATAGTGTTCTAAAGTGATTGAGCTTAAACAAATACAAAAAGATAACCATTGTTTATAAGTTAATATCTTAAATTTTTTAACTTTTTTTCTTGAGCGATGTATATGATTGGAAGTAATAGTTATGTGCAACAGTTTCAATTATAGTTCTCTTTCGAGACCAACCAGCCATCGACCGATTAAAAAGTACTAATGCTTAAATTTATAGTGTTTATCGTCATAATAAAATACTCATAAAAACTAAAGATCTAAACCTTAATAAAAAAGACAACAGACAAAATCTTGAAAATAAGTAAACATGAAAAGTGAAGCGATCAATCATTTGATACGCCCTCCAAATATCCAAATAATACCCTTTATTTTGTCATAAATAATTACTTAATATCAAATACTATATATTTTCTTTTTATCTCAAGAAATTATAATCATAATACACTTTAAAGATTAAAACCTACTTTCTTCGAGGGAAAGAAAGGAAAGAGAGAAAATATATATATATATATATATATATATATATATATATATATATATATATATATATATATATATATATATATATATATATATATATATATATATATATAAGATCAAAGAAAATCTACTGCCCAACAAGGGCGGCCAAAGGATAAAGCCACTAAAGCGATAGCTTTAGGCCCCATAATTTTGGGGGTTCCAATTTTATTTCTCAATTCTTATTTGATGTCCGATATTTAATTTGGGACATTAATTAATTTAAATTCGTACCGCATAAGGACACACAAATGGGGATCATCAAACTACCAATCACATATATGCTCCAGTAATGAAGAACGAGTGACCGTGCAAGCTAACACTCAGCTAGGCTCCGAAATATCCAACCTCACGAATCGATTGGCCAAGGCCTGAACATCCAAAGCAAATAGCCTATGACTGATGGGAATATAAGCAAGACTACCCATGTTGCCAGACTTTCTACTCAATGCATCGGCTGCCACACTAGCCTTCCCCTGGTGGTACAGGATAGTAACATCATAATCCTTTAACAACTCCAACCATTTCCTCTGCCTCAAATTCCACTCCTTCTACTTGAATAGATACTGAAGACTCTTGTGATCAGTGTACACCTCACTCATCACACCATATAGATAATGCCTCGAAATCATCAAAGCATGAATAATGGCCTCCAACTCTAGAATTCTTCTTATGGATCTTCAACTACCTCGAAGCATAGGCAATGACTTTGTCATCCTGCAACAACACTGTACCAAGCCCAATACGGGAAGCATCACAATAGACGGAATAGGGCCCTGAACCTGTGGGAAAAACCAACACTGGTGTCGTAGTCATAGCTATCTTGAGCCTCTAGAAGCTTGTCTTACACACATCCGACCATCCGAACTGGGAACCCTTCTAGGTCAATCTACTCAACGAGGTTGCAATAGATGAAAACCCCTCCACGAACCGATTGTAGTAGCCCGATAACCCCAGCAAACTCCAAATCTCTGTAGCTAAAGTTGGTCGAGGCCAGTTCTTGACTGCCTCAATCCTCTTCGGGTCCATCTCAATACCCTCTACTGATACAACATGACCCAGAAATGCGACAGAACTCAACCACAACTCGCACTTCGAAAACTTAGCATATAACTGACTATCCTTCAGAGTCTAAAGAGCCTTTCTGAGGTGTTGCTCCTGCCCCTCCTGGCTGCGGGAGTATATCAGAATATCATCAATGAAAGCTATCACGAACAAGTCCAAATAATGCCTGAACACTCGGTTCATCAACTCCGTAAATGTTTCTTGGTTATTGGTCAACCCAAATGACATGACCAGGAACTCAAAATGGCCATACCGAGTGCAAAATACTGTCTTAGGGACATGAGATGCCCAAATGCTCAGCTGATAGTAGCCATATCTCAAATGTATATTTGAAAACACCTTCACACCCTGAAGTTGGTCGAATAAATCGTTGATCCTTGGCAGTGAATACTTCTTCTTTATTATCACCTTGTTCAATTGCCGGCTATAAATGCACATCCTCATCGAACCATCCTTTTTCTTCAGAAATAACACTGGTGCACCCCAAGGCAAAACTCTGAATCTAATGAAACCCATATCAGGAAAATCCTGCAACTGATCCTTTAACGCTTTCAACTTTGGCGGGGCCATGCGATACGGCGGAATGGAAATGGGCTATATGGCCAGAGCTAGATCAATACAAAAATCAATATCCCTATCAGGCAGCATACCAGGCAGGTCTGAAGGGAAAACCTCAGGGTACTCCCAAATAATAGGAACATGATCAATAGAAGGGACCTCTGCACTGGAATAGCAAACATACGCCAGATAAGCTAAACACCCCTTCTCGATCATGCGTCGAGCCTTCACATATGAAATAACACTACGAGTGGCATGAACTGGGGTCCCTCTCCACTCTAGTCAGGGCAAATCTGGCAAATCCAAGGTCACGATCTTGGCGTGACAATCCAAGATTGCATGATACGGGGACAACCAAACCATCCCCAATATAACATCAAAATCCACCATGTCTAAAAGCAATAAATCAACATGGGTCTCAAGACCCTCAAACACAACCACACAGGAACGATGCGCTCGGTCGACCACTATAGAATCACGCACCGGTAAAGATACATAAACAGGAATACTCAAAGCATCACTAGGCATAACCAGGTACGGTGCAAAATATGACAACACATATGAATACGTAGACCTAGGGTCAAATAGCACTGAAACATCTCTATCGCAAATCAGAATAGTACATGTAATGTATGCATCTGAAGACTCGACCTCTTGCATGGATGGCCTTTACCTCTTCTGGCCTAAGCTCCATCTCTATGACCTCTACCTCCACCTCTATGAACTCTTCCATAAACTCGAAGGAAATATCTGACAATATGCCTCATGTCCCCACAATCATGGCAAGACCTCGACTACTGTGGATGAGCACCTCTCAACCTCGGGCAAGCCCTCATGAGATGACTATACTTGCCACACTCATAACATCCACGCGACTACTCTAGCTGCGGAAACTGAGGCTAACCATGTCGGCCTAAATGACCACCTCGGAAGCTATGAAGCGGTGGTGCACTAATAGGGGCTGATGGTGCACTGTAAGGCTGCTGGTCAGAATAATGCGGCTGAGAACCATAGCCACCTGAAGTACCATGAGGAACCTGAAGATCTGACTGAAAGGGCCTTCGAGGATGGCCCCTACCATAAGAACCTCTATCTCCTGACGAGGTACCACTGAATCTGCCTGCATGATGGGGCCTCTTATCTGATCCATGACCACCTCCCTGTGGTAGAATTATCTCAACTCTACGGCCTATATTGGCCGCCTCCTAAAAAGTGATCTCCCTTCCATCCTGAGCCACTGTACCCGGCTAACCTGCCACCGCTGGCTGAACTCCTTGAAGCAAACCCTCTCGAATGACGCTCTTCACAAAGCCTACCAATCTGACCAAAACGTCCTGAAGAACTGGGGTGGCTGTGAACCCCTCTGGAACTTGAGCTGGGCCCATCAGAGCTGCTGGGCTGGAACCTCATCATCATAATCAACATGAGGCTCCACTTTAGGACTGCTGCTCGGGGCTGAGCTCTGCCCCTGCCTCGGCCTTTAGCATGGACTTGGCCTCGGCCTTGTCCTCTACCCCTCGTGGGAGTTGCAGTTGAGGAATCGGGCTGCTGAGCGGTAGAAGAGGAAGCATGTATTCTCGCTATCTGCGGAAGAACAAAGTAGAAAGACATTCAATATTTGAGAAACAGAACTGCATGACAAGAAGGAACGAAAGTGAAGTTTTTTTCTTAACTCTATAGCCTCTGAGGGATAAATACAGACATCTCTGTACCGATCCCTTAGACTCTACCAAGTTTGTCAGTGAGTTGTGAGACCTATATAACCTAGTGCTCTGATACAAACTTGTCACGACCCACATTTCTCACCTTCGGGAGTAGTGATGACGCCTACTAGTAGGATCTAGGCAAGCCAAACTAAATCACTTTCCATTAGGCACATATTTCTTTCTAATAATTAACAATATTAAAAATAAAGGCAACAGAAATAAATTCCTAAGCGGAAGTCTTGAATTACAAATTGACTGAATAAAATACGAAATTCCCAACATGATCTCTACCCAAGAACTGGAGTCACATACTCACGAACATCTAAAAATTCTAAATACAAGGTCTGAAAGAAATATATCAATTTTGTCTCGGATACAATGAGATAACAGTCAAATAGAAAGGCTAGGGGAGACGCCGGGCCTGCGAAAGCCTGCAAGACTAAAGGTCTACTCTAATCTATTGTTGTTGTCCAATAGTTGCTCCAACACCGTGATCTGTGCAAAAGAGCACGGAAGTGTAGCATCAGCACAACCGACCATATGTGCTGGTAAGTGCATGGCCTAACCCCGGCGAGATAGTGAAGAGGCTAGGACCAGACTCCAGATAAATCTGTGCAGTTCAAATATGTATGCATACAACGGAAAGAAATACAAGAAGTAACAGCCAATAACGGGAAGGGGAAACATGTTAGGGGGAGGCAACAATTACAATTATGAAAACCACGATAATGATAGAAGAAACCAAGAATTTACAGCGAATCAAGAATCAAATATTCGAAACAAAACAGACTTGAGACTACAATTGTTACGGCGTGCAACCTGACCCATATCGTTTATCTCTGTTGCCGCGTGCAACCCGACCCTCAAATAGCCTTTAGCATTATTGCAGCATAAAACCCGATCCGTGTAGATAATATTTATCCTTGTTGTGGCGAGCAACCCGATCCGTGTGAATATTATTTATCCTTATTGCGGTGAGCAACCCGATCGTGTGGATATTATTTATCCTTGTTACAGCGAGAAACCCGATCCATATCATCTAACACTGTTGCGGCGTGCAACCGCTCCATATCATTTAACACTGTTGCGACGTGCAGCCCGATCCATATCATTTACCATTTATTGCAGCGTGCAACCCGACCCACTAATATCATACTTTCTCATCCAAACAAGAGTCACAAATACAGGGCAAAGAGGGAAACAAACAATGAAAGAAAATTCCGGCAAGGAAACAATATCAATAAACTCAATATCCCGGCAAGGGAAAATCAACAACCAACAAAACGTCCCGGAAAGGGAATAACCAATAACCCATCCCTTTCTTTCACATCCTACTTTATAATTCACTTAATCATTTGAGCCAATGCTCTAGAGAATCAAATAATCATAATGTCTCTCACATGTCCTTTACAATATATAGAAATCCTCAATTAAATATGAAATTCACAACAAAACCATGATAATCACATTTTTAAAAACTCACGGTGATGCTAGACACCAATGTATAGATATTCGTCACCATGCCTATACACCGTACTCAACAGAAAGAAATTAGCAAATAAGACTCTACTCTTATTTCCTCAAGACAAAGTTAGACCAAACACTTGCCTCGAATGCTACAAACTCAACTCAAGCCTCTAGTATAGCATTACAGCTCGAATTCACCATAAAACCGTCCGAATCTAGTCACAAATTACTTGAATGTATCAACAAATGTTAATTGAATCAATTTGAATACATGAAATGAATTTCCCAAAGTTTTACTCAAAAATTCCCAAAACGCCTCGGGCACACGCGGTCAAAACCTGTGTTTCGAACCAAAGCCCGACTACTCATTCCCCCACGAGTTCATATCTATGATTTGTTTTGAAATCGGACCTCAAATTGAGGTCCAAATCCCCAATTTTAAGAAAACCTAGGTTCTACCCAAAATCTCCATTTTCATCCATGAAAATCCTTGATTTTAAGATGAAAGCATGTTTAATGATGTTAAAGATTGAAGAAATTAAGTAAAAGTTGATTACAAATGATTTGGAGAAGATAAGGTTCTTGAAAAATCGCCTATGGAGTTTGGGTTTTGAAAGAATGAAAAAATGGGGTTTAAAATTTGACTAAGTATGAGAATGCAGGTCACAGACGTGGGAAATGCAAAACTGGGCTCGCAATTGCGAACCCAGCAGCTTGGGATTTTCGAAGGAATTGTTTACATTTGCGAACTCAGGCCAAATGGGAAGGATTCGCATTTGCGACATGGAACATCGCATTTGCGAACACAGAGTGGAAAAGAGGACTTCACATTTGTGAAGGGAAATCTTGCATTTGCGAGACTATCTCACGTGGGCCCTCTTTACATTTGCGACGGTCGTTCGCTTTTGCGGATCTCGCATTTGCGAGCCAGACTTCGCATTTATGTCAAGTCATACCAGCTATTTTCCAAGGCCAAAAATGCAACTCGACACCTATCCAAACTCACCCGAGCCCTCGAGGCTTCAAACCAACCATACACACAATCCCAAAAATATCCTACAGAATTACTCGTGCGTTCAAATCGCCAAAATAATATCATATACGTAGAATCAAGCCTCAAAACACATGATTTTCTTTCAACTTTCATAAAACTCTAATTTTTCATTTTAAGTCCGAAACATGTCAAATGATGTCCGTCTTCAATCAAACTTTACAGAAAGCGCTTAAATCACATATAAGACTTGTACTGGGTGTCGGAACCAAAATACGAGCCCGATACCCTAGTCTGCTGATAAATTTTTTTTCTAATTTTATTAATTAATTTCACACAAAAATTTATTTCTCGGGCTTGGGACCTCAGAATTCGATTTTGGGCATACGCTCGAGTCTCATATCTTTCTACGGGCCCTCCGGGACCGTCAATTCATGGCCCCGGGTCTGTTTATCCAAAATATTAACCAAAGTCAGCTATACTCATTTAATATCAATTTTATCACTTTTCACACATAATTTATATTTAAGCTTTCCGGCTACGCACGTAAATAGAGGCAACTTTAAACGAGGATTTCAAGGCCTCGGAGATACAGAATGGGTAAGAACACGGGTGATGACCACTTGGGTCGTCACAACTTTTGTATCTTGATAGAACACGAGTATAATATTATACAAGTGATATATTGTTTTACTCATGTTTTAGATATGAAACACAATTAGTAGTATATTGCAAAAGGGAACCATTAATATAGATTTGCTTATCCTAACAAATATTGTCAATGTTTTATTAGTTATGAAAATATAAGGCATTACATGAAGTTCGTTCTTCAAATAATCTATTCGCACGTAATGGTACTATCATATTATGATATTCAACAAGGCATTCTTTATTTTATGATGAAATTATGTTTAATGATGTTAAAGATTGAAGAAATTAAGTAAAAGTTGACTTATAAATGATTTGGAGAAGATAGAGTTCTTGAAAAATCGCCTATGGAGTTTGAGTCTTGAAAAAATGAAGAAATGGGGTTTAAAATTCGACTAAGTATGAGAATGCAGGTCACATACGTGGGAAATGTGAAACTGGGCTCGTAATTGCGAACCCAGCAGCTTGGGATTTACGAAGCAATTGTTTGCATTTGTGAACTCAGGCCAAATGGGAAGGATTCGCATTTGCGACATGGAACATCGCATTTGCAAACAGAAAGGGGAAAAGAGGACTTCACATTTGTGAAGGGAAATCTTGCTTTTGCGAGACTATCTGACCTGGGCCTTCTTCGCATTTGCGACGGTAGTTCGCTTTTGCGGATCTTGCATTTGCGAGCCAGACTTCGCATTTATGTCAGGTCATACCAGCTATTTTCCAAGGCCAAAAATTACAACTTGACACTTATCCAAACGCACTCGAGCCCTCGGGGCTCCAAACCAACAATACACACAATCCCAAAAATATCCTACGGACTTACTCGTGCGATCAAATCGCCAAAATAATATCATATACATAGAATCAAGCCTCAAAACACATGATTTTCTTTCAACTTTCATAAAACTCTAATTTTTCATTTTAAGTCCGAAACACGTCAAATGATGTCCGTCTTCAATCAAACTTTACAGAAAGCGCTTAAATCACATATACGACTTGTACTGGGCGTCGGAACCAAAATACGAGCCCGATACCCTAGTCTTCTGATAATTTTTTTTTCTAATTTTCTTAACTAATTTCACACAAAAATTTATTTCTCAGGCTTGGGACCTCAGAATTCGATTTTGGGCATACGCTCGAGTCTCATATCTTCCTACGGGCACTCCGAGATCGTCAATTCATGGCCTCGGGTCCGTTTATGCAAAATATTGACCAAAGTCAGCTATACTCATTTACTATGAATTTTATCACTTTTCACATAGAATTTATATTTAAGCTTTCCGGCTACGCACCCGGACTATGCACGTAAATTGAGGCAACTCTAAACGAGGATTTCAAGGCCTCGGAGATACAGAATGGGTAAGAACACGGGTGATGACTATTTGGGTCGTCACAACTTATGTATCATGATAGAACACGAGTATAATATTATACGAGTGATATATAGTTTTACTCATGTTTTAGATATGAAACACAATTAGTAGTATATTGCAAAAGGGAACCATTAATATAGATTTTTTTATCCTAACAAATATTGTCAAGATTTTATTAGTTATGAAAATGTAAGGCATTACATGAAGTTCGTTCTTCAAATAATCTATTCGCGCGTAAGGGTACTATCATATTATGGTATTCAACAAGGCATTCAATTATTGATATTTATCCAAGTCATACCAAGATACTAGCAGCTTATAAACTCAATTGATAGAAGGATATATCGAAGGAGATATATAAAGCACATTTCACTAGCGTTCTTTTTTAGATGCATGATCTTCCTTTTTGGTCGAAATTGGAACTTTTATTCCAACATTTTCAAAAATATACACCATCTGCTCTCTATGGACTTAGGAGCAGATCATTAAAAAAAATCATTTACATTTCCTACAACAACTTTGTTAGATAATACGCTTAACGCTAGAGGGGAGTGAATAGCGTTTTAATAAAATTAGCGTAAACTTGCGGAATTTAAAAATTGCAGGAAATAAATAAGTGCGATAGGTAAATAAATTAGAACAAATGCACCGATATATCCTGGTTCACCACAACCCGTGGCTAGTCCAGTCCCCGAGAGACTCTCTCGAGATTTCCACTAACTTGTTAAGCTTACGGGTGCTTAACAAACCGTTACAACTTGAGGACACAAGCCTCAACAACCTTTGCTCGGAGATACAACACTCCAAGACTTCAACCAAGGAAACACAAGTTCCTTCTTACAACACAAGGGACTAACACTTCCCTTCAAGTGTACAAAAAAACACTTAGCACTCAAACAAGACACTCCTTTAAGAGTAGATATGAGTAAAAAGAATACGCTCAAGATCGCAATAACTTTTGACAAGAATTTGGCTCTCAAAAGCTTATGTAATGAATATAAAATGATAAGCAATAAAGTATGCAAGCTTTAGCAATTATATAATCAGTTGTTGTATGTTGTTGTACTTAAAAGACTGAATTGAAGCTGTATTTATAGTTGAAAAACCTTGTATTACCGTTGCTTAATTGCCAATTAAGAGTTGCTGAAATTACTCAGTGACAATCGATTGTCAAGTTACCACAATCGATTGTTTGCCAGTTCTTCCAAAAATCAATCCCAGATTTTACGTATAACAATCGATTATATAAGATCAATAATCGATTACTGGCAACGTTTAAAAAATCCTTTCCAGATTTTACGTAAAACAATCGATTGTCAACAATCTACAATCGATTACTCAGCAACGTTCAAAAAATCCTTTCCAGATTTTAATTAAAACAGTCGATTATAGGAAATCAATAATCGATTACCTGACGGTATTTGAAAATATTTTGGCAACGGTCAGTTATACAATCGATTATACTAAGTTAACAATCGATTATATATCAGTCTTGAAAAATCAATTTAGACACTGCCTCTTGACAATCGATTGTCATAAGTTCACAATCGATTATTTAATAACTTTGAAAAAGTCTGGAAGACACTGCCTCAAAACAATCGATTGTCATAAGTTCACAATCGATTATTTTGTGACTTTGAAAAATCTGATGGACACTGTCTCTTCACAATCGATTGTCATTAGCTTCACAATCGATTATTTTGAGCTTTGAAAAACTTTGATGGACACTACCTCATCACAATCGATTGTCATAAGGTTCACAATCGATTGTCATGCAGATTTGAAAAATCTGATGCTCACTGCCTTAACACAATGATTGTCATTAGTTCACAATCGATTGTCAAGCAGCTGACTTAAACATAATCGATTATCATAAGTACATAATCGATTATCTTAGTTCAGATTTTAGAGGCGTGTTTAAAAATCATTTTGACAAAAGTAAATATGCATTATTTAAAATCATTTTGCTCTAAATTAAATATGCATGATTTGTTAAAAGTATTTTTACGAGAGAAGCCAAGTCTTGAGTTTAAGTTGTCGGATCAAGATCACAATTAAATACCGACTCATATAAAACTTAATCTCGATCTTTGTCTTGTGCTTGAATCTTGTTATATATCAATTTCGCGCTTGTGCTTGGACCGCATCATATGTCAATTTGCGCATAGTTTGTCATTCATCAAAACCTACAAATATGAACACACGTTTAGTAATGCCTTGAGAACGTGTTTCCAACAATTTCCCCCTTTTTGATAATGGCAAACTTTAAGCGGGATATGCATATTAGGCAATTCATAATGACGATTCAAGACAAGTAAAGATATGCAACAAGTATATAGATATGCAATTTGTTCCCCCCCAATATATGAATTCCCCCTCAATTTATGCCGATAAGTATTGAGTGAGAGTGCATACCCGTTATCTTCCCCCTTTTGCCATTAGCAAAAAATATAGAATAATCAAAAAACTTGTTTATTTATTAAAAAACGGTTACATAACGCGAACAATAAAACATAGAACAATAAAATGGAAAAACAAATAAAGAAATTATTCATCATCATTTCCCGCCTCATCATCCGGCACTGCTTCATAGGGAACAAGACCGGCATATGGATAATGAACATGGTCAAAATATCCATGGATCTCATGTGTCAATTGACCGACAGAGGTGGTCAATGAAGCAATTTGGTCGGAAATGGATTGAAGAGAAGGTTCTTGAGGCTGACGCGATCGACGAGTTGGAGGAGGAGCAGGAGCTACATGATCGCCGTCATGGGGAAAGGAGGATTCTGAAATTTCCCACTTCTTGGTGCTCTTTTTGAGAGGACCGATGGAAGTGTTGAATCCGGAAGCTTCAAGAAAATTCATAATAAGGAGGGCATAGGGAAGAGGTCTATCATCTCCTATGGCATCACGCATGTGAATTTTGACGAACTTACACCAATTGATGTGAGCTCAAGTTATAATGGCATGCATGAGCTTAGCGTCCTCTTGGGAAAGAGTGGTATGATTATGCTTCCGAGGCTTGAGGACTCGGGTGATGAAATAGAAAATCAAACGATACTCGGGGAGCATTCCCGTGATAGTAGGGCGACGAGTAGATAGATTAGGATCATAAGATGTAAGACCTATTTGGCTTAGGAGAGTTTTCTCATCAAATAAGGCGCCAACCTCTCTAATGTAGCGAGTAATGTTTTCGCCACGTCGAGGAAGATGGGCAATGGAATGCAAGTTTTCATTGGACAAAAGAATTTGAACACCATTAATATTTGGCACAAGCTCACCATCGTCATCCTCATGAAGGTTTGAGTAAAACGCTTGAATCAATGGAGGATTAATATAAGGATAGGTAAGATATAAGAAGTCAAGAAGTTGACATTCCTTAAGCATGTTTGCAGCAGGGGCATATGATTCAAGATACTTGCTTGTTGAAAAGCGAGGAGGAAGAATATCACGCTTTTCGAATTTTGTCAAAAATCTAGTAAGCTCGGTTTCATATATTGAATTGTAAAATAGACCCATCTTGATAAGGGAAAGTTGGAGGTGGAGGAGCAGAAGAAGATACACCTTGTCTACCTGAACGGGAAAGTTTAGAGTGTCTGCCCGACATTTTCAAAAAGTAGTAATGAACTTTGTAAGAAACTTGGAAGATTTTTTTTGAAAGTTTGGGAGCAAAGATTGATGCTTGAGTGAATAAAATTGAAGACTTATGATGCCTATTTATAATGGGAAGAATGGCATTTCATTATGATGAAAATCTGCAGAAATTTATGAGCCAAAATAGTCAGAAACGGTAAAAATAAGTTGCACTGGCCGTTAGACAATCGATTGTTGACACGAAATAATCGATTGTTGAGCAGATTTTGACTTGAACTCGAAACTGACACAAAATCGATTGCAGGGCCCAAACGGTAACAAATATTTGAATTTCTGACAAAAAATAATCGATTGTTGAATTATGATAATCGATTGTTGTAATACAGTGAGCACGGTGATTTTCAGACTCGGAAAATAATCGATTATATTTATGAAACAATCGATTATTTTAGGAAAGCAGTACTGAATGGCTGAGACGGTAATCGATTATACAGTTAAAAAATCGATTATTAAACACAAATGCATAATAGGCATCAAATATAAATAATCGATTAGTGATACTTGCTAATCGATTGTCCGCACAGTAAAATAATCGATTATTTGCTGTAACAATCGATTGTTCTATGCCATTTCTTTATAATTCCCCCTGCCTTTAGGGCGATACCTGCAAAAGAGAATTAGACGTCTCCGACGCTCAAGTTAGTAATTTGTAGCGAAATAATGCAATGAGAACGTGATCTCTTGAGAAGTGTGTCCTGAGGTGTTCTTAAGAGAGTTTCGGGTACTTACCTTTTCTCCGACGTCGCCAATTACCTGTTCGAGAGGGTGATCTTTGATTGTCCTCCACTCGTTAGGCATTTTCGTTTCTTTCTCCAATTGTGGTGTTTCCTCCGTTGATTGTTCCAAGATTTCATCTTGAATTTCCTTAGGAGTTTCTTCTTGTACTTTGTCTTTTAAACTATTTAAAATACCTGCAAGATCAGAACAAGAATCCTCTCTCGCCAAACGAGCATTACTTTCGGAAAACATAATATGAGGGGATTCCTCCACAGTTTGGGTTCTGTTATTAAATACCCTATATGCTTTGCTATGTGAAGAATACCCAATAAAAATTCCCTCATCGGATTTGACATCAAATTTTCCCAATTGATCTTTTCCATTGTTATGAATAAAACATTTACAACCGAATACTCTAAAATGGGAGATATTTGGTTTCCTTCCCTTGTAGAGTTCATAAGGGGTTTTCATGAGTATTGGCCTTATGACTACTCTATTTAAAATGTAGCATGCGGTACTCACGGCATCCACCCAAAAATGTTTGGGAATCTTAGCCTCTTCGAGCATGGTTCTAGCCATCTCTTCGAGACACCTATTTTTCCTTTCCACCACCCCATTTTGTTGTGGTGTTCGTGGAGCGGAAAAGGTATGCTCAATACCGAGTTCGTCACAAAAGTCCGCAAAGAGATTGTGATCAAACTCTCCCCCATGATCACTTCTAATTGAAGTGACGGTTGTTTCCTTTTCGTTTTGAATACGTTTAAGAAAATATTTAAAATTTTGAAAAGCATCACTTTTATGGGCAAGAAATAAAGTCCAAGTAAATCTGGAATAATCATCAACAATAACAAAGGCACAACGATTTCTACCAAGACTTTCAATGCGAGATGGTCCAAACAAATCCATGTGAAGCAATTGCAATGGTCTAGTAGTTGAAACAATGTTTTTCGATTTAAAAGATGCTTTTGTTTGCTTCCCTTTTTGACAAGAATCACAAATAGAGTCATTTTCAAATTTCAAATTTGGAAGACCAACGACTAAATTTTGTGAAACCAATTTGTTCAAAAGATGCATGTTGATGTGAGCTACTCTACGATGCCATAACCAAGAATCATTCTCTTTGCTCATTAAACAATTTACATATTCGGGTGAAGAATTTGCAAGATCAACCATATAAATGTTATCCATTCTAAAACCACGAAGGATAATTTTGAAATCGCTACGTCTAAAAACTAAGCATTCATCCGAATCAAATAAAACAAGATTTTCCTTGTCACATAATTGACTTATGCTCAAGAGATTATGTTTTAAACCTTTCACAAGTAATATATGCTTAATGAAAGAAATTTCATCCTTACCGACCGATCCGATGCCGATAATCTTTCCTTTGTTGTTATCACCAAAAATAACACTTCCCCCTTCCTTGTGTTCTAGTTGAAGGAATTTGGATTCGTCTCCCGTCATGTGCTTGGAGCATCCACCATCAAGGTACCATAGTACACTTGATCCCTTCAAATATACCTACAAAACAAATTAATGAGTTTTAGGTACCCATGCCATTTTGGGTCCTTGGGGGTTAGGCAGATCATAGTGATGTGATTGAGTGTTATGTCTATGTCGTGTAAAACAAGCAGGAGCAATATGTCCAATTCGTCTACAATAATGACAAGTCACGTTAGGATTATTTGTCCTTCTAGGTTGATAGTAATTGGACGGACGAAATTCATTTGCTCTATTCTTGACAATATAGCTATTGCGCAAATTTCTAGGATATGCATCATTTCTAGAATAGTTGTTTCTAGGTTGGAAGTCATTTCTAGGTGTTCTAAAAGGTTCAAAACTCTTTCTAATGTTTGGCCTAGAATGTGCATTATTTCTAGCATGATTATTTCTAGGTTGCGATTGATGAAAACCATTTCTAGGTTTGTTGTATCTAGGATGAGCATTTGTTTTATTTATCCTAGGTTGAGCCTTAGGTGGTTGGGGGTTGGCTTCAACTTTCTCATTAGGCTCGTTTCTAAAACCTATGCCATGCTTGGTCGACTTCAAATTAACAAGCACTTCATTCAAATTTTTATGAGAAGAGTTAAACTTATCTAAGGTGCCCTTAAGCCTTTCTACTTCATTTTTGAGATGCATGCAAGAAGTACAATTTCTAGAACTTTCAGGCTTGTCGGCGCTTCTCTTGCCAAAAAATTTGTTTTCCTCTTTCAACTTCTCATTTTCTAAAATCAGTTTTTCCAATTCCTTTTCTTTAAGAGAGAGTTGTTTTTGAAAATCTTTTTCTTTTAAAGAAGCATTTTCTTTTATACTCTTAACAGTTTTTGAAGCTCTAATAAATTCGCTATACAACTCATCAAAAGCATTTTGCATTTCTTCAAGGGAAAAGAAATTTTTGGAAGAAATTTGACATACCTCTTCTTTGTTGTCTTCTTGTGCCATAAGACAAAGATTTGCGGCTTCGTCTTCTTCTTCCTCACTTGACTCGTCACCGGAGTCGCCTCCCCAAGATATGTATGCTCTTTGCTTCTTGAAGGGTTTCTTCTCCTTTTTAGCATTTGGGCAATTTAATTTAATGTGCCCGGTTTCTCTGCACTCATAGCACTTTATTTGATCTCCTTGCTTTTTGCCCTTTCGTTCATACTCTTTTCGCATGAACTTTTGAAATCTCTTGATAACGAGTCCGAACTCGTTGTCTCCGTCCTCATCATTTTGAGATTGGCTTGTGCTTGCCTTGAGAGCAATTCTTTGCTTGCTTTGATCATCAACAAGAGGGTTAAGTATAGTAGATTCATAAGTTTTAAGATTACCTCTTAATGCGTCGATGGTGACATTTGTAATGCCAATGGATTCTTGAATCGCGTCGGCCTTGGATCGCCATTCCTGTGTGAGACTTCGGAAAATTTTTCGGACAAGTTCCTTATCCGTGAAGGTCTTCTTAAGAGCATGTAAATCATTTACGATTTTTGAAAATCGTTCAAACATCTCATCGACCTTTTCGCCTTCCTTCATGTGAAACAATTCATATGCATGGGTTAGGAAATCAATTTTAGCTTCCCTTACCTGGTCCGTACCTTCGTACGTAATTTCCAGCTTGTCCCACATTTGCTTCGCCGTTGTGCAACAAGATATCTTCCTGTAATCATCAGCATTTACAGCACAATATAATAAATTAATAGCTTTAGCATTATTTTGCACCTTTCGGATATCATCCGCATCGTATTCATCTTCGGACTTTGGGACCCATTCATTTTCGACCTTCTTGGTTGGAATTTGTTCTCCATTCATTATGACCTTCCAAAGATGAAAACTATTTGATTGTACAAATATTATCATCCTCTCCTTCCAGTATGTATAATTTGTACCATCGAATAGCGGTGGTCGGGTGGAGCATTGTCCTTCACCTATTCCTGCAAAAGAATCACGAGTAGAAGCCATGGATGTTTCTCTCACACAGTTAAGTCTTCAGAGAGTTGGGCTCTGATACCAATTGTTAGATAATACGCTTAACGCTAGAGGGGGGGGGTGAATAGCGTTTCAAAAAAATTAGCGTAAACTTGCGGAATTTAAAAATTGCAGGAAATAAATAAGTGCGATAGGTAAATAAATTAGAACAAACGCACCGATATATCATGGTTCACCACAACCCGTGGCTAGTCCAGTCCCCGAGAGACTCTCTCGAGATTTTCACTAACTTGTTAAGCTTACGGGTGCTTAACAAACCGTTACAACTTGAGGACACAAGCCTCAACAACCTTTGCTCGGAGATACAACACTCCAAGACTTCAACCAAGGAAACACAAGTTCCTTCTTACAACACAAGGGACTAACACTTCCCTGCAAGTGTACAAAAAAACACTTAGCACTCAAACAAGACACTCCTTTAAGAGTAGATATGAGTAAAAAGAATACGCTCAAGATCGCAACAACTTTTGACAAGAATTTGGCTCTCAAAAGCTTATGTAATGGATATAAAATGATAAGCAATAAAGTATGCAAGCTTTAGCAATTGTATGATCAGTTGTTGTATGTTGTTGTACTTAAAAGACTGAATTGAAGCTGTATTTATAGTTGAAAAACCTTGTATTACCGTTGCCTAATTGCCAATTAAGAGTTGCTGAAATTACTCAGTGACAATCGATTGTCAAGTTACCACAATCGATTGTTTGCCAGTTCTTCCAAAAATCAATCCCAGATTTTACGCATAACAATCGATTATATAAGATCAATAATCGATTACTGGCAACGTTCAAAAAATCCTTTCCACGTAAAATAATCGATTGTCAACAATCTACAATCGATTACTCAGCAACGTTCAACGGCCCATGATGACCTCTGTGGAAAAAGCCCCAAAAGATCCCCTTTTCCTCCCTAATTGTGGAATCATTTTTTGTCACATTTTAACTTATATTTTTGCTTTATAAAAAAAGTTACATGCATACTTACTTTTCGTGTAACTTTAGTTATACGGGTCTGAAGTAGCAAAGACAATCATGCAAACTTCAGCATCCTAGTAGCTTGAAGTAGCAAAAATTACTGAACCAAGTGTTGGCTGAAATATTTGTTTGTAATTATTGAACTTAAGTATTCTAGTGGCTGAAATTTTGTTCTCTATTTGCTAAATTTCAGCATGTTTTAGCTGAAGTTTTGTTCTATATTTTTTGAACTTAAGCATGTCTTAGCTGAAGCTCTGTTATGTTTGTGATGAAATTCAAAGCTGAAGTTTGTTTTGTATTTGCTGAACTTCAGTATTCTAGGAGCTGAAGTTTTTCTTTATATTTGCCGAACTTCAGCATTATTAGAGCTGAAGTTCTAAAACAATAATTACAAGTTGTCATTAAGATCCAGTTGTTATAATGGAATTATCAGGAAATTTGGAAAGCAACACTCATATAAAATAAGACCATTAGTAAAAGTAACATCTTCACCTAATGCACAGGGAATCAAGTCGTGCTTTCATATTTTAGTAGCAATTAGAATTAGAATTTCCGAACTGGACAGTCCAGAAGCAAATTTGCTAAAATAACAAATATAGGTTAGACTAAAACACAACAATATCTCAATCTTCAGCATTCAAAAAAACGAAGGAGGAGGAGAAAGAGACTTGAAATTGTTTAAACAGTAAGTACAAGTTAAAACTTTTTTAAAAAGTGAATATAAGTGAAATAGCGCGATCAAATAGGTTGCTCGGTGCAATTTCTATCGTCAAAATAGCATGGTATAGCTAGTTTTCGCATTGGTCAACAAATATAGCTAGCGTTTACCAAGTCAATGAAAAATAACCACTATTTTGCTGCAACAGAGACCGGTACCGTATAATATACGGGAGTTTTGGTGTATTTGTGTACGAACTTCAGCATATTATGCTGGACCGGTATACTTTGCTAACTCCTGTATAATATACGGGAGACTGGAGCACTAGTGCTCCAAACTCTGGTATATTATACTGGACATTTATGCTTGCTGGAACTCCCGTATATTATCCGAAAGTTCCAGCATAATTATACTTGAACTCCCGCATATTATAAGAGAGTTCCAACATAGTTATCCTGGAACTCCCGTATGATATGCAGGAGTTCAAGCATACTTATGCTGGAACTCCTCTATAATATGCAGGCGTATTTTCTGGATTTTGAATAATTTTTTTGCTTAGATTTATCTTTATATTAAAAGTGAATAAATTTTGATGATTTTTGAAACTTGGATATTTTTTAAGGACAAGTTATAAATCTGACTATTTTTAAATTTGTAGCATTTTTACCTAATTGTGGAAGGACTCTAAAGCCCGAAATTATGTTGACTACCAAGACCAAGTCAACGGGTTCTTGCTTATATATTGTGCCCGAGAAATTAGACACTCGTTTCAGCTGATTTCCCAATTATTTTAATCTTATTGTAATATCTTTATGCTAACTGATATTCTAGCTCCGAATCTTGAATTTCCTTTGTTTTGTGTATGTAATTCTGAAGATGGATATTTTTCTTTTGTGTGTAGGAATGACAGATGTCAAAAACTGGGACATTTGATCTGGCTTCTGGGGTTGGTGGCAAGATTGAGAAGAAAGAAGTACTTTCAGCTTTTGAAAAGTAAAATTTCATTCCCGATCATACTTTTTGTAGCTTCAAATTTAATGTTGGTTCTTAAATTTCAATCGTTCACTGCTGATTTAGTGCTGAAAGTGGTTTTATTCCATCTCATCCTGTCTAGTTAAGTGCTTAAATAAATATGCTTATTGTTGCATTTCCTTTATTTCAAACTTTCTTATAGTATTTTGTATGATTAGTTTTATTAATTGTTCAAAGAGAAAAGTTAATGCACAATCTTTACTGATATTATCCTGAGCCTGAAGGATTCACAGCTTTTGAATAGTCTGTTCTTTGTACTTTATTTTTCAACATATTTCTCTTTTCATTTTAATAGGCATGTGGATTTTTTTTTTGCACATGTAATAATGGGTTATAAATGACTTTAGGTACGAAAAATATCATGCCTGTGATGGAGAAGCGGAGGAAGAGAGGAAAGCCTACTACATTGATATGGTATGATTTGAGAAGATATAATCAAACAATTAAAGAACTAACGGTGGAGCCAAAAAACTTTAACAATGGGATTAAACCTATAAGAATATCACACCTGAAAGTTTGAATCCCCTTTACCACTATTCTAGAATCTTTCTGTATGTCAAGGTTATTCAACGATATATATATAAATCATTTAGCCCACTTACACGGCATAATTTCGGATGAATGGAATTCAATTGAACCCCCTCGCGTCCATCCAGGTCCGTCCTTTGCCCTTTGCTGGTAGGATTTTGATATTCTATCAATAGTTTAGGCATGCCTATCCCATTTGTGGCTTTTCTGTAGGACTTCGATTATCCAAAAACTCAGTAGTTAATTCATAATAAATGTTCTTTGTTTACAGGTTAACAAATATTATGATCTAACAACAAGCTTTTATGAGTATGGTTGGGGTGAATCTTTCCATTTTGCTCCCAGGTAGGTACTCCACTAGTGTATTGTTTTCTTCTTTCACTTTTGGTTTTAAATCCACGTTAATTAGCAAAAGAGGACTAGTAATTACTGTAGCTTCCTTGTTATTACAGATGGAAAGGGGAATCACTTCGAGAAAGTATCAGACGACATGAACACTTTCTTGCTCTGCAATTAGGGCTAAAGCAAGGTCAAAAGGTCTACTTCATCGTATTATGCATGTGTTCTTTTTCTGCTATTCTCTCCTTTTCTTGTGTTGGTTTTGGTTCAAGTTGGTCAGCCAGGTCTCATTTAGCAAGTGGAACATGAAAAGAACTCCTTGTTTCGTTGACAGGTTTTGGATGTTGGATGTGGAATTGGTGGCCCTTTAAGAGAAATTGCCAGATTTAGGTAAGAGTCAGCTCTGTATTTCATAGCGGCTATTATAGTAGTACGAATTACGATTGCTCAAGCATGTGTCTTTATCTGAAAATCTAGTCATACTCTTCGGCTGAGAATGTTTTTATATATATCTTGACATCTTGAAATCGTGTTTGTTTTGTATCCCGTCTCTTCATCCTTTGCTAGTAGTTTGTTGTTTACTTAATTTTAAGTGTCCAATTTGTGATGTAGAAGAGCTGAATCCTTGGTTCCTCCTAGCATCCGAACTATGGAAGATTATAGGACCACATAACATCTACTTACAGCTTGTTGTTATCCATTTGGCTGCTATTTCAAAGACATACCTAATTCAAGAGTTATTATTTAGTAGGCTTCACCTGGGATGTGCAAATAAAAAGGAGAAAAAAATACTTAATACACATTTACTGTTTAATAGCTTCACGAAGACACCCTAAGCACCAATCAATTATCACCATATCTTACGTGGTTTATCTCTCATTGAACCAAAGGAAATATATTATTCTTTTCTTTTCCATTCTTGCGTCATCTAAATGACTATGTTGGACCAAATCTAACATACTGCCGACTGGAAATCACTAAAATAATCTTGATGCTTAAAATTCAAAGTTTGAACTCCTCCTGTCACACTTACATTGATATGGATCTTTTAAGCATTATTTGGCATGGAGGATTCTTTATTGGTAGTACTCTAGCGAATGCTGCTTACTTTTGAAAAGAGGTTTGAAGAAAACTAATAGTCCTGCCTTCTAGCCACGTGCTGCAGGAAATGCTCTAGCTAGTAGGGAAGAGCTCTTATCTTTCTCAATTACTTACCATTGGGGCTAAAACAGATCTACAGTACATAGTGTTACTAGTATTATTCTTTTTAACTGTTGTTTGTTGTTGTGTAAGTTTGTCCATTTCCACATGGCTATCTAATATTATTTACCTTTTATAGTGGTACATATGTTACTGGAATCAACAACAATGAATATCAAGTAACACGAGGAAAAGTAAGTATTGTTTGTGAGTATGCGTGTGTGTGCTCAACTTTATTTTTTTATTTTATAGTTGGGGGAGTGGGGGGTGGGTGGAAAGAATTTAGGGATTTTCCATCCACTGAAATATTGTACCAAAAGTCACTTGCATGGCAATATAATAGTTTTGTTCTTTCTCATTTGTTTTGTTTTTGTTTTTGTTTTTCCTTTCCTTCACTGAGCCGAGGGTCGATTGGAAACAGCCTCTCTGCCCTTTCGGGTAGGGGTAAGGCCCGTCTACATATTACCCTCCCCAGACCCCACTTTGTGGGACTATACTGGGTAGTTGTTGTAGTTGTTTAGTTGTGCTTGAACTGTATTTCAACTATTGTATTGTTTGCTTTGCAGGAACTGAACCGTATTGCAGGAGTTGACAACACCTGCAATTATGTGACGGTAATGTGACTGTTTTTGTTTTTTATTCTACCATCAAAGAGTAGTATTTTTTCTTCTCATCGCACTTCATTCTCAAAAATGTAGGCCGACTTCATGAGAATGCCATTTGCTAACGACAGTTTTGATGGAATTTTCGCCATAGAAGCTACGTGTCATGCCCCAGATGTGGTAAGCATTTGCAGAACATTTACTGGCTTTTTGGTGAGTTTTCTCTGGATCTCTGATTCGCCTGAATATTAGAACCTATTATTGACCGTTTTCAGTTTTCACAACATGTTCTGGATTACTAGTTTGATTGCTACAAGGAAATATTCAGAGTGTTGAAGCCTGGTCAGTACTTTGCTAATTATGAATGGTGTATCACCGATTTCTTTGATCCTAATAATGCAAATCACCGGAGGATCAAGGTATCCAATCTTCTTATACTCAAATTTCTTATCTCTTTATGGTGCTGCTAACTCCTTACTTAGATAATATAAAACAGCGTGAGGTTGAGCTTGGTAATGGACTTCCTGACATCAGATCAATGGGACAGTGCATTGAAGCTCTGAAACATGCAGGTTTTGAGGTGAGCTTCTTATCTTGTGAACCTCTATTTTTAATAGTACTTAAAACCTTTATTATTTTTATTCAATGATCGGATAGCAAATTTTTTCTAATTTTTAAACGAGCTGTGCTTCAGCTCATTCCCTTGAAACATCTTAAAATATCCCACTTACCTGGGGAATGTTAGCGTCCTCTTATCCAAAACTTTGTTCTTCCTTGTCAGATTTCTTGTTTACAGTTGCTATCTTATTCATAACATGACAGGGGAAATAATGAATAGCATGAATTTGATGTGTTTTAACATCTTCTTTGTTTGTATTTCCACTTCACGCAAAAGATTATTTGGGACAAGGATATTGCTATCGACTCTCCTCTCCCTTGGTATTTGCCTCTGGACAAAAGTCATTTCTCCTTGAGCAATGTACGCGTGACAGTTTTTGGACGCTTTTTCACCAGAAATATGGTAAGATCACAAGTTTTTGATTTTATGATTGTTTTCCAATTACTATGATTTATTAGTTAAAACATTTTGTTACATTATTTTCATCTCTTTAGCTCTGTATAGGGTAAAATTTGGCTCTTAGTGTCCCCACGCTGAGTGGTGTCCATTATGATAAGGTCGACCCAAGTAAGGGCACGACCCAGTTGGTAAAGTAAAAGCGACATCGTTTAGTGCTTAACTTCTTTAATGAGTGGAAGCCACCAACTTTTGTACTTTTTGATTACTTCGAGGAGGGTCTCCTACTATATAAAAGAGACCTTCACATTGTAATAAGGGGGATTATTATTATTCTCAAATAATACAACTTCTCTCTTTCTTGGTCCAACTATTGCTTCTCTCTTAAGCTAAGTTTGTTTTCTTCACACTTTCAGATCTACAACGATCTTAACATAATAATCATCTATAGGGCTCATTATATTTGATTACGGTTTACCTCTATTTATCTTTTGATTGTTTTCCAAAGCTTACAAAGCACATTAGTAATTTTTGATCTAAACAATTTGGCGCCGTCTGTGGGGATTTCGAGAATCAAAACCATAGTTTGCACCTAGAGAACCATCGAAAACTCTTCTCTACAACACACAAACGAGAGATGGTTGACAACAACGCAAGAATGAAAGCGATAGCAGATGTTGCAACCAACCTCATCGGTCCTCTCAATGAAGCTGGTGAAGAGGGTGTTTCGATTGCAACCCATAGCACCACAACAAGCGGGGAAATCCCACCTCCCCCACCTGAAGATCTAACAATCTTGCGGGAAAAAGACGCTTCTACATCTGTAACTGAATAAGCACCCACAGAGGTCAGGAAACTATAGGAAGACTGGTTAACGAGTACTCTAAGTGGCTTGGTTAAAAGGTCACCCCAAAACAACGTCAGATGTGTGCCAACAACAAATCTTGCTGCAGCTGAAGGTGAACCCGATCGTACGAGCAAACAATATGCTCAACGATACTCGGGCCAACGGTGGCACGCTCACAGTCATCCTCAAGAAGATGAAGGAAATGAAAAACGAAAACAAGTTACTTCGTGACCAGATGAAGGAGCACCAGGAGAGGGTAGACAAGATCCCTGGTGCTCCCAAGCTGCTGCCAAAGCGTGATGTAGGGAGGTTTGTTGAACAACTTTACACGGAAGAGGCTGCACTCCATCCCAAAAACCTTCAAAATGCCTCCTTATTTAAGAGTGTACGACGGAACTACAGATCCCGAGTATCATCTGATCGACTATGTCACGGCTATAAAAGGTAACGACCCTGTCAAAAGAACAGGTACCGTCCGTGCTGCTGAATAAGTTCGGCGAAACACTAACAGGAGGAGCACTAACCTGGTACTCTCAGCTACCGGCCAAGATCATTTCTACATTCGAGGAAATGGCGGACAAGTTTGTCACCGCCCATGCAGGAGAAAAATAAGCGGAAGCAAGATTCAATGACATCTTCGTTGTTCGGAAAATCACAGGAGGACTCAGGGACTTCCTAGCCAGATTTAACAGAGTAAGGATGAGCCTACCAAACGTGTCAGAAGGCCTGGCGATCGCCGCTTTTCAGAACGGGTTAAGCAGGGACGGCTCGAGGGCCACCAAAAAACTACTAAGTCGCCTCATGAAGTATCCTCCACCATATGGGAAGAGATTCACAACGCCTATTGCGTTGAGGTACGTGCAGATGAGGACGACCTCAACAGGCCGACCCAACGTTTAACAACAATACACCTAGAAATCAGGAAGGACCGACACAACGAAGGACGACGGGAACAAGTCCACATCCCAATAGGGAGAGACACCAACCCTACATAGATCCTCTCACCCACCGCCACCCAGGCACGCGGACGCACTACAGCGACATGTCGCTCCACTATGAAACGACAGAGGTATGCCACCTTTATTATCTGCCCTTAACTTTTGTGTGTCCCTTTCAGATATAGTGTACGCACTTGAGAAAAGCTGGGCAACAAGGTGCAATGGCCGACAAAGATGAAGTCAGACCCCGTTACCAGAAAATTAAATGCCCTGTGCAAGTTCCACCAGGAACGATGGCACAAAACCAAAGACTGCATAGGCCTACGGCAAGAGGTGGTCAGGATGTTGAACCAAGGGTTCCTGAGAGAGCTACTCAGTGACAAAGGAAAAATCAACTTTGCACGTGGACGGGAGCAACCCCACGGGCCACCAAAGCCACCTTCACCAACACGCACGATCAACATGATCATCGGAGACGTTGACGACTCGACAATCAATCACGTCAAATTCACCACTACGCACAAGCTGAAGCGAACCATCGCCCACGAACGGTATGACAACTTCGAAGATAGTATCACCTTCGATAAGTCCGATGCTAAGGGTTTGTCTTTCCCGCATTACGATGCTTTAGTTATCACTTTACGTATCGCAGATACGGATGTTAAAAGAATTATGGTTGATGACGGTAGCGGCGCTTGTATTATCCGCCCAAGGGTCCTCGTACTAATGGGATCAGACGCCTATGGATACACACTATGAGAGCGGTCCTGTCGAGCTTCTATCAAATGATCAAATTTCCTACCCTGTGGGGGTACACACTATGAGAGCGGTCCTGTCGAGCTTCTATCAAATGATCAAATTTCCTACCCCGTGGGGAGTATTCAGCATTCGAGGGGAGCTTCGCACCGCTCAGGAATGCTATGAAATAGCTCAAGACTGCACCCATACCAAACAACTTAAGGGGGCGAGCGCAGATGCATAGCAATCAGCTATGTCGAGGACTAAAGTCTATCAGACAGAGAACGCCATTAGAGACCCTGATGTCATAGAAGCCTGCAAGGCCACGATCGAAGACCTCGACCCAGTCCAACTGGACAACGACGACCCTACAAGGAAAGCCTACATCGGGCACGGCCTCTCAAATCCAAGTATGTATTGTGAATTTATATCTAACCATGCATACCTGTTTGCTTTTTCCCATTCAGATATGCCAGGGATCCCGCGAGATATCGCCACTCATAAGCTGAATGTCGACCCATTACACCTGCCCGTGCGGCAAATGAGAAGAAAATTCAATGCCGCTATCAACGAAGCGGTCAGAGAGGAAGTGGACAAACTTCTGGCCAACGGCTCCATCAGGGAATCAAAATACCCTCAATAGGTCGCCAATGTTGTCATGGTTAAAAAGAAAATGGGAAGTGGAGAATGTGTGTGGACTTCACGGACTTGAACAAGCCATGCCCGAAAGATTCTTTCCCTCTGCCCCAAATCGATCAGCTGATAGGCACGACCTCAGGGCATGAACTGCTAAGTTTCCTAGACGCATACTCTGGCTACAACCAAATCATGATGGCCGAGGAGGAACAGGGAAAAACAACTTTCTATCACCCACCAGGGGACATATTGCTACAACGTAATGCCCTTCGAGCTCAAAAATGCAGGAGCCACGTACCAAAGGCTGGTCACCAGGATGTTCAAAGAGCAACTCGATAAGACCATGGAAGTCTATATTGACGATATGCTGGTAAAATCGGCAAAGAAAGAAGACCACATCGGCCACCTAAAAGAGGCCTTCGAGATACTAAGGAGGTACGGGATGAAGTTGAACCCCGAGAAATGGGCTTTCGGTGTGGCCTCGAAAAATTCATAGGGTTTCTCGTATCGCAACGAGACATCGAGGTCAACCCAGACCAGATCAAGGCGATAGACGCAATACCTGAGGTGCTAAGTAGCAAGAAACAAGTGCAGAAGCTGACGGGGCGTATAGCTACCCTATCCAGATTCATCTCACGGTCATCCGACAGGTGCCATAAATTTTTCAATGTGCTGAAAAAAGACCAAAGGCTACAGTGGAACGAGGAATGCGTCGAAGCCCTGAGAAAGCTGAAGGCGTACTTGTCTTCGCCGCCCCTGCTGGTAAAAGCGAGCCCAGGCGAACCCTGCTGGTGTATATGGCCGTGTCTAAGGTCGATGTTAGCTCCGTCCTAGTTCGCGAAAGCAAAGGTACACAATCCCCTATCTATTACATTAGCAAAACCTTAGTGGACGCCGAAACTCGGTACCCACACCTCGACATATTGGCACTGACATTGGTAGTAGCTTCACGGAAGCTACGGCCCTATTTTCAGTGCCACCCCATAAAAGTGGTAACGACCTTCCCATTAAGGAGCGTCTTACACAAGCCTGAATTATCAGCGCAGTGTCATCAAAGGCAAAAAGCGGAAAAAAGCTCTAAGGTCCTTGGAGCTTTAAGCGCAAAGCGCAAATAAAGCGTGAGCTTTAATGAAAAAGGCGCAATGGGAAAAAAGTAAAAATATGCATGTAGTCGAAGACTAATCACTATAAGCATGAATAACAAATATATAGACAAAGAAATTGAAAAAAAAAATCATTATAAAGTGAAATATCAATTGCCTAAGGTCGCCTTTTCAGGATTACACTCATTAGCAATGAAAAGTATGCCTTAGAGCTTTGATGCGACACTAAAGCGCCCAGAAAGCGAGGCGAACCGCTCAACGTGTTTTGAGCCTCGCTTCAGGGCTTAAGCGCGCTTTTGACAACACTGGCTCAGTGAGCACGACATCTCGTATCTTCCAAGAACCGCCATCAAGTCTCAAGTCCTGGCCGATTTTATTGCCGACTTTAGCGCAGAAATCCTACCAAAGGCAGAACTGGAGGCACAACATGCCTCCACCAATAACGACCTATGGGTGCTCTACACTGATGGTACAGCCAATGCATCAGGATCAGGACTGGGACTCGTCCTCAGGTTCCCGCTGGCGAAACGATTCGCCAGTCTATACGATGCCCTGAAATGACTAACAACGAGGCCGAGTACGAGGCCGTCATTGCAGGTATGAAACTGACCATCAAATACGGGGCTCGCCGACTCATCCTTCACTGCGATTCCCAACTCGTAGTAAACCAAATCACCGGGACTTACCAGATCAAAGAACAAAGATTGCAAAAATACCAGTTGGAAATCGCATGTTAATGGCTGAGTTTGACGAATGCCGCCTCAAATAGATTCTGAAGGCATGAAATATCGACGCAGACGGTCTAGGAAAGCTGGCTACGGCCACGAAAAACTTCAACAAAGAAAGCGTGGTTACCCTCCTCCACTCCGCCATTGATCACACTGAGGTATTCTCTTTACATTTGACTTGGGACTGGCGCAACCAGTTTGTATCCTATCTGCAGGACGGAATGCTACCACTTGACAAAAAAGAGGCAAAGAAACTACGCGTGCAAGCTGCTCGGTATTGCCTAATAAACAATGACCTCTACAAAAGAACATTTGGCGGACCCTTGGCCAAGTTCCTAGGGCCGCACCAAACGAGGCTGGTACTTGAAAAAGTGCACGAGGGCCACTGCTTCGCCCATACAGGCAACCGCGCCCTCGTACGATGCATTATACGGGCCGACTATTACTGGCCCACCATGAAGGAGGCAGCTGAATACGTTCGCCGATGCGAACAATGCCAAAAATACGCCCCCATGATACACCACCCAGGAAAACCCCTCCATTCAGTCACCTCTCCATGGCCTTTCATCAAATGGGGAATGGACATAGTCGGCCCCCTACCCGCAAGACGGGAAAAGGTACGATTTTTACTAGTTTTAACTGACTATTTCTCTAAGTGGGTGGAAGCAGGTGCGTACGCACAAATACGCGGACAAAAGGTGATCGCCTTCATATGGAAAAATATTATATGCCGCTTCGGCATTCCCAAAGAAATCAGTTGTGACAACGGAAGACAGTTCATTGGTCAAAAATTGACCGAATTCTTCGAGAAATGGCGCATCAAGAGGATACTTTCCACGCCATATCACCCCGCCGCTAACGGCCAGGCAGAATCATCCAACAAAGCAATATTAAACATACTTAAGAAGAAGCTCGAGGATGCCAAAGGGCTATGACCCGAGCTGCTACCCGAAGCGTTGTGGGCGCACAGGACCACACCCAAATCCAGCACAAGGGAAATACCGTACTCGCTAGTCTACGGAACCGACGCGGTCATGGCCGTCGAGGTCGGCGAACCAAGCCTAAGGTATTCACACACTAGTGGAACAGAAAATGACACAAACAGGCTCCAAGACCTCGATAAAGCCGAGGAGAGAAGAGAAATAACCCACATAAGAATGGTAGCCCAAAAACAGCAAGTCAAAAGATACTATAACAAGAAGACGAAGATAAGACCAGTCAAAGTGGGAGACTACTTCCTCAAAGCTAAGTCATTGGCATCCAAAGACCCAAGTGAAGGAAAATTGGGCACCAACTGGGAAGGACCCTACAAAATCACAGCAGTAGCCAGCAAAGGAGCATTCCAGTTGGAAACAATGGAAGGAAAAACGCTGCAAAATAACTGGAACGCTGCCCCACCTCAAGTATTTCCACTTCTGAAAGGCATCTCCCGAGTCGTACTCTTTTTTCCTTACCCGAGTTTTGTCCCAATTGGGTTTTCTCGGGAAGGTTTTTAACGAGGCGGCAAAGGGGACACTTGGAGATATTTGCGGCATAAGTTTACCATATCAGCCTCTCCATACGACCTCCAGGCCGACATGATAAAGGGACTGGACTAGCTTGATCTCCAACTTATGAAAGGCCACGGCCATCTATAATAAATAAACGGCTGAGGCCATCTCCAATGTATGAAAGGTCACAGCCATCTCCAACATATGAAAGGCTACGGCCATCTCCAATATATGAAAGGCTACGATCATCTCCAATGTATGAAAGGCTACGACCATCTCTAATGTATGAAATGCTACGGCCATCTCCAATATATGAAAGGCTACGACCATCTTCGATGAATAAATGTCTACAACCGTCTCCAGTATATATATGGTTACGACCATCTCCAATGCGCAAATGGCTAAGGCCATCACTGCCAACAATCGACCTAGTTTGACTATGGCAAGCAAATGATTCGACGACAATCAAAATCAACCATACGGCCAAGGTCATCAACAAGTTATGACCAAAGGTCATCGACTTCATCACGGCTAAAGCCATCACCGCCAACAGTCGACCTAGTTCGACTACGACAAGCAAATGATTCGACGACAATTGAAATCAACCATATGGCCAAGGCCATCAACAAGTTATGACCAAAGGTCATCGACTTCAACATGGCTAAGGCCATCACCGCCAACAGTCGACCTAGTTCGACCACGACAAGCAAATGATTCGACGACAGTCGAAATCAACCATATGGCCAAGGCCATCAACAAGTTATGACCAAAGGTCATCGACTTCATCATGGCTAAGGCAATCACCGCCAACAGTCGACCTAGTTCGACTACGGCAAGCAAATGACTCGACGACTCTCAGTCACCTATATGGCTAAAACCAATTTCGTCATGGCTAAGGCCATCAACTCTATTACGGCTAAGGCCATCGCTGCCAACAGCCGACCTAGATTCGACTACAGCAAACAAGTGACTCGACGATAGCCGGAGTAACCTCTATGGCCAACGGCCAAAGCCGTCGACTCCATCAAGACTAAGGTCGTTAATCTAAGTCTGGCTAAGGTGATCGACTCCATCAAGACTAAGGTCGTTAATCTAAATCCGGCTAAGGCCGTCAACGCTAGTAGTCGACCCAGTTCGGCTACGACAAACAAGTAATTCGACGACAGTCCAAACCGCCCATGCTGACCTAGCCTAAACTACGGCGGAAAGCGCGAAAGCAGCAATCAGAAATGCAATAAAAGCTCTAAGGAGCAAAAGAAGAACAGCAATAGCAAAAAGTCACATTCCATTATCTCCACAAGTATACATACATCTGACCTTAAGAAAAAGGCCCCATTTACACAAAAATATATATACAAAGTCTTAAAGAGCTTTCATCGCTCTGTCCATTACGACCCGCCTGCTTGCCGTCCGGTCCATTGCCACCTCCAGGCTGATAAGTCTTAGAAATCCATGAACTGGAGTCCAAACGGTTGACGTCCTCTGAATTACAGCCTTCCCTACCTGGCAGTCGGAGCTATAACCGGCCGCTTCACGGGCAACACGGGCTAAGTGTCGTTGCCTTTCAACTTCCGCCTCAGAAGCCTGACCTGCCGCCAAGAACTCCTCAAATACGACCAACCTGGCACCCACATCTCATGCGCATCACGATGCGCAGCGTCTTGCGGGGCAGTTCTCCTGAAGACTTCAACCTCGGCCGTCTTGGCATCAAACTCGGCTATGAGGGCCGTGACCTGGGTCTGCAGTTCCGCAGCCTTCGTCGCTACCCCACGGCTTATCTCCAGTTCCTCCTCTTTTGACTGAAGGAGAGTTTCCCGCTCGATGTTTCGAGCCAAAGCAGCCATCAGCTGCTCATCAACCTCCTCCGGCTCGGCCACCCCCTTCTTCAACAGAGCTTCCGATTCCTCAAGACCCTCACGGAAAATCCGAAACTGAGGATCCTGCTTGAGTACATCTGCCAACGCCTGATGCTTGGCACGGCACTCCTTGTATTTCTTCGCCATTTTATTGAAGGTGTCCGCCTTCTTTTGTTCACGCCACCTCCTCTCCACCTCCAAGACGAGGGTCTGAAAAGAAGAGAGGAAACACGTCAGTACATAACAAAGTCGCTTTTACGACTCATGAAAGAAAAATTGAAAGCTACTTGCAAAGTTGCACCGGCGATCC
The DNA here is from genome assembly GCA_034376525.1 of Nicotiana benthamiana. Classification (NCBI taxonomy): domain Eukaryota; kingdom Viridiplantae; phylum Streptophyta; class Magnoliopsida; order Solanales; family Solanaceae; genus Nicotiana; species Nicotiana benthamiana. The sequence goes on along the minus strand of CM067331.1, from coordinate 10,612,206 downwards.
GCCTCGACAAATCCTTGTTACTGACGCTTTTCAGTGTTTCATGCTCCGCAGCCGCACATAACAAGGTCATGTCCGCTGCGGCTTGCTCGCTATCTTCTAACAAATTATACCCGCCAGGGATCACGATCCGGCGAGTAGACCTGCCCGCCCTCATCTCCACGCGGGCTGAGTCCCCCATTGCTTCTCCAAGAGCGGCCTCAGAGCCCGTTCTCTCAATTTCCACGTCCCTCCCCTAATTGCAGAAGACAACCCGCCTTCTGGGGCACGGACAACGGCAACTGTTCCCCGAGGGGACAATCTCCTTGAACGAATGGCCTCAGCCATAAAAACTGGTCTCGGCTCTCGGCGGGGCTCACTAGGCCTCACGCTCTCAGTCGCAATTCCCTTGCCGGTAATCAGTCGCCGCCTCTTTCTCTCCGGCGGCTCTTCGTCTTCAGAAGTTGCCTCTGCTGGAGCGGCTTCAGGCACCGACACAAGTACGGCCTCAGGCGTCGTTATTGGCGCAGCCTCAGGTGTCACTACTGGAACAGCCTCAGGCACCGCCTCAAATGTTGCCACCGGCGTAGCCCCTTGCTGCGAGGTCGAAAGGGCACTGTCTCTAGGTGAGCCTCCCACGAATATATCTTCCCCATCGGAGTCGGACTCTGCCCTAGACGGGCTAGCAGCGGTTTTCTTATTCTTCGCCTTTTGTAGAAGCGCCCCGACCTGCCAAATGAGAGCACATTGAATAAGGGGGTCTCCAAGCCAAAGCAGAGGAAAAGAGAAAAGAACAGGAAAGATTGTTACCAGTTAGGCTATGTAATCTACGAAGCTCAGCCCAGGTACGGCATCTCTCCGCATGCAGTATCAGCTCAACCACCCATGACCTAATGTCGTCAATGGGACAAGGCGGGCGAGCCACCACTACAAAAGGAAGAAAAGTAAATCGTAATGATTGATCGGCCAAAACAAAGTGTCATGTAATCACGCACAAAGATACTTACATCCCGAGTTTCACATCTCTGGGAACCCTTCGGGGTTGGATACAAGGTGCCTCGTCCTGATATAAAAGTATTTGCGCCACAAGTTACGGTTAGCTTTGTTGTCAGACTTCACCACAAAGCTCTTTTTACCACGACTCCTCAATTAGAGCATGGTACTTGTCATGTAGTTAGGGTTGAACATCTGCAGCAGGTGATAACAGAAACTACGTTCCCGGCCTCGCCCCCAAGCGTGGTGAGAATTCGGCTCACCTTCATGGCATACGGTGTGAGCTGAGCCGGGCACACATGGTAGAAGCGGCAAAGCTCCCCCGCTAGAGGGTTAAGCGGAAAACTGTATCCAATCCTAAGCGTGTATTTGTAGAACGTGCAGAACCAAGGCCTATGCACATTGGCATAGTCCTCCCCGGCCGGAACCATTTCAACATGGGCGAGGATGTTGTACGTAGTTCTGAGGGTGTCCAGATGAGATTGCGATAACTCGTTGTGCTCCCAAGGAAGAGAGGGGCATGTCAAGTTGAAGTTAGCACGAACACTCAGGTCTTTTCGGAAAAATATTATCCACCGTTAGGGGAACGAGGGTTTTCTCCACTTACTCTCCCTCACCATCGGAGGAAGGCAGAGCCCTAGAAGGGGCATTATCCTTGGTCCTTTTTGCTGTCTTGACGATGCTTCACCATGGTATAATTTATGAGGAAAGGTGTCAGCGACAAGAGATACAATCCCCAGAAATGGTAGTTCTCAAATAAAGCAACAATTACCAGAAAGAAAGATGAAAGAAATAAAAGGGACACTCTCCAAAGGTTCGAAAGATGAATTCCATTGAACCACTCCTCTAATACGCGGAAATCGAAAAGGCACAATTCGGAAACTGACGCGGGAAACCAAAACGTCACGTCATGCTCTGAACAGTCTCGGGAACAAGTATAATGATGACGCACGTGACCAGTGACGTCATTCTAGAAAAGGGGTCATATGTCAATGGCTCAACAATATTATACTCGCTCATGCCCTTTGAAAAAGGCGCCTATGGGTGCGGCCAAATTTCCGTAAAAGCGAACTATGCATGTCCGTCCATTGAAGACGGTTATCGAGCACGTCTGGGACTAACTGTATTGGGTAAAATTTGGCTCTTAACGTCCCCACGCCGAGTGGGCACGTCCATTATGATATGTCGACCCAAATAAGGGCACGACGCAGTTGCTAAAGTAAAAGCGACGTCGTTTAGTGCTTAACTTCTTTGCTGAGTGGAAGCCACCAACCTTTGTACTTTTTGATTACTTCGAGGGGGGTCTCTTACTATATAAAGGAGACCTTCACATTGTAATAAGGGGATTATTATTATTCTCGAATAATATAACTTCTCTCTATCTCTTTCTTGGTCTCCAACTATTGCTTCTCTCTTAAGCTAAGTTTGTTTTCTTCACACTTTCAGATTTACAACGATCTTAACATAATAATCATCTCTACGGCTCATTATATTTGATTACGATTTATCCCTATTTATCTTTTGATTGTTTTCTAAAGCTTACGAAGCACATTAGTAACTTTTGAGCTAAACGAGCTCATTAATGGTTAGCCCTTGACTTTAAGGAAATGTAATGTCGTCAAATGATTGAACTTGCCTGGATTTCATTCTGTTTAGGTCAAGATATTAGAGCGAGTCGGGCTCGCTCCTGAAGGAAGCCAAAAGGTTCAAGCCATCCTGGAGCAAGCTGCAGATGCACTTGTTGAAGGTGGAAAGTAAGTGAGACCTGCTTGCTTTCTTTACTTTGTTTCATCTTATTTATCAAATAGAAGAAATGAACACTCTAGAATTTTTTTATTTATTGAAACTATCATCAACTGAATGGACAGATTGATCAATGATAGGACAACTAGACCTTTGACGACCTAAAATAAATGTCTCCTATAGAATGGAAATTAAGTAGAGGCCGCAGGAATAAATGCTTTGGAATACTACGGTTTATAAGTAATTCTTTGACATGCAATGACTTGTTTCCTTCCACTTTATCTGAAAATCTGGCTTAGTAACCTACAATATCCCAGATAGATGCTGAAGCTAAATTAGTCCTTTTGACAACTTGGGTATAAGCTTGTAATTTGTATCCAATATAAGCTAATTATTATCCAGTTTGGTGCAACTTTTGACAATGAATTGTATAATTAAGTTGTTAGCTTATATAAATGATAATATACAAACTCGTTCAGCAGTGTCTTTCACTTTTAGATCATTGGCCTTAATGATATAACTAATTCTGTCAAGCTACTGCACGGCCTATAATTTATTCAAGTAGATAAGTTATTCACGCGTTTTGCCCTAGTGATCAATTCTCAAATTTGTTAGACATACCAATAATGCCAACTGTGATGTTGATTGTTTAACTGACTCTATAGTGAGGTAATCAACCTTAATCTGGTTGCAGTTTGTAAATGCATATTTCTTTAAAATGTTGCTCCCAATAGTAATCCTTTCCACAATTTGGGTTGATGCAGGGAAGGCATTTTCACTCCAATGTATTTCTTCTTGGCAAGGAAGCCTTCTGCCAACTGATCTATTAAGCTAATTCTTCCTCAATATAGTAAAGATTACATATATAATGTCCAGTGAATTGGTATATTTTGTGTCTGTGAACTGGCTTTTCAATTTGCCTTTTTTTTATTTTTAAACTTCCCCCTTTATCTCAGTTTTTCTCACTTTTTTGTATGGGTGGAGGGAGGGTTGGCACGGGGCAGTCAATAAACAAAAAGAAATGGAAATAAAGATCCTTGAGGAAGCAAGATCAGTCACAGTGGCAGAGGCATGATTACCGTCAAGGGGTTCAAAAAAAGGAGAAAGTTAAAAAGGTTGTTGCTAGTGGGAATAGAACCAAAGACCTCACAAAGATTTTGAACCCCCTTGACCACTAAGTTATGTCTTTGGAGTATGTCAAGGGGATTCAAAACATAATTTATAGGTTAAAAATAAATTTTGCCTTATATATATAGTATAATTTTTCGGCGAAGGGGGTTCGGGTGAACACCTTCCGCCCCCCTAAATCCTCCCCTGATCAGTCGTATGACAGATCATATAGAGTTTATATTTTTTCTTTTCTGGGTTTGAGAACATGAGCTGCTTTTGAGTTTTAAATTTAGAATGCTGGAGTTCCACGAGAGTATGGAATTATGGAAGACAACAAAGAACGCCATGTGTTTGTCTGTGTTTCAAGGGATAGAAGTTATTTTCTTGCATGTGCACGATCTGATCAGACGGACCTCATCCTAATTAGTGGAAGAGTTTTTATTTTACTAATACGAAATGAAAGCATTGATTCTTTACAAATAAAATGGACCCTAACATTTATCCTTAAGATACGCTTCTTATAGATAGCATATGAAAACGAATATTATCCCTTCATATCTTGAATCAATGCGAAGAAAGATCACCTTATTAGTTAAACTCTTGCAGGCAAGCTTTGGAACCAAATGAACATCAACTGCCAAATGGTCCTAGATAAAAAGTGATTTTGACATCTCTTTCGGAATGGTAAAGAAAATAATCCACACAAAAAATAAAAGAGAAATATTGGTTCATTAACAAATATAAACAGAGATACTAGTAACAAACTTTCCAACATGTCAAACGGCCATTTCTCTACCAGAGTGTAAGAGATACAAAACAACTCTACATTTTGCGTGGATAAGTTCGGCAATGGGCATACCTGGTTCAAGAAAGCTGGGGAGCTAAACTTCTTCTCATTAATATAACCCATCGAGTGGTTTTGTATATTTTGCACCCTCCCTTTACAAAAACTGTTTACTCAAGATGAATAAGTAACTTGATTAAAAAATCTTTTTCAGAGCTGTCTACTTTGCTTGTTATCTGCAGCAAAAACTGAAAGAAACTCAAAAAATTGCTAAAATAGGCGGAGAGAGTTTTGCCACCATAACAAGTCCGCTGAATTTCCCTACAACGATAATGCAACAAAACCTTCTTCAAGAAAAATAAACATGCCGATACATTTTTACATCTTATCTTTCCGGTGCTTGTGATTTAAGAGTGACGAACATAATTGAGAAGGGAAATGAAAAGAGGTAGCAATTCAAGTTTAATACTCCTAACTAATCCCCCCCCCCCCCCCCCCTTCCCTATTTCCTTATAGTACAAAAAGTTCTAATTATGAAAATAAATTTTAATTCCTCTGAGTTGTGAGGGTCATAGAGAATAATATTATTAGTAAAGAATTTCAAATATTCCGGACCGTCCTAGAATAAAGGTATATAAATTGAGACATAGGAACAGATATCCTATTTATATTTACAACAACTAACCTAAGTTTGACGCTTTTTTTAGTGCAAATCCATTCTTCGTCCTAATGACACAAGGCTAAAATTTTACTCCACTTATGTTAAACTAAAAGACAAGAGGGGTTGATCTAATGGTAAGCAATCCCACTTCCAACCGAGAGGTTGTGAGTTTGAATCTCCCCAAGAGCAAGGTGGGAAGTTCTTGGAGGGAAGGATGTCGGGGGTCTATTTGGAAACAACCTCTGCGTACATACTACCCTCCTCGGACTTCGCTAAGTGGGTTGTTGTTGTTATGTTAAACTAAAAAGTGGTAGCAAAAGTGAATAGAGAAAAACTTCAAAGAAATTAATCATTTGTTTCAAGGTGGATATTCTAAAGAATAAGACATTTTCTGAATATTACGAGGAATAAAATACTGCTTCAGTAAAAGTAGCCATTTCGACAACCACCTGAACAAGAGTAAACCGTAAGTGTAACTAAATTAAAAACTCAATTTTATCCGCTGAATTTGACTGGCTCCAATCAATCAACTTTTCCACATTAGCAATTATACATTTATGAGAAGTTTTATTTTGTGTCTCATACAACTTACATTAGTTGTAGGAGGCTTCTTCTTGTCTTACAAATTTGTGGATCCCAATCTTATACTTTTGGGTCCACAAATTTATGAGACAAAAAAATGGCCTCATACAACTAATATTATTTGTTATATGAGATACAAAATAAAATTTTCCTACATTTATTTGTTGTTGGCTTCTAAATGAATTCAAAATATAAAATTAAAAAGAGCTCTATATCTATGGTCCAAAAAAGAAAGAAAGAAAAAGAAAAAAGAACCACCAACACAAAAATAGCAATGGATAATTTCATTTTCAACTTATAATTAATAATTAGTTTTTGAAAAAGTTAATGCATCATTGCTTACTTGGTGAAATAGCCACGTAAATATAGGGATCTGAGCGACCTCCTTCCCCTGACCTCTTCACCTTTCCTTGCTTCAGCAACCTGCGTTTTGAATCAATCCTTCATAAATCTAATATCAGTAGCGGGTTATATCCATTTAACCCTTAATTCCAAACTTTATATTTTGGAAAGTCTAAAAGTATTTCATGTCATTCTAGTAATAGTAATGTTACAACTTTTCCTATCTTTGAGATTTTGAATTAATTTAACTATATAAAATTTGAGACGCGCGCGCGCGAGAGAGAGAGGGTGGTTCACATTCTTAAAGCTTTGCTAGTATCAGGGCTATTGCCGATCAGCTGGCGAATCCTAACTTCAGAAGCGGATTCGTGAGACAAGACCCTGAGGATGGCTTCAGCTCGGCGGCGTATGTAAGCCGGTGCAATATTCGGCTTGAACTCGTTAGCCAACAATCTGTTTCTCTTCCCCCGACCCATTCTATCCCTCAGAGTAGAGATGCCGCTGGAGACAGAATCAATGGATACACACGACGAAGATGAAGCTGTTATTTTACTCGCATCAGAATCTGAGGCCGCAACCTTAGTAGACCTGCAGAACTTTGTCAGAGAAGTGGATACTTCTGACTTGCTTGAGCTAACTCTCCGGAAATTGGAAATACAGAAGCTCTTCGATCGTCGCTGTCTCACAACCTACAAAAATTCGCCAATGTAAATTCAAAATAAAAAAATCTGGTTACCATATATGATTGAAAGAGAAGAGAAATTTAACACGAAACTGAATTGTAAACTCTTCTACAAGGTAATAAGAGTTCATAAAACGAATTCAGAATTAGAATAATCATTAATCTCATAAACGTTGAAATTCAGAAGATCTAGAGAAAACGGAATAAGCATCATATAATTCAAATCCAAAAACTCAGAAACAGAGTAATGAAACTCAGTAAACTGGAAGAACGAAATTCAATATCGGAAGTCATATGATAGATGAAACCCAATTAGCGCTACTGAAAATAGCTTTACGAATACACCGTATGAATAAGTATTCATCCTAATCGCAAACGCAAATCTGACAGATTGTTTTATCAGAAACTGCAACTGAACTCATAAAAATTGTAAAATCAAACAAAGCTCGTAATCACGTTTTACTTCACGTTATACGAGTTCCACGGGATCATATATAGTTGAGTTTATGAATAGGTAAGCAATATTAGATCTAGATTATACCTTAATCTTCTTCAATATGAAACTTCCAGTAGCATATATCAGAGCTATAGCATAATCTAGACTGGAATTCAACGAAAACAAAAGCATAACAGCAGTAAAGGAGCAAATTTATTAACTCCATCACCTTAAGCTTCATTATAGTCTCACGAAACGCAGCAATCATCTTCGTACGATGAGAATGTGATCTATCCTCCGGGAACGAGACATCAACAGCGGTCACAATTGATGAATCCGGGGATTTGCTTTTCGAAGTCGAAGTTGTATTACTTAGCGCTACCTTGTGCGAAATCTCAGTAATGCTATTGCTTCTGCAATACTCAGAAGAAGACAGACTGATGATCAGTGATCAGCAAACGCTGTAATTGAAATTGTTAATTGCAAATGAAACTTTGAATTGAACTGTTGTTTGAGTTTCGATTAATCGGTCTTACTTTGAAAGAGGAGATGGAGATATGGCTGAGAGAAGGAGAAGAGCAGAAGCAACTTCACGTTCACCTCTACTGGGAAATGCTTCTTCCATTGTTCCTTCCAGAACGTTGTTTTTGTTTTCTGTTTCTATTTTGAAAATGGCGCGATGATATGGGAATTATTTGAATTTTGGTCTAAGGCTTTCGGAGCTATATGAGTGAGCTTTTGAAGTTTCAGATATTGCAACTGAATTTGGATTAGGCCCATATAATAACTAGATTACGCCCATAGACCTGTTTTTGCAATTTTTCGCTTAATTTTCCCCTTCTCTTTATTCTTTTTCTTTTTTGGGATCTTACACAAAAAGTCACAATTATAAAACTTATTATACATGTGTTAGTATCTATGAACGTGTATTGTACGCATATGATAATTTAAATATTTATTTATTTGAAGAAATAATAATATTTAATTGAGATAAATTTTATGTATAATAATACCGTAGACAATAAATTGCGATAATTTTGCATGCTTACAAATACAACAATTATCTAAATGCCGGAAAATATTATTATATTAGCACAATACATGAATTTAAAATAAAATGACATTATTAAAACTTACATAAATGATCAATTAGTTAGATATTTATGTATTATAGTTTAAAAGTATTTAATGTGATGGTATCTTAACGAACGCTTCTTTGTAGATAATTTTTTTTTGTGTATGTCTCCTTCTAATGTTTTGGTTGATCTGCCTTAACCAAAACTCGTGTTGATGATCTTGATATCCCTCTTGAAAGTGCAAGAAGCAGTTGTTCGTGCAAGAAAACTTATTGTGGTAAATGTAGTCCAATATTTAAGATATTTGTCCTTGTGCTTTATTTATTATATTTGCAAAACATAAACATACTAAAAAATATTTTCATACAAATTTAAAAGGATATTCCTTAGTTTCAAAAGACGAAAATTGAATTCAGAGATAAGAATATACTTAGAAGCATATTGACCAGTATCATAATTTTTTGCATCTATGATGTTATTGTCAAAACTTATGTGTTATTACATAAGCTATTTGGCATATGTAAGTTTTTCAGTAGCATGACATGCATATTTTTCTATAGAATTAACTTATATACAATGGAAGATCAATTTTAACTTAATCTACTATATACGGTGATACTAACATAGGTAAGAAATAATAAACTTGACAACAAACATGTATAGTAAAAGGCCATTTGGTATTAAAGTATTTAAGTATTCTTCTTGGTAATAATTAGTCGTATCATTTTCTACTGAATCAAAAACAAAATTAGTATTTTTATTTAGTCGATCAACATATTTATTTCTGATAGCTAAGATATATTTTTAATTCTATCAAGCGATTTGCACAAATTAAGTTTTAATCTAATGATAGAAATATTTCTCTAGTTAAATGCACTACTATTACCATTGGGATTAATAACCAAGTGTTCATGAAGAACCAAATCATCTTTTATTGGATGCTCTTCTTTATTTTCGATATAAAGCAAGAAGACATAGAATACTGGATCTGCTCTTACTTTATATTTCTTGTTAGTTAAATCCTTTTATTTGAGGCCAGAAGTATAACTTTGGCAAGCTAATTTTTACATCTGCTTTTGTCGATTTTGGAACTACTGGTAGTACTTGACATAAATTACCTCCAAAATTATTAATTTTCACCAAATGGTTCATTAATATCTAATATATCTCTAAAACTCCGGGCAATTATTTCTATTATTGACACTTATCCATAAGTGCTTCATCTCATATTATCAATTTTGCTTTCCTTATAAATTTAGCATCATTCTGCTTTGATATATTTGTGATGGTTATTTAAGTTGTTTGAAGAATATATGTACATTACAATAATATTATTGTTGGGACACCACTTGATATTATTGCTAACAATATCATGCCTATTAATATGATATTTGCAAATAATGCATGACATAAAAATATTATTTTGATTCCCCAGAGGCATCTACAAAGAATAATCATGTTATATCGGAGTCAACTCTTCATAACATAGTCATGAAAGCTAGTTCTTGTTTAGAATTTAACTTCGATTGTGCTTCCTCAGACACTTGTATGATATTTTGATTCTTAATAATATACTAATTTTTGTACTTTGTGTTCTAACTCTCTTTTCATGGAATAAATTTACCCTAAATTTTTTTTAACTTAAATACGAATTTTACTCATATGATGACTTTAAAAAATAATTGAATTGGATTCTCTTGCTAAATAATTAATTAAAAGATATATTATTTGATTTTTAACATAAGAAAACAATTTATCTATGTTGATTCAGATTTTAATATTAGTTCCTCTTTTGTTTTAAATATTTAATCTTAATTATAATTTTATTCACCATAAATTTTATTTTCATAGAGAAAAAGATTTGTCACGACCCAAGTCCTCCCTCCGTGAATTGTCGTGACGGCTCCTAGTCTCTACGACTATGTAAGCCTAACATTTGCGGAAACAACCAACTATGAAATAAAACCTCAACAACTAACAACAACAGATAATTTAAATGATGATAAAGATGCCGCTCAATATATACAATAATCAACTCTCAAATATACACAACATCCTCCCAAGACCCCGAATATCATAAATCACAAGTTTCTAAGATTTGTCTAAATGTTCTATACATTCGTATCTATAAGAAGCAATAAAGAACAAAATAAGAGTTAGAGGAGGACTCCGAAGTTTGTGGACGTGGGCAGATGCAACTTAAAGTGTCCGAAGCAGAAGCAATAATGCAACTAATAGCGAGGTTGGTAGGAGTTACCTGGATCTGTATACAAAAATACATGCAGAAGAGTAGCATGAATACACCACAATGGTATCCAGTAAGTGCCAAGCCTAACCTCGGTCGAGTAGTGACGAGGTCATTCAGGGCCCTACTAGCATAGATATATATATATATATATATATATATATATATATATATATATATATATATATATATATATATGAAATAAGATGGAACAAAAATATTGCAGTAAAATAAAATACTGAAATCTAACCAGAAGGAAATCAAAGAAGGATAACTATACAATATACAGGAATAACAAAAGGGGATCTCCTGAGATACCGTCTCGTAGTCCCAAAAGTAAATGTGCAGAGGATCTCCCAGGATACCGCCTCGTAATCCCAAAGTAAATATACAGGGAAATCTCCCCGGGATACCATTCCGTAGTATCAAAATGAATTTGAAAGGGGATCTCCCGAAATACCGTTCCGTAGTTCCTAAATAAATATGCAAGGGGGAGCTTCCAAATACTGTTCCATAGTTCCAAAATAAATACCCAACTCAAACAATAGAAGAAAAATGCTACAGCAAGAAATCCTACAGTTTAGGCTAAGTACAAGTCAAGGAAAAGCAGAAAATCCACTAAGTGTGTTGCATAGAATTCATATAAGCATTTAAGACACATAGAAATGCTATTCTAGGCTAAACAGGATAATTACACATGCTAATATAACTCAATTAAAGTGAAACAGTTTATTACTTAGTGAAAAATGGAGTTTTACAACAAATAGCTCATGTAAGCACTCGTCACTTCATATACACGGTGCTCACGTATCACAAAAGTACCAAATTCTAAGGGGAGTTCCTCCACACAAGGTTAGGCAAGCCACTTACCTCAAACCAAGCTCAACCAATCGGTAACAATGCCCTTTCTACGAATATCCGACTCTTAATGAATCAAATCTAGCCAATTACATATCATAAATACAACATAATAGACTAATCTAATTAATAAAATAAAGACTTTAATCAAAAATTTGAAAATCGCCCTAAAAAGCCACCCCGTCCCCACGTCTCAGAATCGGGTAAAATTCACAAAACATGAACACTCATTCACTCACGGGTTCATTTGTACCAAAATTATCCAAATCCGATAATATAATCTCAATCAGAACACAAATCTTAGTCGAATAACTTCTTCCCAATTTTCGAAATTTTCAACCCAAATCCGAAATTAAAATATGGAATTAATGATAGATTAGTGGGATATAACTAAAATAAAGTGTAGAATCATTACCTTATCGATATCTCTAAAAATACCTCAAAATATCGTCCAAATCCGAGCTCCCAAAACTCAATTTTTGATGAAAATGGTCAAACCCTCATTTTTAAAATGTTACATTCTACCCAGATGAATCCTTCTTCGCGAACGTGGCCACACCCTAGCGTTCCCGTAGAACAAGATGGACCTCTTGCGAACGCGTACCGTCCATTTCCTGATGCTTCGCGAACGCGGTCTCCACTATGCGAACGGGTAGAATAAATCCTTGAGGTCCCTAGCTGCTCCACTTCCTCTACACGAACACGGTTCCCTTAATGCATTCCATATGAACTGATGATCAAACCTTCGCGATCACGTCCCCATCTTCGCGAACACAAAGACCAACCTCTACTCCTATCCCAGCTCCTCTCCGCGAACGCAATGAAGGAAACCAGAACTGGATACTTCAGCAGAACCTGTAATATTTTCCAAAGTCCAAAAGGTCCGTTAACCACCCGAAATCAACCTGAGGCCCCTGGGACCTCCACCAAACACACCTACCAGTCCTAAAATACCATACGAATTGAGTCAAGCCTTCAAATCTCTTCAAACAATGCTAACAACACGAATCACCCTCCATCCAGACCTAATGAACTTGAAACTTCAAATTTCTACAACCGATGCCAAAACCTATCAACCATGTCCGATCGTTCTCAAATTTTGCACACAAGTCATAATTCAATATTGGACCTATTCCAATTTTAGGAATCGAAATATGGCCTCGGTATCAAAAAGTACTTTTGGTCCAAATCTCCAAAAAATTGACTTTCCTCATTTCAAGCCTAAATCAACTACAGACCTCCAATTTACAGTCCGAACATGCCCCTAAGTCCTAAAATCACCCAACAGAGCTAACAGAACTCCATTCCGAGTCATCTTTACACAGTTCCTACTATGGTCAAAATCCTAAGACTTAAGTTTTCGTTTACTAAGCTTCCCAAAACACTCCGAAACCAAAACAAAACCTCATGGCAAGTCCCATAAGCAGAAAAAGATATGGTGAAAGCAGAAAATAGGGGATCAGAGCTATTACTCTCAAAACGACCAGTTGAATCATTACATCCTCTCCCTTTTAAAATAATCGTTCATTCTCAAACGAGTATAGAGACATACCTGAAGTGGTGAAAAGATAAGGATAACAGCTACGCATATCCTTCTCGATCTCCCAAGTCGCCTCCTCGACCGGCTGACCCCTCTATTAAACCTTCACTAAAGCAATGTTCTTTCACCTCAACTTACGAACCTGCCTGTCCAAAATATCCACCGGCTCCTTAACATAAGATAGATCCTTATCCAACTGGACTGAGCTGAAATCTAACACATGAGAGGGATCATCGTGATTCTTCTGGAGCATAGAAACATGAAATACCGAATAAACTCCTTCTAGACTGGGAGGTAAGCCAAGCTCATAAGCAATCTCCCAACTCGCTGCAACACCTTGAATGGACTAATAAAACTTGGGTTCAGCTTGCCCTTATTTCCGAACCTCATAATTCCCTTCATAGGCGAAACCCGGAGCAAGACCCACTCTCCAACCATTATGCAACTTCGCAAACCTTCCGGTCTGCATAACTCTTCTGTATGGACTAGGCTGTGTGAAGTCTATTTTGAATCACATTAACCTTCTCCAAGGAATCTTGAACCAAGTCTGTACCCAATAACCTAGCCTCACCCGTCTCGAACCAACCCACTAGGGACCAACACCGCCTACCATACGAGCCTCATATGGTGCCATCTGAATAATGGATTGATAATTATTGTTGTATGCAAACTCTGCAAGTGGAAAGAACTAGTCCCAAGAACCTCCAACTTCATCACGTACGTGCGGAGCATATCCTCTAGTATCTGAATAGCGCGCTAAGATTGTCCGTCTGTATGAGGGTGAAATGTTGTGCTCAACTCTACCCGAGTGCCTAACTCATGTTGTAAGGCTCTCCAGAACTGTGATGTAAACTACGTAACCCGATCTGAGATGATAGATACATTCACACCATGAAGTCTGACAATCTCGCAGATATTAACCCGAGCCAGCTACTCGAAAGAATAGGTAGTACACATGAATAAAATGAGATGACTTGGTAAACTTACCCATAATCACCCAAACTACATCAAACTTCCGATGGGTGCGTGGGAGTCCAACAACGAAATCCATAGTGATCCACTCCCATTTTCACTCTAAAATTTCTAACTTCTGAACCAATCCACCCGGCCGTTGATGTTCATACTTCACATGCTGGCCATTAAGACACTGGGATATATATTCCACTATGTCCTTCTTCATCTCCTCCACCAATAATGATGTCTCTAAGTCCTAATACATCTTCGTGGCACCTAGATGAATGGAGTACCGTGAGCTCTGAGCCTCCTGGAGAATCAACTCATGCAATCCGTCTACAGTGCGCACACATAGCCTGCCTTACATCCTCAATGCACCATCATCCCCAATAGTGACCTTATTAGCATCACCGTGTTGAACCGTATCCTTAAGGACGAGCAAATGAGGGTCATACTGATGCTCCCAGATACAATCATAAAGAGAAGACTGGCAGACCACACAAGCCAAAACTCGACTCGGCTCAGAAATATCCAATCTGACAAACTGGTTGGCCAAGGCATGAACATCTGATGCCAGTGGACTCTCTGCTGCTAGCAAATATTCTATGCTCCCCAAACTCCCTCCCTGCGACTCAAGGCATCGTCCACCATATTGTCCTTCTTGGGATGGTATAAAACAGTGATATCATAATCCTTAAACAGCTCCAACCACCTCCGCTGATGCAAGTTAAGATCATTTTGCTTGCCCAAATGACATGACAAGGAACTCGTAATGACCATACCGTATCCTGAAAGTAGTCTTCGAGATATCTATCTCCTGAATCTTCAACTGATGGTAACTTGAACGCAATTCAATCTTGGAAAACACTCTGGCAACTTATAACTGATCAAATAAGTCATCAATACGAGGCAAAAGATAAATGTTCTTCACTGTAGCTTTGTTCAACTGGCGATAATCAATGCACATATGCATAAAACCATCCTTTTTCTTCACAAACAAGACAAGAGCACCCCAACGTGACACACTGGGCTGAATGAAGCCCTTATCAAGCAATTCCTGTAAATGTTCCTTCAACTCCTTCAACTCATGAGGAGCCATACGATATGGAAGAGTAGAGATAGGCTGAGTGCTCGGCAACAAATAAATACCAAAGTCGATATTTCTGTCGGGCGTCATGCTCGAAAGATCGGCTGAAAATACATCAGGAAAATCCCTCACTACTGGAACTGACTTAGCAGTTGGGGTATCAATACTGGCATCTCTCACATAGGCTAGACATATGTCACACCCCTTCTCAATCATTTGTAAGAAATGAAAGAACTCTATTGGGAGTGTAGTCTAAGGTACCTCTCCACTCTAACCGTGGTAATCCTGGTATAGCTTGCGTCACGACCTTAGCGTGTTAATCAAGAATAACATAATGGGGCGACAACCAGTCGATGCCCAAGATAATATCAAAATCTACCACTGAGAAATAATAAATTGGCTCTAGTCTCAAAACAACTAATAACAACCAATACGACCGATGAACCCGGTCAACAAGAATAGAATCTACCACGGGTGTAGACACATAAATAGGTAAACTCATAAAATCACAGGATACGCCCAAATATGGAGCAAAATATGATGACATATAAGAATAAGTGGAGACCAGATCGAATAGATTTGATGTATCTCTATGACATACTGTAACAATACATATAATGGCAAAGTCGGAAGCAACTACCTCTTTACGAGAAGGAAGGGCATAGTATCAGTCCTGGCCTCCCTCTCTAGAGCGACCTCTACCTCTCCAACCTCAACATTAAGTTAAAGGAGTAGGTGGAGTAGTGAATGGTGCTGTAACCATAGCCTGAGGCCTGAGGACCCGATGGAGCACGTGGTGCCTGAGAAGTTAGTGGAGGTACACCCCTCTTAAGCCTGGGGCAATCCCTCACCATATGGTGAGTGTCGCCACACACAAAACAAGCTCTGGGAAGACATGGCTGCTGTGGCTGGCTTGGGCTAAGTCTGCTGGAGTGATCACTGGAAACACCCTGTGCATGAAGCACCCTAGGTACTAGCGGTGCACAATAAGGTTCATGGGGCCTAGGAGTAGCCGGAATGCCAGTGGCGGCTGGAAGTACTGAATAATAATGGCGACTCACATAGGCCCTACCATGGCGGACTGCATCCAGGGCACGAGCACCAGAATAAGAACCAGTCTCTCGAGACCTCTTGGCCTCTTTCTCCTCCCTCTCCTGATCAAGAATTCCCTCCACTCTCCCAGCAATGATCACAACCTGCTGTATGAAATATCCATCTCTAACTCTTGGTCCATGCTAATCCTGATGCTGGGATGGAGCCCCTCTATAAACCGACGGACCCTCTCTTGAACTGTAGAAACCAAGGTCGGTGTATGTCTAGCCAAATCAGTGAAACGAACTGTATACTCTGACACAGTCAAAGCACCCTGGCGAAACTGCTCAAACTTGGAGCACCATGTATCTCTGAGGCTCTGGGGAACAAACTCCCTCAAAAACATATCTGAGAACTGAGTCCATATAAGTGAAGCTGCCTCAGCGGACTCTCCAACTTATAAGCATACCACCACTGATAGGCTGCTCCTCTAAGCTGAAACGTAGTGAAAGAAATGTCACTCGACTTTGCTATGCTCATAGCATGGAGGATACGGTGGCACTCCACAAGAAAACCCTAAGCATCCTCTATCGCCAAACCATTGAAAGTAGGAGGCTGGTACTTCTTGTACCTCTCAAGCCTACACTACTCCTCCTCACAAACTGCTCCCTACCCCTGGGCTGGACTGGGGCTAGTACTTGTATTGGTGTAACCTCTAGAACCTGATCAACTTAAACCTGCTGCTCTGGGGTACCGGAGGCAGGAGCCTGTGCTCCTCCCCCCGCCTGAAATGTGGCAGGAGCAAATGGAATCAATCCAGCATGAGCTAAGGTGCAGAATATGCAGAGAAACTAGGCTAGAGTCTCTTGAAGGGCTAGTGTAGCAATAAGTATCTCAGGTGCATGTCCTCCAGCTGGAGCTATTAGGGGCTCCTCTTTGGCATTTCGTGTGGGTGCTCTGGCTGCACCACAGGGATGTCCTCGGCCTCTACCCCGACCTATGGCGGCTCTAGCAGGGGGCACAGGTGCCTGGTCGTTTGATCCGACTATACGTGTCCTCACCATCCGTGAGAGAATAAAAGACAGAAGTTTATAATTTCGAAGTCAACAATTTCTCACCACAAGAAAATCAAAGAAGTAATATTTTCCAAACAGTTCTATAGCCTCCCGAAGATAAATACGGACGTCTCTGCACCGATGCACGAGACTCTACTAAACCTCCTTGTGGCTCATGACACCTATGAACCTAGAGCTCTGATACCAACTTGTCACGATCCAAATCCTCCCTCCGTTAAATATCATGACGACACCTAGTCTCTACGACTAGGTATGCCTAACATTTATGGAAACAACCAACAATGAAATAAAGCCTCAACAACTAACAACAACAGATAATTCAAATGACAATAGAGATTCCGCTCATATACAATAATTAACTCTCAAATATATATAACATCTTCCCAAGACCCGAAACACCATAAGTCACGAGCTTTTAAGATTTGTCTAAATGTTCTATACATTCGTATCTAGAAGAAGTAAGAAAGAACAACACAAAAGATAGAGGGGGACTTCGAGGTCTGCGGACACATGTAGATGTACCTTGAAATCTCTGGAGTAGCAGCAACAATGCAACAAATAGCGAGGTTGGTAGGAGGTACCTGGATATCTACGCGAAAACACGTGCAGAAGAGTAGCATGAGTACACCACAATGGTACTCAGTAAGTGCCAAGCCTAACCTCGATTGAGTAGTGACGAGATCAAGTCAGGGCCCTACTGGTATAAATATATATAAAATAATACGACAAAAATATCCTAGTAAAATGATTGAAATCTAACCAGAAGGAAATCACAGAAGGATAGCAGTATAATACACTGAATAACAACACGGGATCTCCCGAGATACCGTCTCGTAGTCCCAAAAGTAAATGTGCAGGGGATCACGCAGTATACCGTACCGTAGTACCAAAATAAATGTGCAGGGGATCTCCCGGGATACCATCCTGTAGTCCCTAAGTAAATATGCAGGTGGATCTCTCGGAATACCATTCCTATTCCCAAAATAAATATGTAGGGAGAATCTCCTGAAATGTCGTTCTACAGTCACAAAATAAATATATAGCTCAAAAAATAGAAGAAAATAGCTACGGCAAGAAATCCTACAGTTTAGGCCAAGTACAATTCAAGGAAAAAGTAGGAAATCCACTAAGCATTCTGCGTAGAGTCTAGATAAGCGTGTAAGATACATAGACATGTTATTCTTGGCTAAACGGGATAATTAAACATGCTAGTATTACTCACTTAAAGTGAAAAATTTTATTACTCAGTGAAAATTGGAGTTTTACAACAAATAGCCTGTGCACACTCGTCACTTCACGTACCCGGCGCTCACGAATGACAACATTACCAAATCCTAAGGGGAGTTTCCCCACACAAGGTTAGGCAAAGCTCAATCAATTGGTAACAATGCCATTTCCACGAATATCCGACTTCGAATGGCCTAAATCTAGCAAAAATTAATTACATATCATAAATACGACTATAATAGACTAATCTAATTAATGAAATCAAAACTTTAAATAGAAATTTGGAAATCGCCCTAAAAGCCTCCCGGGCTTACGTCTCTCAATCAGGTATAATTCACAAAATATGAAAACCCATTAACTCACAAGTTCACTCGTACCAAAATTATCCAAATCCGATGACAAAATCCCAATCAAAACACAAAATCTTAGTCGAAGAACTTCTTCCCAATTTTCCCAAATTTTCAACACAAATCCGAAATTAAAAGAAGGATTTAATGATAGATTAGTGGGATATAACCAAAATCAATTGTAGAATCATTACCCAATCGATAATCATTACCCAATCGATGTCTTTGAATATCCCTCAAACTCTCGTCCAAATCCGAGCTCCTAAACTCAAGTTTCGATAAAAATGGCCAAACCCTCATTTTTGAAATGTTATATTGTGCTTGGACGGATCCTTCTTCGCGAACGCGTCCACACCCTTGCGTTCGCGTAGAACAAAATCTCACTGACCAAAATCCCTCATTTGCGAATGCGAGGGATCTATCACGAACACGTAGAACAAATCCTTGGGGTCCGCAGCTACTCCATTTCCTCTTCGCGAACGCGGTGACCTTCACGCATCCCCGATGCACTGATGATAAAATCTCCGCGAACGTGTCCCTCTCTTCGCGAACACGAAGAACAACTTCTCTTCATGTCCCAACTCCTCTACGCAAGCACGGGACCTCTCTTACGAACGCGATGAAGGAAACCAGAACATGAGGCTTCAGCAAAACTTGCAACCTTTTACTAAGTCCAAAAGGTTCGTTAACCACCCAAAATCAACCCGAGGCCTCCAGGACCTCAACCAAGCATACATACCAGTCCTAAAATACCATATGAACTTGGTCGAGCCCTCAAATCACATCAAACAATGCTAAAAATATGAATCACTTTCCAATCCAAACTTAATGAACTTGAAACTTCAAAATTTCTACAACTGATGGTGAAACCTATCAAACCATGTCCGGTTGACCTCAAATTTTGTACACAAGTCATATTCAACATTACGGAGTACACCAACTTTCGAAATTGAAATACGGCCCTGATATCAAAATTTTCACTTGATGTCTGAATTTCTAATAATTTGACTTTTGCTATTTCAAGCCTAAATCAGCCATAGACCTCCAATTCACATTCCGAACACGTCCCAAAGGCCAAAAATTACCCAACGGAGCTAACGGAACCGACAGAATCAATTCCGGAGTCTTCTTCACACGGTTCTGACTACGGTCAACCATACTAGTTTCTCTCAAATCCGACTTCGAATCGATGTTCAAAACTTAAAAGTTCACTTTATGGAACTTTAGGAAAAACTCCCCAAATTTTACTTTGAAATCATTAATCAAATCCCAAAAACAAAGATGAATTCATAAAATATAATCCTAACGGAGTAGAGAACACTTACTCCAATCCATATGATAAAATTTGCCTCCAAAATCGCCCACATCCGAGCTCCCTAACTCAAAATATGACTGAATGAACAAATCCTTCTTTTATATATTTTTCTGCCAGCTATTTTGTCTTGTTTCTCATGCCAAACTATCTCGAAACTCGCTTTTTATGCCTCTACTGGATTCCTTATGAAATTTTAGTCAACTTAAACTTTTGAATTACTCAGTTTGACCTTATAATGAAGGAGATATATTGCTTTTGCAAATAGTGTAGATTTGTAAATACGAATTCAGCGGTAATTTCGTAATTAATCTGGAAAAAATCTAGCAGCCCAGTTTTTAGTAAAATGACTATAAATTCCTCGTACAATGATTAAATTTGACGATTCTTTTTACTATGGATATGTAATTACGATACATGTCTAATGTTGTAATCAAAATAGAAATTGGAGCTCATTTTCTTCATGTGGTACCATTTATGCTTGAAGAAATGACGTCAAAAAATAAGAAAAAACGAGCGCAACGCAGTCCAAACCTATCTGAAATTCACCCGAGCCCCTCGGGACCCTGTACAAACATACTACAGGTCCATAACATAACACGGACCAACCCAAGGCCTCAAATCATGCATAACAACATTTAAATGATGAAACGTGCCTCAAATCAAACTAAATGAACTTTTGACTTCCAAAAACTCGCTTCGAAACATATCAAATCAACTCGGAATTAACTTAAATTTTGCACACAAGTCCTAATACAACATACGGAGCTAATCGCACTCCCAAGCTATCGAGCGAAATATAAATACTCGGAACGACCGATCGGATCATTACAGTGTAAGATAATTTACGTCCGCAAAAAATATATAATAGGGGTTTGGTCCATAGTTCAGGGGTATAACTTATGTTTTTTGTCTTTAGAAATACATACATATTTTGCTGTGAGAGAAAATGCACATTCATTCCAAGATTCATTTTGCCTTGGTCGAGAGTGAGAAATATTGTGATTGCCCATGGGGTAAGTAAACATTCAATGCCCTTGTCCAATCTATCAGCCAGAAGATAGATTCCAGAAAAAGTTTTATAGAATTGCTGATATGCCTCTTTTTATGCAAGTATGGTTCTATGAGTGCTATTCAAATGTTTGCCCTAAGATCGCAATTCTAGTTGATAATTAAATTTTCAGAATGTTATGAAATAATATAAGAACAAGAACAATAACTCAAGAACAAGAACAATATAGAGAGAGAATAGGGAGAGAGAGAAGTATTCTTATTAATACTTGGGGTGATTTACAATGGGGTAAGACCCCTCTATTTATAGGAAGAGGAATGACTTAGCTTCAAGCTAAAACTCTTAGACATTCACTCTAAATAGACTTCTATTTTATAACACTCCCCCTTGAATGTCTATTCAATAATGTGCCTCATAAAACCTTAAAACCAAAACCCATTGGGAAAAATTAAAGAAAGGAAAAAGAGTACACATGTTTGAATATGCGCCTATTGGTTGCCTCGTTAAAAACCTCGCAAGGAAAACCCAGTTGGGACAAAACCTTGTAAGGGAAAAAGAGTGCAACGCGCATTAACTCCCCCTAATGAGTACATCAATTTATATCCTTGAGCATTTGCATTCCAATCTTGTGCATCATCTTCAAAACGATCTTTGGTAGACGTTTGACAAATCAACCATATTGACTTGAATAAATATTCCGTACCTTGAAATCATCATTCTTGATAGATATGAACATCTTCATATAATGTCGTGGAAACTCTTCAATATCTCCATAGATGCATTCTCAATGCCATCATGCTTATAGTTATAGCAAGATACATATGTACACAAATTGTACTTAGGATGTGGTACTTCAGGACCAAGAATTGCATATGCTTCAAGCAACTTAAATCTTTCAAGTTAAGTCATATAAGCCATATAATAGACTTTAGATGCATATCAAGTTTTCCATGTCATGCTAGACAAATAAGATAAAGAAAACTGATTATACATACCTTTGACTTTATACTTTCAAGCATTTGAACTATAGGTTCAAAACTACATGTCTTTCATATGGAATCAATTCTTCTTGAATTGTATCTCTTCCATTTAGTTACTTTCTTTGGGTCAGCAAATGCGTATAGCATGCTTTGCAATATGTTGCAATTGAATTATCCCTTTTATGAACTTCAGGTTCATATCATGATATTCGGGGATATACATATACAAATGATAATTCATCCCATGTAACCTTTTCTCAAGTGTTTATCATGTCTCCCCCTCATGTTAGTAAAGCTAACTTGTTTCCTCAACTTTGGGAAATCATCTTTGTGCATTATCATGTCAATATACACGGCACATTAATAATAAGATGAAATTATTTGGTTCCTGACCCTGAACCACTTGTGAGGGGAGAATATAATATACTCTCGTATACAACGTATATCAAACTGATATATATAACTTTGTTCTCATAAGAAACAGTTTAGCTATTAAGTGGAAGCACTCAATAATTATCTTGCTAAACCAACTTTGATATAAACCAACTTATCAAGATGAACTATCTTGAGTAGAAAATCTGGAAATTATGCTCGAAGTTAGATTACTGAGCAGTTTACCTCGCAAGCACCGGCCAGACTGCGGGTTAATAACAATTGCGCATGTAACCATATCATAGATGCATCATATGTGGTATACATGGCAGGTGAATGGGCCCATATTCACCTTTGATATTTCCAGAATTTATGGGCTTCAACCCGAACTCTTTAGTTGGTCAGTTCATTAATGAGAACAAGTGATACAAGAGAATTCGTAAAGAACTTTCTAGTTCTTTGATATTCACCTATGTGAATTTGCACATCATACATAAAATGAGATGGCTAACACGAATGTCAACTGAATAAATTATCAATATTGGTAAACATCAAATTTACACCATGACATGTGCACTTATCAATAAACTTCAGGTTTATTATGACATGGGTTTTTATACCAATAGATATCCACTTTATTGTAGCATTCTTTCTTTTGTGTAGTACAAACTGGAGAACAAAGCGGGTAGCTTTTCATATACAAATTACCCCGCTACAAGTTGTAGTAATAGGAGATATCAAATCCTTCCTTTATTTATAGTCTCAATATAATCAATTGCTTTCGCGTGTACTTTGGAAACTGAATAAGTTTCTTTGAGACTTACTACAGCACAATACTCAATTGTGTTTCTCCAACATAGTAATAATTGGCTCTTCTAGAGCTCTCAATTAATTTTGTACTACCACAGATTCATCAACATCCATGTGGTGAATATCTTTCTTAAAGAGAAAGTTATACCATTATGGTCATGTCAAACTTATATGCAAGATATGTTTCTTGCATTATCGTTGTCCTTTAATAGTCATATTTCCAAAATACTTTGGCGTACAATAGGTACGTGACCAACGATCATTCATGCCATATATCATCTCAAACCTCCTTCTAGGGGTGAGTGTGGTATCATCTCAAACCTCCTTCTAGGGGTGAGTGTGGTATATTTAATACCAATTTCATGTTCATATTCTTCCAATAATGAATATGTATTCGTGAATCAATTGTTATCCTATTCAAATCTATAAATGCGTCAGGCATTTGATTTGCTATTCTTTGCAAATGGATAATCTTTTGTGCCTCTTTCTCACAAATAGAGGTGTGTGGATCAAGATGAGATAATGATGCATTTTTCCACAAAATTTCCCGTTTGGTTTCACCAACTTCTCCCCCTAATTTTGGGAAAAGTGTCTCATCAGTCAATGTTTCGAGGTAGCGAATAATGGAGGGCGATTCCACCTCGACATATATTCCTAACCTTCTTTGCAGACCCATTTTGGTGCGGGATGGCGGTGCTACAGGCACATATACTGCGCATCCAAAGATTCTTAAATGGGATATATTGGGTTCATGACCCAAAACCAATTGCAACGGGGAATATTTGTGTCAATTCATCAGTCAGAGACGAACTAGCATTGCTGTATGTAAAATGGCGTGTCCCCAAACCGAAGTGGGCAGCCGACAAACTAAAATGCTGCATGCAAAATGGCATGAACCCAAACCAAAGTGGGCAGCCGACGAACTAGCATTGCTGCATGCAAAATGGCGTGAACCCAAACCAAAGTGGGCAGCCGACGAACTAGCATTGCTGCATGCAAAATGGCGTGAACCCAAAACGAAATGGGCAGCCTCGTTTTCATGAAGAATTCAAGATTATTCTCATCTATTGTCTCAATCTGATATCCATTTTGAATGATATCTTTAAGACTCAACAAGTTCTTCTTAGACTTGGAGGAGAATATTGCATTCTCTAAGATAAACGTCATGCCTTTGGGCAGAGTTACAGTTGCTCTTCCGGAGCCTTCAATCAATTTAATTCCCATGGTTTGATATACAAAAGAAAATATACGAACATGAGAATAAACAACTTCAATTCGTTTGTGTCACATAATATTTTCAAAATCTGCTGCTAACAGTTGACTAACAAAATCAGATATGTTATCCATAATTGATTACTTTGCAGTTTGAAAATTTTCAGCGTTTTTCATAAGACAATCGATTATTAAACACACACAATCGATTGTTTGAACATAGACAATCGATTGTTAAACACACACAATCGATTATTTGTTATTTTTGAAAAACTTCAGATCACTGTTTAAGACAATCGATTGTAAGATATAGACAATCGATTGTTGGCTTATTTTGAAAAATTCCAGAGCACACTGTCTTAAGACAATCGATTGTTAACTATAGACAATCGATTGTGGATGATTTTTGAAAAATTCCAGATTACACTGTCTAACGACAATCGATTGTTTAAACATTGACAATCGATTGTTGACTGTTTTTGAAAAATTCCAGATCACACTGTTTTAAAGACAATCGATTGTTGATCATTGACAATCGATTGTTTTGCAGTTTTTATGCGAAATATGAGATAACCGACTAGTTTTTCAGGTTAGTCGATTACCTCTACTGGAAAGTAAAAATATTATTGATATTTGAGCATATTGATACATTCTAAAGAACTAATACAAACATTGCATCATGAACTAACTAATACGAGCTAATACTAATGGCTATTAGTTTATTCATTCACTAATACAAACAAGTAAAATAAAATCAAATAGTTCCATCTTCTCTCATCACGGATCCATCACCGATTAGGTGGTCTATCTTCCCCTCGGGTTGCTCAAAGAAGTCTGCCACATCCAAGTGGGTGATGTCAAAGTTGTCGTCAGAGACAAAATTCGTTTCAGGGCGTTTACTCTTTCGAGATGCTTGATAAAGGTCAACCAAAAGTCATGGTATACGGCAAGCCTTTGACCAGTGCCCATTTTCACCGCAACGATAATATATAGTTTATAAACTATTTGCTTTTGGGTTCTTATCGTATCGTGCTTGTGGTAGAGTGACCAACTTCAGGTTGTCATCTCTTCTTTAAGCCATTCCACAAGATAGGTGGATCCTTGACGGTGAGATATTCAATCTTCAAACCTTTATCAAGGTGATGGCGCAAGAAAATCAAGGCCTTAGCATAGTTTTGGGTGGATGCATTATTTCTGTCTTTAATGGCGTCTCCAAGACCTATAGCATCTAAGTGGATTACAGCATCCAACACCCATGTCATATAGTTCTTGCCCGAAATTTCAAGGGCAACGAACTTTCTTTTCATAATGTCAGACATGAAACAGATTTACATCAAGAGCGTGTTCATACTTACGGGCTCTATTACAATTATCACATTCACTTTAGGGAATGAATCATAATCATATGCTTTACACAATCTCATGTCAAATATTACTTTCATAAAGTGAAAGATTATTTTGAGAATCTTTATTATTCTCATTATCACAATAATGACGATTATAACTTCGTCTATTGCCATGTCCACATCCATTGATACCTTTACGGTAATTAGTCTTCTTTCAGACTTATCACATACTGCTACCACATTCTCTAAAGGGAATGGAGCAAATTCAATTGGACGGAATTCTTTGTCACGTCCACATTCATTGATACCTTCATGGTAACATTTTAGTCTTCTTTCAGACTTATTATATACTGCTTCCACATTCTCTAAAGGGAATGGAGCAAATTCAATGGGACGGATTTTCAATTATTTGCCCACAATCATACATGAATTTAATCATGGCAGGACATAGAGATTTTACCACTTCATGTGGTTATAATTTCTTACAAACTCCATTAGAGTTATAATCAAACTTTGTTGTCTATGTTTGTATATAAAATCAAATTATAGAATTCCAAGAATTTGAAAAGGAAAAGTAAATTACTTACCTTTAAGGTATACCAATTATATTTTCAATGTTTTCTTCCTTTTCTCCACTGATGCAGACGACGGCGGCTCCGATGCGGAGAAATTGACGGCGGCTTAATCTTCTTAAAGAGCTTCTTGAGACGGTAGAGTCTCGTGCTGATAACGTGTTATGAAATAATATAAGAACAAGAACAATAACTCAAGAACAAGAACAATATAGAGGGAGAATAGGGAGAGAGAGAAGTATTCTTATTAATATTTGGGGTGATTTACAATGGGGTAAGACCCCTCTATTTATAGGAAGAGGAATGACTTAGCTTCAAGCTAAAACTCTTAGACATTCACTCTAAATAGACTTCTATTTTATAACACAGAATACTTAATTGGGAGTCCACTGATAATTGGTCACTTTTTGAGGATTTGGTGAACGACATGTTTAATGATGAGGAAAACTCGGTAATTTATTCTTATCCGCCTAGCTTATTTTTACATACAGTATATATTTTTTAATGTAAATATATTGATATACATGAATATATATATATATATATATATATATATATATATATATATATATATATATATATATATATATATATATATATATATATATATATATATAGCTGAATATATCATACATTACTGTACATATACATAAATACATCAGCATACACTATACAGTTACATATACTCATACGTAGAGATATACATATTGACTCATATATGCATGAATATTGTGTATTTTCGATACAGTTTGACATTGTATATCTTTTTTATTTTCAGTTGATATACATGAACATACACCCGACCACCAGGGAGCTCGCAGTTATTCAATTGCATGAGCAAACTCCCCCTTATACAAACCGCAATAAAGATAATTTTGATGACTTTAGTTTTACACCCCCTCTTTTGGCGAAGAAGAAACATAAGCAACAGCTCATTGGTTATCCACTTGCAAAGAATCCAATACATGTTGCAAATCCTCATGCCAAGAATCATTCTCCTGCCATGACTGGAATAAGGTACCCATTTTACCTATTAAGAAGCCAGTTTCGCCAAAGGCCAAACAACAGGTAGAACAAATTAAAATGCCCCATTGTCCCCGATGATGTTCCTACTAATATCAAATCACATGATTTGTCTCTCTTGAGGGAAGAAGGAAACTCATTTAAGAAGTTTGTAAGTATATGTTAATAGTGTATTTGAAATTTCTTCACATTTCTGTCTGAAAATAGTCGATACATTATATGTTAACCATCTTTTAATTGGTGGTTCAAAACTTAGGTCGACGGCGAATTCAAGGATCTCCGAACATTTATCAATGACAAGTTCACAAATCTTTTTTAAAGTATTAAAGCTAATCAAAATTCATAAAAGGTATATTAAATCACATAAATACACCTCAATGGAGTTAAAATATAAATATATAAATTATATTATTTTTGTTTATATTGTACTTATAAGGTTTTTATAGTAAAGCTCCTGCTCGGAGACATGATGGTTGCATTCACAGGTTACCCGAGGACAACATCCATAGCCAGTTAGAAGTTCAAATATAAATTGATAAAGCTCATATAGTCTTCAAAGGTTTTATCATTTTAAATTGTATTCATATATGTAAAGTAATATAATTTCTTTGAGCATGCTGCTGTATGTATTGTGTTCATCATGTCCTAGTGTATGTACTGCATTTATCATGTCCTGCTGAATGTACTGTATTCATCATGTCCTACTGTATGTACTCTATTGATATATGTGTTTTATTCATATATGTAATGTGTTAAGCATGCTTTTGTATACACCATATTTATTGTAAACTATGTTCATTTGTGTTTTGATTCATTCTATGTGTTGAGCATGCTGCTTTATGTATTGTATTTATATATATAATGTATTTATGTTTTCCATTATTAGTTATATCAAGGCTGTTGCGACTAAGTTAGCTGCCGATGTGCCGGATGTTGGAATTGCTCATGGTAATGTTTAGTGGAGACACCTTAAAGGCCTTTACATGGGAGAATCAAGAAGAGGGTGATTTTAGAAATGGAGGACCTATGGATTCTAAGGTATGTGAGTATTTTATTATTGTTATATATAGTGTATAAATAATATTTACGTATTCATATTTTTGCCTTAATTATGTATTTGTATTTAATTATTCGTTTTAGGATATTGGACGGAAAAGCTTTAGCCTATTTACCAACGTTGTATTCATTGATACAGGTGCACAAATACATAAAATACAGGACAGTAGCAACGTAATTTCAGTTACGGACAATAAATATTGAAATTGTAGCCATATCGTGTTAATAGCCATTATACTATAGTTCTTTCTGAAAAATCCTCAAAAAAAGGAAAAAATCAACACATTAAGCTAGCA
Source organism: Nicotiana benthamiana (assembly GCA_034376525.1). Taxonomy (NCBI): domain Eukaryota; kingdom Viridiplantae; phylum Streptophyta; class Magnoliopsida; order Solanales; family Solanaceae; genus Nicotiana; species Nicotiana benthamiana. Next base: position 10,583,464 of record CM067331.1, on the reverse strand, counting down.
TTTAGCCATAGATTCTCAAATTTATTTTGAAAAATCTGATTTGGGTGAAGTATGTTTTGAAGAGGAAAATGTGTTTGGACATCAATTTTCAAAATATATTTCACTTTAAAAAAAAATGAAACATGTATAATACTGTCACGACCCCAATCCGGGTCGTGATGGCGCCCAACAACAGTTGCTAGGCAAGCCGGACCATTTGAACACTATCAACCAAGTACGAAATCCATTACCAATTAACAGAGTTAAATTATCATATGATATAGTTGTAACCAGTGATAGTAAATAGGATTAGTACGGAAACTATAAACAATACCAATACAACCCTCAACAGATCTGGGGTCATGAGTCTAGAGCCTCTAAACACAGCTCAGTAGCAAAACAAAATAAATGAAAGTCTAGGATGCGGAAAACTAAGTGATCGGGGTGGATTCGGGTCCTGGGGACGCCTGGCAGCTACCTCGACAATTCCGGATAAGTCTGGAAACAACAACAGTACAACTAGGCTCCCGATGCTCCCGAGTCTGCACACATGGTGCATGGAGTAAAGTGAGTACTTCCAACTAAGTGGTAATAGACATATATAATGATTGAAAGTAAAAAATCTCGAGAATACCTCACTTTTGGTTACCTCGATTTACGTGTGTAGTCTGGACGCGTAGTCGAAAAGCTTTTATGTTGAAATATGCGAAGTATGTGAAAAATTTGATGAATTTTAATATTAATTGTTAAAATTGACTTTGGTCAATATTTTGGGTAAACGAACTCGGACGCGTAATGTGATGGTCCCGGAGGGTCCGTAGAAAAATATGGAACTCAGGCATTTTCCCGGAATCGAAATCTGAGGTCCCGAGCCCGAGTAATAAATTTTTTTAAAGAAATATTTTTTTTGAAAATGATAAGAAAACTTGAAATGAAAATGAGTTAGAAAATATAGGTATCGGGCCCATATTTTGGTTCTGACGCTCGGTACAGGTCTTAAATACATGTTAAGTGCTTTCTGTAACGTTTTGTCGAAATCGGATGTCGTTTGACATGTTTCGGACCTAGTTATCTAAAGTTGGAAGTATATGAACTTAGAATTAAATATGATGATTTTGAGGCTTGATTCATCGATTTTGATCTTAATTTGGCAATTTGAACGCTCTAGTAAGTTCGTAGGGTGTTATTGAGTTATCGTGTGTCTTTGGTTTGGAGCCCCGAGGGCTCGGGAGTGATTTGGAGGTGGTTCGGTATGTTTTGGCCTTAGTGAGTGTTGCAGATTTTCTGCTGTCAGTACCCAGGTAATTCCTTGGCGATCGCATAGGCTAGGCCGCGATCGCATAGAGCCAAGTGCAGAGTTTATAAGTCCTTCTACGTGATCGCATTCGCCCTCCGCAATCGCATAGTGCAAACTCCAACCTCCTTTATTTCCTTCTATGCGTTCGCAGCTTCCCCTCTGCGATCGCAGAGTTCATCCAGCCCAACCCTATGTGATCGCATTCCCTCTTCTGTGATTGCATAGGGCAATTTTGCCCAGTGATTTAAATACCCAAAACAGAACGCTAACGGGATTTTTCACCCAAAACACACGAACTCATCCTCTCCACAGGCCATAGATGATCTTTAGAGCTCTTTTTACCAGAGCTTCTTAGGTAGGTATTATCTAACTCGTTTTCCTTATTTTCTATCATCATTTATCAAATTCCTAGACCTAAATCATGTAGTTCATGGTAATAATTGGAGGAAAGGGGTAGAATTAGGGATTTTCGATTTTTTTTATTTAGACCTCGTTTTGGGTAGAATTTGGAAACAAATTATATATTCGGGTTCGCGGGGGACAAGCCCGGGATTGATTTTTGGAATTTTGGAAAAAAAGCTTAGAAATTCATATTTAGGCATTGCGTTTCGTTTGTTTAGCCTATTATTGATATTGTAAAGTTATTACTTCATAGATTTGACTGAGTTGGAGCCGAATTCGAGGGATAAAGCTACACTAGAGGCTTGAGTTGAGTTTGGAGCATTCGAGGTAAGTGTTTGATATAACTTTGGCTTGAGGGAATAGGATTAGAGTATTATTTGCTAATTGCTAAATGTTGAGTCTGGTGTATAGGCATGATGATGAGTATCTATACACTGGTGTCGAGTATGACCGTAAGTCCTAAATTGTTAAATTATCGAATTCTTAATTATTGTTTATGAGGAATTGGTTGAAAGTCTTTCACACTCAGCCAATAATTGTTGTGACTAAGTATGTATTTTATCATGTTAAGTAGAAATTGAATGAGTTTGGTTATAGTTGGATCTCCCTTGCCGGGATATTTATCATAATATTTTTCCTCCCTTACTAGGATTACTTTGTGTTTTGTGTTGAAAGATAAGGGATCGTGTGGCACACCAACAACGAGATATTATGATTGGGATCGTGTGGCACGCCGACCACGAGATATTATGATTGAGATCGTGTGGCATGCAGACCACGAGATATTATGATTGGGATCGTGCGACACTCCGACAATGAAATATTATGAATGGGATCGTGTGGCACGCCGACCACGAGATATTATGATTGGGATTGTGTGGCACGATGACCATGAGATATTTTGATTGGGATCGCGTGGCACAATAACCACGAGATATTATGATTGTATCGTGTCGCACGCCGACCATGAGATATTATGAATGGGATCATGTGGCACACCGATCACGAGATGTTATGAAATAGGAACGTGTGGCACGTCGATCACATAATATTATATAATGGGAGCGTGTGGTACGCCTACCACTTGACATGAGGGAATGGGACCCTGTTGCATGCCTGCAACGAGAGGAATTTGAACGAGTGAAAGTGGTTTGTTTTCCCTTATTCTATGTTCGTAGAAATCAGATATAGTTCCCTTTGTCATTCCTGATAGCATGTTTTTATCTGTTACCCCCATAAGCATGTTCCCTCCCAACTTTAATTGTTTACTTTCCATTATTATTTTGTTGTACTTGTATATATGTATATCTGCACAGGTTTATCTGGAGTCTGGTTCTAGCCTTGTCACCACTCCGCCGGGGTTAGGCCAGACACTTACCAGCACATGGGGTCGGTTGTGTTGATGCTACACTCTGTGCATCTTTTTGCACAGATCCAAGTGTTGGAGCAGCTTTTGAGTGGCAGTAGCATTCGGAGAGTGAGCTTTGAGTCTCGAGATTTCCGAGGTAGCCTTGTTGGCATCCGCATGGCTGGAGTCTCTTCTAGTTTATCTTTGTTTGTTATCCTTGTACCAGAACAAACATCGTTGTGTTTTATTTCAGACTTTGTATTTAGAACTCTTTAGATGTTTGTGAGTTAGTGACAACAGATCTGGGTAGAGTTATATTTGAATTTCTACACTTGCTTTTAGTTATTCGTGCTTTAAGAATTTCGCTATTACATTAATGGTCTCGCCTTTCTTTATATTGTTGATGTTATTAAGAGAAGTATTAAATTAATTGGCTTGCCTAGCTCCTATTAGTAGGCGCCTTCACGACTCTCGAAGGTAGGGAAATGCGGGTTGTGACTGCCAGACACTTACTAGCATATGGGGTCGGTTGTGCTTATGCTACACTCTGTGCTCTTTTGCACGGGTCCAGGTATTGGAGAAGCATTTGAGCAACAACATTAGATCGGGAGCCAACCTTCAGTCCAGATACACCGAGGTAGCCTTGCATACGTCCGCAGGCCCGGAGTCTCCTCTATCTTTTATTTCAGCCTATTATCTCATGTATTTCGAGACAAACAGTTTACATTTCCTTTCAAATAGTTGTATTTAGTATTCTTAGTAGTCTGTGAGTGATGTGACACCAGATCTTGGGTAGAGGCAAATGATGAGTTTCGTGTTATTGTTCGGTTTATTTAATTTAAGTCTTCCACTTTATTTCATGTTCCGGTGTTATTAAATTATCTAACATGTGTTGTCATAAGTGCTAAAAGGGATTAAAATAAAAGTGTTGGAAGTTTTGGCTGTGGCTTACCTAGATTCTACTAGTAGGCGCCATCACGACTCCGTTGGGTGAAAATTTCGGGTCATGATAGTTTTGTTATAAAGCATTTTCAAAAACTTCAGTAGAAGATAATGAAGTTATTTAGTTCATTTGTAAAAACTTCAGCACTACTAACTTACGTAATCATAAATTCTGGAAATAATAAACGTCAAAATATTCACAAATTATTGCCTACTAACTTACGTAATTATTTATAATTTATTTTTAAATAATCTGATAAACATACTTATTACAATCATCCCCTGAACTGAAGTTTCATAGCAGCACCAACAACAGAAGAAGGAGGAGGAGGAAAAAGGGAGCTGAAGTTGTTTAAAAAGTGGGTATTAATTAAAACGTTTTAAAAAAAATGGGTATAGGTTAAATGGGAGCGACCAAATAGGGCCCCCATGCAATTTTTACCTCTAAACTACTAGTGTTTTATGAAAATTCTTCAAAAAAGGAATTTTTACCTCCTATAGCAAAGGTTAACACCTTATTTATTTTAAATAAATACCATTTTAAAAAATTATATTCTATAGATACCTTTTAATATTTATAGCAAAATATCTAATTTTTGTTGCCCCTACCCCTAAGCCACTAAATACACTATTCAGTTATACTATTTTATTTCTCTCTCTACATTGATACATTCCATTCTCTTCCCCCATTCCCTGAAAACACGATGCTCAATCTCAAAATTCCTCTCACCTACATCACCTATCATTAGTCAAAAAACCCACGCTCTATCCTCTCTCCTCTCTCTCTCTAGGCGACATGGTGTAGTATAGGCTGCCATGGATGCACAACCCTCTCCATCAAGTTAACATAAGAAGGGTTAAGGTTGAATATCAAGAGCCTTTGTTTGGATCTTGTTTCCGAATCTGCCGCCTATGTTGTTCACGAAGAAATCGTTGTTTTCTATTGCATTAGCATCAGGTAAGCCCATTGCTATTGATAAGGCTACTCAAGAAAGGTCTAGACGTAGCACAACTAGGGTTAAGGTTGAACTTGATCTTCAAGGAAAGCTGTCGCAATATATGAGGATTCAATTTGTTGATGATAAAACTCGGAAGGTTATCGAGCATGTCCAGAAATTCAATTTGGGCTGAGTAACTTGGTTTTATGTTAATATATTTCAATGTATAGTGTTGTATTTTTATATATTTCAATGTATTCATTGTCTTTTTTATCATTGTAATTTAATGTATCTCGCTGTATTCCATGTATTTTATTGTATTCACTATCTTCTTTTTTCATTGTATTTCAATGTATCCCATTGTATTCTATATATTTATTGTATTCGCCATCTTGCTATATGCCATAAATGTATTCATATGTTTTTTAATCAATATAATTTATGTATTCAGATGTATTGTATAATTACTCTGAAAATTGCTATATTTTTGGGGTATTTTTCGCTTGAGAATCTGTTTTATAACTAGAAATACAAATTTTTGTGAGTTATAATTGAGTTTGTTGAGTTATATTTGGAGTCGATTATGTTAATTGATTCACCTTCCATTTAAAAACAGTTTCATTAATTTGTATTCTGCCATAACGATTCAAACAAATATAGCGAAAACCAGAGCAACATCTGTTCGAAGTTCTTCCATTCACTTCTCCCTTTTTTCTGTTCGCAGATATCAATTCAACCAAGGAAAATTAGATGGATACAAATTATATATAAAATGCGGTATAGTTCCTTTATACAAATGGCAAGTTTAATAGTGTTGTTGCGTCATACTGGCAAGTGGAACGATGAGGGAAATTACATCGATTTTTCAATTGAGGAAATACTGATAAAGGAGTCACAGTAAGCCGGTTAGGAAGAATTTTACTAAACTCAAAATCTGCATCTTTACCTACACATTCAAGGCCAGTCACAAGCACAAACTCCCTTAATGTGAAATGTAATTCAGTACCGTTGACGTATACTACAAATACATTGTTTGGAGTGCTGTTTAAGTGGAGAGCCATGAAGCATCTGAAGAGTTGATGTTGAACATCACATCGCTTCATTTGAAGAAATGAGCCAAAACATATATTGTCGAAGTGTTGGTACTGATCGGGAGTAAACTTATCTTTTAGCTGGGATACTATATTAGTGTTAGTGTAACTACTAATATCGAGTGCTAATTTTCGTTGGTTTTTCACAAACAAATCAATTGCCTGCAATTAACATTGAAAGATACATGTTAATACAAATGAATACATTGCTAAATATATGCTAACATACTTGGTACCATACAGATACAAGATCAGATATTTAAGATGAATACACCTGAATACAAGTAGAAAACTACTGGACAATTGAACTATCGCAAATATACATTAACAAAAGCAAATACATATGAATACATATGAATACAAGTAGAACATACATTAAAATTGAACAATTGAAAACGACCAAATACACATGAATACATATACATACTATAGAAGAAACAGAATACAATATACAAAAATGTACAAAAATACAACAAGATACATATAAATACAACCACATACATGTAATAAGGATTGAATAATTATGAATACAAATAAGTTTATTTGAATGTATATTGATAGAAATATCAATTACCTTTTGGTTTCGAGTAGCATTCATAGGTTTTTTTCCTCTTTGAGCCAACTTAATTTTTGGTTTCTTTTGAATATCAACTTGGATTTTTTTTCAATTTGTCATTGTATAATTTACTTCTTCTTTCATCAACTTTGGATGCCGATAAAGCTGCAAAATCTGACTCCGCTTGAATCAGTTGCGATGAGAAAGAGGACCCATCAAAATTGAGAATTTTGGTGGGTATACCTCTGGGTACTCTATTGAGAGGCGATGCACGCGTCATTAGAGAGAAAAATCAAAGAATCCTGGTGATTAAAAATAGAAATGGTTATTGTTTCAGAAAATTATGTAAAATCGGTAAAAAAAACTAGAGAAACAGAATTAAAGACATAGCAATTTGGAAGAAGATACATTACCTATGAGGAGCAATAATTCTTTGAACTTGAAAACAGGAATGACGTGCTTTGTGATAATGGCGGAGAAATAGAGAGATAATGGCGGAGAAGGGTTTTTGAAGATGTATGAAACATGTGTTTGGAGAAGAGGAAAAGCGTATTGAAGAAGAGAGATAAGTAGAGCGCAGTGAAAGAATTCCGTCGTACAGTCGAAAGGGAAAGGTTAGCAGCTTCAGGATAACCCGAGGAGTGAAAGAGAAGTAGGGTTCAGGCTTAAAAGCTGATGAGAGGAGATATACGCTAATTGGGGGAGAGAAAATAAAAAAAACGAGAGAGAAAAATATCTTGTAGCATATATTAAGCCTTAATTGTAGGATGGAACTAACAACAACAACAACAACAACAACAACAACTACCCAGTATACTCCCACCAGGTGGGGTCTGGGGAAGGTAATACGTAGACAAGCCTTACCCCTACCCGAAAGGGCAGAGATGCTGTTTCCAATCGACCCCCGGCTCATAGGATAAAAGGAAAAACAGCAGTAAAACACCAACAAAGACAAAAACAAAAACAATAGAGCATTAGTAACTCCAGCAGAAATAACGTAAATAGCGTAAATAATTATCTAAACATACGAAACATTAATACAATCGCATGCAATAATATCATACAGTAACTACTATAACTAAATTTAAATTTTTTGCTATAAACTAAAAAAAGTATTTATAGAATATAAATTTTTAAAATGATATTTATATAATATAAATAGGATATTAACCTATTCTATATGTGGTAAAATTTCCTTTTTATTATGTGTTGTTATAGGATGCTAATTTATCGTAAAAATTCCTTAAAAAAAAAGTTAGGAAAGCCCATCTTGAAATGCAGGCCCAAAAGCGGCCCAACATAGAACTGTTACAAAACCTATTGGCTATCCCTCCAATAGATTTTTTCATTCTTGCCAAAAAATGGCGTGCAACTCAGGAAGCTGCCAGTCTGGTTGTTACAGAGACTCCTCTAATGAAGCAGAAGAACACCCCCCAGTAAAAATTGCAAATGAAGCTCCAAACGACGTCGCCAACGGTAGAAAGAGCACCGAACAATCATCTAACTCCGTCTGTGTTAAATGCAAGGTTAACAAAATCATAGCCTCCGCTGCCTCCGCCGAGGGCATTGGTGACTTTATCGGAGGAGATAGCGGAAGGTTCTGTGCAGATTGCTTCCGCAGTAATCTCTATGGAAAATTCAGATTTGCTGTCACATCTAATGCTATGATTTCCCCGTCGGATAACGTCCTTGTCGCTTTCTCCGGCGGTACATGTTCCAGGTTCATCTTATATCTTCATTTTCATGTAAATTGTATTCTTAATTCCCAAAGTTATTTGTTTTTTCGAGATTGTATCTAGGGTCTAGGGTTTAATAATTTTGATTAAATGTAGTATCCTACTGATTTTTGGTTCCTGATTAATCAGTTTATTTGTTTGAAAATATGTTGATATTGTAGAAAAGACTCTTTATTTTCGGTCTAGGTTTGTTCATTGAAAGAAATAGTCAGTCAACTGCCTTAATGCCAAACTAGTTGGAGTCGGTGATATGAATTGTCCATATATACCCTGTTTGCGCTAGGGTGGAGAATAATGGCTTCTCATGTTCAAATTCAGGTGGAGGCGAAAAAATGATCGGTGATTTTTTCCCATCTGCCTAAGTTTTGGTTAACATAGTTAGCCATACTTGTAGTGGTGGGAGATAGCAGGAACCCGGTGGAATAGTCGATGCGAGAACAAGCTGGTGTGGATACCACCGTCATAACTATAACTAAAAAAATTGCTCATGTTTCTTTTAATCAGTCTATGTATTCCACTGGTTTGTGTCTATTTAATTCTAAATAATTAGTATAAGAACAATAAACATCTGTCGTGTTCCTCAGTCGGAAATGTCTTCCCATGGATGCAAACAGGGTGTGACAAAAACTTCATATCCAAGCATATGATGGAACTTTAGTAAGAAGGGTGTGATCTCTGAGCTTTCATCTAACTTAGTGTAGATTTTGGACTCAATTAACGGGGATACGTCTGTGTGGCCGGTGGCGAATGTGAATCTCCTTATTCAGAGATAAGGACCAAACTTCCTAGTCGTACTTCTAGAAAATCCCTTTCCTGGTTATCCACCTCATATTTGCGTTAAAGACAAGAACTTCATACTTAGGGCTTGAGCTCGTGAGTTGTCTGTGTTAGAGTTATTACCTTGCCTAACTCTGTTTTCTATGCAGTGTATTATATGGACTTCAATGTATTTTTGGTTCTTGAAGTGTTCCCGGCCCTCTTCCTACTCTGGTGATTGCTCCCCTCTTATGTTGGATTTTGGACTGTAGTTGAAATTGAGGAGGCAACAAATCTTGGAAGTTCGACAGTTCACTGAATTTGTAAATAAACTGGAACCTCTTTCAACATCTTAAAATTCATCTTCCATTTTCAGATAAATCTTAAATTTCAGGTTATGCAGTCACGCACATGCACAGACATATGCATGTGTAGTGGTGGCAAATGGGCGGGTTCGGTCGGATTTGGGTGTGTTGAAAATGGGTTTAAGCAAAAACAGGTTGGGTCTCAACCTGCTAATATTTCATGCGGGTCAAAAATGGGCTGGGTGTAAAATTGGCGGGTTAAATATGGGTTAACCCATATTATGTTCGTGTAATATTTTTTCAAGTGCAATTTATAATTTTCCTTTTGCTTAGATTATTCAGTTACAAGGAAATATATATACTTTTCATCATTAAATTTATTCAAATTTGATTATCATATTGTAAACTTAAGTCACTCTTCCAAAAAATATGATACTCCCTTTGTTTCAATTTGTGTGAACCTATTTTCTTTTTGGCCCGTTCCAAAAAGAATGAACCCTTTCTAAATTTGGTAACAATTTAGCTCAAACTTACAACTCTACCCTTAATGAGAAGCTTTTACAACCACACAAATACTCTGGTCCCAATTTGGACTTGTTTAGGACCACAAATTTCAAAAGTCTACATTTTTTCTTAAACTCCGTGCCCAGTCAAACGAGTTCATATAAATTGGAACAGAGGAAGTAATTTTTTTAAAAAGATAATGTGTTTAATGCACTTCAAGGAATATCACTAATAATAAATGGTTTTTTGACATTTTTCACAAATAATAATAATATGGGAAAAAGAGCAACAACAACAACAACCAATAAAATCCCACAAGTGGTAGATAATATGCCTATAGGGTTTATTTTGGTTTACATGTGCTGTGTTAGACAACCTGCCTATATGGTTTGCTTTGGTTGAAATAGATTCTACCCTCTTAATTTTACATAATTAAACACCATGCTTGTATGATCTAATATCAGTTTTAATTAGAAATCATGCCCATAAGATCTAAAAATCAGTTTTAATTAGAAACTATGTCTATGGGATCTAAAATCAGCTTTAATTACAGAAATCATGCCTGTAGGTTCTGAATCGGTTTAATTAACTAACCTACTCGTTTCTTCAACGCTGTGCTAGTTATAATTACACAAATATACATTAAGCCAATTTCATGTCTAGGTGTGTAAGAGTTCCCTAAGAACCTCAAGGATCCCGAGCAGTGCTCACACCCAGACCTTTTTCAAATAAGGATTGACTTATTGTGCAGTGTGGAAGTGCCAGCCCTGATATGCCAGAGTTTAGAGAGATCTCAGGGACCTCTAAGTAGTACACATACCAGATGGGCACAACTTTATAACCTAAGAATAGTGCTTCGCATGATTTGAAAGAATTTTGGTAAATAGTAGAAAGAGGGCCTTCGGAGTGAAAAGATTTCTGAAATCAGTACCAGTTAGGGTGGTAAAACGGTTTGAGAAAAGCATGATTTTTTTTTGAAATCAGAATTCAAGTCACAGAACAAACAACTTCACGAACATTTGTAGTATGTAAGCAGACCTTACCGCTACCCCGAATGAGTTGAGAGACTGTTTCCGAGAGACCCTCGGTTCAAGATAATAAGAAAAAAATATTAATTTCACCACATGGATCAGAGGAAAATAGGAACATAAAATGCAGAAGGAAAAATGCAAAACAAAAATGATGGCTAGTAAATAGGTCCTGCACTGAAAATAGAAAATAGTAGGACACAACAATGCCCCTAGCTATTTCAGACAAAAAACCCTACCAGACTAGCTCACAACAGTATAAGGTAACACAACACTCAACTACCTCCTAGCGTACAACCGTAATACTCAATCTCCACAACTTCCTATCAAATGTCATGTTCTCGGAAATATGAAACCTTGCCATATCCTGCATGATCACTTCTCCCCAATACTTCTTAGGCCGCGCTCTACCTCTTCTGGTGCCCTCCACAACCAGTCGCTCACACCTCCTTACTGGAGAATTTGGGCTTCTCTTCTATACATGTCCGAACCATCCGAGCCTCGCTTCACGCATCTTATCATCATTGACATCCATGTGCACCTTCTCCCGAATATCATCATTTCTAATTTTGTCCATCCTAGTGTGCTCGTACATCCACCTTCAACATCCTCATTTCTGCTACTTTCATCTTTTGGATATGTGAGTTCTTAACAGGCCAACACTCATCCCCATACATCATGGTCAGTCTAACCACCGCTTTGTAGAACTTATCTTTGCGTATCGTTGGCAATCTCTTGTCACACAAAACTCTGGATGCGAACCTCCACTTCATCCATCCTACTCCAATACAGTGTGCGATATCCTCATCGATCTCCCATTCTCCATGAATAACCGACCCAAGGTACTTGAAGCTGCCTCTACTTGGGATAACCTGTGATTCAAGCCACACATTCATGCCCACTTCCCCCGGCTCAGTGCTGAACTTACACTCCAGGTATTCCGTCTTCGTTCTGCTCAGCTTGAAACCTTTAGACTCAAGAGTATGTCTCCAAACTTCTAGTCTCTCGTTAACACCGGCTTGTGACTCATCATTCAAAACTATGTCATCGGCAAATAGCATGCACTATGGCAACTCCCCTTGAATATGGTTTGTTAATGTATCCATCACCAGGGCGAATAAGAACGGACTGAGCGCAAAGCAAACATGCAAATTCTTAATGTACTCTTGAGTACCTTTTATCGAAAGTGATGTAGTACAAGTGAGAAAAAGAAATGCATTCTTTTTCTTATTCAAGAATAAATGGAAACTATACAAATTTGCTTCTTCTTCTTAAACTAACTTTGGTATTTAAGTATGCACCTAGAAAGAACAAGATTTTCTCTAAAAAGGCCAAACAATAGTTACAATGTTTAGAAGAAAAAAAATACACACATAGTCAACTATAGTGAGAAGAAACATACAAAAGAAGAGGAGTTGGATTACCTTTATAGCATTTCGGTTTCAAAAATGATATCAGGTATTTGAGTGATCAAAAGTTGAAAGATAATCCAGTAGGCTAACCCATATTTTACCCATGAATACCCATATTTCTATGGGTTGAAGCCCAAATTTTACCCAACTTAAATATTACTCATCCAACCCACAAAAATATGGGCGGATTGGGCGGGTTGACAAAGTATGGGCCGACTTTGCCAGTACTATGCATGTGTGAGTGTGTGTATCTGTAATCTTACTAAAATTGATTATTACATTTTTAATTTTAATGAGTTTATATGGAAGACCAAAAATCGAGAAACATACTGTTAACGCTTACTAATTTTAAAAAAAAAAGGTTAAACGTAGGTCTTTTAGAAACAATAGCATGTTGTAATTTCTCTAGATTGGTGAGCGTAGCATTTACGTGTTCTTGAAGTTGAATGTAACATCAAAGTGTGTCTACAATGGTGTATACCATTGCAGTTAGTTAAACCAGACTGCTGATTGTTATGACTTAAAAGGGATGTCGAGTAGAATGCTAGTCTTGTGTAAAAGGTATGTGATACCATGATGTTTTACTTTTCTGAACAAATTCCTTTATCTTCTAGGGTGGCTCTGCAGTTTACACATGAGATGCAAAGCAAAGCTCAGAAAAACTTTGATGCCAGTCCAGATAGAGCATTACCAGTTTTTGGTGTTGGGGTTGCTTTTATTGATGAAAAAGCCATTTCTGCTGTCTCATCTGATGACCTTGATAGAGCTATTGAGAAGATGAAACGTATCGTGTCAGATTTGGCTCCATCAGTGAAACAATTTCATGTAGTTCCAACGGAGGCTATTTATTCGCTGAAAGCTGGTGATGCAAAAGATAGGCTGAATGAATTACTAAATGTTGTTAGTGATGTCACAGGAAAAGAGGATCTGTTGGAGCATCTTCGCATGCTCTCCCTGCAAAAGGTTTGGCGGCTTTACATAATCATGATCTTGAACTTTGCAGGAAAACATATATCCCTATTTACATTATGTTGCTTTACTATGCAGATAGCTCTTGAGTATGGATATACCAAAGTTTTGCTAGGAACGTGTACATCAAGAATAGCTTGTCATGTACTTGAAGCAACTGTCAAGGTATGTTCTATGAATCACTCCCTCTCTTCTGCAGAGAAACTGAAAATGTTTATTCACATGGATGCATGATGAAGAAAGCTTGTCCTGTGGCAAACTGAAAAAGTTTGGAACTTTGGACTTAAATATGACATGATCCAAATGGAAGCGATGAAAGGGATGATAAGAGAATAATGGAAGGGTGAAGTGCCTAGATTTGGTCCATCCTCTTCCAGATAGCTGAAGAGATTTAAACTAAAAAATGTGATTATCCATGATTCATGCAGAAGAGGTTTTCTTTTAAAAAAAAAGTTAACAGCATTGCTTATGAAATTTGACACTTCAAGTTTTTTTTATTGGATAACGAGGGTCAGCGGCGCACGGTTCGAAACTCGGTAAATAGTGGGCCCGTCCCTCTACCCTTCTCCACTTAAATATAGTCGTTTGTATGTTCTTTTTGCATATTCCTTGCAGGTCATCTTTCTTGGATTAACCAAATTGCCCGTCCACTTTCATGATTTTTTCGCGTGGATTTTTCTGTTTGATCTGTTTTTTGATTACTCATTTCAATGATCATAATCCATGTTAGTTATTGTATAAAAGATCAACTTTCGAGCTAGTAACTATATATCTACACTAATCACCTACCTAGAATTTTCAATGTCATCTCTCATATCTTTGGTTACCCTCTTGAACAGAAGAGTGATGAACAAAAAGACAGAGAGAGAACTATCTAATGTGCAAAAGGTTTTGGTTTTCTCCAGGGCAGAGGTTTCTCTTTAGCTGCTGATATCCAGTATGTTGACGCAAGGTGGAAGATACCTGTCGTTCTTCCCCTCCGTGATTGTCTTATTCATGAGTTGAATATGCTTTGCAGCCTTGACAGGTTTGTGGCACTTGAAATCTGAGATTTAAAACAAATTTAAGTCTGATTTGGCATTTAGATATCCTATTTTCATCGCAATCTCGTGTAATTTCTGAATCTGATTATTTCATTTCCTTTTGCCCTTTCCTTGTGTGTCAAAATCATTACTTCATGGTGGGCCTCAACGTACTTTGCCAGGGCAGTTTGATGACTCTGGATGTTTTTAACGGAACACTTGCTGGTATCAATGGCTTGGTCTCCTCATTTGTGAAATTGTTGCAGGTAAATGCATGTTAACTGTATTGGTTTAATTTAAGTTATGTGGTCCCATGTACAGTGCAAGTGGCATTTAATGCAAGGAAACGATTGTAGATATATAAGAAATTAAAAATTGGAATATTATAATATAACAATGCACACAGTAGCTGAAATGTATTCAGCCTGCCAAGACACTGCTTTTAAAACTTGAATCTTGGTTCATGATTAATATTGAGCTTTTAAAACTTGAATGTTGGTTCAATGTTAATATTGTAGTATTGCTGGTTACTTTAACAAGAAGGAAAAATATTAGGAAAAAGAATTTTTTTATTAAAGAGCTCCTAACTTGTTATTGTGAAAACTGCATCTATCCAGTTATCCTATATATTTGTTGTTCTAGTCATGAATACTGCAACTTGAAAGCCTTGCACATGAAAAATTCAAAGTAACTTTTACTTTACAGGAAGAAAACCCTTCCAGGGAAAGCACAATCATGAGAACAGCTGGAAAGCTGACACCTTTTCATTTCAATAGAATGTCAGAGGACAATAACTATAACGATCAGGTGGCATCTCAAAGGAGGCAAAAGAAATACAGCCTGAAAACTAACGATGCCCTTCCTCCCGAGTCATTCTGTCCTATTTGCAGTAGTCCTCTAAAAATATCCACGCTGGGAACATCAATTAGTTTTGACAATGCGAAAACTAGTCTCAATGCGATTAGGGCTGCATGCTGTGCAAGTTGTCAGTTTCAGGTTCTTCCCAAGGACCCGTCATCTCTGGAGCACTTCATTTCTCTCTTGCCACCATCAATGGTTTCCCAAGCAGAGGAGGGAGATCATCTAAGTCAGAGACAGCTAAGGTATGAAAATTTATTTGATGTTCTTATTTCTGACACATTAGCTTGCTTTTGGAAAATCATTCTGTAGCTTCGGATGGCTTGAATTTACAAAGGCGGTGTCATGGATCTTTAGATGGACAATGCCTTTTGAAATTAGCTTCCATTTCTGCTCCTTTCAAGATTTTCCTCATTGATTCCACTGTTATTGCTTAGAGAATAGTGTCCTCTGTTTTCTTCTTTGGGCTGCCCCGGGTTCAACGTTTCAACTTTAGAGATGTTTTTGGAACTAGTTCTTTTTAATTTGTTTTAATGAAAACTTTAGAGGTCACGGGTTCGAGCCGTGGGATCAGCCACTGATGCTTGCACCGGGTAGGCTGCCTACGTCACACCCCCTTGGGCTGCGGCCTTCTTCGGACCGTGCGTGAATGCAGGATGCTCTGTACACCGGGCTACCCTTTTTTTAATGAAAGCTTTATCTCTGTTTCTAGTCCTTGTTTAAAACTTAGGATACTTATCTTTCAAGTTTAATTGCCTTCTTTTCAGGGAGCAAATAGAAGACTGCTTGCTCTCAGACAACGAAGACTGAGTATGATCCTTCTGATTAGTTTTGCTAAACACGCGACTGCTTCATTGTAACACAAATCACGTTTTGGTCTCAATGCACCAGTATGTCAACTAAAGAATAGTTTGTTACTAGAGCACGTGAGGAGCAAGGAAAATGGAAAGATGTGGGTATGGGTTTTGAGATTATGCTGAGGTTCCCATTTCTATAAATATATCAGTACACCATGTTATGGTAGAGTTGGCCACTCGGCTGATGCCTTGCGTACAGTGTTACAGAAAGATTATGTGCTGTCAAATTCTCTTTGGTTTTCAATCTGTTTTGTAAGTGGGGTATGTTACAGAAAAGTTAAAAGTATGTTCTTTGGCCAACTTTTTAAACTATTCATGCCCTTCAGTTTTGGTTTAGCGCCTAGGCGGCGTTGCAATGTTTCTCAGACACTTTTTTTTACATGTTGGAAGATCACCTGCAAAGTGAAAGTGTGTGTATTATTGTACAAGTTTTGGGGGGGGGGGGGGGGGAGGATTATATAGTAAGCCAAAAAAGAAAAGATGGGGGCCAAGTAAATAAGTTAGATAATACTCTCTTTTCTGTTTCAGTATATGAATTCAAAAGTAATGAAACACAAATTATACATTACATTTATTAATTCGATACAAGTCCACTATAGGGGAATTATTACATGGAAGTAGAAACACACGCACCAGATAGAATTAAGGTTGATCTCTCTTGCCAGAAAAGCTTAATAACTGGGTGTATTTAGATCAACCTAGTAGCAACCGCAAATTTCACTGGGGCAGCCCATAGCACATGGATCCTGATAAACATTGCCTTGAAAGCTCACAGAGCGAAAAGGCTTTTCTCTATCGTCATAAGAGCTCGTCGTTTCACTCCATTGTTGTGTGCCAGAAGCCGATCCATCCATTGATAGCACGATACGTGATAAAGCTGGGTAGCCATGGTAGAAGAAAAAGGCAATAATAATCATCAGAATAATAATAATAATAATAGTGGTACTGTTTCTGGCCATTGATAAAAGTTCAAGGTTTGGTGAAGAGCTAAGGCATTTGTCAAATGAATAAGGCTATAGCAAGTGACATTATATAATTGCCAGATCCCTTATTGTTCGCTCTTAGCTCTCATCATTTACAAACTATGAATTGGATTTGAAGTTCAACGCTAATCTTTAAAGTCAGCGTTGAAATATATTCTAAGCTAATGAAGGTTCTTGACTTGTTCTTCATTTCTTTGTCCAAGGCATTAACAAATCTTAGAATAAAATTACCAACTTGACCCTTAGCCCGAGTATCATATTTGGTTATTTACTAAAATCCCCTTTTGGAGGGGAAGGATGGATTGTTAGTGTGGACGATTTAGAAGATATAATCGGAGGACATGTATGGTTAGGTTCCATTTGTATACTTGGTGGATTCTGGCATATCTTAACCAAACCCTTCGCATGGGCTCGACGCGCACTTGTATGGTCTGGAGAGGCTTACTTATCTTATAGTTTAGGGGCTTTATCCGTCTTTGGTTTCATTGCTTGTTGTTTTGTCTGGTTCAATAATACCGCTTATCCTAGTGAATTTTATATGATATCAGCCTATCATCGTCTGTTGTCACTATTTAGAAACAATGAATTAAAGTTGAAAATAAACGCTAATTAAAATTATCTTTAGAGTAAGCTCATATATTTCAGATGTCGATGTTGAAATACATTACAAATTTACTCGACATGTGTTATTTAAATAGCTGGAGTTTCTGAATATTTTTCCTTCCAAAATGATGTAAATGCGTGAAGTTTAGAATACCTGATCAAGTTGGTTGCCTTGCCTCTATACTTCAAGCTTCATCATCAATCATGAATCTCTTGATGCCTTATTTTATACGGAGTATTGAATATTAAACTTATTTACTGCAAGTATTATGTAATTTAAGGCAGAAATTGATGTTTATTCAGTATTTATCACCTTGAAAACTTAAAGACAAGTGGGAGTATCTGTTTCCCAATGTATGTTATTTGCTTTCTATTGTTTAATTCATATTCTAGTTTCTCTGGCGGAATTATACTTTCATTTCTATTTCTTCAAATCCAGCATGACATCACATTTCATTTGATGGTCAGAGGCGAATAAAAAGTTAAACAGTGGGAATTCTAAAGATTCCCCGGGGAAAAATAGAGATGTCTCCTACGTCACCCATAATATGTGGAAGCGTGCAAGTTAGATTGTGGTTGTATTGGCTGCAAGCGGAACGTAGGCGCTTTAGGTGTGCGTTGACCATGCACTCTCGCTTCGTGTAAAAAAAAATAACGCATAAATTTGTTATTAGCATGTGGAATATATGTATAAAAGTCGCAGTGCAGAAGCCGTTAATTAAAGTGCAAAACCATATTAACTCTAATTTTACCAATATATTTGCCCGGTGTGAGCCGAAGGTCAATCAGATACAACGCTCTCTACCTTGTCAATAACGTAGCCAGGGGTATATATTATTCTTCTCAAATATCACTAGTGGGACTATACTGAATATGTTATTATTGTCGTATATCTACACGATATGGAGAGCTTTACTACAAAAAATTGGTAAAATTTGGCTGACAAGCAATGCAGTAGAGGATTTTTGGTCTTTTATTGTCATTTCCTCTAATAGAGCTGTAAAATTGTATTGGTCGAAGGATTAAATTCTTATAATGGAATTGACTGTAGTATCATTTTGGAGAATCATAGAAGGTAACGAGATGAGATTAGTATGATTTTGTACTCCTTTAGTCTCTCTATAAAACTCAACGAAGGTAAAAGAGGCTGCCTGTTCAACTATTTTTCTAGATATATTTTTTGCTTGGATAAAGTCGGTGTGTTTGTGAAGGTCGGATGAGCTATATGTATGCTCGTTTCTAGTGAAACTTAAGAAGAAAGACCTGCAAAAATGAAAGAGGGTAGAAGAGCAGTGTGTGCTCTCTTACATTCAGATTATATTTTTCTTTTTAAAGGAGATTGTATAAATAATTGATCTCTTTTATGACATTTGAGTTTCAATCGTTTGATAATTTTTTGATTTTTTCCTTGGTTGAACAGAATTTATTATTGGGAAACGATGACATGTGTTTTGCTACTTTCATTTTTAAGGATTATGAGTTTAACTTGTTGCGGTATAAGTGCTGAACAATTGCTAGTATTCCATAAAAAGATTAAGTTTGCCAAATATGAAAATTTCATGAAGGAGACATTTGCCCATTTATCTAAATATGGTTTTTCTACTATCTAATCTTCACATGATCAAAGGACAATCCAATTAAAAATTTACAAAGTGTTTGTCGATATTTGTGTTATTTCTTTGTTAAAAGTTTCTTGGTGCTAATTGCTTGCTTCCTTTATCTTGTTCCTATAAACCTGCATACCACCTGACTTTATTTTGTTATTCCACATTTCCACTTATATTCTTGTATTTCAACAACAACAACAACCCAGCGTAATCCCACTAAGTCGGGTCTGGGGAAGGTAATGTGTACGCAGACCTTACCCCTACCCTAAGTTATAAAGGCTGTTTCCAAATAGACTCCAGCATCCTTCCCTCCAAGAACTTCCCACCCTTGTTCTTGGGGAGACTCAAACTCACAACCTTTCGGTTGAAAGTGGGGGTTGCTTACGATTAGAGCAACCCCTCTTGTCTTTCAAATGTATGAAATGTTCCGAGATTTATGGAGCTGTTGGGTTTCTTCAAGAACGAGCCGTGTTACAGATTATGTAGCGTAGTTGATGTGCTTAATGATATATTTTTTTAGATGTAATGCATCCTTAGTTAAATGCTCTAATGTTCTACATCTTATAATTTTCAGAAGTTAAAGAAACTTATTTCCTACTCCTCACAGGTATAACACTTAGACTTTACATGATAATTGTGGTAATGGACTGTGATCACTTCTTGCTGGTTTTTCGCTGTTGGTGGTGCTGTGTGTGTATAGCTTGTGATCTTGTCTATTGATGAAGCACTTGGTTTCGCCATTGGTGTTAATATAACTTACTAGAATCTCCATGGTTAAGAATAGTTCATACTTCAGAACTAGTACCACAAATTATAAAATCTGGAATTACGTTGACATTCCTGTAAGCTGTACAACTTTGAAAAGAAAGTCCTCAGAAAAAGCTGTGATGATTAAGTTGTTCATATATTGTAATCCACTGTGGTGAATTATATGTTCAACCTAGCATTTTTAAGGAAGCTTATTTAGTTCTTACTGGTATCATTTTTGAAGGATAGGAATTTCTTTTGGGATAAAATTCGTCACCATAATTTTTACCTTAACTTTTTTATCACAGGTGCTAGATTTATGAAGTGGCACTCCATAACTGTTGGGAAAGAAAGATCCTCAGGTGAAAGCTACAATGATGCTACCAATTAGAAATTTTTGATAGGGTCAACTATGATTTCTGGGTCTTGTTGTTGGTGAATAACTCTTTATAATTTTGCCACATTTGATAATATAATTTATAGTTCTTATGTTTTTTGAGTAATGGCTATTTTTCTTATTTAATCCATTTTAGAAGGTAGAATGCATACGGTGTAGTAAATAAAATATAAAAGTGGGATGTCAATTAGTTAAAATTAATGAATAGAATGTGCAATTATAGCAGTAATGAAATGGAAAATTTTGGATCGGAGAATTAAAAAACGGTGGTGGCAGTATAAAATAGTCATTGCACCATTGGATGGGATTACGACGGTTAACAATAACAACAACAACCCAGTAAAATCTAACTTAGTGGGGTCTGAAAAGGGTAGTGTGTATGCAGACCTTATCCCTAACTTGGGGGGTAGAGAGGCTGTTTCCAAATAGACCTCCGACATTCTTCCCTCCAAGAATTTCCCACATTATTCTTGGGGAGACTCGAACTCACAATCTCTCGATTGAAAATGGGGATTGCTTACCATCAGAACAACTCCTCTTATCCAAATTACGACGGTTAACACACGCCATAATTAAGCAACTGAAGACGCCACAGGACGAATTAGTTATTACGGCGGTTATTCAATGTAAATTACGACGGTTAGGGAAAACCGCCACAAATAAAGTTGTGGCGAAATGGATTATGGCGCTTTTGAAAACAGCCGATATTGGATGTTGTGGCGGTTTGAAACCACCGCTAAACGAAAATATAACCGCCAGCAAATGCACCTTTTCTTTGTAGTTGGAATGGACTCTTATAATATTATCGGGCACAAATAAAGAGGATGGCTTAGAGATATATAAAAGACATTTTACTGAATAGAGTTTGGGAAGGGTAGTGTGTACGCAGATTTTATCTTTATCTTTAGGTAGAGAGGTTGTTTCCAAATAGATTTCCGACATTTTTCCTTCTAAAAATTTTTCACCTTGCTTTTGGAAAAACTCGGACTCACAACCTCTCAATTGTAATTGAAGATTTCTTACCATTAGAGTAACCCCTCTTGTCAAAGACATCAGTTACACTTATTAGGAGAGGAAAAACTCCACTCTGAAAAACAGTAACATTACAAAAGGAATTTAGATAGAGTCTTCTAGACAGAGTACAGTAGTATATAATGACGGATCCAGGATTTTGAGTTCGTGGGTGCTTAACTTTTTTAATTGGAGCAAAAAAAAGTTAGTGCTTAATAAATGGAGGAAAAAATCTAGCTAGGGGCGTGAGTGAGATTCAACCTCTCGACCATATACTCATTTAGAGCCCTTCAACATTCATCATAACCAAAGCATCCACCAAGCTTTTTGATATCTGAGTGCTTGCTATTTTTTTATATCCGTTTTCTTAAGTTTTTTGTATAATCATACGTGTTTGGGGTCGAGGTTAATGGGTGCTCGAGCACCCAATTTTTATATGTAGATCCGCCCCTGGTAGTACACGTGTAAGTATTTCCGCACGTAGATATAGGAGCACGATCTACGTGTATCTTTTATTGGAGGCGGAGCTAGATTACTAGTTACGACGTGAACATCCACAGCCACATTCGCAATTTAGACATTTACAGATGACCAAGAGTCGACGATTGCGAGGCATTCTCTGCAAAAGTACATCATGATCAAAGCTGGCATAGTCATGAAAATTAAGCTGATTTTCTTCATCATCAATAATATAAGAAAAACTGGTTGTTGGTGAGTGTGATAAAGCTGGGTTAATCAACAAAATAGTAGTAGTAAGAAAAATCATGAGAATAATTATGTTGTTGCTTCTGCTCCCCATTACTAAAATGTAAATACTGACTCACTTACTAAGCAACGTTACGATATTATTAGTATAAATACGCCAGCCTTGGCCTGCTCTTAATTATTATATTATTCTTTGTTTATTAGATACTGTCATAATTTTTTTTTTTGAAGAAATCCACTTACAGCAGCAAGATTCTAGCTAATTCGGCTGCCACTCTTAGAAATATATTCCAGAATATGTCAACATATATATGTATTATTTGAAAAAGGTTAAAAGAAAGTAGGTATATTTGATACTACTATAGTGCCGGCCTACTAGTTATTTGTTGTCACCAATTAGAAACTACTTAAGAAGTTACAATGTTATTTCTAATATGTAAACTTGCAAATAAAATTGGCCAGATACTTAGCTTCAAGTTTCATCATCATTATTGAAATTTTAATTCTTGCAAGTTATCGAGGAATTAAATTATTGGGCCGCTACTGAAGCTCTTGACGCATTATTTTATTACTATATATATTGTTAAACTTATTTGCTGCAACGTAATTGCTTGTTAGTAGCTTAATTACGTTCAGAGATATTTGTAAGATGTACCTCTGTTATAACTCGTTGAATATATTGATTAGAAGGCGAAAGGGAGTATTTGTTTCTCAATACATGGTGCTATTCGTTATTTCAAGAATTTTCTCAGGTAACACACGAGCATAATTGGACAATGTATTGAGAAAAATTATATTTATATATAAAGGTGACGTGTCAACATATGTGGATTGATCAAATGGTCAAAGAATTATAATTAACCAAGAGACACGAGTTGCAACAGATACGAGTAAAGGCATGGGAAGAGGCACAAGCAATCAGTCAAATAACTCGGCGCCCGTACCTATTTAAGTTATTTATATCCGAGAATCAGAAGGAATGAATCTAACAATAGAAAAGAATATAGATACTGTTATGAAATAATATAAAGACAAGAACAATAATGCAAGAACAAGAGCAATAGAGAGAATAGAGAGAGAGAAGTATTCTTATTGATACTTAGAGATTGTTAGGGATGTATTACAATGGTAGAAGACCCCTTTATTTATAGGGAGTGGGATGATTTAGCTACCAATAATAGGACTCTAGAATCTCTCTAATTAAAGACATTCACCTTAAATAGAAGTGTAAAATCTCTCTATTTATAACACTCCCCCTTGAATGTCTATTCAATGATGTGCCTCGTTAAAACCTTAAAACAAAACCCAATGGGAAAAATTAAAGTAAGGAAAAAGAGTACACATGTTTGAATATGCGCCTATTGGTTGCCTCGTTAAAAACCTCGCAAGGAAAACCCGGTGGGACAAAACCTTGTAAGGGAAAAAGAGTGCAACGCGCATTAACTCCCCCTGATAAGAACATCAATTTATGTCCTTAAGTCTTCGCATCCCGATCTTGTGAACTAGCTTCTTGAAGGTTGACTTTGGTAGAGATTTTGTGAACAAATCAGCCATATTGTCGCTTGAACGAATCTGTTGAACATTGATATCACCATTCTTTTGAAGATCATGTGTAAAGAATAACTTTGGTGAAATATGCTTCGTTCTATCTCCTTTTATGAATCCTCCCTTCAATTGAGCTATACATGCTGCATTGTCTTCATACAAAGTTGTGGGTAGTTTATCACACTTCAAACCACATTTGTCTTGGATATGATGTATTATAGACATCAACCACACACACTCCCGACTTGCTTCATGAATAGCAATTATCTCGGCATGATTAGATGAAGTAGCCACAATTGATTGCTTAGTCGATCGCCAAGATATGGCGGTTTCTCCACAGGTAAACACATAACCCGTTTGAGATCGAGCCTTGTGTGGGTCGGACAAATATCCAGCATCAGCATAACCAACAAGATCCGGGCTGCAATTCTTGCCATAAAATAAGCCCATATCGGTAGTTCCCTTTAGGTACCGCAATATGTGTTTGATCCCATTCCAATGTCTCCTCGTAGGAGCCGAGCTAAATCTTGCTAAGACATTAACTGAAAAGGATATGTCAGGCCTTGTAGTATTTGCAAGATACATTAGTGCGCCAATTGCGCTAAGATATGGTACTTCAGGACCAAGTAGCTCTTCATTCCTTTCTTGTGGTCGGAATGGATCTTTGTTCACATCAAGTGATCGAACAGCCATCGGTGTACTTAAAGGATGTGCTTCATCCATGTAAAACCGTTTCAGTACCTTTTCTGTATAGGTAGATTGATGAACAAAAATTCCGTTTGCCAAATATTCAATTTGCAAACCAAGACATAGTTTAGTCTTTCCGAGATCTTTCATCTCGAATTCATCCTTTAGATAATCAATTGCCTTTTCGAGTTCTATAGGGGTTCCAATAAGGTTTATGTCATCGACATATACGGCAAGTACAACAAATTCCGATGTTGTTTTCTTTATAAAAACACACGGGCAAATGGCGTCATTTATATAGCCTTCTTTTAACAAGTACTCACTAAGACGATTATACCACATTCGTCCAGATTGCTTCAGACCATACAAGGATCTTTGCAATTTAATTGAGAACATTTCCCGAGATTTTGAATTATGCGCGTTTGGCATCTTGAGTCCATCGGGAATTTTCATGTATATCTCATTATCAAGTGAGCCATAAAGATAGGCAGTAACCACATTCATTAAGTGCATGTCAAGCTTTTCATGGACAGCAAAACTTATGAGATAACGAAAGGTTATCGCATCCATTACAGGCGAATATGTCTCTTCATAATCGACACCAGGCCTTTGAGAAAAACCTTGTGCAACAAGGCGTGCCTTATATCTTTGTACCTCGTTTTTCTCATTTCTTTTGCGTACAAAGACCCATTTATAGCCGACAGGCTTAACACCATTAGGTATTTCAACTATAGGGCCAAAAACTTCACGTTTTGCCAGCGAATTCAATTCTGATTGAATTGCTTCTTGCCACTTTGGCCAATCCTGTCTTTTTCGACATTCTTCAACAGATTGAGGTTCGAGATCCTCACATTCTTGCATAATGCTAGATACGACATTATAAGCAAAGGCATTATCCACCACAATATCCACTCGATTAATATTTGCCTCAATATTAATTGGATTTAGGGATAGTTCCGTATTTTCCAGAGTCTCGGGCTCAATGGATTCTTCATGAATCTCAGAATTTGTTAAATTATGAATTTCCTCATGAGATTCTTTCGTGGTGTCATTTTGATCATTCTTTTTCCTCTTTCTAGGATTTCGATCTTTGGAACCTAATGGTCTGCCACGCTTCAGGCGTGCATTTGACTCATTGGATATGACACTAGATGATTGTCCAACAGGGACATCAATACGGATTGGAACATTTTCCGCGGGAATGTGGGATTTCGTTATCCTCTTCAAGTCCGTAAATGCGTCAGGCATTTGATTTGCTATTCTTTGCAAATGGATAATCTTTTGTACCTCTCTTTCATAAATAGAGGTATGTGGATCAAGATGAGATAATGATGCATTTTTCCACAAAATTTCCCGTTTGGTTTCACCAACTTCTCCCCCTAATTTTGGGAAAAGTGTCTCATCGAATCGACAGTCTGCAAATCGTGCAGCAAACACGTCGCCTGTCAATGTTTCGAGGTAGCGAATGATGGAGGGCGATTCAAACCCAATATATATTCCTAACCTTCTTTGCGGACCCATTTTGGTGCGGGATGGCGATGCTATAGGCACATATACTGCGCATCCAAAAATTCTTAAATAGGATATATTGGGTTCATGACCTAAAACCAATTGCAAGGGGGAATACTTGTGGTAATTCGTCGGTCTGAGACGAATTAGCATTGCTGCATGTAACATGGCGTGACCCCATACCGAAGTGCGCAGCCTCGTTCTCATAAGTAATGGCCTTACAATCAACTGCAGGCGTTTAATTAACGATTCTGCAAGACCGTTTTGAGTGTGAACATGAGCTACAGAATGTTCAACTTTTATCCCGATTGATAAGCAATAATCATTAAATGCTTGGGATGTAAACTCAGCAGCATTATCCAGTCTAATGGACTTGATTGGATTATCTGGAAATTGTGCTCGTAGTCGAATTATTTGTGCCATTAATTTCGCAAACGCAAGGTTGCGTGATGACAACAGGCACACATGAGACCATCTACAGGATGCGTCTATCAAGACCATGAAATACCTACACGACCCACTATGTGGGTGAATAGGTCCACAAATGTCCCCTTGTATACGTTCCAGAAACGTGGGTGACTCAGTCCCAACCTTTGTTGGTGATGGCCTGATAATCAACTTGCCTTGATAACACGAAGTGCAAGGATATTCATTATTCGAAAGAATTTTGAAATTCTTTAACGGATGCCCATATGAGCTTTCTATAATCCGTCTCATCATGACCGATCCTGGGTGTCCCAATCGATCATGCCAAAGTACAAAGGTATTGGAATCAGTAACCCTTTGGTTTACTGTTGAATGTGCCTCAATTGCACTAATTCCTGTCCAATACAGGCCACAAGATAAAGACGGGAATTTCTCAATAACCCTCTTTTGGCCGGAGACATTCTTTGTGATGACGAGATATTCAAGATTATCTTCATCCATTGTCTCAATGTGATAGCCATTCCGGCGTACATCTTTAAAACTCAACAAGTTTCTCTTAGACTTGGAGGAGAACATTGCATTCTCTATGATTAAAGTCGTGCCTTTGGGCAGAGTTACAATTGCTCTTCCGGAGCCTTCAATCAATTTACTACTTCCAGAGATTGTAGTAACGTTTGCCTTACACATATTTAGTTGAGAGAAATATTTCTTTTCTTTGAGTATTGTATGTGTAGTACATGAATCAACTAGGCAAATACTTTTACAGTTGGACGTTGATCCAAGTTCGCTTTGTGAGATATCCATATTTGCTATCCCATAGTTTGACATACAAAAGAGATACACGAACATAAGAATAAACAAGTTCAATTCGTTTGTGTCACATAATATTTTCAAAATCTGCTGCTAACAGTTGACTAACAAAATCAGATATGTTATCCATAATCGATTACTATGCAGCTTGAAAATTTTCAGTTTAAGCATTTTCATAAAACAATCGATTGTTAAACACACACAATCGATTGTTGAGCATTGACAATCGATTGTTAAACATAGACAATCGATTGTTGAGTATTTTTGAAAAATTCCAGATCACACTGTTTTAAGACAATCGATTGTTAAACATAGACAATCGATTGTTGACTATTTTTGAAAAATTCCAGATTACACTGCCTAACGACAATCGATTGTTAGACATAGACAATCGATTGTGGATGATTTTTGAAAAATTCCAGATTACACTGTCTAACGACAATCGATTGTTAGACATAGACAATCGATTGTGGATGATTTTTGAAAAATTCCAGATTACACTGTCTAACGACAATCGATTGTTAGACATAGACAATCGATTGTGGATGATTTTTGAAAAATTCCACATTACACTGCCTAACGACAATCGATTGTTAGACATAGACAATCGATTGTGGATGATTTTTGAAAAATTCCAGATTACACTGCCTAACGACAATCGATTGTTAGACATAGACAATCGATTGTGGATGATTTTTGAAAAATTCCAGATTACACTGTCTAACGACAATCGATTGTTAGACATAGACAATCGATTGTCGATCAATTGTTTTTCAGCTTTAAGCGAAAATATTAGATAATCGACTAGTTTTTCAGGCTAGTCGATTACCCCTACTGGAAAATAAAAATATTATTGATATTTGAGCATATTGAAGACATTCTAAAGAACTACTGCTAACATTGCATCATGAACTAACTAATACGAGCTAATACTAATGACTATTAGTTTATTCACTAACTAATATAAATAAGTAGAACAAAATCAAATAACTCCATCTTCTTTCATCACGGACCCATCACCGATTAGGTGGTCTATTTTCCCCTCGGGTTGCTCAAAGAAGTCTGCCACATCCAGGTGGGTGATGTTCAAGTTGTCGTTATAGACAAAATTTGTTTCAGGGCCTTTACTCTTTCGAGATGCTTGATAAAGGTCAACCAAGTGTCTTGGTATACGGCAAGTCTTTGACCAGTGCCCTTTCCCACCGCAACGATAACATATAGTTTCTGAACCATTTGCCTTAGGATCTTCATGATTCCGTTTCTGCTTTCGGAGGTTATCTCTCCTTGGGGGTTGACGGACTTCATTGGAATTTCTTCCTTGTCTACGCCCCTGGCTATGACCCCGTTTACGACCATGACCATGGCCCTTTTCATGTTTGGCATAATGAGAGTGCACCTTATCTGCTTCAGGCAGTGGTGTAGACCCAGTGGGTCGATTTTCGTGATTTCTCATGAGCAAGTCATTATTTCGCTCAGCCACTAGTAGAAGAGAAATCAGTTCAGAGTACTTTGTAAAGCCTTTCTCTCTGTACTGTTGTTGCAGTACCATATTGGAGGCATGAAACGTTGTAAACGTTTTCTCAAGCATATCATAATCGGAGATTTTATCTCCGCATAGCTTCAATTTAGAAGTAATTCTGAACATTGCAGAATTATATTCAGAAACAGACTTAAAGTCCTGGAGCCTCAGATGAGCCCAATCATATCATGCTTGTGGCAGAGTGACCAACTTCAGGTTGTCATATCTCTCCTTTAAGCCGTTCCACAAGATGAGTGGATCCTTGACGGTGAGATATTCAATCTTCAAACCTTCATCAAGGTGATGGCGCAAGAAAATCAAGGCCTTCGCACAGTCTTGGGTGGATGCTTTTTCTCTATCTTTAATGGTGTCTCCGAGACCCATAGCATCTAAGTGGATTTCAGCATCCAACACCCATGTCATATAGTTCTTGCCCGAAATTTCAAGGGCAACGAACTTTCTTTTCGTAATGTCAGACATAATCGAAAATTAAATTAGGAAGAGGGAAATACCTTATATTTTTCGAGAATGGTTCTTGAGATGGTAGAGTCTCGTGCTGATAACGTGTTATGAAATAATATAAAGACAAGAACAATAATGCAAGAACAAGAGCAATAGAGAGAATAGAGAGAGAGAAGTATTCTTATTGATACTTAGAGATTGTTAGGGATGTATTACAATGGTAGAAGACCCCTTTATTTATAGGGAGTGGGATGATTTAGCTACCAATAATAGGACTCTAGAATCTCTCTAATTAAAGACATTCACCTTAAATAGAAGTATAAAATCTCTCTATTTATAACAGATACAATATTTAATGGGCATTAAATGCCGAATACGTTATAGAATTTGTATTGATTGTGTAACGTAGCATTCAATATCTTTAATTACTCATAATAGCATCATTATGATTTGGGCAAAACGCATATCTCCGTTATATATATATATATATATATATATATATATATATATATATATATATATATATATATATATATATATATATATATATATATATATATATATATATATATATATATATATATTATTGGAATATACTTTGATTTACTTGTTTCTCTTGATTACCTTCTTGCTACCCAAAATTACTTCCTTTTATACATTCTTTTAATTATCAGTAACTCGTGTTCTTCTAAATTCTAGCTTAGACTAAAATTTTAATTTTTTGTTAAACAAATTGGTTCCGTTACAAGAAATTTGATAATTTATTTCCTCTTCACTCAACTTTCCTTGTTGCATCAATTTTGACGAACAACAATGATAAAATTCAAGGAAACCAAGTGAACCAACAAAATCAGGCAGATCCACAGAATATTCTCAAGTTCCTACTCCACAAGGCTCAACACGACAATCTCGTGAGGTACTCCTGATGGGTCTCAAATAAACGAGCATGCTCAATTTGAAAATGCTAAAGCTGTTGATGAGGCTTTGTAGAAATTAATTGCTACTCAGGTCAATAAAGCTGTTGAGGCACTTGTTAATCAGTTACATGTTGATATATCCACACCTACTCCAAATAATAACATTTTGGAGAACCCTCGTTCCGGTCTTGTTAAATTGGGCAGCGGAGGAACTCCCAGTGAATCACAGGAGAGAGAACCAGGTAATGTAATTAATTCCGATTCATAAAACTTAGTACTAATATTGCAGAAACAGCTTCAAGGAGCAAAGTGAACGCATAGAGCAGATACTCGGGGTGCCGCCCATAATCAAAGGGTAGATATGTGATAATAGGCCAGATCTAGGTAATTTGGCGATTGTTTATGCTCCTGCTTGATTATGCTCCAATGTCATAATATGGTTAAATGATGAAAGATGGGCTCTAATTGTGTAGTTTATACATTGCAGGACGAGGAGCCTATGTGATGCCTTAAAGGTGTGATTGGAGGTACTTTGGAGCAAGAAATACCCCTCGGATCTGAGTGCGCGTGAGGACTAGACAAAGAATCGAGGAAATAAAGGTCTGGAATAGCGCGACCATTAGCACGCCTTGTAGAGTGATCTTGTTAGTCTAGATGCGGGTGGCAGAATGTCAGTCAACTAGCGCGACCACTAACGCATTCAGTAGAGCGGTCGTGCTAGTCCCAGTTCCAGAAAAGAGTTGTCAGGGGTAGAATTGAAAATCTGGATAAAATTCACTTAACCTATATAAAGTCAAGCTCGCCCAAGAATTATTTATCAAGGTTTTCATAGTTTAATACAAGAAAAAGATAGGCAAGAGGCAAGGAGGAGATTTCACCATCAAGTTCTTCTTTTCTTCCTTTTGTTTTTACTATTTGTGATGAAATTGAACATTATTGTGTTGAACACTAGTATGAGTGGCTAAAACTTAGTCTTCTAGGGCCATGAGTGAAACATGAATGTTGTTGTTCGAAGTTTAATTTGACGAAGTTGATTTTATCATATTGGTTGTTTATTTAATTCTGCTTTATATTTTGCTGAGTAGCTAATACTATCTGCGAATCTAGAGTTGAACTCGAAAGTGGGTACTCTAGATTGCATATAGAATTAAATAGAGAAAATTCTTGAACCCAGGCATCGGGGAACAGATTCGCAATTAGGATAGAAATATATCTAATTGCCTTGCTTGGTTGAAATACAAAAATTATAAATGAATTCTTGTTAATCTTAATTCCATAGACACATAGGCATTAAGTTAACTTGAATAGGCGAGTTAGGACTCGACAGATTTTTATGAGTAATATCAACCCTGTCAATCAACAATACAGATAAATTAATTAGTTATTTTAAGCCAAGAACTCAACACGACTGTTAGTTAGCTCGTGACCCTGGAATATCCTTTCCTACTGATTGTTATTCGAAATTGCTATTTGTTTGGTTGATTTTTCTAGTTAAATTATTGCTTGATAGTTTTAGGTAGTAAATTAGTTACATCTCTATTTTTTGAAAAATCTCTTGGATCGATAAGTTAATTGAGTTTGTATAAGTCAATAGTTAATCACAAGTGTTCGTGGGAACGATACTCTACTCACTACTTTATTATTTAACGATCATTATCTACAGCATATCACTAAATTTTGGGATGAAGCGACCACTACTCCTATAATTATTGCTAAAAAGTTCCTTACTACTTTCCGAATAATTATTTGAGATTATCTTGAAAGTTGGAGGCTTATCTGTTTTTTTAAAAATAGTGTTATCATGTGGACTAATCGAGTCTTGAAGCATACTATTAGTAGACTACAGAAAAAATGATTTCGATGTCAATCGAAGTTTAGAAAACAAAATTAATGGGTGTAATGAGCAATCGAGATATTATGGGAGTGATTATGGATAGTTTTACTATTTAAATCCATTTTTTTCTTGCATTGCATATCATATCAGATATTATTCTTTTACACCCTAATCGCCGTAGTATTTAAGGCAAGTCAAGCAGAAAGAGATACGAAAGAAAAGTTACGTTTTTGGTAATAAATGTGAAATATTACCACAATCAAATTTATACACCTGAAGAAAACCTAAAACTTAAACCACCTTCTAGAAAGGGTGCTTGAATCATGTAGGCCTCAACTGGAAAAACTAATTATATAATCTATGTATTAACACTTGACAAACCTGAGCTCTCTTTGTACCTTGAATCGCATCTAGTCTATGCTTACTTTCCTTCCGTATCTGCTCTTTTACAAAACTGACATTTACATTATTGTTTCACATTGCTCCCAATTCTTGGCCTGCCGTGTGGTATATCATAGCTCTCCATGCTACCATGATCACCTGTTGGTTCTTGATAAAAGAAATTAAGGAAAATAATTGGAGAAGATGACAAGAAAATAAAAAAGTATACTAAAATAGATGTAAAAGGAACTGAAGCTAAAAAATTTATTTTATTTTACTGCATCTGGACTACAAATTATAATAGAAATACTAACTTAAAATACCTAAAAATCAGCACAAAAACTGCTGAAAATAACTAATCCCTATAGACTAGTTCACTCCTAAAGACTAGTTCAAAATCATTTCAAATTCAAACTAAATTACTGCAGTAAATAACTCTTAAACTGAAACAATAAAATAATTTTAGTGAGAGCAGCTTCTAAAGTATATTTCTAACACTCCTCCTTGCTTTTGAAGCTGCAAATTCTGAATTTTTGCCTTGTAAACCCTTAACTGGAAGCAACTTTGTACGTAAATATGCAAACTGGTCTTTGGACTTGCAGTGAATCGAGTTCACTTCTGTACTTTGCTGCATCTTATGATTGTCAATGAAGTTGGCTCTTTTCTTGGCTTCAGTTGCATCTAGCCTTGAGATTTGTCAACTTTCTTTCAGAATTGCATTTTCTGAAATATTGATACTGTCTTCCTTACCTCATTTTCATATGTCCTCAGTTGAAGAATTACCTGCACTTAGTAAATTCCTTTGGCTCCATTCTTCATCTTCGGTTGGATCAAATGAGAAGATTTTACCTCTCATTTTAAAATCTCAAGTCCAGTTGCATCATAAATGAAACAATATTTTTCTTCAAAGGATACTTTAAATTCTTTTTCCATTAGTTGTCCAATACTTAATAAATTATTATCAATATTAGGAATATAAATAACATCTGAAGTTTTCTTAGTACTTGGATTTGTTGGGATTGCAACAGTTCCTTTTCCTTTAGCAAGAATATAATCACCATTTCCAATTCTGACGTTCTTATGTGCTATAGACGTAAACTCTTTGAAAAGATTTCTGTCATATGTCATGTGGTTTGTACAACCATTGTCAATAAGCCAAAAATCAGATTTTTTTGGTTAAAAGAAAAGTTGCCAAAAATAAGTAATCTTCTTCTTCTTCATTGGCGACTTGGGCATCTGCTTCATGCTTTTGATATTTGCCTTTGCAAATTACAGCTTCATAACCAAGTTGTTGCGAATTTGCACTTTGCATCTGGCCCCTTCCAACATTTGAATGGTGGATGACCTTTTTTGCCACAATGCTGACAAGGTGGGTAATTTTTCTTTACATTATTACCCTTCCTTTGAGTTTTGTGGTTGGCTATCAATGCTCCTTCAACCATACCATCTTGCCTCATAATCCTTCTTTGCTCTTGTGCCTGTAATGTATTTAACAATTTTGCCAAGGTAATCTTGGATAAATTCTTTGTATTTTTCAAGGTAGTTATGGATACTTCATATTTCTCAGGCACTGTAACAAGAATTTTTTCAACAATTCTTGAATCTTTAAATTTAGTACCAAGTAATCTTACCTTGTTAACAATGCCAAGCAACCGATTTGAGTATTATTTGACAGTTTCAGATTCCTTCATTTTCTGCAATTCGAATTCCCTTATTAAATTCAACACCTTCATGCATCGTATTACTTCATCTCCTGTATATTCTCCCTTCAGATAATCCCAGATTTCTTTTGCTGCTTTGAGAGCCATAACTCTCGTAAAAATTATTGCAGACACACCAGCAAACAAAGTTGCTTTTGCCTTTGTTTCTTGGTTTTCTTTTCCTTGTGACTCTTGATTTGGCCCACAGTGGGATTGTTAGGTAGTGGAAGAACATCATAATCCTCTCCCACAACCTCATAAAGATTTAAAGCCTCCGAGTAAGTCTTCATTCTCACTGCCCACAGTTGGTAATTTTTACCATAAAAGACTGGAGGAGCCAATTGAGAAAAACTCATTTTAGTCTCCATCTCACTCAAGAAAAGATTTTACTTAGGTCCCTTAAGAAGATGACTCTTGATACCAATTGTTGGTTCTTGATATAAGAAATTAAGGGAAATAACTGGGAAAGATAACAAGAAAATAAAAAAGTATACTGGAATAGATGTAAAAGGAACTGAAGCTGAAAATTCTATTTTATTTTACTGCATATGGACTACAATTTGTAATAGCAATACTAACATAAAATACCTAAAAATTAGCACAAAATTTGCTGAAAATAACTAACTCCTAGAGAATCACTCCTAAAGACTAGTTCAAAATCATTTCAAATTCAAACTAAATTACTGTTGTAAATAACTCTTAAACGGAAACAGTAAAATAATTTTAGTGAAAGCAGCTTCTAAAGTATATTTCTAATATCATCTCCTTCTTTAATTGTCTCCAGCTCCTTCGTTTGATCCAGCTTATTGTTTGTCTCGCCCCATACCTCTGTAACTCAATTCCTAGTCATGCTCACAGCTCTTCCCTTAATTCAGTAACCTACGAATATTCAAAAAGTAAATGTTTTTGAGTTTTAGTCATCCCCTCTTCATAAACATCATGCATCTTCATTCACTCGTACTTGATATCACTTGAGTCTTTCCTTAGTCAATAGTCTCTCATGTGCGGCTAACCAAACTATGAATCTATCCTTTGGTTGCATAAGTATGGTCCATATTGAATCAGCTTCGGTCAGCTTCACCATGTCCCCTATTAAAGCACTATAACTTATAGTTGTAGAGTAAGCTCCATTTTTTGTCAGCGGATATCTTTCATCCTGATACCATTTCTTCATTAACAACTTGAGTGAGTTGAGCTTCTTCCAGTACCAGTTGTAGTTAAGAGTGTTGGAATAAATCCGACTATAACACTTTAGCCTTCATATCGAATTATTTGGAACTAAAACATAAGCGGAAGCGTACCTGAATCCATTGGTGGAAGCTCCTTAATCCGGCTTGAATATCACCTTGATCCGGCTTGGAGATTGTCCGGGTTTGGCTTTCCACTTGATGTGCGAGACAAAGGATTTGCTCTCTAATTTCAATGGGAAGAAGAAGAGAATTAGTCTTGCATCAAATGGGAACCATAACCCCCTATTTATAAGCATGTAACCATAGTTACATGTATGTAGCCTTAGTTAGCCCATCATTAACTAAGGTTACTCTATATGGGTATCTACACATAAATTAGTCTTACACTTTATATGACAATGTATTGGCCTCCTTAATAATAATGTCCATAAGACCACTAATTTAGGCCAAACCAAAAGATAGCACATAACATATAATTAATCCATAGATTGTTCATATGTATGTAGTACAAGTCCAAATGTCTAACAATCTCCCACTTGGACGATATACTCATGCATATGTACAAACCTTAGTATTATATTTTACATTATAACTTTATGAGCTCAGTATTGCTATCAAAATAAAATTGTCATGATCAATCCGGTCCATCAATCATATCAACATAGGATCTAAGAGATCTTAGTTACTCTTGCGTAACTAGACCCAACATTGATCATGTATATCAATATAACCAACGACATGGATCAAGTGTAGGTGTGTAGCATGGAAATAACACAAAGTGTGGTCTGAAATAGAATGTCTATTTCCAACTGGTTCACTTTATTGAGATCAATCATAAACCATAAGAGTACATAAAACTTTAAGACTATATATCTGCAGATAAAACCTTAAAGACTGAATTACTGAATGTACTGGACAATACATAATTGTATAACACAAACTCCCACTAAAACTCATAATCCTCAACTGATTTGACACCCATGCGAGCAATATGCTCTTGAAATATTTTGGGTGGTAATCCCTTAGTAAGCGGATCCGCAATCATGAGTTTGTACTGATGTGCTCTATGCACAATTGTCCATTTTGTACTCTTTCTTTAACAACCCGAAACTTGACGTCCATATGCTTTGCCTTCGTCAGACTACTGTTATTGTTAGCATAAAGGACTGCTGATCTGTTGTCGCATAATAGCCTGAGTGGCTTTTTAATACTGTCTACTATGCGCAGTCTACTAACAAAATTTCGCAGCCATAATCCCTCATTGGATGCCTCATAACATGCCATGAATTCCGCTTCCATGGTGGAAGTGGCCGTAAGAGTTTGCTTGATGCTTCTCCAAGAGATAGCACCGCCAGCAAGCATGTAGATATAGCCTGATGTAGACTTCAGACTATCTTGACATCCAGCAAAATCGGAGTCGGTGTACCCGATGATCTCAAGCTGGTCCAATCTCCGATATGTGAGCATGTAATCCTTTGTTCTCTGTAAGTACCGCATGACCCTTTTGGCTGCCTTCCAATGGTCCATTCCCGGATTGCTGAGATATCTGCCCAGCATCCCAACAATGTATGCGATATCAGGTCGTGTGCATACCTGAGCATACATCAGACTCCCTACAGCCGAAGCATAAGGTGTCTTCTCCATTTCCATGGTTTCAAAACTATTCTTTGGGCACTGTTTGAGACTAAACTTGTCTCTCTTAGCAACAGGGGTATCTCCTGGTTTACAATCCTGCATGCCAAATCTTTTAAGAATCTTATTGATATAGCCCTTTTGTGACAGACCGAGAACACCTTTGGAGCGATCTCGATGTATCTGAATTCCTACTACAAAAGAGGCATTACCAAGATCTTTCATTTCAAATTTCTTTGAAAGAAATTTCTTAGTTTCGCGCAATAATCCTATATCGTTACTGGCAAGCAGTATGTCATCGACATATAAAACCAGAAAAATATATTTGCTCTCACTGAACTTATGGTATATACAGTCATCAGCAATATTTGGTTCAAAACCAAAAGAAGTAATGACTTCATGAAACTTGTGATACCATTGATGGGAAGCTTGCTTGAGCCCATAGATGGAGTTCTTTAATTTGCAAACCCTTTTCTTTGAGTCTCCCGAAACAAAGTTTTCAGGTTGCACCATATAAATTGATTCCTCAATGTCACCATTGAGAAACGTTGTCTTAACATCCATCTGATGAAGTTCAAGATCAAAATGTGCTACTAGTGCCATTATTGTCCTGAAAGAGTCTTTCGATGAAACTGGAGAGAACGTCTCTTTATAATCAACGCCTTCCTTTTGAGTGTAGCCCTTTGCGACTAGGCGAGCTTTAAACCTAATGACATTGCCCTCTGAATCCTTCTTGGCTTTAAATATCCATTTGCAACCAATTGGTTTAACACCTTCGGGCAATGAAACAAGCTCCCAAACGCCGTTATCGCTCATAGACTCCATCTCATCATTCATTGCATCAATCCACTTTTGAGAGTTAGAACCTTTCATGGCTTGACGGAAGTTGATTGGATCATCTTTCTCAAGTCCAATGTCACTTTCTTGTTCTTGGAGGAATACAACATAATCGTCCGGAACTGCACTTCTCCTCTCTCTAGTGGATCTCCTTAATGGCACTTCAGGTTCTTGAGGTTGTTGAGTTTGATTTTCATCAATAATATCAGGAACTTGATTAGGGAGATTATCAAGATTGTCTTGAACTGGAGTTGTGTGATCCGTGTCAGGAATGATAACACCCTGATCAAGATCACCAACTTGAGGAAAAGACACATGTTCTTCCTCAAAGACAAAATTTCTAACTTTATCTCCCCACCCCCCAAACTCAATATCCTCAAAGAACCGAGCATTACCCGTCTCAAAAATAGTTCTAGAAGTGGGATCATAGAACTTATACCCCCTTGATCTTTCAGAGTATTCAATAAAATAGCTACTAACCGTTTTAGAATCCAGTTTCTTTTCATTTGGCCTATAAGGCCTTGCCTCAGCTGGACAACCCCAAATGTGTAAGTGCTTTATACTGGGCTTATGTCCAGTCCAAAGTTCATATGGGGTTTTGATTGTAGCTTTAGTTGGAACCCTATTAGGAATATATGCTGCGGTTTTCAATGCTTCTCCCCAGAGTGAGTCTGGCAAAGTAGTATGACAAATAATACTTCTCACCATGTCCTTTAGTGTCCGATTTCGTCTCTCAGCTACACCATTCATAGTAGGACTGCCTGGCATGGTGTACTGAGGAACGATCCCACACTCATCTAGGAATTTGGCAAATGGCCCTGGACGTTGTTCACCTGAACCATCATATCTACCATAGTATTCACCACCACGGTCAGATCTAACGGTTTTAATTCTTTTGCTTAGTTGATTTTCAACTTCGGCCTTGTATGATTTGAACACGTCTATAGATTGGGACTTCTCATGAATGAGATATATGTATCCATAACGAGAGTAATCGTCTATAAATGTGATAAAGTATTGTTGACCATTTCTACAAGGTGTAGGGAATGGCCCACAAATATCTGTATGTATCAATTCTAAGACATCTGAAGCTCTCTGGGCACCTAATCTCGTCTTGTTTGTTTGTTTACCCTTGATACACTCAATGCAAATATCTGAATTTGAGGAATCAAGAGAATCAAGAATTCCATCTGACACGAGTTTCTGAATTCTTTGTTTGGATATGTGACCTAAACGCTTGTGCCAGAGTGATAAAGAATTCTCATTAGATAATTTTCTTTTGGTACCACTAGAACTTGTATGCAAAGTTTCGTTATGTGAGATTATTATGTCAAACAAATATAGGCTATCATATGCTGATAAAAGACCGGTACCAATAAGATTTGAATGTTGAAAAAGACTCACTTTATTGTCACCAAATGAACAAGAATAATCGAATATGTCCAATTTGGGAACAGAAATTAAATTCCGTTTAAAAGACGGTACAACAAAAGTCTCATTCAAATCCAAATAAAAACCAGTCTTAAACAATAGCCTAATATTTCCAATAGCCTCAACTTCAACCATTTTGCTGTCACCGACATAGATGTATCTTTCACCATCACTTGGTTTTCGGCAGTTCAGGCAACCCTGCATAGATATACTTATGTGAGTAGTAGCAGCAGAATCTACCCACCAAGTATCTTTAGGTACCGAAATTAAATTAACTTCAGAACAAATAAGAGCAAAAGATATACCTTTTTTCGCACGCCAAGCGTGGTATTTTGTACAATCTTTCTTCTTGTGATTAGTCCCCTTACAGAAAAAGCAACCCGATTCTGTAGTTTCAACCTTAGTTTCCTTTTGTTGCTTCTTCTGGGGCCTTGAGACGTCAACTTCCTTATTTTTCCTCTTCTTGTTGTCTTTAGAAGAGGATGAAAATGAGCACTTTCTGTCTTATCTTGCTTTATTCTCTCTTCCTCTTGCACACTTGTGAAATGAGTTCATTAAGAGTCCATTTCTCCTTTAGGCAGTTGTAACTGACCTTAAACTGATTAAATTGTGCAGGGAGAGAGATCAAAACTAAGTACACAAGCAGTTCCTCAGGTAATTCCAACTTGTGTGACTTAAGTTTTGAAGCAAGATGAGACATTTCTAAAATGTACTCCCTTATGTTTCCTTTGCCTTTATACTTCATGGAAACAAGTTTACTCGAAAGAGTACTAGTTTCCGCCTTTTCGTTTGTGCAAAACGCTTTTCAAGGTCCTCAAGGAAAACTTTGGCATTATTTTCTTCAGTCATAGTGCCCCTAAAAGATTCTGGAATTGCATGTTTCATGATCATAAGACTCATGCGATTTGAGCGTTCCCACTTCTCCATCTCCTTCTTGTCATCAGAAGAAGATGTATCCTCAAGAGAAGCAGGTTTCTCAATCCGAAGTGCAAGGTCTAGATCCATGCAACCGAGAACTATCATAATGTTTTCTTTCCATTCCTTAAAATTTGTGCCATTAAGCACATGGATGCTGTTAAAGTTCGCAGATATTGTAGTAGCTGAAGAATTCACTGAAAATAGAACAAGGACAACTTAAAACATGCTTACAATTATTTGAATTTTAACTTTAGTATACAGATTCAAAATAGGCAACTCCCATTACAAGATACCTTGCACAATATTGATTTTAGTCTTTGGACAGAAAATCAACTTGTAATTGGTACTCTTGGTGTAGTAATCAAAATATTGACAATAAACTCCTGTCATATATCAAGCCTTCCTTTGGGCCGACTTAATATTCACATGGAAAACTTAATAATTGTCACATATTTATTACCACAAGCATACTCGAATTCCTGCCAAATAACAACCTTCCTTTGGGCCGGTGTTAAACGCATGGAGTACGAACATACACAGTCATCCTATATTTTAAAATCAATCAATCTTCACAAAAGAGGTTACTTTGGTAGCATAATGTTTCAATTGACTAATTTAAAATATTAGACGCAAAATTAATTAATTCTATAAGCCATATATTGAATCTTAACTGAATATCACATGTTTATAATGTAAAATTTGAATATTAAAATCTGAATATTAATGGACAAAACATTAATGTACAATTAAAATCTGAAAACTTAAAATGTTTCTTTGATAATGAAAAACGTTTCTTTAATAATTGTACATTATGTCTTCATTAATATGTTAATTATAAAAACCGTTTCAATAAATAATACAAGACTAATTATGTCTCCATTAATGATAAAATGTTTCTTGAATAATGGAAAAACGTTTCTGTAATTAATGGAAAACATTTCTTTAATAATGCAAGATTAATGTTTTAATATTAATCTTGAATTATGACTCCATTAATATCTTAATTAAATAAAAAAATATTTCAATAATAATGAAAAACGTTTCTATTAATTAATTTTGCATTATGGTTTCATTAATGTCACCAGAAAAACGTTTTTAATAAAAAAAAAATATTATCTTTATAAAAAACGTTTCTGTCTTAATTGCCAGATAATCAAACGTTTCTGCAAATTTATTCCAGGACCTTTTGCGGCGACGAACGCTGCCACTAAACCCATAGAACTCGCTGCTAAATGTATTAGTGACGACTATGTATTGAAACTGGAGTGGCCGTCACTGAAGGTTATTTGTGGCAACATTTGAGATCGCCACTCAACGATAATAAACTTAATGGGGCTTTCAACAAAAGGATTAATCAAGGAATCATGTTCAACAATCGAAATTAGGCAATTTATTTCAACATTTCAATTCATATGGTGATAACATTGTATCGAAATACTAAAGTTTATCATCAACAAATCATTCATGAAAGCATGCTATATCAAGGTACTAGAATTTCAAAATCAAAATTCTATCTTAATTTAATCATAAAGCTTTATAATATTGAATTCATGAACTTCCAAATGACCCAATACGAAGGAGGCTTTGATACCAATTGTTGGAATAAATCCGACTATAACACTTTAGCCTTCATATCGAATTATTTGGAACTAAAACATAAGCGGAAGCGTACCTGAATCCATTGGTGGAAGCTCCTTAATCTGGCTTGAAGATCACCTTGATCCGGCTTGGAGATAATCCGGGTTTGGCTTTCCACTTGATGTGCAAGACAAAGGATTTGCTCTCTAAAATCAATGGGAAGAAGAAGAGAATTAGTCTTGCATCAAATGGGAACCATAACCCCCTATTTATAAGCATGTAACCATAGTTACATGTATGTAACCTTAGTTAGCCCATCATTAACTAAGGTTACTCTATATGGGTATCTACACATAAATTAGTCTTACACTTTATATGATAATATATTGGCCTCCTTAATAATAATGTCCATAAGACCACTAATTTAGGCCAAACCAAAAGATAGCACATAACATATAATTAATCCATATATTGTTCATATGTATGTAGTACAAGTCCAAATGTCTAACAAAGAGGTGGTCGGTGATCCCATATACTCGCATCAGTCTTCATATACAAACCATGCACTCACTCACCCAAAGTATATCATGCTTCATTGCTAGTTGCCATAGCAACTTGCCCACTGATGTCATATTCCATTTCCTAAAACTCTTTATATTTATCCCTCTAAATTATTTTGGAACACAGGCTTTGTCCCATGCAACCAGTGGCACTCTACTAGGCTCAATAGAGTTGCCCTATAAATAGTCCCTACACTTCCTATCAACCTCCTTTAATACACTTTGAGATAAAAAAAATAGCTCCCCGAAAATTATAAATTAAGAACAACACTGCATTGATAACTTGTGATCAACCAACATAAGACAATTGCTTTGAGTAAGTAGTGTTAATCCTGGTAGTTATCTTCTCCGCCAATTAATGACAGTCCATTTTGCTCCATTTCTTATAAGACAATGGCAAACTAATATATCTAATAGGTAGAGTTCCTATTAAGAACCATGTGTAACTCAATATCTTCTCCTTTTTAGCATTTGCTATGCCTGCTAGAAAGATGTTTGTTTTATCTACATTGGCAACTAATCATGTCACATTACTGAAGTGATGCAGAGTCTCCATCACCCTTCGAATTGATTAAATATCTCCTTTACAAAAGATCATTAAGTCATCCACAAATATCAGATGTGTCATTTTTAAATTATTACACATTGGACGGAATTTGAAATCTATGATCTCAACCATCCTCTTCAATGTTCTAGTAAGATATTCCATAACAAGTACAAAAAGCAATAGTGACATTGGATCTTCCTGTCGCAACCCTCTATTTCTCTCAAAATATCCATACCCTACTCAATTTACTTTCACCAGGAATTTTGTTGATGTGATGCACACCATGATCAATTGGATAAATAAGACTGAAAATCCATACCCTAAGCTTACTCCATGAAATCCCAACTAACCATACCATAAGCTTTTCTCAGGTCAATCTTCATCACATACCTTGGTGAAGTCTTTCTATTATAATCTCATTAAGTCATGAGAGATTAGAATGTTGTATGTTAGTGCTCTTCCTTTAACAAATCTTGCTTGATTTTCTGCAACCAGTGAAGATAGTGTCCTCGTCGATCTTTTACATATTACCTTAGATATGCATTTGTATAGTACATTGCAGCAAGAAATAGGTATAAATTGGATTTACATTTATGGCACATTAAATTAACGATTAATTGAACCAGTTAACGTTTGAGCATTCAATACTAACAAAACCAAAGTTGAATCAGAATATAAACGAAGAAAT
Source organism: Nicotiana benthamiana (assembly GCA_034376525.1). NCBI lineage: Eukaryota > Viridiplantae > Streptophyta > Magnoliopsida > Solanales > Solanaceae > Nicotiana > Nicotiana benthamiana. The sequence continues at coordinate 10,540,240 of CM067331.1, read as the reverse complement.
GAAAATTAACCTAAACATTTATAGTAATCAAAGCAATGAGGTGCTATTAACTGGACCCAATAAAACAACGAATCAAACTAAAAATTGAAGAAAAGAATGAGAAGAAAGCTTACTGAAATTTGTTCTTCAAACCAACTGATTCTGGAATCGAGTTTTAACTAATGTTATAGGTTTATTTTGGTCAAAATAATACTATAACATTAATAAAAAAAAACCATCTGAATTTTTGAAACTTCAAAACAGGTCACCCTTTTTAAAAAAAAAACTAGATCTGAAATCCGTGTAGATCTGGAGAGATTCGAGAGCTTTTGGCTTGTGATTCAAAGTGAGGGAGTCATGGGGACTATGGGGTATGAATTTGAGCCGATTCGGGCGAGGTTTGTGACCTGGCTCGAATCTTCAACCAAATATTCGAAGAACCTGGGCTTGATTCGAGAGAAACTGTTAACAAAATGGAAAGAGGAGACTGAGGAGAATAGGGGGTGTAAATATGACGGTGATTGGAAGTGGCGCCACTACCCTAGGGCGGTGGGGTTTGGTGACGGCGGAATTAGGGTTTGAGAAGATGGGGTGTGGGAAAGAGACGATGGAGGGAGGTGGACGTTGTTTGGAAATATAATTTAATAGGTCCCCACTTCTCAGTCGTTGGATCAAAGATCCTCGATGACTGAGATTAAACGTTACACAAAACGTTGTCGTTTGGTGGGGCAGGAGACTGGACCAGATCGGGCATGGGTTGGGCTTGGGTTTGGGACGAGGCTGGGTCATTTTTATCCGGGCTGATTCCAATTCGAGTGTAACATCCCACTCTTCATTTCTTATTCTGTATTTCTGTTGCCCCCTTCTTTTCAATAGCCTTCTTTTAAAAAACAATTATTTTATGATTTATAAAATTGCAACAATTAAAATCCTAATATATTTAATCTAAACTCAACAATTCCTAAAATGTCGCAAAATCTATTTTATGACAAATTCCAAATAAAAATGATTAAAATGCAAAAAAATGAACTAATTTTTGTGATTTTTCATGTTTTATGCTAAAACAAATTAAACTCAAATTAACGCTAAACTATGATATTAATTCCTAAATGCAAATGCGTATTTTTGTATTTTTATGAATTAACATGCACGAATAAGATACAAAAATTATCAAATAAATGACACAATGATGACAAAAATTGTTAAAATAAAGAAAAATTATTTCGTTTGATTTTTCGAGAATAATTTGCTTAAGGGAAAATCACGTGCTCACAATGATTAACTAATGATAGTCACGATATAATTTTATGGATATGAAAGTAATCTTATAAATCACTAATTTATTGTCACTTTTGTTTGTTTATTAAATTTGAATGGATTATCTTAAATTTTACTGAAAAGGGGAAATATATTGCTCTAGAGAGGACATTTTAAGAGCCCCATTTGGACATAAGAAATTTTTTATTTCTTTCCGAAATCAGCGTTTGATAATAAAATCTTCAATTTTCACTAAAAGATGCATTTTGGATTTTTTCAAAAAATTTAAAAAACTCCAAAAAGCTATTTTTGAAAATTTCACTCAAATCACTCACAAATTTTCAAATATCATTTTCCCTTGTTTTTTTATAAAAAAATTTACAATTCTTATGTCCAGACGCCCACTTAGAGACGATTTGGACATAATAAATTTTTCATTTTGTCCAATTTTTTTTCTCTTTTTTCTGAAATCAGCATTTGTTCATTAAATTTTCAATTTTCACTTGAAGACGCATTTTGAAAATTTTCGAAAATTTGAAAAACTCCAAACACCTATTTTTCAAAATTTTCACTCAAATCACTCACAAAACTTCAAAAATAACCCAAAATTATATTCATGTCTAAACATAACTCAAATTATAAATACCATTTTTACTTGATTTTTTTTTCACATTTTCCTGAAATTTTACAATTCTTATGTCCAAACGCCCACTTAATAGGGGCATTATGTACCCGTTTTTTATGAAATATTTTAACTTATGTTCGCTTTGTCTTTCTGTTTGCAAGTGTACCCGCTTTTTCACATAAGAGCTGAAGTGTTTCTTTTGTACTGGCTGAAGTTTTCCTTAAGCCGTTTCCAACTTAAGTTGTCCAGTTATAAAATAAACACTTAAGCCGTTTTTAGCTTAAGTTGTCCAGTTATAAAATAAACACTTAAGCCATTTCCAACTTAAGTTTTCCAATACAAAAGAACACTTCAGCCCCGTGTGCTGATGTTATGTGAAAAAATGGTTACATATGCAAACAAAAAGACAAAACGGCTACAGGTATTTGGGCGGCCCATACAATTTTTACCACTTAGAGGTCGTCTGCTATGCGGTTAGAAGAAAGGTTATGCATGTATAAGGGGTAACATAACTTATACCATGTTTGGTAGACATTAGTTATGATGTATAAAATTTTGCATAACTAATTCCATGTTTGGTTGACAATTTTCAATTATGTATAAATAATACATGTATAAGTTATGACTCAATATGTGTGTTATCTTATGCAGTGTGGAAGATGGAATAGCTAATACATGTATTAGTAATACATGGATAAAATATTAAAATGATAAATTTACCCCTATCACTTTATATTATTGCTTCAGTTTATAAATATTTCTGCCTAATGCTATATCTAGTTTTCTGCAATAGTACCTTTCTTATCTTGCATTCTTTTGCTGATATGTAAACAAACAAAATAATAAATTAAAACATGTGATATGTTGTTGCTTAAATAAATGAAAAAGGGAAAAAACAATGCAAAAGAAGGCCAAGGGTATAGTTGTAAACAAGTATTTTATTTAAATTTTATATAATATATATCAATTTCTAATACAACAAACCAAACATTCAAAAAAATAATACCTGCATAACTAATTCATGCATAACTAATACCTGCATAACTAATTCATGCATAACTAATACCTGCATAACTAATTCATGCATAACTAATACCTGCATAACTAATTCATGCATAACTAATACATATATATCTAATACCTGCATAACTAATACATATATATCTAATACCTGCATAACTAATACATATATATCTAATACCTGCATAACTCTGACCTGCAACCAAACGACCCATTAATACAATTCTTATGTCCAAACGCCCACTAAGTACAAAAGTAAGATGGATGTTCCTCATCTTTAGCACTCCATATTAAAAGGGCAAAACCCCCCATCCGGGTCGGGTTACGGACCATATATAGAAATAAAAATTAAAATTTTTGAAAGAAAGAAAAACCTCAAGTCTTCCTTAAACCCTACAAACCTCAACAAGAACAACGTCATTCTCCGCCATGGCAACCACGGCGGACGACAGCCAAAATGCTGGCAGCGTTAGGGCTATCCGGCGGCTCAAATCCACTGATGCACCTCTCTACCTCTCAGCATCACCGGACCTTTCCGAAGCAGCTCGATTAGCCTCCAAGTATCTATACTCTTCTCTCAAACCCTACACCCCGAAATCACCTTTCGCTCAACTCTTGACGGATGGTTTTGATGCTGAGCAAATATGGCAGCAAATTGACCTCCAATCTGAGCCCTTACTTTCCTCTCTCCGTCGCCAAATCAGACAATTTGAGAAGAAACCTGAAGAAATTTCAAAGCTTTTCAAGTTAGTTGAAGAAAAGAAGAGGGAAAAAGAGGAATTGACAGTAGAAGAAGGAGAAAGTGAGGACTTTAAGGATGTAGCTATGGAAGATTTTGATGACGAGGATGAAGAAGAAGAGGATGATGATGAGGAGGAGGGTGATGATGGTGAGAAGAGCGAAGACGGGGAGGAGGAGAATGGAGGGGTAAAAGGGGGACTGGAGGATAAGTTTTTCAAGGTAAACCAGTTGGAAGAGTATATGGAGGCTGATGAGGCAAGGGAGTATGGCTTGAAGAAGAAGACTAAGAGGACAAGGAGCAAGGACAAAGAGGAGGAGGATGAAGAAGATGAAGAAGGTGGAAGAGGACGAGGACGAGGTGAGAATTTACTGATTTATGAAAATTGAGGTTGATTATGTTTAACCATTTGGTGGTTCAGATATTATGCTTAAATTATCACGATTTCAAGCAGATTGGTGAGTGGAGATTTGTGCTTCTTGGATAAAGCATTCATTTTTTACATAATCTTGTTTTTGCAGCTTGGATTTATGGGCCTCGACGATGATGAAGATGATGAAACTGGAGGAACCGAAAGCGCTAGGTGTGCCTTCTTTGTGTTCTTATTTATCTTTTTAGTGACCTATGGCAGATAAACCATGACGTTTAGCTGCCAAAGCTCGAGAAGAATTGGCAGAATTGTCTCTTTATAGTTTGGCCTTAGCTCAATGATTTCAAGGAGATAGCAAAGTAATACATCGCACTCAATTAGAATAAAAGACAATTAAACTCTTCTCGTTATTTTTCAAGACTTGTGCTTATTGTCTGTTAAGTAGTATATTTGATGTCGATTAGGCAGTGTAGAGTTGGGTGTGAAGGGTGATTGAGTGGTATTTTTCATATTGCCTTAAACTGAGGCGGTCTAGATTAGACTATGTGATTAAGCTCCCTTATAAAGCTTAACTGAAAGTCTTTATGTAGTCCTTCAATATTTGCCTTGTGGATGTAGGGTGCTCTTTTTGCCTCCCCGGGCGACTGTTATCTATATGCTTTGTCATTGTGACAGTTAACCAGTCTTAGATAGTGGTTTTGGATGATGATACTCTCCGGTTGATAAAATAGTAGAGGAGCCTGTGCTTTCTTTCTCCCTCTATATTTCACTCCCCGTATTAAACAGCCATCATTGATGGTACAACCATTCAACTAAGCCTCAAGATTTTAATTATCTCCAAGTAGTAATTCTCCAAAATGGGTTCAAACCTTGCAGAATCAGATTCCATATTTGCTGTTCTTAGCTTAATCGTAATATACACATGCACTTTTCCCGTGACAGTTCTCTTTTACACTATTATTCACCCCTCTATTCGGAATGTCAATCACATTATACACGTCAGGAGGTTTTAAACTTTGTTACCTCAACACTGACACACCTCCAATTTGCTCATTTTTTTTTCTCGATTATACACAGATATGAGGACTTCTTTGGTTCAAAAAAGGCTTCTGGACGGAAGAAAAAGGTCAAATGATCTGATCTATCAGATGGCCTGGGAATGGATGATGACATGAGTGATGATAATGATGACAATCAGGTAGTGCCTCTTTGTTCTTTCAGTTGTAAAGTTTATGAAGATGTCTGAGTAAGTGACCTATAAGCTTCAAGTCATTTCAATATCTAACATGTTTCCTCCGTCATATTCTTCTTCTGTTATAGAAGAAGCAAAGCCTTTCTACCCATGAAAAGGAGCTTGTAAAACTCCGATCTACAATTGAGGAAATGGAGAAAGCAAACTTGGAAGAGAAGGCCTGGACTATGCAAGGAGAAGTAAGATCTATCTTTCACGATTCGTTACCTTTTTAAAAAAAATGTTCTTGGAAGAAAAACCAATTCACTAATACACAAGCCTAGACCCAAGATGAAACTGAAACTCGATTATACCCATACTCATGTTAATTTCACAATATTCTTTTCTCTCATTGTAGACACTACATTACGATTCATAAATCTTTTCCTTTCTAATTGTTCTTTCTTCCTTTCTAGTTCCCGTAATCATTATTCCCTTGACATGTAGTAGCTATATGTTCCACATATGGCATCTTCAGTCCTGTATGTTTGAACAATCTCTATTGGCGGGTAACTGCGGCTAGAAGGCCAAAGAATAGTGCATTGGAAGTTGATCTGGATTTGGAGCACAATGTGAGACCTGCCCCTGTAATTACTGAAGAGATTACTGCAACACTTGAAGAACTAATTCAGAAACGTATTGTAGAGGTGAATATTTTTCTTTCATCTATACACTGCTAAATATCTATGTCACTTTTTTCTTTGGACCGCTGAGGTGAAATTATTGGTGACAATATCTCTTCATTAAAGAATAAAAGAGATCATTAATAAAAAGATAGTGTTAGCAATAAATTTATGTCAATAAAAGAAAAGTAGAAGTCAAACGATTATAGATATTCCATTTTCTTTCACATCTTTACATTTATTTCATGAATCCATTTCTAGTTTGTTGACTCTAAGGAGGTTTTTGTTTATTTTTTTCCTTCTCTGATTTTCTCCTAGAAAAAGAAAGTTTTGCATAATTTGACTACAAGAGGGGTTGCTCTGATGGTAAGCAACCCCCACTTCCAACTGAGAGGTTGTGAGTTCGAGTCTCCCCAAGAGCAAGGTGGGAAGTTCTTGGAGGGAAGGATGCCGGGGGTCTATTTGGAAACAGCCTCTCTACCCAAGGGTAGGGGTAAGGTATGCGTACACACTACCCTCCCCAGACCCCACTAAGTGGGATTATACTGGGTTGTTGTTGCATAATTTGACTGCAGCAAAAGCTTCATCTAGTATGTACCAGAGAAAAATTGTGTAATTTAGTGGTAACCCGGTCAAAGGACATGGGCGAGCTTGGAACATTTTGACATGAGAGGATATGTCAATCCTAGTAATATAGCTGAGGCCTGAGTTCCTGTATTGAAATTTTATTTTATTTTTCTAAAAAAGAGTTTTTGGCTGCACTAAGTTTTGTGGTTTTCGTATTAAATTTCTGAAAGAGTAGCCATGTTCTTTTTCATTAATTGTTATCAGCATATTTGCTAAAGTTGAGGACAAACTAGCAAATTAACCGTTTTTGTTATTTCCGACAATTTCTCACTCTTTTCTCACCTTATAGTTGCGCCTCCCTCCAAATTCACACTCACATCTGTGAACTGCTCTCTGATTGGGATGTGGTAGAGAATAAAAAGAGCATTTAAAAGGAAGAAAGAAAGAAGAAAAAGAGAATTTGTACTTCATCAAAAAAAATAAAAAGGAAGTAAAAGAAGAAAATGAAGGACATGGAGAAAAAGAAAAATAAGTTGTTGGAATTAATTTACCCTGAATCTGTACATTGATGTTAAGAAAATTAAATGCAAGGGCTGAGAAGTTTAGAAATTGATGGAATATTTACATTGTAAATTATCACAATATAATATACTTGAAATATGTTAAATGTATATATTTTTAGTTAGATAAGGATGCTCAGGTGGATGTGTGGGCTCACCATGTTAGATAAAATTAAGAATGAAGTTGTTCGAGAGAAGGTGGGGGTGGCCCCGGTGGATGAGAAGATGCGTGAAGCGAGGCTCAGGTGGTTCGGGCATGTGCGAAGGAGAAGTCCTGATATCCCGGTGAGGAGTTGTGAGCGACCAGCGGTGGTCGGCGTGAGGCGATGCAGAGGGAGGCCTAAGAGGTATTGGGGAGAGGTGATTAGGTATGACATGGCTAGAATGCGGATTTCTGAGGACATGGCCTTTGATAGAAAAGTCTGGAGGTCTAGTAGCAGGATTGTAGGATAGGGGCTCCTAGAATTTTTCGTACTCCTTTCCCGGGGTTGGGTGAAGCTTAACAGGGCTATCCATAGATGATTTGTGCATTGGATTGTGTCCCCCTTATGGTAGTTATTTATGGTAGTTACTGTTTAATATTATTGCATGCCATTTTATTTATGGTTTTTATGTTTAGATAACTATTTACGCGATTACTGCTGGACTAATACTTTTTTGTTTTTATTTTTGTTTTCCCTTTCCTTCCATGAGCCGAGTGTCGATTAGAAACATACTCTCTGCCTCTTTCGGATAGAGGTAAGGCATGTCTACAAATTACCCTCCCCAGACCCCACCTTATGGGACTATACTGGGTAGTTGATATTATTGTTTTTATATTTTTAGTTAAAATAAAATTGTACAGAAAAAAGTTTAGAACTCAAAAAAGAAAGATATACTAAAATTATCATTGTGTAGAGAGAATTATTTTTTGAAATATTCTTATTTCAGAATCTTTAATATATTTGGGTAAGTGTTATTTATGAAAGAGGAAAAATAAGTTATAGAAGAATGAAGGAAAAGAAAATGTAGTAAAAAGTATATTAATATAGAGGAATCCCTTGGTTAATGGAGTTATCAAAATGAAAGTGCTAAATTTTTTTTTAAAAAAATGCTGTTTTTGAAATAAACAAAGTCTACTATCATTTATGATAATAATTTTTTAAAAGGGACCGAGCATCTATAAATCTTCCTTTGGGGCCCAAATCAAAGTGCCGTTTCGACCCGACCCGCTACCGGGTATTAACCTACACAGTCCGAATCGAGAACGTTGAACTCAACTCGGCTTGATTCATTTGTAGCACTGGCGAGACTGTAACCATTGCCGATCTTTCGAACCCTCAGCTCTTATTACAAAGAGGCATCCTTCTCAGTTATCGCCGTTAATAATGGAATCCTCTGAAAACAATAAAGAAGAAACTGTGGTTAATGTGAGTCTCTCTCTCCTATACACGAATTGGTTTCTCATTACTTTTAACTTAGTTATTAGTTCAGTTGTTCCTTACTGCTCCTTCCCGTTTTGTCTTCTTGTTGGTGGAATTCTTCGATGACTTGAATTCCCCACTCCAGATATCTACTTTTCAAGTTTCATCAATTAGGAACTTGAAAAGAGTTGATTGTTTGATTGGCTTAATGGCATTTTCACATGATCGGTTTTAAGTTCTAATCTTTATTTCATTTGAAGAATTTTCCTATTCCCAGTTATGCGGTCCAGCTAACTACTTTATGAATGTCTTCCTTGTTATTCCTATCCTCTGCCAATAGTGTTTCGTTGATTATTCTTTTTTAAATTGATTCTGAAGGGTTTATTTCCTTATAACTTTGCCCATGTGGAAGTATAGCTGGTCCTAAATACTGATTAAGGAGAAGAATTATTGTAGGTTTGGGGCCAGGGTACAAATAGACTTATATGAAATGTTTACCTATAAGTCTTTATTCCTTACTATTTTATTTGTATTTGACTTATCTCAGAATTTTGCTTAGCAAGCTAATCTGTTCGGCTTTTGTTTTCAGAGGCCTCAGAAAATGGCAGGAACTGTAAATTGGGGCACTGCCACTGTAATTGGGGTATTTGCTGGCTTGTAGTATGGAGGTAGCAAGGAGGCTGCTGCTTCTGTTGTTAGTATCTCTTCACACTGTAACTATTATATTGCACTTACTACTGATTTCCCATAGTTGCATTTTGACATAGGAAGATAAATTGGAGAGAGGAAATGCTAATTGTGAAGCTTTGGACAGTAGTAAAATGTTACGTTTGTCTAAATGGTAAATGGGATTTCAAACTACTCGTTAAGGAGGTCAGATAAAATTTTGACATTAGAAAGAAAAAAAGAACAGAAGAAAACTTTGTGCTTTCTTAAATCAGCCAGAACTTTATAGCCTTATTAACGTTTTATATGTATTATCTTCTACAATAGAGCCTGTATAATGTAGATGCCCCTTTGAAGAAATTTGATTTCCTGCCGCTTTTGTTCCAGAGGTCTAGAGGAAAGCTGCAACTAATAAATAGGATTTCCCTAGACCTCCCTTCCCAAAAGGAAGAACGTGAAATTCTTTTCTTTCTGCATGGGTGGTTCCTCTAGTGTTTTTGGGTCTATCTTCTCTTTTAACAGAGCAAGGATGTGGAGGTGATGTTAAAGCTTGGGAGCACACCAGATAAGCGTGAACAATATCGCCTCATGAGAGATGCTATGGAAAAAAGATTTATACGAGTCACTCGTGGCTCAATAGTTGGCGGAATACAGCTTGGGATGTTTACTGCAGCTTTCTATGGATTACAGAATCTGCTTGCTGAAAAGCGTGGGGTGCATGATGTTTATAATGTTGTTGGAGCTGGTTCTGCTACAGCTGCAACATTTGGTCTAATTAGTAAGTGGTAAATTTTGGGCATCAAACCTTTTTTTGATTATCTCCTCTCCCACTCACTCTTTATTTTTATGGTTCCAGTGCCAGGATCACTCCATTGGCGTGCGAGAAATGTGATGTTAGGTTCTGCTTTGGGTGCTGCAGTTTGCTTCCCTCTTGGTAATAGAATGACCTGCTTATTAACTTCGATCTATTCAATTGCTCTTATTTACTCAAAATTCTTAACCTGATAGTATTGCTGATGCTACTAAAACTTAAAACTTTGCAACTTCAGTTAATTATAGATGATTGAACTTGTCATCTCTGCTTAGGCAGCCTGGTTTATATTTTGAAATTATGAGGATTTCATACATCTTATGTATTCCTTAAAATGAAGAATCATGTGAAGTAGGGACCAGCTTTTGGGTGGGCTATGCTGTTCCTATGTTAAATGAGAACTTGCAGATTTACTAAAACAAACTTGTTCTATCAGGATGGCTTCATTTGAAGCTTGTAGAGAAAGCCAATGAAGGATCTGGGAACACAGATGGCAATGAGGTGAAAGGTGGTGTAGGTGCTGCAATTGAGCGACTTGAAGAGCAATTGAACAAATAGTTTTGGGTGATGTTAAATCCATAAGCACTGGAATTCTGAGCTTATGTTGACCTATAAGATGGTGATATTAGCAAAAGGGGTTAAAACTGGACGCAATATGGAAATAAAAGAGGTTTATAGCAGACACTTGTATTGTTTGTTCCTTCTTAATCCACTTTCTTCCTGTCAGGAGCTGTAAAAGCTTGCTATCTTGGCCATCATGTTTTCCGTTGGAGTGGAATCTTTTTTGTATTGCATTATAGGATTGTTTTGATTGTTGCACTCTTCATAAATACATGAAAAGAGTGTGGGTCGACTTTTCGATGTTTCAAAAGTAACCAAAAGCATGGAGAGGATGTAGTGCTTTGTCAGGATCATCTCTGATCTCCCCCTTAACTTGCCGATATTATGACAGAAATAGTTAATTAATTGAGCAATTTTTTTTGTTGAGGATTAAGGTATGTTAATTTTTGTTTTGGTCATTATTGTTGTAGATCCAGTCGGAAGGACTTTTGTGTTTTCGAGTGTTTGTAATAGAATCCTAGTATGACAAGGAAAGTCGCTAGTGTTTCTTAGCCTTACCAGTAGTACTAATACTGTTTTTATTTCTCTTATTCCTAGTTTGTTAGTACTATATGCGACATTTGCTCCTATTGCATTGTCATTGTTACTGTTTGTTACTATATTTTTATTATTCCTTTATCTAAGAGTCTATCCGAAACAACCTCTCTATTTTTACGAGACAAGGAAAAGATTTGCACATACATTACCTACATAGATCCCACTTGTGAGATTACATTGAGTTTGCTGCTGTTGTTGTGTAGATACGTGTAATTGTCCAACTTGGTACACAAGTCGGTTAGTTGTTTCACAATAACCAGATATTGATTCAATTTAGAACTAAATTCCAGCCATATGGGTCTGAAAGAAACATTAGACATTTTAATCACCCAAAAAACCAACTCTTTACATTTCAAAAGCTTGTGGGCAACTCCCATTAAATTCAACATAATGACGCCCAACTCCACTAAACTCCTTTTGAAAAAGCAGCATATTACATCGTAATGAAGTTACCTATCCTGTGAAGTAACTCAAACTCCTTTTAAAAAATAATAAATTACATTGCAAGGACTCAAACTCCTTTAAAAAAAATTACATTACATCATTATGAAGTTCTCTTTCCTGCGAGGTAACTCGTACTTCACAACCAAAACTTGGGCCAGTAATGGCATTTCTTCCTATCATCTGTATGACAAATTACCATAAAAATGATGCCACCTACTTTTCTTAAGGACACTAGTTCGTGTTCACAATGGACACTTAACTGTTTTCTATGGATATGTAGCTCTGAGCGGGTGAGCAAGGGCACAGAAGACCTCCCGCGCCAAAATTGTTATTTCAATTGCTTGGGTGAGGGGCAGCACCATTCAGATTCAGTCCTCGTACACATTATGACTTCTCATTCCCTGTAAAATAATGGCATACCAGAATTAAGTTATTCATTAAGGAAAGAACTAATAAAGAGAATAAAAGAAATTAGTAATATAACTTACTTTCAACATTATCAGACAATGTATTTTGAGGGGCCGCCTTAACCATCCTTTTTGATGACTCGGCTGTACAAAAGTTACCCAACTTAACAGTAGCAAGCAGAAATAAACAGTGCTTACTAAAGCACTCCAAAATAAGTTCTGATAATCTTAGACACCATAAACTAAATCCTAAACCCCAAGCTACAGATATACTTGAGCATGGATGTAAATTTTTCTCTTATTCCGAGCATGAAAGTTCACAAGGCCCCCAAGTGATATTGAATGGGAGGTAGCGGGTGTTTGGTGAATTGGTTGAATTGCGCACAAGCTCGCTCAGACACCACCTTTATAAGGGGGAAAATGAAAAGGTATGATTAGGCAACAATATCTACTATACTAGTTTCAGGTGCTGCCACCAGAAAAGGCAAAAAAGCTTGTCATTACCCAAACACAATCCCTCCCTACCCACCCATCCCCAGCCCATGCCCACCCAAAGGAAAAAGAGAATAACATTGTTTTTTCTTTTGATAATAAAGAAGAGGGATAAGATTTGGGAGATATATATTCAGTTACACAAGCCCATCAATAATATCCTTTAACTTATGAACCAATAGGAAGTGTACCCAGGGCATAATTGAACTTTGCACACATTGGGCCTTCATCTGCCCATAAAAGTTTTACTTCTCCCAAACTTGAAATCAATAGAGACAATACTATTATGTGCTATCTTAATCTTGATATGCAATTTTCAAGCATTGTATCACGTTTCAAACCTCATCTAAATACTTTCATCTTAACTCTAATACAATTGATTTATGTCTCAAAATGGGGACTATCACCTAAGGCAGTGAATTGGAAGCGCAAAACATAGGTTGGGAAAGTTGATAAACCCAAAATCTTCGTTGAATACATGTTTTTTCTATCAAGTAGTATAAAAATCTTGTACTAAGTTTGTTGATTAAATTTTGCACAGGCAACCATGGAAAGTGTCCTTGGGGAATATCATTGCCAAAGGACTTACCTTTAAATTTCCTTTTCTTCTTTGCTCTCCTCCTTTTTCTCTCTGCTTGTGTCAACTCTGTTTCTTCTTTAACATCTCCTTTGCCAGAAAATACTTCCTCAGGAGCCAGCATAGCTGCATCAGAGACCGCCACAGGTGCAATCTACCATAGAACAATAATATGAGAAAATATATTTGAACAATGATGAATTTATGCAAGGATAATAAGTTAACTCGAAAATAAGACTTATGCAGGTCAGCTCACCTCTTCCATTGCAAGTGCTGGGACATTTGCTTGTACAGACATATCTTCTATGACCTAACCAATTTGAGTCATGGAGAAGCAACATGACACAAACCGCGTAAAGATTGGGAAAAATGTAGCTGAATGTACGTTGTAATAGTCATACCGGTTTTGGAGTGAAGTGGAAATGAGACAACGCATCCAACTTCAAGCACAGTTTCTTAAACAGCATAGTGGCCTGTTTTAACATTTCAAAATAAAGCATAATAAAAAAAGGAGCAATTGAGCATAGCAATTGAACCCCGATACATCTCTCCAATCTCTCCTCCACACGCTACTCCTAAAAAGCTGTAAGAGAATGTAGCCCTTCCTTTGCATGCTGTAATTTGTTAAAAGTCTCAAAACCTATTAACAGCATTATCACTTTCTTATTTGTGCACAAAAGAACCTAAGTTTACCCAACCATTGCATTTCATTAGATTAATCATCATATTCAACGCAGCAATAATATATTTCAGCTGAGGCTATCACTTATCACTTTATAAAATAATGCATCAAGTAGTCAGACATGGTACATAATGCATGTAAGATGAGGTTAATAAAAGGGAACAATGACAAAGTAAAAAAGAAGAAGAACCACCCCTCCTGTTATAAAGAAGAGAGCTGGATTATAGGTGAATGATAAAACACACCTCTTTCTTCTGCTCGTCTGAGAAGGATAAGCTGTTGATACTAGACCAGTTTTCTGGACATATTCCTCCTGCAAAAGTATGTAATAAATGAAACAAAGTGGCTAAATAAGATCACAGAAATTTTCCTTTGGGAAGTTGACAAATAAAGCATAAAGAGTACACATATCCATAGCAGCAGTTGCTGCCAATAAGTATCAATCTCCTCGAGTAGCATGAATCCGAAAGCACTAACCTCATAAATTTCAGCAAGGCCCTTTTTGCTTTTATTGTCATCCTACATGTCCATAAAAATAAAAAATAAAACATCAAATCATAGCATCATTAGTGACAACTGTCCACTTGGAATTAGTATAGAATCCACTTGATTGGACATGTGTACAATTATAGAAACAGTAATTACCAATTCTTTTGTCTCTCTAGGTGCTCTGGATGGCAAGCTAGGAGGCTTCTGAACGTCATCAAACCGTCCCTAGATATCACAAGCTGGGGTCAGTTGTTGTGTACTTTATTTCATGCACGCTCAAACGTTGCGTAGGGAAGAGAAGAAAAGGCAGGCATAAAGCAATAGCAGAAGAACAAAGCACATCGATATGACTATTACATTTGTAAGGAGTTCCTATAATTTTTAACTTTTACAAACAAAAAAGAAAAAGAATAAAAAGTTGCAACCTGTTCTCCTAAACTTGTATTTAACAGGCCAGTTTTCCCACAAGAACAAATAAATTTGCTGCTTGCATTCTCAGTGCTCAAGCTTAGTAAAAAGTAGGAAATGCACCATTTTGTTTAATTTGCTTAACACAACGTTCAGATTCAGAGTAAAATTTCTAAACTTCTCAGCCCTTACATTTAATTTTCTTAACATCAATTAATTCCAACAAGTTATTTTTCTTTTTCTCCATGTCCTTCATTTTCTTCTTTTACTTCCTTTTTATTTTTTTTGATGAAGTACAAATTCTCTTTTTCTTCTTTCTTTCTTCCTTTTAAATGCTCTTTTTATTCTCTACCACATCTTAATCAGAGAGCAGTTCACAGATGTGAGTGTGAATTTGGAGGGAGGCGCAACTATAAGGTGAGAAAAGAGTGGGAAATTGTCGGAAATAACAAAAACGGTGAATTTGCTAGTTTGTCCTCAACTTTAGCAAATATGCTGATAACAATTAATGAAAAAGAACATGGCTACTCTTTCATAAATTTAATACGAAAACCACAAAACTTAGTGCAGCCAAAAACTCTTTTTTAGAAAAATAAAATAAAATTTCAATACAGGAACTCAGGCCTCAGCTACATTACTAGGATTGACATATCCTCTCATGTCAAAATGTTCCAAGCTCGCCCATGTCCTTTGACCGGGTTACCACTAAATTACACAATTTCTCTCTGGTACATACTAGATGAAGCTTTTGCTGCAGTCAAATTAGGCAACAACAAATCATAGTTGCATTGAGCTGCTACAGAAGCTTGGAATTACTTCAAAATTCCAACACTGCTTCAGTCACATCCTCTCCCACAATTGACCATGCTTTCTTGAAAAATCACTATCATATCCATTAGGCTCAAGGCTCTTTGTACTGTTAATTCTAAACATAACCTCTTTGATCCTTTTTATTATATTGCCTCACCAATTGCAACTGTTCTTCCACTTTTAATATATTAACATTTCTCAGAAAACTCTCAAAAGATTTTATCCTTCCATACTCCTTTTCTCCCCAACAATTCTTGATAGAAGTACATAAAGACCATTGATATCTCCTCTGGATCATGCTACATTATCCCATGTGTATCTTATATTTGAATGATTTCTTGTTGGAGCTTCATGTGTTTGATGATAAAGTAGGAGAGCTTGTTGTTATTATCACCCAATTTGATCTATGTAGCTTTACTAATTTATTGTAGAAACATCGCTGCTACATAGGATGAGCTTTTGAATTTCCTGTATTACTCTATTTTTTCCTTTTGCAACCTATAATCCTAAGGGTTCTTTTGCAAGTCTTGTTGCATTTGGTGCAACTTATATCTATCTTCATCTGCTTCAGTTAATATATTTTTTAAATGCTACTTGTTGAGCTCTTATAAAAAAAAAATCATTTTAAGCTTCCTCACTACCTGCAAGGTTTTACATGCTCGCTTTGGTACTTTCCGTACTCACTTGACTCTCATCAATAAATATGAATGGATAGATCATACATTACAATATTTGAATTGCTTCCTGATGTTTGGTGTGACATTGAGTGGCTCTATTTTAGTGGGCAATGATCATTTAGTCCCCTCTGTTAAGTAGTTAGCAATGTAGTGAGACATATGTAATAAACAATCATTGTTTATAAATACCCAGTCCATTTTAGAAAATATCATGTGCTCCCCTTGTTTATCACTCCAAGTGTATGTACTTCCTTTGGATGGTAACTCCAATAGTTCACAGTATTTTACACGCCTTTGGAAATCCAGTACTTAAATAACTGAAACGGGAGTCCCTTCCTTTCTATCTGTCATGTTCAAAGTGGAGCTGAAGTCCCCCATAATGATCCGAGGACATTGACATCTCCTACTCACATCTTCTAATTCCCTCCACAACTCCTTTCTTTCTTCCCTGATATTATATGCATACACGAATGGCATCATAAAATACATTTGTTGTCCCACATGTTGCACTTGACATGTGATAGCTTGGCCATTTCTGACTTGCTTACTTTTCCCTACTCGACTAGTCTCAGGCATGTCCAGCATTTGTAAAGGATTTGCCTCCTTCACTTGCTTGTTCTTTTTGGCTTGTGCTTACTTGTGTTTAATGGAGTGTTCCAGATAGATAGACTCCTTTCCTGGAATCATCTCCTTCATCTTACTTTCATTTCCTTTTTTGATCGTTTCCTTATTAATTGTTGGCCCCTTCCCATCTTTTGGATTCTGCTTGTCATCATTCTTCCTTGTATCCTCATTTATTACTATGTTACTTGGATCCTTCCCTTGTTATTTCTTTGTCGGATACTCTACGTATGCCTTCTTCCTTCTGCAGTATTCCTCAGCCTAACCATATTTCTAGCAGCCTTTACACAATGTTGGCTTCTAGTCATATTGTACCTTCTACTTTACCAAATTTCCTTTTTCATTTTCGAAAAATATCTTGTCGGGTAGACCAGTATCAATGCCTACCTCAATCAATAATCTTGCAAAATTCAACCCAATTCTCTTCTCATTGTTATGGTCTACCATTATAGGTTTTCCAATCAGGTTGCCAATCTTACTCATACCCTTAGGACTCCAAAACTTAAAGTCAACTCTCGGCAGCTTAACCTATACAGGTACTATATATAACTCCTCCCTTGTGAACGCCATGTCCGGATTCCAAGCTTTTACCATTAGTACTTCATTCTTCCCTAATTCAGTATTAAATCTTACCAATAGAATCTCATTCTTCAGCATAGACACCTTATTAATGCCATGTTTTGCCCAAAGCCTTTGGACAAATCCATTCAAAATAGCAAATGGAGGGTGAGCCCCAAGGACATAGCAAACTACTTCATTCCTCCAATATACAATTTTATAATAAATATCATCTAAATCAATTTAACAAACTTATACCTCACCATGCACGAGTGATGTCAAAATTTTCTCAAATAGATGACTTCTTCCCATGCTCTTAGTCTGCTTCAACCTCATTTGCATAGGACAATTTAGGAGGTCCAGTTGAAGCCTGAATTAATGACTTTTGTCCCTAAATTTGTGATGATACCTGCTCTTTATGGTGGAGATCAGTCGTTTTGATTGGTGAAATGATTGTTCTATTGCCTTCTGATGCTACTGTTCCATTGAGTACTATGGACTCTTGTTCAATTTCTTCTTCCTCCTTTGGAATGATTCCTATTGATTTTTGTGTTGATTTCCCATCCTCTGTTGCATTACTGTCTCTTGTCCATTCTCCTGAGCCATTAGTATCTTCTGGGTGGGTACCCACTCTCTTTCTGGCCATGGTGACACAAATTAAGATATCTTTCACCTAGAGAAAAACATGCCCTCGTCCCTTGATCAAAGCTACTTTGATCAATAAGAAACCTCTTCCATTTTCTTTGATTATTTGTTTTCCCTTATGTTTGAGCAAATAAATGCTAAACTAATTAGTAACAGGATAATGGGGTAGATCTCAATTGAGCTTAATAAATCCTAGATCAAATAAAAACAAAGTCTTGTATAGTGAGAAGAGATTAAAATCATTAATTAGTGTGTTCAATATACCAAGATTGACAAAATATGTAATATCTGTTAGAACATATTTTAATGATGCAAATCAATATGCATGTACATGAGTTCAAATGAGCTAAAAGGAATTGCTATACCAAACAAGGAAGAACATCATTCTCAAAGGAAGCTGCCCTAAATACTCTCGGTACACAAGGAAAGAATCAACTCTACATCAGCAAAACGATACTAACTCCATGATTCTGGGAAATCAGATCAGCCCTAATAGAATACAGATTCCACGCAATCCGTGATTGACTAGTCAAAGCAAATTACTGAAGACCAATTAATGCTAGAGTAGTAGAGGATCAATTGCTGAAGACCAATTACTAATGACAACAATCAAGATCGGAAGGTCCAAAAATCAAGGAAGAATTTTGTCAATCTCGCCATTTGCCAAAGGAAAAAGATCTGAAGAGACGCAACGTCTAGTACATTATTCTTGAAAAGAATCAACTCTTTCTAAGGAACAAGACCCTTGGGTTGTCGAGTGTCACGCCCCAAATCCAAGGGACATGACCGGCACTCGACCGGGTATCCCCAGTCAAGCGGACTTGGGTGCCTTTCCTATCCCACGCATTACCCCACATCTCCCATTTCTTATTAGCCAAGTGAAATGACCATATGATTAATTTAAAACACCAATTCATTACAAAACATAACCAAAGCACATGGTTCCTAGCGTGGTTTACATCTTACATTTCCCCAATATACAAATACATATCACATAAGTTCACGACCCACATTTCCATTACGGAGCCTCTAAAGATGAAAGAAGTTAATATAATACTTGCCGGCAACAAGGCTCCGGCTATACCTTATACAAGCACAAAAACAAGATCTTCAAATACAAGAATAGGAGTGGCATGAGCCACGCAGGGCCTCAAAAGGAAATGGGCTCACCAATTCAGCTGACAGAAAGTGAGGAGGAGCTACGGTCGGTGGACTAAAGTACCTGCTATGGATCCACCTACAATCATAACATGAATGTAGCGCCACCGACAAAAGAGACGTCAGTACGTTTGAATTGTACTGGTATGTATGAACAAACATTGTCCCAAGTAAACTCAAGTCGTACACAAGTAGACAACAGTAATAGAAGCAACAACCAATTCACACATAAAAAGTACAATCAAGCCAAACGAGTTTTCAATCTCTCCTGGTTTCCCACCTTCCACGATTCCACACTAATGATTTCACAAATTTGCTCAAATGTTTATTTCAATAGTGATTTCAATCACTTTTCTGCCCTTATTACCTCATCCACCCTTATTACCTCGGCCACCCTTATCACCACAACTCGCACCTTATAACTTCGTGTTGCAGCGTGCAACCCGATCCCACCGTACAGTTTCAATACACAAACAACACAACAATAATAAAAATTCACAAAGATCAACAAAAATAATTCTCAAGAAGTAACAACAATATTATTACAAGTGTTCCCATAACCATCAATATTATTGCCATCATAATCAACAACCTATAGATATTGTTACCACAGTTATTCCAGTTGCATTAGTTGCGATTTCCATTAGTCATTTATTCCTCAACTCAGACCACATAACACGATCACAACATAACAATCACAAGATATTTATAAGTAATTCACGTTCATATCACCTACCAAGCATACGTGCACCAAATAAGGCGATTTTACAAGGATCACAGTTAGCCATACATACCTAGAGTCGAATCCCCTTTTTAACTCCTATTTTTAGTCACCAAGCAATCTAGCAACGTCATCTAGTTCACAAATTAACACGGGTGCCTTAGAATTGAAAGTCACAATTACTACCCGAGCTTATTTAGGTTATCAAGCACAATCTGTTACTTCTACCCAATTCCCCTTACTAGATTTTAGGTTTTTAAAAACATGCACGAACAATCCCACCTTTGGTTTTCAAGAATTAATACATAGGAATTCCCCTTTTTGTTTAAATAGGAAAATCAATGGAAAAAGAGTTGGGGATTTTACCTGCAAGAAGAGAAGTGAAGACAATACTTTGAAATTTTTCCGGGCTTTGGTAATTTAGAAAAATCAATTTGATGTAGATGGATTTTCTCTCTCAAGGATCCTTTCCTTCCTCTCTCTTATTTTGCTCAGAAAATATGTTAAAATGAGGGGTTGGGTGTTTTACTAGAAAGGGGATCGGGTTTAAAATTTTAGAAAATAGATGCCCGAGCATGATCTACAGTCGCACTATGCGATCGCATAATTGAAATATGGTCCGCAGAACTGTCCCAATCACTGAACATCACTGCCTGGGTATGCGATGGGAATCCGGTCCGCATTCTTGTTCTGCAGTCGCATAATGCACCGCAGAGCTGACCTTAACAATCCTTGAGGGAAATATGTGATGACTATGCGGTCCGTATATTGATTATGCGATCACATAATGGACTGCACTTCTAACATCAATTTCGACCAACTCTCTGATTAATCGTGGCAAACATGCGGACCGCATACTGATTATGTGGTTGCAAAATGGCCCGCATTTTCAACATCAATTTGACTGCTCATCTGATTAACTCTGCGACAGAAATGCGGTCTGCATACTAATTATGCGGTCACATAATGGCCCGCATTTTCAACATCAAATTTGACTGCTCATGTGATTAACTCTGCGGCAGAAATGCGGTCCGCATACATGATCTGCGACCGCATTCTGGACCGCAAAAATGACACTTTTCTGGAAAACTTTGACTCTAGATTTTTAAGTGCAAAATCAATAAAAAGGGTCCGACCCCCGGCGATCTTGCGAGGTGGACTTGACCCTAGATGAAATTTTTTACACGGTCCCAACACATAGGTGGACTTATCCCTACGAGTTTCTAGGATTTGAGCACTGATTTTCTCGGGGCCTTAAATCGAGCCTTCACCATTCATTCTTGCATAAATTCTTTGTGCAACCCCATCCTTAGTATACTTTGATCGAACCAAAATAACTCTCTTCAATTTACAGCAAACAAGCATAATAGCTCATATAGTTTTGTTATGTAACAAGTTAGGGATAGAAAGAGGGCTTACAACTGATGAGGCATTATATCAAACGAGTTATAGAAAATTGAGCGACAAACAATAAATTTGTACTCAAAAGAAAACTCATTTGCTTGAAGAGAAATCCCTTGCAACCAATGGGACTGGATTAGGATTCACATTGAATCCGAACCAGTATAAAATTCCTGGTGCCTTTAATTTCTGCATTTACTTTCTGCTTATTACTTTGAATTTCTCTATCTGCAAGATTGCCATATTCAGTCGACTTCTAACATTTTTATTCAACTTATTACGATTAATTTTAAAATATATACAATTCACCCCCTCCATTTTGTACTTTCCATTGGTATTAGAGCTTGATTCACACTTTTGCTTTTTGCTTAACAACTTGTGAAAAAAAGATCATGGCAAATGAGGTTATTGTTGGAGTTGTATTTCCGGAAGGAACTTCTCAAGTAAGACCACCTTACTTCAATTGACAACACCTCTCCCACTGGAAAATCCGCATGGAAATATTCACCAGATCATACGATGTCAAAGTATGGAGGGTCATTAAGAAGGGAAACTATCCTTGCCTGCCAGCTCTCCACCGCTTGATGGTCCTGATGATATAGACTTATACTCAAAGGAGCAATTGGAAGTTGTACAGATAAACCACAATGCAAGGAATCTGCTTCACAATGCAATAAATGGTGAAGAATATGAGAAGATTTCTAGTTGTGATACTGCTAAAGAAATATGAGACAAACTCGAAGTTACCTATGATGGTACCAGCAAGGTAAATAAAACTCATAAATATGCTAGTTCACGACTATGAACTATTCTCAATGAAGGAAGGAGAGTCCATTAAAGAAATATTTGCTCGTTTCAGTAAAATAATCAGTGACTTGAAAGCTTTTGGCAAACCATACACAAGTGGTGATCAAGTTAGGAAAATTCTCAGAAGACTACAAACCAACTGGCAGACTAAAGTTGTCACTTTAGAATCTCAAGACCTTAACAAGTTATCATATGATGAACTTCGAGGAGAAGTCATTGCTTTCGAAAGAACGCATATGAAGAAGACAAATCAAGAAGAAAATAAGAAAACGGTTGCATTCAAAGCTACTATTGAAACTGTTGAGAATGAAATTGATGATCCTGAAGTTCTACAAGAAGAAATCGCTATGATGTCTAGAAACATGGATGGATTACTGAGAAGATATAGAAATACAAATAAGGGAGATTTCCACCAAGAAGATCTAGACAATACAATGAACAAGACAAGAACGATGGAAAATGCTATGAATGTGGAAAGTTTGGGCACATCCAAGTCGAGTGTCCAGAACTGAAGAGAAAGTTCTCCGGGGGATTCAACAAAAACAGATCATTTGGAAGCTGGAGTGATGAAGATGACTCAGACCATGAAGAAATAGCAAATGTTTACTTCATGACAATTCTCGAAAATGAGATTAACAAAACTTCAGGGTGCTGGATAGAGAAGATGATTCAGATAATGAAAATTGTTTTATGGCAAGAGGAGAAACTAGCGAGGTAAGATCTTATGACTGTGAAAGATGCAATGAATTGCAAGACATTCTTGACTCCACCCCAAAAGAGTCTCAAAAGATGATGAATGAACTTAAGAGACTCACCAGGGAAGTCAAAGACTGGAAACTCAAGCTTGAAGTATATGAAATTGAAAAAGACGTACTTCAAGAAGAGTTTGAGGAATTGCAAATGCAGTTTAACAGCTTGCGCAAATCCACCAATTATATCTCTGTTATGTCAAATGAGAGGACTTACAAGTCAACTGGAAAAGAACCAATCAGAACTAGATTGACTAGTCGATCGAGCCAGTCGACTTACAAGTCTACTAGAACGGAATCAGCAAATCCTATGACTACTAATTCCAACTTTTGTGAAAGACCTGAAAATAGGTATGGGGTTAAATGTCACTATTGTAATAGAAATTGGCATAAATATTCTGGTTGTAACCTTCTTAAATCTCATATGTCCGGATGGATTTGGAAACCTAAGAACTCTGAATCCAGTAACACTAACTCACTAGACCCAAGCAAGCTTGGGTACCTAAAAGAAAGTAATAAATCTGTATTGCAGGAACACCACAGAGTGAAGCACAAAGGAAAATGGTATCTAGATAGTGTGTGTTCCAATCACATGACAAGTGACAAAATCCTGTTTGAGGAAGTTACAAAGATTGATGGAGGGAGCGTCAAATTTGGAGATGATTCAAAAGGCAAAATAGTTGTCACTGGAACTATACCTTTCAACAACAACTGTGACATTACTGAAGTATATCTAGTTGATGGATTGAACTACAATCTCCTCATCATAATTCAACTCTGTGAGTCATGATATGAGGTAAAATTAAGAGAACTGGATGTGCTATTGAAGACGAATCAGGTAAAATAATTCTTCTTGGAAAAAGGTACGGAAATGTTTATATACTTGATGATTTCGAAAATATAGATGGTCACATCTGTCTAATCTCTATGTCTAATGATCCCTGATTATGTCACAGAAGATTGGGTCATGCTAGTATGCATTTAATTGAGAAACTATCCAAACATGATCTAGTCGTTGGGTTACCTAAATTGAATTTTTCTAGGACTCACATTTGTGATGCATGCGACATGGGTAAGCAAACTAGAAACTCTTTCAAAAACAAAGACATAGTGTCCACTTCAAAACCGTTGCAATTACTTCATATGTACTTATTTACTACTAGAACTGCTAGCATAGGTGGCAAGAAATATGCATTAGTTATTGTTAATGACTTTTCACGTTTCACTTGGGTAATTTTCTTGTCTGAAAAAGATGAAGCATTGAGAAACATTAAAGTTTTCTACAAAAGGATTGAAAGAGAAAAAGGTTATCAAATCTCCATAATCTAAAGTGATCATGGAGGTGAGTTTGAAAGCAAGGCATTTGAAGATTTCTATAATGATCAAGGTTACACTTACAATTTCTTTGCTCCTCGCTCAACTCAACAAAACGGAGTTGTGGAAAGATAAAAAAAAAATAGAACTCTTAAGACATGGCAAGAACCACGCTATTTGAACACTCTCTGCCTAATCATTTCTAGGCTGAAGGTGTGAGTACTGCATGCCGCATTCTCAATCGGTGTCTCATAAGGCCCATTCTTAAGAACACTCCGTATGAACTCTGGAAGGGCATTAATGCAGGTGACGAAGATCAAATTCAAGAAGTTATGGACAAAGTAAAATCACAGGAATTAACCAGTCCCACAGATGTAGTCGAGTCGATAGAAAAAATAGCAAAAACACTCCGGAATAATGTTTGGAGTCGACTACTAGCTCTGTTTGACTAAATGAATGGAGAAATGAAACTGAATACCCGCAGAAATATATCATAGGGGATCAAAACGAAGGAATGAAGACTAGGGTTGCCCTTAAAAATAAAGCAAATATTGCTCTAATCTCTCAAATAAAGTCAAAAAAGGTAGAAGAAGCTTTGAAGGACTCAAGCTGGGTAAAAGACATGCAAGAGGAATTAGATCAATTCAGCAAGAATCAAGCATGGAAGTTGATACCCCGACCTGAAAATGTTTCTGTCATTGGAACAAAATGGGTGTTCAGAAAAAAATTGAACGAATAAGGACAAGTCATAAGGAACAAAGCCAGATTAGTTGCTCAAGGCTATTATCAACAAGAAGGAGTCGACTACGATGAAACTTTTGCTCTAGTAGCTCGATAAGAGTCTATACGAATCCTGTTAGAATATGCATTATTTAAAGGATTCAGATTGTTTCAAATGGATATCAAAAGCGCCTTTCTAAATGGATTCATCGAAGAGGAAGTTTTTTTGAAACAACCCTTAGGCTTTGAAGACACAAAATTTCCTTATCATATGTACAATCTTACCAATGCACTATATGGACTGAAACATGCTCCACATGTTTGGTATGATAGGCTAAGTACATTCCTTGTTGATCATGGGTTCACCAGAGGTAGAATTAATACTATTTTTATTAAACGATCAACAGAAGGTAATCTCATCATTCAAATTTATGTTGATGATACTATTTTGGTAGTGCTAACTCTCTTATGTGCAAGGAATTTGCAAACCTCATGCAAAGTGAATTCGAAAAGAGCATGATGGGTGAACTCACATTTTTCCTGGGACTTCAAATTCATCAATCTGAAGAGGGAACTTTCATATATCAAACTAAATATACCAAGGAGCTGATCCAAAAGTTTGTCATGAGCAATGCAAAATCAATTGGGACTCCTATGAGACCGGCTACAAATTTAGATAAAGACAAACAGGGTACTCCAGTTGATAAAACCAAATACAGGGAATGATTGAATCTCTACTGTATCTGATCGCTAGTCGACCCAATATTATGTTCAGCATTTGTAAATGTGCCAGGTTTCAGTCGGCTCCCAAGGGGTCACATCTAACTGTTGTAAAAAGAATTATTCGATATCTTATTTGGCAGAATATCTCATGAATTGTAGTATCCTCGCTCTAACTCTTTTAAATTAGAAGGTTTCTCAGATGCATATTTAGCAGGTGATAAAGAAGACAGAAAGAGCACAAGTGACACTTGTCAATTACTAGGAAAGGCCTTAATATCCTGGAACAGTAAAAAGCAAGCATCCGTTACTTTGTCAACTACTGAAGCTGAATACATAGCAATTGGTCAATGTTGTGCATAATTGTTGTGTATGTCTCATCAATTGGGTGACTATGAACTTTCTTTTAAGTCTATGCAAATCTTTTGTGATAATTCTAGTGCAATTTGTCTTTCGAAAAATCATGTGCATCACTCTAGGGCAAAGCATATAGACATTAAACATAATTTTATTAGGGATCTATAGAATTAGCTTTTGTTGGCACCTCTGCCCAATTAGCTGATATCTCTACTAAATCATTGTTGGAAGATAGATTTTGTTCCTTGAGAGAATTACTTGGCATTATTTGTTTTTCAAAAAATTCTTAAGACTAAAGTGTTACTTTCCAAAAACTTGTTATAATTGTTCTTTTCAGTGCATTAAGTACATCATCAGTCTTTTCCCTCTCTTTTTTGTCTTATTCCATCAGTTTGCAGTCATTGTTGGAAAGCCAATCATCATATCGATTCATCTGGCACCCCTTCCTTTTCTGTACTCAACTGTCGAATTTTCTCTCGTGAAGTTAGTCCTTTTCCGTCTCTTTCATCTCCACCATCTCCCTCAACCTCTACTAAACTCACTTTTCAACCTTTACCACCTCTCTCTTCTCCCATGGAAAAATCCTCCAAAAACCCCCTACTTCCACTAGGAAAAGTATCCGCTCAAAAGCAAAACCCTCTTCCATGACGCCTGAGCAAGTAGGCTTAGGGTCTGATCATTCTGAGGATTGTGCCTCATCTCAAGGAGGGTTCTGTGAGCACTCCCAACTTTTAGGTGACAAAGCCTCTGGAAAGCATTCCATGGATGATCCTCCTACTTCTACTCCAAAGAAATCAAAGTTTGATTTCACTGCCTCTCTCGAATCAGACCTAAATTTCTGTGACACCCCAAATAGAGATTTCTTTATTTCTCTTAAGGACAAGCCCATCGCCCATGGAAGAGTAGTAGATCTTTATCTTATGGTGTCTCTCAACTTTAAGGCAAATGATCTTTTCGTGTATCAAGGGTGAGAAAATTTTCTCTCTATTTCTCCACCTACCTTGTATGAACCCCTTGTCTGTATGTTTTATGCCAATCTTCACTCTAGTAAACCTGATAAGCTTATAACTCTTGTGCTTGGTAAACTTATTGTTCTTGATTGTGGTTTGTTTGACTCCCTATTTCTCTCTCGTTGCTCTAGTTTCCCAACTGTCTTTAAGAATGTCTGGCCTGAGGATTTTGAAATCACCTTTGATCAGGCTAAACAGTGTATTGCAGAAAATCCCTCTGAAACCCTTTCAAATAAATTAGAGCCTAGTGATGTTAGCTTTGAAACTAGAGTTCTTTCCCTCATTGTTGTCATCACTCTCCTCCCAGAACTGGTTCCTTTTCAACCCTCTCTCAACGGGACACCTTCTTTGTCTACTGTCTTATCTCCAACCTCAAAATCAAGTTGTCCTCTTGGATCATAAATTTTATGATTGAGAGTGCTGAAGATCCAACCACTCTTCCTTATGGTATGGCCATCTCCAACATTCTAGAAGCTTATCAAATTCGGCTTTAGACTACCTATTTGTTCATGTGAAAGAATGTTATAACTCTAGAGCCTTCTCAAGTATGGGGTATGTGAGTATCAAGGATGTCTTGGTCAAAAAGGGTAATAGTGATGCAAAGCCTACCCCCGTGGAAACCAAGCCTCCACCAGCTATTCTTCCCTCTCCCATTCATGAAAACATAAATGAAAAGCTCAGCTCCATTGAATCTCAACTCTCAGACATCAAGACTCTTCTGTCCGCCACACAGTTGACTGTGGATGTTATTCGTGCTATTTCTAAGGAAACAAGGTCTAATGTGTCTAAGATCAGGGCGGCTGTGCAACGGGTAATCGAGAGTGCGGTGAAAGCCTTCAAGGTGACAGGCTGGATGGAATCGAGAGTGCGGTGAAAGCCTTCTGGACTATTAACATTCTATGTGCAGGTTCAAGTTGATTTTGTGTATTACTTCATATGTACTCCCTATTCTTTATACAGGTTAAGGGAGATCGTACCTCATATTCTTTGAACTGGTTAAGTCAACTATGCTGCCTATACATAGACACTAATATATAGGTACAAGTCGACTGCACGCATTGAGGGGGAGATCAAGTTCAGTTGAATACACATGTTGAGGGGGAGCCAAGTCAGCCCGTCTCATACAGGGAAGCCAACTGTTGTTTAGAACATATTTTAATGATGTAAATTAATATGCATGTCCAGAAGTTCAAAGGAGCTAAAAGGAATTGCTATACCAAACAAGGAACAACATCCTTCTCAAAAGAAGCTGCCCTAAATACTCTTGGTACACAAGGAAATAATCAACTCTACATCAGCAAAATGAGACTAACTCCATGATTCTGGGAAATCAGATCAGCCCTAATGGAATACAGATTCCACGTAATCCATGATTGATGAGTCAAAACAATTTACTGAAGACCAACTAATGCTAGAGTATCAATTACTGAAGATCAATTATTGATGACACCAATCAAGATCGGAAGATCCAAAAATCAAGCAAGAATTCTATCAATCTCGCCATTTGCCAAATGAAAAAGATCTGAAGAGATGCAACGACTAGTACTCTATCCTTGGAAAGAATCAACTCTTTCCAATGATAAAACCCCTTGGATTGTCCAGCCTTCACCATTCATTCTTGTATAAATTCTTAGTGCAACCCCATCCTTAGTATACTTTGATCGAACCAAAATAACTCTCTTCAATTTACTGCAACAAGCATAGTAGCTCATATAGTTCTGTTGTGTAACAAGTCATGGAAAGAAAGAGAGCTTACAACTGGTAAGGCATTGTATCAAATGAGTGCTAGAAAACTGTGCGACAAAAAACGAATCTATACTCGAAAGAAAACTCATTTGCTTGAAGAGAAATCCCTTGCAACCCAAGGGGACTGGATTAGAATTCACGTTGAATCTGAACCAGTATAAAATTCTTGGTGTCTTTAATTTCTGCATTTACTTTCTGCTTATTACTTCGAATTTCTCTATCTGCAAGATTGCCATATTCAGTCGACTTCTAATGTTTTTAATCAACTCATTACGATTAATTTTAAACTATATACAATTCACACACACACCCTTTGTACTTTCAATATCATAAATGTTTAGTAAATGCAAAAAATGATAATGGTTATAGTACAAGGGAGCTGTCACCAATGATTGTATGATTGGGTGCCTCTTCCTTCTGATGGCATGAAAAAAGGATGGCATGAAAAGGTATACAGTTGATATGAATACAGAATCTTTGAGATTTATGGATGATGATTGAATAACATGTGCTTTAATAAAGTGAATAAGATAACTCTTTTGTATATTATTCCTTCCACTTTCCAATATGTTTCTTGGTTCTCAAAAAGGCAGCCCCTTATTGGTTCTCTCTCTATCTTCCGATTAATAAGGGACATTCCCCAAAATAAACTCTAAAAAGTGCAACATAGAGAATATCAAAAGGAGTATTCTTCTTGTCTATTACATGGTTTAAGTTACCGTTGCTACTCTATCTAAGCTACCCGCTTCTAATCATCCGCCTTTATTTGGACGACCGCCAATCATTGTATCGTGGCCAACCCTATCCTACGTCCTACTTATCCATTACCGTTGCTATCAAACTTGGACCTATGCAATTACTCCCTCTGCTTGTTGAGGTCTTACCCATACATGTCCTCGATAAGCGGACATATTTCATTTCCGCTGTGGGAGAATTTGGCTATTAGATTACACCGGGTTGACTAAGATCGACAGAGCGATACGTCCTGTGAAACCCTGATGATGTGGTTATCAAGATATGTTGTCACTCCCACGTGCGTCATCATTACTCATCTTCTCCAGATATCATCTAAGTGCTTGTCCCTTTGGTTTTAACACCACCGGCAGCCTTCTGCTTTGATTCTCGTGCCATCCAACCTTATAAATAGGTGAGGATTTTTCATTTTTTCAGGAACTTTTCTCCATTTCCTTCCTTATGTATACATTATCTCCCTTTGATCATGTTTCTAAATTCTTTAGCTATGTTCCCATAGTTCTATTTCTCGTCTTCCCGTTCAGTCATCGTTCCTCATTTTAGGTTTACTAACACACCCTCTATTACCAAGTTTCCTCGAACCTACCGTGCACATGATGAAGTTTCCGACGCTAATATGTTGTCAGTGGCCTCTCCTTTCGGTAGCGAGGATATTGTGGCTGAGGAGGCTAACTGTTTCCCTACCGTAGGAGAGATGCTCCACAGAAAATCTATGTCCAGGAACATTTTTCATAACGAACCTACTCATTCTCCCGTTCTGGTGATCTCTGAAACTGGGCTATCTCAAATAGATGAAATCCGATCTACGTATAACATTAATCCTCATGTAGAGATGGTTCCGGTTGGGAGGGATATCGTGGAGGTCCACAAACCGGGATATTGTGATTTTACGTGTATATATATGATTGGTCATACCCTCCCTCTTCTTTCTCCGGCGGAGGAGGTCTGTCAATTTTACAAAGTTTGCCCGGCACAGTTGTCTTCGTACTTGTGTATAATCTTCCTGGTGCTAATGAAGTATGCTGAGTTAGCTAGGTGTGAGGTCGGCATTCACCACATTTTACATTTATTTTCCCCGAGCTTTCATAGGGGTACCATGATACATATGCGACATTGCGGGACCAGGGGATTGGTGATTGGAATGGATGACAGGGCGAGCCGAAAGTTTTGGAACAAGTATTTTTTTATCAAAACGGAGCACTTGGTGTCGAACCCTGCCAGATTCCAGAGCAGTGGAATCACAAATGTAGATGCATGTGATGTACGCTTGTTATCTACTTTTGTTCTTTTTTATTTTTATTAACCTGTGACTTTTTGTACAGTTGAGAGACGTGCATCCATTCTGGCATCGGTATTGAGGATTAGGTAGCTCGTGTGCTACCTCATATGGTGGGGATTCAAGATTGGGCCACTTTCTTCAAATGCTTTTGAACGAAGCTTCCGTCTGGTAAGTGTTTCTTTTGCTCCGACCTTTGGTTGTTTTCTATCATTTATCGATACGACCTCTTTGTGGTGATAGGCCATCAGATTTCCAAAAAGAAGGATCCAATCTCGATATTTTTCTAGGCTGTTGCATCGACAAGGATGCAATTTACTTTAGTTGAGTCCATTTACGGAGGCCGTACTGAGACTGTACCAAATGGGGACCCTCCTCGTGATGTCGTTGTACGAGAAGAGATCACTTCCCGACCTACCTAACACCTTGTAGATGAGTCTTCCAATGAGAATGAATCACCATCGAGAAAGAGGATGAGGGTGAGGCTTGGGAAGGCTGTTTCCACTGATCTTGAAAAGAGGAAATCGCGGCTTCGAAAGTAGCATCTTCAGCAAGGTAAAGCACATGGGCCATTTTTTATGGCAAACGCTATTTTGGCGGGGAGGACCCTAGGGCCGAAGAGGTATGACAAGGTGGGGGATCTATATGATCTGCTAAAGACGAGGCGTCATCTGCTGCCGGAGGAGACACTACTAAAAAAAGGTCTTTGATGGCAATTATTTAGCGGCAAAATATTAGCGACATATGACCATTAGCCACTAAAAAATAACCCTTTATCGGCAATAAAAATTAATTGTCATTAGAAATTTAAAATAACCTTTAAATTTATGCGGCAAACTTTCAGCGCAACAGTTTTTTTTTTCTAAATTTCCCTCCCTGTCCAAATAATTAATCTTTCCCTCCATATTTTTAGGACAAAATCAAAGATTTCCTCCAATCAGAAATTCATCGGAAACCTATTCCTTCATCGACTCGAATCAGAAGATTTGAAAAACATATTCCTTCGTTGAACTGGATATGGACGAGACGATTTGTTGTCAAAATCGCACATATATATAGGTCGTGGGCCAGCCTTTTCCCCAGATAACTGCAATTCTTTCCGAGGTATCTTCTCTGTTTACCAAGCCCTAGCGATTAACAGTTGAGTTTTGGATTGTGCTGCTCGATTATGCTCTATCGTTGTTAGTATTCTCTGTTATATCCGTTTCTCACTTCTCTTTTTGTGTAGGTTTGAAGATTGTTTCAGAACTCATTCTTCTACTTTAATTTCTTGTATTTATTGGCAAAGCAATTTGCTTACCAGATACGAATTTATGCCTTCAACTGTTGGGATTTGAGATTTGCGAAAGTTCAATTTTTTCTGCATATGCCCGTTGTTTGTCATATCCGACTGGTGTTAAATTGACGTGGGATGATTGGGTTTATTCCTCCTTTGTTCCGTGACTGTTTTTCTGATTTTTTCCCTCTTTTTTCTGCTATTCATGTGATTATTCAAAAATTTCTAAGTGTCGTCGATGCATTGAATATACCACTAGTCGAGATGTGTGTAATTTTCATTGTCATCGATGCATTGTGGTGTCAAATCTTTATAATTTCTTACCTTGATGTGTCTGTGTATTACACCTATACTATGACAGTAGTCAACTGCATTTGATCCTTTGTGTATTTCCTGTTATTCTTGTCATTATTCAAAAAATTTTATTGTTGTCGATGCATATTTATTTCAAATCCTCCATAGTCGAGGCATATCATTGTTAAAGCAGAAGGCAACCAGATAGACAAAAAGGAAAAAAAAAAAGAGAAATTGAGAAGGCATCATAATTGAATAATTCTGATGCAGAAGAGAAGATAAATCCAAAAAGTCATTTCAAGAAAACTACGAATAAAATCCCTAAATACAAAGAAGATAAACTGTAAAAAAATTAATGAGGTGTTAATACAGAAAGACACTAGTTGAAGGTAGGAGGATAGAAGAACATCTTAATACAGAAAGATATCATAATGTGTAAATTCTGACAATAAGAACATGTCAATGAAAGCTATACAAAAGCATGACTGGTAATCCTCCGTTATCTATCGTCCATTTGTTTCTTTGTTACCAGTTCAAAGACATGGCTGGTAATTCTTTGAGTTTTTTTTCCATCTTATATTTCCTTTCTTGAGCTTCTGCCAAATATTGTTTCAGCTACCAAATTGAATAGGGATGTTAAATAGTTAATTTCTCTCTTCTTGATATCTCCTTTTCAGCTTGTTCTCAGAAACGTATATAGGTCTGTTTGATTTAGATTATTTTAAGATAACTGATTCAATCACTTCATTAAGTCAGAATTAATATTGAGGATTTATAACCTCGACTAGTTTTGGGATTGAGGAGTATTTGATTGCTTGAGTTTGCACATAATTATAAGACTACAAGTTGACATGATGGTGGCTTGCCTTTTTTCGTGAATTGCAGTTTTTGTTCCGCCAGAGCAGTGAACCGCCACTACATTACCACTTAGGCTTCGGATGCAGGCTTTGTTAGTGCTAGCGCACTTGGAATGGCTTGTGGCCCTGCACTTGCTGGTTTACTTCAGACCAATTTTAAGATTTACAAGTTAACCTTCAATCAAGATACTCTGCCCGGTTGGCTTATGGCTTTTGCATGGTTAATTTATTTGGTATGGCTCTGGATCTCATTTAAAGAACTTGTTCACGAGACTGAAGTAAACAATGTTCCTCAAGAATCTAATGCTGGTAAATTCTACTTCTCATTTTGGTTATTAGAGTTGTCACTATCCCAAAGTTGCATATATTAGTACAGCAGCATTCTCCTTTTCCCTTAGTCTCTGTAATCTGAAGAAAATAAGGAATACATAATAACGTTATGTGAATTTTAAGCAAAAATAATGACAAAATTAGTAAGATTTTAAGTAGTGTGGGAGTTGAATTTGAAGATAATATCATTTTTTTCAATACAAAGTCCAAAGATCTAGAGTGCTCTCATTCGACGGGCTTTCAATGAAACCCGCCCATATCAAATTCAATTCAGAGAAAAGGTGGAGAAGTTGAACTTGTTTCTTTCCTTCTCTTCTATGTCGTTCTATTTTCATATTAAATCCTATGTGTGATATGCGTAGTATTGTCGGTATTTGATATTCTGTTAAATGGCTCTCCTGAATAATAAACTAGGATTGGTAAACTTGCCAATCTTTACCCGGGGATCACTAAATATGACTGGAAGAAACTTCTCCTTCTTTTTTATGGACTAGTTTTTAATTATGAGCCCATAACTGTTGTATATCGGTGTCTTTTCAGCGTATATGCATGTCGGGCAACATATCTAGTCGCTCACAAACATATATTTTCCAACTCATATTTGAACCTTGTAGATTGGAATGAAGCATTATCCAAGTGGAGAGTATGCTATTTATCCAATGTTGAGCAAGGGAAATGCAGTGTGCTACTTTACATTTTGTGTTTTTAGATGTTCAAAAATGAAAGTGTTGGTTTGTGAAGTAGGACATGCTTTCATTATCACTGTTTTCAGTACGTGCTTATATAGGTAAGGATACATATTAAATTTCTCTGTCTGAAATAGGCATTAATATATAAAGGCTGGTGTATTAAGGTCCATACTTATTAAATAGGATATGATAATTGATCTTTTGGTTGCTCGAACCAGATGCCCTTGAAAAGGTGTTGTGGAACCATTGCTATTAAAATCACCGAAGAATCAACAAGATGAGGATGAAGATGATGGTGACGAGAGTGAAGAAACTTCCAAGGAGTCTCATCAACCTATTAATTCCTTAGTAGCAGCATATAGGTTACTCACTCCTTCTGTGAAAGTATGTTCAACTCTAAGCTCCTTGCTTCTTTTTGTAATATAGTAAGTAATATTCTTTTTGTTTGACAGAGTTATCCAGTGAAATTACTTACTTTTATTGCGTGGAATGTTTTGTCTCTTTAAATGGTTTTGGGAAATCCTTAACTCATGAGCTAACTTTTGGAAGTTCTTTCTTTACATGGTATCGTTGTTACTGTGTATCCCAATATTAGTTCTTTCTTTACATGGATTGGGAAGCAGAACTCTAACTTTTAATTATCAAGGTTATAGTGTCTGACAATTCCATACAAATATTGATTATAACCAGATCCCTGAAGAAAAACCTCTTTGTTTGATGGTCGTCGTATAGGCTACGAATCAAATTAGCACATTTCATCCTTTACTACATTAAAATAGTTATATGTGAAGCTTGTATCTTATATTATGTATTGCGATCTTACCTATCAAGACACAAAAACCAAATTCTTCCGGATTTATCACACGAATTAGCAGACCACATACTTGTACATAGATTTTTTCTTTTTCAGGCACCTTTTGTTAGGTTGGTTCGGATGTGTAGGACACAAGTTAACAAGCAAACTAGATAGAGCTTTCTTGGATACTGTAGGAGTGGGATACAAAACGAAGAACTTCACTAGTAACGCACAAAAGAACGAATGTAATAGAGAAAAGAGAGAACAAGAAATGATGGAACGTTTTTCTGCTACCTGACATCACATAAAGTCTGTGATTAGATTGTCTGTTAGAAAGGTGTACCTTTTCTCTGTTTCGAAACAGAGTAATTTCTTTGTTGGGAGACTGAGTGTGTTCTGCTACAACTGCTGCATAATTCACCACACTTTTACTCCTTTGGTCGTTTGAACATCATGTGATTGTTGTAGCTGTTTCGATGCTTTTCTTTATTGTGTTTGCATTTGCATCTGATACATATTCCTCTCTCCTGATTTCAATTTGAGACTGTGTGATAGTCTCAATTCTTGCCATTGAATCAATGTTAACAGTATTATCATTAACACTTTGGCTAACCTCCACTATGTATTTCAGAAACAACCTCTACTATGGCATTGTTAATTCCTTCTGGCATCGAGCAATTTCTTGTTCTTCAGAATCTTGATTTCCAAACTCTTTTCCTCTTTCATTTTGTTGCTGCCCTTCTTCTGCTTCATCATCACCAGAAGTGTTGAGACAGAACAAAGCATAGTATCTCCAGGGATCAACATTAGTTGTGCGTATTTCAGAAACAACCTCTACTGTGGTATTGTTAATTCCTTCTTCTTCTTCGTCTTCATCAGCACCAGTAGAAGTGTTGAGACCCCGCTGGTCAATTTGGTATTTCGTATCGAATTGCATCATGCACAAACTTCTTGATGTCGAATAGGTTCATTGGAACTATGAGCTTGGGTTTACAAATAGTTCAGTCCACAGCTTACTCATTGAATTATTTCGTCGAACACCCAAGTTTTCAACCAATTCTAGTCTACCTTGTCCTCCTCGATCCTTGTTGGGCATTAGTACCAACTATTTGGACATCCCGCTATCATGTAGAACTGTTGCATAAACTTCAGGTCCCCAACAGTAGCTAGAGCCTCGAAATAATTTGAGTTGGACCCAACATTGAAGTCAATTCCCCACTATTTCAATCCCAGAAATCTGGGCATCAACTTCTTTATTAGAGATTTGCTATGTATTTTTGTTTGTGTGTGCTGATTGTGCCTTTTGTCGTCCATAGTTTAAGGGCGATCCATGTATGAAAATGTGATCTACCTCTCTTCTTGCGTTCCCTGTATGTACTATTTAATGATTACTTCACTATGGCTCCTACAATGAGATTGATCTTTGGACTTGATTCAAGACTTTTGTTGCATTATCTCATAGATGGGCTGTTTTTTATATTGGTGTATTGGTTGAAGAAATTGACAGTGGTTTTGATCTGAATAATAGTAGATAAAGCTACCAGAACCATTTGAATTAAACCTGTGTGATGTTAACACACTTCTAAGACAAGAACTGAATTGTTCGAAATTAATTATTATAAGTCAAAATAGTGAGTACAGGGAAGAACTCGTTCTTCATCGATTTAGTGATTTGAGATGCTTTGTTCAAGTAATTTGAATAATATAAATATCAGCATATTTTCATGCTTATGGCGGGTTCTAGAAGGACTTTTTAAGCGAGAATAACACACAAATCGTTGTCCTTCATTGAAGTAGATATCAGGGGAAGAAACCTTCATCCATCTAACGATATCAAGTACTTTATTAAAGTGGATAGGATAGTTATTATGGTATGGTTCTGACCTTAACCTTATCATTGGGATAGTATATATATCAACATATTTTCCTGTATTAAGTGAGAATAAGCGCTGACCTTCTATGATGAGCTGTTCTTCTTAGTAACTTTCAGTTCTTCCATATTTCCAGCTGCACAGTGTTGCCTCGTCCAATAAAAACTGGACTGTATCGTGTGACTTTGCTGCATCTTCCAGCTGATTCTGTGCATTCCCTCAGTAGAAAATT
Organism: Nicotiana benthamiana; assembly: GCA_034376525.1. NCBI lineage: Eukaryota > Viridiplantae > Streptophyta > Magnoliopsida > Solanales > Solanaceae > Nicotiana > Nicotiana benthamiana. The sequence continues at coordinate 10,503,344 of CM067331.1, read as the reverse complement.
GTAATTCTTCTGCTTTGTTCTTTCCTGGCTCCCTGTATGGTTTGAGAGAGTCAAATTGTATCCTACACCGATCCACAAATAATTCTGTCATGCAGTTTTGCATCAGCAGTGCACATACTAGCCTTAGCACCTGGGGAATTCCCATTATTTAGTACCCCATTACCTTCTTGTAACTGCCCCTTAACGACTTGTTCAGCAGCTGCCAATTCCTTATTAATTTGTACAGTTCCATCAACACGATTAGCAGCACTCTTTGATCCTGTACCAATTGAAATAGTTTTTGCATCACTGACTAATTTGACAGAATGCTTAAAAGGCTGATTTGATATGTTTGTTTGTATGGTATGCATTTACAAATATACTAAAATACTTCATACATGAGACTATACATACTTTTGGGACATTAATGAAGCAGATTCTTGCAATTTTTTTGTGTTCCTTTTTGGTTATGGACTTTTAGTTTTATAACCTCGCAAACTATTATCAACTTTGTTGTTTGGCAACATTTACTTCCTATTAACATAGTTATTTTATAATTTCAGGTCATACAGTCTGATGTTCGATAATTTAGCGGGCGGAAGATTTCAATATGAGGAAGAGTTTCAGAGATTATTTGAAGATTGTTATTCGTTAAGATTAGTTATATAGTGACATTAGCTACTTACTTCAAACAATATGAGTGATTTTTTTAAGGTTCTGTGATATTAATATTTTAGATTATTAGTGCTTCCTTTTGTTATTTAAGATTTAATGAGATATACTATAGTTATATGAATTAATATCAATATGTTTTGTTATTTGTATTATTTTTTGGATGAATGTAGTAACTATTATTAATGGTGGCTAAACTTACTGTTATAACTTGTGAATTTTAGTGCCAATTTAACAGTATTAAGACGTTTATACAGGGATATTGTAACCATAATATTGCTATTAAAGATAATTTTTAGCGGCGATTTAATTGACTTTTCTATCCATTAATATGGATGCTAAAGGAGAGATATTGTTGCCAATTTAATTGCCACAAAACAATTACTGCTAAAGGTAAAGGTATGGACTTTCACCGACAAATATTTTGAATTTAGCGACTATAAAAATGGATGTTAAAGGAGCATTATTAGTCGTTTTTAGAATGGATTTAGCAGCCATAATAATTGCCACAAATAATTGCCGTTAAAGCAGATGAGTTTTAGCGGCAATAAATCATACCCTTTACCAGCTTTTGGCAGAAATGCCGCTAAAGGCTTTACCGACCCCGCATCACCGGCTAAAGATCAATTGTCGGTAAATGATATAACGGCAATTGTTATTGCCGCCAATGCCATTTTTGATTGCCATCAAAAGGTCTTTTTTTTAGTAGTGAGATGGAGCAGTTCATGCAAAGGACGATGGTTCAGGCTCGAACATTAGTCCCGAACATGTGCGAGCTTTCTTGGAGCGACATACTTGCGTGGAAGTGGGGACGGAGGGTCCTAACCAACACGTAGTCACCCCCCTGGATTATGACTTGTTGGAGAACTTTGAGCAAGCATGATCAGTGTTTGCCCCTTTATGCGCAACTTCCGAGAGCATAGCGCTTAAGGAGATGAGTGACGCGGAGTATTTCCGGTATGGATTTACAGGTAAGTGTTTTTCTTTTTTCTTTTTGTTTTTGGATTCATTTTATATGCGTAATCTACTTAAAGTGACATTCTTTCCTCTACATGTTAGACTCTCATCATGGAGATCAAGTGCGATCGGAGGGATAACCGAAGGACAACCATTTTCGGGAAGGTGGACTCTAAGTACAAAGAGTACCGCACCAAACATCGTGCAATGGCTAATGTTTTCACTTATGACAACAATTTTTAGTTGTTTCGTGACTTGCTTAAGTAGAAGGAGGAAGAGTTGGCAGAGAAGGTTGAAGAGCTGAAAGAGAGGGATAAAGAGCTGCTGAAGGCCATTGGCCGATGCGGTGAACATCAGGCGACTCTTTTAAGGCCAAGGAGGATGAGTTTAAGGTGATCAATGGGGTGATGGCCGAGAATGCCGACCTTCAGGCTTGGGTGACCACCTTGTCTAAGATTGGTCGAAGAGAAGTAGAGGTTGTTGATTTGAGGGGCGAACTCAACGTTACGGTGGCTCGTGCTAAAAAGGCAGGGTGACTATTGTATCTGAGGTAGCAGCTTTGGAAGACGCCCTTCGTGTTTGTAGGTATGAGGGAGACAATAAGAAGCAGACATTTTGCACTCATGGTAGCGAGATTAAAGAAAAGGATCCAAGATCTGGAGGCGGAGTTGTTCGTCTTGAACAAACAAGTTGTCGCTTTGAAGGCGAAGGAGGTGCGACGAAAATCGCAACCCTCCATGTCTCATACCTCAGTTGATCCCGTCATGCCGCGAGAGTTGTATGAGATATGGATTCATGCTGAGGCTCAACTTGACATGTACAAGTCCGTGTAGGCTAACGGGAAGGTTTCAGAGGCGGAACTCGAGGGTGTTTGTGTCGAAGCACATGCAACCTGCGAAGCTTGCGATTATGATCCCGGTATGCCCGTAGGGGATGATGTCAATGATGATGATGCACATAGGCTCGCCTCCGATTCTTGGTATAACGAGGAGTATGCCACGGGGGATGACGCGACGTAGGGCTGTTGTATTTATTTTGTTTTGCTTTGTTGCTTTTGTCATGGCATCTTCGATCCCTTTGTAAAATGTTTTTATAATACAACAATTATAATAGGATGATTACCTTTTTGTTATACACTTCCGAATTGTTATTTATTTGTTGTGAGGGGGTCGCCGGCTTTTCTATTGCTTGTGTATAACAATGTAGGAGTAGTCGATTGTAGATCTTAGTAGTTCGAGGTTGAATGTTAAGTGATTCGAGTGAGGTCGAGTGTCTTCTTCCGGTGATGGCCTTTGGTCGTGGGGGTTTTATTTTGAGTTTAAGGTTGAAATGTTAACCCATTGTAATTCGAGCAAGGTCGAATGTTTTATATTGGTGATGGCCTTTGGCTGTAAGGTGTTATTTCGAGCTAAGGTCGAAATGTTAACTCGTTGTGATTCGAGCAAGCTCGAATGTTTTCTTTTGGCGATGGCCATTGGTCGTAGGGGTATTATTTTGAGGTTAATGTCGAAATGTTAATCCTTTGTAATTCGAGCAAGGTTGAATGTTTTCTTTTAACAATGACCCTTGGTCGTAAAGGGTGTTATTTCGAGTTTAAGGTCAAAATGTTAACCCATTGTAATTCGAGCAAGGTCAAATGTTTTCTTTTGGCGATGGCCTTTAACTGTAGGGGTGTTATTTCGAGCTAAGGTCGAAATATTAACCAATTGTGATTCGAGCGAGGTCAAATTCTTTTTTTTGGCGATGGCCTTTGTCTGTAGGGATGTTATTTAAAGCTAAGGTCAAAATATTAACCTGTTGTGATCCGAGCGATATCGAGTTCTTCTTTTGGCGATAGCCCTTGGCCGTATGGGTGTTATTTCGAGCTAAGGTCGAAATATTAACCCGTTGTGATTCGAGCGAGATCGAATTCTTCTTTTGGCAATGGCCCTTGGCCATAGAGATTTTATTTTGAGCTAAGGTCGAAATATTAACCCGTTGTGATTCGAGCGAGATCGAATTCTTCTTTTTTTTTCGATGGCCCTTGGCCGTAGGGGTGTTATTTCGAGCTAAGGTTGAAATGTTCATACGTTGTGATTCGAGCGAGGTTGAATTCTTCTTTCTGCGATGGCTATTGGCTGTAGGGCTGTTATTTCAAGATAAGGTCAAATATCAATCCCTTGGTTCACTGTTAGATTTTTGAGGATCACATCCACCATATTCTGTGTTAAGGGTGGCGAGTGGACCTAAACGGTCATGACTGTTTAAGCCCAGCACAAAGAAGATATACAGGCGCATGTGGGCCAGTTCACAATAGGGACCCGTTATGACCTGGACCATTTGGTCCTATGACCGGCTCCTAAGTGGGCCAGTTCAACTGGTCCGAAATGGTCTCAAATGATCCCCAACGACTAGTTTTAAAAAAAAATCTCATTTAAATTATGACCGTTGGCCATTTAAAATGTAGCCGTTATTTCTGCCAAAATAGTCGTTGGCTATTTATGAAATAACCGTTTAACCCCCTCCCCCCAAACTTTATTTAACCCCAATTTTTTTATAATTACACTTTTCCCTATTTTCAACTATAAATACCCCCTCATTCTTTTATTTTTCTTCACCAAATCATCGATCTCTCTCAATATTTCTCTAATTTTCTTCTAAAATTGGTTACTTTGTTGTTGCAACTTGTGTGAAAAATTGTGAAGTTGGTGAATTGAAGTATTCAGGTCTTCCATTCTTCAACGATGATTAATTTTCAACAAGTTTTTCGTCAATTCGGTAAACTCGTTCCAATTATTTAGTTTTAATATTATAGTTTTTTTGTTTTATTTAATTATTTTGTATAACTATAATTAAGATCGTATATTCCTTAAAAACATTTATTAAAAATACGAAAAAAATTCAAGAGTGTTGAATCTAGTGGCCAATCTCTTCCTCCTCTAATTCCCCGGCCTCACTTACCCAACCCTCATATCCGACCTCCACCTGCTCCTATTCTTGATAGTGATAATACTTTATTACAATTTACAAAGAGTCAATATATGCATAATGTTGGAGGTGGTAAAAACTTATATCATGAATATATGAATTCTCTTTATGGATTATGGTAATCCAACTATTGATGAAGAAGATGAGCAAGAAACAGATTTAGATAAAAACGCAACCAGATGATGATACACCCGCTAGTCTTGTTGCTGAAGTGAACCCAACTAATCGAAATGATGCCCCGGTTGACCCCCATTTACTACCCCTACTTTTTCTAGACAACCTTCTAAATGGGCTGAAACATCTCTTGTTTGGCCATTTTTTATTCAAATAAGAGAAAGAAATAAAACTAAGTGTAAAACTTGTGGCAAAGAGATAGATTTTAACTATGTTGATTGGGGGAGAGAGGGGCGGGAAGTTTGAGGAGACACACATAATGATACACCCTCAAGATAAAGCTAAATATTATCAAATGAAAGTTGCGACAGGGGGACAAGTCCAAATAGTCAGCCTGACCCTATGTGATGATCCAAAAGGTCATCACTTACTTTTAATCTAAACTATGTGTTTTCAGGGCTTTAAAAATCTCATTTATCATTACCTCGATTTGCGTGCATAGTCCAAGCGCATAGTCGAAAAGCCTAAATGTAAAAGTCTTGTGAAAAATGATGAGTTTTGATTGTAAAATAAATAAATTTGACTTTGATCAATGTTTTGGGTAAACGAGCCCGAACTCGTGATTTGACGGTCCCGGAGGGTGCGTAGCAAAATATGAGACTTGGGCGTATGCCCGGAATCGAATTCCGGGGTCCCAAGCCCAAGAAATAAATTTTTAAAGAATATTATTTTCTAAAATTGCCTAAAAGAATTTGAAATAAAATTGGATTAGAACATGATGGTATCGGGCCCATATTTTGGTTCCGACATCAGGTACAGGTAGGGGTGCCAATAGTTAAGTTCGGTCGGTCATTTTATAAAATTTATACCACACCAATTTTTCTATTATTCTATTATGTATAACCAAAATTAGACTTTTCGAAACCATCCCAATCATGTCGGTTTCTCTTCGGTATCGGTACAATTTGGTTATTTTTCGGTATTTTTCTAATATCATGTAAAATTCACCAGTAGAAGTAGAATGAAATAACATATGTTCTTTTAAAGGACTTAGCAAAACTCTCTAGATATTTTTACTGTTTAAAGGGTGATGAATTAAAAAAAGAAAAGAAAGATGGCTAGAGTATAGATCCATCAACTATTCTACAATAATGTAAAAGAAATCAAACAAAGCAAAGAAAATATAAATCACATGGGTTGAAAGATAAATCTAAATTATATGAAAGAAAACATATTCAATACATTATAGTTTGCTACTCATAATCCCTAGAATAATTTGTGTCTTGCTAATAAAGATATTTGAAATAACTTAGTTTAAGTAGAAGTTGCATAATAGATTTTAGAAATTAGTATTTTGAGTTTAATTACTTGTTGGCTTGTAATAGTTTTTATAATTCCAAGGCCCAAAGAAAAATTTAATGCATTATTATTTATAAACTTACTAAAAAATATATTTTCCCCATGTAAAATGTATTCCTATGATTAGTCATTTTTGTTATTTTTATAAAATAAAAAAGCTACCTTAATTATCGGTGCGGCTATAGATCTATATAAAAACCTACAGTTTCTTAAAAAGAAACCTAAAAATCAGTTCGGTGCAGTACGGCCGGTCGATTTAGTCGGTTTTCGAATATCCATTGACACCCCTAGGTACAAGTCTTATATGTGATTTAAGACAACCCTGTGAAATTGGTGAAAAACATATGTTATTTGACGTGATTCATACCTAAATTGCAAAAAATGATGTTTTAAGAAATTTGAGGAAAATCTTTGATTTTGAGGGTTAATTCGTTGTTATTGAGGTTATTTTGGCAATTTAATCGCACAGTATGATGTTGTTGAGTTAGTATGTGTTCTTGGTTAGGAGCCCCGAGGGGTGAAAAATTGCAGGTTTTTAGCTGTTGGGATTCTGATTGTCCTTCTTAGGAAAAATTGCAGGAAGTTCCTTTTACGTGAACGTGTAACCGAGGTCGTGAACTGAGGTGTTGGGGTTTCCCTTCGCAAACACGGGCCTAGTCACGAGAACGTAAAGGCTTACAGCCTGGGCTGGGGAGGGTCACCACTTTGTGCATCGCGAACGCGACCACTGGTCCAGAACGCGTAGGCTTGAGGAGCCAAAGCTCCACGAACTCGAGTTGTATTCCACGAACTCGAAGGCCTAGCAGACCTAACCCGTTGCAAACGCAATGGGACCGTAACGAATGTGATGAGTATTTTTACCCAGTTAATTTAAAAGACGAGAAACAATAGCATTACAGGAATTTCATAAATTTTCACAAACCTCTTCTTCTCCAAAGCTTTTAGGCGATTTTTGAAGCATTTAATCACCATACCTCTTGGGTAAGTAATCTTTAACTTGTTTTCTTCAATTTTTTATCAACATCCACTAGATTTCTAGGCCTAAAAGATGAGATTAAGGGTAGACAATTAGGGTTTGGGTAGAGTTAGGGATTTCTGATTAATTGTGATTTAGACTTTGTTTTGGGGTCGAGTTCTGGAACTAAACATATAATCGAGCTCATGGGTGTATGGATGATCGAATTTTTGTTCGAACCTTGTATTTTGACCAAGCGGGCCCGGGGTCAATTTTTGGATTTTTGGGAAGAATGATTAGAAAGCTATAATTAAGCATTGGAATTGGATTGTATAGTATTTGTTGATGTTATTAAGTTGATTATGTATAGATTCGATTGGGTTGGAGCCAAATTTGAAAGGGAAAGCGGTGTTTGAGGCTTGAGTTGGCCGTGGAAGTTCAAGGTAAGTGTTCAGTCTAACCTTAGCTTGAGGGATTAGGAGTTGTGTCCTATTTTCTAATAGCTTCTTGTTGAATACGACGTATAGGCATGTTGACGAGTATCTATATGTTGGCAAGCATGACTGTGAGTCTTAAATTGATATTTGTTGTGTTCTTAAATGATACTATGGATTCTTAAATTGGCGATTCTCGATATTGAGCAAGGACTTAGTTTGTTTATGTGGAATTAACTTATGATTGAGTAATGGTGATAACTGAGACGAGTAAGAGTTGAGTTAAGATTGGTTATAGCTGATTCTCCCTTGCCAGGACGTATATACTTGTACTGTTGAATTCCCTTACCAGGATAGTGTAGTTTATTGTGGATCCCTTGCCGAGACTGTTATTATGATTATTGTTGACTATATATTTGGATCGGGTTGCATGCCACAATAGTTATATATTTGGATCGGGTTGCACAATGCAACAGTCATATATATATGGATCGGGTTGTATGCCGTAACAGCACTACAACAGTATTATTAGTGTATTGTTGTAGATATTGAACTGTCCTTTCATATTTCTATTAAGTTTCTGTTGGATTTGATATGTTTCCCCGAAGCATGTACCCCCTCCCATTTAAACTTCTTATTCCTGTTTATGTTTTGCAGTACATTATATAATTGCACAGGTTTATCTGGAGTCTGGTCCTAGCCTCGTTACTACCTCGTCAGAGTTAGGCCAGAGAATTACCAGCACATGGGGTCGGTTGTGCTGATGCTACACTCTGCACTCTGTGCATAAACCAGAGCAGCATTGGGACAGTAGCTTGGGAGCCGACCTTCAGTCCACAGAGATTCTGAGGTAGTCTTGCAGGCGCCCGCAGGCTCGGCATCTCTTCATATGTTCTTTTATCACTTGTGTCCGAGACAGTCGGTGTTTCTTTCTTTCAGACACTTATATGTAGTAATCATAGATAGTCCGTGAATATTGTGACACCAATTTTTTGGTAGAGACATATGTTGGTTTTTTTTTCCGTATCAATTTTGGTATTATATTTGTCTAAGTCATCCGCTATTATTTAAATGTTTACCACCTGTTATTACAAGTTGTTGAAAAGCAATAAAATGAAAGAGTTAAAGATTTCTAAATTTTGTGGCTTGCCTAGCTTCTATGAGTAACCTCCATCACGACTCCCGAGGATGAGAAATTTGAATCGTGACACCCTAGTACTGGGTCAAATTAATTTCAACCAGGAACTAATACTGTTACCGGTGGTAGTTTATATTATGACCCAAGAAAGACTTCAAATCGGAGAGCGCTTTCATTGAAGCAAGACTTCAAATATGTGATTATAGAGCGTCTATGAGGGAAAGCTTCGAAAATCAGTACTTTTCAGAGGCTGGATCCATTTAGAACGAAGGAATTTTGGACTTGCAGAAACAGAACCAGAGGTAGACGAAGCTTACGATGAAATGCTAGCTAAACTTGGAGAAGATGCAACTTCGCCCGGAAGCGGTGATGAAAATGCCTTAGATAAAAAAATTTAAACAAATAAATAGGCCCACTTATATATATATATATATATATATATATATATTGTATAGATTTTTGTTGTATTTTAACTTGTAATAGATGACCTACATTATATTATTTTTAAGGTTACTGATCGATCCAATATCCTTTTTGCCAATATGCATGAATAGTTAATATCAATATGTTGCTATAACTCTCAAAACACTCAGGAAACTAATATGATTTGATATCCTTTTATATATATATATATATATATATATATATATATATATATATATATATATATATATATATATATATATATATATATATATATATATATATATATATATATATATATAGATATATAAGATATGTAATTTACAATAAATTATCTTAAATAAAATTTTTATAAAAAACTTGTCAAGGCCCACTTAGGCCCATTTAGCAATGTGCCCGACCCACACAGCATGAAACCATTAATTTTTGGTCCCGATCCCGGTCTGGTTATACCCAAAAGCCCAAGAAGTCCGAGATCGTTTAAGCCTAGTCTACGAAGCCCGAGCCCACATAGAAATAGACCGTTTAGGGCTGGCTCGCAAGGCCCATTTGGAATCGGGCCCAGACCGTTGGCCACCCTTATTCTGTGTATACGTTGGAATGGATCATTGTGCACTCAATTTTGTTTTTTTGGAGAATTTTGGGCGTTCCCTAGAGAGCCCCAATTTTGCTTAACATCCGAGTGAGTCCCAGTTTGCTTAATTTTACTTTCTTTGGGGAATACAATGCGTTTCCTAGGTAAGTCCCTGTTTTTACTTTTACCTGCATTGGAGAATACGACGCGTTTTCTGGGTAAGTCCCAGTTTGTTTACTTTTATCTGCATTGGAGAATACGACGGTAGGGAGTATAGAATTTTGCAGTTTCATTCACTGGGGAGTGTTGTACATGTTCGTTTCATTCATATATTGAAATAGTTTCCATGTATCTAGTACCTTCATTGGCCAAACTGGGGAAATGTTCAATAGGCGGGGTGATGAATCGTGCTTGAACTTAGAGACATCCACCGCGTCGCCCAATTAGAATCTTCCCTGAGAACCCGATTGGGGTGAAACTCGGCTGAGGGAAATAGAGGATGACTTGAGGTGTGTCCTCTTTCAAGAGTTGCGGTATTTGAGGTGGGAAATATTTCTATTATTTAGTAGTAATTTTCCTTCCATTGTTTCTAGTTGAAATGCTCATTTTATCAACTGCCCTTGTGACACTTATGTTCCTGTTTAAACTAGCAATAAATAATTAACCAAAATGAAATTTTCCGTACCTCAATCCAATGTGTCGACGAAGGGGGGAGGGGGATTTATAGTGTTACTTTCTCCGCCTGATGTTTGAATGGTTGATGGAATGATGGTTTTAGATTCGGCGGCCATGTTCAGCTCCATTATTTTTTAGCAGTGTCTAAGCTTTGCATGGGTTGGGCTCGCCTCACTTGCTGCAATGTTGAGATTGAGTATCGGTCTGATCTCGTTCAATTCGTACCAACAATAAGGAAGATGTGTCATACTTCATTCATGGACCATCCGATGTTTTGGGGAATGTGAAGATAAGGCAGGATGTGCTCATTCTTTCAAAGGATTGCTCAACAAGTTGTCGTCCTATTATAAAAGGTGGGAACATGGGTTAATATACAAGTTGAATGTGTCAAATGGGGATTTTGTCATGCCAGATAACCATGATCCTATTTTGAACGTGCATATGTCATGCTAGATCCATCGCTACTGGCGAGCTGTGATTTTTGCGTGGATATTAATTATAACTTCTACTTTTATGTAGCATCCTGATCTAGATTAGCATGTGAGGTTTATTTGCCAGACTTTCAAGTGGGTGGTTACATTTTTCCGGTATTAGATCTGAAGGAAACTAAGAAATTTGGCTATGAAATCCTCAGAGACATCGCCAAATTGTTTGAGCAAATAAATGCTAAACTAATTAGTAACAAGATAATGGGGTGGATCTCAGTTGACTTAATAAATCCTAGATCAAATAAAACGAAAGTCTTGTATAGTGAGAAGAAATTAAGAGCATTAATTAGTGGGTTCAATATACCAAGATTGACAAAATATGTAATATCATGAATGTGCAGTAAATGCAATAAATGATAATAGTTATAGTATAAGGGAACTACTACCCAATGATTGTATGATTGGGAGCCTCTTCCTTCTGATGACGTGAAAAGGTATGCAGTTGATATGAATGCAGAATAATTGAGATTTATGGATGAAGGTTGAATAACATGTATTTGAATAAAGTGAATAAGACAACTCTTTTTGGATATTCTTCCTTCTACTTTATAATATGTTTCTTGGTTCTCAAAAAGTCAGCCTCCTCTTGATTCTCTCTCTTCCTATTTATAAGAAATATTCCCCAAATAAACCCTAAAAAGTATCACATAGAGTCTACTCCTGAGTTTAAGTTACCATTGCTACTCTATCTCAGCTACCAGCTTATAGTCGTCGGCCTTTATTTTGACGACCGTCAGCCGTTGTATCGTGACTGATCCCGTCCTACATCATGCTTATCTATTACCGTTGCTATCAAATTTTGACCTATATAACTTATTTATTATTTTCAAAAACAAATTATCATTTATATTTGGGAAAGTATATTAAATAGATTGTTGGTGATACATTCAATTGATTTGACCTATTCAACAAAATAAATTATCTCATTTTACTTGCTAATGCTATTAATGATTTTTAATATTGTTTACGCCCACTAATATGGCTGCTTATCGGGCGAATTGGGAGGCTATTTACTCTTAACAGCTTGACTTATCGATTATCAGCTTCTAAATGTATTAATTCGCTAGCTACCCGGACGAATTGGTATCGGCACAACTCTTATCTGGCGATTATTAAATAATTTATCAGCCTAATTTCTTACTCATCTGAGATTTTGCCTCGTGTTTACGCAATACATTTCATGCTTCATGCAATTAATATTTCATCACAGAAAAAAAAAAAAAGAATGCTAATGGTACTCAATAGTTCTTAACGTTCATGTTTCCTGTCAAAATATCATACGAGTAAGAAAATTGGTACTTCCTCCGTTTTAATTTATGTGAACCTGTTTTACCGGGCACGAAATTTAAGAAAAAATAAAGACTTTTAAAATTTGTGTTCCTAAATAAGTCAAAAAGTGACCCATAATATTTATGTGGTTATAAAAGCTTCTCATTAAAGATAAAATTGTAAGTATAAGCTATATTGTTAACAAATTTAAAAAGAGTTTATTATTTTTGGAATGAACCAAAAATAAAATAAATTTACTGAAATAGAGGGAGTAGAATATTTTAAGTGTCAATTACCCCGAAGAAGAATATTTGTTCTTGGCAAATTAATATACTAAGGCCAGCTGCTAGCACGCCTCTTGCAGGATTTTTTGGAAAGTGTATGTAACACATTTTTTTGTACAATTGCTGTGGTGCTAGATCTACACAGTTAAATTTAATATCTTAAACCCAAAATCAATACTTTAAGATATTTCCAACTTAGACTTCTTTATCAACAAGAGAGGATACTCATGAAATATCCAACAACCAACTCCACAATTATTCAAGCTTTAACAGCTAATTTATGTGTCAAAAATATCATCACATGACAACTACACCGAACTAGAAATCAATCAGGGCCCTCTTAAGTTCTATATATCATTTCGTTATATAAGCCTTTTGATTTTTTGATATTCACAGTTAAAATCTAAAATTTTTAAATTATGAGAAATATTTAAACGGTCTGTTAAATCATGATATATATATGAAAATTTGTCCTAAACCGATAAACCGTTAATAAAAAATTTTAATTTGTTTTCCGTCCGTTAAACCTTTAACCCGTGTTTCCATTCGGTTTTGAATATCCTTATCCACCAACCAAATATAAACTTTTTTTCTAATGAAAAAAACTCAGCATCATACGAACCGTTGGGATGGCATTTTATTGAAAGGACAAAAACAACGTGAATTTTTAATTTAACTTGGAAAATAATAAATTGGTTAGTTGAGTGGTTATCCTGAGCCGACAAGATACGAATAGATACACGGCACGAAGGCCAAAACAAAAGACGCCGTTGTGTGTGTGTGTGTGCGCGTAGTTAGTTGATAGACCAAACTTCTCAGCTAAGCTGGATATCGTATGCTCCGAAACCAATGGCTAATACTACTCCCCCCAATATTACAAACTCCGTTGGTATTGGAATCCGAATCCGCAGCAATTTAACGCCTCGACTCGCCTCCATGGCCGCATCTTCAGCTCTGTCAACTGCTGTCCGAATACCAACCGGTCTATTTGTCATCAACTCCGGTTCGAGTCGACGTGGAGCCGCTAGAGTTGACTCATTTAACGGTCATTGGACTCGCGGCCGCGTCGGTGCGGCCTCTTTATCAACTCGAGCCTCCTCAGCTGCCGCTGCAGCCGTGGAGCCGATAGAAACTAGTTCTTCTGGTAAACTTCTGTTGTATATTTCTGAATTAGTATATTTTTAGAGCATTTTAAAACTCCGCCTAGCGGTCCAATTTCGGGTCAAGCCAGAAGTTTTTGGGTCAGCAGACTAAAAATAAAATTATGATGATAGAGTGAAATGGATATAGAGGATATTATTGAATTGAAGTCAAAATTGAAGAAGCATAAGTATGATTGAAATTGCATTTGTATTATAATAAGATGCTGGTACATAATGCAGTATGAAATAGTTATTGAGTTAAAAGTCGTATAAAAAGAATTTTTTGACCCAAAAATTCCTTACAATGTACATAGCTCATACTCATAGTTATTTTTGTACAGATACTTGAGAAAAGTTTATCCATTTCACGCTTCTTGAGCAAGCTACGATGCTGTTATATTTTGTATTTTAAATTTGAGCTGTTAACTTGTCAGCCGTTCATTGATGTGTAGTATAATTTTGAGCATACAGATGTGTTTTGTTTCTTTGCAGCTCAGGGTATCGAGAACTTGGTAATAATAGGATCAGGTCCAGCTGGATATACAGCAGCTATTTATGCTGCTCGGGCCAATTTGAAGCCTGTAGTGTTTGAGGGGTTTCAGGCAGGTGGTGTACCAGGCGGGCAGTTGATGACAACAACTGAAGTAGAAAACTTTCCTGGATTTCCTGAGGGGATAACTGGCCCTGACTTAATGGATAGGTACAAGAAAAGCTTTTGGGCCTTTATTCTCGTTCATCTATTAAAAGTCTCCTTGGTTATTGATTAAAGGTTTGAACACTGAGAAATTATGTAATTTTGCTAGGATGAGGCGACAAGCTGAGAGATGGGGAGCTGAATTGTATCAGGAAGACGTGGAATTTATTGATGTGAAGAATACTCCTTTTACTATCCAAAGTAGTGAACATAAGGTGATGCATCCTTTAGTTGCAGGTTGCTCTGTCTAGGTTTTGTTATAGCTGCTTCAATATTTAATCCCCATCAAATTGTTTACCTTTTCTGAATTGGAGCTTTGATCTTTATTAATTTATACGGATGATTTAACTAATTTGATGGGGTAAATAATATAAGGATGGCTGCCATTTGTCAAGACCCCAACGATCTTTTCTTCTCTTCTTTAGTGTCACTAAGGTTGGTTACATCTTTGGACTAATTAACAGTTTATATGTTTTTGTCAAGTTTGTACTATGTTCTTAAACAAGTGCCCGGGAGAATTACAGGAACTTAGATGCTAACTTAACCGTTTCTCATTTGGTTTTCTCTTTCTTTTAAGAGTTCTAAAAGATGTTAACAAGGCAGAACAAGATACCTCTCAATTAGTTGCATTATTTTGGATAAGGTCAATTTCCTCTATTGTTATAGAGAACCATGCTATTAATCTTGATCTTCAAGATACCTTAGCCATGATATAAGAGTCTGACTTGTTCTTTGTACCTTTGATGTGTGAAAGAAAGAGCATCCTTGGTTTTTTGCCTCCTAAATGTGAAATAAAGAACATCTTTAGTTTTGTTTTCCGACTAGAATCCTTCAAGTCTCTGAGGTTCTTCTGATAGTCATTGTTCAGGAAAGTATATCTGCATATGCGGTACCAGCTCTCTTTTATTTCCTCCGTATAGCAACAGGGATTCTTGTTTCATTTGTTTCATATGTTGTAAGAGATGTTGAGTTTGAAAAGCATTAGTTCTTGCAGATAGACTTCTAGTTGGCTCACACCAGTAGACACTAGATGTGTGGTTCCCACATTAGGGTCATTATATTGAATAAGTGCTCACTTCTGTATTTTCCAGGTAAAGTGTCATAGCCTTATTGTGGCTACAGGAGCCAATGCAAAAAGGTTGGGATTGCCCCGTGAAGATGAATTTTGGAGCAGAGGAATTAGTGCTTGTGCAATTTGTGATGGAGCATCACCAATTTTCAAGGGTCAGGTCCTTGCTGTTGTTGGTGGTGGTGATACAGCTACAGAGGAAGCAATATACTTAACAAAGTATGCACGCCATGTCCATTTACTTGTCCGCAAGGACCAACTAAGAGCATCAAGGGCAATGCAAGATAGGTAATTGATGTTTATGTACATTTCCTATTTCCATTTTTCTTTTTTTCCCTCAAATTGTTGTAGCATAAGGCATTAGAATCCATCTCAAAATTGAAGTTGTAATCTGATGGGCCATTTTGTTTTCTTTGGCAGAGGGCTGTTAGGGTCATATAATACTCTCCTTCTCTGCAAATGTTTTCCTAGTTTAAAAGGCTTGAAATGATGTAGAAGAATTTAAATGTTGTGAAATTGTCAATGTTACTTCTAGGCATTTCAGACTGAGAGATGAATGATAGGAGTGTTATTCAAGTGTCATTTCATGGCTACTTAGACATAGGACACTTAACTGTCATCTGTAAAAACATCTAGAGTAGTTCTCTTACTCTAAGATGTCTATACACCTAGCTGTTTTACCTATATTTAAAAAAAATAATCACTATCTACATTGAAGGTGCTGGTTCTTTACTTCATATTCATGTAACAAACCACATGACTTTTCCTTATGACCCGTTAAAGATGCGAACTTGAGAATGCATAATATGTTAGTTTGATGATAATTGAAATGCTGTTACTTTGCATGCAGATATGCACATATGCATGTTGCAGAAGGATGTTCAATAGGATAAACATATTTGAAAGAACAGGATCTTTGAGGTTGAGAAATGTGTTTCCCGATTATCCATTAGTTCTAGAAGACAAATCAATATCTTATAACTTCCATTAGCTGTTTATCGCTGTTATTCCTTTTTTCATAAGTCCTCCTAATTCTTATCAACCCCCCCCCCCCCCCCCCTTTTTTTTTTTCTAGTGTTAAATCTAATTCAAGATACAGTAGCCTGCCAGATCAGCATTATTTCTCTAATTGAATTCTGGTTCTTAATTAATCTCTCTCTCTCTCTCTGGGAGGGGTATGCTATATACGATGTCAACTTGTAATGTGCCAAGCTGTAAAATCCTACTTAAATGGCAAAATATATGGACAAAATTCAATAAAGAAACCAAACCAACTGCACAACTTCATACTTTAAGAGCGTCAAAAAGCTGCTGATAGAAAACAATTGCCTTTTAGTCGTCAGAATTAGTCATTGTGTTTGGAGTTTTCGTATCTTGCTGACCCCTCAGCTCTCCTTTAGAAACAACCTGACAATTTACTTTTCTTTGGTTACCCTAACTTCATTAACCATATTGCTTTCATCACATCCAGCTCCTTCACATTTTATAACATACTTATCACTGCATTTGTGAGAGCAGATAACACACTCCAAAATTAGCCATCTCCTTTAGCTTCTCCTAGGTTTTGCAATATAAAGCACTCAC
Source organism: Nicotiana benthamiana (assembly GCA_034376525.1). Taxonomy (NCBI): domain Eukaryota; kingdom Viridiplantae; phylum Streptophyta; class Magnoliopsida; order Solanales; family Solanaceae; genus Nicotiana; species Nicotiana benthamiana. The sequence goes on along the minus strand of CM067331.1, from coordinate 10,486,567 downwards.
TGTAGAAGATCCCAATGATTGTTGTGAGCTGGGTCTTGTCAAAGGCCACAATCTGAGATGCATCAATGCCTGTCTTGTTTTTGCTCTTTAATACTCAGCGTTTTATTTCATTATCTTATTAAGTATAATTGACAGTTCTTCGAATATTGACTTCACAATGTCATTGAAAGGGAGTCAACAAAGATTTGTATTTTTTATTACGCTATTCTAGTACGTACTATGGGTTCTCCCTCATAGGCATAAAAAGGGTTCAATATTGTGTTGTACACACTAGTGAATGTACTCTCTGCATTACAATATCATCATGATTTGAGTTCAGCATGCACCTGCAAGTCGCGTGACATGATTGACCAATGTCGGGTATCCTCTAATGAGTGATATGTTAAATTATCTAGTGTTTGTTGTTTGACTCTGTAATGACAGCTCACTTTGGGTTGCTGCTGATTATTTTTCATTTTTGCCTCTTCCCCTGCTACAAGCTATTGTGGCTTTTATTCTTCTTGCGTCATACCTATTTCTGTAAATGTTGTCACATATCTATTTGACCTATGAAGCGGATTGAATTACTAATGAGCTATATATTTCAAGTTTCAACTCCCTGAAATGTTTGTTTAACAGGTTGATTATGCGGAATGTTTCAGAGTTTTCAACAATCCAAACATCACTGTGCATTTCAACACTGAGACCGTGGATGTCGTCAGCAACCCTAAGGGCCAGATGTCAGGAATTTTGATCAGAAAAGCTGATACTCAGGAAGAATCCGTGATTGAGGCAAAAGGCTTGTTTTATGGTATAGGTCATTCACCAAATAGTCAACTGTTGGAAGGCCAAGTTGAACTTGATAGCTCAGGGTACATATTGGTCAAGGAGGGAACGGCAAACACTTCTGTGGAAGGTGTATTTGCAGCTGGAGATGTACAGGTACTTACAGCAATTTATTATTTTATTTCTGCTGTTTTTTTTTTCCTTTTTCTTTTTGCTATTCTTGTACTTCAGGTGGTGATTGCACTCCTAAGAAAGTTCAGGTTAATTATGCATGATCTTTTTAGATGTATCCTGTTTGCTGTATGAACATCATGTCTCTAGCCTGTTCATTGAAACATCTGAATTAAGTCCTCAAGAGAAGTTTGTGTCAAATAAGTTCCTCTCTCTTTTATAAACTTAATTTTCAAGGTGTTGCAATGAGAGAGGGGAGCCATCCAATAAAATGTAGTGTGATGCCATTTCTCAGACCTTCTCTTTTTGAATTCTTAGGTTACCTGGGTAGAGGAAAACCTGAGATTGACTCGTGATAGTATAAAACAGTTTCGGATATCTTGGGTCGGTGATTCAGGGGGCAGAGAGATTGACGGGGATGTAACTCATTGTATAGGAGCGGGGTGGTCGAAGTGGAGGCGTGCATCAGGAGTCCTGTGTGACAAAAGAGTGCCACAGAAACTCAAGGGGAAATTTTATAGAGCTGTGGTTAGACCTGCCAATGTTGTATGGGGCGGAGTGCTGGCCGGTGAAGAACTCTCATGTTCAGAGAATGAAGGTGGCGTAGATGAGGATGCTCAGGTGGATGTGCGGGCTCACCAGGTTAGATAAGATTAAGAATGAAGTTATTCGAGAGAAGGTGGGGGTGGCCCCGGTGGATGAGAAGATGCGTGAAGCGAGGCTCAGGTGATTCGGGCATGTGGGGAGGAGAAGTCATGATGCCCCAGTGAGGAGTTGTGAGCGACTGGCCGTGGCCGGCGTGAGACGAGGCAGAGGGAGGCCTAAGAGGTATTGGGGAGAGGTGATTAGGCATGACATGGCTAGAATGCGGATTTCCGAGGACATGACCCTTGATAGAAAAGTCTGGAGGTCTAGTATCAGGATTGTAGAATATGAGTTCCTAGAATTTTTCGTACTCCTTTTCCAGGGTTGGGTGAGGCTTGACAGGGCTATCCATAGATGATTTGTACATTAGATTGTGTCCCCCTTATGGTAGTTATTTGTGGTAGTTACTGTTTGATATTATTGCATGCCATTTTATTTATGGTTCTTATGTTTAGATAACTATTTATGCGATTTCTGCTGAATTCACTAATGCTCTTTTGTTTTTGTTTTTATTTTTCCTTTCCTTCCATGAGCCGAGGGTCGATTAGAATCAGCTTCCTGCCCTTTCGGGTAGGGTAAGGCCTGTGTACATATTACCCTCCCAGACCCCACCTTGTGGGACTATATTGGGTAGTTGTTGTTGTAGTTGTTATTTTTCTCGCCGTTTTCCTGTAGAATGAAACTCATCTTGTGATTTCTTGTTGCAACTTCTTATAGTGTGATACTTCCTCATATCACAATGACATGTTCTCCATACGTAGGATCATGAATGGAGGCAAGCCATCACTGCAGCTGGCTCAGGATGTGTAGCTGCTCTATCAGTGGAGAGATATCTCACAAGCAAAAATCTTCTTATTGAATTTCACCAGGTATCTGATTTCTAAAAGATACTGATTTTCGGTCCTGTATATTTCCTTTACAAGTAATTTGATACGCGTATATAATCATACTCTTAAGTGTTTTTTTAATCCAGCGCCCAAACATTGCTGACATATATTTAATTTTTGCATTTTCTTCGATAGATATGTAGTTGTCAATTTCATAACCTTGGTATTCCCGTGAATTGTAAGTTATTGGTCTTTAAAAAAAATTGCAACTTATTAGTTACAAGTGCTGGTATCCTAGTGACCTAATTTAATGCTTTCTAAAATGTATGGAATAATGTAGGGTGATAGAGTATTCATGTGAATCTGCATGCTTGTCTACACTTACTGTATGGTATTGAGAGGATTTAAAACATTATTACTTATGGACTGTCATATCATCTATGACAATAATAGTTTGTATGAACTCTTTTAGCTTAGTGTGTGCACAAACCTTCCTCACAAAGGAAAGCGAAAGCGAGAAAGTCATCTTTGCAAACAAAGGCCTTCAATTTATCTTGATTGCGACAATTCAATCAGGATGGTCTGAAAAAGAAACTGTTGTACTGAAACATCAAAGAGATTCATTTAAAGTTCTCGGTTGAGTTACCCTTTCAATTTTAGTTTTTTCATGGGGAAACAGAAAACTGGAGAATTACACTTTATAGTTGATTAATTTATGGATGCTTGGCAGTGCTGCACTATCTTCCTATGTTGCGCGGACTCTTCATTTTAACCACCGCACCCGTGTCGACACGACACTAGTACTGTAAGCAGTGTTTTGGAGAGCGAGAAGCAGAAAAAAGAGAGGAGGCCTCGCTTCACCAAAGCGAAAAGCGTGAAGCGAAGTGAGCTTTTTTCATGTGAAGCACAATTTAATACATAAATAAATAAATATTAAATAAGCAAAGATAAATGACCAAGAACTTAATAAAAATAAAATATTAAGCAAATGTTTTAATTCTTAAATTAAGAAGTAAATAATAGATACTAAACTAGATAGTCAATAATCCTCAAAAGTCACAATATATTAAGCTAATGCAAAACCAAATCACAAAAGGAGCAACATCCTATTCTTAACAACCCAAAAAAAAAGAAGTTAAAACAGGGCATGACAGTGAACAGCAAAAAAACAGAGCAGAAGCATAGTGAACAGCAGAAATTAAAAAAAAAAAAAAACAGAGCACTCGCTTTTAATAGAAAACAGGGCAGAACAAAGAACTGACAAAATTAGAAAGAAGAAGAGAAAGAGAAGAAGAAAAAAGAGGAGAGGAGTCGACCAGTGAACAGCAGAAATTTTTTAAAAAAAACAGAGCAGAACCCTAAAATAGAAAACAGGCAGGATAGAAAAGAAGAACTGAAAAAATAGAAAGGAAGAAGAGAAAAGATGAGAGGAGACAAACAGTAGTAGAAAATCAGAAGAGGAAGAGAAGAGAAGAAAGAGAAGAAGCAGAAGAAGAGAAGAGAAGAGAAGAGGAGAAACTTACCTGAGAGAAGACAAGAACTCAAAGGCTTGCAGTAGTTAAGAGAAGAAGAGAGTCGTCGCAGCATAGAAGCAGGTGTGCTTGGAAGAAATGTGAGTGTATTTGATTTTTTTTTTAAAAAAAAACCTTGGCAGTCGCTGGACCTCGCTTAAGCAAGCTTTTCTCGCTTTTTTCCATTGCCTCGCTTCTCGCTTTTTTGCCTGAAGCGTGCGCTTATTTACAGATGCTGCGCTTCAGGGCAAAAAAACATAGACCCTCGCCTCGCCTCGCTTTTTCGCTTTAAGCGAGAAGCGCTCGCTTTTAATAACTTTGATTGAAAGAGTGTGGCATTCGTACCGGGTGTGGTCAATCGAGATCGGGTACTTTGACCACAATCCATGGATAAATTTGAGGAAAAATGAAAAAGGAAAGATTGAATTTTACTTGGTGCTTGCTAGTGCCTAGTGCCTACACTTGAGAAATTCTCAAAACGAAAGATTGAATCATTGGCTGCACTCCACTACCTATAAATTTTCCACAGAATAATTCTCATAATTTAGTAAATCTTTATAGATCTAGTTTTAGAATTTTGAATTATTTGTTGCAGAATCCCCAAAATACGGAGAGAATTGCGAAGGTAGATCCGGGTTGGTTGGTCCGGAAAGTCATGGGACCGCATCCCTACATGGATCTGTACCCCCGAATCTAAAAATTCAGATTATGAAGGGTCCGACCTCTAGATCCACACTCGAACAGGATACCTACATCCGAGTCAGAACAACATAGTTTTCTGTTTTCTCCTGTTTTTGCTGAGCTTTTTTTGTAATATTATGCAGCATAAGGATCAGTGATTTATTTGTACTACTTTATCCTTACCTTATAAAGTAATACACACTACCCTCTCCCCAGACCCCACTCGTGGAATTTTACTAGGTCGTTGTTGTTGTTATCTTTACCTTATAAAAAATAATAATATTTGTACTACTTTGTGGGTTATATGAAGTGAACTGGGTTATACCAACCATGGGGCTTTATACTTCCCTAACAGAACTCCCGCTTTTTTTTTTTTTAACTATATAAGTATCTATATCCTTTTTGATTTGCACTATTGTCCAATATCCTAGACCAATAGTTCATTATCTAATGAATCTTCCCGGATTTTGTGATTCATCAGCCCTCTACTGAAGAAGTTAAGAAGGAACTCACCGAGAAAGATGTCCAAGAAGGTTTTGATATAACACTTACAAAGCATAAGGGCCAGGTATGAGATCTAGGAAGCTCAGATCTTTCTGACCATAGTCTGTATTCCTATCTGATTCATTTTTATTGTTTTCCTTCTCAGTATGCTTTACGGAAATTGTACCACGAGAGCTCAAGGATTATTTGTGTACTATATACATCACCAACATGTGGTCCATGTAGGACCTTGAAACCGATTCTTAGCAAGGTATGCAACTCATTTTGATGGAAATCTTACCAGAGGATGTGTAACTTCTATGTGTCCTTTCAATTAGCCATCAACTCTCTTTTACATTAGTGAATTGTAAAAGAAAAAGTTAGCCAGACATCACATTTCTCTTGCAAGTCAAAAGGCCAATTTGTGAAGAGTGTGAAGTGTTACGTCCTGTCAAACTTTATTGATCCATGACGTGGTTAATTTGTCTTACAAGTTTCTGTTTCAGTATCATATATCATTTTTGTGAAAGTTGATTAGTTGAAATCTTATGATTTCAATTGAGGAATAACCGAATCTTGAGATAAACCTCAAAGGGGGAACCCCTATAAAGGTTGTTTAAAGAAAAGAGCTTTGTGTTTCAATTAACTTTGGATCATCCTTACTTCTACTCGCTAATAGTTGATTCCTTTAGCTGCTTTGCTGTTGAGTACTGGCTTTTGTAGTGCTTATAACTAACCTTCTTCATTGTGCTTGTGTTACAGGTCATCGATGAATTTGACCAGCATGTACACTTTGTTGAAATTGATATTACTGAAGATCCAGAGATTGCTGAGGCAGCTGGAATTATGGGTACTCCATGTGTACAGTTTTTCAAGAATAAGGAAATGCTCAGGTTGGTTACCTTTGGCTTTTCTTTCCACCATAAGTATAAACTGCTTAATTTCTATATTCTAAATGACCTAAACAGCTGTCTTCTTCTCTTAGTTCTTTGTTGCACGAGTTCCATCTCAGTCATTCTTTCGTAGCTTCACCATACACCAAGTAAAATAAGCCTCGCTAGTCGGGCTCTAGCCCTATGAACTTGGTTTCGTCGGAAATACAATTTCTTGCAGCTTCACTCTTACTTTCCATTGTCCTGAATCGATTTCCTTATGTTACCTCAAGATTCTTTTTGCTCTGGTCTTGATGTTTCTTAGGAAGATATCATCTTTGATTAAACCCTCATTCTCTTTTTGCTCTTCTTTATTACATAGCAAATGAGGAAAAGAGAACTATACTTCCGCGTACAGCTCTGTATACATGTGCTCATTCTCCTTGCTTTGTTGTTCTCTGCTACTCATGGCTATCGTCAAGCACGGCTCCCTTAACTCACTTCCCCTCTCCATTATTATCACATAGTATAGTCCAACCAAACACCTAATTATGAAATAAGTTTTAATTTGTTATGTATTTTCCTTTGTACCAACCAAATGGAGCATCAAATTCTGGATGTGTTATGTTAGCATTTAGCATTATTATTAGTTGAAACTCGTTTGACATTTACCATCTTGCCTCTAGCTAGTGTCATCCATCTTCTGCCCCAATTTCTGCACCATTCGATCTCTGCCTTAGTTACTGCAGAGAATCGTTGGAAAAAGCAACTTTGGTAGCATCTAATTTTTTAAGCAGCTTGACTTGTTTTCGTGCTAATTCCTCTTCTTTTTTGGATATGCAGGACTGTATCGGGTGTCAAAATGAAGAGAGAGTATAGGGAGTTGATTGAAGCAAATAAATGAAGGCTTTTTTGGTTTAATCTTTGTCAAATCTCCATTTTTTCAGTTGATTTTCCTAATGCATGGTAAGCAAATCAATTTTTCAAAAGGGTAAAATGAACAACAGCCCAATACCTTGTATTAGCTCAATAACAAGTAGTAGCATGCTTCCATCGAATGTTCTGTGTGTCGCAAATTTCTTAAGTGCAAGAAACTGAGATTACTTTCCCTTTCGCGTTTTTCTTCATTTTTTTGGTTTTTATTTTTCTTAAATTTGTTTCTTGCTTTCGGATGGGAGCGGGGGACCAAGCAATTTGACCTTATCAATAAAAAATTAGAGTGATAGAAATTTGTCACATAACCATGGTTAAGTGATAGCGTGTAACGAGTCTTGCAGTTTTTGGCTTGGTCAATATGCCCTGTCGGGTAATATTTTTCTGGAGAGGATTGTGCAAAAACCGCGTCCATGAAGCATAGCTCAATTGCATTTTTTCCACTAGACACATGATCGAAGTTTTTGGTTTCTGCATTTTGATTGAAATAATTACAGATAATTCTGGTTTGTAACTTGATTTTTCCTTTTGTAAATCAGTTACTAAGCTGAGTTCGTCTAGGATTTGTCAGCTATAAAACAAGGGGTCGCGACCACGCTTTACTTTCGAAGAGCATCCTCATGAAACTACACTGCGACATTCGAACACTACCACAACAACTACTTATCAATAACAACGATAATATTATTTCTGCTGCTTCTTTAGCCATTCAATTTCAATGACGAAAGAATTATTTCTCCTCCTAGTTTAGCCCTTCAATTTCACCTTCATACTCGACAAGACTTTTGGTATATAAAACCACATCACTTGCCTGCACTGCGCGGTCCAATATATAGGCGAACTGAGACCAAATCATTTTATCTCAGATTATACATGTTCTACCGTGTCATGCAAGGAAATCTCAAGGACACGTTTGTGTTTTATCATTAGGAGCTCATACATTATTTGATAGGCCAGGTACGTAAATTGGTACTACTCGCCAAAACTTGGAGATGTTCGCTGCTTTAACTTTGAAAATTGGATATGTTTGGGATGGTAGAATTGATGAAGAAGAAGAAAAAGAATTATTGTCGCCCTTCAATGGGATGGTACCAGCTAGTATAATGCAGCTGCCGGAAAGAATGGAGATTGATGAAGATGAGTGTTTGAATGATGACTCTGTGGATTGTTTAGAACAATTTGGGACCAGGAGTGTACATATGCCGGGTTTTTTTATAAACTAAACAAAACCAACAAAGTCGGGTTTTTCTTGGATTTTTCGGATTTATTCCCGACAAAATCTTCATAGCATAAAATTTATAATTTTTGCTCTAATATTTCTTAGGTCCTAGTAAGATAAAACAATATAAGATATTACCCAATAAAATAATATAAGATGAGCCATGATTATACTAAAATACTCAAAAAATCGCATAAGATAAATATTGCTAATTAATAAGTCATAATAAAAATAAACATAATCTAAAAGTACTAAGTCATGTTAAAATAAGTACAACTAATAAATACTAAGTATTAATTACATGAATAAATAATATTAAAAGTAAGTTGTGCATTTTCACTATCTAAGCCAATGCAAAACTAAAAAAATAAATATCCAATACGATTGTCATTCCTAATATTGAATTGAATTTTTTTTGCTAGCACTAATACTGATTTGATTTTGCTTTGGACTTTACTTGAATTACTAACTTTTATGGGGTTATAAACTTATTTGACCATTCAAAAATTCGAAGTCCAAGCTTGAGATAGTACATTAAAAGAGAGAACTATTAAAGAGTTTAAAAATTATTTATAAATTACATTACAATAATTAGTTTTATGTTTAAAATATTTGTACAACTTGTATACATGTAATGTCGGGTTGGTTTGGTTTCGGTTTGACCTTTTTAGTTAAAACCAAACAATTATGGTCGATTTTTTTTCTAACACCAAACCAAATCAAATCAACAATAGTCAGGGTTTTTGGTTCTGTATGACTCGAATTATCAGTTTGGCACGATTTGTCGATTTCCTTTGCACATAGCTGCTTGGGACAGAGGTGAAAAAAGTCTTGTGCATACCATGCTCGCATATGTTTCATGGAGATTGCATTACAAAGTGGTTAGACAAGAGCCATTATTGCCCTATTTGCCGTTATGACATGCTAACTACCTAGCTTCGTGTTTCTCTCACTTTATTTATTTAGTTATTTATTTACTTATACAGTAATTGATTTGATTGAGGAAGCCGAGTTGAATAGAACATCTTGAACAAGTTGAGAACGAAAAAATATTTCCTCTATGGCATTTTTTGTTTAAGTTACGCCAACAGGTAAAAGAAAAGCAGATGACTCAAGTAAAAGAGACCAAAATGATAATTTTATCATTCGCATACCATGTACAGAATGAGCTAAAGAAAAGTTGAAAGTTTAAAAACCATAATTTCAATCTCTTCTGACCTGCTGTATTTTTGGCATTATTCTATACAATGCAAGTTCTTCGTGATCAATTAATTATGAGACGCGTATTTCTATTGATTTTTGGATATCACTGTTACTCAATCACCAAATTAGACAATTATTGGGTTCACATTACATTAACTAAATAACTATCATCAAAACTTACATTCAACAAATTGAACCTGAAACTGTTGCTGCAATGCATGCTCGATGCCACTTTCTAAAAAGTAAAGAGTCACTAAACAAAATTCATCAGCAATATAGGAGAATTATTCAAGGAAATGGATAACTAGACCGCGGTATAGGAACAATATAATCAAGAAAATTGATAATTCGTTGAAAGAAAAGAAATTGATAATACACTATGGTACAGACTTCAGCTCTTAGTTACGGATGACAAATTTGAAAGGATGATTCAACTTCAAGAAACAGAGTCAGATGCGTCAGGAACGTCGTCCAGGATAAAAGAACCTAGTTTCCCTGTTCTAAATAAAGTAAGGAATTTCTTTGATACCATTGTCCGAGCCTCTGAAGCTTTATGAGGTATCTTTAGAGCCTTCTGCAATGCTTCAAACTGGTGGTCTATTAGAGCTTCTAGGTCATTTTCATCTTCCAAACTACCATTGAACTCCGAGAGTGTGATGTAAAGTGTGCGTTGGACTTCACTAACCATATCCTGTGCACAGAAAGGACCCCCATAAAAATAATAGCAACAACAAAATCAACGTAGATCGATGACTAAGAGCTTTTACTAGGCTAATCAGCTAAGTTAAATGAGTTTTTCGCATTAAGAGGTATGGAAATACAGTAAAGTTCTTAAGAAAATCAGATTCTGAAATCAGTTTTCACCTGAACACGGTAGACATCCGATTTGTTCATGGGCTTCTTGCTCTTATTTTGAAGATATTTGATATTAGATTCAGGTTTCTTGTCCAACTCAAGGTGAAGGTCCTCAGTTTCCCTGCTAACCAATTGCTGCCAATGAAGAGGAGTCCCTCGAGTGTTTTAACACTGCTAATAGGTATTGAGCAATTCGCTCTTCACCCACCACAGAATCTTTCACAGACCCTGCATAAGCATTATGCATTAAATTTGAAATGGAATAAATATTGGACCTGAATAAATTACTACAACGTTGTCATGGATCCTGCTTCAATTTGCTGACCAGTTGAATTTTGTATGGCAAACCTATTTCTCCCACCTTGAAATGGATATTAGTTCTTATTTATCTATTAATTGATTTATTCATACAATTTGGTAAGTGATAGAACGTCAGAATTTTTTTGGCTTGTGACATAACTTCAGAATTGATACAAATAAAATTTCAGATTAATAAACGTAGAAAAGCAAATGGACCAACTAAACCTAAGTGGAGCTTATCTAATGTAACTAGCTGCTATGTGAACACCACAGACTAACTTCATGTAATATTTGTTTTCTTTACTTTGACAAGAGGGGTTGCTCTGATGGTAAGCAACCCCCACTTCCAACTGAGAGGTTGTGAGTTCGAGTCTCCCCAAGAGCAAGGTGGGAAGTTCTTGGAGGGAAGGATGCCGGGGGTCTATTTGGAAACAGCGTCTCTAACCAAGGGTAGGGGTAAGGTCTGCGTACACACTACCCTCCCCAGACCCCACTAAGTGGGATTATACTGGATTATTGTTGTTGTTGTTACTTTGTCCTTTAGGAGCTACAGATCGTGGGAAGGGAGGTGATTATGCAGGCCAGAAAAGACAATAATCATGCCTATCAAGTACTGCAACAAAATTAGTTCCAAGTTAAGAAAATATGATTTGTTAGGAAGTGGCCTTCCTCGTAGGGCACAATAATCGAGAAAATAGCTCCTGACAGGCATATAGATCTCTCTAAGTAGTGGCAAGCTCTTTTTCATAAGCGACTTGTCTTTTCAGAATTGACTATCTGCATGCCCCAAATACCAAATCTAATCACAAATCCCAGCTTCTCAGTAAGATAAAAGAACTGCAATGACAATATTATAATCTACAGTTCAAATAGGTACACACCTGCAAGAGCTAGCTTTAGCCCGGTTTCTATATCTGGGATACTTGGAACCAACACTCCTGGAGTGTCCAGCACATATACACTCGGTCAATGTGCAATCTGTATGCAATAGTTTAGCATCAGTAAGAATAACCAACAAAAGAGCATCCAATAAAAGGTGGCCCAAATACAACAACAACAACAACTACCCAGTATAGTCCCACCAGGTGGGGTCTGCGGAGGGTAATGTAGACGAGCCTTACCCCTACCCGAAAGGACAGAGAGGCTGTTTCCAATCGACCCTCAGCTCAGTGGAGAAAAGGAAAAACAACAATAAACATAAAAACAAAAACAAAAACAAAAACAATAGAGCATTAGTAACTCCAGCAGAAATAGCGTAAATAATTATCTAAACATAAGAAACATAAATAAAATAACATGCAATAATATCATACAGTAACTACCATAACTAACAGCCATAAGGGAGACATAAGCTAAAATACGAATCATCTATGGATAACCCTGCCGACCCTCACCCAACCCCGGGTGAGGAGTACGAAAAACTCTAGGAGCCCCTATCCTACAACCCTGATACTAGACCTCCAGACTTTCCTATCAAGGGTCATGTCCTCGGAAACCTGCATTCTAGTCATGTCATGCCTAATCACCTCTCCCCAATACTTCTTAGGCCTCCCTCTGCCTCGCCGACCGCCAGCAATCTCCAGCCGCTCACAACTCCTCACCGGGGCATCGGGACTCCTCCTCCGCACATGCCCGAACCACCTCAGCCTCGCTTCTCGCATCTTCTCATCCACCGGGGCCACTCCCACCTTCTCTCGAATAACTTTTCTTAATCTTATCTAACCTGGTGTGCCCGCACATCCACCTGAGCATCCTCATCTCCGCAACCTTCATTCTCTGAAAAAAGGTGGCCCAAATAAGTTAAGATAGTCATGAAATTTTGGAGTCAAAGGACCTCATAGAAATATGGACTATGGAGATAGACATAGGAAATTCAAAAAATCATTCAGGAAGACTGAGAAAACTATGAGTTCACAGTTAACAAGAAGTTTTCGAATAAATTAACTTCTTTTTTTTGAGACGGTAACAGTTTATCGAATAAATTAACTCTTGTCACCACATATATAGTCTTCCACTTCTTTCAGTTGTTTAAAAGGCACTACTGAATCTTTCTTTTAGAGAAGAGATGAATAAAAAAGTTAAATCCACAGAACAATACTTTATACTTATGAATGCAATCTCGAATAACTTTTCTTAATCTTATCTAACCTGGTGTGCCCGCACATCCACCTGAGCATCCTCATCTCCGCAACCTTCATTCTCTGAAAAAAGGTGGCCCAAATAAGTTAAGATAATCATGAAATTTTGGAGTCAAAGGACCTCATAGAAATATGGACTATGGAGATAGACATAGGAAATTCAAAAAATCATTCAGGAAGACTGAGAAAACTATGAGTTCACAGTTAACAAGAAGTTTTCGAATAAATTAACTTCTTTTTTTTGAGACGGTAACAGTTTATTGAATAAATTAACTCTTGTCACCACATATTTAGTCTTCCACTTCTTTCAGTTGTTTAAAAGGCACTACTGAATCTTTCTTTTAGAAAAGAGATGAATAAAAAAGTTAAATCCACAGAACAATACTTTATACTTATGAATGCAATCTGAATCTCAGAGAAGGTAACTGGTTTTCCTACTAGAACTAGACTAGCAACTTTAGTGTCTAATATATGATATATTCCCACAAACGCGTTTCTTTTTGTTTTCCTGCTAGACCAAAATGAGCCAGCTCACATGTGTACAACATGGGAGCAATCAACTTTAGCCTTAAGGAACAAACAACAGCATAATCTGACCCTCTATGTTGTTGAGTATTTCTAACCTTGAATCCAGCAATATCTTGAGTAACACCAGGCAAAGGTCCCACTCTAGCCTTCTTCATCTTTTCCTGCACTAAGATCATAATCATCAATAGACATACACTCAAAAACATCGCCACTATCAGCTTCCTACAACAGCCCCCAGAAGAATCGCTAACAAAAACAAGCATCACCTGGAAATCGAGATAATGCAATTTGATGGATGGAGTTGACTAAAGCTGATTTGCCGACATTTGGAACACCCAACACCATGACAAGAAGAGTAGGTTCCCTTGTCATAACCTCCTTCAGTTTGAACTTGACCAGATCAAGAAGCTTTGGAATATGAATCAAAGAGATTCGGATTAAAAACTCTCAGAAGAGATGCAAACTGCCAACCTATAAAAAATTCTCAAATCCCTTGATTCAAGATCCAATTAACTAGATGTTTGAGTGGAACATATGTTGTTTAACAGCACAGTTTCAAACTCATGAACTGACCTCCATTTGTTAATAAGGCAAATATATTTGCTGGAGCGTCTACTAGCACTCTTTAATCAGGGTTTTGCCTATCTTCTGCAGTTTTCTTTCTTACTTTTGTTGTTTCAGTTTGTACTTTCCCATGACTACTTTTTACAATTGGGAACTTTAAGATTCTTATTACAAAAGAAGTAGCACCATCAAGCAATGCAATCAAGAATAAAACGTATCAGATAAAATGTAGGTGAAGAAAGCTTTTCAATTTCTTCTACTGTATCTGGTTCATAATTTAACAGGAGGTGCAATTTTACCTGTCGATCCTTCGTGAACCATGTCAACACTAATTAAGTTCAAAGGTACTTGGCACCTTTTTGGGTATAAAGAGTTGAGATTTTGGTTTTTCGATTGCATGAATATATGTTAATACTAAAATGAAGACCGCTCGCATGTGGGTGTCATAAATCTTTTTGGTTATGAACATCGTACTTGACAATCCTGGTTCATTTTTATTTAACATGTAAAGCATGCTTAAGAAATTTCTCTAGATATAATAAGAGAAAAATTCAACTATGCATTGCAATTTACAAACTATTATTGTGAAGAGAAAGAGTTAAAAAGAAACTGTGATTGCATCATTGACATGTGTACAAATACCAAGCCATGCAAAATCATAGCATGGAGAAAAGGATGACTAACCTTTTGTACAGAACTTCTACTGTGTGCATTTATTGGGAGACACTCTTGTTTACGTGAATTAAAATAACTAATCCACCCCTGCATGGAATGAAAACAGAAGTTTCAACAACAAAAATTTGAAAAGCCAACAGCAAGTAGTTTTAGGTTCATATAATTACCAAAAAGTATTCCCTCAAAGAAGCCAAAGTTTCGAAGTCAATATAAAAATGACACATGTCCTGCTTCTAGAACCTAAGAGGACTTAATTGAAAAAGTAAATACTACTGGACTAAAATAGAAATAACTAAACTAGATAGACTTAATTAATAACTCCTTCATATGACTCTCATCAGCTATGAACTGCTACACTCCATCCCCCATAAGGAACCTTGATGTAATTCAAGGTTCAAAATTAGGAAATTGGCTCTTCAGAAAACCGTATTCCTCCCATGTAGCTTCTTCGGGAGCCAAATTTGCCCATTGCACCAACACTTCTACCACTGCCTTGTTCTTCTTTTTGACCATCCTCCTTTCTAAAATCTTCAATGGTCAGTTAGAATCTGGCCATCGTTAGTGCAGTAAGGCGGATCTTGGGTGGCAAAAGTCTTCTCCCCAATTTTCTTTTTCAATTGTAAAACGTGGAACACAGGATGTATCTTCGATCCCAATGGCAAGCGAAGTTCGTAGGCAACTGAACCAATCTTCCTGATTACTTCACAAGGACTGAAATAGCGAGCTGAGAGCTTCAAATTTTTCCTCACTGCCACAGAGGTTTGCCGATAAGGCTGTAATTTCAAGAACACCCAATCCCCTACAATAAAGTTTCTCTCTTTTCTTCTTCCATCAGCATAATTCTTCATCCTTGCTTGTGCTTTTGTGAGATTATCATGGAGGTCCTTGGACATTAATTGCCTTTCTCTTAGGACCAAGTCTGCAGATTCAAGCTTTGTTTGGGCCACCAGCTCGAATGTGGGTGGGGGAGGATCATACCCATAAAGAGCCTTGAAGGGTGTCATACCAATTGCTGAGTGAAAATTCGAATTGTACCAAAATTCAGCCAGTGCCAACCATTTGCTCCACTCATAAGGTTTATAACCTGTCATGCATCTAAGGTATGTCTCCAGGCATCGGTTCAATCTTTGTGATTGACCATCCGTTTCCGGATGATAAGCAGTACTTGGTTTTAATTGTACATGTAACCCCTTGAATAGCTCCTTCCAGAAAGTGCTAACAAAATTTGGATCCCTATCTGAAACTATTGAGCTTGGCATTCCATGTAACTTGCATATATTATCTAAGAACACTTGAGAGACTTGATTAGCTGTGTAAGGATGAGCGAGGGCAAAGAAATGAGCAAACTTTGTGTATCTATCTATTACCACAAGTATTGAATCTTTACCATTGGGTTTAGGCAATCCACTAATGAAGTCCATTGCAACATGTTCCCAGGCTCGCGAAGGTATTGGCAGTGGTTGGAGAAGGTCAGGGTAAGCAACACTTCTCCCCCTTATTTCTCTGGCAGGTCTCACATTCCTTGACATAATTCTTGACATCCTGTAATAAAGTAGGCCAACAGAATAAGTTTCTAAGCCTCTGTTGTGTAGCATGTATACCAGAGTGACCTCCCCAGGGTGATGAATGCATCTCCTTAATTAACTTTTGCCGGAGCTCACCATGACTTCCCACCCAAACTCTTCCATTTTTCCTGACAATACCATCTCGAATCTGCACCCCTGGAACTGCATTATGATCTACAGATAACTGAGTGGAAATGTCTTGAACAAGTGCATCATTGTGATAACTTTCTAAGACATCTTCAGCCCATTTCGGTTGAACAACTGTGAGTCCGGCACAATCACCCTCATCATACTTCCTTGAGAGTGCATCTACGGCTACATTTTTAGCCCCTTTTCGATAATGAATCTCATAACTAAGACCCAATAGCTTAGTGACTCCCTTGTGCTGCAATGAGGTGGTCAACTTCTGATCTTTGAGGAATTTAAGGCTAAAATGGTCTGTCTTGATGATAAAATGATTAGGTTGTAGATAATGTCGCCACTTATCGACAACATACAATAGTGCAATTAGCTCCTTTTCATATGTTGAAAGCCCCATGTGCCTCGAGCGTAGTGCTTGACTGATAAAGGCAATGGGCCTCCCATTTTGCATAAAAACTGCCCCTATTCCCTTTCCACTAGCATCTACTTCCACAATGAAAAGGTATTGCAAAATTTGGCAGGGCTAATACTAGGGCTTGGACCATGGCTTGCTTCAGCTCTTCAAAGGCTTGGGTTGCTTCCATGGACCAGCTGAAATTTCCTTTTTTTAATAGGCTAGTCAAGGGCTTACTAATTGTAGCAAAATTTCTGATAAACCTTCTATAGTAGCCTGTGAGGCCCAAGAATCCCCTCAATTCCTTGACTGATTTGGGCTAAGTCCAATCTATCATAGCTTTGATTTTAGACTCATCAGTACTTACCCCGTGTTTGGAAATGACATGGCCCAGATATTCAACTTTGTCTTGGCCGAAACTGCATTTTGACTTCTTGATCCACAGTTGGTTTGCTTTCAACAACTCGAACACCATTTGTAAATGCTTCAGGTGTTCTGCCATTGACCCACTGTAAACCAGAATGTCATCAAAAAATACAAGCACAAATTGCCTCAAATAAGGCCCAAAGATCTGGTTCATAAGTGCTTGAAAGGTGGCTGGGGCATTCGTCAACCCAAAAGGCATGACTTTAAATTCCCATAGCCCATGACGTGTGCGAAAAGTTGTTTTGTATTCATCCCCTTTCTTCATACGAATTTGATGATAACCGGACCTTAAATCTAACTTGGTGTAGATTCTTGATCCATGTAGCTCATCAAATAAGTCTTCAACAACTGGTATGGGATATTTATTCTTAACAGTGGACTCATTCAGCTTGCAATAATCCACACACATACGCCAACTAGAATCTTTCTTTTTAACCAAAAGGACAGGTGAGGCAAATGGTGAAACACTTCTGGCAACTGTTTGGGCCTTCAACATTTCCGCTACGATCTCTTAAATGGCATTCTTTTGCTCAAACGAATATCGATAAGGCCTCAAATTTATGGGCTCAGCTCCTGGAACCAGCTCTATGGCATGGTCACAATCACGACCAGGAGGCAAACTTTTGGGCTCTTGGAACAAGACCTCGAACTGGCCCAACAACTTGCTCACTGCTTGGGGAATCACCTGATCATTTTTTGTTAAGTTCATCAAGAACATTTGAGCCGCAAAGTTACATTGTCCTATAGCTGACCAGCGGGTGGGCCGGGCCGGTTACGGGTCCGGATTTTTTGACCCGTCCGG
This sequence comes from Nicotiana benthamiana, assembly GCA_034376525.1. Lineage (NCBI taxonomy): Eukaryota > Viridiplantae > Streptophyta > Magnoliopsida > Solanales > Solanaceae > Nicotiana > Nicotiana benthamiana. Next base: position 10,468,869 of record CM067331.1, on the reverse strand, counting down.
GTCCGGGCCGGTCCGGTCCGGGTTCAATTGGGGGCGGGTTGAATTGGGCCGGGTTCGATCCGGTCCGGGTCGGGCCGGACCGGGTTTTACTTTTTTTTTTTTTTTTTTTTGTATTTCGTATAGTTTAAATATTAAGTTATATTAATACTTTGTAATAATTGAATGAACACAACAAAAGATGGGAAAAAATTGCACTTATTGCAAGTGCTACTTTATTTCTTAAATTGAAAATTTCAAATTGAAAAACTAAAATGTATCATAACTAGTTTACAATTTACAATTTTACATCAAATGGCTTGCATTGCAATAGCAAGTTCTTCCATATTAATATGAACCTCTGGACCTTCTTCTGGAGTGTTAAATTCGGATGGGTTTCCGTGCGTTAAGATATCTCCAAGTTCTTCGTCTTCCGGGCTATCCAGATCTTCCTTTCCTTGATTTCTTCTTTCAGATCTTATCCAATCTCTTAGACACACTAAGACTTCCAAAGCATTGCTTCCCAATGAGTGCCGCGTGTCTCCAAGTTGTTGTCTTGCTTGGCTAAATGCACTCTCGGATGCAACAGTGGAAATTGGGACATTCAGGACATCCCGCGCCATAGCGTAAAGAACGGGAAATTGCTTTGAATTTTCCTGCCACCAGCCTAACGGTGAAAATTCCTTGGTGCGAGGCTCCTTTTGCTTCTGCAAGTAAAATTGCAATTCATCTATATTCCTGCTACTAGATTGAGTGTTAGCAAAAGTTGAAAAAATATTAAAACTATCAAACCCTTCATCATCATCTCCGACTACATTAGAAGTGCTACATTCCATAGTGGGATTTGCAGCAGATGATGCACGAGCAATATCACATTGAGTTGCATAATAAGTATATAGATATTGTAAGTGTTCATTTAGTTGGTTCATAGATTCATACAAATTTGGGCTTTCAGTGGGCCCAATCTCCATATAATTGTATAAAGCATTCATTAATTGTTGACAATCAGACATTTTAATTGAAGGATTTAAAACTGCACCAATTAAGTAAATAGGAGGAATTGGAAAGAAATATTTTTTAAATTTTGCTTGCATACTTGCAATAGCATCCGTATATCTATCGTTCTTCTTAAATTCAAATAGTAGCAAAGAAATTTCAGCTATATGTACTAAAGCCAAAGTAATAGTTGGGTAATATGCCCCAGAAAACACAACAGTAGCAGTATAAAACTTATGTAAAAATTTAATGACATCACTAATGACCTCCCAGGTATCACCGGTTAACATACGACTAGGATTAGTACAATGTGCATTAGCAACTTCTGTTATTGGAAATCTATATTTGTAGCAACATTTTTAAAAATATATACGTATAGTTCCATCTAGTAACTACTTCGTCGGGCATGAATCTAGGTCTAAGGTTATATTGTTGACACTTGTTCTTAAATTCTCTTATTCTAGATTGTCTATTATTTCCCTGAATTACTCCAACAGCTCTTCTAACTAGAGTAATCTCATGTAAAAATAAATCTAGCCCACTTTTAACAATTAAATTGTATACATGACATGCACATCTAACATGAAAAATATCATCAAGAGGTGGATGTAAATTCAATTTTAAAATTGAAACTGCAGCATTGTTGTTTGAAGCATTATCAAAAGACATACACAAAACTTTTTGGTTTAGATTATAAAATTCGACAACTTCAACAATTGTAGTACTAATAAATGTTGCAGTATGACTCTGATCTTCATCATATTTAAAAGCAATTATACGTTTTTGCATACAAGTATTGTCATCTATCCAATGACATGTAATTGTTAAATAATCATTTCCATTTACAGCATGGCCAATATCAGAAGTTAGACATACTCTAGAAGGAAGGTGACTAAACAAATAACGTATGTACGTTTGATATTGGCCGTGAAGTCTAAAGATGTCAGATCTACAGGTACTTCTAGGGATACCTTTAAACATAGGGTTGTATATCCTTTGAATATACGTAACAAGATAAGAGGAAGAAGCAAAAGAAAAAGGTAGACAACCCAAAGCAATCATTTTCGCTAATTCCTCTCGATCCCTCATTTTATCATATTTTCGCAGACCTCCAGTAGTAGTGTTAGGTGTTGTTTCACTTCCATCCCCATTATTTCCCCATTCTATAGGATGATCCTTTTGCATATGTCTAATAAGTGTGCCAGTCCCCCCTAAATTACCTCCGGTCAAATGTTGATACGTGTCGTTACAAAGTCTGCACTTAACTCTATCACTATCTTCTATCTCATCAAAAAATTTCCAAACAGCACTTCTTTTTCTACGATTAGATTTAGATTTTGGAGCGACTGGTGGTCTTCTACCCCTTGTTGCACTAGCAACTCCAACTCCAACACTACCAACATTTGCACTAGTAGGTGTAGATGGTATCTCATCTTCTATTCCAATTTCGTTATCTTCTATTCCGAAATCTTGGTGTAATTGTTCATAATCAATATTTACATCTTGCAAATTAGGCGATGATTCAGAAACATGTGTTATTGGTTCATTATTACTATTACTACCAGAAGCTATAGGACTTTTTTTACTACTTCCACTTCCACTTCCACTCCTACCAGTAACTTTTCTACACGCTCTTTTAGCAGCATTCAACATATTGGAAAATTTAATATATAAGCTAAACTAAAATCAAATATGCAATTAAAATATTAAATAAGAGAAAGAGTTGGAGAGAGTGCACCGAATTCGACAATAAATTGAGCACTTGAACAGGTGAACTTCAAGAATGTTGAACACTTGAACTTCAAGAATCAAGCTTCGAATGCCGAATTGCTGATTTCCAAATAAGAAATTACGATAAATTTAATTCGGGAAAATAAAGACAATAAAATTATGAAAGTAGAATATGAATTCTTGAATTGAGAGAGAGATAGATAATTTGAGAATTGAGAGAGAGATAGATAATTTTGAGTGAGGAAATGAAGAAGAGGGGGAGGGTATTTATAGATTTTTAGAAGGGTTATTAATGTAATTAAATAAAAACTAAAAAAAATCAAAAAATGGCCAAATTTGCAAAATTTACCCGTTGGCCAACGGATCTGGTCTTCTGGACCGTTGCCAACGGGCAAGTGGGCCCCACAAGTATAAAAAAAATTTTTTTTTAAAAAAAAAAAAAAAATTTGACCGTTAAAACCGGTCCGGGCCGGTCCGGGTTGGCCGGTTCGCCCGGTAATTCGCTTCCCGGGCCGGTCCGGTCCGGGTTATTTGCCCGGTAAGGCTGTCCGTCCAAACCCCCTTCCCCCCCCAACCCAGCCCGGCCCCCCCCGCCCTTAACCGGTCCGGTCCGGTCCGGGCCGGTTTTGACCGGGCCGGTCCGTGCCGGTCCCGGGTCAACCCGGCCCGGTTGACACCCCTACATTGTCCTTTGCCAAGTAATTTGGAAATGACTTTAGTATCCATCTTAGAAACTTTCCCATCATCTGGACAACCATTTAATGTAATTATTTCTGACTCGTAAATGAACGAGACACTCAATGGTTTGGTGTGCAACACTATTGGTGCAACAGTGTCGACCCAATCCATTCCCATAACCATGTCACAACCCCCTACCTTCAGCAATCCAATGTCAAAGATGAATTTCTTGTCTTGCATTTTCCATTCGAATTTCCTGCACACATGCTTGCATTTGAGGTATTGGCCATTGGCCACTTTAACCTTCATGGGTCTGGCCAATTCTTCTACCCCACCTGAACTAGTCTTCACTATCACGGGATCTACGAAACTATGGGTTGACCCACTATCCAACAATACCACAACCTTTTGCCCTTGACCCATCCGGTAATTCTAATTGTTGAAGGGGCCTTGCTCCGACCCATTATAGCATTTAACGTTACTTCAGCTTGTTCCTAGCCCAGTTCCGCCACAACCCCTCCCTTTTGTTGCATCAACAAACTCCTCAGCTTCCATAGCATTAAGAGTTTTATTCTTACAAACACATTCAGGGAAATAGGTGTCATGGCATTTATAGCATAGATTCCTCTCCCTCAACATTTCTAGAGTCATATTCTTTGAATTTGGATTACGGGTGTTCACGATAGGTGGGTTCTTGGTTAGAATGGGCTTGGGTAATATGGGCTTATAGCTGGACTGAGAGTTTCTGTGATAGGATTTAGCTGACCATTGTTTATCATTTGCTTATAAAATGCATTGAAGGCTCTCTCATGCAGCTTAGCACACTTGTAAGTTGCCAACAAAGTTCTGGGCCGAGACAAACTGTACGAGTGGTAATATGTCCGGTTTAAGCCCACCAATAAAGCAAGACACAAAATGGGGTTCTTTTAACGCAGGATTAAGGATCACCATTAAGCTTTTTAACTCATCGAATCGCCTCTGGTAAGTCTCCACATCAGTCGTTTGTTCAAGACGATTGAATTCTTTAACAATCTCCACCGGATCATTATCACCAAAACATTCACATATATTGTAACAAAATTGGGCCCAAGATACAGTACCATCATGGTCAGCTAAATACCCATCAAACCAATGGTCTGCAAAATCCTTCAAATGAATAGCCACATAATCAATTTTTTCATCATCCGTCACTTGGTATAAATCAAAAAACTTTTGACATCTTCTCAACCAACTCCTAGGATTTATTTCATCAAACTCCGGAAATAGTAACTTGCCTTTAGGTAGTTTGGATGTCGATCCATGAGAGTCAGGTCCGTTTTGATTGTGAGAAGTGCCAACTAGAGGGATTTGCTGAAAAGTTCCAAATGGAATGGATAAGGACTGTGCTATTGTGTTTGTGACTGGCTGAGTTGTCGGACAAGTCGAATATGGCTCAGAGAGGTTAGCCATACTTTGGGTACCTGTAAAAGGATATGATTGGGGTAAAAATGGTTGTGTGGACATTGGGTACGGATTTGACTGGGGAACTAGTGGTTGAGAGGCCATTTAATATGAATAAGTTGGTGGGTTGCTAGGTTGGTTGTTTATAGGATAAGAAGTTCTTGGTGGAATATAGGTTCTGGTAGTTAAAGGATAAGAGTGAGAGGGTGGTCTGAAGGCTGCAGCTAAAGGGTTCAAGGAAATTCCAGTAACGTTTTCAGCTTGGGATCCTGAATTAGCTGAGACACTTCCTAGCTGGGGTGGTGAGGATAACGGTACTGCTCAAAGCCCTGTGGTAATGGAAGGTGAAATTGGAGGAGTGTAGCTCTGTAAATTACCTCCAACAGACGAGAGGCCTGCCTCCAAAGATGGTCCGCTTCGACGAGTCAGAAAACTCCACCATCTTAGCTTCAAAACTCCCTTGCTTCTCCTCTAGTTTATCCATCCTCTGTTCCGATTTTTCCATGAAAACTTGTAGCTGAACTTCAACCCTTCTAAGTCCGTCATCCTCGGACTGATTTTTGTGTTTATCCACCATCCTTGAATTGCTAGGATCGAGCTCTGGATACCAATTTGTAGCAGTCTGCTACTATGAAGAATTAAGAGAAAGACAATGAAACAGTAAATGAAGGAAAAAAGAATTTAAAATGTCAATTTTGTCATATCTGAGTACCTTTCTGAATACAAGGACTGGCAATATATGCCTAAAGAAAGAAGAAAAGGACAGCTGGTTATGGGTAACAAACCAATTAACAAAATGACACATGTCCTGCTTCTAGAACCTAAGAGGACTTAATTGAAAAAGTAAATACTACTGGACTAAAATAGAAATAACTAAACTAGATAGACTTAAGTAATAACTCCTTCATATGGCTCTCATCAGCTATGAATCGCTACACCCTCAGTAAATAAGTAGCAAATGCTGCACTATCTTTGGATTTTCATAAACACAATTTACCTTAACCACCATAATCATTTCAAAAAGGTACAGGGAACATGATTTTACAGAAAAGAATAATCAATATATTCTACACTAAGCTCTCTAAAAGCTCCAAAAAAAGACAGAAAGACTAACTTTGAAAAGGAATAAGTGTTAACATCGAGATTAAACCGAAAAATTATGAAGAATCTAGAGAGAGAAAGTAGAGAGAAGGAGGAGCGTTTGAGAAGACTCTGGAATCCAGAGAGATTTTATTAAACAGAGAACAGAAACGAAAATGAAGTCCGGGGTCCAAAATATCTGAGGACCCCCTATATATACATGTACACGTGGGTCGGATCGGACGACCCAAAGAATGAAATGAAAATGGGGCTCAGACATACATTGGGCTCGGTACATACAATTGGCCCAACAACACATAAGCATCACAGCCCATACCGTTGTATACCAGATGATATAATAAATATACACTGTATATACACTGTATATAATCATGTAATCTCCTTCATCTCAACACCCCCCTCAAGTTGGAGGGGGAAACCACCTGCAACTTGGTGAGCAGCGGAAGAAGCATAGTGCCAGGCAGGGGCTTAGTGAGCAGGTCGGCCAACTGACGAGAGGTAGGAACATGAAGCAGCTTGAGAAAACCAGATTGCAGCAAGTCCCGAACAAAATGGCAGTCCACCTCGATATGTTTGGTACGTTCATGAAAAACAGGATTGTTAGCAATATGAACAGCAGTCTGACTATCACAATATACAGAAATAGGAGAAGAAACAGAAACCCCAAGATCAACCAACAAACGAGAAAGCCAAGTCAACTCAGCAACAACCTTGCTAAGAGCTCTATATTCTGCTTCAGCAGAGAAACAACAGGTTGTTTCTTTGACTTCCAACTGATCAAACAGCCACCCAAAAGCACACAAAATCCAGTGACAGAACGCCTAGTATCAGGGCATGCAGCCCAGTCACTATCAGAATACCCAGTAACAGAGAAATCAACATGATCAGAATAAAACAAACCCAAGGAGGGAGTACCCTTAAGGTATCTTAGAACATGTAGGGCATCAGTCATATGGGGAAATATGGGGCATTTGAGGAATTGATTCAGATGCTGAACTGCAAAACATATGTCAGGCTTAGTGTGAGTCAGGTACAACATCTTACCAACTAGACTCCTGTACCGGTCAGGAGAGGGCAAGATGTCACCAGAATCAGCATGAAGTTTGACATTGATGTCCAAAGGAGACACAACAGAAGATACATTGACACAGTCAAACTGATGCAGCAAATCAGAAATATACTTATGCTGATTAAGGAGCAGCCCACCAGGGACAACTGACATCTCAAGGCCCAAAAAAAAATGCAAAGTACCCAAATCTTTGATTTTAAAATGAGCATCCAGAAACAATTTAAGAGCAGTAAGTTCATCATTGTCATCCCCAGTAAGTATGATGTCATCCACATAGACTGCTACCACCACAAGGGAGCCAGGTTTACCTTTGATGAACAAGGAATAGTCATTCAAAGAATGTGTATACCCTCTGGAATAAAGAGCATAAGACAACTTGGCATACCATTGTCTGGATGCCTGTCTTAGCCCATACAGGGATATCCTGAGCTTACGTACCAGAGGAGGAGAAGATGAAGAGGGAGTAGAAACAGAACCAGGAAGAGGAGCAGAAACTGTCAAACCTGGGGAAGTTTCATGTAAACTTCCTCATCTAAATCACCATGAAGAAAGACATTATTGACATCAAGCTGAAAAAGATGCCAATGATTCTTGACAGCCACAGCAATAAGACATTTTACAGAAGTCATCTTAATCACTGGAGAAAAAGTGTCTGTAAAATCAATCCCCTCAACCTGTGTATCACCCCTAATAACCAACCTTGCTTTATACTTTTCAACAAGACCATCAGACTTGTATTTGATTTTATAGACCCACTTACAACCAATGGGTTTCTTACCAACAGGAAGAGGGACAATGTCCCAAGTATGATTAGCTTCCAAAGCAGCAAACTCCTGTCTCATTGCATCCTTCCATGCTGGGACAGATGCAGCTTGAGAGTAGTACATAGGTTCAGATTCCAAAGTGGAGGAAGAAGAACCAGAAAATGCAGGGAGTTGACAGACATAATCCTTAAGGTAGGAAGGAGGATTATGCTGTCTAGTAGACTTTCTAGGGGTGGGAATAGGAAGGGAAGGAGGTAATACAGGAGCAGGAAGATCTGGATTGAAAGAAGGAAGTGGAGAAGTATCAGCATCAAGAACAGTAGGTGCAAGAGAATCAGGGGAAGGAAGAATAGGAAAGTCTGAGACAGTAAAATCATCAGCAGGGGGAACAGAAGGAACAGAATAAGAAGAAGGAGGATGAACAGAAGTAGGATTGTCCTTAAAAGGAAAATATGATTCATGAAAGACAACATCCCTTGAAACAAAACACTTCTTGGTAACCAAGTCATACAGTTTATAACCCTTTTTAGCAAAGGGGTAACCCAGAAACACACAAGAAAGGGCCCTAGGTTTTAGCTTGTCCCTTTGAGGGATAGGGACAACAGTATAAGCAAGGCATCCAAATGCTCTCAAATGAGAATAGGATGGGGCTTTGCCATACAAAATTTCACGGGGAGACTTATGATGAAGAGTTCTGGTAGGTATTTTGTTAAGGAGATAGGTGGCAGTTAACAGCCAATCCCCCAGAAAGAGACAGGTAGGCTAGATTGAAAAAGCAAGGCTCTACATGTTTCAAGGAGTGTTCTGTGCTTTCAACAACACCATTCTGTTGAGGTGAATGAGGGCAAGAGGTTTGATAAATGACCCCTGGCTACTAAAGAAGGATATTCCCTCAGTGCTGGACCCCAGTTCTAAGGCATTGTCACTTCTGACAGTTTGGACCATAGAATTAAATTGAGTTTTAACAAAAGAAATGAAAGACTTAAGCAGGGAAAAGGCATTGCTTTTGGATCCCATTAAGTGTGTCCAGGTTGCCCTAGAGAAGTCATCAACTATAGTAAGGAAGTATTTGTAACCAAAAAAAGTAGAAGTGTGGTAAGGTCCCCAAGTATCCACATGTATCAATTGGAATGGTCTAGTTGTACTGATACTACTGTCATGAAAAGGAAGTCTAGTCTGCTTGGCCATAGGGCAGACAGAACAAGGAAAGGGTTGTTTAGGAGCAAGTGGAAAAGACAAACCTGAAATATGTCTCATATTTGTAAAAGGAGTATGTGCCAGTCTTAAATGCCAAATGTAATTCATATCATTGATAACAACATTATTACAAATGGAATTGTTTACAATTGAAGGTAAACAAACATTTTTGCTGTCAGACACTGTCATCATTACAAAAATTAGACAAAGCACACACAGAAGTAAAAGAAGAAACAGAAGAGGGAGAAGGGGAAGGAGGCACAGGAGGCACCCAAGACAGTTTGTATAAGCCAGCTTCCTCTTTACCAAGATCCAGAGGCCTCTTCAGAGAAGGGTCCTGTATCATGTGAAGTAAACAGGAAGTTGGGGTGAATGAAACTATACAGTGCAACTGTTTAATCAACTTGTGAACAGAAATCAAGTTGTGTTTAAAGGAAGGAACCAAAAGCACATTATGAAGAGTGAGGGAAGAAGTTAATGCAAAAGAACCTGTACAAGTTACTTTTACTTTGTAACCATTAGGTAAGGTTACAAGATACGGAACAGTCAAAGGTATGATGTTAAAGAGTAGGTGTTTATCATGTGTCATATGATTAGATGCCCCTGAATCAATGATCCAGGTGACAGAATTAATATGTGTAAGCATGCATAATTTGGAATCAGAAACAAGACTCTTAGTTAACATTGTACCAGCAAAATTAGCAGCACACATGGGAGGAGGAGCTTGACCACTGGAATCCCCTAACTTGGTCTGTTGCAACAGGCTCATCAATTGATCATAGTGATGTCTGCTCAACCCTGGTATCACAGAACTGTGACCATCTATGTGGCTGGCAGATGGATCCCCAAGAGGAACAGACAAATTAGGATTCTCATGATTAACAGACACACATTCAACACCAGTGGAAACATGAGCAGCTGCAGATTTCCTTCCCTTGTTGTAATTTATGCTTTGAGGGAACCCATGTATCTTGTAACACTTATCAATTAAGTGCCCAGATTTCTTGCAATATCTGCAAAATAAGGGCCCTCTGCTTTGCTCAAAATTAATTCTGGGTCTGAAAATAGGAGGTCGAGGCACTGTGGCCTGATAAGACCCAACTGAGTGCTTGTTTGCATGAACATTAAAAGACATAGAATCTGGACTGATATGAGAAGTAGATTGAACTTGTCTTTGTTTCTCATCATTAAGCACTATGTTGGAAACACTGTCAAGGGAAGGAAATGGCTGCATCATCAACAGATTACTCCTAACCCCCATATATACTTCATTTAACCCCATAAGGAACTGAAAAACCTTGTTTTCATCATCTTCCTCAATTATTCCATTCTTAGCAACACACACACATCTATGCTCATGATTTGCGCCCATTGTGCCCAATTCATCCCACAAGCCTTTGAGCTTGTTGAAGTACGAGGCTATGTCCAAGGAGCCTTGAGATGTGTGGGAAAGTTCCCTTTTTAATTCGAAAATATTGGTCTTGTTAGGGTACCATATCTTTTCTCAATTTGGGACCATATACTCTGTGCAGTATCGGAATAATGCACACTATCAGCAATTTGTGGAGACAAAGAGGAGGTCAACCAGGAAATAACCATGTTATTCCACCTATCCCACAGTCTCTGTTGAGCCACATTATTGTTAGGACGAGGACATGAAATGTCAACAAATCCGATTTTATTTTTAGCATATAAAGCAACAATCATTTTACGCCTCCAGCCCCCACAACCACTACCCGAGAAGGGAGTGGGAACAAGAGACACTCAGGGACATCAGAAGAATATACAAAGAGCGGACTGGTAGAATCTATCAAAGCAGAGGCACCAGTATTCGTATTGGAAGCCATAATCACACCAGATATTCACACACAAAACGAGATATTCACACACAAAACCAGATATTCACACAGAAAACCAGATACTCACCTACTGAGCCAGATAATCACACAGAAAGCATACAATACTGAAGATAAGAAAGAGTTACCCTCCTTCTTCGCGACCGGAGAAGATCGGCCTTCAAACGAACAGAGAAAACCCTAGGTTCAAACCCTAGGTGCAACCGTCAAAAGCCTTACTGTAAGTATGGTCAGGAATGTCAGAAAGTCACCCAAAACATCCTCTGAGTGAGAATCGAGCCACCGGATAGCAGTAAAACCTTAGGTTAAACCACCAGAAACCCTAGAAGCCGATAGGTCACCCAAAAATCATCAGAAAATCTCCCAGAACGTTAGTGTGAAGAAAATACACTTCGATATCACGATGAAAAACTCAGAAAGGTGTCCGATAGGTCGGAATCTTCATCTACCATGAGGTCTCAGAAAACACCCCCAAAAATCTCGAAACAGACTTCATCCAAGACAACGAAGTACACATAAACATAGTCGGATCGTCGTCTAGGATCTGATACCATGTTAACATCGAGATTAAACCGAAAAATCATGAAGAATCTAGAGAGAGAAAGTAGAGAGAAGGAGGAGCGTTTGAGAAGACTCTGGAATCCAGAGAGATTTTATTAAACAGAGAACAGAAACGAAAATGAAGTCCAGGGTCCAAAATATCTGAGGACCCCCTATATATACATGTACACGTGGGTCGGATCGGACGACCCAAAGAATGAAATGAAAATGGGGCTCAGACATTGGGCTCGGTACATATAATTGGCCCAACAACACATAAGCATCACAGCCCATACCATTGTATACCAGATGATACAATAAATATACATTGTATATACACTGTATATAATCATGTAATCTCCTTCATGTCAACAATAAGTAGGGATGAGAAATAGAAAATAGATACATGCATGAAGTTGTGGTTGGCCAAACCTTGCTTATTGAGGGCAATGACTCGCCTTTTTCCAGAAAGCATTGGCTGCAAGTCTTCGTTCGCCGAAGACAATGGTATCTGCACACACACACACCCCACAGAAATAATTGGACCGAGAACATCAAATTACGCACCAAAACATGTACTATACACTTATCAACAATAGAATTAAAATATATAGTACTTGAATTAACATACACGGGCATCACGGACTTCAATGACAAGGTCAGAGAGTTTGAGGCGTTGGCGAATGGCACGGGTAGCTGCAGCCATGTGTCCCGGGAACCAATTGATGTTTCCTCCACCTTTGTTGAAACCCATTTGCCCCAACCATCCTTTTCTCACTGCCCCCATCTCTCTCTTCTTCTCTGCTTTGCAGTTTGCTGTGCTAAAACCCTGAAGCTTTCACTGTGGAAATGCCACAAGTCAGAACTCAGAACCCCTCTTCCGCGCGTTCTCTTTCTTTCCTTGGGCCTTTTCTCAATAAGCCAGACTACTGTGAGTCAAGGGGAAAGCCCATTTATGATGAAGCCCACTGGGCTTCTAACAGATTAGACCCTTTAAGAAATGGGTTGTTATATAAATCGCCCGCTGGATTCACTGTTTACTTTAGGGATTTTTATTTTTCTATATCACATGTGAAACTTTATTACTTTCAATGTTTAAGGTTTAAGTTAATTATATTTCAGTATATCAAATTATCATTTATATACCATAATTCAAATCAAGAATATAATTAATGGTGTATTTATATTAGGCATAATTATAGGACTGTATCTTCCCCCTCCCCCCTCCCCCCTCCCCAACCCAATGTTTTACCTTTAACCGTAACACCCCCTCTAACGTTTTGCCTTTACCCTTCACTCCCCCACATTTAGTCCCCCACATTTAGCGTTTGTTTTGAATTACACCATTGACCCCAATTAAAAAGCTTTGAAGCTTTGAATTTAAATTTGAGTTTTCAAAAATCATTATTTATTTTGATTGGGTATTATTGTAAATAGTTCGAAATATGTTTAGAAGTTTATATCTCAATTTTGAGGGGTTTTGGTGAAGATTTAGACTTGGTTTTGGCTGAATTTCAGATTGAAAGAAGAAGAAGAAGAAGAAGAAGAAGAAGAAGAAGAAGAAGAAGAAGAAGAAGAAGAAGATGATGATGATGATGATGATGACATATTTCCGGAAATTGTAGATAAATTATAAAAAAATTAGATAAATTTTAGATAAATTATAGACTGCTTTTGCAGAAGATTTTGTAGAAGCTTTAGTCATTTTGGATATGTGAAAACAGAAAACAATGCATCTACAATCAGAATATAAATAATCTACAATTTATCTACAAGATATCTATAAACTAGATACATTGAATTTTAATATTCCAATTCCCATTTCAATTGTAGCATAATTGGCATTTTCGACATAATTGCATTTTTTAATGAAGATTTTTAGAAGTTTCAGGCTTCCCAATCTACAATTTATCTATAATTTATCTACAATTCTACAATTTTTGAAAATATGTCTTCTTATTCTTATTCTTCGAGTTCAATCTGAAATTCAGTCAAAACCAAGTCTAATCTTCACCAAAACCCCTCAAATTGAAGTTAAACTCCAAACCATATTCCCGATTACTTTCAACAACGCCCAATCCAAACAAATAATAATTTTTAAAAACCCAAATTTGAATTCAAAGCTTTCAAGCTTTTTAATGGCAATCAATGATGGAAAATATATGGAAAAACATATGAAGATGAAGATGAAGAACAGAAATCTCCTTTCCATTTCAAAATTACGCAGCTTCGAAATCTCGTTTTCGTTTCAAATTTTAAATTTAATGTAGAATAAATCAATCTTAGATTCTCTTCCAGATTTTTCACGCACTAATAATGGAATATTCAGCCATAATAAACGAATGGTATATAAATTGTATGAAAGTTGTGGACTGGACGGGTAATATACACTATGCACATATTTGGTAATAAGGTTTCATATATAATATAGTTAGAAAAAAATTTACTTTATATATTTCCAGCTATCTTTAGGTTAAGAAATTAAGTGGACAATTATTTAGATTAATTCTTCTTAAGAAATTGCATTACAATTTGCAAAATTTGGCATGGTTCTTGTGCGAGAACAATGCAATTTACACTATGACCTTCGGATGATTTTGAACCCCTTGACCACTAAGCTACACTTTTGTATTGTGTCAAGGGGTTCAAGGTCCTTATCCAACAGTTAAATCAATTGATTTTTTTTCAACCCCATCAATTTTTTTCACCTGGCATAAAATCTTCCCACGTTTTAGATGCATGAAGTAAATGTGGTCCCTACTCCCGACCATCTTACCGACCCGCATCAGCGTTTCGGTTTATAAATATCCGGTTGACCCTTTTTGTTTTCCACTTTACTCCTCTCCATTCCAACACACAGATTGTAGAGAGAGAATCAACTTCATAAGCAACACACAATCCTACTCTCTATACCTCATCGATTTTGTTCCATTTTCAGGTTCAATCATAATCGGGTCTCGGGTCACTATTAACCCGAATGGGTGACGCGTACTGTTCGGACTGCAAACGGAACACGGAGGTGGTGTTTGACCACGCCGCCGGGGATACGGTTTGTTCGGAGTGTGGGCTTGTGCTGGAATCCCGGTCCATTGATGAGACTTCGGAGTGGCGTACGTTTGCTGATGATTCAGGTGATCATGACCCGAACCGTGTTGGAGGACCCGTTAACCCGTTGCTTGGTGATGTGGGCCTTTCTACTGTAATTTCTAAAGGGCCTAATGGGAGTAATGGGGATGGTTCTCTTGCTCGGTTGCAGAATCGAGGTGGCGATCCTGATCGTGCCCTTGTTATAGCTTTTAAGGCCATTGCCAATATGGCTGATAGGTAAATTAAGTGAACTTCCTAATCTTTTTTCCCTTCAAAAATTAGAGTAGTTTGATATGAGGAGAATTGCAAGTTGTAGTATTAATTTTAGAATATTTAGGATTTAGTTGTTAAATAAATGAATTAAGCTAGTCAGATTGGGATGGAGTGAGTACTTTCATTTGGTTTTTGATTTCTTGGGTTTTCAGAGATAAAATCCTAGTGGGGTTTTCGTTGGAAGTTGAGAAATTGTAAGAAAATATCTTTTCTATGACGCCGGTGTCCGGGCCAACTTGCGTGTACCCTGACTATTTCACAGGATTATAAGAAGACATTAGTATGATGGTTGATTAGACTTCAGCTATTGATAGCCTCCTTTTGGATGCTTGACATTATCCATTTACTCCAAAAAATTTGTAAAAATACACCAAATCGCCAGGATACAATGCAATACAGAAACAGATGATATGAGGCTACCACTGCTTTTTACAAATATACATTTGCTGTGACTTGAGTAAGACCAAGTCAAATTGGACCACTTTAGTGGCACCTTGTTTTTTTCTTATAACTGTAGTGTCCGGGCCAGATAGTGTGCACCTCGACTAATTCCACATGTACCAGCACCAAAAGAGGCACCTCATTTATTATAGATTTATCTAAGGCCAGGTCTAACCAGAACATTATGAAAAACTTACCCGAGGAGCAGCTAGCCGTTTCTTCTGCTTTTTAGGTTTTGGAGGGAAGTCCATTGTGAGATGAGATGTGATGTTAAAATTTGGTCGGTTTGCTGTTATCATAACAATTCTTTCATTTATCATTGGCCTTGTTTGAGATTGCATTTGTGTTGCCTTATTTTCTAATTGCATTTGGATGGCTAACTAAGTGACTATAGTGGTTTCAGATACATATTGTTGGTATGCATCAACTTAACTAAATGTCTTTTTCCTTCTTTACAGGTTGAGCCTTGTTTCTACCATAAAGGTGTGTCCTGTTCTGTTAGATTTTTTTGTTTCTCTTTTTTTGCATCACAAATGGAGGCGGTTTTAGAATTGCTGTTGCATGTTTGTTTAATCTCCGGTTCTTACTAGTTTGCTAAGAATATCAGATCTTCACTTTACTAAATGAGCTTCACCTTGAACACAATACTTTATAAGATGTTAGTAGTTCTCATCTGGTAATCCAAGTCTTTCAAAACCTTTCACTAAAAGTCCAGGTGTCGTACTGCTATCTTTTCTCTAGTCTAGACTTCTCTGCTTGTTTGAAGAAGGTGATTTCTGCATGATAATATGATGATTTCTGCCTATGCGTACTATGATCTTGCATGCAATATTTTTTTACCCAAAGGCTAGGTGGCCTATGCAGCCACCACTGCCAGAATCCCTGGGCATCTTTCGGAGGGAACTTTTCTTCCTTGGCGCGATCATCAGCCCATGATACTTTCTGTCATACTGTTGTATTATCCATGGAGATGGGAAGATTCAGTGACCCCTATTTTTTTTCTTTGGACTTGCCCCTTCCCATGCCACAGTTGTTACACTATAGATATAACTAAGTAGCTTTACATGTCTCTGTCTCGTTACCATTAGTTCCTTAATTTCGGATTTCATATGCCTGAAGGAATATCATAACCGGTAAAAAAAGATGCACGGCCTTTTCTGCTGGTGGTGATCAACATAGTCAACTGTTGTACTCTCCATATCCCATGTTATGTGATGCTATGTGTTGTTTGTTGTCAAACATTTGAGTTTTAACCACAATGTAAATATATGGGAAGTGAAATTTATGGGTGAAGATTAAGGATCAACTGTAATACACTTTTTATCCTTTCTATGGGAATCAATCTTTAGGCTTTGCCTTTTCGAATCTCTATGGTATTGGGACAGATTTGCTCCTTCGCTATGTAAGAGCTAGTCTTATCTCTTTTTGTCATTTTAACATTCATCTTTTCCATAATCTTCTGTAGGACCGAGCAAGTGAGATATACAAAAGGCTGGAAGACCAAAAGTGTACGAGAGGAAGGAATCTGGACGCCTTGGTGGCTGCTTGTATCTACATTGCTTGCCGGCAAGAAGGCAAACCACGCACTGTAAAAGGTGTTGCCATGATATCTGATTATGTAGATTAATGGTTTAGTTCTCTTTTTGAACTTCTCTGACCCTTTGGGTATTAACTAGAAATATGCTCAATGGCCAATGGAGCTACAAAGAAGGAAATTGGCCGAGCAAAAGAATTCATTGTGAAACAATTGAAGGTTGAAATGGGAGAATCAATGGAGATGGGGACCATACATGCTGGAGACTATCTGGTGAGTGAGACCAAGTGTTATGGTCTACTGTTCTTTGTGAACACATTCAATACACTATAAATGTTTGTATATTATCTGACATCGACTATGCATGAATGTCAGAGACGTTTCTGTTCTAACATTGGTATGAACCATGAAGAGATTAAAGCTGTCCAAGAAACTGTCAAGAAGTCAGAAGAGTTTGATATAAGGTAGGGGTACTTTTGGCTGCAGTTTATTGTTTAATCAAGTTCTCAATATTAACTATCCGTGCCTTAGCCACAAGTAATTCTTAGTCTAGTAATTAAGTCGTTTGTGGATATGAATGTAAAAATACAAATGTCTCTGGTTTTTGGCCTTTTGGTGCAACTTATAGGATATATGGGATGAATACAGTATGTTAGATTTCATGAATTCACTACAGGAAACGATTTCTGTATAGATAGGAGCCCCTCTTTTTGTTTTCGCATTGGGAATTCTCAGACTTGTACCTACGGAGCACTTTCTTAGTGCTTTGCTGTTTATATCAATAATCTAATACTTATTTACCAGTTCAAGAAAATAAAAATAATATAAGTTTCTAAGTGAAAGCGCATTGGTTTTTGCGGTGGTGTGAGACTTCCGGCACATTTAGTGCAACCTCTTTTAATTATGAATTTGGCGAATTGCATTCTCTGCTGGAACTTGGAGAACAAGTTCTTGATCAATGAAACCTGCTGTCAGGTCTTTGCATAGTTGGTAGGGAGCTAGGGGCTTTTGTCAGCTGAGTCCGAGTCTTGGGTTGAACTTTTTCCCCTCTTTCAAGACCACATGAACAATGTTTAATGCTTTATTTTTAATACGAAATATATGCAAGTCTCCATGAGTCCATTTTGGTAAGAACATTGGAGTTCTAAAACAGCTGACTTTAAAAAAAAGGGCAGGATGGGAAATGTGTGTCATCTCTCGGACATAGACTTCTATATGTCTATCATGTTAAATTAAATAACAATTTAAATGTTTATTCCTTGTTTTGCAGGAGGAGTCCTATATCAATTGCTGCAGCAATAATATACATGCTGACGCAGCTTACGGATTCAAAGAAACCTCTGCGAGGTTTGTGCATTTACCTTCTTTTTGGGAATCTTGGCAATATGTTTTGAATCTATTTGGTGCTTATATGGGAAAACCATGCTATATTTTTAACGCTTCTGATGTTATATTTTTTATGTTTTCCACGTCGACTAATGCTTGATCTGGATCTGCCGAATATGCTTTGTAAATCTTGGATGTCTGTACTAGCTCTGTATTTGTGGTTTGACTGAGGTTGTACATGCAGATATCTCAATTGCAACCACAGTTGCAGAAGGGACCATCAAGAATGCATACAAGGATCTCTATCCCCATGCTGCCAAAATAATACCTAAATGGTATCTCAAGGATAAGGACCTTAAGAGCCTGTGCAGTCCCAAGGCATAAAACATTTTTATTTTTTTTTTGCATTATAGGAGCTCAAACAGAACAAATCATTGCCTGCTGAAAAACAAATAGTGACTGCTAATCCTGATATCCGCACTGTAAGTAAACTATGGCTTATGATTCCTTTCGAATCCGTAGAACAATGAAAGTTGTTGGAGGAAGATTTTCTACAGAATTTACTATATTTATGGGTACAGCTAGGTTGTGAGTTCGAGTCTCCCCAAGAGCAAGGTGGGAAGTTCTTAGAGGGAAAAATGCCGGGGGTCTATTTGGAAACAGCCTCTCTACCCCAGGGTAGAGGTAAGGTCTGCGTACAAACTACCCTCCCCAGACCCCACTATGTGGGATTATACTGGGTTGTTGTTTTTGTTGTTGTATAGGAGTTGCTTATAGGAACTAAATCTTCAGGAAATGCCAAGACTAGAGAACATCAGATATTGGAGTTATATGTGATCCCTGGGTAATCAGATTTCTCATTTCCATTTGTCTTCCCTTCCCACAAAACAGATTGGCTAATTTAATTGATATACGATGGAGGCTATCGTTTCTCCAAATTTTGATTGCTATCTGTTGTCATTGGCAATATTCTCGTCCCTACTGATAAATTCCTCAGGGTCAGGGTTAGTGACATACAGTTTGAAACTCGGTGGATAATAGCACCTTACTTTTCAGATTTTTGTCCGTGGCAGAGTCTGAATTCGTGACTAATCCACGTGTTGCGATTTTACCACCAGACCAGAGCCCTAGGGCTTCTCTTCCTTATTAAGTCCACTTATATTCGCCTTTTGCAATAATTCATAGTCGAAATAGTGCCAATTTGAGCAATTTATCTGAGAAAAACTATTAAGTTAAATGGTAGTTAAGGGCATTGGCGTTGACCCATGGGAGCACAAGCTCGTTGTCTTCAACCATTAAAATGTTTTGGATACGTCTATCATGTTAATTTCTGTATTGCTTGGAAGTATTTGCTATAATCTTGATATCCTTCTTGCTGCAATATAAGATGATCGTCTTGCCTAGTCCTTAATTTCAAGTTTTGTTTCTTGCATTTTCTAAATACTTCTTAGAAATGCACATATTTGGAATCTAATTTTATTTGATTTAATTTATGTGTTATTTTGGAAATGTTGTACATAATACCGTATTATCCTAAAAATGTGCAAAATTAAGGTCCCTACATCGGGATGAGATCCTCTCTAGTGAAAGTTGGTCCATTATTGTTCAATATATAGAAGAGAATTTCATTTCTATACCATATTTGATACTCCCTCCGTTTCATATATTAAATGAGATACTTTTCTTTTTAGTCTGTTTCAAAATAAATGACATTTCTAAATTAGGAAATAATTCAACTTTAAACTCTTCATTTATCATTTTTGCCCTTAATGAGAAGCTATTATAGCCACACAAATGGCATGATCCCACAAACCTTTTACCCCTTAAACTTTTAATACCATAACTTTTAAAAGTTTTTTTTCCTTAAACTCTGTGTCGAGTCAAACTACCTCAAACAGTATGAAATGCTCAAACGGTATGAAACGGAGGGAGTACTATATTACCAAAAATATTCATAGTATATTACACCTCTAGTTTATATATATATTTTTTCAATCTATGTACCAAAGCCCTCCCACCCGTCAATCACCCCCAAAAGTAGAAATTGATATAGCTTTTGTGTGGGTTAAAGTAGAAACATCACATAGTGTATAGCTTTTGTGTAGGTTAAAGCAAAAACATGACATAATGGGGGTAGACTTTAATTATGATATTTATACTATATTAAAAACACGATGATCCTTATCTAAATGTCGTTCGTCTATTTTACCATTTAAAATATATTTCACATTGGACAAAATAGTAATTGAAGTATTTTCCTAATATTTATGAGTTAAAAATCAAATAAAATTTTAGTTAGTAAACATTTCATTAATTGAATCATGTAAAATGTCCATTATTTAGAACTTTTAAAGTAAGTTACGTGGATGCGAAAGAGAACAGTGATGTAGAGAGAGAAATTAGAATGAGAGACATGGCGACGGAAAGCAAGCAGCTAACCACCGCCAGCCACTGCAAGCCACCACACCACCTCCGCAACTACTCACCCCCACTGTAAAATGGCTAGAATCGTTACCCCAGAGAGTGGAATTCCTCAAACCCTAAACCCAATACCACTGTTACAGTGGTTCCCGGGTATGGGAAGCGCTCCGACCGTCATGCAACCACTATCGGAGAAGGAGGAAGAAAGAAAGCAATCGAAGGAAGCAGCAATGATCACAACAGCTAGAAAACTCACATATTCAGTCGAATCTCAAAAGCAAACTTTTGTTGAAGTGATTAAAGGCAATAGAAACCAGAAGCAGGGCATGCAACTCAAGTTCTATTCTCCGGTGGTCAAAGATGGAATGAAAATCGCCAAATTGAACCCCAAGGAGATAGAAGTTCAGACACAGAAAGGGAAGACTGCTTCTATGGGATATGTGCTCGGAGGTAATCCAAATTTCAAAGATATGCTAAAATTTGTATATGGAGTTTGGAATACTATAACTGCACCGACTGTACTGTTACATGATGACGGATATTTCATCTTTAAGTTCGAATCGACGGAGGATAAGGACCTAATAATGCAACAGGGGCCTTACACCTTCAAAGGCAGACCTATGATATTGAAGGATTGGGATCCCAATTTCAAAATCCAAAATGAATCAATGCGAATTGTGCCAATGTGGGTCAATTTCCCAGGACTACCAATCCAATGTTGGGCAGAAGAAAACCTAGGGAGAATAGCTAGCTTAATTGGCAAAATTTATATGTACTGACAAGCTCACTGCTGAATGTGAAAGGGTCTCTTTTGCGAGTCCTTGTGGAAATGGATATCAGCCAGCCATTACCTGATGAAGTACATATTGAAATCCCGAATGGAAGAAGCTGGACTCAATCAGTGGAGTATGAATGGAAACCAGCTTTCTGCTTAGATTGCAATTCTTTTGGGCATAAAAATGGAGAATGTCAACAGAAAGAGAAGCAGGACCATATACCACAGAATCAGAGAAAGAGAAATAGAAAGAAAAACACAATGAAATGGCAGCCAAAACCTGTAATGGAAAAGGATAATACCAAGCAACATCAAGCAGAACAAACAGTTGCACCTGAGGTGGAAATATCACTAAATAGTCGAGGGAAACATGTAGCAACTGTAAAAGGCCCTAAGGCCAAAGGGGAGATCAGTTATGAGGAATTGGCTATCAGGAATGCAGCAGCTGCTGTTTTAACTATCCATGAACCTGCTGACCAACAACAGGAAAGCAGGAGAGAAACAGCTATTAGGGATAAATGGGGCAGTTCCAATATCCATCCATCATGATCCTTGTGTCATGGAATATTAGAGGACTGAATAAGTCCTATAAACAGAGAGAGCTAGTGAAGTTCCTGAGATTAAACAAAGTTGATATGATAGCTTGTCTTGAAACAAAGGTGAAACAACAACACTCACAGACAATCTACAAGAAGTTTGGAGATGAATGGCATATAGAAAATAACTATGCTGCTGCCCCAAATGGGAGGATTTGGTTAATGTGGAAAAAGCTGAACATCCATGTTGTAATCCTAGAAACAACTTATCAGATGATACATTTCCAATTGACAGACAGAAACTCAAAATTTGCAAGCAACATAACTTTTGTCTATGGATTACATTCAATCCAGCAGAGAATACCCCTGTGGAGAAGCTTGAGAACTGCCCAATACAGTGGTTCATGGCTGATATTGGGTGACTTTAACTGTGTACTGGAGATGGATGACAGGATCAATGGTCAACCTGTACACCAATCAAAGACAACTGACTTCCAAAGCTTGGAGGACATTAGAGTAGGGCAGATTACCAAAAGAGGAAACAGATTATCTTGGAGTAACAAGAGATATGCTGAGGATAGAATTTACAGCCACATTGACTGGGCCTTTGGAATGATGAATGGTTCAAATCCTATACTGATGTGGAAGCAATGTACATGTTGCCCGGATGCTCAGATCATTCCCACATACTGCTAGACACAGAAGTTGTAAAGACCAGGGTAAATAGGCCATACAGATTACTCAATTCAGTCATGAACCATCAAGAATACAGGACAATCAGTTCATATAATTTGGAACCAACAGATTCAAGGATGTGCTATGTACTATATATGAAGCAAACTGAAGCAGGTCCAACAAGCCACCAGACACATTCACAAGGAACACTCCTAAGCTGAAAAAAAACTGCAACAATTCAGAGAGGAACTGGATGAAACACAAGACAAATTGAATGAAGACCAGTTCAACAGACAGGAGATTTAAAAAGAAAAACAACTCTTACAGAACATTGAAAAATGAGAAACAATTCAAGAACAGGTTCTGAGAGAGAGATCAAGAGCAAACTGGATCCAACTGGGGGATAGTATACCAAATACTTCCATGCCTATATGTAATCCAGACAAGCAAGGAATAAAGTAAGTTGTATCCTCACAAAGAACCAAGAGAAACTTACTGATCCACAACAGATTCAACAAGAGTTCATCCAATTCTTCCACAACTTACTGGGTACAACAGCAGATCAAAGTCCAGGCATTGACATCAATGTGGCCAGAGATGGCCCCTGTCTAAGTCTGCACCAACAACAGCAACTGTTGACTCCAGTGACTGCAGAGGAAATCAAACAGACAGTACAGAATCTGCCTCAAGATAAAACTCCAGGTATTGACGGCTACCATGCTGAATTTTATAAAGAATTCTGGCCTATTGTTGGGGGGAAGTTACCAGGCAGTGAAGCAATTCTTCCAAAATGGAAAAAATTCTAAAATAGATTTACTGCACCACTGTTACTTTGATCCCAAAAGTTAAAAATCCTAGCTATGTCAAAGAGTTTCATCCCATTGCTTGCTGCTCTACTCTGTACAAAATCATCTCAAAGCTCTTAACAAACAGACTGAAACTGGTTGTAGATCACTTAGTAGGGCATGCCCAGTCAGCCTTCATAGAAGGGAGAAACATTCTGGATAATGTAGTTATGGCCCATGAACTGATCAAAGGCTATACTCACAAGACAATATCTCCTAGATGCATGATCAAAGTCGACATTAGAAAGGCTACGACTCTGTTGAATGGGATTTTCTAAAAGCAGTACTTCTAGAATTTGGAATTCCATACAAACTAGTCGTGCAAATAATGAAATGTGTTACCACTGTCAGCTACTCCATTCTGATAAATGGAGGACTGACCAACACATTTGAAGCAAGGAAAGGACTAAGACAGGGAGATCCAATGTCCTCCTACCTATTTGTCCTAGTTATGGAATATCTAACTAGATCTCTAAAGAAACTAAGCAGGAATCCAGATTTTAACTTCCATCCAAAATGTACCAACCTACGAATCACACTCAATGCTTTGCAGACGATCTTTTGATATGTTGTGGGGCTGATGAAACCTCCATGAAATTACTGATGAAGGAATTTGAACACTTCTCTAGTGTATCAGGACTCCAAGCCAATATGGATAAACGCTCTTTATATATAGCAGGTGTCTCAACTGAATTCAAAAAGAAGATTTGTTCTGAACTAAACCTCACGGAGGGCACTTTCCTCTTCAAATACCTAGGAGTTCCCCTACCTACAAAAAAAACTCAATATATCACAGTGTATGCCCCTAGTGGAAGAGATATTGGACAGAATCAGAAGCTGGACATCCAAACTCTTATCTTATGCTGGTCGAATACAACTTATCAAGAGTGTCCTGTTTGAAATGCAAACTTACTGGGCCCAGATATTCCTCATACCAAAAAAAATCATAAAACTGGTTAATGGAATTTGCAGGAATTATCTATGGGCTGGTAGTCATGAAAATAGTCATAGGAACCCGATTGCCTGGGAAACAATGTGTAAACCAAAGGCAGCAGGAGGTTTGAGCATTATTTCCTATGAAAGGTGGAATAAAGCAGCTCTGTCAAAACTCCTCTAGGCATTAATGGCAAAGAAAGACAAACTCTGGATCAAATGGATCCACTGTCACTACATAAAGAAGAAGGACCTTAATACAATGGAAATTCCTAAACAAGCTAGCTGGCTCGTTAGGAAACTGATTGGAGCAAGGGAATGGTGGGCAAATGATGAAACATGAATGCAAACATGTACTCAAAATGGGCAATTTAGCATCAGAAAAGCATACATACATACCACCCCGCAATACCCCCAAGGTCCGATGGAAAAACTTAGTGATGGTGAATGGCATGCTCCCAAAGCAGAAATATATTTTATGGATGGCGCTGCACAGGTGACTAGCAACCGTTGACAGATTGGTTAGATGGGGTCTTCAAATTAATACATCCTGCATCCTATGTGGAAGAGATGTTGAAGAAACACATGATCATTTATATTTTGAATGCGTATATTCCAAAAACCTGTGGAAAGGTATGTTACATTGGTTGAAGTATCAAAGAACAATTGGTACATGGAATCAGAAGTGCAATGGTTATCGGGCAATGTCAATAGCAGGAATCCCAGAAAAGCCATTCTCAAGGTGGTGTTGCAGCAGCAGTCTACACATCTGGACGGAAAGAAACAACAGAAGGTTTCAACAACTGAACAGAACCAGCCAAGATCGAGCAAAGGAGATTACAATTCAAGTGCACATTGCTGAAGTGAAACACTCTAAATGGAATCCCATTCTGCAGACTTTGAATCACTATCTCTTATGTGATTCTTCACAATCGTAACAATTTCTTTGTCTGTAATAGAAAACTAGTTTAACAAACATAGTTGTAGAGTTTACTATTTTGATTGTAACTTTGAGATCTGTTCTAGAGTCCAAATGAACAACTGTTGTACATTGCTAATGGTTGAAATAAAATTTCTTTTGTCCAAAAAAAAAAAACTTTTAAAGTTTACTATAATTATACTGCTTTGACTTTGTTTATCTCTATTTACAGAAATAAAAAACGTATCCCAACAATTAGGACTAACAGTTAGGGATTTGTATTCAACTATAATCTATACTATATTAAAAGTACGAAGGCCCTTAGCAAAATGTTGTTAGCCTTTTTACCCTTAATAAATAGATTTCATATTAGATAAATTTGACATTTCGTTATATCTACTTTTTAGGACTTATAAAATTAACAAAATCTTTTTTTTATTAAATATTTCCTTATTTAAATTGTGTGAGAACTCCTAACATTTAGGAATTTAAATCTTTCCATAATATTTTTTATAAATAAGGAACCATATTACTTCTAAAAGAATTAGAGGAAAGAGATTATTTAAGAAAGAAATATATATCCTTTAGGGTTCCTTTACTAATATTGCCGTAAGAAAAAGAAAATTATACTTATTTTTTTAAATAACACACTATATTATCTTTGTTTCTTTTTGGTAATTAAAAATTATATTAATCACCAAAATGGTTGTCATACAAAACCGTAGAGCAACTTTATACTCAGCTGTCTATCCAAAATGAAACAAAGCTGACTAACCTATAGTGTCAAATTTCAACATTACAAAAGGCAATGTTGAAGGTGTACTCGTACCTTAGGAGGTGCCCTAACGTTACAAGTGTATGCAATGGATCTAAGAAGTTTGTCACAAACACAGAAGGTGTTTTCAAATATTCTCGCATTCCTTTCCAGCCATAGGACATAGAGCATTTCTGTCAAGGCCATTTTAACTGTGCAGGTTCGAGTGGATTTTCCTTTAGCCTGCTCTATAAACCTATGTACAAACTGAGGCCAGTCTTGTCGAGGAGGTTGTTGAACTTTGATCCAGTGCAATGTGTGAGACCTCAGCTGATTTGCATAGGTGCATTCCAAGAATAAATGATCTCTGGTTTCTTTAGCTTGTTGGCACATAATACAAGTGTCATCTACAGTTAAGTTCCACTTAATCAACCCGTCTTTGGTAGGAAGTCTATCTTGCAGCAGCAGCCATAGGTTGAATAGAGCTTTAGGTCGAGCATGATTCTGCATTGTTAAATTCTTCTAAGGAACTCTAGGTGCCTCTCCAATCTGTCACTATATTATCTTTTGTTAACAACACATAAAATTATGTGATTTTATTATATTATATTATATTATTGTCTATGTTCTTAACTCAAACGGACAATAAGAATAATTACAAATATTATGTGTTCTTAGCTTTTGGGTAGGAAAAAGAAATTTATACGGTTTTGTGAAGAACGTGTAATAAGCATTAAGGGCAAGTCCTTTTATGATTAAAATATTTATATTAAATAATATCTCAGTAATTTAATACTATTACTTTAGGTTTAGATTTTTTTTATCAAAATTGTGAAGAACACGTAATAAGCGGGCAACTTTAATTTATATCTATCTATTCTATACTAAAAGAACAAAGTCACTTAACGTAATATTATTCATCATTTTTATACTTGAATTAATTTCGCACTAGACAAAATAATCATTTAGTTATTCTTCTAACATTTAGGAAGAAATATTTAATTATTTACTAATATTTAAAAAGAAAATTTTAATTATTTTCTAATATTTATGACTTATTTCTATCCTTTTCCTAAAATCACAATGCGTAAGAAGAAAAATTGATGTTTATCGAAAACTTTGATGGATAGAAAAATCCTCGGCCAGTCTCCTCTTCCTTTATGCCAATCAAATGTTAGCCTTAACATTCATATGTACTTGCATCTCACACCCCTACAAAATTACATAGCTTGAGAATATAAATCTTACAAGTAATTTAATTTTTTCAAATTATCCCCAAAGTGTTTAACAATTCCTAATTTAAATAGAAATTAAGTCGGCGTTTGGACATAAGAATTGTAAAATTCCAACAAAGTAAAAAACAATTTCAAGTGAAAATGGTATTTAAAATAGAGTTGTGTTTGGGCATGAATATAATTTTGGATTGTTTTAGAATTTTATGAGTGGTTTGAGTGAAAATTTTGAAAAACAATTTTTTTGAGTTTTTAAAATTTTTGAAAAATTTCAAAATTCATCTTCAGGTGAAAATTAAAAATTTTATAACCAAACACAGATTTCAAAAAAAGGTAAAAAAATTCTTATGTCCCAATGCACTCTAATATTAGAGTTATATTGAACTATTCCTATAAGATTCTTTATTATGATTAAGAAATTCTGGAGGAGTCAAACTCATAGCGAATTCTAAAAACGCGAAGATTCAAAACATGTGACTTTTCTTACTATTTGAAAATCGAGTTCTTATTAGAAAAATTATAATTATTCTCAAATATTTAAAAATTAGAACGAGCAAATATTCAAAATTTGAATTAATAAAAATTATTTTTTTAATGTTGAGAAAAAATAATTAAACCACTAAATTAACTAATTAGCAAATGAATCCAATTCAATCATTTTACAAATTTATCATATAAGAAAAATTATTTGTTAAATTGAAAAATATATACCTAAATTTTATTTTTGCAAAGAGAGTATCGACAGTGAAAGAAATAATAAAATATAGCAAAATTAATTATAGTAAAAAATAAAGATTCAAATCGGTAAAAAATAAATTTTAAGCAATAAGGTAAATTGTAGAAGGCAGCTAAGTTATAAAAGTTATCATTTATTTCTTTCTTGCATTCAGTCTAACAAATGAAAACGTCTCGCTATAACTTTTACACTAAATTTTTTCTTGTAAAAAAATAGTTCAATATTAGTCATTCTTTAAATTTTACATTGTCACTACCAAATTCTTAGAAGGTATATATTAGGGGTGTGTATTCGAATCGATTTATCGATAAATCGAATCAATTATTTGTTATCGAAATCGAAATCGAAAAAATCTAAATCTTATTTGAAACGATAACGATAAGCATATGTACAAATCGATAATCGATAAGTAATTATCGATAAGGGTCAAAATCGAATCGATAAACCGAATGCACACTCCTAGACTGTAGACACTTGTTAAATGAGTAATTATCTATTTGTGTAGATTAATATAACATACAGAATGTATATATATTCCGCTACTATTTTGAAAGCGGCTATACAATTTATTTTCCCTAACCTATACCATTTCCTTTACCCTAAGTCCCTTACCCTATTATTTCCTCTACCACATTTAAGGAATGATCATATTTAAATATCAAGGGAATGAAGTTCAAATTAATGGAAAACAGAATTAGCTGTGATGATGTGTTTTGTTTTATTTTATTTTTTTATACCGTTGGAGTGTTAGGTGGCATACATTTGATCCTATTTTTGTTTTGTTGCATGTACTTGTTGACACAGTTTTTATATTATAAGTGGTGTTCGTCTTATTTTAGCTTCTTTTTGTCCATATTAGTTAGCGCGCTATAGCGATATACTTTTCGTGGAATCCCCCAAATTTTCTTATTGGTGTAATCTATAACTGAATCGATAAGCCCCCAAATTCGATAAATCGAAATCGAAAAAATTGAAATCTTATTGAAACGATAACAATAAGCCTATGTACAAATCGATAATCGATAAGTAATTATCGATAAGGGTCAAAATTGAATCGATAAATCGAATGCACACCCCTAGCATATATAATGCCAACTCTTTTCATTTGCAAATTTTTAAAAGACCAAGATATTTAATTTTTAATTGTGTTATTTGATAAATCTTTAAAGAATTGTAAATATTAACAATTTTCATAAGTTTCGACATAAATCCGGACAAAATAACAATAAGGCATCCAAAAAAAATTCCTTCATTTGTTAAGCTAACTAAATGGAAATAATATTTATTATTTTGAAAAAAATCTTAAATTATATTTTATAACTCAAACAAATTATCTAATAATATGTATGTAATTTTAAAAAATTATATATTCATTAATATATGTACACGCGCAAAGCGCGTACCCTAAGACTAGTTCAAATAAAATAGTGAAAGTATAAAAATATATCGATTTATGTAGTGATAGTTTCTTTTCCGAATACATATCAAATAGAAAAAAAGCAAGAAAGAATCTTTGAACTAAGGCTGTATCCGGTTCCGGTTCTGGGTCTATTTGGGTATGCGGTTCCGGTTCTGGCGATTCCGGCGATTCCGGTTTTGGCGGTTCTGAAGGTGGAACCGGTTCCATCCAGTTTCGGGTACCATCCGGTTCCGGTTCTGGCGGTTCCGGTTCCGGCGGTTCCGGTTCCGGCGGTTCTGGCAGTTCTGAATTTTTTTTTTAAATCAATATCTTGTATAGTAGTCATTAGTATATTGTAGAATATATTTTATATGGTGTACTATGTTATTAGTATAGTATATATTGTGTTTGGTAATTAGTATATATTGTGTATAAGTAGTGTATATTTTGTATATAAGTAGTATATATTGTATTTAAGTAGTATATATTGTGTATAAGTAGTGTATATTGTGTTGTAGTTAGTAATTAGTATAAACTGTATATAAGTAGTACATATTGATAAAAGAATGTTGTCATTAGTATATTGTGTTGTATGTTATGTATTGTATGTTATATAAATATTCAAGGATTGATATAGAAGTAAAGACAAAGAAATATTGAGACAAAAGATATTCAAGGATATGATAAAGAGCATATTTATCGACTAAAAGCGCTCTCCGATGCAACAGTTGACGCTTGAATCGACAGAACATCCCGAGCCATCCTTGCAAGAACGGGAAAAGGCTTTTCTCTTGCCTTCCACCAATCCAAAAGGTCGAAAGAGCCGTCTGGATTCTCATTCTCTAGTCCCTGCGACAAATAAACTTGAAGCTCATTTAGATGGGAAATTTCATCTAAGTTATCCCCTTGAGTACCCCTAAACTCCGTCCACGATTTAAGAGCTGTTAAGCCAGCAGATCTTTTAGGCGACTGTGATGTAGACGAAGTAGGGGTTGGAATATTAGGCCTAGCATGCTCTAACGCATGTTTATAAGCATTATAAACAGTTTGAGCATTAACTTTAATTGATGCTTTCGCATCAGCTAGTGTAGCAATTTCTACTTTTGAAAGATCTAAGATTGATAAATAGCAGAATACCAAAAGTTAGGACCTCCTAATTTCATAGTTGGATTTAACATAGCAGACACACCATATGTAGGAGGGATTGGAAAAAAATATTTTTTAAACTTCTTTTTCATTTCAGTTATTGCAATTTCATAAATGTCCCCTCCCTCGCTAAAATCAACAAATAAATTAGGCAAACACATAACAGTAATCATTTTGGCTAATTCTTCACGATCCTGGATTTGGATCGTAATATAATATACCTCCGATGACTGTGTTTATTCCTGGTTGAACTAGATTTGAACCAGTACTAGGGTTAACTGTAGAATCATCGCTTGTCCTCCCCTCTTGTTGCGCTTTCAATTGCAAATATCTAGCCTTATCGCTAGGCTGTAATCTTATATGCTTAACTAAACTACCCGTGCCGCTACGATCTCCAGTATACCTATGAACAAGTAATTTCCCACAAGATTTACACTTTGCCTTATCTTGTTCTCTTAGTTGAATAAAAAATTGCCAAACTAATGATGTTTCTGTACGTTTAGGAGGTTGTCTACTAAAAGTGGTAGTTTGTACGGGTGGGTGCGCCGGTTCATCACCTAAGTTATGAGCAGGACTAGTAGGTGTATCATCTAAATCTACCGGAGCTTGGGTTTCATCATCATCATCATCCTCATTTCCCTCTAAGATAGGTGCATTAGGATAAAGAGCATTCATAATATCATCGTCTATTCTATCACCAACTGCTACATCATGTAGAAAATCAATATCGCTAAATTGAAAACACGGGTGATCACTATCAAGAATTCCGAAGGGTTCATTAGGATTTCTAGGTTGGCTACTACTTTGAATTTGCTTATCTTTTATAGGTCAGGGAGCCGGGGGAGGGGTAGTATTTTGGCCACTACTTTCACCGGTTTTAGCTTTTCCTTTACCGAACATTTTTTTCAACGAAAATGCCATAATAATTATAATTAAACAAACTAACAACACACAAAAATATTCTTAGCACGTAAGAGTTGAAACGAGTTTACCGGATTGACCAACAACTTCTTGAAAATTGAAAATCGTTGAAATTGAACACTTGAAAACTTCAATTCAACAACTTCACAATGTTTCACGAATTTGCAACAATAAATTAAGCACTTGCACTAGAAAGATTGAAAGAGAGCTTGAGAGAGATTGAGAGATATTGATGAATTGGTGAATAAAAATGAAAGAATGAGGGGGTATTTATAGTTGAAAAATGGAAAATAGTGTAATTATATAAAGACTGGGGTTAAATTAAAGTTTGGGGGCCAAATGGCTATTTTTTATACTTCCATACGGCTACTTTTGAAAAAGAGCCGTTTGAAAATTATTTTAAAATTTTTTTTTGTTGAAAAATTACCGTTACAGAACCGCCGGAACCGTTGGAACCGCCAGAACCGGTACGGTTCCGGTTCCGGTTCTGGCGGTTCCAAACGGTTCCGGCAGTTCCAACAGGTAGAACCGCCCCGCCACGTTTTCCGGGAATCGCCAGAACCGGAACCGGCAGAACCGCTAGGGCCGCGGTTCCGGTTCGAAACCGCCAGTTTTAGAGCCTTACTTTGAACACTTTCTTCCTTTCAGATAATCAAACGATAGCAAAATAACGTTCTATTGCTAATCTGATTCATTTTGAATTTGTTCCTTAATCTTATTTCTTTTATATCAAAGTATCCAATATAACTTTGAACACTTACTCTGCCTTTCTTATAACCAAATGATGACAAATGACCATTTTATTGTTATTCCATTAAATTATGTTTGTGATGATAGACTATAATCATATTTTAATCGATTATTACACTCTAATTTACTGCACTTTAATTGAATTTGCGGTTTAATCGCTAGTGTTTTACACTAATTATGTGTTTTATGCCTTGTAGGTGTGATTCCGCGCTATATAGATATTATGTAATGAATTTAAGTGGTTTGGAGCTTTGAAGTCTGAGCAAGAGCTCAAGGAATTAAGTCGGGATCTCGTTCGGGGTCAAATTTGATAATTAAGTACGAACGAAGACTCGAAGAGACATATTGCGCACTGTCTAGTAACATAGACATAACTTTTTTATCCAAGATTCATTTGATCTCTATAATATATGGTTGGAAACATAACTCAAAGGGCTACAACTTTCATATCTTACGTTTTTCCAAATTCGAAACGGAATAAGGTGAAAAACCACGGTTATAGTAGGACCGCGGCAGAACCATGGCAGAAGGCAGTCGCGGACAAATGAAGAATATGAGAGGGTGTTTCGCCATGGCTACGGCGTAACCATGGTGGAACCGCGACAAGATGCGTAAATTTCAGGGACCAAATTGAAAAATACGGAATTTTAAGCCCTAAACCTTATATTAAACCAAGGAAGCCGGCCAAGAAAGGAGAGATGGTATATTTTTGACATGGATTTGACCTAAGGAGGCAGAGACACAATAGGAGCAAGGCTTGGAAATTCTTCTACAAGTTTTTTCTTTCCTCTTCCTATTTCTCATTGTTGGTGTGAGCACGTGATTTTTGCTTTCACGATAATTACTCCAAAAGAAATCGAAAAAATAAAACAAATTGTCTTTGTGTATAATTTTTAGAATTTGCGTGGCATTTCGGATAGTTATTTGTAGTTTTATCTGTGATTGTTCATTTTTTAAATTAACAATACAAAAATACATGTTGCATGCATATTTAGGATTTAATTGTGCATTTAGGAATTAATTAAACCATGATTTAGTTCTAAAAAGAAAATCACAAAAATATGCATTTTATTCTATTTGTTGTCATCGCGTGATTTTATTTTAAGGTTTTAGTTTGTGCGTTAATTGTTGTAAGTGTTAAATAATGTTGTGTAGTTTTAGTTTTAATTTCATAATTTAATTAGGAATTGTGTTTAAATTAGAAATTAAGGAAGGAAGAGAAAGAGAGTTCAAAAATGAAGGAATTCAGATGTGGGCTTAAAATTGAGACCAAAAACCAGGCCCAATCAACTCATTTGACCGAGTTCGGTGTGGTCTCTTAGACGAAGGAAACGACGCTGTATTGGCACTTTCCATCTGGAACGTTGATCAAACAGATCTAACGGTCCAGTTCAGTTCTTTTATTAAAACAAATTACAAGCCTTACTCATTTATTTGAATTAACCATCTATTTGAACCATTGTAACCTTTTATGAGCATTTGAATTGTTTATGAACATTGTAAAAGTTAAGGTGTGGGGTGGTTGGTTTGGCTTTTGAGTGGAACTAATGAAATAAGGAGAAAGGGTTCATTGATTTGAAAAATCAAGAACCACTTGAATTGAAAAAGAAAAGAAAGAAAAAAAATAATATAATTGTATTGTTGTGAAAAAAATATTCTTTGATAGTGGAGAATCTTGATATAATTCTGCTTAAATAATTTGGGAGTTGATGTATATTGATGTGGAGGTACAGTTTGGCTTGACATAAGTATGAGGTTTGAACGTTAAAGTATATGTATTAAAGTGCTAAGGGAGGTGTAGTCACTCTTATATCTAAATGTATTCTACCTGCCCCGTAGCCTACATTACAACCAAATAAAGTCCTAATTGATCCTAGGTTGAATGAGCTTGATTAGTGGAGTAGTACACTACGTGCAAGCTTATGTTGCACTACAGCGCTTCGCTAACTCGAAGCGCCTCGCTATGAGAATCTAGCTTCTGTGGCATATGAACGTTATTTCTAATAGTGAGTGAATTCTTTCTATCTTGAGTTCCTAAGTGTTCTTAAATTTTATTGTGTAGAACTACTCTCTTTTGTTGTGTGAGGGCACTTGATTCATGAAGGAAAGATAATATCAGTGACCTCTATGTTGGAGTAAGTAGGTGAGTTGTGAATAATGCGTGGCACTTGCGAGTCAAATCTTGAGGTGAAGATGTTACACATTTGTGCATAGTCTATTTTAAATAGCCTTGGTGTGATGAGTTAGAAGAATTGTTTAAAAAGATCGTGTCTATAAAAAAGTATAGTTTGATTGATCGAGGACGAGCAGTGGTTTAAGTGTGGGTTGTTGATGATAGGCTATAATTACGTATTTTAGTCGATTATTACACCCTAATTTACTGCACTTTAGTTGAGTTTACGCTTTAATCGCTAATGTTTTGTACTAATTGTGTGTTTTATGCCGTGTAAATATGATTAGATATGAGCTATATAGATATTATGAAATAAATTTTAGTGGTTTGGAGCTTTGAAGTATGAGTAAGAGCTCAAGAAATTAAGCCGGGATGGAGTTCGGGGGTCAAATTTGATAATTAAGTACGAAAGAAGACTCGAAGAGGCATATCGTGCACTGTCTA
Source organism: Nicotiana benthamiana (assembly GCA_034376525.1). Classification (NCBI taxonomy): domain Eukaryota; kingdom Viridiplantae; phylum Streptophyta; class Magnoliopsida; order Solanales; family Solanaceae; genus Nicotiana; species Nicotiana benthamiana. The sequence goes on along the minus strand of CM067331.1, from coordinate 10,434,201 downwards.
GTAAAATAGACACAATTTTTTTCTCAGAAATCCATTTGGTCTCAATAATATATAGTTGGAGTGATACAGCTTTTATGTTTTACGTTTTTCAAAATTCCAAACGGAACAGGGTAAAGAACTACGATTACGGTAGGACCGTGACAGAACCACGACAGAAGACAGTCGCAGACAAATGAAGAATTTGAGAGGGTGTTTGGCTGCGGTTCTGGCGTAACCGCGGTGGAACTGCGGCTGAACGCATATATTTCAGGGACCAAAGTACAAAACACAGGATTTTAAGCCCTAAACCCTATATTAAACCAAGGAAGCCGTCCAAGAAAGGAGAGAGGATATATTTTTGACATATTTGACTTATGAAAGTAGAGACACAATAGGAGCAAGGCTTGGGAATTCTTCTACAAGTTTTTTCTTTCCTCTTCCTATTTTTTCGTTGTTGGTTATAACTTTTAGTATTGTAATTTTACATACTATTATGAATTGCTACTTTGGTATCTAGGGTTTTGATGGAACCTTTTGTAGGATAAATTCTTTTTATGTTTTTATATAATTGAGCTGTAGTATAATTTCTATTTGTTCAACTACATTCTTATTGTAGTTAATTGAAAAGCTCTCAATTAGCTCTGCCTATTTAGTATGCATAACTTGGGAGAGAGTGCATATTTAGGTAATTGTTGAACAACACCACTACCAGAGTATATGAGATATCAATAACCGAGGGTTTAAAGGCGGGATTAGGGATAATGAAGCCATGAGTATGATCTGAAGTGAGCTGTATCAAAAGCCAGCTAGGTAGTTCGGGAGAGTGCGTTTAGTAAATTTTCATGATTACTCGGGAGAGATTTACGGTAATAAGAGTGCTCATGATCGGTAGAGAATACTTAGGCTAAATTATAAAAGACTTAGCGAAAAGGATTCCGATAATTGGAAAAATCATAACTCTAGACTTCCCTAATCTTTTATCTAACCTTCAGTATCGTTAGTTGTTAATATACTATTTTAATTTGTTAGTTAATTAGTTAAATATAAGAATCAAAATTTCTATAATTTAGTAATTGTTCAAGCTTGTCTTCTTGGCGATAGTGAACAAATATAGCTAAACCTTAGTTCTCTGTGGGATTCGACTCCGGACTTCTAAACCGGATTATATTTGCGACGACCGCATTGTTCTTTTTATAAGGCATAGATTGGGAAGATCAAATTTTAATGATTTCTTTAATGTCAAAGTATCGGAATAAATTTTAGGAAAAATAAATATTATCCAAACGTAAATAAAAAATTATATTTTCAACAAGGGACGAAATTGTGCTCAAAGTATTTAGTAATATCTACTTAAATGAAAAAGATATGTATTGAGTGTAATTATAATTTTTTTCTAATATGAAATGTACGTCAAAAAAAATTCAATCTAAAATTTAAAAAGAAAAATAGAATATTCTTACAAATTTTAACGTAAATAAAAAAAGTCAAAAACACATTCCTAAAATTCTCTACCATAAATAAATGAGAAGCATTTTCAAAAAGTAATTGGATTTTCTTCAATTCCTAAAATCAAAGTTGATTACATGATAAAAATATCTTCTTAAAGAGGTAAATTTTTTTAAATGCCAATTTGTCATAAACGCATATAAAAGAGAAAAAGACATTTTTAAGATGAAAATTCTAATTAATTTTGTTACGAATTGTTTTTTAGCCATTCTACTGCCAGACCCATTTATGGAATTATAGTGGATTGTTGTTACTTCTTATCAAACAAAAACTTAGGAATATTTTCTTTTTACCCCTTTTAATTTACTTTTTGACTTTAGAGATGCTATAGTTTTACTTTAAACAATTTTAATTTTTTTTTCTTCTGAAAAGTGCCAAATTCATTTTAATTTGACGTAAGTAGAACTATTCTTACTTCTCTATAACATTATATTTAGTGTCAATTTATCACCAAAACTAAGAATATTATAACTTATACAAATTATTTATGGATAAATATATTATTGACAGATCTTCTTATCCTTCAGTCATGTACTATTTTTCAAAATATTATACATAAAAGCTAATAAAGTTAAAAACTATTTTATAATGAATAATAGGTAAATTAAAGTATATAACCATAGCCGCGCTATAATTGCGATGATCCTCTTTGTTATTCTATGTTCTTTACATTGTGATTTGTGCAAGCTTGCTACACCAAAGATTTACCTTTTAGAGTTATTCCTAAAAAGAAGTGTAAATATCTAAAATATTGTTGAGAAATATTAATACAAATTAACACATTATGCTTACTCTGTTTGAACTTCTAAATTAAATACAAAACCCACATATGGGTATTTCAATAGAGCATATGAAAACTTATCTGGGACAATAATTTATCCGTTATAAAATTAGCTAAACAAAATCAACATTTCTCATTTTTAAGAACTTACACTTTTCTTTTAAATTTTTATTTTGTTACTCATAACATATTTGTACTAATTTTTATGTTAAAAAAATATTTCATGACACGAGATACACGCGTATTGTACGTACCCTTAAAATTAGTTAAAGTGAAAAAGATAAAAGTAAAAGTGGGTTTTGCAACAATTCAAGAATATTTTTTTGGGAGTGAATGCTTAATTTGTACTGGTAAGCACCAACATTTTAGCGGAAATATTGATTTCCTTAAGCTACATTGCCTACAATTGGAATAAATAAAAGGGATGAAGAACTTAAAGAAAATTCTATATTCATGAGCAACAAATTGAAGCTTCATATCTGTTCTTCATCATAGCAGCTCTGTCGTACATTAATTATTATTAATTATTGTAGTTTGATAATAAATTGTATATGGTATGTAGATAGCTTGTGGATAATATATCATAAAAAACAAGCATCAATCTACATAATAACTACATAATTCTTCAAAAAAAAAAAAACAGTAAGAACTACAAAATAACTACAAAATAACAACATTTGTAAAAATATAAAAAATAGCAATTATAATTAATTTATAAAATTAAAATAACTAATCGACATGACTGTAAAATAACTATATTTATAGGCTGTAGATAATAACAACTACAATTTATACACAAAATTAACAAAGCTAATGTACATGACTAAACAAAAGGGTTTTGACACGGCTGCCCACAAAAACAACTATTTACCCTTATCTACCCATTTGTTTTCCCTACCCATAAACTAATTACATTTCCTATTCATAATAGATTTTTTGGGGTATTTTTCCTTTAATCTCCAATTCTTTTTTATTTCTATGCTTCTTTTCTTTCTTTTTTCTTTTCTTTTTCTTTTCTCCTTTTTTCCTCGTTTTCTTCTTATTTTTTTCTTTTTTCATATTCTAATTTCATTTAACTTCTTTTTTTATATGCATTTTCTCTTCATAATCTAATTTTATTTACTATTGTTACTATTATTTTATTATATATATATATTATTATTATTATTATTATTATTACTAAATAAAAATCGAATTGTGTACCAATTAAATGTAGATAATACAACCAAAAAAATATTAACTAACATTTATATAGTTATACTAACAGGGTATAAAATTGTACACAAAGAGCTAAAATAATTTAATTCAGTTATTAAACTAAAATAATATCAGTTGTCAATAAAAAATTAAAAAAACATCTAAAAGGATCTAATTGTAAGATTATACCATTACATTATATATCATATTACAATTCATTTATTTATTTACATTTTTAATTTGCCGCTCATGCTAGGTAAAAGCTTAAAACAAATGAAAAGGAAAAAGGCAAATGAATTTACATGTAATAAGTATACTATTATAGTATATTGTATACAATTACAACATATTGTTACAATATCTTGCATATTATTACAGTATACTGTAACAATATATTTGTATACTATAATGGTATATTGTTGTAGTATAACTATATACTCTTATAGTATATTAGTATACTGTAGCGATATACTGTTAAGTAACATTGTGCTTCTTCGATTATTATTGTAGTTGTGTTCTTCTTCGATTTTCAACTGAAAATTTCGATCTCAATCACCTCAAATTAGTTTCAAGTCTCGACCAAGCCGACTCAACACTTGGTTACAGTTGCCAATTGATATTTTAATCACGCGAGTCATATCTAATCAAACAATTAAAACTCGACAAATGAAATTTATGAATTTTTAAGTTTCAAGGTCTTTCAATGGTTGATCTAATTTTTCTTACAATAAATCACTATGAACTTCTCAAAAGATATTAGAAATAATTATTTCTAATACTAAACGTTCAAGTTCTGCTTCGTTGCAGGTACTAATTGTTTCGATTTTAAAAATTTTGCTAATTACTTTTAATATTAATCACTTAATACTCAATTATGAAATTGTTAGAGTTCTACATCCCCTTTGTTAGTAGCAGTTGTTGTTTCAAGAATTGTTGTTCCTGTCTTCTTTGGTTCAGCTGGAACTTCTGGATGAGTTGGTACATTTTTACCTTCCATTTTTTCTTTCTATTTTTTTGCTGAAAACCCTAAAATGAAATACAGTGATACAATTCTTCTCTTTCGCTGATTTCTTGATTTTGCCCGTGAAGAAGAGGCATATAGATAGGAAGATTTGTTGCATGCAGACTTACACGTGGCAATATACATGGCAAAAGAGCATGTGTTTTGGTTGATTTTCGTTTTGTAATGTGGGAGTTTTAGGTGGAATTTGTTTGGATAAATATTGATAGCCAAATTAGGTGAATCTTTCTAGTTTTGACTTTTTCTAGTATATAATAGTTCAGGTTTCTAAAAAAATGGTTAGCGGGTATTTAATTTGAAATCCATGGGTATGAATAGTAAATAGTTTGGGATTAGGCATTAAAGGGTCAATAGTTTGAATTTAATAGGTATAAAGTGGGATTTTCTCTACAAAATAACTACAAATATAAACTGTAGATAATATCAACTATAATTAATCTACAAAATTAAGACTACTAAACTACAATTTAACAACTAAATTAAAACATAGATTTTTACAGCCTTATTGAACATAATATGTCACGACCCAAACGCGATCGGGATGGCACCCAGCCCTAAAGCTAGGTAAGCTTGACCAACAATCGCTTCCAACGTAACATTTAAGTCTCAAACCGAGTATTTAACAAAATAATAATCCAAGAATATTAATAATGTTACATAGGTAAATACGGAAATCGAAGACACACCTATATGATCTGGGGGTCACGAGTCTAGAGCCTCTAAACAAAACTGAGTAATAATAATAGTATCTGAATACCAAAATCAAAATCTAGGAAAGTATATAATAATAATAAAATGAAGAAATAATAAAGAGCAACCAGGTCCTGCGAACGTTATGCAGCTAGCTCAAGGACTCTGAAAATATCTCTGGAGACTACGAGAATCAGCTAAGCCTCCGTTGTACCTGAATATGCACACAAGGTGCAGGGAGTAGGGGTGAGTACTACTGACTCAGCGAATAATAAGCATAGAAAATGACTGAAAGTAAGAAATCCACGAAATTTCACAAAGCGAAGCTATAACTAATAATCCTATAACTTAGCTACAGGCTAATAGCATAACAAAATCACAACAACCACCAAGTATCATATAAAGATGCAATGCAATGCACATGAATGCGCTGCGACGTGCAGCTGAGCCAACCATGCATATGATTTAACGTTGAAGACGCTCACTGGGGGTGTGTACAGACTCCGGAGGGGCTCCTTCGACCCAAGCGCAATATCAGCCATGTATCGGCTAAGAACAGGCAGTCGGCCTCAATATCAATATATAACCGATGCGACGTGCAGCCCGAGCCAACCTCAGTCCACAGTATGCATGTAAGTCACATAAAAGATTCAATCTGATTCTTTTCCAGTTTCCAGTTTGCTAAGGTGAATACATTTTAATTAGTCATTTTCAGAAATACAATGACTTAGCACTTATTAATAGTGAATACACAGGACTGAGATAATGATTACGCAAATCAAGTTACCACACAAATATTTTCCCTAGACGAGTACTACAGATCGGAACAAGGCCCCAAAACATGGCATCAAGCCCAAATATCAACAACACAATGTGCGTATCAGACGCCAATAACTTATATGCATCTCTCGGGATGGACCAAGTCACAATCCCCAATCATATACAACCCCGCACCTGCCATGGGGTGCGAGTCACGCCCTAACATAGCGTCACGATGTGATAAACCGGAGTTTCAAATGCTCATGCCATCATCTATACAAACTACTCACCTCTAACCGGTCGTAGACCTGTCTGCAATGTCTTTTCCCGTCGGATCTTTCTCTACGAGCGTCGAATCTGTTCAAACCACAACGAATATGTTATTATAGGCTAAATAAACATAACCCAATTGAAATTATTTGAAATACGTTAAAAATAACGAAGTTGGTAAAACCCGAGCCCCAGGCCCACTTTTCGAAATATTATGAAAGTTACATCTTTGGAATCCTCATCTCGCCACGAGTCCGTAAATATATGGTTCATCAAAAATAGAGTTCGTTTACCCTCTCAAGTCACCATTTTACTCTCTTTTAGGATTCAAGCCCTAACCACCATTTTTAACCTTAAAACCTCTGAATTTCATTGTTTAAGCTACTATTTTACACCATATAGACATAATCCGAGGCCAAGAATCATTACTTGGAAGAAACCCTCGAAACCCTCTTAAAAATCGCCCACAATCGTCTCTTTCCGAAGTCAAAAGTGTTTTCTTAACTTATGAAATTTGCAAACACTGTTTTATTAATTCCATGCGATTTTCGCTTCCACGACACAGTGACCGCTTCCACGGTGGTCGCTTTTGCGGTCAATAGACCGCTTTTGTGGTCTCCCTTGAGTCGACTGGGACCGCTTTCGCGGTATTCGCTTTTGCGGTAATTCTTCCGCTTTCGCGGAATTACCATAAGCCTGTGCAACAGACCTGTTGCAGCTTCAAAAATCTTCATTTTCATCATCCGACTTACCCCGAGGCACTCGGGACCCCAACCAAATGAATAAATATGTCCCATTACTTCATTCAAACTTGCTCGCAACATAAAAATGCTATCATAAACATCAAAATCATTCAATTTCCACGGATTCAAGCCTAAGTTAAACTAAAACTTCCGAAACTCACATTTGCTCCAAACCCCGACCTAACCACCTCCGAATGATCTGAAAATTTGTAAACATATCAAAAATCACCTAACGGAGATACTGCAACTGTAGGAATTTCATTGCGACTCTCGAATCAAAATATCACCTATCAACTGGACTTTCGCCAAATTCTAACTTAGCCAATTCAAGCCTAATTCTACACCGGACCTCCAAATTCACTTCTGATTTCTCTCCTAAGTCACAAATCACCATCCAAAACTATTCAAATCATCGAAAATCCATTCCGAGCCCTCTAACTCATAAGTCAACGTTCGATTGACTTTTCCAAACTAACTTTCTCTTAAAGAGACTAATTATCTCATTTCTATCCAAACTCCATCTGAATTACTTCAAACTCTCCAAATATATATATTGAAACATATCACAGCATAAAACGGGGAAAAAGGGCAAAAATACACGGGACAACAGGTCAGGTCGTTGCATCCTCCCAACTTAAACAAACGCTCGTCCTCGAGCGGGTCAGGAAACATACCTGGAGTATCAAAAAAGTGAGGATATTTGCTCCGCATCTCCTGCTCGGTCTCCCAAGTGGCTTCCTCCACGGGCCGACCTCTCCAGTGCACCTTCACCGAAGCTATGTCCTTTGATCTCAACTTTCGAACCTGACGACCCAAAATATCCACCGGCTCTACATCATAGGTCAAGTCTTCATCTAACTGGATCGTGCTGAAGTCTAACACATGAGACGAGTCCCCAACATACTTTCGGAGCTTAGAGACATGAAACACCGGGTGAACTCCCGATAATCTAGGTGGCAAAGAAAGCATATAGGCCACATCCCTAATTCTCCTAAGTATTTCAAAAGGTCTGATGAACCTTGGACTCAATTTCCCTTTCTTTCCAAACCTCATAATGCCTTTCATAGGTGAAACCTTCAACAAGACTTTCTTGCCCACTGCATAAGATACATATCGAACCTTCTGGTCCGCATACTCTTCTGACGTGACTGATTTGTACGAAGTCTCTCCTGGTTTACTTTCACCTTCTCCAAGGCATCCTAAACTAACTCTGTCCCGAATAATCTAGCCTCGCCGGGCTCAAACCAACCAACTGGAGATCTACACCGTCTCCCATATAAGGCCTCATACGGCGGCCATCTGAATGCTGGATTGATAGCTGTTATTATACGCAAACTTCGCAAGTGGAAAGTAGCCCAAGAACCTCCAAAATCAATAGCACAGGCACACAACATGTCTTCCAATATCTGAATAGTACGCTCGGACTGTCCATCCGTCTATGGGTGAAATGTTGTGCTCAACTGTACCTGTGTGCCCAACTCCCTTTGAGAAGTCCTCCAGAACTGGGAAGTAAACACGGTACCCCTATCTGATACAATGGAAACCGAAACCCCGTGCAACCGTACAATCTCCCGGAAAATCTCTGCTAACTTCTCCGCCGAATAGGTAGTACATACTAGAATGAAGTGCGCAGACTTATTCAGCCTATCCACAATCACCCAAACCGAATCAAAATTCTTCGAGGTACGAGGAAGACCACTCACAAAATCCATACTAATGTTTTCCCATTTCCACTCTGGGATATCCATCCGTTGGAGTACACCACCGGGTCTCTGGTGCTCGTATTTGACTTGCTGACAGCTGAGACATCGAGCCACGTAATTCACAATGTCCTTTTTCATTCTCCTCCACCAGTAATGCTATCTCAAATCCTGGTACATCTTCGCGACACCCGGATGAATCCAATACCGCGAGCTACGAGCCTCCTCTAAAATCAACTCCCGGAGACCATCCACATTGGGCACGCAAATTCGGCCCTGCATCCGCAATACGCCATCATCTCTAATGGTCACATCTCTGGAATCATCATGCTGGACCTTGTCCTTCAGGACAAGCAAATACAGGTCATCATACTGCCTCTCTCTGATGCGGCCATACAAAGAAGACCGGGAAACCACACTTGCTATCACCCGACTGGGCTCCGAAATATCTAAACTCACCATCTGATTGGCCAAGGCCTGAACAACAACCGCAAGGGGTCTCTTCCCAACTATGATGTATGCCAGACTACCAATGCTGATAGCCTTCCGGCTCACAGAATTGGCCACTACATTGGCCTTCCCGGGATGATACAAAATGGTGATATCATAGTCTTTAAGTAACTCCTGCCATCTTCGCTGTCTCAAATTAAGATCTTTCTTTTTAAACAAGTGCTGAAGACTGCGATGGTCCGTATATACCTAACAAGATACACCATAAAGATAATGCCTCCAAATTTTTAAGGCATGCACGATTGCAGCTAACTCTAAGTCATGAACGGGATAGTTCTTCTCATGGGGCTTTAGCTGACGAGAAGCATACACAATAACTCTACCCTCATGCATCAACACACATTCGATCCTAACTCTCGAAGCATCACAATACACTGTGTAAGAGCTTTAAGCTGATGGTAATAATAATACCTGAGCGGTGGTTAAAGCCGACTTGAGCTTCTGGAAGCTCTCATCGCATTCATCTGACCACACAAATGGAGCATTCTTTTGAGTCAACTTCGTCAAAGGCGAAGCAATAGATGAGAACCCCTGAACGAATCTGCGATAATAATCCGCCAATCCGAGGAAACTCTGAACCTCAGTAGACGAGGACGGTCTGGGCCAACTCTGCACCGCCTCAATCTTCTTTGCGTCGACCTGAATACCATCACTGGACACCACGTGTCCCAGAAAAGTCACGGTATTAAGCCAGAATTCACACTTGGAGAATTTTGCATAAATCTTCTCCTATCTCAATCACTGCAAGACCACCCTCATCAATAAACACAATCATGAAAGAATCCAGATAAGGCCGAAATACACTGTTCATCAAGTGCATGAACGCTGCTGGGGCAATAGTCAGCCCGAAAGACATCACTAGAAACTCGTAGTGCCGATATCTTGTCCTGAAAGCCGTCTTCATAATGTCTGACTCTCTAGTCTTTAGCTGGTGATAGCTTGATCGAAGGTCAATCTTAGAGAATACCCTCGCTCCCTGGAGCTGAACAAATAAGTCCTCAATACCGGGTAGTGGGTTCTTGTTCTTCACTGTCACCTTATTCAGTTGCCGGTAGTCAAAAGTGTTTTCTTAACTTATGAAATTTGCAAACATTGTTTCATTAATTCCCTGCATTTTCGCTTCCGCGACACATTGACCGCTTCTGCGGTGGTCGCTTCTGCGGTCAATAGACCGCTTTTGCGGTCTCTCTTGAGTCGACTGGGACCGCTTCTACGGTCCTAAACCGCTTTCGCGGTCTCCGCCTACGCGATCACCTTGGCCGTTCCTGCGGTCGCCCACCTAGACCATGACCGCTTCTACGGTCGATGATCGCTTTCGCGGTAGCCGCTTTTGCGGTTATTCTTCTGCTTTTGCGGAAATACCTGAAGCCTGTGCAACAGACCTGTTATAGCTTCAAAAATCTTTGTTTTCATCATCCGACTTCACCCCGAGGCCGTCGGGACCCCAACAAAATGCATAAATATGTCCCATTACTTCACTCAAACTTTCTCACAACATAAAAATGCTATCTTAAACATCAAAATCATCCAATTTTCACGGATTCAAGCCTAAGTTAAACTAAAACTTCCGAAACTCGTATTGCTCCAAACCCCGACCTAACCACCTCCGAATGATCTGAAAATGTGCACACTTATGAAAAATCACCTAATGGAGCTACTGCAACTGTCAGAATTTTATTTCGACTCCCGGATCAAAATATCACCTATCAACCGGACTTTCGCCAAATTCTAACTTAGCTAATTCAAGCCTAATTCTACATTGGACCTCCAAATTCAGTTCTGATTTCGCTCCTAAGTCACAGATCACCATTCGAAACTAGTCGAATCATTGAAAATCCATTCCGAGCCCTCTAACTCATAAGTCAACGTTGGTAGACTTTTCCAAACTAAGTTTCTCTTAAAGAGACTAATTGTCTCATTTCTATCCAAACTCCATCCCAATTACTTCAAACTCTCCAAATATATATATTGAAACATATCACGGGGAAAACTGACGGAAATACACGGGACGACGGGTCAGATCGTTACATAATACCTATATAATTCTTCAAAAAAAGCCAGTAAGAACTATAGAATGACTACAAAATAACAACATTTGTAAAAATTGTAGAAAATAGTAAGTACAATTAATCTACAAAAATTGCGATAACTAATCGACACGACTACAAAATAACTATATTTATATGCTGTAGATAATATCAACTATAATTTATAAACAAAATTAACACAACTAGTCTACATAAGCAATAATCTACACAATATCTACATAATTCTTCAAAAAAAAACTAGTAAGAACTACAGAACGACTACAAAATAACTACATTTGTAAAACTATAAAAAAAAATAGCCGGTTACGGACTATCATCAATACCGCGTGCTTGACGGAGAGCCTGGAGAAGTTTAGACGAGTAGATCTGCTGCTCGTTTTGAGTTCTCCACCTCAATTGATGAAGGCTAGCGGTTGGAACTAGCTCTGCCTCAACTTCCTATATCACTTGGAACTAGTTCTGCCTTAACTTCATATATCTATGGGAACTAGCTCTGCCTCAACTTCCCTTGCAATGGAATCCAACTCCACCATCCACTTGCTCATATTCTTTCCAGTCAAAGGCACGACTTCCACGCATTTCCAGTCCGGTGTCAGACAACAATGAAGCAGATCTCCTTTCATTTTGCAGTGAATAAGCATTGATTTCTCGGTTGAAAGCCATAAATGCCTCATCTTCAGAAGCAACATAGAGAAAGAAGGAGAGAGTGCGAGAAAGAATAATACGTAGAGAGAGAAAGAAGGAGAGAGAGAGTGAGGAAAAGAAGGAAAATAGAAGAGGGATTAGTTGTAAAAGGTAAATGTAAAAGTATTTTATTTGTGCGGGGTGGGTTAAATCATAATTGTATCTTATTTTTAGGACCCTCTAATCAAATTATAAATTTAAATTATGGTATATAATTTGTAATTAAGTTTACTAATGGTAATTAAATTAAAACTTAAACAAGAATTGTAATAATATTGTAAAAGTGGTATATATCAGTAAAACTTTCATATATAAACTTGTTTATGGCATGTGTCCACCAACAATTTAATGGCTTATATTCATTTTATTGTAAACAGTTAGAAAAGCCAAGGCAGTTTTTAATTAAAAATAATAAGAAAATAGAAAACTAACGGCAGCCGTGTATATCAACTTGCCAGCCATTTTATATCATTTCTTAAACATTAGGACAATGCAACATTGGGGCCACTTTTGTTTGGTTTATTCAACCACCCGGTAACTTTAATTTATTCGATTTAGATAGAAAATTATGACTTCATGTTTTATTTTTAGGAGGTAAAGAATTTTGGACCAAACACTAAATTAAAGTGCTTTATAAAATTTAATTTTTTGAAAGATGAGTTGAAACCAAGTGCAGCAAGAAAAGTCTGTATGTCCGAACTCATAATTAAGTATCAATATAAGAGAAACTCTTGGATCTCATTATTTGGGATCTTTTGTGTCAACTTTGAAATGCACATAGCTCTAAGCTTTACTATGACTCCATTGTGGGTCCAAATGCTGCATTGTAGTGTTTAAGAAATGAGAAAATGGCAGGTAAGTTGATATACACTGCTGCTATTAGTTTTATTATATTTTATTTTCTTATCATTTTTTTATTGAAAGTTGCCTTACCTTTTTTAATTGTCTACAACAAAATGAATCCAAACCATTAAATTGTTGGGTGGACCGTGGACACATGGAGTAAATCGGTCTATATATGTATTGAACAATAATGGATCAATTTTCATTTTTCAGTACCGGAGATCTCATCTCCATCATCGATCCATTTTCAGCTTGAGAGTTATACTGCAATGATTGCTACATTGTTATCGTACGTGTATTATATTATATTATATTATATTATATTATATTATATTATATTATATTATATTATATTATATTATATTATATTATATTATATTATATTGTATTGTATTGTAAATATAATAATTGAATAGATTGTATTATTTACCGTTGTTTCATGATATTATGCACCAACAATATGAAGAATAAACTTACAATATTATAAAAAATTTATGATATATGGTAAATTTATTATATAAAAAGATAGGGTACAAGATAAAATAAAATTATTTAATAATAACAAAGGGTGAGATGAGAAAAAAAAAAGATAAGAACCAATAAATCAATCGTTAGATAAAATAATATATTTTTTTATTAAAATAAATTAACGATGCGATACAATAAAATTTAAGTAATAATAAAAAATACAACACACTCAACTGGTAACAACCATCCAAATAAACTATTAATAATAATAACAACAAAAAGGAACACTAGGGTCATTATCCTTTTCAATTTATCTATTTTTTAATAGAATAGAGCAATTATATGAGATGAGAATCATAATATAATATTGCCACGTGCACATATGGATAAAGCCTGGAATCTTCTTCCACAAACTGGTATTAGTATATTACAGATTAATTAATTAATTAATTAATTAATGGGAGTAGAAGATAGGAACAATATCACTTTGACAATTTTTATAGGCTGCAGACCATTATCCAGACACGACAAGTTGCTTCTCTGTTTCTATCTTTCTTTCTTTCACCTTACTTGTCACCAATTCAAGTGTACAACCGTTTTTCTTCCATCATCTATGGATCATTGTCTGTGGGACCTGTCTTTTACGTCACCTTATTTCTATTTACATATTGAGTTTAACTTTTTGAAAAAGAATAGTCTGGCTCCTATGCAAAATTGACACGTGCAAATCGACAAAAAAGAAAAAAACTCAATGCCATTCTAATTTATGTGACCGCTTTTTCTTTTCCGAAATTCCAATTATATGAAATTTCAATAATATTTTAAATTTCTTTTATATCATAAGTAGGGGTGTACACATAATTTTTATAAGTGGTATCGATAATTTGTTGATTCTTAAGTTAGAAGAAGTACGGAATTCAATTCTAGTTAGCTACAATTTTTAATACTAGAGTCTCTTCAAAATATTTACCAAAAATATATTGTAGTTGAGGCGATAATCTATATCAAGTGGTATTATTTCTTTTATGTTATTTGCTCCCCACAATATTAATACATAAGTTCCGTAAGGATGTACAGTAAAATAGTGTCATGCGATATTGCTTCGTCCCACGTACATATGCTACTGATTATAAGAATATGAGAAAAGAGGTCGTTTATATAGTTTTTGAATATTTACATTTTAATTTGAAAATATTATGTTGATCTACAGAGGGAGTACGTACTTGTTACAAATGAAGTTAATTATTTGAAATATAAAGCACGCATTATATTATAATAAGTTCAGTTATATTGATAGTGCACACCAACAATGTATATCAGTTGGATCTTACTGATTTTTCGTACATTGATAGTAGATGCAATTATAACCCTGCAAACGACAGGATGCATGAAATATTCTTGATTTTGATCAAATTCACCTTGTTATATGAGAAATGAATGAATCTAATTCCATGCGTTTAACTCCACCCTCAGCCACTGACTTCCTCAAGGCTGCACTCAAATCTTTTGCTCTGTTCCTCATCTCATCTCCTTCTTTTGATGCCATCAATTTTTCCACACCTTTCTGCACCATATTTGATGTTACAATCTCCTGTCTACGAGCCCATTCCTTAACAACAAGACCAACTTTAAGAATCTTTGTAATAAGTACAGTATTCCTAGGTTGATCAGAATGCATTGGCCATGCAACTATTGGCACAATGGGATATACTTTCCATGCAAGAATTCCATCCGCAATGACTCATAAATCCACCGATCGAAGAATGTGACAAAATTTCTAACTGTGGTGCCCAATCTCTAACCACAATTCCCTTTTCTTGAACTCTCTCTTCAAACCCTTTTGGTAATTCAATTTGTCTCAAATCGTTAGTGAACACATTCCCTTTATCAGCATCTCTTAATACCCAAATAAACTTTTGCTTTCTTTGTTCCAATCCAATTGCCATTTCCTTGATTTGTTCATCAGAAAATGAAGTTGTGGTACCAAAACATACATATAACACTGAGTTTGGTTCTTGTTTGTCTAGCCAAAGCAAACATTTGTGGCTTCTAATATTGGACCCTTTTTTTGTCCCACTTGATGTTACAGGATTAAATGGTCCAAGAGCCCATTGTTTCTTGTTACCATTTATCTCTTCTTTAGACAACAAATGAAGAATTGTACTTTCTATAACTCTGCATGTGTTGTAAATTTTGCCAGAGTTAAATTTCATGTATTCATATTCTGTTTTCAAGAATCTCTCAAACTCAGGTCTAAAACAACCTTCAAGTGAAGGAATTTCTTTTAATATTTCAGAGCATCAATTGGGAAAGGTCTGCCCATATTTTCCCATATAAACAAGAAAAGAGTAAAAGCTGACACACTGTGGAAAGTGTAAGCTTCTGCATTTTCTAAGGACACAAAATCTTGAACCACTGATCCCATCAAAGAGTCATTTATTATAATGACTCTTTTATTTTTGGCTGAAAGTGTATGCAAAAGTTTTTTGACTGGTTTTCTCAGGTGAGTGGATTGTCACGCCCCTCCATTTTCTAAGAGGTTATGCCATGCGGACGATGACTGGGCGACATGCAGGCAACGATTTGGCGCACGTATGGCAGCATTTCTCTAGCTAAGTCTAGATCCTTCCAATGGAAGATTCTAGACCCACCTAGACTTCTCTTGTATATTCTACTAAGTGTAGAGATTTGTAGAGAATTGTAGAACTCTCTAGAGCTTTGATCTTAGCCATTGATTAGAATAGATCTTAGCCGTTGATTTGGGACTCTAGCAACTATAAATAGGCTAGAGGCATTTGGCATTTGCATCCAAGAAATACTCAAGCAATCCAACACTTGTACAAAGCATTCTCTTGTTTAATACAAAGCATTCTTGCAAGCTTCTCTTCTTAGCTTCTCTTAGCTTTGTTGTGGCAATATTTCGGGGAAAGGCTGACTTAGCACATCGCAGGGGCGGATTGTGACTAAGGCCGCACGGAAGATAGCTAGGGAGTTATCCGGTCCGTGACAGTTGGTATCAGAGCGACGCTACGAAAGGGTTCGTGGGTTAGCTGGGCACATTCACGACATGGCTAGCGGCGGTGAGGAGCAAGTTCGCAAGGGTCGCGAGGAGGAGCGCACCGTACCACCACCACATAAGGGAGGTAAATCTCGTGACTATCTTGCTAGTTTTGAAGCTCGGTTAGCTAAACTTGAGATAGCTATGGCGGATACAAAAGAGAGGTTGGATCGCACGGAGCAAACAGTAGAAGAGTACGTCGAGAAGGTCGATACCTCGTTGGACGCTTTCCAAGAGAGGATCTATGCTGCAGGGGCAGAAATAGCCAACGAGAACAGCATGTTTCAGGCCAAGGTGTATCAAGCCTTGTCAGATTTGAGGCAGGACGTTGATGAAGCCAAGTCAAGCCTAGAGGCGTCCAAGGCTGCCGTAGAAGAAACCAAGGCCGACTGGGCAATGTGCAGGAGTGCTTTCATGGCGAAAGAAGCTGCCTCAACATCAACCGTGCAAGTCCGAGACACTGCCCGTGCCATGGACTTGCCAAAGCCAAAGGAATACAACGGAGCTCGAGATGCTGTAACCATAGACAACTACCTTTGGCACATGGAGTGCTACTTCGAGGCGCTCAACTTAACAGGGTTGGCCCAGGTACATACTGCCACTTTACATTTCACCGACATGGCTGCACTTTGGTGGCGAAGAAAACGAGCCGACATGGACAAAGGGCTGGTCGTCATTGACAGTTGGGAGGCCCTAAAGAAAGAACTCAAGGCGGAGTTCTACCCGTTGCACGTAAGCCGCGAAGCAAGGGCGAAAATGAGGGACCTCAAACAGGGCCATTCGATCAAGGAGTACGTCAAGGCATTCTCCAACTTGATGCTACAAATTGACAACATGAGCGACGAGGATCTCTTGTTCAACTTCTTATCCGGGCTTAAACCATGGGCGGTTCAGGAATTAAGACAGTCCAAGGCCGATGACATCTCGACGGCACTCAAGGTTGCTGCCACATTGGAGGAATACTCTAGTGCTGACAAAGGGCATGTCAAGCACCAAGGCGAGTCATCCAAGTCCAAGACCCAAAGGACTTGGCCGGTTACAGGTGGGGGAGCCAAGTACGGAACCCACAAGCCAACAACCCATGGTGACAAAGGAAAACAGGTCAGGGACAACAAAAAGGAGGCCAAACCAAGGGAGGGTTGCTTCCTATGTCAGGGACCTCACTGGGCGAGGGACTGCCCACAGCGGAAAGCCATGAGCGCCATGTTGGAGCAACAGGAGCATGGCAACGAAGCTTCCATGGGATGTCTGAAGCTGCTTAGCGCACTAAACGTTAAGCCCACTCCTCACCAGGCGGGTGATAGGAGTCTTATGTACGTGCAGGGGCACATCAACAACAAGGTCGTCCACATAATGATTGATACGGGCGCCACTCACAATTTCATGACTCCAACCGAGGCAGAACGGTTGGGTCTCAAGGTGACATACTCCAAGGGTTGGCTCAAGACCGTAAATACCCAGGCCAAACCCGTGGATGGCGTAGCAACAGGGACCGAGTTGAGGCTTGGCGACTGGTCAGGCAAGGTGGACTTCTCGGTGGCAACAATAGACGATTTCACCATTGTTCTAGGTATGGAATTCCTTCGGCAGTACAATGCGGTTCCGTTCCCTAGATTCAACATGTTGATGATCTTGGAAGGAAAACCATGCATGGTTCCAGCGGTTGCCCCTCCCAAGACATCCAAATCTCCTCAACTTAGTGCCATGCAACTGGCCAAGGGAATCAAACGTGGGGAGGAGACATGGTTAGCCGTCCTTCAGCAAGAAGAAGAAGGGGGAGTTGATGGCGATATCCCCGCTTGCATCCAGAACGTGCTGGAAGAATTCAAAGACGTAATGCCACCCGAGTTGCCCCGCAAGCTGCCACCCAGGCGTGGGGTGGATCACAAGATCGAGTTGGAGCCAGGGGCAAAGCCACCAGCCAAAGCACCCTACCGGATGGCGCCACCAGAATTAGAGGAGCTGCGGAGACAGTTGGCGGAATTGTTGGAGATGGGCTTCATCCAACCTTCCAAGGCCCCGTATGGTTCACCGGTGTTATTCCAACGCAAGGCGGACGGATCGCAGCGTCTTTGCATAGACTATCGGGCTCTCAACAAGGTAACCATCAAAAACAAGTATCCAATTCCTCTCATTGCCGACCTTTTTGATCAATTGGGGAAGGCCAAGTTTTACACAAAGCTTGACCTAAGATCGGGATACTATCAAGTGCGCATAGCCGAAGGGGACGAGGGCAAGACAACTTGTGTCACTCGTTATGGGGCATTTGAATTCTTGGTGATGCCCTTTGGCCTGACAAATGCGCCAGCCACATTTTGCACTCTCATGAATGAAATTCTTCATCCCTACTTGGACCGGTTCGTGGTGGTCTACTTGGACGACATAGTCATATATAGCAACACCATGGAGGAGCATGTAGAACACGTATGGGCCGTTCTCAAGACCTTGCGGGACAATGAGCTTTATGTCAAGAAGGAGAAGTGCTCATTTGCCAAGTAAGAGGTACACTTCCTAGGCCATGTGATCAGAGGCGGCAAACTCATGATGGATACCAAGAAGATTCGGGCGATCGAGGAATGGGAGCCACCGACCAAGGTACCGGAGCTTAGATCTTTCCTTGGTCTTGTGAATTACTATCGGCGCTTTATTACTGGCTATTCAGCCAAGGCGGCACCACTCACTGACCTACTCAAGAAGAAGAAGGCTTGGGAGTGGGGCGACAGGTGCCAACATGCTTTCGACATACTGAAGAAGGCCGTAACGGAGGAACCAGTGTTGGCACTACCGGATTGCACCAAGGCGTATGAGGTGCATACTGATGCCTCTGACTTTGCCATAGGAGGCGTGCTTATGCAAGAAGGGCATCCAATTGCGTATGAAAGTCGCAAGCTTAATGACACTGAGAGGCGTTATACAGTGCAAGAGAAGGAGATGACGGCAGTGGTGCATTGCTTGCGAGTTTGGCGACATTACTTGCTCGGGGCCAAGTTCGTGGTACGCACGGACAATGTGGCGACAAGTTATTTTCAAACACAGAAGAAACTCAGCCCCAAGCAAGCAAGATGGCAAGATTTCTTGACCGAGTTCGACTACGTGTTGGAACACAAACCGGGCAAGG
This sequence comes from Nicotiana benthamiana, assembly GCA_034376525.1. Lineage (NCBI taxonomy): Eukaryota > Viridiplantae > Streptophyta > Magnoliopsida > Solanales > Solanaceae > Nicotiana > Nicotiana benthamiana. Next base: position 10,414,826 of record CM067331.1, on the reverse strand, counting down.
TCAACTTTGTGGCGGATGCGCTTAGCCGAAAAGCAGAACTGGCGGCAATGTCAAGAGTCCAGGTGGAGCTCTTGGACCTTATCAAGGAAGGCATGGCGCATGATCCTTTAGCCAAGCAGCTGGTGCAGATGGCGAAAGAGGGTAAAACCAAGCAATTCTGGGCAGAAGGCGACCTATTGCGCACCAAGGGGCAGCAGATTTATGTACCCAAATGGGAGAGGTTGCGCAAAAGCATCATTAAGGAGTGCCATGACACCCGCTGGGCAGGTCATCCAGGTCAAAAACGCACTCAAGCTTTGATAGAGACTAACTACTATTGGCCTCGCATGCGGGACGACATAGAGTTATACGTCAAGACTTGTCTTGTATGCCAGCAAGACAAGGTGGAGCAACGGGCACCCGCAGGACTTCTGGAGCCTTTACCCATTCCACAGCGCCCATGGGAAAGCGTCAGCATGGACTTTATCTCTGCTTTGCCCACATCCGATGGCAAAGGTAGCATCATGGTCGTGGTGGATCGGTTCTCGAAGTATGCATCCTTCATGGCCGCTACGAAGGATTGCACAGCCCAGGAGGCAGCTCAACTATTTTTCCAAGGCGTGGTAAAGTATTGGGGCTTGCCTCAAGTTATCATAAGTGATCGAGACCCCCGCTTCACGGGCAAGTTTTGGACGGAGTTATTCCGGTTGATGGGGTCTGATTTGCACTTTTCAACCAGCTTCCATCCACAAACCGACGGACAGACGGAGCGGGCAAATGCACTCTTGGAGCTATACTTAAGGCACTATGTAAGTGCCAACCAGCGAGATTGGGCCAAGCTGCTTGACGTTGCCCAATTCTCTTATAATTTGCAACGGAGTGAGGCTACTGGCAAGAGCCCATTCGAGCTTGCAACTGGACAACAACCCTTGACACCGCATGGACTTGTTAACAAATATACGGGGAAGAGTCCAGCGGCGTTCAAGACGGCGAAGACTTGGCATGAGCAAACGGACCTAGCTCGTGCATACCTTGACAAGGCCTCCAAGAAGATGAAGAAATGGGCCGACAAGAAGAGGAGGCACTTGGAGTTCAACGTAGGGGACTTAGTCATGCTAAAACTCAACGCCGAACAACAAAAGAGGCTACGGAAGTTGCATAAGGGACTAATTCGGCGCTACGAAGGACCACTCCCCGTCCTTGCCAAGGTGGGCAAGGCTTCTTATCGGGTGGAGCTGCCACCCAAACTTAAGCTACATCCGGTCTTCCATGTGAGTTGTCTGAAGCCGTACCATGCAGACATGGAAGACCCTTCACGGAACGAATCACATCGGGCACCTCCAGCCATTACCACATCATTCGACAAGGAAATTGAAAGCATCATGGCTGACCGGGTGATTCGGCGACGGTTCAGGGAACCATTGCATGAATATCTTATCAAATGGAAAGGACTACCGGAAAGCGAGGCAAGCTGGGAGCTAAAAGAGGCACTTTGGCAATTTGAAGATTAGATACGGGCCTTCCACGAAGAGTCGACGAGGGCGTCGACGCAATAGGTGGGGGAGGTTGTCACGCCCCTCCATTTTCTAAGAGGTTATGCCATGCGGACGATGACTGGGCGACATGCAGGCAACGATTTGGCGCACGTATGGCAGCATTTCTCTAGCTAAGTCTAGATCCTTCCAATGGAAGATTCTAGACCCACCTAGACTTCTCTTGTATATTCTACTAAGTGTAGAGATTTGTAGAGAATTGTAGAACTCTCTAGAGCTTTGATCTTAGCCATTGATTAGAATAGATCTTAGCCGTTGATTTGGGACTCTAGCAACTATAAATAGGCTAGAGGCATTTGGCATTTGCATCCAAGAAACACTCAAGCAATCCAACACTTGTACAAAGCATTCTCTTGTTTAATACAAAGCATTCTTGCAAGCTTCTCTTCTTAGCTTCTCTTAGCTTTGTTGTGGCAATATTTCGGGGAAAGGCTGACTTAGCACATCGCAGGGGCGAATTGTGACTAAGGCCGCACGGAAGATAGCTAGGGAGTTATCCGGTCCGTGACAGGATGCTTCAAATGAAGGCTGAAGATGGGATGGGAATGTAATAGAAGAATTGGGATTTGGAGAGGTAGATATGAAAGTAGGGGTAGAAAATGCATGGAAATGAATGTTGGAAACTGAGTCCAAGCCATGAACTCTAAGTTTAGCTTGAAGATTATGTGTTTTTGTGCTAACATAATGGATTTGTTTATTGTAAGATGCTACAAGGCAAGAGAGTTGAAGAAGTTGGTTAAGATGACCTTGTGCTGGAAAAGGGACTACAACTACTACAATTTTTTGACTCATTTGGCTATTGTTGTTGTGGAAATGGGAATTGGATGCCATATGTGCTTTGCATTTGTCATAACTCCTCCCCCTATTTATATAGAGAGGGTGGCGACATTTGGATAATGGTGAATTGATTTGTTTACTACTCCATTCGTTTCAATTTATATGAACATGTTTGACTGAACACGAAGTTTAAGTAAAAAAAGAAGACTTTTGAAGTTTGTGGTCCAAAATAAGTGAAAAAGGGGCCCAGAATATGTGTAATGTTATAAAAGCTTCTTATTAAGGGTAGAATTGTAAGTTTAAGCTAAATTGTTTCCAAATTTGGAGATGGTTCACTCTTTTTGGAACGGACCAAAAAGAAAATAAGTTTACATAAACTGGAACGGAGGGAGTATTATTTATAAGATTATCAAGTTATAGCATATGAATAGCTGGTAAGGCCAGCCTTGGCATAACTGATAAAGTTGCTATCATGTGATCATTAGATCACATGTTCAAGCCGTGAAAATAGCGTATTGCAGAAATGCAAGGTAAAGATGGTAAGGCTAGCCTTGACGTAACTGGTAAAGTTGTTGCTATGTGATCAAGAGGTCACAAGTTTAAGCTGTGGAAACAGTTTCTTACATAAATATAGGGTAAGATTGCGTACAAAAAACCCTATAATCCGGCTCTTCTCCGACCATGAACATAACGAGAGCTTACTACACCGAATTATCATTTGTAACATGTGAATAGCTGATTTAATGAAGAGATAATTTTGTGAATTGCCTATCTTGTAATGAGGATGAGTCACATGGCACTAATAGTTGGCAGAAAGTTTACAGTGTAGGACAGGGTTGGTTAGTTATCAAATAATAAATGTACTTGCTTGAATAAGAGAGTTTGCAGTAATATTGAGCAAAGACGGAGTTAGGATTTTAAAATTATGGGTTCAAGATTTTAATTATTTTAAATTATTGAGCTTTAAATTATAATTTATACATATTCAATGAATTTTTTAAGATAAATATATGATTTGAGTCAAAATTACTGGGTTCGATCGAACTCGCGCTCGGCTCTCTAGCTCCATCCCTATATATGAGTGGTGACAGTAGTTCAGTAAAATATCTATGAAGTTAACAGATATAACCATACAAATATTATAATCCACAAAATTTTTATCCTTTAAATTTTTACGATCACATATTTTAAGTTTTTTCCCAAACTATATTATCTGAAGAATCTGGAATAATAGGTGTATAAAGTTAGAAGCTGGAATAATAGGGAACAGATCTTTGCCTTTGTACTTACCGAGATACGTTGTCGAGGGAATCTACTTTTCAAGTAATATTAATTTTATATCAGATGTCCAAAATGAAACTATCAAATTAAAGTTTCTAATAATAATAATAATAATAATAATAATAATAATAATAATAATAATAATAATAATAATAATAATAATAATAATAATAATACGGGATTCCTCTTGAGTGAAGTTATTGGGGAAAGAGAAATAAGGAGAAGCTAGATTGAGTTTGGATTGACTTAAAAAAATAGCTATGTAGAAATAGTTTTTAAGTTAAAAAATAATAAGTTGGAGTTGCTTTTAGTATTTATTTTAGATATTTTTTGACTTTTCCAAACACTGAAGAAAACTTTAAAAAAAGCTTAAAAGTTGATTTAACCAGCTTAAAAGCCAATCCAAATACCCTCTTAGTCTAATTGAGGACTGGAATAATAATAATAATACAGGTCAAATTTATTGGTCTTCAGTGAATGAGAACGTTTGTTGCACTTCAAACTTTTTGGCCTTAAGTGCATCTGAAGCGTAAAAACTTTAGATTTATTGGCCTAAAGTGAATGAAAATGTTTATTGCACTTCATACCTTTTGTCATTAAGTGCATCTAAAGTGTAAATTTTCACTTCAAACTTATTGGCCTCAAGTAAGGCTGTACTGTGGCCCGGTTCAGGACCGGGACCGGACCGGGACCGCGGTCCTGGCGGGCCTGCCGGTCCTGCTGGGCCGGTCTTTACCGGTCCCAAAAAACCATGACGGACCGGTCTTATTCGTTGTACCGTTAGGCTCGGGACCGCCAGGCCCAGGACCGCCTGGCGGGCCTGGGCCGGTCCTGGCGAGTCCAACGGCTATTTTTTTAAATAACTTTTTTTTGAAAAATCAGTAACGGCTCTTTACAAAAAGTAGCCGTTTGGAACTTTGAAAAATAGTCATTTGGCCCAAACTTTAATTTAACCCCAAACTTTATATAATTACACTTTTTCTCATTTCTCAACTATAAATACCCCCTCATTCTTTCATTTTTATTCACCAATTCATCCATACTCTAAATCTCTTTCAAGCTCTCTTTCAATCTTTCTACTACAAGTGCTTAATTTATTGTTGAAAATTCGTGAAAAATTGTGAAGTTGTTGAATTGAAGTTTTCAAGTGTTCAACGATTTTCAATTTTCAAAAAGTTGTTCGGCAATCCAGTAAACTCGTTTCAACTCTTACGTGCTAATAATATATTTTTGTGTTGTTTAGTTTGCATAAATCTAATTAGTATGTCATTTTCTTTGAAAAAAATGTTCGGTAAAGGAAAAAGTAAAACCGGTGAAAGTAGTGGCCATAATATTACCCTTCCCCCGGCTCCCCGACCTAAAAAGATAAGCAAGTTGAAAGTAGTCGCCAACCTAGACGTCCTAATCCGCCTCCCGTAATGCTTGATAGTGATCACCCTTGTTTTTAATTTACCGATAGTGAATTTCTACATGATGTTGCAGTAGGTGATAGATTAGATGATGAAATTATGAATGGTCTTTATCCTAATGAACCTATTTTAGAGGAAAATGAGGATGATAATGATGATGATGAAACCCAAGCACCAGATTTAGATGATACACCTACTAGTCCTGCTCATAGCTCAGGTAATGCACCGGCACACCCACCTGTAGAAACTCCCACATTTAGTAGACAACCTGCTAAACATCATTAGTTTGGCATTTTTTTACTCAAGTAAGAGAACAACAAGGCTAAGTGTAAAACTTGTAGAAAATTACTTGTTCATAAATTTACTGGAGACCGTAGCGGCACAGGTAGTTTGGTTAGACACATAAAATTACACCCTAGAGATAGTGCTAGATTTTTTCAAATGCATGCGCAGCAAGATGGGACAAGTGTAGATTCTCAAGTTAACCCTAGTACAGGTTCTAATCTAGTTCAACCAGGAATTAACACTGTCACCGGAGGTATTTTATATTACGATCCAAATAAGGATCGTGAAGAATTACCAAAAATGATTACTGTTATGTGCTTGCCTTATACTTTTGCTTCTAATCCTAATTGGGTTCATTATATTGGAAGAGTTTTTAATCCTACTTATAAAGGTTGTCCTCGCGCAACAGTTAAGGCCGATATTTATAAATTCAAGCATGAATATGAATAATATTTGCGCTATTTATTTACTCATATACCTAATCGTATTTCTATTACAACTGATATTGGTAGAAGTAATAATGACTGTGATTATCTAACTGTTACAAGTCATTGGATAGATGAGGACTGAACACTGCAAAAACGCATAATTGCATATAGAATAATTAATTCACGTCACACGGGTAGGTTTATAGCTAATGCTGTTTCAGATATATGTAGATATTTTTGCTTTAGTGATAAAATAATGGCAACTTCTATGGATAATGCTTCTAGTAACGCTAGTGCAATAGGCATGCTAACACAAACCCTTAATCCTGCATTTAGTAATATTTTCCATGTTAGATGTATTTATCATATTTATCATTTAATTGTTGGTGATGGTATGCAAATATTAAACATAGAAATTGAAAAGGTGAGAATGGCTTTTAATTGGCTATTTTATTCAAACCGTAGAACTAGACTTAAAGAGTATTTAAAAAAATGTGACGAATATGGCCTTAGAGAAAGAAAGGTTCCTAAACCTTGCCCGACTAGGTGGAATTGCATGTACGAAAGTTTAGTAGTAGCGTATGAATATAGAAACCCAATTAATGCTACGTTTAATTCTCGGGTACGTGGTGAGGATGATGATGAAATGCTAACTACCCAAGATTGGACTAATGTTAAAATTCTTTTAGATTTTTTAGAACATTTTCAAGTTGATATAAATGCATATTCTGGGCAATATTATCCGACTATTTCTAACTGTTTAGTTTATATTGCCACACTAGCTGATTTGTTTGTTGAATTTAGCGAGGGTGGGGATATTTATGAACTTGCTATAAAGGAAATGAAGCAAAAGTTTAAAAAAATATTTTTTTCCTATCCTTCCTATTTTTGGTGTAGCTGCAATGTTAAATCCAAAAATGAAATTAGGAGGTCCTCATTTTTGGTATTCTAATATTTATAAAGCTTTAGGTCTTTCAGAAGAGGAAATTGCTACACTTGCTGCAAAAACATCAATTAAAATTAATGCTCAAACTGTTTATAATACTTATAAACAGGCGTTAGAGCATGCTAGGCCAAATATTCCAACCCCTACTTCGTCTACATCACAATCGTCTAAAAGAGCTGCTGGCTTAACAGCTTTTAAATCGTGGACGGAGTTCCGGGGTTCTCAAGGTGATAATTTTGATGAAATTTCCCATCTAAATGAGCTTCAAGTTTACTTTTCACAGGGACTAGAAAAGGAGAACCCAGACGGCTCTTTCGATCTTTTGGAATGGTGGAAGTCAAGGGAAAAACATTTTCCCGTTTTGCAAGGATGGCTCGGGATGTTTTGTCATTTCAAGCTTCAACTGTTGCATCAGAGAGCTCTTTCAGTCAAGCAAGACTACAAATCGGTGTCATAGAGCGTCGATGCGGGAGAGCTTGGAAAAATCAGTGCTTTTTAGAGATTGGATCCGCGCGGAAAGAAGAAACTTTGGCATTGCAGAATCACAACCGGCAATAGATGAAGCATATGAAGAAATGATAGCCGAACTTTCTTGAGGAATCGGCTTCACCCGGAAATGGTGATGAAGAAGCTTCATTTCCACCACCGCCAACACAACCTCCTCCCAGCCTTGACGGATTTATGAGATTTGTTAGAGATACAACGTAAATTATGATGTAACTTGTACATTGGCACGTCTTCTTTTAGTTTTTTTTCCTTTTAATGGTGGTATTAGTACCTTGTTGTGCTCATTCCCTTGGGGGAAGGAAGACTAAGAAAGATATGCCATTTTGGTCAATAAATATGCTCTTTCTCATATCCTTGAATATCTTTTTTCTCAATATTCCTTTGTCTTTACTTCGATATCAATCCTTGAATATTTATATAACATACAACACAATATACTACTTACTACAACACACTATATATATAATATACAATATATACTTATTACTACAACACATTATATACAGAACTTATATCCATATATACATAACATGAAATATATACTAATTCTACAACACAATATATACATAATATATATCCATATATACATAACATACAATATATACTACTTACTACAATACACTATATACATAATATACAATATATACTAATTACTACAACACATTATATACATAACATGTATCCATATATACGTAACATACAATATATACTACTCACTGCAACACACTATATACATAATATATAATATATACTAATTACTACAACACATTATATACATAACATATATCCATATATACATAACATACAATATATACTAATTACTACAACACAATATATACATAACATATATCCATATATACATAACATACAATATATACTAATTACTACAACACAATATATACATAATATACAATATATACTATACTAATAACTTAGTACACCATATAAAATATATTCTACACTATACTAATGACTACTATACAAGATATTGACGTAAAAAAAACCCCCGTCAGGCCCAGGACCGCAGTGGGCTTAGGCGCGTAACGGGCCGGTCTGTACCGTGAGGACCGCCAGGCCCGCCAGGCTCGTCAGGCCCGGCACAACAAGCCCGAGACCGCGAGGCCCGGCCCGTCAGACCCGTTTAGGCCCGGGCCCGGGCCACAATACATCATTAGCCTCAAGTGAATGAAAACGCTTGTTGCACTTTAGACTTTTTGCCTTAAATGCATGTAAAGTGCAATTTTTCACTTTAAACTTATTGGCCTAATGTGCATTTGAAGTGCAATTTTTACTTCCAGCTTATTAGCCTTATGTGCATGAAATCATTGGTTGCACTTTAGACTTATTTGCCTTAAGTGCACTTGAAATGCAATTTTTTCACTTCAGGTATTTTTTTTTTATAACTTCAGACCCATAAGTCTGAAATTGATCATAAAGTGGGTACGCTTGCAAACCATTTTGCAAAGTGGGTATATGTTCAATTGGCACCCCAAAATCGGGTATAGATGCAAAAGCTCAACTTTTAGCTATATGTGGGCCCAAAATTGAAGACGATGAATGCAAAGGGAAAACTAATTTGTATGGTCGCTGAAAAAGTATTAGCCCAAAGTTTTGAACATAACGCGAAATGTCCGATAGGATAAAACTAATATCAAATTGTAGCCCATCGGATAAAATCAACAAACAAAAGATAAAAATAAATTTTGGTACTAACTTTTTTATCTTCCCTAGGTATGTTTCCTTTCCAACATTAAATTATTTTCTCTTTCTTACTTTTTTATCTTTACTAGATATTTTTCGTTTCCAACACAAAATTGCTTTCTCTTTCTTACCTATCACACTTGACTTAATGGTAGGCAAAATGCGATATATATATATATATATATATATATATATATATATATATATATATATATATTGTATCCTAAGTTCGATAGTGTATTCTTAGTGTATATGAGCCTATCTTGAGTGTGCTTGTGTATGTAAAGTGTATATATTTATGTACCCCAAGTGTATTTTGTATCTTCAATGTTCTGCCTGAACAATGTATCAAAATTAGGGGTGTTCAAAACCGATCCGAAACCGAAAACCGAACCGAAGCTTAATGGCTTAATGGTAACGGCTTAACAGACGGAGAGCGGATTGAATTTTTTTTTATTAACGGCTTATCGGTTTGGGAGCGGATTATTCAATTTTCTTAACGGATAATCCGTTAACCCGTTAAGAATATAAATATATATAAAATTTATTTTTACTTACATAATTATATATATTATGTAAGTAAAAACTAAAAACCTTAAAAATGAATAAGTATAAGTGTATAACAAAAATAAATTAGAAAAACAAACCTTGCCCCCCCCCCCCCCCCACCGTTTGTTCTGTCTATACCCATTAGGCCATTACTCCTAATATGCCATTACTGCTTAATTAAATGCAATGCATGCTTCCCTTTCTTAAGCTAAATTAGTCTTGGAAAGGTAAAATATTTTTCAATGAGCAAACTCTTTAGCTTTGAATCCCTTTTTGTATAAAAAAAATAGAGAAGATATTTGAGGCGTTGGACGAAATTAACAGTATAGGATCTTGCAGCAAGATGGGGATTGTTTGTGATGCTAATATGTATGACACTTAGAATTGTTTCGCGGTAATATTCATCACAATTTCCATAGATGTTCCCTTATTTTTGGTTTGGGACTCTTTTGAATGAATTTAGTGTATCCTCTGTTCAGACGCTTCTGAACATTACATTTTGTGATGTCAAGTTTAGAGTATTTTCAAGCTTCCAGTTAGCTTTGCTGCTTTCATCACCATTCAATTCTCTGAAGGAAAATTGGATACATTTTAGAAAAGAAGCTATTACTTTTCCTTGTGCGATATTAATCAACTTCTACTTTCAATTATCAAGAGAAGGGTACACATAAGGCACTTTATGGACCAGATAATGTAATAGAAGCAGATGAGATCATCATTGTAAGTTTCATTTGAGCCCTTAGGTTTTAAACCAATAAACCGTCCGGTAACCGTCCGAGAAGAGCTAACCCGATACCAATCCGCCCGATATCTTATCGGATGGCTAACGGATGAATACATTTAAAAGCCGATGACCGTTAAGCCAAACCGGTAAGAGTAAAAAGCCGCCCAATCCGCCCGATGAACACCCCTAATCAAAATTATATATACATGTATATTTTCTAATATGTAAACATAGTGTATACATATTATATACACATTTTATACGTGTAATGTGTGCACACCGTATATTTAGAGTGTATCATTTATTTTTGTATATATTTTTTATAGTTACATTTATTTTGTACATTTTTTTATATAGAGACCGTCTATTTTGTACATATTTTGTGTAGTGACATCTAGTTTGTATTTTTTTTGTATAGTGGTAGTCTATTTTGTATATTTTGTATAATGAGAGACTATATATATATATATATATATATATATATATATATATATATATATAATGTAGTGATTGAGTATAATTAGTAAACACAATTGTGTAATTGAAATAATCGTCAAACAATACGTTACCTCATTAAAATTGAAATGAATTCACATGCAAGACAAATAAGCATAAATAAAGCAAAACAGAACACGTCATTGATGTAACTACAATCTACTAAGCACATTAATTTCTTAGTTGCACCAATTTAACGTAGTTGCATTACTTACATTAATCCTAAAGCCATATAAACTAAAAAAACTCACCAAAAACAGCAAAGTATATGTCCGTCACACGTGCCACCTATATAAAAGCCACGATAGTTGTGCTTTTTACAGGACAAATCTAGTGAGTACCTCGTTGATCTTTATGTAGCCCATGCTTACAACTTCTTTGAACTTTCTTGAGAATACCAACAAACAGTACACACACAAAACAACAACAAAAAACTTAAAGAGCGAGAAACAATTTAATATATCTCTCTCTTTCTGCCTTTAAGCTTATCAGGTACCTCTATCCATATCCAAGAACATCAATGGGCTAAGTTTGCGCTCTTTAGCCTCTTTCATTTTTTTTTTGTTTTTTTTTTGTTTGGAGTTTCTGATTATTTTTTTGGGTTATAGGATGAGAAGAAGAAACCAAAAGAATTGACACAATTTATAGTGAAGGTGGTTAGCAATTTTCAAATTGAAATAAGAAATTAAGCCATATGTGGTTAGTGCTAAAAAGTCAAATTTGTATTGGGTATTTGCTAGCACATTGCAATTGAGATTGAGCATAGTTTGATCTTGATTTAACAGCGATTTTGGAGTTCTTCAGTTGTGCCAATGCTCTTGGCTTTATTTATGTATAATACGGCGACATTGAAGATCTCAAATTTTCGCTTCTTATCTTAGATTTCATTTTTCTTTGGAACTTGAGTTGAAATTGGAGAAGAACGATTTTTGGTCGAAGGTCGGGATTCTGCTTCCGTAATAGTTGGGCATGTGGTTAGCCTTTTAATTAATTTTGGGCTATAAAATGCATACTGCAATTTTGTGACCAGCGGGTAATATTAATTTTTAACGGCTGACCATAAATGAAGTTAGCTCAATGCAAAAGCTGGGAGATGAAGGACATTTCCCATCCCGTAATGGAGGTAGATCATTATTAAAAGACTCATTTTCAATCATTCAAGAAAGAAATCAAAAAATAAAAGTTGTAGGCATGTTAAACCTTAATATCCGAAGAAAAGGAATACTTATTTACTTTTCCAAATCCCCCAGTGGTTAAGAAGATCGAAAGAATAGTTATTGAGATTTGACATACATAAACATTGTCACTCACACTATTCAAAGAGGGGAGTTGTGAGTATTTTGATTGGATCGCATCTCCAAAATTTATCTTCGTCTTCTTAGGCCTTCATTAATTCACTACAACACTATCTCCTCTCCTAAGACTTTGAAAATCTAAAAGCTTTGGCTCACTTATCCACAACTATAATGCATGCTCCCATAAAATAGTAGATTTATAGCATTCATACCTCTAATAAATTCTACTCTTTAATGGAGGAAGACACTAGTTGCCACAACTCCAAGACCAAAACCACCTCTTGGATACACCCCTAGGCAGTCTCTATATACAAACACCATAAAAGCCAATCCAAATTTGCCACGTGGCATATAAAAATCATGCAACAGATTAAACCCTAACCTACTGCCACCTAATATAAATACTACTACAAATCTAATTAGTCGCCCAAATCTTCAAACAACAGACAAATTTGACACACACTTGGCCGAACCTAGTGGCCAAGTGTCATTAACCCTTGTAGAACAAATTACCAGCGATCCTCCTCCCCAAGGCACCACATATCAAGTGCTAACACAATACACCCTGATCAGCCCATTTGATCCCTTAGTGTTATTTACGCTAGCACTGCTATTAATTTTCATAATAACCTTTGAAATAACCTCCATTGGTGGGGTGGCTTTAATGAGGTCTTGTCCCAGGATGATAAATGGGGTGGTAGACCCAGGGGCGGATCTATATATAAAAATTGGGTGCTCGAGCACCCATTAACCTCGACCCCGAACACGTATAATTATATAAAAAACTTAAGAAAACGAATATAACAAAATAGCAAGCACCTAGATAACAAAAGGCTTGGTGGGTGCTTTGGTTATGATGGATGTTGAAGGGTTCTAAATGAGTATATGGTCGAGAGATTGAATCTCACTCATGCCCCTAGCTAGACTTTTTCCTCCATTTATCAAACACTAACTTTCTTTTGCTCCAATTAAAAAAGTTAAGCACCCACGAACTTAAAATCCTGGATCCGCCATTGGGTAGACCCATAAACGCTAACCGTTTTTCCAAATTTTGTTCTTGTGTCAACCAATGCCAACTAATAGTTCTTGGATATAAAGATGCGAAGTACACCTGGAAAAATTATAGGGTTGGAACCAATGGATTAATTTTAGAGAGGCTCGACTGATATTTAGCTAATGACCAATGGGTAGAACTATATCTTGACACCTCTGTAACATACACACCTAGAACACATTTAGACCACACACCCCTACTTCTGAATATTACGAGTAGAATCTCACGACCTGGTAACAAACCCTTCCAGATTGAAATATTTTTGTGCCACCATCACAGCTTTGAAAATTTAGTAAAAAATTGTTGGCATAGAAAACCCTTAATGGAAGCTACTAAAACCTTCCATCTCCAAGCTTCCAAATGGGAAAAAGTTACTTTTGGTAATACCAATAAAAAGAAGCGGCATGTTCTAGCCAGAATTAATGGAATTCAGGCCTCCCTGTAGTACCCCACCAGCATGTTCCTACAACTTTTAGAAAAAGACCTCATTAACGAATACAATAACCTTCTTAGAATTGAAGAATACTGCTGGAAATTTTTTTATCACATTAATTGGATTAATGGCGATGACGTCAACACAAAATTCTTCTATATTAGTATTGTCGACCGATGACGTACTAACAATATTGCCTATTTTCAAAATATTGAGGGTTCCTAGATAACTGACCCACACAAAATTCTAAATCATACCTTAACCAACTTCCAAAAGGCTTTCACCTCCGAGCACATAGTTACTCAACGAAAAAAATATTCTTGACTCCCCTACTAGTTTTGAAAACATTGACCTCACTCCACTAGATCACCCTCTGCAAGACTATGAGATTGTGCGAGCAATTTTTCCTTCAAATCTCTTAAAGCACTCGAGCCAGATGGCATCCACCCATTTTTTTGTTCAAAATATTGGCATATTGTAAAAGACTCAATCATACCCACTGCCAAGAAATATTCAAAACCATAACCATTCCCGAGAACCTTAATTCAACCCACAATTGCCTATTTACTAAATTTTCAAATGCTAATGACCAAAATAATTTCTGACCTATAGGGCTTTGCAACACAATCTACATGGTAATCACAAAAATTATTTTCAATATGATGAAAACTTTTTTGGACAAGCTTATCAGCCCCTACCAATCTATCTTCCTAAAAGGAAGACGCATTTGTGACAATGTCATCATTATTCAGGAATCATGAACCATTTCTAAAATATTCGAGGGCACCGGGGTAAACTCCTCTTAAAAGTTGACCTCAAGAAAGCTTTTGATAGGATAAAATGGTCATTTATCTATCGAGCCCTTCACTTTTTCAAGTTTCCTTCGCGTATAATTGGTACACCTCGCAATATTACATCTATATTACGTTCCGTGGTATTAAATTATAATGATGTTGTACCCTGTAGTGTTGTACGTGATCGTAAGTTAATTGATATTAGTCCGAGGAAAAAGATTATTTGGAAATTATAAAAATTATGCTATTTTAAACATATTTATGGACTAGTGCCATACAAGGTACTACATGACCATAATACTAAGGTGTACAAGGTATATTAAAAGCAAGTAATATTTAAATAATTTGAGATAATTTTTAATTTTTATGGTAATTAATTAATAAACGGATAATGAGACATTACCTAATTAATTGGAGATATATTGGATAAGAATTGCATCCACGAACGAGGCTGCACGAACGAGGCTGCACATTAAAGCTAGCAAAGTCACAAAAATGTGACTTTTAAAGTCCATATATAGGTGTCACATATAGAATAATAGTTGGCCAACTCATCCACGAAGTGCGGGGCCCACAAATCTCCAAGATAAAGAGATTATTAGACACAATTCAAAGGAAAAAAGGCTTATGGAGGGGACTGTCGTAAAAAAAATATGGAGAAAGAAAATTCCTTACTGGTCTATGACTTAAACGGACAACTTAATGAGTTTAGTGTCCTAGGACGAGACTAGGAAGCAAAAGTCAATCCACATGACAAAATATGTTCACGTCGAGAGTATGACTGTTTTCATGCGATGGAAACAGTGAGAATAAAGTACGAAATTAGATATGGAATGATCATCTATGAGTACTTTTCACTATTTTATTAGGTTTAAATGTACATCTCATGCATGCAACATTAATAAGGGGATGGTTATCTTACTAATGGTCATGACAAAGAGGTGCAATCTTTATGATGTTTTCCTACTTCGATCCGCTGCTATGTGTTGTCGCAAGTGGCATGTGTTAGACGGATTTTTAAGAGAAATGACTCGAGTATGTTAAGGATATCCATTCTTTTTTCTGGCATAATCCATACTCTATTCATAGAAATACTAGAGATGCTTATGTTCTTGATTCCTCATGTATTATGTTATTCTACCATCTGTTGAGGGGTCTCAGAAAAATGCGTAAGTTAAAAATAATTTACTTCATCATATTACTCAAAGGAATAACGGTCTTATGATATTCCAAGAGATTTTATTGACGTACTTATTCATGTACATTGACCCATGACCAGATGGCGTTCTATATATATATATATATATATATACGAGAAAAGATTACGATGTTATATATGCACCACCACTTGAATAGTTGGTATACGTTGATGATTTCCCCCACAATGGCCGAGATGATATGATGAGATGCCCTCAGTGGCTTGATGATGTTATGAATGCATATACCCATGCATGGTATGGCATTTACACGCATATGCACGACATTATAATATTAGATGATTCACAGAGTTATTCAGATATACATGTTGAGTCTTTTGCTTTGTGTTTCTCTCATGTCTACTAGTTACTGATTTTCATTTCTTACATACTCGGTACATGTTTGTAGTAACGTCCCTTTTTCCTGGGGACACTGCGTTTCATGCCTGCAGGTCTTGATAGATAGGTCGAGGGTCCTCCAAGTAGGCTATCAGCTCAGCGGAAGGTGTTGGTGCGCTCCATTTGCTTAGAAGTTTCTTCTTGGGTCAGTATGATTAGTACATGTATTGATTGGTATGGCGAGACCATGTTCCGAGCTTTATGATATTATGTATTTTTAGAAGCTTGTAGACAGATGTTACGTATATGAATACTTGTACGGCCTTGTCGACTTATGTTTCGAGTATATACAGAATTGTACTAGCCTTATAGGCTCGTACTTCATATGTATATATTTGTATTTCCTCATGCTTTACTCTAATTATTTTGCCTATGATGGAATGATATAAAAGATACGTCATGTTGATACTCGATTGAGTAAGATACCGGGTGCCCGTCACGGCCCATCAGTTTGGGTCCTCACAATGACCAAGCTCATCATGAGTTGTGTTACTACCTCAAGAATTGCAATAGTAAACGGCTCTAAGACATAAGTTTTTAATCCAACTAGAGGCATTAGACAAGGAGATCCAATGTCCCCTTACCTTTTCGTACTATATATGGAACTCCTCTTCAAATATATTTGCTACTAGGTCAATATTGGCCATTGGAACCCCATTCAACTTAGTTAATCAGGGCCACCCCTCTCTCATCTCGTTTATGCATATGACATCACTCTAGAAGCAAATGAGAACGTTAAATCAGTTCAGACAATAAACTACAGTCTGACTTTCTTAAGCCAACTTTCGGGTCAAAACATAAACTCTAGTAAGTCCATAATAATCTTCTCTAAAAATTGTGACTCTCATACCCAAAACCGTCTTGCTAATATTCTCAATATCAATACTAGTAATATCTTTCGAAAATGCGTAGGATTTCGAATCCTCCCATAAAAACCAAAAGCTTCTGACCTCCAGTACATCATTGACAAGATGAATTCCAGGCTAGTCGGATGGAAAGAAACTTTCTATTCATTACTGGTAGAACAAAACTATCCAAATCCCCTCTCTATTACCATCCAAACCACTCCATGCAATACATCCTACTTCCCTAATCGTTCTAAAAAGAATCGACAAGATCCAGCATGATTTCATATGGGGAATTACAACAACTAGGAGGAAATTACATATGTTAAATAGGATACTATTACTAAGTCTAAGTGACACGGGGTCTAGGTTTAAAAAAAAATCAAAAGGCAAAAAGCTTGCACTAGAATCTAGCATATCATGGCACCTCCTCTCCAACCATATCTCTATACGGGCCACCACTCTTATCAGTAAATATAGCCACAAATGGAACCCCACATCATATTCCTTTTTATCTGGTCTAACATCCTAATGGGATAGAAACATTGCTAGAAGGTTCTTTCATGGATAATGAGGCCATGACATATTAGTTGTTGGTCATCAGCATAAATTCCCAACCTCCCTCCACCCAACTCCCTTATCCATGGCCTCTTAACCCAACAAGACTCTGTCAAAGATCTTTGGGAAATAATCAATGGGATTTGTAAAAACTATCATTTCATCTCCCTCTTCACATCACCAAAAACAATCCACTCTATCAACATATCAAAATTATAGGGTGCAAAAGATATTTTTGTTTGGGCTCTCACATCCAATGGATCCTTCACTACCAAAATAGCCTACATACTCATTTTCTCACGGAGCAATATTAGCTATAAATTTCACTAGATCTGGAAGTTAAACACTCTTAACAAGATATAATTTTTCTAACAACCGACTACCCATAAATGCATATCTACAACATATAGGCTTGAATATCGACCCACATCTGCTCAATATGCAAAGGAACTAACATGTCATTAACTCATATTCTCTTCGAATTTCCAATAGCCAAGGCCTTTTGGGAGGAAGTAAGCCCAAAAAAATCAAATCCTGGCTACAAAATGTGCGCTTATGGCTACACCCTCGTATACATGGAACTTATTGCGCTAAATAATGGACTTCTCCTAGCAAAAAATCATAATTTCAATAACTTAAAAATTGAAACCGATGCTACAGAAATAGCCCAGTTGCTTTCCTATAATAATTGTTCTCTATACTCTAACCTTGTTAATGAGTGCAGGATTGTTACTGAAGGAGCTAGATAATCCACTTATCCGACACAATTTCCTTGTGGGAAGTAGACTCGCACACATTTTGGAAAAGGAAGGATCCAAGCAACCAAGCAATACTCTTTTATCAACAATGCTCTACATCCAAAAGTTTGTTGGAAGTTGCTTCACGAAATCAAAGCTGGGGTGCCTATTATTAGACTAGTATCTACCAATGTTTTTTTTTTTTTTTTGAACGATAAGGAAGCATATATATATATATATATTATTAATACACAAAAACTTACACCGAGGTTACATAGTTTCGAAGAACATTATTATTGTTTAAAGTTACTAGACTATACAAATACTAGTACTTAGTTGCTTAATACCGTAACGAAGGCCTTGCATGTCCTTATCCAAAAGGGCTTCAACAAAAGAGGTGGGCAAGCAAGGTGATAGCATTTATCCGGCTTGAAATCCTTTCTTATAATTGTGTTTGATCATTGGGGATTTAAGTCGGTGCATTAATGATCTGCAGTTAAGTAAACATGCATTAGTACTATCGTTCTCATCAATAAGCATCTATATTATATCCATTGAATTTGATTCAATTCCTATAGCAGCAAATGTCATCTCCACAGCTAATTTTAATCCTTGCTTCAATGTTAATAATTCTTCCTGCAAGGAGCATGTTGTATAGCAAGATTTTGTAAAATCCATAATCATTTACTAGAGCTATTTCTGAAAACTCCTCCTATAACTGCATGAAGCTTTTCTTTCAAGAATGCCCCGTCAATTTTAAGTTTTATCTTGTTTGGAGAAGGTCTTGCCCAATGAATTTTAATCTTGACTGAAGAATGTT
The DNA here is from genome assembly GCA_034376525.1 of Nicotiana benthamiana. Classification (NCBI taxonomy): domain Eukaryota; kingdom Viridiplantae; phylum Streptophyta; class Magnoliopsida; order Solanales; family Solanaceae; genus Nicotiana; species Nicotiana benthamiana. The sequence continues at coordinate 10,396,061 of CM067331.1, read as the reverse complement.
GTATGAAATTTTTTCTTCAATAAAGAAGAGAAGTTCCCATAAATATCCAGGTCCAAATTATTTATGTTATTATTTTTTCTATTCTTCCGCAGATTTCAAGTTGAAAAGGGGTGGATATTTTTTCAAGCATAATGCTGATGACTATCTTGGAGATGAGAATTCCTTAAAATAGCTAACCAGTTCAATTGAGCATTACTTTGGTCGATTATTAGACCAATACTAGTCCAATAACGGGTAGCTATAGGGAAAAGTAGAAAAATGTGAGTGATATCCGCAAGTCCTTGTTTGCACATAGGGAAAATAGAATCAATATTAATACCAATATATTGTACGTAAGTTCTACAAGGGATTTTATTATGCATGCATTGCCAAATAAAGAACTTGATTTTATTAGGACAATGGAAATCCCAAATCAAATTAAAGTCCGGCTCTTTATCCTGAATCATTAAGTGATTATCCTCTAAAATTTTGTAGCAGGACTTGGATGTAAACATGTCATTGCTATTTGTATCCCAAGATATAAGATCTTTATTTATTGAGCTTAACGGTATAGGGGTAGCCCTGATCTTTTTTATTAGAGAAGGGGATAGGTCAAAAGAAATTTTTGAGACATCCCATTGATCAATATGATTAATCAGATTTATTAAGAGGGCCTTCTATGCAATTTATAAGGCTGGGAGCATTATGAATCCATCTAGTTGTCCAAATGTCAAGATTTGAATTTTTTTCGAATGCCACAAGATTCCTTTTATAAGGATTTTATATCATTTTAGAAGGGCTGCCCAGATAAAGGAATATTTTGGCGAAGTTTTTTATGGGCATATTTACTATAAATTAGTTGAGCCCATGGGCTACTAGAAAAATTTAAAAGGCGCCAGCTAAGGCTATTGAAGAGAACAAATATTTTTTGTAAGGCAGTATGAATTCCTAGGTCTCATTAAGATTTTTGCGTAGTGACTGTTTTCCAATTAACAAAATGAAGTTTTTTCTTAGTGTTAGTGGTACCCCATATGAAATCCCTTCGAATCTTATCAATCTGATTTAACATTTTTCTAGGGAACACACTGTATTGCATATTATGAGAAGGCATAGCATTTAGAGTAGATGATGCTAAGGTAGTTCTTCCCGCAATATTTAGAAGATTAGTTTTCTAAATAGAGAGTTTAGCTCGCATTTTGTTAATGAGAAACTGAAAATCCTTGGGATTTGGATTGAGATTTAGAATAGGGAATTCAAGATATTTCCAAACTCAAAACTAGGCATTATGTCAAATAAGCTACCATAATAACTTGAAATGTCCCGTGGACATTTTTTGAAGAACACAATCCTAGATTCAGAGTAATTGATAGATACCTGAATTCTTACATAAATAAATTAGGCACTGATTAATACAATTATCCATCTTATGGTTAGCTTTTCCCATTAAGGTCAAATTGTCACCAAAGAATAGGTGTGAATAATAAGGTCCTATTGGGGTAATTTTTATTGGATCCCACTTTAAAGTATCCACTTAATTGTCAATTAACCTAGACATAAGTTTCATACATAGAATAAATATGTATGGTGACATGGGATCACCTTGACGGATTCCTCTACTTTGGCTAAAAAAAATAGTCTTTGTTACATTGACAAGAATACCACTGTTACTAGTGCAAATACAATGCATAATGAGTTTAGAAATTTTGGGAGGAAAGTGAAAGGAAACAAGTGTTTTATGAATAAAATCCTATTCCAACTTATCAAAAGCCTTTTCGAGATTAATTTTTAATAACATATCATATTTAAAGTTGTTTGAAGAGGACATATTATTGATAATTTCCTGAATGACAATGGCATTATCACTAGCTCTCCTACTTTTTACAAAGCTCGATTGAGAAGGGATAACAACGACTGAAAGAAATTGTTTAGTCTATTAGCAATAATTTCGGTAATAATTTTGTACGCCGTATTACAAAGTCCAACAGGTCTAAAGTTTTTTAGATCAGTGGTATTGTCTATTTTTGGGATGAGGAACAAGTAAGCATCATTAATACCCTTAGGGAGAGATTGTGATTCAAAGGCATCTTGACAAAAATTTATGACTGAATCACCAACTATATTCCAATATTTCTTATAAAAAAAGGGTGAAATACTGTACGGACCGGGGGCTTTAAAAGGCTTGAACGAAAAAATGGATTTCCTAATTTCTTCATTTGTAAAAGTATTATCAAGGGTGATTAAATCATTGGTTCCGAAAAAGTCATATTTATTTTTGAAACAAGCCATCTTGCTAATGGTTTTAGAAGTCTTGTAGGAATTATCAAAATAGTTGTAAGTGTGTTCTAATCAATTTTGCATCAGCAATCGTACCATTTTATCTTTAAAGTACAAGATTGAGTTAACATGTTTTCTATTGGTAGCCAACTAATTCTTAAACGAAGCATCCAAAAATCTTCTTCCATTTTTAAAAGGGCATTATACACTTGTTGGAGAGTAGTTTCCAAATTCATTAGAAAAGGACTAGTTTGATACTCTGGAGAATTTTGAATTTCATCTAGGCGTGCCAACATAATTTTTTTATTATTAAAGATATCACCAAATGTATTATTTTTCCAAGGAATGATTTTTTCTTTGGAAATCTGATGAGCCTTAGGAAAATCGTTAGTTTGCCAACTAGCCCTGAATATATTAACAAAGTTAGGATGCATACACTATATAGATTCAAGTCTAGATGGTTTACCATTATGAAATCTATTGTAATGGACTAATTGGAGTAATAAGGGGTTATGATCAGAGGGTGTTTTTGTGTCTTGACCCCAGTTCTCCCTCTGTCAACCATCATGACGACACCTTGTCTCTATGACTAGGTAAGCCTAACAAGTGTAGAAATAAAGAAAAAATTTTGGAAATATATATTAAAAGCAAAGAATAACCAAATGAAATACAGTATATAGAATGCCGCCCGGCATATACAACACAATATCTCACAATTCTAAAACACTATTCCAAAACCCCAAAACTCACGGGAACACAAGCCTTTGGAATATCTAAAAGTCTAACTTCAGAATATCAAACAAGAAAGAAAAATACAGAAGGGCAATGTTTTGCAGCTAGAATGGAAAGGGATTCCTCAGCCTCTGAACACAACATATGTACCTCGAAGTTTCTATAGCAGATGCCTCCCTCAAGGATGGTAGGCCTGAGTAGAAGTACCTGGATCTGCACATGAAAAACATGCCCATAAAGGCCATGAGTACTCCACAGCGGTACTCATAACTGCCAAGCCTAACCTCGATTGGTTAGTAACGAAGAAGGTCAGGGCCTTACTGAGGTTAAAGAAAATAATAAGTTTCAGCAATGTAAAAAATAACAATATAAATGAGCACAACAGTGAAAATAAAACAGAATATATAGGACAACAACAACTATACAAGAACAAAAACGGAAGGAAAATATAGCTCAACACCAATAGTAACAAACCATCCTATAGTCCCTGTTACAACCGTCCGATCGATCTCTCGGGAACCCGTCTGTTAGTCCAACGATCAATGTGTTGGGATCCACTGAAATTCCGATATGTGGTCCCAATGTAAATACCAGTACTTGGGGAATCTACTGGGTGCATTCTCGTAGTTTCATATAATTGTACAAGGGGATCTACCGGAAATCTAACCTGTAGTCCCAAAATAAACAGATAAGGGGGAGCTACAAGAATCTCACATTCGTAGTCCCAATGTAAATACACAGCAGTAGCAAGAAGGTATTCAGATAAGAAAAATTTAATATCAAGGCAAACAAGTAATTCTAGCCTAACATGCTGCACAAAGTTCAAGTAAACAGATTGAACAATCAAAGAAATAAAATCTCTTAGACATGCTTTCCTAAGCTAACAACAAGCTTAATAGTATAAGTAATAAAATCAGGAAAAGAAACATACTAATAAGTACTAAAAGAAAACATGATTTTCCAACAAATTACACAAGTACGCACTCGTCGCCTCATGTACAAGGCATACTAAATATACCAATCATAAGGGGAAGGTCCCCTACACAAGGTTAGACAAACCTCTTACCTCAAACCAGTTCCAAATCAACCTGACAACACGCCTTTGTACCGAGTACTCGACTCCAAATGGACCAAATCTATTCAATCCAATTGCATAATGTAAATAACACTTCAAGTAACTGATTCTACAATTAAATTCTAAGCCAATACGCGAAATTATGTAAAATAACAAAAACTTCCCTTGGGCCTACATCTCAGAATCAGGTGAAATTTATATTTTCAGAAACCTCGTACTCTCACGAGTCTATACATAACAAGAACACCAAAATCAGTTTTCAATTGACCCCTCAAATCCTCATTTAAGGGCCTCTTAAACTCAAGCGCTAATTACCCATTTTCCCCAAATTTCTCACCACTAATTAGGTCTTTAATCACATAAAAACGAGTTATGAAATCAAGGACGTTACCTTCAAGTGATTCCCCTTCGTTTTCCTCAAAAATGTCTCTAAAAAGATTCAAACCAGATGAAAATTGTGAAATAATAGCTAAATTTTTCAAAGGCAACTATTTATATGTTCTGCCGAGTGATTACCGCATTTGTGGCCCTGCGGTCGCATTTGTGGTTCCGCTCCTTCGAAAACCATGTCTGATATACGACTATCATTAAATTGCCAATTTTTTCTCCTGCAGTCTCCAACTTGCTAATGCGGTTCCGCTTTTGCGAAAAATTCCACGAATATGCGAAACCTGCTGACCTCCCTCCAATTCGCTTCTGCGGCCTGTTAACCACTTCTGCGGCGCCCCATCTGTGGTCCTTAAACTGCATATGTGAAAATACCAAAAGCAGTAAAAAAATACAGTAGCTGCAACATTTCTCAAACTTCCCATTAACCATCTGAAATCACCTCGAGGCCCCCGCGACATCAACCAAAGGCATCAACATATCCTAAAACCTTTTTCAAATTTGTACCGAACTTCAAAACACTTCAAACAACGTCAAAACAATCAAAACGCTTCGGATTCCAGCCTACGTTTCTAAAATCTTCTGAATTCCGCTTTTTATAAAAAAACCCCAACCAAACCACGTCCGAATGAACTGAAATTTTGCACACACATCCCAGATGATTCAATGAAACTACTACAACTCTTGGAATTCCATTGCGACCATCGAATCAAAATCTTGCTATCTAACCAGAAACTTCAAAAATTCAACCTTCGACATTTCAATCCTGATTTAGCTATGGACCTCCAAAACACAATCCGAACATGCTCATAACCTCAAAATCACCCAACGGAGCTAACACATCCATGAGATTTCCATTCCGAGGCTTTCTTCATGCTATTCCATCTATGATCAACTTTTCAACACTTATGCTCTTAAATAGGATCTAAGTTCCCCAAAATTCTTCGAAACTCAAAACTGAACATCTCGACAAATTACATTAGTAGAAATAAACTTAGGGAAAGTAGTTAATAGGGGAACGTTGCGTTAATTTTTAAAAAGACCGACCGAGTCATCACATCTTTGTTCATCCTCGAATGAGAATAGAGACATACCTGAAGTAGTAAATAGAGGAGGGCAACGACTGTGCATATCTTGCTCGGTCTCCCAGGTCGCCTCCTCGACCAGCTAACCCCGCAATTGAATCTTCACTGATGCTATGTTCTTTGACATCAGCTTTGTAACCTGCCCCTCCAATATTGGATCCTCAACATACGATAGATTCTTGTCCAACTGGACTGAACTAAAGTCCAACACGTTGGATGGATCATCGTGATACCCCCGAAGCATCGAAACATAAAATACCGAGTGAACTCCTGTCAAGATATGAGGTAAAGAGAGCTCATATGCAACTTCCACAACACCCCTCAATATGTCAAGAGGCCAATAAACTTTGGACTCAACTTCCCTTTCTTCCCAAATCTCATAACGCCTTCATAGGCGAAAGCCGAAGCAAAAACCGCTCTCCAACAATATAGGAAATATCACGAACCTTCTGGTCCATATATCTCTTCTATTTGGACTTGGCTGTACGGAGTCTATCCTGAATCACCTTAACCTTCTCCTAAGTATCCTGAATTAAGTCGGTGCCCAATAACTAGCCTCACCCGGCTCAAACCAACCCACGGGGATCTACAACGTCTACCATGCAAAGCCTTATACAGTGCCATCTGAATGTTGGAGTGATAGTTATTATTGTTAGAAAACTCTATCACTGGCAAGAACCGATCCCAAGACTGTCCAAGCTCGATCACACATGCACAGAGCATATCTTCAAGAATCTGAATAGTGCACTCAAACTGCCCATTTTTCTGAGGGTGAAATGGTGTACCCAACTCATGTTGGACGACTCTCCAGAACCGTGATGTGAACTAAGTACCTCTATTCGAAATGATAGAAATTGGAATACTATGCAGACGAATAATCTCCCGGATATAGATCTCCGCCAACCGCTTCGAAGAATAAGTAATACACACAGGAATGAAATGAGCGTACTTGGTCAGCCGATCCACAATCACCCAAACAGCGTTGAACTTCTCCAAGTATGCGGGAGCCTAACTATAATGTACATGGTGATCCGCTCCCACTTCCACTCCAAAATCTCTATATGTTGAAGCAACCCACTTGGTCTCTAGTGCTCATACTTCACCTGCTAACAGTTGAGGCACTGAGCTACAAACCCAACTATATCTTTCTTCATCTACCTCCACCAATAGTGCTGCCTCAAATCCTGGTACATCTTCGAGGCACCCGGATGAAAGGAAAATTGCGAACTGTGGGTCTCATCTAGAATCAACTCCTGAAGCCCATCAACATTGGGTACACAAACCCGACCCTGCATCCTCAATACTCAATCCTCGCTAATGCTCACATCTATAGTATTGCCATGCTGAGCCTTGTCCTTAAGGACAAGAAAATGAGGGTCATCATACTGCCACTCCCTGATACGATAAAATAAGGAAGACCAAGAAATCACGCAAGTTAGAACCCGAGTGTGCTCCAAAAGATCCAATCTCACAAACTGACTGGCTAAGGCCTGAACGTCAATTACTATAGGCCTTTTCGATGTGGTAAATATGTCAAACTCCCCAAACTCTCCGCCTAGCGACTCAAAGCATCGGCCACCACATTGGCCTTGCCTGGGTAATACATAATAGTGATATCATAGTCCTTCAACAACTCTAACCACCTCCTTTGGCGTAAATTCAAATCTTTTTGCTTGAACATGTGCTGCAAGCTCTGATGATCAGTACAAATCTCAAAAGGCACACTGTATAGATAATGGCACCAAATCTTGAGGGCATGAACGATGGCAGCTAACTCAAGATCATGGACATGGTAATTCTTCTCATGAATCTGAAACTGTCTGGATCCGTTGGCAATCCCCCTACTGTCCTACATCAACACCACTCTGAGGCCAACCCTCGATGCATAACAATAGACCGTATAAGACACCAAACCTGTAGGAAATATAAAAAATGGGGCTGTAACCAAAGCTGTCTCGAGCTTCTGAAATCTTGCTTCACCTCTTCCGTCCACTGGAACAGAGCACCCTTCTAAGTCAGCCTGGTCATTGGGGCTGTAATCAATGAAAACCCCTCCACAAAACAATGGTAGTAACGCGCCAAACTGAGAAAAATGTGGATCTCTAGAGTTGAGGATGGTCTGTGCAAACTCTGCACTGCCTCTACCTTTTTTGGATCCACTTGAATACCCTCACTCGATACCACATGTCCTAAGAATAACAGAGAATCCAACCAGGACTAACATTTTGACAACTTTGCATATAACTTCTTTTCCCTCGGACTCTGAAGCACTATCCTCAAGTGCTGCTTATGATTTTCACCACTATGGGAATACACCAAAATGTCATCAATAAAGACAATGACAAAAGTGTCAAGCTATGGCCGGAATACACTGTGCATAAAATGCATAAAAGATGCCAGGGCATTGGTCAACCCAAATGACATAACAAGAAGCTCGTAATGAACCTAGTCCCGAAAGTAGTCTCCGGGATATCTAGCTCCCTAATATTAAACTGATGATAACCTGAGCACAAATCAATCTTGGAAAACACTCGTGCACCCTGAAGCTAGTCAAACATATCATCAATACGAGGTAAATGATAACTGTTCTTCATTATAGACTTGTTCAACTGGCGATAATCAATACACATACGCATAGAACCATCATTTTTCTTTACAAAAACGACATGAGCACCCCAATGTTATACACTAGGCTAAATAAAACCCTTATTAAGCAATTCCAGTAACTGCTCCTTCAACTATTTTAACTGAAGACAACCCATACAATACTGACAGATTGAAATGGGCCGAGTGCCCGACAATAGATCAATGCCAAAATCAATATCTCTATCAGGCGGTGTGCTTGGAAGATAAGACATAACGACATCGGGAAATCCTGTACTACTAGGACTGAATCAACTTAAGGGTATTAATACTGACATCTCTCACATAAGTTAAATACGTGTCACACCCCTTCTCAACCATATGCTGAGCCTTAAGAAAAAAACAAGTCTGTTGGGAGTGTGATCTAAAGTAACCCTCCAATCAACCGTAGTACACCTGGCATACCCAATATCATAGGTTTGGTGTACAATCAAGAATAGCATAATGGGGCAATAACCAGTTCACGGCCAAGATAATGTTGAAGTCAACCATGCTAAGTAACAATACATCAACTCTACTCTAAAAACCACTAATAGCAACCAAACACGACCGATAAATGCGGTCCATAAGAAGAGAATCTCCCACAAGAGTAGAAACATAAACATGGGAACTCAAAGAATCCCGAGGTACACCCAAATGCAGTGCAAACTAAGAAGACACACAAGAATAAATAGAGCTGGATTGAATAGATTCGATGCATCTCTGTGACAAACCAGTATAATACTTGTGATGACAGCATCATAGGCAATAACTTTGGTACGGACAGGAAGGCATAGTATCTGTCCTGGACTCCCCTTCTAGAGCAGCCTCTACCTCCCCGACCTCCACCTCTAGCTGGTTGAATAGGTAGGGTAACAATTGGAGTTCTAACCATAACCTGAGAACTTTACGAGGAAAGCTGTGGTTGAGAACTGTGAAGAAGTCACCCCTCCCAAGTCAAGGGCAATCCCTCACCATATGGCGTGTGTCACCACACTTAAAACAAGCTTTAGGAAGCTGTGGTGGATGTGACTGTCGAGGCCAGGTCGGCGAGATTGACCTCTGAAAGCACCCCATGTAGGAGGCATACTAGAAATAAGAGGTGAATAATAAGGCGTCTGAGATCTAGGAGGAGCTGGGGTAATACTGGCTGCACTAGTGACGGAGCCTCATATTGATTTTGAGAAGGAGGTCCACCCCCAGCAGTTCCGGCGGTCCCAGCTCAGGTCCTAGAGGGGTTTATTGCTACCCCAATTTTTCAGGACGCTCAGGTATGATTGGTGGGCCTCATAGAGAGTGTCACCCGAGCAGGTTTGCTTCCTATAACACCAGCCATTTCCCTGGCTAGAGGAGGGGCTCAAACTCCTACTACACGCACCCTGGAGGAGGTAACTCCCCAAATTTAGACTTTAACGGTTTAGCCATTTGGAGCAGTTCGTCCGGGTGTGGAGACTCAGACCAGCGACAAAGCATCAATGTTTGCTAATGCTTTGTGGAGGCTGGATAGGTTCACCAACCTCTTTACTACTACTTTCAGCGGTGCTTATTCTAAGGATCCCCAAGACTTCCTATATAGCTGCCATGAGGTTCTCAGGAACATGGGCATTGTAAAGACCAATGTGGTCGATTTTGCTACATTTTTCTTGTTTGGATCCGCCAAGACTTGGTTGAGGGATTATTTCTTAGCTAGGCCAGCTTGATCGCGATCTTTGACTTAGGAGAAGTTAACAATGTTGTTTCTGGAGAAGTTTCTCCCTGTTACTCAGAGAGAGGCCTATCGAAGGCAGTTTAAGTGCCTCCAGCAGGGTTCAAAAACAGTCACCTAGAATGAGACCGGGTTCATTGACTTAGCTCGCCATGCTCTTTTCATACTTCTTACCGAGATAGAGAGAGAGAGAGAGAGAGATAGAGAGAGAGAGAGAGCAAGATAGAGAGAGATAGAGAGATAGAGAGAGAGATGGTGAGGAGGTTTATCTACGGTCGTATTCAGCCGGTTCGTCTTCAGATAGTCAAGGAGGCCGATAGTGAGATCACTTTTTAGAAGGCAGCAATATGGCTCGTAGAGTCTAGATGGTTCTATCATATGGAGGTGGTCATGGGTAGGATAAGAGGCCCCGTCATTCAGGCAGATTCAGTGGTACCTCGTCTAGAGGTAGAGATTCATATGGATAAAACCATCATCCTAGGCCCTTTCAGACAGCTCTTTAGGTTTCTCATATTGCTTCAGGTAGCTGTTGTTCTCTGATGTAGTATCCGATCAGTAGTCCTTTCGTGCACCACCAGCACCTATCAGTGCACTAGCACTTTAGAGTTTCTAGGGCCTTCATCCGAGGGCTTATTCTAGTTGTGGCGACACGAGGCAGAATTCTAGGTTTTGCCTTTAAGCTTCGAGCAGTTTCCCACATCAGGGTTCCCGTGCTATGGTGCAGGCCCCACCCAGCCAGTTAGAGATCGGGATAGAGGTAGAGGTATATATCTTAGAGGTAGAGCTTAGGCCACTAGAGGAGGAGGCCAGTCAGCAGCATGCCGTTCGAGAGAGGTAGTTCAGGGTGGTGGGGCCCAGCCTCGATGTTATGTCCTTCCAGCGAGTCCCGAGGCTGAGGCTTCAGATGCAGTCATTATAAGTACCATTCTGGTTTGTGATAGACATTCTTCAGTGTTATTTGATCCAGGGTCTACCTATTGGGATGTGTCATCTTATTTTGCACCGTACCTGGTCATGCCTAGTGGTTCACTGAGTGTTCGTGTTTATGTGTCTACTTCAGTGTGCGATTCTATCATTATTTATCGAGTCCATCGTTCTTGTATTGTGGTTATTGGGGGTCTTGACACTCATGTAGATTTGGTGCTTTTAGATATGGCCGACTTCAATGTTATATTGGGCATGGACTAGTTATCACTTTACCATACTATCTTCAACTGTCATGCTAAGACTATGACCTTAGATTTACTGGGTATACCTCGTTTAGAGTGGAGAAGGACTCCTGGTCATTCTACCTGTAGCGTTATCTCTAATGTGAAGGCTCAACATATGGTCGACAAGAAGTGCTGAGGTTCCCCTTATTGACTCTATGCTCGTAGTTTTTGAGTTTTTTGAGGTTTTCCCTTCAGATCTATCGGGGATGCCACCTGGTAAGGGCATTGATTTCTGCATTGATTTGGCTCCGGGAACTCAGCCCATTTTTTTCCCGCCGTATTGCATAGCCCCACATGAGTTGAAATAATTAAAGGAGTAGTTGCAACACTTAATTGCGAAGGGTTTCAGTATACCCAGCATTTTGCCTTGAGGTGCACTGGTGTTGTTTGTTAAGAAAAAGGATGGTTCGATGAGAATGCGCATTGATTACCGGCAGTTGAATAAGCTGACAATCAAGAATAAGTATCATTTTCAGAGGATTGATGATTTGTTCGATTAGCTTTAGGGTGCCAAGGTATTTTCAAAGATTGACTTGAGATCTAACTACAATCATTTGAGGATGAGAGCATTCAATGTCCCTAAGACAACTTTTCACACTCGGTACACGCATTATGAGCTCTTGTTTATGTCATTTGGGTTGAAATGGCCCAACAACTTTACTGGATTTTATGAATCGAGCGTTCAGGCCCTATGTGGACTCGCTCATTATAGTCTTCATTGATGATATTTTGATACATTCCCGCAACCAGGAGGAGCACAAGCAACATCTCAGAGTAGCTCTTCAGACTCTGAACGACAGTCAGTTACGTTCTAAGTTCTCGAAGTGTTAGTTCTGATTAAGTTCAGTTGCATTCCTGGGTCATGTTATATCAGCATATGGTATTTAGGTTGATCCGAAGAAGATTGAGGCAGTCAAGAACTGGCCTAGATAAGCATCAGCTACAGAGATTCAAAGTTCCTTGGGGTTGGCTGTCTCGGTTCGTTGATGGGTTCTCATCTATCGCAGCCTCGATAACCAGGTTGACCAAAAAGGGTGCCCAATTTAGATGGTCGGACAAGTGTGAGGCAAGCTTTCAGAGACTTAAGACACCTCTGACTACAGCACCGGTGCTAGTTTGACCACAGATTTAGGGCCTTGCAGAGTTTATTGTGATACTTCCCGTGTTGGGCTTGGTGCAGTGTTGATGCATGCACTACTAAAAATTCACCCATGACAATACACGGAAAACTGTTCCAATAGATAAGTAAACCACTGCCATAAATGTATTGCTATGGTTCAGCACCCGTTCCACAAGCTGGCATGCCTATAGAGCTTATGGAACGGTTCAAATAACCGTTCCTATAGTACTGTCTGTTGCAACGGCTTTCCCTTTTCCTGTTGGAATGATTATTCTTATCAACTGCAACGGTTAATTTTCTTACCATATCATTAAATACAATGGTCATTATCAGCTACTATATCTATTAAACTATTGCGACTATTATAGAAATGAAAACGATTTTTTAAAGATATTGCAACAGTTGAACTGACTATTGCAACAATATTTATATCTATGGCAACACTTCTACTACATATTGCAACGATTTTAGATTATTTTGGAATGGTTAGCCGATGCTATTGCAACGGTTTTATTATATTTTGGAACAGTTTGCAGATCCTATGGCAACGGTTCCGTTAGCTGTAACAGTTTAATTGAATTTAATATATTGCCCCTATTGTAAATAAATATTACATACATGTACAACAAAATATAAAATAGTAAAATTTATATAAATAACAAAATAAAACTATTCATAATCCAAATTGCATGACAAGCTAATAGTAAATTCATTGATAGTGATGAAATCTTACTAAGTACATACATTTGATATATCAAGAGTTAAAAGTTTTAAAATGTGCTGATAGCAAATATTATCTACAACAATTCAAAATTCTCTTAAGTAAGGTCAAGATCATCATCAATGCCTCCACCTTCCATAACTTCATCTACTCCATCTGCTAAAAAGTACAAATGAAGTCATTATCCTATCCAAAAATTCTCTTAGATACAAGATATAGAGAATTAAAACTACCTGCTATTACTATAAAGTTGCCAGTTTATTTTGCAAGTTTGATTCATATCTGATCGATTCAAAACTCTCCTGAGAACATTAGGATATTCTTGTTGGGAATAAACCCCCACAGAAATAATATTCACTGTAATAAAAGCGGAATAATAATGTAGCATCAAGATACGGTAATTAACAAGAATAAAAGCGTAATAACGATACCAAGATTTTTACGTGAAGAACCCTTATGAATAAGGGAAAAAATCACTACCCCGAGAAGAGCAACTGATATCACTATAGTAAGAAATTTATACTTCATAAGCCCGGGTAAAATACTACAAGGACCTCTACAATACTCACAGAAATAAACTTCTTTTGATATTTTACCTCACTACAATATCGCTCACACTCTCTATTTTCTTCACGGGAAATTTTCTTATACCCTGTCTGTGATGCCTCACTCTTTCATTCTCCCTTTGTTGGTGTTTAAAATGAGAGCCGAAGCTCTCCTTTTATAGGCAGAACACCACATACTACGTTTGACATATTTTATCTTCACACCTGCCATATTTGATAAATATAGAAAGAAACATGGGCTGCTGACTGCTGTTAATGAAGGAAGAAGATTTTCTTCCTTGATTTATGGGATGATGGATGCAGGCTGCTATTTTGAAGAGCAACCAACAAGGAAGAAAACTCTTCCTTAAATAATAGGGATGGACCCCACAAATCTCCCCCTCCAATCCCATTCGCCCGAAGGAGGTATCATTGGAGATTCTAGTTTGAGCACATGGCGCGAGTTCTTTGCATCGCTCGAACTTGTCTCTTAGTACTACCTTGATTTGCATATTCGTAGGATTTTCACTTGTGTAAATCTTTTTGACCTGTAAAGATTCGTTCTCCACCTGCTCACTAATCCAATGATATCTCACATCTATATGTTGTGTTCTTGCATGGTACATGGAATTCTTGCTCAAGTCTACTGCACTTTGACTGTCACAATAGACAACATACTCCTTTGATGCAATTGCAGCTCTTGAAGAAACCGCCTGAGCCATATGATCTCCTTGCCAGTTTCTATAGTGGCAATGTACTCTGCTTCAGTTGTTGAAAGTGCAACACACTTCTGCAACCTCGACTGCCATGATATAGCTCCTTATCCAGTAGTTGATTTTTTGTTATCAATGCCACCTGCAATATCAGCATATGTATAACCTTTCAAGATTAAATCTGATACTCCAAAGCACAAACAATCTCTCGTGGTATCTCTTAGTTACCTAAGTATCCACTCGATTGCTTCCCAATGTTCCTTTCAAGGATTTTCAAGAAACCTGCTGACAACACCAACTGCATGAGCAATATCAGGTCTAGTGCATACAATTGCATACATCAAGCTTTTGACTGTTGAAGAATAAGGAACTCTAGCCATGTTCCATTTATGCTCCTCTGGTGTAGGAAATATCTTTTTGCTCAACTTTAGATGACTAGCAAGAGGTGTGCTGACTGGCTTAGCATTCTTCATGTTGAAGCGTTCTAGTACACGTTCAACGTACTTCTCCTGAGATAGCCACAACTTTCTACTTGTTCTCGCTCGAACTATCTTTATCCCTAGAATTTGTTGTGCTGGGCCCAAGTCCTTCTTATCAAATGACTTGGACATATCTCTCTTCAACCTTGCTATCAGCTCCTTGTCTTTTCCTACAATTAATATGTCATCCACATACAACAATATAATAAAATTATTCTCAATAAATCTTTGGAAGTATACACATGGATCAGAATAAGTCTTTATGTATGTTTGACTTTTCATGAATGAGTCAAACTGCATGTACCACTATCTTGGTGTCTGTTTCAATCCATAAAGACTCTTGTCAATTTGCACACCATATGTTTCTTTCCAGCTACTTCAAATACTTCTAGCTACTCTATATAAGTCTCCTCTTCCAAATCTCAATGAAAAAATGCAGTTTTCACATCCAACTTTTCCACTTAAAAATCTAGGCTAGTTGCTAAGCTCAAAATTGTTCGAAGAGAAGTCATTTTGACAACAGTTGAGAAAATTTCGTCAAAATTAATACCTTTCTTCTGTTCGAAGACTTTAATCACCAATCGAGCTTTCTATCTGACCAGCTTGCCATTTCCATTTTTGTTGACTATAAAGATCCATTTGCATTTGGTGGTCTTTTACCCTTTGAAAGTTCAACCAGCTTGTATGTGCCATCTTTCTACAGAGATTCCATCTCTTCTTGCATGGCTTTCATCCACTAATTCTTTTCTAGATGGGGCAACACCTCCTTAAGACTTTCTGGCTCCCCCTCTTCACTGATGAGGACATACTCTGTGGAAGGGTACTTGCATGAATGTACCCTTGGCCTCTTAGATATCCTCAAAGGTTGAGGTTGTTCTTCTCCATGAGTGGAGTGCTCCACTTCCTCGACTCCTTCATCAAGTTTCTCCCACTTCTTAATAACCTCACTAGGTTGCTCCCCCTACTCGGTAACCTCGTCGGTCGTACTTTCTGCACTTGTGGGATTGTAATAAGTAGATTGAATAGTAACAAGGTTAGGAATTATACCATTCTGTACCTTTTCTGACATATCAGCTGTAGTTCCAACTTCACTTTTTCGGAAGAATACATCTCTGCTTCTGATGACCTTCTTCTCTAAAGATCCCACAATCTATACCCGAACTCTTCATCTTCATATCCGACAAATATGCAGGGAACAAATTTATCATCAAACTTTGTTCTCTGCTCTTCTGGTACATGTGCAAAAGCACTGCAACCAAACTTCATATGCGAGTAGGACACCTCCTTGTTGGTCCAAACTCTCTCTGGGATGTCAAACACCAACGGGATAGATGAACTCCTATTGATCAGGTAACAGGCTGTCAGAACTGCTTCACCCCAGAATGACTTATGCAGTTAGCCATTTTGAGCATGTTTCTCACCTTCTTCACAATGGTGCGATTCATCCTCTCGGCTACGCCATTATGCTGTGGGGTTCCAGGAACTATCTTTTCATGTTTGATCCCATGACATGAACAATACTCTTCAAATTCCCTTGAAGTGTACTCACCTCCATTGTTACTTCGAAGTCGCTTTAGCTTTTGACCCTCTCCCTTTCTACTAGAGCATGAAACATCTGAAAACTTTGGCATAAGAAATGAGTGATTTTTAGGAAAGAATCTGCAATCCCTTCTCGCTCATTTGACCCATTCTTTTGTGCCACAAATATACAAAAATCTCATCTTGTGCTGCGGTCAATTCACCTTGGCATATTTCTGCATATGTCCTGTATAACATGCCACGAGCAACTCCCTTTATAATTACCAATGATCCCTTAGTGAGTCTCCACTTTTTATTTGCAAAATAGTTCTTGCATCCATCTCGCTCTAAAGCAATTCCCGAGATCAAGTTTATCCGCAAGTAAGTACATGCCGCACATCTTTTAGAACCAACGTGCATCCGACATTTGTCTTGATACAAATATCACCAATCCTCGCAATCATTGAGTAACTTGTGTTACTCATTCTCATTGTGCCGAAATCACCCGCGACATATCTGCAAAAAAGATCTCTTACCGGTGTGGCATGGTATGATACCGCTGTGTTAACCACCCATTCCGACTCAGGACATGACATGTGCATGCATTCCTCTTCCTCATTTATAAGAGGACAACATTATCATTGTTTTGCACCAAACCAGCTGTCTTGTTGTCATTCTCTTAGCCACTGGTTTCACCTTTGCCCTTCCTTGGATTTGAGGAATCTCTTTTGAAGTGACCTGGTTGATCACAGTTGAAGCAGTTTCTGGCTCTTGATTTAGATCGGTCCTTTGACTTCCCACGAGCTCCGGATCTACCATAGTTGCTCGAACTCTTTTGATAACTTCTACCTCTACCTCTGTGATAAGACTTGTCCTTGATTTTCAGACTTCTTTCTCATCTTCTCATTGAGTAAAAGAGCCACTATGAAATCTCTTAGCTCAATAGTAGTCTTACTGTGCAGAGTACGTATTGCCAAATTGTCGTACGAAGATGGCAACGAGTTCAATAGCAAAATGGCTTTATCTTCTTCCTCGAATTTTATTTCAAGGTTGGCAAGCTGTGTGATTACTCCGCTAAATACATTTAAATGTGACAAAAATTCATACCTTCACCCATGTGTAGGGCTATAACTGCTTCTTCAGGTACAATTTATTTGTCAGCATTTTGGACATGTATAGGCTTTCCAACCTTGTTCAAATTACACATGCAGTGTCTTTATTAATGATTTTATTTACCACATCATCTAATAAAGTGCAAGCTAATTGCACTAGTAGCTCTTTCATCAAAGTCAGTCTAATCCTCAGCTTTCATGATATTAGGATTTTTGGCATCAATATCTAGTACCTTGTGTAATCCATGTTGAATGAGCAGATCCTTCATCTTTCTTTACCATGTTGAGAAACCATTATCTACGTTGAATTTAGCTACCTCGTACTTTATTCCGGACATTTTTATATTTCACCGAGTGTAGTACTATTGACAAAAAATAGTATTTACGTGAACGAGCTGAACCTGTGCTCTGATACTAGTTGTTGGAAATAACCCCCCACAGAAATAATATTCACGGTAATAAAAGCAGAATAATAATGTAGCACCGAGATACAGTAATTAACAAGAATAAAAGAGTAACAATAACACCAAGATTTTTTGGTGGAAAACTCTTCTGAATAAGGGGAAAAACCCACGACCCGAGAGGAGAAACTGACATCACTATAGTTTCAAATTTACACTCTGTAGGCCCGAGTAAAATACTACAAGGGCCACTACAATACTCAAAAGAAATAACCATCTATTGATATTTCACCTCACTACTATATCGCTCACACTCTCTATTTTTTCTCCACAAACTATTTTTTATGTCCTATTTGTGATACCTCACTCTTTCTTTCTCTATTTGTTGGTGTTTAAAATAAGAAACGAACCTCTCTTTTTATAGCAGAACACCGCCTACTACGTTTGATATATTATCTGCACGCTTATCATATTTGACAAATACAAAAAAAATTATGGGCTGCTGACTGTTGTTAATTAAGGAAGAAGATATTTCTTCCTTAATTTATGGGATGATGGTTGCAGGCTTTCGAAAAGCAACAAACGAGGAACAAAAATCTTCCTTAAATAATTGATATGGACCCCCACAATTCTGCTCCACTACAATGCTACAGACAAGAATTAAAACTTTATGTAAAGTACTATACATTAAAAACATGTTGTAATTTCACCCTTCAGGCTTCAACTCGCACAAAATATGTAACTCCAACATTCTATACTCGATCAGAAACTAAAGAATCTCATTGAAATCAGTGTCATTGTACATAACTAGGTCGCATTCCAGAAAGATAACTGAAAACATCAGCACACAATTTGAAATTGAAATAGAGGTGAATATCTTGAATTTTTCTCTTTAAGTTTCTCTTTTCTTGTGCTTTCATTTATTAACTGACAGGAACAATTATATGAAATAAGTATTTGTCAAATATTTTTGTCAGCTTTCATTTACTTGAATATTCTCATGTATTCATGCACAAAAGAATTTCTGGCAATTTTATCCATGTTTGTATCAAATACTTAGTCCTTCATAAGAGTATTAGCACTGTAATTGTGATGCTTACTGCCTCAACAAGGCTTAGGGTCTTAGAGCATCTACAGGTGGCTGTCCCAAGTATCCAATGGCCATGCAGAATGTTCAAGCACTAAGAAGCATATAGTAAAATTGTTGAAACTGAACCATTATTTTTTTTTCTTTGGTAAATCGAATGAATCACTTGAAAGATGATAGTAATAACTATCAATAAGTTAGGTAGTAGCCATGACCAGAAACAGTAGTTACATATTATAATAATAACACGAGAATACCCAATTTTGTTTGGTATAAATAGTGAAACTCAAAACAAGATATTGCAGAATATCCTGATACAAGAGATTTTTCTGAAGCAAACCCTGCACCTATCTCCCAAGAAAACTAGGGACCAAAATACTAACTGATGACACTGACAACTAACAACTGAGAAGTTCTCTTCGATTTTCCTGTTACTAAATATTCAACTTGAGGCAACACTTAGGAATCGCATATAAGATATTACAGCATGTACTCAGAGCAAATCACATTTCATGAAAGAGGTAGAATAAGATGTAAACTTAGTTATTATAGTAAGATACATAGGTGCTAAGCCATGACCCATCCTATTCCATAAGTTGCTCTGTATAACTTAGATAATTACATTTAAGGAGTACCAAGTAAATGGGTGCTATTTTGTTACTTTAAATAGCAAAAGAACAAAAACAAAAACCAGCTGCAGTACCAAGTAAATGGGTGCTGGATCAGAACAGGTTACAACAAAAACCAGCTGCAATACTAAAATTAATTTGCTTGTTTTCTCTATTATGGGAGAGATTTTCAGCAAATAATACCAAAAAAACAGTACATGACAAAAAAGAGTATTATGTCGTTAGTGAACTAAATTAGCAGCTCGCTATATTTGAAAATTTAAGGAAGAACTAACTATGCTGAATCAGTATAATGATAGGAAGATTTTTTTATATTGATAGTGAATTCAAGGATAGCGTATGTAGCACACATCTTTATGATGACAGCATATACTTAAAATGAATAAGCGAGAGTTATTGGCTGATCTAAAGAGCAATCATCTGGACAAGAAATGCATAAACATTCTTTCTCTGATCACCTTGGAGTTGAATAACCTTCAAAAACAACAATCACCGGCATATTAGTCACAGCACTCAAAAATGACCATGATGTTGTTAGACATTTAACAGACATATAACAATCTCCCTAACAGAAACCTGGCCTAGTTCTGGATCCTGAACAATAGTACCATTGCAGCAAAACACTTTTTTTAGGTCCTTCCGTGATTATTGTAGCTGAATTCTTTCTTCAACCCTTGAACAGTTGACCCAGCTCAAGATTTATCAGCATTTACCTCAGCAAATGGATCTAAGGATGAAATCAAAGCAACCATATAACTCAATTATGTATCATAAATAGCCAGCAAGATAATATTTTATATAGTCTGTTGCAAGCTTCTAAAAGAAAATGAAACTGAATTAGAAGTATGATAGAATATCAAGAAAATTATTCACTCTGCCTATACACTCATCCGTCCACCTAAAGAGATTCATCAAACTTTTATCGCCGTAATCCATGGATACTCTATACAATATATTCAAATCACTGAAATTAGTATTCAAGGTAAGCAAGGTCCAGGGATCAAGACGGTCATACTTTGTAAGTCCCCGGAAAATTTCGCCAAGTAAACTATGCTTTCGTGGTGCTACATAGGCTAATTATAATATTTTGTGTGCTATTAACATGGTGTGCATCAATTAGGCTTGGTAAATAAGAGTACAAGTCCTGTGGTAAGTTATTTGGGGTCCAAAGAATGGCCTTAGTCCAAGTCAAATTGAAAATTTTCGTAATTGGCTAAGATTTCAAATGGGTTCGCACAAGTCTCCAATTTGAACGATCATATCTAAATATTTATAAGATTTTGAGTGATGAACAACCTGTCATGTGAAAGTTTTCAAGTCAAATTTCCAACACTTCAAACCGTTCGTCATTTAGACTTTCCTACACAAACATATGATCAAATTACCAAAAAGCTGGAAAAAATGAGATCATATGTCAAATCTGCAACCGTAAACCTGTCGCATTTCTGACTTTGCGGTCGCATTTTTGTCGCAAACTGGGCCAGTGTAACCCAGTTTTGGGCGCCAATTTTGCGGTGCATTATGCGGCCATCATTCTCATTTTGCGATCCATTTTGCTATAGCAAACCCGACATCGGAGGGTTAATTTCCCTATTTTTATAACCCGACCCCATTTTAATATATAGTCTTTGGGAATTTATTTGGAATCATTCTCTACTGATTTTAGAGTGAGGTGAGAGCATTTTAGAGAGAGAAGGATTAACCCAACATTTAAATCATTCAAATCTTGCATCAATCTTCAAGAATCAAAGAATCCAATCACAAGTTCTTCATCTAGGAGCTACGGTTCTATACCCTAGACTTTAATTTTGAGTTTGGGATATAAGATGGGTTATTGTGGTATGATTCTTGGGTGTATTAGTATTTAATATACATGCATGTAAAACTTAGATTTATGGGGAGATTATAGAACATAAATAAGAAAAGATTGGGTTAGAGAATGAAGAAAATCTTGAAAATGGAATTTGAAATCAAAATGCTAAACTAGTATTGAATAGAATGCTCAAATGAGCTAGAATTATGAATATCTTCCTAATTTGTGTTTAATTTTGTTATATCTCAAAGTAAATTGAGATTGCTAGAATTTCGGGAACGTCGTAGTAACTTAAGGAAAAACTCTTTGAGGTATGTATAGCTAAATTTAACTCTTGTAGAATCCCCTTGTTGTGACGAGCAAACGGTATGTGTACCTTGTATGAAAATATGTGAATTGATTGCCTTAATTGATTTCCACCACCAAGTTATATGTGATTGTGAGAAGTGATTTGATGTGCCTATCTTATTATGTGCAAAGTTTGTAAATGCTTGATGATGTCGACATGGAAGCATGTGTTAATGAATGAAAGAATCTTAATGTGTCCAAACGTGGGAATGTGTATAGTGGCGAAAAACCCTACGGGATTTTTTTAATGTTTGTTACTTGTGTATTATTTGATATTACTTGGGGTAAAGTTTATTCATACATACCAGTACAATTCAAATGTATTGACGTCCCTTTTTGCCGGGGGCGTTACATTCGCGTTATGATTGTGGGTAGTTCTATAGCAGGTACTCCAGTCCACCGGCAGTAGCACATCCTCGACTTTCCGTCAGCTGTATTGATGAGCCCATTTCCTCTCGGGGTCCTGCGTGGCTCATGTCTTTTTTTTTCCTGGAGTCTTATTTTGTTATTTGTGTAATGTATGGCCGGAGCCTTATTTCCGGTATTTTCATATTATTCTTTAGTTTTATTTAGAGGCTTCGTAGATAAGTTATGGGTAGTGTCGGGTATTGGAATTTAGAATAGAAATATTGATGTTTGGCAATGATGTATAAAACTTATAATATCTTTAAAATGGCGAATGAAGTTGCCAATAAAAATGAAATGGAAATCGTTAATGATATCTTTATGAAATTTGATTAATGGAGACCATCTCCTATTTATTCAAGAGTTAGTTTGGAGTAGAATGAGACCTAACATACTTGTCGGATTTACTCGGTTGAGGGCAGTCGCACTATTCGAATTTTGGGACGTGACATACTTAGAGGTAAAAAACAAAGAATCTATCTTTTTAGAGAAATAATACAATGCAGAAACAGATGTAGGATAAGGAATTGTGGATAAAAATAATTCAACTAAGATTGCGAGATTGCTAAGTTAATTACACAATTCACATTTCGCTATGAAAAGAAAATTTGACACCTAAAGGATAAGATCTCCTAGCCATAGGTTGGGATTGAGCAAAAATTGGAGATATGATATTTAATCTCACTTTGAAGGCTGAATAATTATAACGTAAACAACATAATATATTAGTTCAACAAAAGATCATACAAAATATTATTGATTAACCAGCTTTTGACAACTAATTTCACTTGCAGTAGTTTCATTTAACCAGTTTTCTAACAACGAATAAAAAATTAACTATTATAAACTATTTCATCTGTAGTTTGATGAAATAATAGAAAGTCCTATAATTGGCTTTTTCCATAATAAGTGAGACAACCTGTTGTAAAACTATAGTAATTTTTAGTATTAGTACATATAAGTTAAATCTGAAACAGTAATATTGCTGTAGCAAGGTTTAGGAGGAGGAGGAAGAAGAATCAAACTTGTAGTGTTTATCACAAGCTAATGAGTACATAAGAGGCTCTGACTCAAGAATGTCTATACAAAAGAGAAATACTGAAAGAACTATACTTATTACAGAAAGCTGGAAAGGTATTCCTCGGTCTGTATATATGATGAGGATACTAGGAGATCTCAGGATACTTGGAGATCCCTTGTGTATATGATGAGGATACCAGGAGATCCTCGGGATACTTGAAGATCCCTTTTGTAGATGATGAGGATACCAGGAGATCCTCGGGATACCAGGAGATCCCCGATGATAAATTGCCTGTAATGATCGTTCTTGCATTTGTAGATTTGTATTTGTAGCATGTTCAGTTTTACTTATTATTGTTGCAGGAGACTCGAGATTTACTGTATTTCCTACTGTCTATTCATTTCATATTTATTCTTATGTTTATCTCAGTACGGCCTCAACCTTCCTCATCACTACTCCACCGAGGTTAGGCTTGGCACTTACTAGGTACTGTTGTGGTGTACTCATGCTACTCTTCTGCACACTTTTGTTGTGCAGATAGGTACATCCGAGCAGGCATAACGCCAGTAGCTGCCATGGAGCATTATTGGAGACTTGAGGTATACATCTGCTATGTCTGCAGATCCGTAAAGTCTTCTTCTCATTCCATCCCTAGTGATTAGTTGTTATTTCGATTCCTCTCCTTGTATTAGACAAATTCTGGTGACTACAGCAGTGTTAGACTTCTTGTAACCTGTGTTGCCCGTGGGATTCCGGGTTTTGGGATGATACTTTCAGTAGTTTTGTATTCAGTATATGTATCAAGAGGCATCGTTATACAGTTCCTTTGCTATTTAGTGTATGTTTACTATTTTTATTTCGAACCGTTAAATTCTTTAATATGTTAGGCTTACCTAGTCACGAAGATTGGGTACCGTCATGACAGGTTCACAATTGGTGAACCAGGATCGTGACAAGTTCGTATCAGAGCTTTAGGTTCATATGAGTCATGGGACACAAGCCGGTTATTTAGAGTCTCGCTAATCGGTGTGGAGACGTTTGTACTTATCTACGGGAGGCTATATAACTGTTTAGGAAAAAAGTCCGCACTTCATTGAATTCTTTGTCATGCTATGTTTTTGACGTCGATTCTAAACTTCTGTCTTCTATTCTCTCACAGATGGTGAGGACACGCACAACCCGGGACAATAAGGCATTCGCACCCTCCCTGCAGCCGCTAGAAGTAGGGGCTGGGGCATGGGTCGTGGACGCGGTGCAACCAGGGCACCTGCGCAAGCAGCCGCTGAGGTACCACCAGTGGATCCACCAGGGACTCAAGCACCTGACACGCCCACATCCACCACTACTCCAGGTGTTCAAGAGGGATTGGCATAGTTTATGAGCACGTATACTACGCTGTCACAGGTAGGATTGCTTCCCCTTCCAACAGCCACGTCCTAGGCCAGGGGAGGAGCCCAAACTCCCGCAGCCCGCACTCCAGAGCAGAGGGTGTATATGGGACAGATTCAAGATATTATCCCTGCCCAGCCTGCAGTACCGGTTCAGCTCGAGGATGGGGCACCTTCTTCTGAGTATGACCAGCGTCGACTGGGGAGGTTCAAGTAGTATGACCCTCCTATTTTGAGCGGGCTAGCTACAGATGATGCTTTGGTGTTCTTAGATGATTGTCAAAGCGTCTTTTACACCATGGGTATTACTGCCTCGATCGGGGTTTCTTTCGCATCTTTCCAGCTTCGGGGAGGCACCTTTGACTGTTGGCGCACCTTTGAGTTAGATAGTTCGGACGAGGCTACCTCCATGACTTGGACTCGGTTTTCAAATGTGTTTCAGAGGAAGTTTGTTCCCCAGAGCCTCCGAGATGCATGGCGCACGGATTTTGAGCATTTGCGCCAGGGACCTATGACTGTCTCTCAGTATGCCATCTGTTATTCTAGGTTGGCCAGGCATGTGCTTGCTTTGGGGGCTACTGTTCGTGAGAGGGTTCACAGGTTTATCAAGGGTCTTATTCCTTCCATAAGATCTGGCATGGTGCGAGAGTTGGAGATGGATATACCCTATCAGCAGGTAGTGAGCATAGCCATAAGCATAGAGGGTATGCATACTAGGGAGCGAGAGGAGAGAGAGGCCAAGATATCTGGAGAGTCTAGTTATTTCTATGGTACCCGTACTTCAGGAGCAGGACGTCATGGTAGGGTCTATACAGGTTGCCCACTTCACACAGCTCCTCCTTTACCCAGTAGTACCCCAGCTCCTCCTAGGTCTCAGGAGCCTTATTATGCACCTCCTATTTCCAGTGCACCTCCGGCGCAGGGTACTTCCAGGGGCCAGTCTAGCAGGGTTGGGCCCAGTCAGTCACAGCCACCGCGCCCTCCCATAGCTTGTTATGAGTGCGGGGATACATGCCATGAAGTGAGGAATTGCCCCAGGCTTGGGAGGAGTGTACCTCCACAGAAGTCTCAGCAGCAGTGTACCCAGCGGTATTCTTAGGCTATTGTTCCAGCTCCAGCTGCCATTCCACCTGTCCAGCCAGCCAGGGGTGGAGATCGGGGAGATAGAGTTCACCCTCGAGGGAAGGGTCGGGCCAAATTTTATGCAATTCCTAATCGTGCCGAGGCTGTCGCCTCAAATTCTGTTATCACAAGTATTATATTGGTTAGTCACAGAAAGGCATCGGTTCTATTCGATCCAGGCTCTACTTATTCTTATGTGTCATTTTAGTATTCGTGGTTTTGAGACCAGGGAAAATCTTTTATTATGTGATATGGTTGATTTCGCTATTATCTTAGGCATGGACTGGTTGTCGCCCAATATGTTATTCTTGATCATGCTAAGACCGTGACGCTGGCTATGCCAGGTATTTTACATATTGAGTTGAGTGGTACTTTTGATCACACTCCCAGTAGAGTTATATCCTTTCTTAAGGCTCAGCGTATGGTTGAGAAGGGGTGCACCGCGTATTTAGCCTATGTGAGAGATGTCAGTGTTGATACCCTTTCTGTTGACTCTGTCCTAGTAGTACGAGATTTCCCTAATATGTTCCCAGCTAATCTTCAAAGCATGTCGCCTGATCAGGACATTGATTTCGGTATTGATTTGTTACCGGGCACTCAACCCATATCTATTCCTCCTTATAGTATGACTAATCTTGAGTTGAAAGTGTTGAAGGATCAGTTACAGAATTTGCTTGATAAGGGTTTTATTCGACTCATTGTTTCACTGTGGTACTCCTGTCTTGTTCGTAGAGAAAAAGGATGGTTCTATGCATATGTGTATCGATTATCGTCAGTTGAAAAAACTTACAATGAAAAACCAATATCCTTTGCCTCGTATTGGTAATCTATTTGACCAGCTTCAGGGCGCACATGTGTTTTCTAAGATTGATTTGCGCTCAGGTTATCACCAGCTAAAGATTCGAGAGCCGAATATCCTGAAGACTGCTTGCAGGACTCGGTATGGTCATTACGAGTTCCTTGTCATGTCATTTGGGCTGACCAATACACCAACAGCTTTTATGCATTTGATGCACAGTGTATTCAAGCCCTATCTCGACTCGTTTGTCATTATTTTCATAGATGATATTCTTGTATACTCCCAGAGTCGGAAGATCATGAGTAGCACTTGTGGACAGTGCTTCAGACCCTGAGGGAAAAGAAATTATATGCAAATTTCTTATAATGTGAGTTTTGGTTGAGTTCTGTGGTGTATCTAGGCCACGTGATATCGACTGATGGAATTAGGGTAGATCCGAAGAAGGTGGAGGCAGTCAAGAGTTGGCCCAGGCCCTCCTCAGCTACAGAGACCGCAGTTTCCTTGGCCTGGCGAGGTATTATCGTCGTTTTGTGGAGGGGTTCTCATCGATTGCAGCCCCTATGACTAGATTGACCTAGAAGGGTGCTCCCTTTCAGTGGTCAGACGAATGTGAGGCGAGCTTCTAAAAGCTCAAGACAGCTTTAACTTTAGCCCCTATTCTTATTTTGGCTACTGGTTCGGGGTCATATACAGTATATTGTGATGCCTCACGAGTTGGACTTGGAGCAAGTTGATGCAGGACGGTAGGGTAATTGCCTACGCGCCCAGGCAGTTGAAGGTATATGAAAAGAACTATCCTGTCCATGACCTTGAGTTAGCTTCTATTGTTCATGCCTTGAAGATCTAGCGTCATTATTTGTACGGCGTGCCTTGTGAGATTTATACGGATCATCAGAGTTTGCAGCACTTGTTCAAGCAGAAGGATCTGAACTTGCGCCACCTGAGATAGTTGGAGCTACTGAAGGATTATGATATCACTATTCTTTATCACCAGGGCAAAGTCAATGTGGTAGCTGATGCCTTGAGTCGCCGAGCGGAGATGAGTTTAGCATATTTTCCAGCTTTAGAGAGACTTATGGCGATGGATGTTCAGGCTTTAGCCAGTTAGTTCGTGAGATTGGACCTTTCGGAGCCCGGTTGGGTTCTAGCCTATGTGGTTTCTCGGTCTTCAATGTTTGATCGTATCAGGGAGCGGCATTATGATGACCCTCAATTGCTTGTCCTCAGGGACACTGTTCAGCATGGCGATGCTAGGGATGTGACTATTGGGGATGACGGGGTATTGGGATGCAGGGTCGGATCTGTATACCCGATGTTGATGATATTTGGGAGTTGATATTGAGTGAGGGCCATAGCTCGGGGTACTCCATCCATCCGGGTGCCGCGAAGATGTATCAGGATCTGAGGCAACATTACTGGTGGAGGAGGATAAAGAAGGATATAGTAGAGCTTGTCGCTAGATGCCTCAATTGTCAGTAGGTAAAGGCTGAGCACCAGAGACCGGGAGGGTTACTACAGTAGATGGAGATTCCAGAGTATAAATGGGAGAAGATTACTATGGATTTTTTTGACTGGTCTACCTCTGACGGCAAGGAAATTTGATTCTACTTAGGCTGTTGTGGATCGACTAACCAAGTCCGCTCATTTCATTCCAGTGAGTTGTTCTTTCGCAGCGGAGCGGTTAGCGGGGATTTATATCAGGGTGATAGTCCGTCTGCATGGCATCCCAGTTTCTATCATCTTAGACAGGGGTTCAGTGTTTACATCAAGGTTTTGGAGAGCCGCCCAACACGAGTTAGGTACCTAGGTGACTATAAGTACAACTTTTCACCCTCAGACGGATGGACAGTCCGAGCGCGCTATTCAGATTCTTGAGGATATGCTCCGCGCATGCATGATTGAGATTAGAGGGTATTGGGATTAGTTCTTGCCATTGGCTGAGTTCGCGTACAACAACAGTTATCAGTCCTGTATTCAGATGGCATCGTGTAAGGCCTTATATGGTAGGAGATGCAGATCCCCGGTGGGTCATTCGAGCCGGGTGAGGCCAGGTTATTGGGAACTGATTTGATTCAGGATACGGTCGAGAAAGTTAAGGTGATTCAAGATAGACTTTGTACGGCCCAGTCCAGACAAAAGAGTTACACGGACCGGAAGCTTCGTGATGTTTTGTTTATGGTTGGTCAGCCGGTTTTGCTTCAGGTCTTGCCTATGAAAGATGTTATGAGGTTTTGGAAGAAAGGGAAGCTGAGCCTGAGGTTCATTGGTCTATTTAAGATTTTGAAGCAGATTGGAAAGGTTGCTTATGAGCTTGTTCTACCTCCGAGTTTGGCTGGGGTTTATCCGGTATTTCATGTCTCGCCGCTTCAGAGGTATCACAGTGATCTGTTTCATGTGTTGGAGTTCACTTCAGTCCAGTTGGACAATGACGTGTCCGATGTTGAGGAGCTAGTGGCAATATTAGACAAGCAGGTCCGAAAGCTCAGGTCAAAGGATATAGCTTCAGTGAAGGTTCAGTGGCGGGGTCAGCCGGCCAATGAGGCGACTTGGGAGACCGAGAGGGATATGCATAGCCGATACCCTCATCTTTTTGCTACTTCAGGTATGTTCTCTATGCTCGTTCGAGGATGAACGAATGTTTAAGTGTAGGAGGATGTGACGACCCGACCAGTTGTCTATGGAATTTATGCCTCGTTCCCCTAATAACTGTTTCCCCTAAGTTCATTTCTGCTATTTTGGTTTTGCGGGACGTTTGGTAATAGAATTCAAAATGTTTTGGGACACTTAGTCCCGAAGTGAGAGCTTAAGTGTTGGAAAATGGTCCGTAATCAGAACAGTGTGAAGATGACTTCAGAATGGAAATTCGATGGTTCCGTTTGGTGATTTCGGGGTTGGGAGCGTGTTCGGAATATATTTTGGATGTCCGTAGCTCATATAGGCTAGAAATACCGAAAGTTAGAATATTAAAGTTTCTGGTCCGATAGTGAAAGTTTTATCCAAGGGTCGGTATGGGATCACGGAAGTTGTTGTAGCACCCTTATGTCATTTGGGATGTGCGTGCAAAGTTTCAGGTCAATCAGACAAGTGATGATTAGGTTTTGAATCAAAAGCGTGTTTTGGATGATCTTGAAGCTCTTAGGCTTGAATATCTGATTTGATTGAGGTTTCGTTGTTGTTTTAGGTGTTTTAAGGATTGGTGCAAGTTTGACGGAGGTATTAGGCGGTATTGGTACTTTTGTTTGAGGTCCCGGGGGCCACGACATGATTTCGGATCGTCGACGGATGAAATTTCTAAAGTGTGCAGCTTTAGTTCTTCAGCCTTCTGGTATTTTTGCTTCTACTGCTTGGGGACCGCAGAAGCTGCTTAGGGTGCCACAATTGCTAGTTTGGGACTCAAGGCCAGGAACCGCAGAAGTGGTTGTGTTTCCGCAGAAGCGGACTAGCTTCTGCGAGTAGGTGACAGCAGAAGCGGAAGCTGAGGAGGATTGATGAAAGTCGAAGAAGCAGCTCAATGACCGCATATCCGGGCATATGATTGACCGCGGATGCGGTCCCTTATTCACAAAAGCGGAAATGACTGTTCAAAAATAGTAATATCGAGGGTTGAGTTTCAAAAGTTGGAATATAAATTGAGAGCTCGGGAGAAGGCAAGTTTGGGTGAGTATTGAAGAGAAGATTATTGGGTAACGTTTCTATGATCCCTTTTGGTTATATTCCATCGTTTTGTGGATAAATCAATCATTTAAATTCTAATTTAGGATTAAAAATTGGATAATTTGGGTAAAACTTCTTTGGCTACACTATTGAGTTTTTAAGGGGCATTTGACCTCCGATTTGAGAGATTCTTTTATATGGTTAAACTCGTGATAATACGAGGTTCTTGAAAATGTGAAAATTATTCAATTCTGAGACGTTGGTCTGAGAGGCATTTTGGTCATTTTACCTATTTTTCGCCTTAGCTTTAATTTTAATAGTGGAATTAGTTACTTGCGATGTTATTTACAATATGTAATTCGTTTGAATAGATTTGGGCCACTCGGAGGCGGATACTCGTGGCAAGGGCATTATTTCTTCGCGATTTTTGTACCGGTTCGAGGCAAGTGGCCTGCCTAACTTTGTGTGGGGGACTTCTCCCCTTAGGATATCTTTGTTGTTGTTTAAATGCCTAGTGTACGAGGTGACGGGCGTGTACTTGTGCTAGTCGTTGAAAATTTCATCTTACTTGGCTCATTTAAACTGTGTTTCTTCACATATTTAATTGTTAAAATTGCAATTTCATTTGTTTTAGCTTAGGGAAAGCATGTTAGTAACTTATTTGATCTATTTGACCAAATTGCAATATCTGTCTTTTCTTTGTAAAGCATACTAGACTGTAGATTCTACTTGTTGTCTGTATATAGCTTCTTTTTGTTAAATATTGATTTGTTGTGATGTGTTTACTATTGGGACTACGGGACGGCATCCCGGGAGCCCCCTTGTTCGTATTTTGTTCCGAGATTTGGAAGTGCGGGATATCAAGAGATGCCCGGCACAAGATTAGTTAACTGGCGGATACTAAGAGATCCCCAGCAGAGGACTGATTAACTGGAGGATAGTAAGAGATCCTCGGGATAGTTGGAGATCCCTTGTATATATGATGAGGAGACTAGGAGATCCTCGGGATACTTGGAGATCCCTTGTGTATATGATGAGGATACTAGGAGATCCTCGGGATACTTGGAGATCCCTTGTGTATATGATGAGGATACTAGGAGATCCTCGGGATACTTGGAGTCCCCTTGTGTATATGGTGAGGATACTAGAAGATCCTCGGGATAATTGAAGATTTCTTGTGTATATGATGAGGATACCAGGAGATCCTCGGGATACCATGAGATTCCCGATAATAAATAGCATGTAGTGATCGTTCTTGTATTTGCATATTTGTATTTGTAGCCTGTTCAGTTTTACTTATTGTTGTTGCTAGATACTCCAGATTTACCATATTTCCTACTGTCTATTTATTTCATATTTATTCTTATGTTTATCTCAGTTTGACCTTGACCTTCCTCGTCACTACTCCACCGAGGTTAGGCTTGGCACTTACTGAGTACCGCTGTGGTGTACTTATGCTACTCTCCTGCATACTTTTTTTATGCAGATCCACATACATCTGAGCAGGCATACCGTCAGTAGCTGTCAGGGAGCATTATTGGAGACTTGAGGTATACATCTGCTACGTCCGTAGATCCGCAAAGTCTCCTTCTCATGCAATCCCTAGTTATTAGTTGTTATTTTGATTCCTCTCCTTATATTAGACAAATTCTGGTAATTACAGCAGTGTTACACTTCTTGTAGCCTGTGTTTCCCGTGGGATTCCGGGTTTCGGGATGTTACTTTCAGTAGTTGTGTATTGAGTATATGTGCCAAGTGGCATCGTTATACAATCCTTTGCTATTTAGTGTTTGGTTACTGTATTTATTTCGAATTGTTAAATTTTGAAATGTGTTTGGCTTACCTAGTCGCGAAGATTGGGCGTCGTCATGACATGTTCACAATTGGTGAACTAGGATCGTGACAAAAAGTTAATTTGTTTAACATTATATTTATTTATTAATTTGTTTAACCTGCTTTAAAATATTAATTTGTCTGACATTATATTTATTTTTTAATTTATTTAACATGCTTGGAATGTTTATTATTTTTTCAATATTACGTTTGTTAATTAATCAAACACATGCTTTATGTTAATTTTTGAGCATGATATAAATATTAATTAGTTTAATCTAAGCAATACTTGTTAATTTATTTAACATGTTTAATATGTTAATTATCTTAAAATTAACATAAATTTTATGTGAATTTGAATATCATATAATAAATGTTAATTAGTTTGACATTAATTTTATTTACATGCTAATATAAGTTATTTGTTAACTCATGATCCACATGGGATTGTAAAATCATGATTAGATAATTATGCTGTCTTAAAAATGATTAAGACGCTTATCTAGATAATTGAATAAGTTAATTTTTATGATATTTTAATTCTTTGACGATGATTAGGAACATAGTGAACTTTCGACTCCATAATTAATATATGTATTTATTAAGTTAATCAATTGATGCTTAGTATCATAATATGTATGTATGTACAACATCATTCCTTGCATTATTTTTTTTTACATGATCCTCATTTAATTTTTTATTTTGTTAAAGAATGACTACTGCTTCGAAAAACATTGTTGTTCAGCTCAACAAATGGTTGAAATTCAATGGTGACAATTATGAAATTTGGAGCTTGAATGTCCAGTATGTGTTAGAGGAACAAGAGGCTCTAGAGGCCATTAGCAATGTCATGCATGAGCCTAAGGAAGGAAACACTGCTCAACATAGGCGTGAGTTTGAAGAAAAAGAACTTCATTGCTCGCATTACGTTGTTTAGCACCTTAGATGATGACATTATAAGGGAGTTTAAGGATCACCAAAGAGCTATGGATCATTGGAATGCTTTGAGGAAAAGGTTTGGTACCTATTCCACTGCAAGGCTTAGATCCTTCACGATCAAATTTTACTTATATAAGAAACGCCCAACACATTCAATGAAAACACATCTGAGGCAAATGATAAATATAATCGGGGAGTTGAAAGATCTTGGTCATGTGTTGACTGATGAACAATAAATCCAAGATGTCATACGCTCTTTACCTAGTTCTTGGGATCATATAAAAATGCATTTGACCCATAATAAGCGAATCACAACTCTGGAAGATGTCAGGAGATACCTTGTGTTAGAGGAGGAACGACTTGAGCGTACAAAGCCAATAGCTGAGTTTCACATGGAAACAACCTCCAAAACCAAGATTGATTCAAAAAAAAGTAACTGGGGAAAGAAGGCAGGGCCACCTCAAGTTCATCTTGCTAAGAGAGCAAAGACTGAAAAAGGCAAGAACAGATGTCCCAAACATATGAAAGTTGCTAAAGTGAAATCCTATAATTGTGACAAGAAGGGTTACAATGTTACAGATTGCTCTGATCCTCCTAGAAAGGTATCTTACGATGCTCGAATTAATGAAATTTCTGTTTCTAGTTCTATTTTCTAATTGAATCTAATCCTTTGTGTATAATAGGCCTAGGAGCAACGAACCACATAGCCTAGGAACGCAGTGAATTTGTTGAATTTCGACGAGTTCCGCGTGGAGAAAAGTGGATATATGTAGGCAACAACAATAAAGTTGTTGTTGAAAGTATCGGTACATACATGTTAGTCCTGCGTGGTGGTCGAGATCTAATACTACACGATGTTCTCTTTGCACCAACAATTCGCCGGAATGTTATTTCAGTTTCAGTTTTGCTTATTTTAGGATTTGACTTGTTCTGTCATGGAAATTCTGCCAAGTTGACTTTTGGTTCAAATTTATTTGGTTTTGGTCATGTGACCAGAGGTTTAATTATTATGGATTTGGATTATGATAATAATGCTAGTTTTCTATGTTTGTTTCTTCATATAAATATGATAGTGATATAAACATATGGCATGCTAGACTTGGTCATATTGGCCAATAAAGAATGCAAAGGTTATCAAAACAAGGTTTTCTTTCCAGTATTGAACATGTGAAATTGTCCACTTGTAAAAATTGTCTAGCTGGAAAATCTGCAAGATAACCTTTTGGTCAGGCGACTAGAGCCGAATATCTTTTGCAATTAGTCCATTCGGAAATCTTTGGGTCTATGAATGTTAGGTATAGGCATGGAGAAAGTTATTTTATCATATTTATTGATGATTTTACCCAATTCAGTTATATTTATTTGATTTCTCAAAAATCAGAGGCAATAAGTTGCTTCAAAGGCTAATGTGAGCTTAGTGGAAAATAATTTAAACAAGAAGATAAAAGCTCTTCGAGCTGATCGTAGTCATGAATATTTATCAACTCAGTTTAATAATTTATGTGATGAAAGGGAATAGTTCATCAGTTTACTATCCCAAATACTCTACAACAAAATAGTGTTGTGGAGAGAAAGAATAGAACGCTCCTAGAAATGGTTAGGTTAATGATGGCACAATATTACCTCTCAATTAGTTACTGGGGTGATGTGTTTCTTACTGACACCTTTATACATAATCGAGTGCCTACAAAATCAGTTACTACCACTTCATATGAGTTATGGACTCAAAGACATACCGACCTAACTGTATTAAGACATTGGGGTTGTGCTTCCTATACACATGATTCCTCTCATAATTATGGCAAATTTGGCCCAAGGGGAAAGAAATGTATCTTTATAAGATACTTTGAAACCTCAAAGGGTTATGTGTTTATAGGTTAGCAAGACAGTGGGAGTGTAACTGAGTTTGAATCACGAGATGTCACATTCTTAGAGTATTAATTTCCCATGAAGGGAGAGGTAGGTCAAGACCTAACCTTATTTGAGATAATAGATCAAAAAGTACAAGGATCACTTCATTCGAGTAGGAGAACTTTAGCAGATGATGAATTAGTTTCTCATCAAATACCTCCTTCATCATCAGATACAAATGAAAGTAATCCATCTACTTTTAGTGGAAGTGACCAAATGGATCTTGTTCCTAGTGGGAGCGAGATGGTCATAGATCTTGTTCCAAGTGAGAGCGGGATGAATGATATTGTTCCGAGTGGTAGCAACATTGATCCAAATGGGAACAATAATGAATCAAAAGTAAAACATGGTTCTCGTAAAAAGATTCCCCATCAAAGATTTGACGTTGAAGGCTGAGAACTATTTATGATGCTCTTACAAGACGAAAATGAGCCTAAAAATTTAAAAGAAGCTCTCTCAATCCCTTTTAAGGATAAATGGAC
The DNA here is from genome assembly GCA_034376525.1 of Nicotiana benthamiana. NCBI lineage: Eukaryota > Viridiplantae > Streptophyta > Magnoliopsida > Solanales > Solanaceae > Nicotiana > Nicotiana benthamiana. The sequence continues at coordinate 10,360,951 of CM067331.1, read as the reverse complement.
AAAAGCAATGGAAGATGAATTTGAGTCTATGAGAGTCAACAAAGTTTGGGAACTAGTTGACCTCCCTGAATGACGCAAAGCAATTTGGAGCAAATGGGTTCTCAAAATTAAGCTCATGGCTGATGGCATAGTTGATAAATTAAAGGTTCGACTAGTGGCAAAAGGGCATACACAGAAGAAAGGAATAGACTACCAAGAGACTTTCTCACCTGCTGTACGATTTACCTCGGTTCGCCTGGTTCTAGCTATTGTTGCAAGCCTGGATTTTGAATTACATAAGATGGATATAAGGACAACCTTTCTCAATGGAGAACTAAATAAAGAAATCTATATGGAACAACCTGAATGTTTAATTTAAAAGGGCCACGAACAAAAGGTTTGTAGACTTTTGAAGTCTATTTATGGCCTCAAACAATAGTCAAAGCAGTGGTATATACGCTTTCAAAATTTTCTTGTATCCAATGGTTTTACCATGATGGATGAAGAACATTGCATTTATACGAAGAGATCAAGAAACAAACTTGTGATTTTAACATTGTATGTAGATGACATACTTATTGGTGGAAAATGATAAGAAGTTTATAACCGAGATAAAGTCATGGTTATCATCCCAATTTGAGATGAAAGATATGGGTGAAGCTGCATATATTCTTGGAGTTAAGATTTCAAGATATCGTCCAAAGAAACTATTGTATCTCTAACAGGAGAATTACGTTAGAAAAGTTCTTGAATGATTTAATATGCAAGATAGTAGACTAGTTAAAACTCCTATCTGTAAAGGCCATACCTTGGGAAGCCGGATCTGCCCTAAGACTCTTAAAGAGACAGAAAGAATGAGCCGAGTTCCTCATAGGAGCATAGTCAGAAGTCTAATGTATGCTATGGTGTGCACTAGACCGAATATCTATCAAGTAGTTAGCTTGGTAAGAAGATATCAGAACGACCCAGGTTTAGCAAATTGGCAGGCAATAAAGAGGATCATGAGATATCTGGAAGGAACAGCTGATTATGCCCTTTGTTATCAAGGTAGCAAGGATCTGCGATTAGTTGGATACAGTGATGCTTACCATGGAGGGATCTAGACGAGAGGAAGTCTACCTCAAGATATGTATTCTTACAATCATGTGTATCACTATCTATGATGGAAGCTGAATATGTGGCTCTCACATCAGCAGCACAAGAAGTTGTTATGTTGAAAAGGTTCTTGGAGTACTTGTTGGATATTGCTGAAAATGCTGAACCAGCATTAGTCTACTATGACAGTGAGGCTGCAATATCCTCCACAAAGGATCCAAAGTTTCATTGTAAAACCAAACATATAGATGTCAAGTATAACTATGCGAGATACATGGTTAGACGCAATCTAGTGAATATAAATTATGTGTCTACAAAAGATATGTTAGCAGATCCATTGACCAAGCCTTTGTCTTGAGATTAATTTGTGAGACACACTAGGTCTCAAGGCTTACGTAGACTCTGAGATGCTTTATTTTGTTATTTATTTTTATGTGTTCTCAAACTGATGTTCTTTCATTATCAATAAAGTTGATTTATATACATACATATTTTTATTGTTGAATGTTATGTACATTCTTGGTTCATTTTTTTATAAGTATAACGAGTAGACATGAGGTTGGCCTTCTCACACAGGAAACCGCCTCCTTATCTTAGTGATGTGACGAGATGAGACATAATTGTAAAAAAAGTTATCATAAGAATAATTTGAGAGTTATTCGCTTAAAATTAGAATGTCGCTTAAACAATGAAATAAGGTCATTAGGGTGAAAAATATTCACCTAGTCTACTTTGTAAGCCAGATGTGAGTTAAAATGATATTGTAGATCAAAGAACTCAATTTTAGATACTTATGGTGTCTAAATATTATCTGTACAACATTCTTTATGAGATAAAGACATATGCTCCTTAGAAAAAGGAAAAAAATGTTGTAGCACATATTTCATACAATGTGTGCTAATGTTGATCAATTGAGTTAACATAAGTCTATTCTCAACTTGTTGTTGTGTGAGACCCAGAGCTTTATGATGGCTCAAGATTTTATACCCTTAGAGACTCTGATCAGATACTTGAGACTTAGTGTGATGTTAGATATCTAAGTGTGTTTCCAAAAGACTATGGATAGAAATTCACTGATGCACCAATTATTACTTATGAGTTATGATTGTGAATACAAGAAATAAAGATATGAGATTTTGAGATTATATCAAATGTGATTTACATGATCTAGAGTACTGCATACTTTATGATCTACTTGCAGATTTGCATTCGACGAGAGGCTATATACTCCTATCATATGTGTAGCACCTAGCTCTCACAGTATGCTGGTCGCACGATCTACTTCCCTGTATGAATTCTTGAGGAGACAAGAATATTTTATCAGATTAGATGAGCACTCCCATTATGTGTGAGTGGGAGATGTAAGAAAATTGGGTCTAACCATCAGGGGGGCTTTAAGGCCCAATAGGTTATTAGTTAATCCTAATAATTCCTATATAAGTACACTTAGTGTGTACATTAAATATATTTTTTCTACAGTATTCTTCCAAGCGCTCTTTCTCTCACACAATTAGAAATAAGGGTTTAGATTGTGGAATTGGGGGGGGGGGGAGGGTTGCTCCGTCACAACGTGACAACCACCGCCGGCCAGTGATTCCAGCCACGGTCCAATTCGTTTTTGCTTTCACTTCATGAAGAACAAGTAGTTCTCGTTTTACAATTAACGTGCTAAATCTAATGTGTTTAGATTAACGTGTTCCCTTAGTAGCTAAACTTATACTCCTACAATTGCCACTTATAAAAAATATGGCTATTTCTTTTTTTTTACTTTCCGTAGAGAATTAACAAATGTTTTTGCTATTGATCTATATATTTCATGGATAAAAGTATAGAATTTTAGCTATAATATGAAAAGGTTTATGGAAAAAGCTTTAATTCACAGCTATGATGTTTCTATGTTATAGCTAAAGATGAGTACTATTAAATCAAACTCACTTATACAATAGTTGTATGTGAAATCCCCTCCTAAAAATCATCTCACGTTGTGTCCAGGGTTAAAAAATATGATAAATTAAGCTAAGTGTCGTAATTCCTCCCTTTTGTCCACCTGCAGAAGTTGCAAATGCGACCCAACGTTCACAAATATGGAATTGCCATCGCAAATACTTCGTTTTATGCACCAAGGAAAAGTTGCAAATGCGAGGCCTTTCACAAAAGCGATCATTTCATTGCAAATACGATCATGCTAGCCCTGGACTTCCACTTCAAAGGAAAACCAATTGTGCGCAAATTCGAACCACCTAGTTTCCATTGAACCTCACAAATGTGAGATCTACAAATGCAGACAGTGCCTCGTATTTGCGAGACTTGCAATGCCTGCCCAGTACCTGTGAGTACAAACATGGTGTGAAACTCAACTAAGCCCTCGAGGCTCCACACCAAGCATTCTTACAGGCATAAAAATAACATATGAACTCGCTCGCACGATCCAAATGCAAAAATAAATCCAGAATAGCGAATCAGACACCACAACACATGATAATAACAGAGAACTTCAAGAACTTCTAAAAATATGTCCACACGTCCGATTCATATCAAATAAACTTAGAATGATGCCAAACATTGCAGAAAAGTCATAAATGACAAAACAAATTTATTCCAAGTCCCGAATAGAAAATCCAAACCTTATAGTCATAAAGTAAAAGAATTGTAAAACTAAAGAAAATATTACACCTTCAAATTGCTAACTTTCGTCAAAAAGTGTCAAACCAACCTAGGAACCTCTGAATACAATTTTGGACATATAACTATGTCCAAAATCACCACCCAAACCTAGCAAAACTATAAAAATTACGATCCTAGATCAATTACGTAATATTCAAACTTGTTCAACTCTCCAAGCTTAAAGCTTTTGAAATGAGTATCGTTCTTCCAAATCAATCCCGAATCACTCTAAGACCGAAATCCACTATACACACAAGTTATAATATATACAAACCACCGAACAAAATGCTAAAGTTCAAAGTATGTGGACGAGTCACTATTCTATCGCTTAAAATTATCTCCACCATAAACTTCAATTTTTGAAACATCAGAAAAGTATTTGGCATAGGTAATTGGTGATGGAATAGCAACAAAAACAACTGATATGGCGGGTGTAGTAGCATTAGCAGCAACTTTAGCAGCCTTGTTCTCCATAATAACATGTGAAAATATCTTTATATTGTTGTAAATAAAATGTTATAAAGAATAAAGTTAGCTTGAGGCGCGTCAGGGACACTGCTTTTAAGGATATCTTACTCATACAGTGATGAATAAAATTAGATGTATTCCCATGATTCAATAAGCTTCTAGTGTAAATTAAGAGCAAAAACAATAAAGATTGAATAATAAAAAAACCTAGGATAAAAGAAAAAGGAGAAGATTGTTTGTTTCTTTTTTCTTATCTATTCAAAGTGAATACAAATGACTTATATAGTCATGAGCAAAAAAATGTTACCAACATGATAGCCATTATGTCTATACAAACGGATATATTTGTCTTTTTTAAAACTAATATAAGGAATCCCATAATAGCTATTCAATAGTTAGAATCAATTTGTAGAAATTGAATTCATACTTGACAATATTCAGCTATAAATATTAAAAAATATTTTTGAAATAATTAGTGTAATAAAGACTCATTAACATAAAAGAATGAATCTAGATATGATTTTGAATATTTCTTTTGAGATATTAATAATATTTTATCTTATGATAATTTTAAAACGATCATCATAACTTGCAAAATTATGAGAACAATCAGAATTTTAATGAATCACCATAATATTCGCCCATGAATTTTTGACCGCCTAGTTTCAAAATTCTGACCCAAAACTATATTTCTATGAATTTTCTTATCGGGATAAAAATTTAAACAGTGCCACCAAATGATCTTATTTGTGTCATTCTCTCATATTTGTGGGTAATGGGTATGAATAGTTGGGCTCAGCGTAGCTATAATATGTGAGTGAGCTTTGTGGGTAGTACAAGGCCTTCACAAGATCATTGCAGAAGCGGACTCCAAATTATTGACAGCAAGTATTAAAGTAGAGCAGCCACGCTAGAGAATGCAGAGCCGGCTCAACCCAAGGCAACTAAAGTTATGACTTTACGCCCCCAAAAATATAGGGCCCAACATTTTATTCATGTTATATATATAGTAAGTATATTTCAAAATAATTTCTTTATAATTCTTTATATGATAAATAAATCTTGTAATAAATCATTTATTATGTCAATAATCATTATGGTATAGTTCCAAATATTATGCTATATTTTAGGAAGAATTTGGTTGAGCTATAACAGATAAATAGCATTAACATTTTTGCCTCCAAAGGCCTCAAGTTACGATTTAGCTTTAGGCCCCGCACTCCATCGAGCCGCTACTGAGAGAATGCTCCAAGTAGTGGTATGAATTTTTTTTATTACTGACACTAATAGTGGTTGTGTCAGAATTTTCATCAAGGAGTGTCAAAATATAAATAATTAGAGTTGAGGTTTTAGTAATTTCTTACATAAATATTTGAAGTTAACATAAAAAAGTTGAGGTTGCAGAAACTGAAGCCTCAGACATTGGGTATGAAAATTGTATTGGGAAAAAATTGAATTTATATTGAAGATGACATGGCATAACACGTGGATTGGTCAAATAGTCAAACCATGATGATTAGTTAAGACGCACGAGTGATAACAAATACGGGGAGAAGAAAGCTAAATAGGCACGAGAAGCAATTTGAATAATACAATCTTTGTACCAATTTAAGTCATTTAAAGCCAAGAGATCAAAATGTATTGAAGATATGGATCTAATGACAAAAAGGAGTCCAAATTCATCATTAAATGCCCAATACGTTAGAGAATTGGTATTAAATAGGAATGATTATGTAACATTTCATTTATGTCATTTATTGCTCATAATTGCCTCATTAAGACTAAGGAATTACACATTTTCCAAGAATCAACTGCAAAAGGAGAAGGTCTCAACACTTGTAGGGAGGAGAATATCATTGATATTATACTGAAATACAAACCCATTTATTATTTATTTGTTATTCTCAAAAAGTCTATTATTCCTTATTCGTCTCCTGATTATCAGCAACCCGAATTTCTATTTATCGTTAGCTTTGACCAAAGAATCATATTTTTGGTTAAACAAATTTGTTTGGTTACCTAGAATCTGATAATCTTTTCTTTTAATCTACATTCTATTCGTTGTTATCAACATGTTAAACAACAAAAACAAAGATAACAGTGCAAACACCTTGGGAAACCATGAAAATCAAATCCAGCAAAATAAAAGAGATCTACCAAATATTGACATGGTTCACTCCTCTCCAAACCCAACACGTAAATCTCGTGAAGGCACTCCTGCTCCTGAATCTCGTGCTGATCAACAAGAGCAATCTGAACATTTTGAAGGGGGTGCAAATGAAGCTTTACAAAAATTAATTGATACATATGTTAGAAAAGCTCTTCAGGCTCTAGTTAGTCGATTGCCTGCTGCTCCACCCACACCAATGCCTAATAATAATACATTAGAGAATCCTTGTTCTGATCTTGTTAATTCTGGAAATGGAGAAACCACCAGTGAACGACAGGAAGGGGAGCTAGGTAATTTCAATAATTTCTATTTGCAAAGTTTTTTACTAACCTTGCAGAAACATATTAAGGAACAAAATGAGCATATTGAGCAAATCCCTGGAGTTCGATCTGTAATAAAAGGAGTAGTGTGACGACCCGTCCGGTCGTCTTTGGAGTTTATGCCTAGTTCCCCCATTAACTATTGCCCCAAGTTCGTTTATGCTATCTTTGTTTGCCGGGATGTTCGGTGTAAGAATTCGGAGTGTTTTGGAATGCATAGTCTCTAAATGAGAGCATAAGTGTTGGAAAGTAGTCCGAAATTGAAACAGTGTGAAGACAATCTCGGAATAGAAATTTGATAGTTCTGTTAGCTGCGTTAGGTAATTTCGGGGTCGGGAGCATATTAGGGGTGTATTTTTGATGTCCGCAGCTCATTTTGGCTATAAATGCCAAAAGTTAGAAATTTGAGTTTTCCGGTCCTTTAGTGAAGCTTTGATACGATGGTCGGAATGGGATTCTGGAAGTTGATCTAGCACTGTCATGTCATTTGGAACGTGCGTGCAATGTTTCATGTCAATCGGACGAGCGTTGATGAGGTTTTGGATCGAAAGCGTGTTTTGGATGAACTTGAATGTTCTTAGGCTTGAATTTTTGATTTTATCAACGTTTGGATGTTATTTTAGGTGTCTTATGGATTGGTTGAAGTTTGAATAAGGTATTAGGTGGTATTGGTGTTGTTGGTTGAGGTCCCGGGGGCCTCGGGTGTATTTCGGATGCTCAACGAGTTAGTTTTAGAAGTTAGAATGAAATTTTCTCCTGGCTTCTGTTGATTTTGCTTCTGCGGCTTAGGAACCGCAAAAGCAACCTTTGAACCACAAAAACAAAGTGGCACCTGTTCCTCTGAGACCAGAGAAGCGGTGAGTTATCCGCACATGTGGAACCGCACGTACGGTAAAGTGTTTGCAAAAGCGGACTCCGGCCTTGTTAAGTAAAATCGTAAATGCGATTGGTTTTTCCGCAGAACCGGGCCCTTATCTGCAAAAGCGGAAATAACTATTCTAAAAAAGTAAAATCGAGGGTTAAGTTTTAAAAGTTGGAAAATCAATTCAGAGCTCGGGAGAAGGCGATTTTGAGTGGGTTTTGAAGAGAAGATCATTGGGTAATGTTTCTTTGATCCCTTCTAGTAATATATCATCAATATATAGTTAATTACACCATTAAAATTCGAATTGAGGACCGAAAATTGGATAATTTTGGTAAAACTTCTTTGGCTAAACTATTGAGTTTTGAAGGGACATTTGACCTCTGATTTGGGAGATTTTTATATGGTTAGACTCGTGAGAGTACGAGGCTTCTAAAAATGTGAAAATGATTTTTTGGTCAGACTCGTGAGAGTACAAGGGGCATTTTGGTTATTTTATCGATTTTTTCTCATTAGCTTTAATTTTAATAGTGGATTAGGTTGCTTGAGATGTTATTTAGGATATGTAATTGATTTGAATAGATTTGGGCCACTCGGAGTCGGATACTCGTGGCGAGGGCACATTTATTAGTAAGTTTTGTACCGGTTCGAGGTAAGTGGATTGTCTAACTTTTTGTGAGGGACTTCTCCCTTTAGGATATCTTGACTGTTGTTTAAATGCCTTGTGCGCGAGGTGACGAGCGTGTACTTGTGCTAATTGTTGAGAATTCACCTTACTTGACTGATTTAGACTATGTTTCTTCACGTATTTAAGTGTTAAAATTTCAATTTTACTTGTCTTAGCTTAGGGAAAGCATGCTAGTAACTTATTTGCTCTATTTGTTTAAATTACAATATCTGCCTTTTCATGAAGCATGCTAGACTATAGATTCTACATGTGGTCTGTATTTAGCTTTTCTTTGTTCGATATCGAATTGATGTGATGTGTTTACGATTGGGTCTATGGGATGGCATCCAGGAGTTCCCCTGTACGTATTATGTTCTGAGATTGGAAGTGCGGGATACTAAGAGATCTCCGGTAAACGATCGATTAAATGGAGGATACTAGGAGATCCCTCGTTATTAAATGGAGGATATTAGGAGATCCTTGGGATACTTGGAGATCCCTTGTGTATATGATAAGGATACCAGGAGATACTCGGAATACCAGGAGATCCCCGATGGTAAATAGCATGTTGTGATAGTTCTTGTATTTGTAGATTGTATTTGTAGCCTGTTTCCGTTCTACTTATTATTTTTGCTATATACTCTAGATTTAATATACTCCTAGTGTCTATTCATTTCATATTTATTTTTATGTTTATATCAGTAGGGCCTCGACCATCCTCATCACTATCCAACCGAGGATAGGCTTGACACTTACTAAGTACCGCTGTGGTGTACTCACGCCTCTTCTGCGCATGATTTTCATGTGCAGATCCAGGTACTTATGAGCAAGCGTACCGCCAGTAGCCGTTAGGGAGCATATTGGAGACTTGAGGTATACATCTGCTACGTCCGCAGATCCGTAAAGTCTCCTTCTCATTCTATCCATAGATATTAGCTGTCATTTCGATCACTTTTGTATTAGATTACATTGGTGACTAGAGCAGTGTATAACTTCTTATAGCTTGTGTTTCCCGTGGGTTTCCGGGTTTTGGTGGATATTCATTATTTCTTTATTCAAGTGTATGTTCCAGGTTTCGTAAAAAGTGTTAATTTTGCAATGTGTTAGGCTTACCTAGTCACGAAGACTAGGTGCCACCATTGCAGGTTCATCAATGGTGAACTAAGGTCGTGACAATTAGACACGGACAAATACTCATAGTAACCTTGGAAACCAAGTGTCGCTCCTCTTCCAATTCAGAAAAAGTTCAAAATGCCTGATATCCCAAAATACGATGGTAAAGCAGATCCGCGTGACAACGTCACTGCACTTACAACGGACGTGAAAGTCAACGACTTGACCAAACAAGAAATTGAATCAGTACTGGTCACAAAATTTGAAGAAACACTCACCAAGGGTGCAGTAACCTGGTATTCTCTTTTACTTGAAAATTCTATAAATTCTTTTGAAGAGCTTGCAAATTCTTTTATTAAAGCATACTCGGGAGCTCAAAAGTTGGAGAAAAGAATGGAAGATATTTTCAAAATCAAACAAGGAGATTTAGAATTGCTTAGAGATTTTGTTGGTAGATTCCAGCGTGAAAGAATGACTTTGCCCCGTGCACCTGACAACTGGGCTGCAATAGCTTTTGCAAGTAATTTAAATGACAAAAGTTCTGAAGCCACGAGAAGACTCAAAGAAAGCCTTCGAGAATTCCCTGCAACCATATGGAATAATGTATACAACAGGTATAGTACGAAGTTGCGAATTGAAGACGATATCGTGCCTAAGTTTCATCACGAAGAAAGGAGAATTTCTAGAATATCAGAAACCGGAAAAAGATCAGGTAAAAACAGGTACGATCCATGTATGGGACATGCAGGAAAAGACTCACAGTCAAAACAAGATAACCAACAATATGATCAAAAGTTGAGGAACATGGAATCTGGTTCTTCATCAAGGTTCAGAAATGATCGGAACAGACAATAGTCACGTGATGATGACAAAAGATTAAAGGCAAGGTTCGGAGGATATAACTTCAATGTCACTACCTCCGAGCTCGTAGCGGTTTTGAGGAGCATGGGAGATAAGTTACTATGGACAAAAGAGATGCGGTCCAATAAAAATAGACGCAATCCTGACCATTGGTGCGAATTCCACAATGATCACGGGCACAAAACTTCAGAATGTAGATTCCTACAAAGTGAAGTAGATCATATATTGAAGCAAGGGTACCTCACTGAGTTATTTAGTGAGAAGGTAAACAAGCCTATTTGAAAAATAGGCATGAGCGACCAAATCCCCCTTCACCCAAGAGAATAGTGAATATGATAAGTTGGGGTGAAGATATTCACGGCATAACCTACACAGCTTCCAACAAAGTTTCTAAAGTAACAATTACATATGGGAAATGGGTACGACAGGTTTTAGAAAATGAAAGTATTTCATTCGATGATGTAGATACCGAAGGAGTAATAACCCCACATAATGACGCATTGGTAATATCTTTACTTGTACATGATACTCATGTAAAACAAGTTTTGATTGATCTAGGAAGTTCCGCAAAATATTATACTACTAAGGGTATTACGTGAAATGCAAGCTGAAGACAAAATGATACCCAAGGCGCATACCTTATTCGGGTTCAACAATTCAAGTGTGGTAAATAAAGGAGAGGAAATCCTAACAGCTTTTGCTGGAGGTGTTGTTAAAGAAACTAAATTTCAAGTAGTTGATATGGAAATGTCTTACAATATGATCATGGGGAGGCCTTGGATTCATGACATGGATGTTCTTCCATCAACTCTGCATCAAGTTATAAAATTTCCATCACCGTGAGGGATTTGTCAACTTTGAGGGGAACAACAAACAGCCAAGAGTATCAACGCTATAATAGATATGAACATCGTAAATACAGAAAAATAACAATTACAGGAAACAGTTGTAGGTGTCAGCAATCAAACCTCAACTGAGCGAGAGAAAATAGATTTAGACTCGAGACATGATACAATTCAAGAACCTGAAGAGAATGAAAATATCAAAACAACAATCGAAGAACTCGAGGTTTTGATATTATTTGAGCAGTGGCCTGAATGGAAAGTTTATGTTGGAGCAAATTTAATCTCAAACATGCAAGGTATGTTAATTGAATTTCTGAAAACTAACATGGTCTGTTTTATTTGGTCCCATGCTGACATGACAGAGATACCACCGGATGTGATGACTCAAAAACTAAACGAAGATCCATCCTTTAGACCAGTAAATCAAAAGAAAAGAAAGCAAGGCGATTTCAAAAACTAGGTGATTCAAGATGAGGTCCAAAAACTATTAAAAATTGGGTCAATCAGCGAGGTAAAGTACCCCAGTTGGTTAGCTAATACAATTGTTGTACCGAAGAAAAATAGTAAGTGGAGGGTTTGTGTAGATTATACAGATCTTAATAAAGCATGTCCAAAAGATTCATTTCATTTACCGCATATATATCAATTAATTGATGCAACTACAGGACATGAACTTTTAAGTTTTCTAGATGCATATTCATGGTACAACCAAATTAAAATGGACCCTCATGCTGAAGAAAAAACTTCTTTCTTCACAGACAGAGGGACTTACTATTATAAAGTAATGCTGTTTGGTCTCAAAAATGTAGGAGCAACCTATCAAAGGTTGGTCACGAAAATGTTCCAAGAACATTTAGGAAAAATGATGGAGGTATATATAGACGATCTGCTTATTAAAACCCAGCTTTCTCATGATCATATTTCTCATATATCTATTACATTCGAAATTTTACGCAAATTTAATATGAAACTCATTCCAGAAAAATGTGCATTTGGAGTTGCATCAGGTAAGTTTTCGGGTTTTCTCGTTTCTAACCGTGGTATTGAGGTAAATCCTTCTAAGATCAAATCAATAGAAGAAATCCCTGATATCCTTACAAATAAAAAGGAAGTTCAAAGATTAACGGGAAGAATTGCAGCGTTGTAAAGATTTATTTCCAAATCTTCAGAAAATTTTTTTAAAATTTTTCTCCGCACTCAAAAAGCAAGATCATTTTGAATGGAGTGAAGATTGTCAACAAGCCCTTAGAAATTTGAAAGCTTACTTGTCAAACCCACTATCATTGGTCAAACCAAAAGTAGGAGAAAAGCTTCTCATCTATCTGGATGTATCTGAAGTTGCGGTAAGTGTTGTTTTAGTTATTGAGGACCATGGTAAGCAATCTCCTATTTATTATGTAAGGAAGTCTTTTCTAGATGCTGAAACACGATACCCACAACTAGAAAAGTTAGCATTAGCTTTGATCATGGCATCTAGGAAATTAAGACCTTATTTTCAATGTCATCCTATTGTTGTAGTTAGTGTTTTTCCACTTCGAAACATTTTGCATAAACACGAATTGTCAGGAAGATTAGCAAAATGGGATATAGAACTAAGTGAATACGAAATCATTTATCAACCCAGGACCGCTATAAAATCTAAGGTACTAGCTGATTTCGTAGCTGATTTATTTAGATGCAGAAAAAGAATTATAATTTTTTAATGGTGCAAACCGGGGGACATGGATTTTATTCAATGACGGTTCATCTAATGTAAAAGGAGAGGGCCTGGGGATAGTTCTCATACCACCTACGGATGAAGCTATTAGACAAGCCATAAAATATCATTTAATAACTAACAATGAAGCAGAGTACGGGGCTGTATTTGCAGTTTTAGAATTGGCACGAGAACTTGGCATAACACAGATTATAATGAAGAATGATTCTCAACTCGTGGTCAATCAAATACTGGAGACTTATACAGCTAGGGAAACTCGAATGCAAGAATATCTTGAAAAGGTACGGGAACTAATAAAGCAATTCCGAACTTGGAAGGTAATGCAGATCCCAAGAGATGAGAATGTGAAGGCAGATGCATTAGCTAATCTCACATCTCTAGCTGACGTAGAAAACGACGCAAATGGTTCGGTGATACATTTATTTCATTCCATTCTCAAACCTAATAAGAATGAGGTAAATTTTAATCATTTAACATGGGATTGGAGAAACAAAATTATTGCTTTTTTACAACACGGAACCGTGCCTAATGACAAAGGAAAGGCTTACGCACTTAGCAAAAAAGCTGCTCGATATTGTTTATATCAAGGAAATCGTTATCGAAAGATGTTCGGTGGACCACTAGCACATTGTCTCAGTCCTTCTCAAATAGAATATGTGATGAGGGAAGTACATGAAGGAAATTGTAGAAATCACGCAGGGGGAAGATCACTGGTAAGAACGTTGATCCGAGCAGGGTATTATTGGCCTAAGATGGAAGAGGAGGCAAACAGTTTCGTGTCCAAATGTGATAAATGTCAAAGATACGACAATAATATGCATAGACCAGCTGAGTTACTGCACCCTGTTATATCCCCGTGGCCCTTTTATGAAATGGGGAATGGATATCGTACGTCCACTACCACAAGCAAAGGGTTAGGTAAAGTTTCTACTTGTACTCACAGATTATTTCATTAAATGTGTAGAAGTATGAGCATTTAAATAGGTATGATAAAAGGAAGTTAAAGACTTCATATGGAGAAATATAATAAGCCTCTTTGGAGCACCAAAGGAAATCGTGTGTGACAATGGACCGCAATTCATAGGAGCTCAAATCACAGAATTTCTTCAAAGTTGGCAGATTAAAAGGATAACATCTTCGCCATACCATTCAGTGGGTATTGAACAAGTGGAATCCACAAACAAATTCATTATCAACAACCTGAGGAAGAGGTTACATGATTCAAAAGGTAACTGTCCTGAGATATTACCTGGAGTATTATGGTCTTATCGTTCCACGACAAAAACAAGCACTGGAGAAACACCATTTCAATGGTTTATGGTGATGGAGCCTTAATTCCAGTTGAAATAGGAAAACCAAGCACACGGCACATTCAAGAAACGAAGGAATCTAATGATGAAGAGATGCGGGTTAACGTTGACCTGCTTGAAGGAAGACGAGAAGCTGCATTAATAAGAATGGAAGCACAAAAGCAAGTAATTGAACGATATTACAATAGGAAAGCACACCTCAGATTTTTAAAGATTGGGGACTTCATGCTTAAAAAGATTTTCAAATCTGCAAAGGGTGGTAATTCAGGAAAGCTAAGTCCAATCTGGGAAGGACCATACAAAATTCGTGACATTGCGGGAAAATGAGCGCACGAGTTGGAGACAATGGATGGCAAAGTTTTACCCTCACATTGGAATGCCGTTCACTTAAAGAGTTATTACTTCTGAGAAAGTACCCACGTTCCGATATCACCATGTTAAAATTTTTCTTTTGAATTAGTAAAGTTTTACAATGATTTTAGATGCTAGGAAAAAACCCTAGCTCGTACCAAATGATCAGTCATGACCTGCACGATGAAATGGAATATTCTAAAATTCCCAGCCCGGGGTTACAATTAATCTGATGGAAATACACATGAGTTAAGCAGTCTTAGTCTATAATCGCACCACCGAGTCCCGTATATTTTTCTATTTTAGAATGACCAAATTGAAAGAAACAAACAAGTGCTCGAGGCTTCATACTTCACCGCTCAAACACTTGGGGGACTACATATTATACATAGATACGTGCAGAAAAATAGATACAAATATCGAATAGAAGTCGATCGAGTTTTAGCAAGATATAAAAGAAAATCCAGCCACAAAGAGACAAGTGTTGAGCAAAAGTTATGAAGTCTCCAGCATTCATTATCGTGTTCAACAAACAAAGGACATTCATCATAATGAATTTTCCATGAGAAAAATAGAGTCATCTCTCAAACTCATAAACGAAGTCACCTCTCAAATCCTTCCTAATATATAAAGATAGAGTCATGACTATGTACTAAAATAGGTTGTAAGGAAAAACCTTGTTTATTTTATTATTTGTAAAATTTGTTACAAGAAAAACAGCTATGAGAAATTTATAGATGTATATTAATACATGTAAAATACAAAAGCTTGTCCAAGTTCATGAATAAAAACTTGTCGAAGTTGTTTCATACAAAATATGTGTATTCCTATTTCTTTCTTCATATTATAACACCATTATGAAGTTGAGATGTCTTCTTCATTAAGTGTCAATTTATATAAAAGGGCCATCTTTTATAAATCTCATGTTACTAACTCATGAGAAGAATCATAAAGCATTTTCAAAGGATAAAAATGTTAAGCTATTCTATAAGTCCTAGACAAATAAATAGGCAAGAATAGAACATATAAATGTACTGATAAAACTTATTAATATAAAAGAATAAGTAAAAACTTAGTCAGCAAAATATTTGTTTTTACAAATGCCCCATTATGATACCTGGGGACTTCACCAAAAAATCCCTCAAAATTTCCAAGGGATAACACAATCTATCAATAAAAAAAACAGTAAAGATTGAAACACATTCAACTGGTTATTGAAGGGGTTGGAACATCAGAAGTTGCAATTCATTCTCAGGGGCAATCACAGGCACGGTACCAACTTCTGTGGGAGCAATAGTAGGAGCGGCTTCAGCTTGGCCTGAACTGTTAAGGTCATCGAGGTAAGAAGGAGTTACAGGAGCATTAGCTTCGATAGACTATATTATAGAAGTTTTACCCTCCGGAGCTGGAATTACAACATTCTCAACTTCAACTGCCACCACACTGACTTCATCATTCAAAGGTTCTTCTGCCACAGGAGCTTCGAGTGCTAGAGAAGGATAGTCAAGGGGTTGTTGACTTTCTTTTATAGTTTTCAAGACTTTGGCCAACTTTGATTGTAAATCAAGGTTCTCTTGGTTGGCCTCCATTAAAGCATCACGACAGGAATTTAGAAAATCCCAACTCACTTCTATATTGAAATTCTCCTTAAGAAGGCCATACTCCCTTTCCCACATAGCTAAATAATTCTTCAATATTTGGTGTTCAGCTAAATGAGAATCAAGAGAAACTTTGAGGGAGGCATGAGAACTCTCTAAAGCACGTATCTTGGCAGCAGAGATCCATAAGTCAGCTTGAGCCTGAGTCAAGTCTTGCACTAACTCCCTTGCATATTCTTCTTTCTTGCCCAAAAGTGCCTTAAGCTCTCTGATCTCCTCACTGGATTTTGATAATTGCTCAGAAAACGAGCACTCCAAAAGCTTCTTATCTTTTTCAAAAAAGCTTGAAGAAGCCTTAGCAACTGCTAGCTCAAACGTCAAACCTCGTTTTTGCTGCTCCAAGTGGTTTCTGCTTTCTTGTAATTCTTCTATGGTTCTTTGAGCATTCTGAAGCTGCTCCTTCAAATTGGTTGCTTCTAACTGGGCTCCCTTGGCTATTTCCTCAGCCTTGTGGATAGCCTTATCAGACTCACAGGCTTTCTTTTCTAAAAGGGAGATCCTTCCCATGAACTCAGTTCCAGTAAGACTAGCCCACAAGAGAAAGGCAGCAAATGTGAGAATTTAGCAAGATATATAAAAAAACTTGTTAAATAAAGGAAAAGTACCTTTAAAGTAGAATGAACTATGCCATTCATCAGAGTCAAACAACTGTGGCTCTTCATCTTATTCTTCTCAATATCTTCAATCAGTGGCTCAAGCCACACATCTGCTCCACCTGACTTCCTTAAGAGGCTATGATTAGCAGGAACCTTAAGGGTAACACTCCTCATAGTTACACCTCTGCTACTACAACCCTCATCTGTGTATTGAACAGAGGAAGGGGGAACAATAGAAGGAGAAACTGTAGAAGTAGTGTAAACTGGAGATAAAGGAGTCAAGGTAGAGACAAAAGAAGCGGCCAAGGGAATCAAAATAGGTAAAGAGGTAGGAGTAGATAAAACAGGCAAGGGAACACTCGTAATTGAAAGAGGAATAGAAGAAACGGGAATAGAAGAAGAGATGGGGGTTTCATCGAGAACTAGCCCAAGCTTTGCACTCTCAAATACACTAACAAATAAACAATGAATAGATTCGTTAGAGTCCCTTGGAGTGGTATCTTCATCAGAAGGAATCTGAACATGCCCAGAGATAGAGGTACGAGTAGAAGTATCTTCAGCTTCATCTTCAGAAATGATGCATCTCCTAGCTTTTGGCCTAGCAATTAATAAAGGATCTTCTTCTTCTTCTTCTTCTTCTTCTTCTTCTTCATTCTCATATTCTTCTTCTATAACCTTCCTCTTTGACATCATGAGTTTAGTTTTCTCCAAAGAAAGTGAAGAGTTACAAGAAGCTCGAAAGGCAACGGCTACTTCAGTTGTCATGCCCCTGATACCAAATCCTGATAAAAAGAGGGATAAAAGAATTAAAACAAGAAAGAATTTTATACACGACAAAGCATAAGAAAATGCATACTGTCAGTCTTCACTTTCCAACCATGTAAATGGGAAATTGATTTCCAAGTTCTCGCCTCCATGGGCGCAGTTTTCAAAATTTAATCTACCCAACCACGGAAATAAGGCGCGGGTTCCATATCTCCCATGGTTGCTATGGAAAACCACAAAATTAGAAAAGAAGTATTCTTCAAAATAGATACGATAAGTAAAAGAAAACTTACGTGAAAAGTTCCACTTCTCAGGGAAGGTAAAATTTGTTTCACCCAACAAATCCACTATACGTACAGCAACATAACGGGTATACCATCCTCGATCCTTGTCATCCTCGGGGTTTTCCAAAACCTTCTTGCTTCTTGAAGACAAGGTAAAAACTCCACGACAAAATAATTTGGGATGTTATAGGTGAATAAGATGGGAGAAGGTAAAATTAACATTGGCTTTGGTAAACAAATACCTCAAGCAAGCCACAACTCTCCAAACAAGAGGACCTATTTGTGCTAAACAAATTTTGAAAAAGCGACAAAATTGAAGTATGAGTGGGTTAATAGCAGGTTTCACTCCAAAAGTAAATGGATAAGTATAAACAAAAGAGAATCCAATTCTAAAAGAAAAAATTCTCTGGTTTAGGTTTGGAATCATCATACGTAGATTTTCTCTCCAATTACAATCTTTCCGAACAGTAGGAATCACATGTTCAGTTATTAGAGAAGGATAGGTGTCAGCTTTCTCTAAGATTATAACTTGTTCTTGGAGAGATCTTCAGTCATTCCCATTAAATTATTGGGTACACTTTCTTCAACTAAAGGTTCTTTGAGAGGTTTAGAAAGTACTTTACCTTTAGAAGAAGAAGTTTTAGAAGTGGAACCTCTAATGCCAGAACCAGAAGAAGGAGCAGCAGAACTAGATAAACCACCACGAGTAGACCCAAGGCTACGAAGCCTACCTCCTCTGCCTCTTCTATGTTTTACAGGGCATTAGGAAAGTTGTCTAGAATTGGGACTTTCTTAGGGTTAGGGTTTGAAGACGATATTTTTGGAGAAGGATGAACTAACGGAGAAAAAGAGCAAAAGTGAGTATAAATTATTTGTTAAATATCTATGAAGACGAAGATAAAAGAAAGAGGGTTAAGTATGTATACATCAGCAACCGTCAAATAAAGAAGTGTAATGATGGAAAGCTTATAATAAAGGCAACTATCACTTTGTGAATAAAGGGGATGAAGAAACCTTGGAAAAAGCTGCAAAATTACTAAGCCAATCAGAAGGTGACACATGTGCAGAGCGTTAAATAGAAAGTGATACGTATGCAGAGCATTAATTAGAATGGACAATTGAAGCATCAGTACTGTCATAGCATTAATTACGGCAAAAATTCTCTTCTTATGAAGATCTACTTCCCAAATATTTAATTGATAAATAAATGGAAAGTGTGGGGACTATCTGTATTGGAAAAAACTGAATTTATATTGAAGATGACGTGGCATGACACGTGGATTGGTCAAATGGTAAAACTATGATGATCAGTTAAGAGGTACGAGTGACAACAGATTTCGAGGAGAAGAAAGCTAAATAGGCACGAGAAGCAATTTGAATAGTACAAGTTTCGTACCTATTTAAGTCCTTTAAAGCAAAGAGATCAGAAGGCATTGAAGACATGTATTTGATGACGAAAAGGAGTCCAATTTCAACATTAAATACCCAATATGTTAGAGAATTGGTATTATATGGGAATGATTATGTAACGTTTCATATAATGTCTTGTATTGCTCATAATTGCCTCATTAAGACTATGGCATTACACATTTTCCTAGAATCAACAATAAAAGGAAAAGGTCTCAGCACTGTAGGGAGGAGAATATCATTGATATTATACTGAAATACAAACTCATTTACTGCTTATTTGTTATTCTCAAAAAGTCTATTATTCCTTTTTCGTCTCCTAATTATCAGTAATCCGAATTTCTATTTATCTTTAGCTTTGACCAAAGAATCATATTTTGGGTTAAACAGAGATATACTCAAACAGTTTTCTCCAAAAGATAAACAAAAATATCTTGTTCAATTCTATTCGAGAAAATTAAATAATTCCCAAAAGATTTATGTTACTGTAGCTAATGAAACCCTTGCTATAGTAAAATGTGCTATAAAATTTCAGACCGATTTATATAATTAGAAATTATAAATAAAAACTGATTGTCAAACAACAAAATTCATCTTTAATAAAGATTTTAAGCATGATATATCCAGACAGATTTATATTAATCCAGTGGAAATATCTAAGAAAGAAAGCTAGGATAAAAAGACATGACTGCTTTAAATTGATGGCTTGATAAATTTGAATTACGTGGTTTATGTTACATTAGGGTCCACAGCTACACTGTCGAATGGAAAAATCAATGAGATACACTATCAAATGAACAGAGAATAAAAGAAAAGGCCAAGAAAAATTGGGCACCTCAATTGGAAATCTTGACACATCAACTAATTGGTAAATTTATGAATTATTGGTGGATTTATAAGTCATCGTGTGTGCAATTCTTTCACTAATGCATTTCTTGAAGATAGAACTCAAATAAGTGGTAGGACCAAGAAAAGACAGCATATTACATCCAATAGAAGGACGTAAAATTCTGTTAGATATACCAATAAGTTGAAGGCTTGTTTGCCGACAACTGAGGGTATAAATTCAATATTTTATGCGCTGTGAAATTATTGTACTCAAATTCTCTAGGAGTGAACTAAAACAGACAAATTTGAGGTACTTCGTGTTTTGTTTGTTTTAGGATGTTGTACTTCGATTTGTTGTGAATGTACCCTCCCCCAAACTGGATGAGAAAACCAGAAGCATTTCTTTAAAATCCCTTTGAAGGTTTCAATTTAGCTTCACTTTGCAGGTTTTCCAACGTTGGACCCATTTGAATTTCCTTTTCGTACCTAATTTGCTGTCCTATGACATTATAGGATTTCGGCCCCGTTCCTTCCTTTTCGTACCTAATTTGCTGTCCTATGACATTATAGGATTTCGGCGCCGTTCCTAGGAACCGAAACCAGATAACTACTTGGCCATTTTACTTTCACTTTATTTGGTTTCTTTCATTCCAAATTACGGTAAATACTTATTCCCAATCAGTATTTATATTAAATCATACTATAATTTTCCACTAAGGGTTACAAATTAAAGTATAGATTCATATCACCAAATCATAGTTAAGTTACAATCAACTTGTGTTGGACAAATGTTACGTATTTATTTGCTTCTTGTAAATACTGGATGTTACCTCCAACTAACCTTTCATATTTGTCACTAACAGTATACAATATCACGGTTCCAAACTTATAAATTTTTAACTTTCGTCAATTAGTGCCGAAACTTTTTAAAAACATCCAAAATGCAAATTCCCTCAAGTCTAAAAATTACTATCCGAACCTAACGGAACCATCAAAATGACCATATGAGGTCAAATACACAAAAATCAAACTTGGTCAACTCTTCCAAATTAAGGCTTCAAACATGAAAATCATTCTTCCAAACTAATTCAGAATCACCCGAAAAATAAAACCGATGATATATACAAGTCATAACACATCATAAGAAGCTACTCAAGACTTCAAATAGGTGAATGGAATATAAATTCTCTAACAATCGGTTGCTTGTTACACCTGAGGGCTCGGATGAGTTTAAGTCATGTCGCGGGATGGTCTGGACTGAAGTTGATCTGATGGTGTGCTGATGCCTCTGGTGTCGCATTTACGAACACCGACATCATAATTGCGACCTTAGCAGAGGATCACATATATTGCAATTGGATGTCTATGTCGCAATTGCGAAGTTGACCTTGGTTGGGCTAGTTTCGCATTTGCGATATATTTATCGGCTTTGCGAGGGAAGCAGACTTCGCAATTGCGAAGCCCATGTCACAATTGTGACTTCCCACGTAGTATGTCTGTATGAGGTAAAATTCGGCTCGCCCCGCTCCGTCTAAGCGGACACGTCCTTCATGACAAAGCCGTCCTCAAGTTGTGTTGACCCAGGCAGGATGGCCCAAGAAAGGACGTCCTAATCAACTAGGTGGAGGAACAATGTCGTTTAAGGCTTGGCTTTCTCTGTACGAGGAAGCCACCTACTTTTGTACTTTTCTTTTGATTATATCAAGAAAGGCCTCCTATTATTCTGAATAATACTATCACTCTACTTTCTCTCTCTCTACTGCTAGCAAGCAAGCTTCTCTCTATCTCTCTTTGATACTTAGGCTCTCTATAACCTTTTATATTTTCAGATCTATCATGATCTTAGCTAGATAATCTCTTCTAGGCTTATTATACTTGATTACGATTTAACCGTGTACTGTTTTGATTGATTTTAAGCTTACAAAGTGTATATATCTTTTGGGCCAAACAATTTGGCGCCGTCTGTGGGGATTTCGGGAATCAAAGTTATAGTTTGTGTCTAGAAAATCACTGACAACTATCCCCTACATCGCACAAACAAGCATGGCTAGCAACTTTGCAAAACAGAAAGCGATAGACGAGGTTGGGGTCAACCTCATGGATGCACTCAACGAAGTAGGTGAAGATAACATCTTGAACGCAACCCCCTGCACCACAATGAGTGGAGGAACCCCACCACCTCCACCCGGAGATCTGACGGATCCACGAGAAAGGGGAGCTTCTACGTCTACATATAAGGAAATACCCCCAGAAGTCAATGAGCTGCTGAAAGAGTAGCTCACAAACACTCCAAGGAACTTGGTCGAAAAGTCACCACAATATGGCGTAAGACGCAAGCCAGTTATGGACCTCAGCGTAGCCGAAGATGAACTCGAGATCGCACGAGCGAACAATGTGCTCACCGACACTCGAACAAACAAAGATGCGCTCATAGACATCCTCAGAAAAATGGAGGAAATGGATCATGAAAATAAGTCGCTCAGTGACCAAACGAAGGAACATCAAGAAAGGGTAGACAAGATCCCGGGTGCTCTTAAACTGCTACCAAAGCGCGACGTAGGCAGGTTTGTGGAACAACCTTACACGGAGGAGGCCGCACAATAATCTATCCCAAAGACCTTCAAAATGCCTCCCTATATGAGGGTATACGATGGGACTACGGATCCCGACGACCATCTAATCTATTATGTCACAGCTTTGAAAGGTAACGATTTGGCAAAAGAATAGATACCATCCGTGCATCTGAAGAAGTTTGGTGAAATTAACAGGTGGAGCTTTGACATTGTACTCCCAGCTACCTACTAAGGGCATCTCCACGTTCGAGGAAATGGCGGATAAGTTTGTCATTGCACATGCAGAAGAAAAGAAAGCAAAGGCAAGAGACAACGACATCTTCATTGTTTGGCAAACCATGGGAGAAGGGCTCAGGGACTTCCTAGCAAGATTCAACAAGGTATGAATGAGCCTACCAAACGTATCAGAAGGTATGCAGTCACCGCTTTCCAGAATAGGCTAAGCAGGGACGGCTCGAGGGTGACCAATAAACGGCTAAATCGTCTCATGAAGTACCCCCTACCACATGGGAAGAAATTCACAATGCCTATTGTGCCGAGGTATGTGCTGATGAAGACGACCTTAATGGCCCTACACGGTGACTAACGACTATACTCCAAGAGATCAGGAGGGACTGGCGCAATAAAAGGCGACGGGAACAAGTCTCGCATCCCAACAGGGAAAGACATCAGCCATACGTCAGATCGTCTCATCCGCCGCCGCCAAGGCATGCGGACGCAATATAGCAACATGTCGCCCCTCTACGAAATGAACGAGGTATGCCTCCTTTATTATCTACACATAACTTTTGTGTTTCTCCTTCAAAGGTAGTGTACGCACTAGCGAAGCTACGCAACAAGGTAAATGGCTAGCAAAGCTGAAGTCGGACCCTACCACCCGAAAGTCAAACACCTTATGCAAGTTCCACCAGGAGAGAGGGCACGAAACTGAAGACTGCATAGGTCTACGGCAGGAAGTGATCAAGATGTTGAACCAAGGGTTCCTGAGAGAACTGCTCAGCGATAAATGGAAACTCAACTTTGCACGGGGGCGGGAACAACCAAACGGGCCACCAAAGCCTCCCTTTCCAACACGTACAATCACATGATCATCAGGGACGACAATCAATCGGCGATAGATCACGTCAAATTCACCACCACTCATAAGTTGAAGCGAACCATCGCCCATGAACGGTATGATGACTTCGAAGATAGTATCACCTTTGATAAGTCCGATACCGACAGTTTGTCTTTTCATTATTACAATGCTTTAGTCATTACTTTACTCATTGTAGATACAGATGTTAGGAGAATTATGGTTGATGACGATAGCAGCACTTGTATTATCCACCCAAGGGTCCTTGCGCTCATGGGACTCGAGGATAAGATAATACCGCACTGCATAATGCTGACTGGTTTTAACAATGCAGTGGAAAGAACCTCTAGTGAAGTAACACTATCCGTCCTGGCAGGGAAGTCACGCTGGAAACCACTTTCCACGTGATGAACCAAGAAACGGCATACAACGCTATCATTGGACGTCCATGGATACATGCCATGATAGCTATCGCTCCATTTTTTATCAAGTGATCAAATTCCCTACCCCATGGGGGGTGTTCAGAATACGAGGTGAACCCAGACCGCGCAGGAATGCTACAAAATAGCTCAAGACTACACCCACACAAAACAACTTGAAGGGGCGAGCGCAGAAGCATAGCAATCAGCCATGTCAGGGACTAAGGTCCGTCCAGAAGAGGACACCATCAAAGGTCCCGATATCATAGAGGCCAGTAATGCCATGGTCGAGAACCTCGACCCCGTTCAACTAGATGACAACGACCTCACAAGAAGGCCTATATCAGCCACGACCTTTCAAACCCAAGTAAGTATCGTGAACTTTTATCTAACCATGAAGACCTGTTCGCTTTTTCCCATTCAAATATTCTAGGGATTCCACGAGAAATCGCCACCCACAAACTGAACGTTGATCCACTACACTCGCTCATACGGCAAATAAGGAGAAAATTCAACGCCGCCATCAACAAAGCGGTGAGGGAGGAAGTAGACAAGCTACTGGAAAATGGTTCCATCAGAGAATCCAAGTACCCTGAGTGGGTCACCAACATTATCATGGTCAAGAAGAAAAATAGGAAGTGGTAAATGTGCGTGGACTTCACCGACCTGAACAAGGCATGCCCAGAAGATTCGTTCCCACTACCCCACATCGACCAACAAATAGAAGCGACAGCCGGACACGAACTATTGAGCTTCCTAGATGTGTATTCCTGCTAATATCAAATCATGATGGCCGAAGAAGATCAGGAGAAGATGAACTTTATCACTTATCGAGGGAGATACTGCTACAAAGCAATGCCCTTCAGGCTCAAAAATGAGGGAGCCACACACCAAAGGTTGGTAATTGAGATGTTTAAGGATCAACTTGGCAAAACAACGGAAGTCTATATCGACGACATCCTAGTAAAGTCCTCAAGAAAGGAGACCATCTTGACCATCTGAAAGACGCCTTCAAAATTTTGAGAAGATACGGGATGAAACTAAACCCCGAGAAATGCACCTATGGTGTGGCCTCAGAAAACTTCTTGGAATTTATCATATCGCATAGGGGTATCGAAGTCAATCCATATCAGATCAAAGCAATAGACGCAATCCCGGAAGTGCTAAGCAGCAAAAAACTAGTACAGAAGCTGACAGGTCGGATAGCCGTCCTCTCCAGGTTCATCTCACGATCCTCCGACAGGTGCCATAAATTCTTTAATGTGTTGAAGAAAGACTAAGGGCTACAATGGAACTATGAATGCGTTGAAGCCCTAAATAATTTGAAGGCGTACCTATCCTCGCCGCCTCTGCTAGTCAAAGCAAGCGCAAGTGAACCACTTTTGGTGTATCTAGCCGTGTCTGAGGTCGCCGTCAGCGCTGTCCTGGTGCACGATAACGAAGATATGCAGTCTTCCATCTATTACATTAGCAAAACACTGGTGGACACCGAAACTCGGTACCCATACCTTGAGAAACTGGCGTTAGCGCTGGTAGTAGCTTCACGAAAGTTACGACCTTATTTTCAGTGACATCCCATAAAAATGGTAATGACCTTCCCGCTAAGGAGCGTCTTACACGAAACTGAACTATCAGGCCGGCTCGCAAAATGGGCTATTGAGCTCAGCGAGCACGACATCTCGTACCTTCCAAGAAATGCCATCAAATCTCAAGTCCTAGCCGACTTCAGCGCGAAAATCCTGCAGAAGGAAGAACTCGAGGCTCGACATGCCTCCCCTACTAACGACCTATGGGTCTTACACACTGATGGCGCCGCCAATGCATTGAGATCGAGATTAGGATTCGTCCTCGAGGTCCCCACGGGCGAAACAATTCGCCGATCCATGCGATACGCTGAAATGACTAACAACGAGGCCGAGTATGAGGCCGCTATTGAAGGTATGAAACTAACCATAAATTATGGGGCTCGACAGATCCTCTTCCATTGCGATTCCCAACTCGTAGTAAATTAGGTCACAGGGACTTACCAGATCAGAGAACAAAGGCTACAAAAGTACCAGACGGAAATCTGCAGGCTAATGGCTTTGTTTGATGAATGTCGCTTCGAACAAATTCCAAGGGCACGGAACATCGAAGCTGACGGCTTGGCAAAATTGTCCGCGACCACCAAAACCATCAACAAGGAAAGCGTGGTCACCCTCCTCCATTGATCCATGGATCACACTGAGGTATTTTCTATAAATCAAACCTGCAACTGGCGCAAATAGTTAGTGTCCTATCTATAGGACAGAACACTGCCGCACGACAAGAAAGATGCAAAGAAACTCCGCGTGCAAGCCGCCTGGTACTGTTTTATCAACAACGACCTCTACAAGAGGACGTTCGGCGAACTCCTGGCCAAGTGCCTAGGCCCGCACCAAACAAGGTCGGTACTCGAAGAGGTACATGAGGGTCACTGTGGCTCCCATACAGGTAACCGCACCCTCGTACGGTGTATCATACGCCAGCTACTACTGGCCCACCATAAAGAAAGAAGCGGCAGAATACGTTCATTGGTGTGAACAATGCCAAAAATACGCCCTAATGATACACTAGCCGGGGGAAACCCTACACTCAGTCACCTGTCCTTGGCCCTTCATCAACTGGGGAATGGACATAGTCGGCCCCCTACCCGCAGGATACGGAAAGGTACAGTTTTTACTTGTTTTAACTAGGAGTGACAATTTGAGCCCAAACCCATTTAACCCACCCAACTATCCCAGAGATTAAAGGGTTGGGCTACAACATTTTAGTTCATGGGTCAATTTGGGTTGAGCCCAAGTTAACCCATTATTTTTTATAGCCTATTTGACCAATTTAACAGCCCAAATACAACCCATGAAACTCACTCACTACAAAAGATCTCAACCCAACTTATCTAGAAATTTACTTAGTTGTCCCATTTCTTTTTGGTGTTTTAAATTTTCTATTCTTTTATTTTTCTACACAACCCACCCACTCTCCCTACCTCTACCTTCCCCC
This sequence comes from Nicotiana benthamiana, assembly GCA_034376525.1. NCBI lineage: Eukaryota > Viridiplantae > Streptophyta > Magnoliopsida > Solanales > Solanaceae > Nicotiana > Nicotiana benthamiana. The sequence goes on along the minus strand of CM067331.1, from coordinate 10,333,903 downwards.
CAAAATACTTTTTTACTTTTTTTTGTATTTTTAATTTTCTTTTTTTTATATTTTTATGCACCACCCATCCTAACCCCACCCTACCCCACCCCCGGGCAAACCCCCTCAAAAAAATTTACTTTTTTTTTTGTATTTTTAATTTTTTGTTCTTTTATTTTTATGCATCCCTCCCTACCCAACCCGCCTAAACCCACTCAAAAAGATTTTTTACTTTTTTTTTGTATTTTCAATTTTCAATTTTTTATTTTTATACACCACCCACCCCACCCCACCTCCACCCCACACCCCCATCCCCCTATCCATAAAATATTTGTCAACTTACATATTTTAAAGTAAGATATATTTTTATGCAAGATTAATAAGGTTCTAAAACATGGGTCAAGTTGGGCGGGTTGGGTTATGACTCATTGTTTAGCCCATCTTGACGCAACCTATCTTAGCCCAAATACACTTTGGGCTGAGTTGGGCAATGACCAATTTATTACCTAACCCATCTTGACCCACCCAAATTCAGCCCAACCCGCCCATTTTCCACCCCTAGTTTTAACTCACTATTTCTCCAAGTGGGTAGAAGCAAGTGCGTACAAAATAATACACGAACAGGAAGTCATCGCCTTCATATGCCACTTCGGTATTCCAAAAGAGATTATTTGTGACAACGGACGACATTTCATCGGTCAAAAATAAACCAAATTCTTAAAAAAATGGCACATCAAGAGGATACTCTCCGCACCGTACAACCCTGCCGCTAACGGTCAAGCAGAATCCTCCAATAAAACAATACTGAACATACTGAAGAAGAAGCTTGAAGACGCCAAAGGGCTATGGCCCGAACTGCTATCCGAAGTGTTGTGGACACACAAGACCACACCTAAGTCTAGCACAAGGGAAACTTCATACTCACTGGTTTATGGAACCGACGCGGTCATTCCCGTCGAAGTAGGCAAACCAAGCATGAGATACTCACACACCAGTGGAAAGGAAAACAACTCAAATAGGCTCCAAGACCTTGATAAAGCCGAGGAAAGAAGAGAAATGGCCCATATAATAATGGTGGCCCAAAAACAGCAACTTAAAATGTACTATAACAAAAGAACGAAAATAACACCGCTCAAAGTAGGAGACTATGTTCTCAAAGCCAAGAAATTGGCCTCCAATGACCCAAGTGAAGGTAAATTGGGCACAAACTGGGAAGGACCCTACAAAATCACAGCAATAGCCAGAAAAGAGACATTTCAGTTGGAAAAAATGGAAGAAAAAACATTCCAGAACAACTAGAACGTCACCCACCTCAAATATTTCCATTTCTAAAAAGGCGTCCCCCAAGTCGCACTCTTTTTCCCTCACCCGAGTTTTGTCCCAATTGGGTTTTCTCGGGAGGTTTTCAATGAGGCGACAAAGGGAACATCTGGAGATATTTGCAGAACAAGTGTATCACGTCGGCCTCTCCATACGCTCTCCAGCCCGACCTGATATAGTGACTGAGCCAGCGACATCTCCAAGGTGTAAAAGGCTACGACCGTCTTCATCTCCAACATGTAAAAGGCTACGACCATCTTCATCTCCAATGTGTGAAAGGCTACTGCCATCTCCAATGAATGAAAAGGCTACGTCCATCTCCAATGAATGAAAAGGATATGACCATCTCCAATCATCTGCATCTCTAATGTGTAAAAGGCTACCGCCATCTCCAGTAAATGAAAAGGCAACGACCATCTCTAATGAATGAAAAGGCTACGGCTATCTCCAATGAATGAAAAAGCTACGGCCATCTCCAATCATCTGTATCTCCAATGTGTAAAAAGCTACGGCCATCTCCAATAAATGAAAAGGCTACGGCCATCTCCAACGAATGAAAAGGATATGGCCATCTCCAATGAATAGAAAGGCTAAGTCAACCAACATCATCATGGCTAAGGCCATTGATCAAATATGGCTAAGGCCACCGCCGCTAATAGTCGATCCAATGTCGACTAAGACAGAACGAAAGCCTCGATGACAGTCGAAGTCAATCACATGGCTAAGGCCATCAACATCATCATGGCTAAGGCCATTGATGCAACATGGCTAAGGCCATAGCCGCTAACAGTCGACCCAATGTCGACTACGGCAAAACGAAAGACTCGACAACAGTCAAGTTAAGCTCAAACTACAAATTGCAAACAAGACAGAAGTTCCAAGGAACGAAAAAAAGAATAACAACAGGAAAAAGGCATGTTACTATTATCTCCAAAAGAATATACACATGTCTGACTTCAGAAATAGTTCCCATTTACAACAAAAAAGGTTACAAATACAAAACCCTAAGAACCCCCATCGCCTTGGCCGGCACAACCAACACTCGGACCATCACCACCCCCTGGTGGGTAGTCCCTAGAAATCCAAGAGGCAGAATCCAGGCGGTTAACATCCTTGGAGTTATATCCCTCTCTAACTAGCGAGTCGGAGAGGTAGCCATCCTCTTCACGAGCAACGCGAGTCAGACACAGTTGCCTATCTACTTCCGCCTCGGAGACCCGACCAGCTTCCAAAAGCTTTTCAAACACGACCAACCGGGCATCATGATACACCCACATGTCATGCGCATCACGACGCTCAGAATCCTGTGGGGAGGTGTAAGTAAGAGCATCAAATCTCAGCCTCTTTAGCCCTAAGCTCAGCGGTTAAGGCCGCAACCTGGTTATGAAGTTCAGCAGCCTCCAACGCTACCGCACAACCAATCTCCAACTCATCATTCTTTGCCCGATAGAGAACCTCCAGCTCAGTGTTTCTTGCAACCGCGACCACGAGCTGCTCATCGGCCCTCTCCAGCTTGGCCAGTCGCTTCTTTAATTGCTCCTATGTTTGCGTAAGGCCCTCATAGAACACTCTGAATTTAGGGTCTTGTTTGTAAATATCAACCAACGTCTAATGCACCTCACGGACCCGATTGTACTTCTGCAATAGTTTTTTATAGGCGGCCGCCCTCTTCGTCAAGTGTCGCCCCTTATCCACTTCCAAGATAAGAACCAGAAAAATATCAAAGGATTAGTTAGTACGCAGGAAGACCACCCCTGCAACACCAATAGGAAAAAGACTCAAATTTACCTTGTAGCTAACTTCCGCAAATTCCTCGCCTTCGGCACCCCAGCAAAGAAGGGTCATATCCGTTGTCGCCTCCTCAAAGTTCTCCAGAAGAATATAGCCCCTGGGAATCACGATGGAGCGAGTAGGCCTATCGGCCGTCGCTTTAATATGAGCCAGGGAACTCCTTCTTCTATTCGCTCTCTCAGTGGCGACCTAAAGGCCTGCCCTCTCTGCGGTCACACTCATCCCCGTTGCTGCGACCGATGAGTTGTCCTCCCGAGCGGAAGGCGGGCCACCCTCGACATCAGCCCTCCTCCGAGGAGCAGTCCTGCACGAGTGGATTGCATCAGCCATAAACAGTCAGCCCGACTCGCGATGAGGTAATTGTACCCTCTCCTCCTCGGTAGCTGTCCCTTTGCCGGTGACAAGCCGGCGCCTCCTACTTTCAAGAAGATCCTCATCTTCAGAAGCCACCCATTTGGCTACGAAGGCAACCCTGAAGGAAGAGCCTCGTTGCTGGACGCGACCTCGGTCCCCCTCGCGGGCACGAAATCAGGTTCCACCGCCAGAACCTCCTTCGACGCCACATCCGTCGTCATTTCAGTCGCTGCCTTAGACATTGCTTTTGGCGTAACTTCCTGCTGTGGGACCGAGAGGGTGTTATTTTTGGGCGAACCCCCCACAGAAACATCCTCATCTTCAGAGCTCGGCTACGCCCTAGATGGACCGGCATTAGTTCTCCCCCTCTTGGTTCTATTAGAAGTGCCCCGACCTGTTGGGGAAAAGATATGTCAAACAGCGGAACCCTCGAATCAGGACGAGGAAAAAGGAAAGAACAAGGGAAGACCGTTACTAGTCAGGCCGTACACACTGCATAATTGAGCCCAGGGACGGCACTCCTCTGCATGTGGTATCATCCTCTCCACCCATAGGCATAGGAGCTGCCACTACACGCATATGAGGCGCCACTACAAACGGTAGACAAAAAATCTGGAGGAGGTTTAGCCATCATAATGAAAAGCACTGAAGAGAGCACAAAGGGATATTTGCACTCCGGGTTCCACTCATTCGGAAACCCTTCGGGGTTAACCATAAAATTCTCTGTCCGGATATAGAAGAATATCTTCCAATAGCCGCGATTGTCCTTATCATCGGACTGCACCACGAAGCTCTTCTTGCCATGGCGCGTTAAATGCAACATTGAACCTCCGAGGTAACTTGCATTGAACATTTGCAAAAGGTGATATATAGTGAGCGCACACCTAGCTTTCTCCGCGTGAGTGGTATGTACTCTACACACCTTTAAAGTGTAAGGGGTGAGTTGAGCCAGGCACGCTCTAAAGAAGTGGCAAAGTTCCTCCGCTAGAGGGTTGAGCAGGAAATTGTATCCAATCCAAAATTCATACTCATAGAACGAAAAGAACTCGGGCCTGTGCACGTTGCGTATTCCCTTCCGGCAGGAACTATCTCAACATGATCCGGGAACCCGTATGCCATCCTAAGGGAATCCAAGTGAGATGGCATCAATTCGCTGTCCCCAGGGTGGAGATTAGCTTTTGTGACTGAAGTCATTCCTTTTACTCATGTTCGTCAGAAGAACGTTAGCCACAGATAGAGGAACGAGGGCCTCTCCAACCTCCTCCGCCTCACCATCGGAAAGAGGTGAAGCCCTAGAAGAGGTGTTATCTTTGGACCTCTTACTGCCATGATGTCGTTTTGCCATGATGTCGTTTTACCATGATATAGTTTGCGAAGAAGAGTGTTTTAGTAATACAAGGTTCGATCCTTAGAAATAGTAATTCTCAAGTAAAGCAGTGGTTGCTGGAAAACGGGATGAAAGAAAGGGAAAAATTTCCTCTAAAGGTTCGAATGGTATTTTTTTAAACCGCTCCAATGTTTATATGGGCAAGGTACATGAAAATCGAAGCGACATCATTCAAAAGTTGGCGCGGGAAACCCAAATATCACGTCAGGCTCCGAACCATCTCGTGAACAAAAATAATTACGGCGTACGTGATCAGTGACGTTACTCTAAAAAGAAGCCGAACGTTAACGACTTTATATCGTCACATAAGCATACATCCCTCGCAAGTGAGCATCATGGGACGCTGTCAAATATTTGAGAAAGTAACAACATATATATCCATCCATTGAAGACGACCATTGAGCCCGCCTCCAACAGACGGATGGACTAACTGTATGAGGTAAAATCAGGCTTGCCCCGCCCCCGTCTAAGCGGACACGTCCTTCATGACAAAGCCGTCCTCGAATTGTGTCGACCCAGGCAGGGACGACCCATGCAAGGACGTCCTATCAACTAGATGGAGGAACGATGTCATTTAAGGCTTGGCTTCCTCCGTACGAGGAAGCCACCGACTTTTGTTCTTTTCTTTTGATTATTTCGAGAAAGGTCTCCTAATATATAAAGGAAATATTTACCTTGTAATAGGCATGTACATTATTCTGAATAATACTATCACTCTACTTTCTCTCTCTCTCTCTACTGCTAGCAAGCAAGCTTCTCTCTATCTCTCTTTGATACTTAAACTCTCTATAACCTTTTATATTTTTAGATCTATCACGATCTTAGCTAGATAATCTCTTCTAGGGCTTATTATTTTTAATTACGATTTACCCGTATACTTTTTTGATTATTTTTAAGTTTACAAAGCGTATATATCTTTTTAGCCAAGCAATGTCAGTGCCGCATTTGTATGATTTACCAAGTGTGGCAATTGCGACACCTGCAACTGAATAAAAGGTTAGAAAGCCGAAATTTGGGTCTATTTTGTGGAGTGTTCTGTTGTAGATTGAAGTCATCAATGGAACTTTCCGCCCGTCAACAAAATTTCCAGCAAAGTTGCGACGACTTTATGAAAAAGAGTGAAAGAAAAGAAACAACAACAACAACAACCCAGTATAATCACACGTAGTGGGGTCTTGGTAGGGTAGTGTGTACGCAGACCTTATCCCTATCTGGGGTAGAGAGGCTATTCCCAAATAGACCCCCGGCATCCTTCCCTCCAAGAACTTCCCACCGTGCTCTTGGGGAGACTCGAACTCACAAAATTTATTAATTATTTTTGAAATATGTACACACTCAATTAAAATGTAAAACACTTACTTTGCCATGTTAATGAAATGTGTCTAATTGATAATTTTAGTGAAGTTTAGGTGTTCAACAAATATTACTCCGTTTATTTCAATTTATGTGAACCTATTTCCTTTTTGATTCGTTCCAAAACAACGAACCATTTCTAAATTTGGTCACAATTTAGTTTAAACTTATAGTTCTATTCTTAATGAAAAGTTTTTATAACCACACAAATATTTGGAACTTATTTGGACTTGTTTAGGACCATACATTCCAAAAAATTTTATTTTTTCTTAAATTATATGTCCAATTAAAGATGTTCACATAATGGAGTAGTTTGAATCTGAATAAAATAACGCGACAAGTTTAGGCGGTTTCCTCTATATTTGGCAATATACATTTCCATATCAGAGAATAGAGATCCTAGTTAGATCATTAGTACTAAAAGAATCATTTCTAAACAAGTAATATTGGCACATGTAGTATAGCCAAATGCCCAAAAATATTGGCAAGTGTTGTTTTGGCTGTACCCCACATGTGTTTCTGGTAATATTCTGCTAGGTCTAGGTATACAATAAGCCAAAGTTGACGGCTTGACCCTTGACTGCCGACACTGAGGGTATAGATTCAGTAATTTATGCGCTGTGAAATTATTGTACTCAAATTAAATGCTCTGGTAGTGAGTTAGAAAATTCAAATTTCAAATCGTATCCTGATCCATATCACCAAATCTTAGTTAAGATAAATAACTTATATGTTGGACAAATATTGTGTATTTATATTCTGGTGTAAATATCAAGTGTGTATACATTTTTACCTCTAACTAATTATTCATATCTGTCACTCACAGTTAAAGGTGTTAATGGATATTCAAAAATCGATTAAACCGATTGAAGCATATTGTTCCGAACTGACTTTAGATTTTTTAATAAAATCGTATGTCTTATATAAATATATAATTATACCGATAATTAGTGTACGTTTTAATTTTATGAAAATAAACTGAAATATCATACCGTAACGAGTAAATTTATAATATAAAAAATTTATTTATATATTGTTTAAAAATAATAAAGCATTAATATTTTTCTTGGGCCTTGAATTTATGAAACAGTTACAAGCCAGTAAATAATTAAACCCAAAATTCTAATCCCAGACTTATTATGCTACTCCTATTGAAATTAAATTATTTTCAGTATATTCATTAGAATGATACAAGGTATTGAAGCGATATGAGTGACAAACGACAATGTATTGAATATGTTTCCATTCGTATGAGTTAGAATTATCTTTTTGTATATTTAATCTTCTGTAGACTTTATTATTGAATCTCAGCTTAGCTGATATTTTTGCACTCTTGTGATTTATATTTTCTTTGTATTTGCTTAATTTTTTTATGTTGATGTGGAATAGTTGATGGATCTGTACTGTAACGACCTGGCCGGTCCTTTTGAGCCCTAGCGCATCGTTCAGCAGTCTAAGGCCATGAGCAGTTTCATTTCAAGTATTGTGACTTGTTCGCATGGTCGGAATTGAAATTTAGGAATACCAGAATTAAATTTAAATGGAAATTTTCATTTCAGATAGCTCCGTATGGCGATTCTGGGATGGGGAGCGCGATCAGAAGTTAATTCGGAGGTCAGTAGGTCATTTTGAAGCCATTTAGCTAAAGATAGAAATCTGAAGGTTTATGGGAAGTTTCACCGGGAGTGGACTTTTTGATATCGGGGTGAAAATCCGATTTCGGAAGTTGGAATAGGTCTGTAATATCAAATATGACTTGTGTGTAAGTCAATCAGACATGTTCGTAAGTTTAAACATCTAAGTAGAAGTTGGAAAGTTCAAAGTTCATAAAACTTTGATTGGAGGCCGATCGATGATTTTATCGTTGTTTGATGTGATTTGAGGCCTCGAGCATGTCCGCAAGATGTTTTGGGATTGGTTGGTAGGTTACTTGAGGTCCTGGGGACCTCAGGGTTAGTTCGGGTGGCTTAACGGAATGTTTCTGGACTTATGAAATTTTTAGGTCTGCTGCTTCTAGTGTTATTGCTTCTGCGGTTTTGGAGCCGCAGAAGCGGCTTGGCAAGTGCAGAAGCGGAAAGTGGACGTTTGGCTAGGAAACGCATAAGCAGATTTTGTTCCGCAGAAGTGAAATCTCCTCTATGATGGGTAGCCCGCAGAAGCGGTTGGTCGGTTGATTTGAGATAACTCCGAAGCGGCCTGGATTTCCGCAAAAGCGGGACCATAGAAGCGGACCCTGGACAACAAAAGTGGAAAATGCTGGAGGCAGAACTTATTTCAAATCGTGGGGTTGAGTGCATTTCTCCTATTTCTTCATGGCTTGTTGGATTTTTGGGGACCTTCATGAGCGGATTTTGCCGTAGTTACCCCTATCACTTTTGAGTTGAATACATCAGTTATGTATGGATTTAAGCATGGAAAATTGGAGCAAATATGGAGGTTTATGTTTAATACCTAGAAAATCTTAACCTTCGATTTTAGCCACGATTTTTGAGTATGGAATTAAGAGACAATCATATATTTTAGTTCGTGAGTTCATAGATAAACTTTATCTTAAAAAATTTCGAATTCCGGGCACGTGAGCCCGAGGGAAATTTGGTCATTTCATAGAACGGATTCAAGAAATTATATAATTTGAATTGATAGCAAGTGCTTGAATATATATTCTCATTAATTTCCCGTTATTTGGCTAGTATTGGAGCTCTGTGCGTTGGTTCGAGCTTTCGGAATTATGTGGAGTGCTGGCTACGAGTCTTCGGAGCATGGTGAATCCTTTGTAATCATATGAGGGGGAAATTACCCCATAGGTGAGTTAAAATAATTATGTACTGCTAATTGTGGGGGCTACGTACGCACGAGGTGACGAGAGTCCGTGCGTAGCTACTATTATGATATTGTCCGGGTAGTCTAAGACCCAAAAGCATATTATACTTGGATTAATTGTGAACCCATTGATGGCTTGAATTGCTTGAATCACATAGAATTTGTAAGCAAATTCCTAAAGGATTACACTTCTTTCTTTTAAATTGATTAAAAAGGGAATTGCTTGTAATTGGATAATTATTCCCGAATAAATTCCTAATTGGCTATTTGTGCATAATTTTCGATGTGTACCTGCATCGCATGTATGATTCGCGAGCAGGGTATGTTTTTAAATTTTGAAACGGGCCGATCGCCTCGGTGAAATAGATGCATCTATGGTAAGCACCGCTCGACCATCGGCAGTGCACACTTTACATTTCTGTTGGAGCGGGCCGTTGACCTCGGCATGATTTGTGCATGTTGATGTTGTTGTCTTGAACTTATTTGAGTTGTTTCATGACTCACTATGGCTCGAGATCATATTATTAATAATAACAAGAAATTTAAGAATATTTCTCATGAAAGAATTATATGTTTACTTGTTTCCTCTATTTGGATTAGAACCATGTTTATAAAATAATTCACTGTTTACTATAATTATTATGAATAAATAATCATTGGACTGCTAGTGAGTGTCAAGGTTGACCATCTCGTCTCTACCCCTTCGGGATTAGGCAGAACACTCATTGGGTACACGTTATTTTTGTAATCATACTATACTTGCTGTGCATTTTGTTGCACATGTATATGTGGCTCCAGTGGTCTGCTAGGCATAGCATCGCGGATGATTCTCGGACTAGGTGAGTTGCACCGTTCGAGATGGCATCAAATAGAGTATTCCCTTCCTTTGTAATGTATTTACTTTACGTCCATTGTATTCCGGGAGGATATTGTATCTTTATTACTCTTATCAATAGATGCTCATGCACTTGTGACACCAGGTTCTAGGATGGTTTGGAGTATTGTATTAGTTGCTTAACTTTTAAATTTGATTTGAAAATTTTATCCTTTAAAATTTCTAAATATGGAAGCAAACTCCTATATTTCAAAGGTGTGAAAAGTGAGATTTAATTTATTCATTTGGTTGGCTTGCCTGACAGTAGTGTCCGGCGCCACCACGACCCTTAGTGAAATTTGGGCCGTGACATATACTCTAACAATCTTTCATATTTTTTTAATTCATCGCCTTTTAAACTGTAAAGTGTCTAGAGAGTTTTATTAATTCCTATAAAAGGACATATATTATTGCATTCTACATTTACCAGTGACTTAAATATGACTTTCAAAAAATAGTCGAAAATTTACCAAATGGTACCGATACCGAAGAGAAACTGACATGATTGAAACAATTTCAAAAAGTTTAATTTGGTTATGCATAATATAATAACCGAAAAAATTAGTATAGCATAAATTTTATAAAATTCCCTACGCACTGTACATCACATTTGCACAAATATGTACTATTGGAAATTCCATACAAACGACGATGAGCTAGAAGATTGGCTATGAGTTTGGCTAAAATTTAGTAGCTTTAATTTTGAATTATGTATTTATATTAAAAATTTTGTATATGTATATATAAAAATTAACCACAAAAGTTTCTATCGTAAAATTGAGAACTCAAAGGTTCGAATTCTAGCTTCGTCTCTACATACATTACATAACTTCGCTATTACACATGCGTTGGCTTAGATTAATTTGAGTTCTCTAATTTTATATGGTTAATATCAAGCCCACCCTATTTTACTGATTTATCAGGACTAGTGTGAAGGATCGAAGATCGATCCCGACCGAGGTAAAAAAGACAAGGTATCGAGTACGAGGTTCGAGGTACCTATCAAGATCGAGTCAAGTAGTGATTGAGACAAAATAAGATAGACATGGAGCAAGATCAAAGGCAGCATAATAATAGAAAGGCGAGATATTCGTGATTGGTCGAAGATCATCACAAAAATCTCGTAACGGATCAAATCAAGAAAGGTTAATTAGCTTTAGAGTTATACCATAATTAAGTTTTATCTACTATATAAACTTCTCATTGAATCTGTTGTATTGAAAAGGTTTGTTAAAATTTTTATCTAAATGGACAATGATATGGTACCAGAATTTGCTACTCAATTCCATTGATTCCTTCACCATACTTGAAGATTCCTTCGTAAAGGCACATACTGAAGCAATAAAGGTTGCGACTAGGAATTCGGACCTCTTCGAAGTGAAACAAAAGGAAAATGAAATGTTGAGGGAATTCATGTCTCGGTTCCTGATGAAACGCACGGACCTACCGTCAATCACAGATGATTGGGATGTTCAGGCTTTCACTCAAGGTTTGAACGGATGAATTCTGATAACATCAATAAATAAAACAAAATTTGATTGAATACCCATATGTGACCTGTGCCGATATACATAATCGATACCAGTCAATGATTAGGGTCGAGGATGATCCATTAGGAACCCCTTCTGGTTCCGTCCTCCCAAATAGGCCCATCGGCAGAATTCAAAGGGACATCGACAAAGAACCCCGATCGAATAGAGAAAGGTAGCAACCGTACATCACAAATCATAGAAATAATGTACCAGGGCATAATCATGTTTGAAATGATAAAAAGGACCGATGATAGAACTCTCGAGGGCACATGAGTATAACTGGCTTCGATAGACCTGTCGAGCCCACGGAAGCACCACGACTATCCGAGTACAACTTCAGCATTGTTGCATGCGGTGTTATAATTGCTATTGGACGGATCAAGGATACTAAGTAGCCCAGACCCTTCCAATCCGATCCAGCTCAAAGGAACCCTGGTCATGTATGCAAATACCATGGTACCCATGGTCACACAACCGAAGTCTGCGGAAAGTTGAGGGAGGAGGTAGCCTATCTATGGTCACCTTCAAGAATTCTTTAGTGATCGAGCCAACCACATCAAAAATGGAGATTCAACAGACATAGTGAGCATGAAGAGAAACATCATGTGATTCACATTATCGTTGGAGGAGTCGATATTCTTCAAGGACCTGTATTTAAACACATCAAGGTGACAATCACAAGGGAAAAGCAATCTCGGGACTACTTATCAGAAGAAAATTTGTCTTTCAATGACGAGGATGCAGTGGGGATCGAACAACCTCACAACGACGCATTGGTAATGTCTATACTTATGAATAAAATTCAAGTTAAATGTGTGTTGATTGATCCAGTTAGCTCGGCAAACATTATTAGATCAGGGGTCGTAGAGCTACTTCACCTCCATGATCAAATCGTGCCTGCAGCTTGGGCACTTAACAACTTCAACATGGAAAGTGAAACCACCAAAGGGAAAATCATTTTGCTAGTAAATATGAGCGGGATTATCCAAGAAACACAACTCCATATGATTGAAGGTGACATGACTGGGTACGATATCGAGTATCAACCCCGAATGGCTATCAACTCTCAAATCTTGGCATATTTTGTGGGCGAATTTACACCAGCCCTCATACCCGGGGTCAAAAAGGAACTATATTAAAATTTGGTACATCATTGGGGGCGTGGACCCTTTTCAAAGATGGAACTTCGAACGTGAAGGGGTTTGGGGTAGGCATCATTTTTAAGCTGCCCACAGGTAATACAATTAGACAGTGTATCAAAACTTCAAAATTAACTAATAGTGAGGCCGAGTATGAGGCCATAATTGAAGGTCTCGAGCGAGCCGAAAGCTTCAGAGCAGAGGTCATCGAGGCCAAGTGTGACTCCCAAATTGTGGTAAATCAAGTCAACATAATTTTTTAGGCTCGAGAAGATTGAATGAAGAGTTACTTGGACAAACTACAAGTGCTTCTACATCGATTTAAAGAACGGACACTACATCACATACCTTGAAAAGAAAATAGAGAGGCTGATGCCCTTGCAAATTTGACGTCCTCGATCAAAGATGAAAAAATATGGAAAAAATACAAAATTTTTTGTTTGAAAATGCGACAAATGCCAAATGTATGCGACGATGATTCATCAACCTGAAGAGCAACTCCATTCGTCTTATCCCTATGGTCATTCATAAAATGGGGAACGGACATCATCACCCCATCCAATCTGCCCCAATTAAAGAAAAATTTATTTTGTTTATGACTGACTATTTTTCTGAGTAGGTTGAAGCACAGGCATTCAAAAAAGGCAGAAAAATGAAGTCATAGACTTCATTTGGTACCACATTATATGTCAATCTGGGATGCCTGCCGAGATTGTATATGACAATGGGAAGCAATTCGTCAGCGGTAAAGTGCCAAAATTTCTCGAAGACCACAAGATTAAAAGGATCTACGCAGTATCATCCTAGTGGGAACGGAAGAGCTGAGTCGACAAACAAGACCATCATTAAAAATCTAAATAAAAGGTTGACCGATGCTAATGGAAAATTGAGAGAAATACTGACTAAGGTCCGTTGGGCGTACCGTACAATGTCGAAATCTATTATTGGGGCAACACTATTCTCTTTAGTTTATGGTGCCAAGGCTCTGATCCCGCTTGAAGTCTGAGAACCTAGCCTCAAGTTTCTACATGCAACAGAAGAGTCAAATCACGAGGCTATAAATACAAGTCCCGAATTACTAGATGAAACACGTGAAGCTGACCTCGTTCGAATGTCCACATAAAAATATCATATCAAAAGGTATTACAACGGAAGAGCCAACCTTCGACACTTTAAAATGGAGGAATTAGTTCTGAGAGAAGTCACCCTCGACACTAAAAAACTGAATGATGTAAAACTTGACCCAAGCTGGGAGGAACCAGAAATGGTCGTCGATATTGTCGGGAAAGTATCTTACAAGCTTGGCAAGGCGAACGACGAGTAATTACCAAAAAATTGGAATGTATCCTACTTAGGTACAACCTTTTCCATTTTCATTTATATTTTGTATTGACCGCTTGCTGGTAGTCGATCGAAAACATCAAGGGATTCTTCAACACAAAGAAAAGTCCTCAGGTCAGAAAGCATGCATTATAATCTTTTTCCCTTAGGTCAATTTTTGTCCCAAATATGTTTTTGCGGCAAGGTTTTTAACGAGGAACCATTTCATGCTAACTTAGAGAAACTCAGCAGTAACTGAATCTTCTTTACACTCAACTTCGAATACTAGGGGTATCACTATCAAATGTTATAAGGAAACTACTTCTTGCCAACAGGGTCACGATAGGCAAATTTTGTAAAGGCCAAACAGTCAAATGAACTGTGCCCGTGTAGATTATTCGAACCCTAACATCGAACATGTACTCATGTATAACCATCTGTTAATAGAAGCATTTTTCCTTGCAAAATATTTCATGCCATAGAAAACTTTACAATTTCATACTTATGATCTATTGTGGAAACTGGATCAATGGTCGATCATGACTAATGTTTGAACAACTAACCCGCACTTAGGGACTGCCGTCCAAAAAATTGACATGATCAAATTAATAGAACCTCATCATATTAAGACCTTAAAATGGTAACCTCCGATTTTATAGGTCATGGCCTCCCCAATCGGGGATGGACACTATAAATAAATTCGAGTGTAACAGGAACCAGCCCAAGAGGCAAATCCCAAGTAAAGGCTATGACCAAACTGATATGGTTTGAAGATGTCTAAATTCTATAATAAAATAGGTCTCTGAATATTTTCATAAAATCAATTTAAAAAAGGATACCCTCGGCATAATTATGAAGGGTTTTGATCATATTAACCCTCGAAATCCTAATGGGTATCGAATTATTTGAACTTTCGAACCATTTTCTCTGCTTCATACTAAAGGCATTACGAAAAAAGGGTTTTGATAAAAATAGTGGAATATGGATACTGATTTATTTCATGCTAAGGCATAACGAATTTTTATGTGCTTTTTAAGTCAAAAGGGGTAGAAAGCCTTATGTATATTAAAATGATCGCTCTCCAAAGGCCACCTTAGCCTAATACAAAATCCTAAGGGAAATCTTTTGCTTTGAGTTCGAGGGATCATCCTCCAATCAATACAAAACTAAGGGTTACCTTACTTCGAATTTGAGCAAGTACTCACTCGATACTAGTTCGGTCTTGGTCCTAAATCTTATTGAACTCAAACCTATGAATACAATCTCGTAAGGCATCAATAAAACAAAGACAAAGCAAGGGAAAAAGGAAAATGACAGATTCAGGAAGAAAACGAAAATTTTTATATTCCAAAGTTTTTCTTACAAATACCATATAGCCTGATCAAAATATCTTTACAAAGGCCAAAATAGCCTTAAAAAACACTACTAATCCTAAAGTCCTAGTCTTCTTCGGGAGAAACTTCTTCGCTCAATGAATTAGCCCAACCGGATCTTCCCTCATCCTCAGAATCCTTATTGAGAAATGCTGACTTCCAAGCCATTTCATCCTCAAACTTGGAGATCTCAAGTTTAACAGACATGTCTACATTTTGAACAAGGATCCCCTCGAGAACCTCCCTTCAAGCCTGCCACTTCGAATGATCAACCATGCTCCTGGCATGCTCGAGGGTGGTTTCGGAATCAACTTTGTAGTGATTCGTTGTAGCTAGCCTTAAAATTAGTAGCGGCCACATCGGATCTGGAAACCTCGAGCTACTTGTCCAGATTAGATAAATTGGATTCGAGATCCTCGATCTTCTTTGCTTTGACCGAGGCATTGTCCGTTGCAAAGCTATGACTTGGCAGAACCTAGCTCTGCTTGAACGGTCTCCTTTTGTGCAAGCAGGATGTCCATACATCCCTTGAATCGATCATCTTTATCTTGCACTTCATCTATTTTCCCTTGAAATCCCTTGATCAATTTGAGCCTCTGTCGAGCCTGTGAAATGGGATTATTAGTCGTTATCTCCGAATATTCCTCACAATCATGAAGAATTCTAAATACCTGCTCAGCCATCACGTTTTGTGCTTCAAGTTGGTCCACCTGAAGCTTGTCACTAAGAATCTTGTAAGTATTTTGCTTCTTAGTAAGACCCTGGACATTGACCTTACGTTCCTCTCAGGCTTGAATAAAGGTATCATGATTCAACACCGAAGCCTGCAACGCAGGAAGAAATATTAGAGATATCAACAAATCAATATTCAAAAAAAGACAATAATCATTGAACTTACCCGATTCAGAGCATGCTGGGCCTCGTTGAATAAGCATGCAACATCTACTACATTCATTTTGGCTTGATCCTCCTGAGTGACCAAGCATCAAAGGTAACTTGCCACCCCTATGAGGTGCAGATAAAACTGGGATTCGGGAATTGGTTAGTCAGTGTATGGCTTTAGAAAGCCTCATTCGAGCTCTTCCTTGGTATGTCCAAATCATCCAAAGCAGTCATATCTTCCACATCGGTGAAAAAACCATGGAAAACGTCTTCCCCTTAGTGGGACCCCTCTCCGTGACAAGTCTTTGCAGCCTGAGCGTCACATATCATTGAATCTGGGACTGGAGGGAATATGGAGGAATCCCTGATCACTATTGACCCAAGTTGTTCTATAGATGCATCATCTTCATTCCAGAGACCCTCGAGCTCGATTTCTACCCCACCCTCGATCGCCTCCTCGATGGCCTCCCCATCTCGAGGTGAGGCATCTTCAAATCTAATTGACTCGGGCTCATCAAACCGGGGCAAAGAAGCTTCAGCTCCCACCTTCCTAGTGGTTTTTTAAAGCTTGGTACTAGACCGCACACTAGGCACCAATCCAGAATTTTCTTCTTCATCCTCATCTTCGGTCTCATCTGACAGCTGGTCGACGGACTCTAGATTTATGTGGATAATGTCCCCTTTTTGCTTGTCGGGCCTCTTGACCGGCTTTTTTTTCTCCGGGCTCAAGGAACTCGTAGCCTCTTTCTTTTTCTTCTCTTTGCCTTGCTTTGGAGAAGACTGGCAAATGATCGCCTTTTCTTTATCAGATGGGGGGCTTCATTGGCACATCCATCCCGAGGCCTACAATATGAAAAGTTGAATAAGTACAAATAAGAAAGTCTAAATGGAAACCTTGCCTAGGAAAATGATTACCATGGTTTCAAGCCTCCTATCGGCCCCTTAACAACTCCATCCAAGCATGTTCTAAATAAGTTTTTTGTTACACGAGTCCCTCGACCCATTGCCTCATGTCGGGGATCATTTATTGCATAACGGCCTTGGCTGCAACACAAGAACTTAGATCAAGGGAAAATAAGAAAGTTCAACAGCAATAATAGATACACGAAAGGCCAAGAAGTGCTTACATTTCATGTTACCCCTTTCAAGGAATATAATATCTTCAGCGGGGGTTAGATCTGAAGTCTTTATTTAGGAAAACCTTCCCATCCAAACTCGGTCTCGAGCCAACTATGCTTGAGAAGGGTCTACGTCGTATCTCTTGTAAAACACAATAGTGATTGGATCCAACGGATTTATTGTGAAGAGGTAGGTGTAGACAGTCAGATATCCCTCCTTATTAGTAGTGATGGATTCTTCACGTCTAGGTACCACGACAACCTTCCCACCGAGTTGCACTCTTCTTTTACCTTCTTGAGGAGGTGCACAATAATCATACACATATATCTCGACATGGGTTCACATCTGCTCAGTATCGAGGGTGTGTTGTCTACCTTGAAATCAGCTGTAATGGAAAACTTTGTTGGAACGAAGTCTGCAAGAGGATGTTCCTCCGCGCCGGTGGCATCGACGGACATTGATGAAGAAACAGTTTCTTTTTGCGGCATAGTTTTGGACATTTTCGATATTTCGGGTTTGAGTTTGAAGATAGAAGAAGAAAATAAGACTTGGTGTTTTGAGAGAAGTTTAAAACAAAACATGACGATTATGCAAAACACAAAAAATTAAAAAGATATAAAAAGATTTGGAGATTAGAAGAAATTGAAAGTAACGTTTGAATCAATGAGAAAAGGGCCTATTTATCGGTTTCACGTCTATGGATTGAAATCACTAGTGGCCGGCCATCAAGTGGCATACATTAAATGCCCGAGGAACTGTATCGATGAGATGTTTCGGTCACATATGTCACTTATGTTATAGGAATGATGTCATGACATGACTAGTATCGAAGGCTCAATTCGTTTCATGCCATTACACTCCCAAACAAGAGGGGACACTCCGTATATGATTAAAATCGAGTACACCCTATTTTACAAATTTATCGAGACCAGTGTGAAGGATCGAAGATCGATCCCATAATAGATCAAACCCAGGCATGAGGACAAGGTACTGTGTTTGAGGTTCCAGGTACCTATCAAGATCAAGTCCAGTAGTGATAGAGACCAAATGAGACAGACATCGAGCAAGATCAAAGGTAGCATAATAACCAAAAGGCGAGATATCCATGAGTGGTCGAAGATCATAGCAGAAATCTCAGAATGGATCAAATCAAGGACGTTAGCTAATCATGAGATTTTTGTTTGTAATTAGAGTTATACGATAAATAGGTTTCCTCTAATAAATAAAAATAAGTTCCAATCACTTGTAAGGCACTTGGATTATGAAATATCAAAGTAAAATAACACTTTCTCTTTAATTTATATTCTTTTTCATCAACTTGATTATTTCTTAATTATTTTGGTTCCAACCAGTTCTAGAACACTCTGGCTCGAGGGCAGAATAACGTTTCAATACTGGTTTGTTTTATCTTATTGTTAATGTTTATTATTAATCTTCACATTTATCAATTGTTATTAGGTGAAATCATGTATCCTTGAAACCATATTATAATTTTAATTGTTATCCAATTTTAAGGGTAAACACTAATGATTTGTCACGACCCAAACTGGAGGATCATGACTAGCACCTGAGCCATACTTGCCGATCACCAGCACATATTTTATATAACCTTCCTTATTATATTTAAGGGCCGACGAGATCAATATAAATAGTAGATATGGATCATGAACACAATTAAAAGATAATGGCATGAATATACACAACATGAGATGATAAGACTATCAAGAAATGATATATAAGGTGCGAGCTACCACGCTGCCATGAAAGACTATAAAATAAAAATCAACCGACAAGGCATACAAAATTATACATGTGAGGAAACTTGTCTATGAGCCTTTAAAGAACCATAAGTGCTACAACATTGCTGGAATAAGGCCCCGACATACCTACAATATCTATAATAAAAATGCATACCAAGACCACGGGAAGTCCGAAGAAGGGATCTCGCCAATAACCACTAACTTGGCAGCCTACTGGGGTGGGGGAGCTACATCTACGTGTCTATCATGACCTGTGGCACGACATGCGACGTCCACAAATAAAAAGGATGTTAGTACGAATAAGGTACTGAGAATTCAAGGAAGGAAAGCATAAGTATGAACTATAATTTAAATAGGGATAGATAATATACAACCTGTAACATCTGGGTACCTCTGAGGGCTACTGACATGAAATGCACCATACAAACATACACATACATACAAACACACACACACACACACACACACACACACACACACACACACACACAGATATATATATATATATATATATATATATATATATATATATATATATATATATAAACTATTAAAACATACGCCTCCGTGGGCATCATCATCATCATAGCATACCCGGCCATAATAGTCTCAGTAAAAATGTAGCCATCCATTATAAGGCTCGGTAGAATCGTACCCGGTCATGTAAAGCTTGGTAAAACGCAGCTGATCAGTGGTTGCACAATAGGTGCCGTACTAGGCCGTCTATAGTGCAGCTCAGTAGAGCAAAATAGATACAATAATTTTAAGTTTATTGTTAGAAAAATTTAGTAATATTTTACTAAAAGTTTAAGTAAAATTATGAACGTAAGTTGCGACAACTTTTGTCGACTTTTGTTTCATAACTCGTTTGACTTCAAGGCATATGATATGGATTTTAAAATACGAACTTGAGTTTATTAAGCACCTCTAGGTTTACCCGAATATACGGGTTACAACATCGTTGATTCGTTTAACTTCTAATACTTGTTAACCACCCTTATACAACATTGTATCATTCAAAACCAATAGAAATAACTTCTTATCCTCTAATAGATAATCTCTTCTTGGATTTACGCCGACTAACTTACAGCTTGGACTAAGGTACGAGAATATGGGTTGCAACATGATTTTTCATTTTTTGCAAATACTCCACTAGGTAGGCTGCCTAGTGGCTAATATATAAATAAAATCCCAAAATTAGGTCCAAAGAATACAAAGTGTCCAAAGAACCATAAAAATGTATGAAGCTACTAGCTACTACTAATGCTAGAAAATATGAACTACTACACTAGCTTTTACATAAAGTGTTGCAGCATAAGTCCACCTCCTATTTGTGTATGTGAATCCAAATGGCAATGGCAAATACCAAGCAGCACCTATAAATTTCTCACCAGGCATCAAAGTATGTACTCCAAAGACCAGATTGGATACCAAACCAAAACACAAATAGTACGAACTTTGCAATGCTATAAATAACCATACATAAACCACTTGCCTTGTTATAATGATTATATTATGTACTATGGTATCACCTCCAGGATGAGTGTAGAACCACACTAATACCACTGAACAATGACAACACAATACACTTGATAAACAAAGCCAAAACTGAAGCAGGAACCACTGCAGACAAGGATGAGACCTCCCTTGAACAGCTACAGCTTCTATCATGGATAGCATGATCCTAACATATGAGATGTATTTCCAGACCAAACATGTAATCACAGTAGTGAAATATATGGAACATACCATCTGCAGGCTCCTCAACTGTTTGACTATAAAGAAATAGTCTTCCAGCAGCTCGTAGTGATCAGATTGCAGCCATATCCATAGGACTGTAACAATGAACACAATCCTTTTCTCTATCAGAATTTTAGTAACATGTGATGCTAATACATATACTCCCTTAACCTGAATGATAAGCTGTCTAAATAATGTTAAACAATCCTAAGTTTGAGCATGAAACCATGCTAATACCACTAAGTAATTATTCAACAATATCCAGACAACCTTAGTTGTAGGTTTAGGCATCAGAACAGTTGTGTTGTCCATCAATCTTGTGCTTTTGTCTTTGCTATCCTAACCCTAAGATTAGGAATTTGAGCTTTGTCCATGTTAAGTAGCACTTTTCCTTCAATTGGTAGCTCATGGAAGTGTTGAAATGTGATTGTACCTGCAAAAAAGAAAACATGGTTAGCTAAAACATCTGCTACTTTGTTGCCCTCCCTTAGCACATGTTGGAACATCACATTATATGATTTCTTTATCTTCTTATACCTCCTCACTTCTGCACCTATAGCCCATGGAGTCTCCCATTAATTCTCAGTTATCTTCTTCATAACCAATGATTCAGTCCCCATAATCAATCGATGTAGCTTCTCTACACAATATTCAAGACCTTCAACAATTGCCTTCGCTTTAGCCGCAATGTTTGTTGCCTCTCCTATCTCCCTCGCTTTAGCAAATACCATATCCCCCCTATGATCCATAACAAAAAATGCCCAAGACCCAGATTTCCCCTTGAAACTCCATCTTTATTTCACTTGAACCACCCTTCATATGGTAGATTCCATGTCACCCTTCTAGTAACCACAACTGGTTTGTACCCTTCAAAGAATCTGATCATCTCTGGCCATACCATTGGTATCCCATGAAGCCAAGGTTATCTTACCTTTTACAAGTAGTACAATGTCTTTATTCACCTCATGTATCACCCTACTACAAGACACTGATCCACCATGCTTCATTGTGTTCCTTGTCTTCCAGATTTCCCATAGAATTATCGCGGGAGCTGCTTGAAACAGAGGTCTTAATTTTGGGAAGTATTTTGCATTCCACCATTTCTTCAGAACTTGATGTACCTGCACAATATTAGTTAGCAAACCTACTGCCTGTAAGTAGTACTTCC
This sequence comes from Nicotiana benthamiana, assembly GCA_034376525.1. Classification (NCBI taxonomy): domain Eukaryota; kingdom Viridiplantae; phylum Streptophyta; class Magnoliopsida; order Solanales; family Solanaceae; genus Nicotiana; species Nicotiana benthamiana. The sequence continues at coordinate 10,311,992 of CM067331.1, read as the reverse complement.
ATACCTTGTTTGTTGTCTCACTCGTCAAGAACACGTGCTGAAATGAATCTTCATGTGATGGTACACAACACCAACACTTTGAAACTACTATGTAACCCATCTTCTCCATATATCATCTATATGAACTTTCCCTCTCCACACTCTCCAAAAGAAAAGAGAGATTTTAAAAGGTAACCATCTGGTCCATATCTTTGCGAACTCAAGCTTGCTAGGCTCCCTATGCCTCAGAATTCTCCATGCGCTACTTACAGAAAATTTACCTGATGGTGAGGGCATCCACTTAGGTGTATCCAGTAGTCATCATCATTATAAAAGCAGTATTTCCTCTCTAATATGATTAGCAATGTCCTTAGGGAAACTGTGATGCAGTAGTTCATCATTCCATCGATCTTCAATCCTCTAATCAGATACCTCCTGCCATTCTTCATTTATAGGAAAGTCTGGTGGCACTACATGATACAATGCTCCCAAACCAGTCCAATTTTCATACCATACATTGGTAGAACCCCTATTCGTCTCCCATAAAATTTCATGCTCCACTTCTTCTCTAGCTTCCAACATCTTCCTCCGTATATGAGAGCCCCCTCTAAAATGAACTACAGTAGGTAATTCCTTCTTGCAATACTTGTTCCACATAAAATTAGACCACAGGGATTTGGTAGTTCTAAATCTCCACCATAGTTTTGCAAATAATGCCTTGGACATATCAAAAAAAGATTAAAAACCTATTACCCCCTCCTCCTTAGGTAAACATAGGTTCATCCACTTAGTCAAATGTATGCTTCTCCTGACGTCCTTATTACTCCAGAAAAATCTCGCAAATATTTTATGAAGGTGTTCTAACACATTTTTAGGTGGATCTATTACATATAGAATGTGTGTATGAATGCTTTGTAGTACACTTGATATCAATGTTTCATTACCTCCATATGCTAGTAGTTTACCTTTCCATGAGTGAAGCTTTGTCTTAACCTTTTTTATCAGATCATCATAATAATTCTTCCTTATCCTAGTGTAAAAGATAGGGAATTCAAGGTATGTAAATGGGAAGCTTCCTTTTGATAATCCTGTGATAGCATCTACTGAATTCACCAAGGCACCGGATACCTTTGAATGCATATAGAAGGAGCTCTTGTTCTTATTAATCACCTGACCTTATGTGGTTTCATACAACGTCAATACCTTCATTACCTTCTAAAGTGAATAAGAGTCAGATGATGCAAATATAATTGTGTCATCTGCATAGGCCAAATGGTCCAAAGGATATGACCATTTTGGCATACCAAACCCCTAAGCTTCTTATCTTCAATCAATCTATTCAATGACCTTGACAACACTTCTGCAAATAGGATAAATTAGGCTAGTGAGAGAGGATCTCCTTGCTTCACACCCCTTGTAGAATGAAAAAAATCCAGATGCATGTCCGTTGACTATAATCGAATACCAGTTATTTGAAATAAGGTTCCATATCATGTTAAGGAAACACTCAAGAAACCCCATTCTTCTCAACACATGTAGCAAATATTTCCAAGACACCCTATCGCAAGCCTTTGCCATGTCTAGTTTGATCACTACATTGGCAGGCTTCCTCTCAATTTGATGTCAGTAACAATCTCCTGTGTCAACAATATATTCTCAAATATACTCCTACCTTTAACAAAGCCTGACTGATTTGGTGATATCAATGAAGGAAGCATCCCTTCCAATCTATCATGAACCTATTTATGAAGTTGCTCAAGCTTAATGGCCTAAGGTTAGAGAATGTTTGCATCTGTGGTTTTTTAGGTAATAACACCAGATTAGTATGTGTTATGGACTTGGGTAAAAGATTACCTTCAAAAACTAGCATCACCAGTGCATGAATATCTCCTTTAACAATCTCCCAACATGATTGAAAAAGCAGTCCAGAAAAACCATCTGGACCACTTGCACTCTCAATGCTAAGAGTAAAGACTGCATTCTTCACCTCTTCTAAAGTTGGCAATCTACACAATTCCAAATTCTGCTTAATAGTGACCATTGAGGGTACATTAGTCAGCATGTTAAAGTCTACTGGATCTCCTTCCATAGAATATTGTTTATGAAAAAACTCCACTTCTGCTTCAGCTTGTTTCTTCTTGACCTTCAATCCATGAGCCATCCCCATTCTGAATTCTTTTCAATTGTAGCTTTTGCCTCTTCCCATTGACACAATTATGAAAAGACCTTGCGTTCCTATCACCTTCTTTAAACCATGTCCTACCTGCTTTTTGCTTCCAGTATTGCTCTTCGTTACTCAGGTACTTTTTTAGTTCAGCTTGTGCTTGCTGTAACACCATTCTATTTTGTAACGAAGGATCATTCTCAAATAGCATCTCCTTGATTCTCACCACATCCTCCCTTATGGCTAGCTGTTTAAAAATATCCCCATAGGTCAATTTACTCCATTTAGATAGAGAAATCTTAACCCTCTTAAACTTCTGTTTGAACATCAAAAAAGGATCCCCCACAAAGTCTGCAATCCAATTCTGCATCACCACCTCTATGAATGATTCATGCTTTATCAAGAAGTTCAAAAATTTGAATGGCTTTACAAACTTCATAGCTTCTTCTCCGCAAGTCATTAGAAGTGGTGCATGTCTGAACCTGTCCTAATCAGATGTTCCACCTCAATTGTAGGAAATATAGATTGAAAAGATATGTTGACAAGAATCCTATCCAACCTCTTGAAAATGCATTCTTCATTAGGTCTTCCATTCGACCAAGTAAAAGGACTCCCTTTGTACCCTAAATAAAACAGTCCATATGAGTTTAACAAAATGCAAAGTCTTCATACTCTGATGGATAAACCGGTACCCCCCCCCCCATTTTCTCTTTCTCTCCATGAACAACATTAAAATCACCTCCTACTAACCAAGGCAATTCCATATCACTAGGCAATACAAGTTGTCCAATAATTCTAACCTTTCTAATGCATTACATTTAGCATAGACAAAGGTCATCATCATGTACTTACCAAGCTCCCTGTGATACACTCTCAGAGTCATCTGCTGCTCAGTACCACTTAGTAGATCCCATTCAACCATATCATCAATGAATAAATAGATCGTTCCATTCACATTTGGAATTGCATTTTCCATTCCCAATCTTCTTCTATAGTTCTGAATAAATCTCTTCTTTTGCAAAGGCTCCATAAGTGCTACAATGAAAAATCCATGTTCCCTCTGCATGTTTATAGTTCTTTCAAAGACCTGCTGAGTTTTGACAGACCTAATGTTCCATATAAGAGCTCTGATCATCATCTGGCAATTCCTGAAGCTGCTGTTCTGGGCAAAATTCTTATAGGTTGCGTTGGCTCTTTAAGTAGATTTTTCTTCCCTTTTCTTCCACTTTTACCTGCTGACGTTGGTGATAATCCCCTTCCCTAGATACAGCTTTAAAAATCTCAGTTGTTGATACATCATCTTCTTCACCCTCATATTTTAATTGCTGATCAATCAAGTTTTTCTTAATATCATCTGGAAACTCTTTGTGTAATGATGTCATGAAGTACCTGATTTGGAGACCTCAATGGCACATTTAATTGGATCTGCATAGGTGATCCAATTCCTGAAGCACATGCTACTGACTGTGTATCCAAATCCCCTACCTCATTTGAGACAATATCATGTTCAGCTGGTTCATACGGCACTAGGGCTGCTCCATGTTGCTCTAACTTCCTCTCCATATTTTCTAAATTTTCCTGCATCAATTGAAATTGAAGGGCATATACTGATCCCAAATCTGGTGTTACTGTAGCAAGATCACCCGGATTTACTGTTCCATTGGGATCTGTCATCTTCCCATGATCATTTTTTTTGTCCTTGCACACTGTGTCCACCCTTGTATCCTTAGGAACAGCAGCATCAAATCCATTATCTAACACATACTCCGGAACCCCATTAACAATGGCCAAAATCTCACCCGTTTCACTAGGTTTTACTGTTCCAGTAATGTTCTTTTTATTCCTTGATCCTTTAACTGATCCACCTTGATCCCCAGCTCCCTTATGTGTTCCTGCATCTTCTCCACCTGATTTCACAAGTTTTGCATCTACATTGCTCAAATGACACTCAACCCTAGTTTGTGCACTGCTAGGGTTTATTGTAGCTTCAACAGTTGTGACAGTTTTTTGCAATTGTTGAATATCCTTTGCTTCTTTGTTTTCCATTTCCTTTGTTGCCCTCCTTTGCACTTCCATTGCCGCTTCCTCTTCTCCCCAAGATACTTTAGTAGAATTAACTTCATTGCATTCATCATGTTGTCCAAGATCCCCATAAGTTTGTGGTGGTATCTCTTGGTAAGAATTGTTTGTAATGACATTCAACTGCCTAAATTCCTCTTTACTAGTACCAAATCTCATATTTACCAATCAATAGTCTACTCCTTGTTGGCTTTAGGAGAAGATGAGGGAATCCTAGTTGGACTAGGATTGTTAGCTTTTTCCATAGCATTCTCAATCGCCTTTTTTTTTTACGTGTATTAGTTCATGTTCAGCTTCCCTATTTCCAGTAGAATTAGGACTAGTATCCAACTTTCTTTCCTTAGGTTCCATTGCCCTCTCATGTACCTCCTTAGTTTGTCTTTAAGCTTGTGCCATCTTCTCACCATTGTTGTGATCCTCTCCTTTGCCCTCCGTAATTTGTAGAGGAGGGTTCTGAACCTTCTCTACTTCTAGTGCGTTAAATTTACTCATTGTTGCAATCTCCTCCACTTTACCCTTACCCTTACCTTTGTCCCCTTCTCTTCCAGCTTTGTCATCAATAATATGCTCTCTCTTATCTCTTTGATACTTATTTTTCCTCGCTTGCATCCATTCTTGCTTTGCTTGATTGGTAGTAGGTTTCCTAATTACCTTTCCACTCTCTAATACCTTAGTCTTGTTTGCAGCAGTTCCAACTACATTAGAACTCACCAACAACTCCCTCTCTTTGCCTTGCTTGTTGATCTCTCCGTCGAAAGTTTTTTGTAGTTCTGGATGAACAACCCAGCATTCCTTCTCATTGTGACCTTGTTTCCTGCATGTCTTGCAACAAGCATATAATCATACCTAATCTTCACCCATTTGGACTCCTCAGGACCAGTCTCATCTGCCTTCTCAATGATCTTAATTCTTTGAGGCAAAGTTGCAAGCAAATTTACCTCCACCTTAACCTTAGCACAACTAGGTCTTGTGCCATTTTGTGTGGCAAGATCAACATGTAATGGTGTACCTACTACATTAGCCAAAGAAAACACAAACTCCTTACCAAATAAATTAGGAGGAAGGTCTTGAAAAGAATCCACGCAATTGCAATTGGTGTCTCAACATCTGGAGACCACCAAGGACTCCACTTCGTGCATCTCATCTGCCAAAATTCCCCTTGAGCTTTCAAATAAAATGCAGGCATTGATAGTAGATGAATATAGTCCTCCATCAATGACAATTTGATGAAAACATGTGACTCTTTGATCAAACCTACTGAACTTGATCCTTTGAGTTCGCACTAGATTGGGATTGCCTTCCTCAATTCTTGGATCACATGTTTTCCATAAGAAAATTTTCCTAGGACTGCCAGATGCAATCCTTGTTGTAATATGGATTGTTTAACCTCTGATTTCTTCCATCTCACCATTGGTTCACCATGTAAAACCTCGAGTGGTTTTAAGTTTACACTTGTTACGTGCATGGGAGCATTTAATGCTAGAGGCTGGAATAATTTCGCATAGGATTGGACTGTATTTTGGATTGTAGAATGTTGTTGGATTGATTTAGGATTGAAAGAGGACTACCCAACCTCCGGAGAAGGCTGGGCAGCGGCCGGCCCGACCATGGAAGCTAGGTTTAGGCGTCAAGTTTAGGGTTTTTTAGGAGAGAGAAGAGAGCATTTTTTTCCTCTTTTGACTTTGCACCCCTTTTGGTTGCAACATGATTGTAGACTAAAATTGAAAATTAAATTTCCTAATCATGGATATACTCATATTAAATAAAGTCAAAATATTAATTAACTTGACTGATTTATGTCAATTTCTCCACTTCAACTTGGACCCACTTTCACCTAGTATTATGCTATATAGAAGATGCTCGAAATGCTAGCAGCTCACTACTTGGCCAAAGAAAGAAACAAAAAACTTGGTACAGTTGCTTGATTAAGGCCCGAAAGCATAATGGCGGCATTATCAGTTGTTTCTTTAATTTCTAGGAAGATCATCAAACCTTCCATTCCAACTCCACTTTATCTTAGATCTCTCAAACTTTCCTTCGTTGATCAGGTTATTCATATGTCTATTCCTATTGCATTTTTTTACCCAAAAGTTGGCAATTATGCGTACAAGTCATATGAACCTGCCCAAGTATCTCAACTTCTTGAGAAATCTCTTTCTAAAACACTTTCATTCTATTATCCTTACGCTGGACGGCTAAAGAATGGTTCCTCTGTTGATTGCAACGACATGGGAGTTGAGCTCTCCAACGTTCGTGTCCATTGTTCCATGTCTGAAATTTTCAAACAGCCTTACACTGAAGCAGAACATGTAGTTTTTCCACAAGCGAAACCTCACGACCACAATAAAGGAAATTTAGCTGTAGCTCAGGTAAGCCATTTTGATTGCGGAGGAATAGCAATTGGTGCATGTTTATCACACAAGATTGGAGACGGCTGCACCGCCAGCAGTTTCTTGTACAACTGGGGGGTTTTGAGCCGTGATATAAATGCAACACCATCTCCTCGCTTTATTGGAGAATCCATCTATCCCCAATCTAATGATCCTTCTGTTATATCAAGTATCAAGTACGAAGAACCAAGTGGATATCTAGGGAAAAGGCTTATTTTCCCTGCTACTAAAGTAAACGCTCTCAAAGCAAAATTATCTCTTGAATCAGGAATCCAAAATCCAACTCGAACTGAAGTTGTGAGCGCACTTCTATACAAATGTGCTTTAGCTGCAAGTGGAGCGAATAATGCTGGTTCATTTAAACCATCTACCTTGTTTCAACTTGCAAATATGCGTCAAAGGCTCAACCCACCTTTGTCACACAATGCATGTGGAAGTTTAATCTCTGGTTTTTTTGTGAAAACAACCAATGAAAGGGAACTAAATTATCCAAGATTGATACGAGATATGAGGAAGGAGAAAGAGAAACTTCATGTCCAAGAAAATAATGCTACAAAAAATGCAATTATCTCAGAAGTAGTTGATTCACTTGAAAAAGGAAAGACGCCATTCCATAGCAGTGAAGTTGATGATTATGCTTGTACAAGTATCCTTCCATTTCCTTTTTATAGCACGGACTTTGGATGGGGACGGCCAGCTAGAGTGAGCATGGCAACTGGTCCCTTCAATAGGTTTTTTGTTCTGATGGATAATCAAAGTGGAGGCGGAGTCGAAGCCATAGTCATGCTGGGCGAACAAGACATGGCTACATTTGAAAGAGACCCAGAGCTTCTGGAATTTGCTATACCAATTCCAAATCATTAAGCCATCTTTTGGTCATCCTAAATGTTTTTATATTTATATTTGAAGTCCGTATCAGCTTGTAAAAGTATTTACAACTTATTTGGATAGTTGTTACGCGTAGTTTCATAATGTATCATATTGTATTATATTGTATTGTATTGTATTATTTGGTGAATATAATATTTGAATAAATTATATCGGTTGTCATTATTTCACGAACTCATGCACCAAAAATATAAAAAATAAATTTGTCATATTTGTTGACCTTGGCAGTTCGCACACACATGGCCCATTTACAATTGAGACAGATCCAACATGAGGCCCAACTACTTTTGTTAATTACTTGTATTAAACATATGTAGTCTTAGACTTTATCACAAAGATAGCCATTATTATTCATTTATACATACAGAAGTCGAGGTGGCTGTTTTGTACAATTTTGACATTCTATTTCTCAATCAGATAGAAAAATTCTCTATGCTCTTTCACCTAATTCACCTTGAGCTCATTCTCTACAATAGAAAAAACCTCAAGTTCTCTACTTCTATGGTAAATCAACATGGTATCAGAGCGTATCCCGGCAGTCTGAATCGTCCTAGATGTTTTCATCGGTGATTTTGTTTTAGTTTTGTGTCATCTTAATTCTGATGGGTTTTCCGATGGGTTCGAAAGTTTGGGGATTTTTCATCGGAGCTTCTGTATCATGTATGCCACAAGCTTGTGACTCCACAACTATGCCGGATGTTCGACAATTGCATTTCTAGAATTTAGCTAGCTCGACTACAAAAATTAGGGTTTCTCCATTGCAGATCAATCTCATTTTTCGGTGATCTTTCTCTTTAATTGATGTCTGTTAACTGTGTTGCTTTCATAAGTAATCAAAAATTATTAACTGTGTATCAACATGCATGTTGCTACTGTGTCATCTCTACTTCTTATTTGACTGGTAGTCATTCGACTGCCATTCTCAATCTCTTTCATAGTTTATATCTACATCCTTCAGACACCCTAGGGATTACGTTAGTTTCGGTTCCTTTTTCTTCTGTAGCGTTTAGCGAATGTAAGGAATGGATGTTAATATTACTTTCAGCAAAAATAAAATTCAGCTAATCGATGGAACTTATAATGTCCCAACCCTAATTCTCTACTTCACCCATAAGTGTTAAGGTGCAACAATACGGTTAAATCTTGGATCATTATGCACTCTCACCCTAATATTGCTAAAGCAATACTATATTACAAAATTGCTAAGAGAGTATGGAACAATGTGTTAGAAAAATATGATATTGCCAATATCTCTCAGTATTATAGTCTTCAACGAGCTATCACTTCTGCTACTCAAGGTTTTCGGATATTACAACCTATTATACCAAATGGAGAAGCACAAATATCTTCTAGAAACTTCAAAAGGTCTCCTTTTTTAGTCTAAATTACCTACCAAATTTTAGGGTGAATATATTCCCACTGCTACTTGATCAACAAATTTTCTTCTTATGTCATATCTAACAAGAATCCCTATGAGGTATTACATGGTGACCCTCCTACATATACTCATTTTATATCCTTTGGATGCTTGGCTTATGCTACTATCCTTCCTCCTTATAAAGAAAAACTTCAATCTAGGATTATTATTTCTGTTTTCTTTGGATATGCCTTTGGGAAAAAAGGCTATGAGTTTCTGAACCTCCAGAACAAGACTATTCTCTACTTCAGAGATGTTTCCTTTGTTGAACATATCTTTCGTTCAACCTCTCCTCCTCCTGTTTTCTCCCTTCTTCTTCTTCTTCTTCTTCTTCTTCTTCCACTTTCCCTGATAATCTTCCCCCTTTCTCTTTTTCTCCTCCTTCTCCTTCCTCCTCTTTTATTCCTGCATCTTCTCCTCCTACAAAACTATCTCCTCCTTCACCTGAATCTATGCGTGTTCCTCCACTTAGGAGGTCCTCTAGACCCTCTCAACCTCTTGTCCACCTCCAAGATTATGTTTGTTACTTTGTACCATGCTCCTATCATCTGTTTTTGTCTCTACCTACAGTGAACCTTTTCTCTATAAACCATTGTACAATCAATAGGTTGTGTCCAACCCATCTTTGTAGGAGGCCATACTTAAGGAGTTCTAGGCTTTGTAAGCCAATCACACTTAGGATTTGGTTCCCTTACCTCATGGAAAGAAGGTCATGCCTAGCAAATGGGTGCAAAAAGTCAAACAAAAGTTTGATGATAGTATTGAGAGGTACAAAATCAGTCTAGTGATTAGATGTGACATCCAGAAGGCTGGGATTGATTACGCTAAAACCTTATCCTCTGTTGTCAAGTTCACCACAATTAAATGCCTCCTTACTCCTGGTGCTAAGAAATCTTGGCTTATGTATCAGTTTGATGTTAACAATAATTTTCTCCATCGGGATTTGTCTGAAGAGATCTACATGAAGGTTCCCCATGACCTCACAGTTATTTTGATTCTTCTACTTCTGGCTTTCCCATTGTGTACAAGCTTAAAAAGTCTTTATATGGCCTTAAACAGGCCTCCCATCAATCGTTTGCCAAATTATCTACTACACTTCTGTCAAGAGGTTACACATCCAGTCTAAATGATTATTTCCTCTATACTAAGTCCACATCTACTACTACTATTATCATAGTTGTGTATGTGGATGATATTTTGTTGGTTGGTGATGTCTGAAATGGATTCTCTCAAATGTTTCCTGGAACTCCAATTAGAATTCAAAGACTTGGGTGATGTTAACTATTTTCTAGTCCTGAAAATCTCCAGATTGCCTCAGGGGTTTCTTGTGAGTCAACATAAATTAATCAAGAATTTTTTAGTTGAGTTTCACTGTTCTTCTGCCTCTCCAACTGTGGCACCTTTGGAGCTGCATCTCAAACTCACCCCTGATTCTTGTGAACAGTTGCCTGATCCTAATCATGACATAAGATTGATTGAAAAATTGAATTTCTTGCAACACACTAGACCTAATATATTTTTTTGTACAACATCTCAGTCAATTATTGAATGCTCCTAGAACTTGTCATTTACATATTTCTTTACATCTCTTGTGGTACTCGGTTAAGGACGCTGATAAGGGCATTTTGCTGAGCAATAATCTAGATCTTTCCTTGCTTGATTACTCTGATTCTAACTGGGCTGCCTGCCTTATTCAAAGAGGTATGTCACTGAGTTCTTAATTACTTTCGGTGGTAGTCCTATTCGTTGGAAGTTCAAGAAGCAATTCACTGTTTCCTTATCTTCTGCTGAAGCTGAATATAGAGCTTTGTAGGAAAATTGTGGCTGAGATTTCCTGGCTAGTCTGACTGTTGAGTGACTTAGGTGTTACTGTCACTGGTCATGTTCCTGTCCACTATGACAATCAGGCTGCGATCGGCATTGCTCGGGAGCCTGTCTCTCATGAACGTACTAAACATATTGAGCTAGATTGCCACTTTGTCAGGGAGGGACTTGCAGCTGGCCTTATCTCTCTTCAGTAATTTCTACCGTCTCTCGGCTGGCAAACATCCTGACCAAACCTCTTTCTGGTGTTCAACATTTGAAGCCCTTATGCAAGTTGGGTGTTCATTCACCCCCAGCTTGAGGGGGAGTGTTGATCTGGGCAGTTCACACACATATGGCCCATTTACAATTGAGACAGATCCAACATGAAGCCCAACTACTTTAGTTACTTGTATTAACCATCTATAAAGTTTTGTAGTCTTTACCTTTATTACAAAGATAGCCATTATTATTCAGTTGTATATATAGAAGTAGAGGTGGTTGTTTTGTACATTTTTGACATTCTATTTCTCAATTAGAGAGAAACATTTTCTCTGCTCTTTCATCGATTTTACCTTGAGCTCAATCTCAAGATCTCTGCTTCTATGGTAAATCGACAGTATTACTAAGAAAAATTAGGATAATTATATAAAAAATATGGTAAAACATAAAATGTGATTCTTTAATAATAAAGTACAAATTGAGAGGAATAAACAAAGTAACGACCCCATATTCGTCGTTATGCAACGACGAATTTAATGATATGATATAATAAAATTAAAGTAATAATCAAACTAAATCAATACCATATATTACAATAGGTAACAACAATCCGAACAAGCTGTTAATTTTGTGACTTTCTTTTTGGCTGCTTCATGTATCTGCTGCAGATTACTGCATTTTTTAAACTGCTATTTGAGTTTTTCAAAGATGTGAAAATAGTACGGACTTTGGTAGAAAGCATAGATCATTTTAAGGACAACGATAAATTTTTGCAGTTGCACTTTCATCAATCTCTTCCACAAATATAGATATGTCCTATACGTTTGTTACAAGGGCAATAAAAATCAAATAATTCAATAAGGCATCCCTCTATTGAATTGATTGTCTTCCTCTAAAGAAACCAATTAATTAGTATTATTAGTAATACTAATAATACTAATTAATTAGTATCATTAATAATACTAATAATAAGTTTACCCACTCTATATAAAAATTTATATGTTTACCCGGTTTAGGATCAACTTCAAACTTGTGAGGTTTGAAGTTAGAAGAAAAGAAATTGATCTCAATTGCAATGCACTTATGACCTATAAAGTATAAAGTACAAAAATTGCACTTGAAACAGACTTAAGACTAAATAGGTCAACAAATGTTTTATGCACTCCAAATAGGTTAAGTTCAAATTGCCCGGAAATACAAGCTTGTTCATAGAATTTCAATAATTTAATACACGATTCAACACCTAAATCTACTTGAAAATGAGAATTTAAAATAAACCTTCAAATATCATAAAGTACAAACCTCATTCATTAATTTTTTCAAAATAATAACAAATCTAACAAACCTTTTTTTTTTTGCAATATAAGAAGAAAATAAAATCCTAAGCAGTAGCCAAAAAAAAAGGAACGCCGTGATAACTCACTACTATATACTATAAACCAAACTACTCACAAACATCTCTCAAATCCACCCCACCTTTGTTTTCATAGCAACTAAGAAAAAGTAGAAGAAGACGAAGAAGAAGGAGAGGAGGGTGGAAAATATCGGAAGTTGTCTGTACTTCGAGTACTAGTTAAACTTCTTCTTTTTTAAAGTATGTACAAATCAAATGGGTGCGACAAACTAAGACGCCCCGTAAATTTTCTATAATAGTTTCGATGATACAACACCACCGATAAAGTTTAGTTTGTTAATTTAGAATGTCTAATGGCGTTTGGACATAAGAATCTTAAAATTCGAAAAAATGGTGAAACAAATTTTCAAGTGAAAATACTATTTGAAATTTAGAGTTATATTTGGACATAGATTTCAGTTTGGGTTGTTTTTGAAGTTTTGTGAGTGATTTGAGTAAAAATTTTGAAAAATAACTTTATGCAGTTTTTCAAATTTGCGAAAATTTCCAAAATGCATTTTCAAGTGAAAATTTGAAAATTTTATGAACAAGTGTTGGTTTCGACATAAACTTTTATGTCCAAACGGGCACTAAAGGTCAATTGGCCCAGTTTACCTAAAGTACGCACAATTGTCTCTCCTTCCTTTTTCTTTTTAGTTTTGACATCATGTAACTCCTGCAGAAAGGAATTAGTACAATAAAAACCTTTGAACTATGCATTATTTAGCTAGAACTTACAAAATTTCATTTGGTGGGCACTCAAAATTTAGCAGTCTGACATGCCATACGTTTGACGATTTAAGTAATACAACTAAATGGAAAAAATATTCTTTGGTAAGATCTTATTCTAATAAAAAATAATAAGCTAACATGTCCTCTGCTTTTAAAATTGTAAAATTTCCTTCATGTTTGACCACTCCACATTACAGAGACTACATAAAACTTCAAACCTCTTCAATGGCCAGCCCCTTAGATCTGAAAAAACATGGCCAAATTTGCAATGAAGTATCTCAAATAGCAGTAGTAATAGTGCCATATTTAGAACAAGGACATCTCAATCCTCTCCTCAATCTCTCTCGTCTCCTCTCATCTTACAACATTCCCATATATTTCCTAGGCACTAAAACTAGTAATCGACAAGCAAAATTTCGAGTTTGTGGTTGGGACATTCTTGATTTTCCGACCATCCAATTTCATGACCTGGTACCTTCTAGTTCTTCCTCTATCCTTACGAACTCCTCTGGTGATTCAATAATGGAGAAAATAGGCTCATTTTTCACATCCGTTTTACCACTTCGTGAGCCTATTCGTGATTTTTTGCGAGAAATCTCAAGCACATATAGAAGGACAGTGGTCATTAATGACTCAGGTATATAGAGACGTATTCAGAATTTAAATTTGAGGGTTCAACCTTTATGTTTCGTTGATGCAAAGAGAATCTGTTTCTTGAGTCAAAGATAAATAAGTAGACTCATTTTGGTTGATGGTTTATCATTTGACTCCATTTGTATATATTGAATCTTACCGTCGATTTCATAGCCAAATTTCATTGCTTCCTCTCACATGCATTGTAACTCTTTAAATTATGAGTTCAAAATCAAATATTTGTAAAAGTTTATAATATATTTATACTTTGTTACATTAATTCCGTTAAACTTGAACCCATATTGTAGGCGGTGGTCGAAAAATTGCACTGTTTATATAGATAAGATATTATATTTTAGAGATATATAACACATATTGAACTCCCTTTGCCGGAATTTTTTTCACTTCTTTCGAATTTGAATACCCTCGGGTGAATTCTCGAGGTGAATTCCAAGCTTCGTCACTGATTGCAGGTATGTCATGGGTTGTTCAAGATGCAGTTTCAATGGCCAATACAGAATGTTACTGTTTCCACTCTATTTCTGTTTTCACTGCTCTGTCATTTGCCTGGGAAACAACAAGAAAACCTCTTCCATCTCCAGTGGCTGAAATAATAGCAGAGCTTCCTCCAAGGGAAAACACTTTTGATTCAGAAACTTTAGAATACATAAAATTGCAGCGTGAGACAAGAGATTTTTATTCTGTTGGTCTTCATAATTCTTGCAAAGAAATAGAAGGTGTTTTTATTGATTTGCTAGAAAAACAAAGAGAAAACAAGCAATGGGCAATTGGTCCATTAAATCCAGTTGAAATATTCAAGAAAGAAGCTGGATTGTATAAAAAAGATGACTTGTTTTCATGGCTTAATAAACAAGATTTAAATTCAGTGATTTATGTTTCATTTGGGTCCACAACTACACTATCAAATGAACAAATCAATGAGCTGGCACTTGGTTTAGAACAAAGTGGACAAAAGTTCATATGGGTTTTAAGAGAAGCAGATAGAAAAGGGGGTGACAATGTCAAAAAAGGAAGTAACTTTGAGTTACCAAAAGGGCATGAAGAGAAAATAGAAGGAAAAGGGTATATAGAAAAGGATTGGGCACCCCAATTGGAAATCTTGGCACATCCATCAATTGGTGGATTTATGAGTCATTGCGGGTGAAATTCTTGCATAGAGAGCATTTCAATGGGAGTTCCAATAGCTGCTTGGCCGATACATTCGGATCAGCCAAGAAACACTGTGCTGATACCAAAGGTATTGAAAATTAGCATCGTTGTGAGAGATTGAGAAAATCGAAATGAATTGGTTAATGCTGTGAAAATTGAAAATGCAGTGAGAACTTTGATGGGTTCGGCAGAAGGAGAGGAGCTGAGGCGCAGAGTGGCAGAGTTGAGTGGTGCAGTGAAGAAATCAGTTATAAACGGCGCCAGTCGTAAAGAATTGGATTCCTTCGTTGCTTATATTACCAGATAAATTTACCTTTTGAGTTTAAAAAAATTATGGAAATAAAGGAGAATTTTCAGAGTGTTGCAGTTTTAATTTAGAGTTTATTTATGTGCAATGACTTGATCAATATACAACAACAACCCAATATAATCTTATTTAGTGGGATCTGGGAAGGATAGTATGTACGCAGAATTTACCCTTACCCTAAGGTAGAAAGGTTGTTTCCAAATAGACCCCCGACATTTTTCTCTACAAGAACTTCTCACCTTACTCTTGGGGAGACTCGAACTCACAACCTCCCGTGTTGTCAAGTAGTATCGCTATATAAATTAGGTCAAACACAGTAACTTAGAAAATAAAATGTTAATTTATTATAACAAATTAAATTTATGTAACAACTTGTTAGGATGAAATCATATTGATAGCCTTTACCTATATTCTATGTCATTGGGAAATGGCTTCAATTATTTGTCTCCTTGTGTGAGGTTGTTTAATGTATGTCTGCCTACGAAAGGCCTGCGTTTTAAAGAATTTTATACGTAAGGGACAGAAATGATATTAATTTACAATTAATAAAACAGTGAAAGCTAGAACTAAACGAAGTGAATACTTAGAAAGGTCTCTTTCTCTCTCTTCCTCCCTCTCTCTCTTCGACTTCAACTTCCATCTCTCTTGTTAACACCATCGGCACCACCTCCGAGTCGCCGGAACCTACAGGTAAGTAGCCCTCTCTCTCTCTCTATGCTCGGAACACTGTTCCGGCAAAGTTTCCGTCAACAGTGGTCTCTCACGGTGGTCTTTCTTCGACACCTCCTACACCACCGAGACACACAACGTCAGGCGCACACCCCCTGCAAATTTCGTCGCCGGAATCTGCCTCACGCGCCGCCGCGACCACCCACGTGCCGCCAGTGACATCCACGCGCCACGCGCGTGAGCCCTTCTCCGGTCACTTTTTCGACCGGCTCCTTTTGGACAGTTTTTTCCCTCCACAATTCCGACCAACTTGGTACTCCCGGAATATTCCCCTGGTCACTTTCATTTTACACTGTCCACTTAGCCACCTCATTTTTCTCACTGCTTACCCACAGCAGATCTCGGTGCTGTCCAGAGGTCTGGAATTTTTGTTTCCGCCAGAAATTTTTCTGGCAACCCCTGCACTTTTACTTTTTAGTCTCTCTCTGCTTTTGTGGGTTGTTTTCTTGGACAGGTGCCTATTTCACCGGTGAGGATCTCCGGCATCTCTCGTTCAGACTCGCGGCAGGACGCAATAGAGCTGCACGTTCTGCTAAGCTTCTGGAAAACTTGGGCGCATCAAAGCACACTTTCAGGTTTTTCCACCGGGAGTTGGTACCTCCCGCTCTCTTGCTTACTTTGTGCACCTTTTTGCGTATTTTAGCTAGCATTTCGAGTGTGGTCTATTCTGTTGTTATCTAGTTTGCACCTTTTGCGTTTTTCGCTATAGTGCGTGTGTGTGCCACTGTACCCCATAGTCGGTTGGTGGGATAGTGGCCGCGGCGGGGGATAATAGCGTAAGATCATGTCCTCAGTGGGTGGGGGTGGTAGCGGGGGTGAGTAGGGGAGCAGGGGGTAGTCCTACCGGCAGGGCGGGAGGTAAGGGTGGGAAGAGGGTAGCGGACGCCCAGAGATTAAGGATTGGGTCATGGAACATAGGCACTCTGACGGGTAAGTCCATAGAGTTGGCGAAGGTTCTTCAGAAGAAGAGGGTTAACATAACGTGCGTCCAGGAGACTAGGTGGAAAGGGTCGAAAGCGCGGAATGTAGATGGGTTTAAGCTGTGGTATTCTTGGGTCGTGAGGGGTAAGAATGGAGTGGGCATCTTGGTTGATAGGGACCTAAGGGAGTCCGTGGTCGAGGTTAGGCGAGCGAATGATAGGTTAATGTCTATTAAGCTGGTTATTGGGGGTGGCGTCCTCAACGTCATCAGCGCTTACGAGCCGCAAGCAGGCTTAGACGAGGAGGCTAAAAGGCGCCTTTGGGAGGACTTAGATGATCTGGTGGGTAGTATTCCCCAATCTGAGAAGTTAGTTATTGGAGGGGACTTTAATGGCCATACTGGGGTTGAGGCTGGTGGCTACGATGAGGTGCACGGTGGCTTCGGCTTTGGGGCCAGGAACGGAGGAGGCACTTCGCTGCTTGATTTCGCCAGGGCTTCCGAGCTTCTGATTGCGAACTCGACATTCCGGAAGAGGGAGGAGCACTTGGTCACCTTCAAGAGTTCGGCGGCGAGGACTCAGATTGATTACATCCTCATCAGAAGGAGCGATAGAGGTTTGTGCAAGGACTGCAAGGTTATCTCGGGAGAGTCTCTTTCAACTCTTCATAGACTCCTAGTGATGGATGTCGATCTCTGGGTGAAGAGGAAGAGGAGGGGCACCCGGGGTCAACCGCAGATTAGATGGGGTGCTTTGTCTAAGGAGAAAGCACAGGAGTTGGAAAGGAGGTTAGTGGAGGGCGGATCTTGGAGAAGTTATGGGGAAGCGGACGCTATGTGGACAGTGACGGCGAACTTGGTTAGGGGGGTAGCACGGGACGTGCTCGGGGTAGCTAAGGGATATTCAGCCAGACATCAGGGTGATTGGTGGTGGAACGAGGTAGTCAAAGGAAAAGTGGAGGTGAAGAAGGCGGCGTTCGCTAGGTTGGAAGGGAGCACAAGCGAGGAGGAGCGGAGAGCGAACAGGTTGATCTACAAGGAGGCGAGAAGAGAAGCTAAGATGGCAGTCACGGAAGCTAAAAACGCGGCGTTCGGTCGCATGTATGAGGAACTAGGGGAGAGAGGTGGGGATAAGAAGTTATTCCGGTTGGCTAAAGTAAGGGAAAGGAAGGCACGTGATCTAGACCAAGTTAGGTGTATCAAGGACGAGGATGGTAGAGTTCTGATGGGGGAATCTCAAATCAAACAGAGGTGGCAGGCGTACTTTCGGGACCTTCTTAACGAGGAGGGGGATCGAAGCATAGAGCTAGGGGAGTTGGGGCATTCAGAGCAACATAGAGACCTTGGATCTTGCAGGCGCATTAGGGTGGAGGAGGTCTTAGGGGCGTTGCGTAGGATGAGTAGGGGTCGAGCGACTGGGCCTGACGAGATACCGGTGGAATTCTGGAAGTGCATGGGTAAGTCTGGAGGGGAGTGGCTCTCTAGGCTGTTCAATGCGATCTTCAAGACTAAAAGGATGCCGGATGAGTGGAGGTGGAGTACAGTGGTGCCCTTGTACAAGAACAAAGGGGACATCCAGTGCTGCAACAACTATAGGGGTATCAAATTAATAAGCCACACGATGAAGGTTTGGGAGAGAGTGATTGAGGCGCGGGTAAGGGAGGCGACATCTATATCTGGGAACCAGTTCGGTTTCATGCCGGGCCGCTCCACCACAGAGGCTATTCACCTAGTCAGGCGGCTGGCGGAGCAATTCAAGGATAAGAAGAAGGACCTTAACATGGTTCTTATCGACTTGGAGAAGGCGTATGGCAAGGTCCCGAGGGAGGTGCTATGGAGGTGCTTGGAGGCGAAGAGCGTGCCAGAAGCCTATATCAGAGTAATCAATGACATGTATAATGGATCTAAGACTAGGGTTAGGACGGTGGGTGGCGTATCAGACCATTTTCCTGTGGTAATGGGGCTCCATCAAGGATCGGCGCTGAGCCCCCTCTTGTTTGCCTTAGTAATAGATGCTCTAACCCGACATATCCAAGGGGATGTGCCTTGGTGTATGCTTTTTGCTGATGATATAGTATTGATAGACGAGACGAGGGTCGGTGTTAGTGAAAGGTTAGAGGTATGGAGACAGACCCTCGAGTCTAAAGGTTTCAAAATAAGCAGATTTAAGACAGAATACCTGGAGTGCAAGTTTGGCGATGAGCCGAGCGAGGTAGGCATGGACGTGATGATTGGTTCTCAGGCCATCGCCAAGAGGGACAGTGTCCGATATCTTGGGTCTGTGATTCAGGGGGACGGAGAGATTGACGGGGACGTCACCTATCGAATAAGAGCGGGGTGGTCAAAGTGGAGGCTTGCTTCAGGGGTCCTGTGTGACAAGAAAATTCCACACAAACTCAAGGGGAAATTCTACAGAGCCGTGGTTAGACCTACGATGTTGTATGGGGCGGAGTGCTGGCCCGTGAAGAACTCCCAGGTTCAGAGAATGAAGGTTGCGGAGATGAGGATGCTTAGGTGGATGTGTGGGCACACCAGGCTAGATAAGATTAAGAATGAAGTTATTCAACAGAAGGTAGGGGTGGCCCCGGTAGATGAGAAGATGCGGAAAGCGAGGCTGAGGTGGTTCGGGCATGTACGGAGGAGGGGTCCCGATGCCCCGGTGAGGAGCTGCGAGCGGCTGGAGATTGTTGGCGATCGGCGAGGCGGAGGGAGGCCTAAGAAGCATTGGGGAGAGGTGATTAGGCAGGACATGACTAGAATGCAGGTTTCCGAGGACATGACCCTTGATAGGGGAGTCTGGAGGACTAGAATCAGTGTTGTAGGCTAGGGGCTCATAGAGTGCTTCGTACGCCACTCCGGGGTTGGGTGTGGGACAGCAGGGTTATCCATAGATGATTTGTGTTTTAGCTTATGTCCCCCTTATAGTTGTTAGTATGGTAGTTACTGTTTGTTATTACTGCATGCGATTGTATTTATGTTTCTTATGTTTACATAATTATTTACGTTATTTCTGCGGGATTTACTAATGCTTTATTGTTTTGTTTTGTTTTGTTTTTGTTTCTAATTTTGTCTTTGTTTTTGTTTTAATGCTGCTTTCCATTTTATCCTATGCGCCGAGGGTCGACTGGAAACAGCCTCTCTGCCCTTTCGGGTAGGGGTAAGGCTCGTCTACAAATTACCCTCCCCAGACCCTACCTGGTGGGAATAGACTGGGTAGTTGTTGTTGTTGTTGTTGTTGTAAAACAGTGAAAGCTAAAAGGTTTGATCAAACGCTACATTGTTTAGCATTGTCGTCATCTTCTTGGGCTTCATTATTATGGAGAAAATCAAATAATGTAGAGTTCACAATTTGCTTGAAGAATTTAGCATATAAATCTAAAAATTTACATTATAAGTGCGATTTTAACTTCTTGTAGCAATAATTAACTATTTTTTTGGTTAACTTATATATATATATATATATATATATATATATATATATATATATAAACATTCACAAAATTACATCTATACAGGGGATGAGATTTCCTGCCTGTTGATTATCATCAATGTTTGCCAAATTCTTCCTATTACAAATATTGATTTTTCTTTCAAAAATGTTTCCTAAGATGTCTGCCAACATTGCTTCGTTTGCAAATGCATGTGGGACTGCCAAAATTGGGTATTGTCAAAAACTTCCTTCATATCTCTTTCCTTTGCAAGGAGGTCCGTCACTTGATTCTGCTCCCTGTAGCTATGACCTATGACTGGGTTCCCCAACTGCTTCATCAAATACCAGCATTCAGAAATTATGGTGTGGTGAGTTAAGTTTCCATTCTTTAACATTTCCAACTCTATTTCAGAGTCAGTGTGAATCATTGGAGGTGCAAAGCCTTGATCTAGGGCTATTTTCAGCCCCGACCATAGGGCTTAGAGCACAGTCCTCAGACTATCAGTGTTTGGGAGCCCCCTCAAAAAGCATAAGATCCAGTCACCCTACTATTTCTGAATACCCCTATACCGTTTTCCTTCTGTAAAGGCATGCAGCCCCATCAGTGTTAAGCTTATAATAGCCTTTATTTGGTGGTTGCAACTTTAGATATAAGGTGGTTGTTACTCGAACATGCCTTAAAGTGGCTGCTACATGGTAGTATTTAACAATCTTAGTTATTGTTTATGAACATGAATATGATTTTTCCTCTTTTCCATGAAATTAGAGTTCCTAGTAAACCAGATTGCCCAGAGGCGGAAGTACAATAGTTATGTTCAGTTGATGCAAGCATTTTTAGTCCACATTTCGGAGTCTATGCCAATTTGGAATAGAAAAGGGATTTGCACTAACGCTAGGCTTTTGAGTGCAGTTGTGTAACAGATGCTGCAGAACGTTTTGGCATTGGCACATCCAAATAAGATATGGTTTATGTCTTCTATTGCATGATCATTAAAGTAACAATTAGGGATCATTCTCAGGCCAATATAATGTAAGTGATTCCATATAGGCAACGTGTTTTGTTGCATGATCCATATGAAGAGCTTGATTTTATTAGGGGTCTTTAGTTTCCAAATCCGGCTGAAGTTGTCTTCATTAAAATTATCATTGTGTATAAGTGCATCAAATAAGAGTATACTAATTTGGTACTAAACGTGCCATTGGGGTTAAGGTTCCAGATTAGTTTATCCTCAACAGAGGTGGAGGTGAGGATGAAGGTACTTTATATTATCAAGGCGATGTCGTATAGGATTGGATAGGGAATTTAGCCGAAATCCTAAACCCCATTTGAGAACACTTTATTAATCTTGTTGTTCATGTCTCTGATGGGCCATTAGAGAATTTATCCAGAGGTTGCATCATGGATATCCATAAGTTAGTAAAAAATCTAATCTTATCCCCTTTTTGAACCACCCATCTAGTGCAATTTGTGCAGATATTCCAGCCCTCCTGAATATTTTTTCAGGTTCTAGTTTTAACCTTAATCCTACTCCCTCCTCCATTGTAGTGTTTACCCATGAGCACTCTAGTCCATATGGAGATAGTATTATTGTAGAGTCTCCAAGAAAGACAGGTGTGGCATGTTTTGTTCTTTAGGTGCGACTGTTGGAGACCCAGCCTTCCCTCGTTCTTCAGTTTGGTAACAATGGCCCACTTGACCATGTGTAACTTCCTTTACATAGGAGTGGTACCCCAAATAAAATTTCTTTAGATTTTATCAATTTTGTTTTTTATTCGAGAGAGTAACTGGATGTATTTTGTGGCGCGATTTGGGATGCTACTAAGGCAGGACTTGACCAGAGTGGTTAGACCATCTATATTCTAGAACATGGTTTTCCATCCTGTCACTTTACTATTTAGGTTATCCATGATGAACTGGAAGTCACTATTCCTAGGCCTTTTAGTGAAGACGGGGAAACCAAGGTATTTCCCAAAGTCATTAGCACCTTTGATACCTACAATGGCATTGCAAGATGTGGCATATTCTGCTTGGCAATTAGAGGAAAATATCACTTTGGATTTCTGTGGTTGACCTTCTACCCAGATGAAACATTGAAATTGCCCAAAATATCTAGGATTGTCTCATAGTTTCTTTTATTGTCTCTAGAAAAAATAGTGAGGTTATCAACAAAGAATAGACGAGAGATTCTAGGCCCTCCCCTGTTGATATTGATAGGGAACAAATCCTTATCAGTTATAACATTATCAATATCTCTGGAAAGCCTTTCCATGCATATGATGAACATGTAGAGAAACATAGGATCCCCCTGCGTAACGCCTCTACTGGGTTTGAAGTAATCAGTTTGGGTACCATTGACAAGTATAGAGGTGGAGCTTGTAGTGACACAAAACATTATGAGGGTGTTTAATGGGGAACATGAAAAAGAGAGGGGATTCTCTGATGAAAGATTATTCTAACCTAACAAAAGCCTTATCTAAGTCCACTTTCAAGATCATGTTGGTATTCTTACCTTTCATGTTTTGGAAGTGGGTAATGTAATCTTGGATCACAATGGCTTTATTAATGACTCTTCTATTGGCTAGGAAGATGGATTGAGTATGGCCAATGATGTTTTGAAGCTTTGATTCTACTTACACTGATCTTAGTGATCAACTTATATAGTGTGTTGCACAGACCAATTAGTCTGAAGTTTTTCAGCATAGAGGCATTAGGTCATTTAGGGATGACGCAAAGATTGGTTTGGTTTATTTATGGAGGGACCATTCTTGTGGAAAAGACATTGTTGCAGAATTAGATTATACTATTAGAGACTATGTAATAGTACTTCTAATAAAAGAAGGGTGGAGGCATCAGGCCTAGGTGCCTTCATGGCCTTGAAGGAGAATAGAGCGCACTTAATCTTAGAGAGCCAAAGGGTGGATCAGTGGTATCCTACCCCTTGATATTCAGTACATTATTACTATCAGTGATGTGGATCATGTTCAACATTAAGCTATGAAGTTCAATGGTATAGATCTTGGTGAAGTAGTTAAGGATTGTGTCTTTAATGACCTTAGGATTTAGAATATTATTCCTAACCTCCTCCTTTAGGGACATGATCATATTCCGTTTTCTTCTGTTAAGTGTTTATATATGGAAGAATTTAGTGTTAGTGTCACCCTCACTTAACCAACTAATTATGGATTTAAGCTTCCAGAAGACTTCTTCACTCATTAGAATGACAGAGATGTCATGTTGGAGCTTGGCTTCAAGCTCTTGCAGGAAGGTGCTAAATGGGTAGGCATTGGACTTCTCAATGCCAAAAATTCTGGCAAGGATATACCTTTTCCTATGGAAGATGTGGCCAAAGACATGTTTATTGGCAATGATATACCTTTTCCTATGGAAGATGTGGCCAAAGAAATGTTTATTCCAGTCAGCTACTTTATTGGTAAAAACAGAAGACAGCTTTCAGGATATTAGTACTAGCATCGAAACTGTCCTCCACAAGAGGGAGGAAGTCAGGGTGGCTGCATAACATAGATTGAAACTTAAAAGGCTTGTTTTCCCTCTTGCGATTCTTTTGGATTAGACTTAAAAGAAGAGGATATTGGTCTGAGTGAGTCCTAGGAATATGTGTAACGGTTGATTCGGGGAACTCCTTAATCCAAGAATCTGTTGCAAAGCACCTATCAAGCCTTTCTAGGATTAGGTCTTGCTTATTGGAGTATTTTTTTTATTAGACCAAATATATTTAGAGCCTTTAAAACATAGGTCCACCAATTTGCAATTGTTCAAGCATTTCCAGAATCTATTGCTTCTATTAGTGCTCAAGTTATTACCCCCAAACTTATCCTTGGATTTTAGCAGTTCATTGATTGGGGGTGGGTGGAGATGGAAAAGATTGAGAAAGAGTTTTAAAAAATATTTTCCATTCTCTTGATAGGGAAAATATTTTTCTCTAATTTGAGAAAAACGAATTCGTAAAGAAAATATTTTTCAAACATGAAAAAATTAGAATATATGCCCAACTATGCCTCCTAAGAGGTCTAGCAGTCGTTGCAAATATAATCTGATTTACAAAGCCGGAGTCGAATCCCTGTGACGACTCGACTCGTTGTCACGTGAGTTACCGTCCCGTTTTCCCCATTTTATGCTTCGTCATGTGTTATTATATGTGTTTGGTGAGTTTGAAGTGTTTCGGATTGAATTTGGATAGAAATGAGACAAATAGTCTCTTTAAGGAAAGTTTAAGTTGGAAAAGTCAACCGGACGTTGACTTGTCAGTTAGATGGCTCAAAATGGATTTCCGATGATTCAATTAGCTTCGGGAGATGATTTGTGACTTGGAAGAGAAAACAGAATTGAATTTTGAGGTCTGGTGTAGAATTTGGCTTGAATTGGCAAGGTTGAATTTTCGCGAATTCTGGTTGATAGGTGAGATTTTTATCTGAGGGCCGGAATTGAATTTTGACAGTTATAGTAGCTCCGTTAGGTGATTTTTGATATGTGTGCAAATTTTCAAATCATTCGGAGGTGTTTAGGTCGGGTTTTGGATCAAATGCAAGTTTCGGAAGTTTTAGTTTAGCTTAGGCTTGAATCCGTGGAAATTTGATGATTTTAATGTTTTGTGATAGTGTTTTTATGTTTTGAGGAAGTTCAACTGAGGTATTAGAACATAATTGTGATTTTGGTTGAGGTCCCGAGGGCCTCGAGGTGAATTCGGGTGGTCAGCGGGTCTTTTTTGGAATATTTGAACTGCTGATTACTGGTATCTGGTGTTGTCCATCGCGTTCGCGAAGCAGAAATTGGCTTCGTTGACTTTTGGTCTTCGCATTCGTGAAGAAGGAATTGCCATCTGGGACATTTGTTTTTCGCGTTTGCGACTGTGATTCGCGTTCGCGAAGAAGGAATTTTCTATCGCGCAGGTCCTACTTCGGAAGCTCATATCGTTTGCTCCACAAAGAAATTTGGGGTTGATGTAAAAACAAAAAGTTGTAGATCTTTGAATCTAGTTTTCAGAAAAATTTATAATAGGCATTTGGACATCTGTAGCAAAAGTTATGATCATTTTACTAGAAGGCTATCTAAGAAGAGTTTGAAAGATTTCTTGGAAATGTGTTCTTCGCGAACGTGCAGGGAGACCGCGAACGCGTAGAAAAAAATACCTGGGCAGCATATTAAAGTCCAAACTCGTCTCACTCTTTCATTTTTGGGCAAAAGGAGCTCGGGTGAGGCGATTTTTCATGTGATTTTCAAGGAAAACATAGGGGTAAGTGTTCTTAACTCAATTTTGGTTGTATAACTCGAATCTATTGCAAGTTTTAGTGTTTAATTTGAGGATTTTTGTTGGAAAGGGTAGAAAACCCTCTTGGTTAGAATCAGCAATTTAAGGGGCCAAAAGAACCTCGATTTTTGTGAATTTTATATGTACGGATTTGTGGCGAGACAAGGATCCTGAAAATGTAAATTTCGTGATTTTTTTAGAAGTGGGCCCGGGGCTCGGGTTTTGCCAACTTTATGTTTTTGGGTGTATTTCGATTGTTTTCTATTAGCTATTGCCCATTTGCATATTGTGATTTATTCTCTCTATTTTTGGCTAGATTCGACGCGCGTGGAGGCCAACTTGAGGAGCAAAGGCGTCACGAGCTTGAGATTTTGCTGGTTCGAGATGAGTAATACTTGGGAATGATATCCTGAGGGTTTGAAACCTCGGATTTGCACATCTTAGTGATGTATTTTGGTGACTTGCACCCTGGACTTGAGCGTGGGGTAGAGCACCGTTGGGGATTATGACTTGGTCCGTTCCGGTTGTTGGTATTTACCGCAAAATTTCAGATGACGTATTTTTATCATTATGACTTGGGCTCATTGCCATACTTGGGGCTTATTGCCAATTATTTGAAATCCTGGTATATCACATTGTGACACTATATGAGGCATGACACGTACTCCATGGCTAGTGCGAGGTCATATATGTGGGAAATTGTGACTCGGTTCAATCCAAGGGATGAATTATTCTATTATGGCGATTGCTTCGCATCCTATGTTGATGTTATCTGGGATTGGTGCCATTTTTGGGCCCTGTGACGACTTGTAGAATCCTGTAAAGATTGATATTTCAGAGTTAGCATGATTTTCATACTAATTGCATTCAGTCCAGGGTTTTTAATACTATTTTTGCAAACTCAGCCAAAATTCCATGTTTTGAAAACACAAATGATTCTTAAATGATATTTCGGGATGAAGATCATTATCTCACTATTTTTTGGACTGTATTATTCTTGGAACAGTGGTAACTATTTGCACCGTGTATTGAAATGGAAACGGTGGTAACTATTGGCACCGTGTATTGAAATGAAAACGGTTTTAACTACTGACACCGTGAATTGTAATGGAAATAGTGGTAACTATTAGCACTGTATGATATTGCGCTTGGACTGAAGGAGCCCCTCTGGAGTCTAAGCCCTACCCACAGTGAGTGCCGTAGACGTTAAATCATATGCATGGTTGGCTCGGGCTGCGCACCGCAGCGTATTCATGTGCATTGCATTGCATTCATGAATTTGCTCTTGTTTGAACTACGTGGCACGACATTGATCACTCATATATCATTGGCATACATACTATTACTTTCCTTTTTGACCAGATACCCTGGTGTTATATGTTAAGGAGTGCTGAGCCAAGAGGCTGATGTTGGATATTGTGAGTTGATATTGATCCCGAGAGGCAGGTTTGTGACTACTTCCTACCTGTTGAATTTACCATTGAATTTGTTGAAAAAGCATATTTTCAAAAGAGAATCTTTGTACAGAACTTGGGATTTTCTAAAGGGAGTTTTCACAATATTTCGGTTTTTCTCAAAAAAAGGGTTGTACTATTCCTTATAGCATTTTTGTGTGCGCATACGTGTTTTCTCATCGCTCAAATATTATAATCTCTTATTACCACCGAGTTGGAAGTACTCACTTTACTCTCTGCACCTTGAGTGCAGTTGCAAGTATTGTTTACCCGGTAGTGGGTTGTTAGCAAGACCGAGGGCTATATTTTGGTAGCTGCGCAATGTGACCGCCAGCGTTCATGGCACCATATTCTGACTTTGAGTTCCAGTATTGCTTTGTATATATATTTTGTTGGCCAATAGTAGTGTCCCTACTCATTAGATGCTCGTGACTTGTGACACCCCGGTCGGGTTGTATTTGAATGAAATTTCATAGTTAAATGTCATTCAGTGGTATTTCTATTCATTTATGTTTGATAGCTTCTTAAAGAGGATATTTGGGGTTGGCGGCTGGCCTTGTCTTCACGAGAGGTGCCATCACGACCGGGTATGGAATTTGGATCATGACAAGTTGGTATCCGAGCATAGGTTACTAGGTCTCATGAGTTTTGAGCAGGGTTAGTAGAGTCTCGCGGATCCGTACGGAGACGTCTGTATTTATCCTCGGGAGGCTGCAGAACCTTTAGGAAAATTCCACATTCTTGGAATTGTTATCGTGCTACTTGATTCAGCTTGGAATATAACTCTTGAAATTCCTTCCTCACGTTTGTATTCGCACATGAGCGCTCAGTATCAGATGTGCCTTGGTGGCTTGTGATTTCCCGATAGAGGTGCGAGATGTAGTATCCGTGAGTTTCATGTTGGGCCAGTTTGGAGGACTTGAGGCCGGATATTTGCCTATGGTTTGAGCACCGAGGTGTTGATTGAGTGAGCAAGTGTTTCAAACTTATATGTTCACTGTTGATCTTATTAGCCGGAATGGCAACCAGATACCCATGTGATGAGTATGTTAGTACCGTGGGGTATATCTATGTGATCTTGGTAGTGATGAGAGAGTCTGCTGAATAATGGATGAGTTGTCGAGTGTTCGGCTCCTATTGTGATTTTATGTGTAGTCCGAGTTATGGACGCGTGAAGAATATTTCATGTCTCTTAGTTAGCAACTAAAGTACATTCCATGTGGCAGTGTGAGTATAGACTTAGAAAGACTAAATGTATGTGTATTACGTATATGATGGTGAAAGGTATGTGTTTTATTTTGAAAGTATTGGGACGCTTAAGAAACTGGACTCAGCTGATGTGGAAATGAATACGAGGTTTGTAGAGAATGTTAGTGCTAGATGATCTGTGTATTCACAAAACTTATAAATGATTTGAGTTTGATCTCATTGTGGCATCATTAGAGTAAAAGTGCTATGATTTTTTATGAATGCCTTAATATATGCATTCGAGCCAAGTTGGGGAGGTTGCTGTTGGTCAGCTCATTGCATGGTTATGTACTATGTTGGTTCCGTTTTGAGGTATGATGGTGGATCAATTCTGATTATAGAAATTGAGCCGAGGATGTCACGCGTGAAGGAAAATTTATACAAAGGTTATATGGTGATTTCGTGATGTGAAGAAATACTAAGATGTTTGAAGCTGTTGTTCATAAGGAATGCTCAGTGTATAGGGAAGGAAAATTGTTGTTTATAGCTGTATGAGATCATGTTCTGCGGTGTCAGAGTACTAATAAGGCACGAGTGGTTCTGTTCGTTAAGGCAGGTAAATTTTAGTTGTTCAAGAGTGAATGACTCTCGAGATTGGTTTTATTGTGCCCAAGATTTTGCATGTAACAATCAGGTGTCTTAAGTTTATGTATGTGGCTAGAGACTGTGTATTCATTAGAAAAGATCAAGACTTGTGGTATTTTATATTAATAATGGGATTCTACGTATCCGTATTTAGAAGGTAATGGTAACGAATTCAGATTCGCAGGAGGTTCTTCAAGGTAAAGCAATCTGGAATATCGTATTTCTCGTAAGCGTTCGAGAGGGTATTCACTGGACTAGGGGTCTTACGTGCGAGTCTCGTGTGGTAACCTGAGTCGAGGTATTGTGGTGCTACAGCAAGGGAGAATATCAAATTTATGATGAGTCATGAAGGAAATGAGATAAATGGAATAGCTTGATAATAAACCAAATAGTTATGGAAAGGATATGTTTAATTCTTGTATGTGTTTGAGGTAATGAGTGTTACAGGGATTGTGCATCAAAGCTTTTAAGCGTTGGCAGCTTGCTAAACTTAATCTGGATAGAAGGACTTAGTCCTGGCAGTTTAGCTTGTGCAATGGAATTGGGAGAAAGAGTTCTTGATGTGTTTCACCGTGGTTTGAAAATGGGCATGTTATCCTAGTATGGTATGGTCTGTGTGTTATGATATGGAGAATTGAGAATTGCGGGTTCAAGGCTTTGGTTCTGTTCATAATGGGAAATCATTAAATTTTTGAGCAACACGGATAGCTTCGGGTGAGAAAAGAATCAATCTTCAGATGATTAAGGTGATGTAAATTGATGATACGTCAGTATTATTGCGGCATTTTCATTTTGGATCGACTGCGGATATTTGAGTTTGTTGACGACACAGAAAATTTTGAATATCTTTCTTGGTATGAATGGATACTTGATGTGCGTTATATATTCGTACAGCAGAGTGTGGGACCAGTCATAGTGATTCATGTGTTATATGTTTTGGAGACTAGAAGTTCTTATGATCCGACCATGCGGTGGTTGTGGGTCGTGTATATCGACATCGTCTTGCAGTTGTGGGAAACGGGAGGTCTGAGTGGATTTTTCTTTGCTTGGTATGTTAAATTTGGGTGA
Organism: Nicotiana benthamiana; assembly: GCA_034376525.1. Classification (NCBI taxonomy): domain Eukaryota; kingdom Viridiplantae; phylum Streptophyta; class Magnoliopsida; order Solanales; family Solanaceae; genus Nicotiana; species Nicotiana benthamiana. Next base: position 10,282,115 of record CM067331.1, on the reverse strand, counting down.
TGATATTAGATTGTAGAGTGGTTGTTCCGGGGTCATATGGTCTAGACTAATGTGTAATGGGAAATGTCAGAAAATGCCACCGGCTGCATGGCAAGGTGGATCGGATTATGTTCTAGCGGGGTAGCTTCTATTCCTGAGACTAGCAGATAGCTGGCAAACATTACCTAATGATTGGGCCGTCGTGACGGATGTCAGTGTAGAGTTTTCTACCATTGAGCCAATTCCAGTATTGAGGGACTTTTCGGATGCGTTTCTTGCGGCCGAGCATGAGGCTATATGTGTTTATTGTAATGAGCAGATTTGACTCGATGTGCGTCTCCTTTTATGAGATATATGTGCGGATCGGGTGGCACGCCGCAACGGGTATGGTATTTTGATCAGGTGGCACGCTGCCACGGCTATGTCATTTGGACCGGGTTGCGTGCAGCAACTGTGTGATGTGGAGAATAGTTTCCTATATGTTACTTTGTATGCCTTGTTTCCTAGTTTGTGAGGGAAAAAAATCCGTATTCGGTGTTGCTCGGGAAATAACGCATTGGTTGTGTCCTTTTAAGATTGAATAATGTATACTACTTGCTTCGCCGTGGGTGTGATGGATTTCTTGTGTTCACACCTTAATCTGTGTGTGGCTGTCTGTGTTGAGCATGGTGACTTGAGGTGCTTCATGGGTAATAGTGGTTGGATAGAATCGCGCGGTGTGGGAAAGCCACGTGATGTTATGACCTTTCGAGGAGGATTCAGGTACTCTATTTCTATGATATGAGATGAGATCTCAGTTCTGTGTTGTGATCGTACGGAGGAATTTGAATTACAGCTCTTTCGTTTGAGTCAGTTGTCATGGTTCGAGTGTGTTCAGATCATTTCGTATTGGTGCATGTGCTGAGCACGTTGTGGCTTAGGATGGAGTTAGGGTGTCGTATCACCAGAGTGGCATGATGTAGTTGAGATAATTATCGGGGTCATTAATGAGAATGAGCATATTTGATTTTAGCTTGTTAGAAAGATAATATCGAGAGTTGGATCCGAAATCTGTTGTAGTGTCAGTCAGAAAGGAAATGGACTCATGAATGGGTGATCTGAGAGATGGGTTCGGTTTATCGCATTTTTCAGTTGCCCTTGGCAGTATATAAAGGTGTTGGGATAAGGTTTTAGCTTATATAAAGGTCTTTCTATCAGCATTTGGTTATTGTGGGCAGCTGATGGGAATAGATGCCGTCGTCTCGAGTGTTTGGGTTGTGTAGAATATCATATGGTCTCACCTGGAATGGCGAGTATGGGTTATTACAGTTGGATCGGGTTTATTCTGAGTATAGACATGGGGTTCTGATCTGGTGCATGATTTCGGGAAGTGCAATGTGGTTTATGGTTTAGATGGACTGTGAAATTCAAGGTACATTGTGTTATCAGACCTTTTTGAGATAGGGGGATGTGCGATCACCCCGAGTATATGCTTGGTAAGGTCATTCAGTTATTGGGTTGCTTCTAGTACAACTCTGGGTACGCTCAAGGACGAGCGTTTGTTTAAGTTGGGGAGGATGTGACGACCCGACCCCTCGTCATGTGAGTTACTGCCTCTTTTTCCCTGTTTTATGCTTCTTCATGTGTTATTATATGTGTTTGGTGAGTTTGAAGTGTTTCGGATTGAATTTGGATAGAAATGAGAAGAATAGTCTCTTTAAGGAAAGTTTAAGTTGGAAAAGTCAACCGTACATTGACTTGGTAGTTAGAGGGCTCGGAATGGATTTCCAAATATTCGGTTAGCTTTGGGAGAAGGTTTGTGACTTGGGAGAGAAAACGGAATTGAATTTGGAGGTCCAGTGTAGAATTTGACTTCAATTGGCTAAGTTGAAATTTTGGCGAATTCCGGTTGATAGGTGAGATTTTTCTCCGAGGGCCGGAATTGAATTTTGACAGTTGCAGTAGCTCTGTTAGGTGATTTTTGATATGTGTGCAAATTTTCAGATCATTCGGAGGTGTTTAGGTCAGGTTTTGGATCAAATGCAAGTTTCGGAAGTTTTAGTTTAACTTAGGCTAGAATCCGTGGGAATTTGATGATTTTAATGTTTATGATAGTGTTTTTATGTTTGAGGAAGTTTAAATGAGGTATTAGAACATATTTGTGCTTTTGGTTGAGGTCTCGAGGGCCTCGAGGTGATTTTGGGTGGTCAGCGGGTCATTTTTGGAAGGTTTTGAACTGCTGATTACTGGTATCTGGTGTTGTCCTTCGCGTTCGCGAAGCAGAAATTGGCTTCTGGGACTTTTGGTCTTCACGTTCGCAAAGAAGGAATTGCCATATGGGACTTTTGTTCTTCGTGTTCGTGACTGTGCTTCGCATTCGCGAAGAAGGAATTTTCTGTCGCGCAGGTCCTACTTCAGAAGCTCATATCATTTGCTCCACAAGGAATGTGGGGTTGATGTATAGATAAAAGTTGTAGATTTTGAATCTAGTTTTCAGAAAAATATTATAATAGGCATTTGGAAATCTGTAGCAAATGTTATGATCAATTTACTAGAAGGCTATCCAATAAGAGTTTGAAAAATGATTTCTTGGAAATGTTATCTTCGCGAACGCGAAGAACAAATACCTTAGCAGTATATTAAAGTCCAAACTCGTCTCACTCTTTCATTTTTGGGCCAAGGGAGCTAGGGTGAGGTGATATTTTGAGTTATTTTCAAGGAAAACATCCTGGTAAGTGTTCTTAATTAAATTTAGGTTGTATAACTCAAACCTATTGCAAGTTTTGGTGTTTAATTTGAGGATTTTTGTTGGAAAGGGTAGAAACCCCTCTTGGATAGAATCACAAATTTGAAGGGTCAAATGAACCTCGATTTTTGGTGAATTTTATATATACGGACTCGTGGCGAGGCAAGGATTCTGAAAATTTGAATTTCGTAATTTTTTTGAGAAGGGGTCCCGGGGCTCGGGTTTTGCCAACTTTGTGTTTTTTGGTTTGTTTGATTGGTATTGTCCCATTTACATATTGTGATGTATTCGCTCTATTTTTGGCTAGATTCGATGCGCGTGGAGGCCAATTTGAGGGTCAAAGGCGTCGCGAGCTTGAGATTTCGCCGGTTCGAGGTGAGTAATACTTGGGTATGATATCCTGAGGGTTTGAAACCTCGGATTTGCCCATCTTAGTCCTGTATTGTGTGACTTGCACGCTGGACCTGAGCGTGGGGTAGAGCACCGTTGGGGATTGTGACTTGGTGTGTCCCGGTTGTTGGTTTTTAATGCGAAATTGCAAATGATTTATTTTTATATTATGACTTGGGCTCATTTCCATACTTGGGGCTTATTTCCAATTAATTGAAGTCCCGGTATATCACATTATGACGCTATATGAGGCGAGACACGCACTCCATGGCTAGTGTGGGGTCATATATGTGGGAAATTGTGACTCGATTCAATCCGAGGGATGAATTATACTATACTGGCGATTGCTACGCACCTTATATTGATGTTATCTGGGCTTGATGCCATGTTTGGGGCCCAGTGCCAACTTGTAGAATCCTGTATTGATATTTCAGAGTTAGCATTATTTGCATACTAATTGCATTTAGTCCGGGGTTTTTAACACTATTTTTGCAAACTCATCCAAAATTTTATGTTTTGAAAACACAAAAGATTCTTAAATGATATTTCGGGCTGACGATCATTATCTCACTATTTTATGGACTGTATATCATTCTTGGAACGGTGGTAACTATTGGCACCGTGTATTGAAATGGAAACGGTGGTAGCTATTAGCACCGTGTGTTGAAATGAAACATGATATTGCGCTTGGGCTGAAGGAGCCCATGCAGAATCTGAACCCCCACAGTGAGCGCCATCGACGTTAAATCATATGCATGGTTGGCTCGGGCTGTGCCGCAGCGTATTCATGTGCATTGCATTGCATTCATGCATTTACTCCTGTTTGAACTACGTGGCACGACATTTAGCACTCATATATCATTGGCATACATACTATTACTTGCCTTGTTGACCAGATACCCTGGTCTTATATGTTAAGGAGTACTGAGCGGAGAGGCTGATGTTGGATATTGTGAGTTGATATTGAGCCCGAGGGGTAGGTTTCTGACTACTTCCTACCTGTTGAAATTACCTTTGAATTTGTTGAAAAAACATATTTTCAAAAGAGATTTTTGAACAGAACTTGGGATTCTAAAGGGATTTTTCACAGTATTTCGGTTTTTCTCAAAAAAAGGATTGTAGTGTTCCTTATAGCATTTTTATGTGCCCATACATGTTTTCTTATCGCTCAGATATTATTCTCTCTTATATCCACTGAGTCGGAAGTACTCACTTTACTCCCGGCACCTTGCGTGCAATTGCAGGTATTGTTTTACCAGGTAGCGGGTTGTTAGCAGGACCGAGGGCCATATTTTGGTAGCTAAGCAAGGTGACCGCAAGTGTTCGCGGCACAGTATTGCGACTTTGAGTTCCAGTTTTGATTTGTATATATATTTTGTTAGCCAATAGTAGTGTCCCTACTCATTAGATGCTCGTGACTTGTGACACCCCGGTCAGGTTGTATTTGAATGAAATTTCATAGTTAAATGTCATTCAGTGGTCTTTCTATTCATTTATGTTTGATAGCTGCATAAAGAGGATATTTGAGGTTGTCGAATGGCCTTGTCTTTACGAGAGGCGCCATCACAACTGCGTATGGAATTTGGATCGTGACAATCCCACCGGGAATTAACATATTAATCACAACCATTAGTTTCGTAAGAACCCAGATAATCAACATTCAGAAATATTAAATAATGAGTCAATTGTTTATCTAGCTAAAAGCAAGATAATTAATAAGGCTGTAATTTTACAACTATCAAAGCAAATATTGTAGAGAAGATTGGAAATGCATAGGGTTTTTATTTCTCTTATTGTCGGAATCTCCCCACTATGGTTCCTATAAATTCACCAAGTATTCTCTACCGATCGTGAGTACTTAGAGTATGTAGCTCTCTCTCGAGCATCTACCATAGTTTACTAGACATATTCTCTCCAACTATGCTAGCTGGCAAACTGCACTAGCTCTCACTAATTTACCGCTCATTATGATCGCACCACGGTTTCGTTTTCTCTAATCCCGCCTTTAAACCCTTCGTATTGATTTCTTAAATACGTTCGGAATGGTGTTGCTCAATAACTACCTAAATGCGTACTCTCTATCGAGTAGTACACACTAAATAGGCAGAGTCAATTGAGGGTCATTCAACAAACAACAATAATAGTATAGTTCAACTAGCAGAGAAAAGTAAATGACCAATTTATATCAAATGCAAAGGAACAAACATCCTTCAATAGGTTCCACCGAACCCTAGATTAGAAGATTAGCTACTCATGTTTGTAGTAACAATTTCCCAAGTATTTTGCATAAACAAATTACAAAAATATAATGAAGGGATGTAGAACTCGATGATTCTTTCCCCCAAAAGTTGTTCCACATGCTATTCTTGCCTTTGGTCGCAAAAAATCCGTCAAAATAATGTTTAATGACTATTTATACGTTAAGCAAAAAAGACCTAAATGAAATAGCCCAAGTCCAAGCCCAACAAGGAGATGAAATAGGTTTTTAAAACTCGGAACACCTTTGTTATAGACTGTATGCCGCAAGCTCTACAGCGTGCTTCACCTCGCCTTAGCATGTGTGTCGCCAGGTCTACCACGAGCTTGATCTCGCCTTAATCCTGGTATCGCACACTCAAATGCGAGCAAGACAGCTCCTCGTGCCTGCTCTCTCACAAGTTATTTGGCTTGCTACGCTTGATAAATGCTTCATTTGCTCTTTATGTCAAAAAAATATTCATTTTTGCTCGCAATTTTATCGCCGTTGTACCCACACATAAATAACTCAAAAATACAAATTTAATGTAGTTTAGCAATAAAGCACCTAACTGTATAGTAAGTAATGCACTAAAAATATTAACTATAGCCACACATCACTTCCACACACTTATACGTTTCTCGTCCTCGAGCAATCAAACCACACTTTATGCAAACACGACCTTTTTAAGCAATTCTCTTAACTCATCACACCAGGAATCTTTAAAATAGATAAGCACAAAGGTGTAACATCCTCGCCTCATGATTTGAATCACAAGTATCCTGCATTACTCAAAACTCACTTATTTACTCTAAAATAGAGGTCAATGACATTATCTTTCCTTCATGAATCAAGTGCCTCGACACAACAAAAAAGATTAGTTCAACACACAATAAAATTTAAGAACAATTAGGAACTCGAGATAGAAAGAATTCACTCACTCTCAGAAATAACATTCATATGCTACAAAAGATGCACCATAGACTTTTATTTATTGTAATGTAGGCTGCAAGTCGGGTCGGATACATTTGGATATAAGAGAGACTACACCTCCGTAAGCACTTTAATACATATATTTTAACATTCAATCCCATACTTATGTCGAACGAAAACACTACCTTCACATACATGTATAACGCCCCGTACTTCTTTAAGCACAATTACATCAAAACCACCCCATCAAAGAATATTCTTCACAACAATAAAACTATTCTCCTTTTTTCTTTTTCACATCAAGTGGCTTTTATATTTATTTTTTCATAATAGTGCACATTTCTCCTTATTTAATTTGTTCCACTCAAACGCCGAATCATTACCGCACACTTTAACTTTTGCATAATTCATAGCAATTCAAGTGCTCATGAGAGGCGACAAGATTCAAACAAATGGTTTATTCAAACAAAAGGGGTAAGGCTTGTAATATGGTTTTAAAAACAGAATTATAGGCTCAAAGGTGTTAACTACATTACATAACAATTAGGTGTGTAAACTATATATATATATATATATATATATATATATATATATATATATATATATATATATATATATATATATATATATATTTGGCTCAATTAAGGAACTCCTATATCACTTCCCAAACTGTACACAACTACTATTTCACTTTTCAAACGCACAAGGCTAGTTCTAGACATCAACTGCAATGCACCGAATATACACAAACCTCACACACAAACGGCACATAACTCCACCCTAGTCAAAGAAGTTAAGCAAAGTTAAGATTATACTATTTAGGGTACTTATACTAGAGTCAAAACTGAGCCTAAGCGAAACAATTACAGTACTCACTATTCTCAAGGCATAAGAAAGTCAAGATATATTGCTTCAATTCAATTCATCGTACAATGGTTCCTACTCCTAAAAAAAATAAAACTAACTACACCCGGTTCAACCCTTGGAAAAGAACCGCGACAGAAAAAAAAACTATGAAAAATTACTACACTACGTATGAATAAAATCAATTTTTTTCTTTAGACTTAATTCCATCAAGAAACTGTCTAGGAGATCCATCGTCGGGAAGAGTCTAGTTTTTTTACTTTCTCTTATGCAAAGACGACTATAACTGAAAATTAACTAAAAATATAAAACAAGAAGTAATTAAAGTATATAATATCAACAAGTTACCACCCCACCCTTAATCCATGCAATGTCCTCAGTGCATACACATACTGACAAAAAAATGAGTAAGGTGGTATGACAACTCCCTGATCAGTCATCGCCTTCATCTTCGAAGTGTCCATATGCAGCTATCCACTCCTCATCTTTTTCTTCCTCTTCTTCATCATCTTATTCCTCCTCAGATAGCTCTGGCTTGGCCTCGGACTGCTGTGGTGTGTTGACATACTCTTTCTCGGGGAGCCGGTAGCCATCGCCAAACCCCACCAGCTGTTGAGCATGATCATTGAGCGGAACCACTCACTCAAGATGCCTCATCTTCAGTAGTTGTCGGTCGTCCCCCAATCCAAAGCTGCAAATCCATTATCCAATATAAATGGTCCATAATGCAACTATCGTGAGCATTCTGCTCGGAACCTGTCAGTGAAGACGTAGTATTTACCTCCTTAACTCGGACGCTTCTGATGTCCATTAGTCATAGGGGTGAATGAATGACTCAATAAAAAGTATTCTCCTTCTTTACTTCTTCTTGTCTCAAATAATAAGTCAACATGTTCACAAAGGGCATTCGATCAATTCTCTTGCTAGTTCACACTTGGTCATCAAGTAGCTTGGCCACATTCCCCCTCTGGACCATCATGAGAAAATATAACACGCAAGTCTTTTCGCGGCTAATAAGAGTGTTATGGTTGCATGGTTGTAGGCATGTATTAATCAGCTTCAACCATAGTTGAGCTTCTTCCTTCATTTTCTTATTACGAAATTTCCTATGGCGACTGGTTTTCTTGTCACGAACCAAAGACGCCATATAATTCACACCACAAAGAGTGTGTATCAGTTCTCGATATATGGGACGAGTGATGAAGCTGTCCAATGGTTCCTTGGGAACATTTGGCGCACCTAAAAAAATGCATATAGCAAATGTTGAAAAATCGATCAAACTTACCCAAATAGGCACCAGCTGTTAAGGGTCTTTTGGATCAAAATCGAAGTAAAATTCAAGGTTGGATTACCGGTGTTTCTAAACACATAGCTCAACCGAAGATCATGAACACCTTTCCAAATTGCCTGATACTTAGCTTTTAGGCGGCGCGCATAAACATCTGCCTCAGGATGTTTATGTGTCGGCCGACAAAGCTTGTACTAATCCTTGACATGTGGGGGTATGCTCTGGATTCTAAATTCGCGTTGGCCTTGAGGTTGTGGACGAATGGGTGCTATAGTTTCAAATTCTTGCACTCCTTCAACCTGACTTAATGTGGCTTCCGCCCCCCCTCCCCCCCCCCCCATTTTTTTTGGTGGAGGTGCAGAGGGAGCCTTAGCCTTGGACGGAGTAGTGGATTTTCCCTTGCTTTTACTAGTAACCTTCTTTAAAGGTACGTTCGTACCTACACAAGTGAACATTAGTCACTTTTAGACACATTACAATATTTCAAAACATGTCTCACTATTCCATACTTAAGAGTTCATCACATGATGTTCAACCATTTTCGAGGCTACTTAGACCTCACCTCATTATTTTAGTATGAAATTCAAGCAATGACATAAAGATGTCGTCTACAATTTTGAAGTACAGAGTTGCTGGTGAGCCACCCCGCACTTAAAATTCCAAGTGGTGCATGGTGACATAGCACTAGTGTTTGATCTGATGCGCATTGACTTCGATGCACCTCTGATATATGAGGAATCCCAAGAACTTTTCCGAGGCCACGCCGAAGGCGCATTTTTCGGGGTTCAGTTTCATCCCGTATCTTCTCAATATTCTGAAGGCCTCTTTCAGATGGTCGAGGTGATCCTCCTTTCTGGACGACTTTACTAGCCTGTCATCGATGTAGACTTCCATTGTTTTGCCAAGTTGTTCCTTGAACATCTCGGTCACCAATATTTGGTACGTTGCTCCCGCGTTCTTAAGTTCGAAGGGCATCAGTTTGTAGTAGTACGTCCCTCTGTGAGTGATGAAGGTCGTCTTCTCCTTATCTTCTTCGGCCATCATGATCTGATTGTAGCCGGAATATGCATCTAGGAAGCTTAAGAGTTTGTGTCCGGCAGTCGCGTCTATCAGCTGATCGATGTGGGGGAGTGGGAATGAATCTTTTGGGCATGCTTTGTTCAAGTCTGTGAAATCCACGCACATCTTCCACTTCCCATTTTTCTTCTTGACCATGACAACACTGGCGACCCACTCGGAGTATTTTGATTCTCTGATGGAACCATTTGTCAATTCTTTGTCTATTTCTTCACTTACGGCTTTGTTGATGGCGAAATTAAATTTTCTCCTCATCTGCCTCACGGGCCAGTGTAATGGGTCGACGTTCAATTTATGAGTAGTAATGTCCCGTGGTATACCTGGCATGTCTGAATGGGAAAAAGCGAACAAGTCCACATGGTTAGATAAAAATTCATTATACTTATTTGGATTCGAAAGGCCGTGCCCGATGTAGGCCTTCTTTGTGGGGTCATGTTCGGCTAGCTGTACGGGATCGAGACCTTTGACTATAGCTTTGTTGGCTTCTGTGATATCCGGATCTTTGATGGCGTCCTCTGTCAGAAGAACCTTAGTCCCCGACAGAGCTGATTGTTATGCTTCCGCGCTCGTCCCTTGGAGTTGTTTGGTATGGGTATAGTCTTGAGCTATTTTGTAGCATTCTTGGGCGGTGCGGGGTTCACCCCGTATGCTGAATATCTCCCATGGGGTAGGGAATTTGATCACCTGATAGAAGCTGGAGGGGACTGCTCTCATGGCATGTATCCATGGTCGTCCAGTGATGGCGTTGTACGTTGTTTCCTGATTTATCGCGTGGAAGGTGGTTCCCAACGTGGCTCCTCCCGCCAAGACAGGCAGCGTTATTTCTTCGGAGGTTTTTTCTACTGCATTGTTAAAACCAGTCAGCGTTATGCAACGCGGTATTATCTTATCCTCAAGTCCCATAAGTGCAAGGACCCTTGTCCTCATCTGATTGCCAAGGCTTTGAGGGCGCCCTCGTTGTGAGGGGCGTACTTACTTAGACGCCGGCGAGGTGAACCAAATTTTTACCTCATACAGGCTACATGTAACTTAGTTTGAGGGGGAGACTGTTGAATCGTGGTAATGAGCCACGTGAAACTTAGTTCGTGGAGGAAATTGCTGGGTGTGCGAACGAAGTCCCTTATTTATAGATGAAACGATTGGGAGCTTACATATAAGGTATATGAATTTCTTAATAGTGTGAGGCCTTTTGGAGAAAACTATGCCGCAATGACCCAAAGAAAATAATATTACAATATGTTAAGAGTATCTGTGATCCGTTTTAACCGAAACAACCCCCTAGGAAAATGAAAAGTTAATTGAGAAAACGCTTGGGCTTAGGATCGGCTAATCCTTTTGGAAACATTAAAGAACAAGAATAATTTAAAAATAATAACTCACTTCATAAAAAATAAAAATCGCTCAATATATAAGCACAACAAGATATTTAATTCACACTTAAAACATGAATATTTCCATAAATAATATTCAATTGCTGGAATAAATACTACACACTTGGATATACAATACAAAGTAAGAAAATGAAGAAATAAGCATAAATGAGTAAGAAATTCTCAACCAGAAGATCAAATCTTCAAGACCCAATTGTGTGTGCAAGAACCCTACCAGCAAAACTTAGGATCTTCTCTCAAAATAGGTCTAGGACTACCCAAAGATGTCCAAAGATCTTCTACGCATTCATATGCATATCATATCTCAGTCTCTGTTATAATTTATTGACACATCATATCATCATTTTGGGCTAGTTTCATGGCTGTGTGCGCCCGAGAGACTGGAAAGATTGATGACTGAATGAGGCCGATGTCCTAATTATGAGTGACATTTATGGGATTGTGCTGCACGCCGCAGTGGTAATACTGATTTATGATAGCGCTTGGCCTAAAGGAGTCCCTCCTGAGCCTGCACACATCTCCGCTGGGCGCAATTGATTAGATATATATGTAGATCGAGTTGCACTCCGCAACGAGTCTTATGGATATATATATATATATATATATATATATATATATATATATATATATATATATATATATATATATATATATATTGATCGAGTTGCACACCGGAACGAGCCTTATGGCTATATATATATGGATCGGGTTGTACGTCTCAACGAGCCTTATGACTATATATATGTGGATCGGGTTGCACGCCGTAACGAGTATTGTATATTGCTGAGTGACTGGGTGTGCTGAGTATTGATTATGGTAAGAGAGAACGCGAGACAGTGCGATCGAGTACTCTGAGAGTATGAGTACATGAGTTCATCACTGAGAGGCATTGCATTTGACATGCGTACTTGAGATACATGCATAGAAATGCATTTCCTTCTGCTACCCAGTTTTGATGGCATTTATGATTTTACCTATATCTTAACATGTAGGCACTTAGATGTAATTTCTTCATGCTATTTGAAAATGAAATATTTGCATGTTGAAAGTTTTTTTGGAAAAAATTACAACTTTCAATCATATTTTTGGCAAATTTCAAAAAAAAAACTTAGGGTTTCACTGATATACTTAAAAATCTGAATTATTTTAGGGAACCATGATTAAGGTGAACATTTCATCTCTGAGATACTTCTTTATTACGTGTTTTATGTTGTTATGAACTGTTGTTAGCTATAGGGTGTTGGACCCAACCTTTGTTCCACCTCGTCACTACTTTCAACCTAAGATTAGGTTTGTTACTTATTGAGTACATGTAGTCGGTTGTACTCATACTACACTTCTGCACCTTGCGTGCAGATGTTGGCTGCTGATGTCGCTTTGTTCGATGAGAGCAAGATTTGAATATTTACCTATTTTCCCGTTGTAGTTGCCTCGTGTTCATGGTAGCCTTAGATTCATAAAACTCTATTTATGTACTTTTTGAATAGATGATGTATTTAGTTCATACCAACTTTGTAATTTCTATTCCTAGAAGCTCATGATTTATACTACCACTTCTTGGGAAATGTATAGGTTTCACGACTTAAATGTCATATCATTCTCATTTGAAATGGGTTTGGATAGTTGTTAACTGACTTGCCTAGCGGGTTGGGTTAGGTGTCATCAACGACTAATTGAATTTTTGGAAAATATTTTCCTTATAAACTCATTTTCCTCAAATTGGAGGAAAATATTTCCTTATTAAGAGAATATTTTTCAAAACTCCTTCTTAACCTACCACACCCTATTCCCCACCCGCACCAACCCACCCCACACCCCTACACCCATCCACCCAACACCACCACATTCCCTTTCTCCAAAAAGTTTTTTTTAATTTCAATTTTTTTTCCATCAACACCCACCATGCTACACCTCCCCTCGCAAAATAAAATATTTTTTTACTTTTTTTGTTGTAATTTTTTTTCGTTTTTCTGCACTATCCACCCCTACCCCACCCACACCCCACCAAACCCCACCCCCATTGCCCCACCCCAACCCGCAAAAAAAAAGTTTTTTTTTACTTTTCTTTTATAATTTTTAAATTTATGTGTTTTTGTTTTTCTGGTGCCATCATTTGTAGGTATTCACTTTTTAGAAGTTTTCTAAAATTTAATATCTAAAAATTCTTTTTGAAAGTCAATGTTCAATATCACAGAATTAGTACTTGGAGAGGACGGGCCTTTTTTTTTTTTTATAATAAAACCAGAAGGTTATTAATTAATTTCTAAATACTCCTATTAACGGGAAAATAGTGTGTGTTTCCTATTTGGATGGAAGGAATATTAATTTCCAAAAACATAAATGAAATCTCAGAATACCGATAGAACAAACTCAAAAGTGAAATTACGTTCACGGCTAATCACAGTCGCTATTTAGGAGATACAGTTTTGGGGTTTCAACAATTGTCATTCTACTGTTTCTTTTGGTTGGATTTGATTCAGAAAATTGGAAAGTTTTAAGAGGAACGGTTTGTGTTTAACCCTTTTCACCATTTTTATTTTGCTTATACCAGTGGAATCCCCTTGAAAGATTACAACATTCTCATTTGTTGATCGTGAAATGACCAATTTTTCATTTTTGGCGATTAACCCTTTTCCTTTTCTCCAGTTTGTTTGTATCAATAAAATCCACATGAAAGATTGCAACTTTCTGCTTTCTTGTATGTGAAATGACTAGACCAGAAAATTTTGTTTGCTGCAGCTTTCTGGTGTATTATGTTATATCCAGCCTGAGAATTTGCAAGTATTGACAAGACAATCATATAGTACCAGATGGCATTGTGTTCTATATACAAGTATAGTTCGAAAGCTCAGGGGTTGGCATTTCTTGCATTTGGCTCAATTTCCTTTTTGCTGTTTGTTTATGCTGCTATTGTGTCCAAGTTACTTCCGCCATTTGATAACTCCATCCTTGCAGCCATCCAAAATGACAGGTGAATTTAAATTCTTTGGTTATCTATCTTTTCATTTTTACTGTTAAAAGTGACCTATTTTGTCTTACATATCCCCTTTTAGATACCCTGGATACTGAACAAATTAGATATAATTATGTCCGAATTTAGGGACTGGAACAGACCTTGAAGATTACAACATTATTTGTAGATGGAAAACTGAACTGAGGGAAGGAGATTAGAGATAGTGATTTGGGACATGAAATGACATTGTTTGATTGCTTTATAAATGTTCTATTATTGTTCGCCATATTTTAGGATTTATTACTCCGGATAGCATGTATGGTTGGTCTGTGGTAACAGTTGTTCATTGGTCTTCTTCGTTTCGACTGATCTTTCAGGAGTTCCGATTATTGCATCGACTAGTATTATAGAGTGTACGGTACTGCACTTGACATATTTATGTTCTAAGTACCATGATATTGATCCGTGGAATATTATTATCCACCAAAAGGGGGGGGGGGGGGGGATTGTGAAGCACGGTAGAAGAGGCGTGTGAAGGCCTAAACTCCACCCTCCCAAGACAGGAATTTCAAAAACAAAAACAAAAAAACTGAAATCTAGCAGGTGTGCAGTTTATCAAAAATAGGTCCCAATTTAATTTGTTGTGCTGTGATTCAACTGAATCTAGTAATGGAAGCTCCATGTTATCATAGATAGAAAAAGATAATGAATATGACCGATTTTTTCAGAGATATTAAAAATATTCCTCTAGGAAACTTCAGCAAGCTGCTTCAGTTTAGAGCCAGGTTTTTATTGTGAAAATGGGTGTTGGAAAATTTTGAATGGAGTCCGAACACCATGCAGCTTCTGGTTTTGTTATGAGCATATTTAGATTATTTATTTTGCAAAGCTGAACTCTGAGTGCTTTTGAATTGCATGATTCAAGTGGCACTCTGTGCATGATTGCCTCACCTGTCTGCTTTAAGCAATCGCTATCAAGCGATTATGTTTCACTTTTCCAATTTGGAACCTTAAATAAAAGGAAGAACCCCAATATATATATATATATATATATATATAAAAGGAAGAACACAAGCAAGGTGGTCAAGGGACACCCACGCTTGACTATGAGAAGTTGTTAGTTGCAAAGACTTGCATACTCACACAGTTAGTTCTTAATAGAAAATGAAAATTTTGCATTTAGTTTATAATTAACGAGTCTGACATGTTGAAAATGAAAAAGTTTGGTGAGAGAACTAGTTTGAATCTTATTTTCGTTAGAACTTGTTCTCCAAGAATTCCTTCTCCAGGAAACCTTGCGTTCACATTTTAAATTTTTTTGCTGTATGTCAATTTTCTTGTCTCCTATTTTTAGACAATGAAAGATACATTAAGTTGTGTTGTAGGAGAAGTTTTCTTTCCAACTCTGCATTCAGTTTCATCAAAGATTCTAAAAGAAGATTACTATGAAAGTGCTACCTTTTGTCGAAATGTGTGTGCTTGCCTTATGATTTATTTTTAATTAAACATTATTCTAATTTTTGCAATGTACTATTCTATTAGTTTAAAGTTTTCAAATCAAACTGCCAGTGGTTTCAGTAAAAAAGTTTAATGTTCTTTTACGTGGATCTCTTCCCAACCAGCTACATATGCTTTAGCTCTGCATGCTGAGAAAATCAATTTGGAAATGAATGGTTTTTTTATCCTCCCTTTTAGAGTCTTACATTAGACAATTGAAAGGCTTTGATTTAGAAGTATCAGACTGGTGATTCCCCCTTCTAGACAATTGAAATGTCGACATTTGTTGTTAAGGTGTTACCTGGCGTGCAGCATAAATGGCATGATAATAGTTTTACAAGAGACTTCAGTTATCTTAATTAAATACTTTAGTCATACAAGAGACTTCAGCTACTTAATTCTGCTTCCTCAGTAGGAATGGTTATGACATGAGAGTGAATGACGGGGGAAATGAGGATTATACAAGATGTGATTGCATTTTGTGATGGTTGTTAACCTAATGTAACCGTTATGCTAAAATCAAATTGTTACTAAGTTTGTACATAGTAAGGCTTTCTCTCTGCCCTATTGGGGTAGGGGTAAAGTCTGCGTACACATTACCCTCCGCAGACCCCACTTTGTGGGATTTTACTGGGTAGTAGTAGTAGTAGTTGTATTTAGTAAGGCTTTGTAGCAGGAATATCTCATGTTTCAAATGTTTACATGTAAATATGCTTCTTCCCTTTCATGAGAAATGCAATGGATTCTTCAGATCCTTCATTTTGTTTGGTAAAAGAAAATATTATGCTGAGGTACTATTGCTTTCTGGTTCCTTTAGATGATTTGCACCTTTGAGTTGAGATTTTCTTTTTTCTGTTACAGATACTATTGCTTTCTGGTTCCTTTAACACTTGCAATCCTTGTTGTCAAAATATATTTTCATTGGCTCAGCATGAAGATCTTTAAGCATGCGTAGCTCAGACAAGGTACGAAGCTAGTCATTTATGTAATCTCATGATGATTGTTATGAATTGGTTAGGCTTCTGACTTTGATCCAAGTTCACTTGAAACTATTTGACATGAGTTGAGTGAAACGATGAAATAGTAAAGTACGAGAAATATTTCTGGCTGGCAATTACAGAATATAGTTAGTGACAGATGAGTACCTTCACTACTAAAGTGTAGTTACATTGGGCCCTTTTCTGTTAGTGGCTTTCCCAGAATTCAGAAGTTAGAGGACAAGATGACTATAACGACTTTGCTTCAAATAAATAACTTGCACTGCATTTAACGATTGCTTCTGTCCAAGTTTTCTGATGAAGCATGATTTCTCTTAAAATGTTTTCTGATGAAGAAAGTGTTTATGATGAAGACAGTTATGCTACTAAATCATCCAAGAAAAACCATCCTTCTATTATCTTCCAGTTCCGTGCAAGCTACTGACAATCTGGATGCTGTTCACCTTAACTAAGTTATTTTTTATCATTTAATAGTGTAGCTCGAGTCGAGATCTATTTCGTACTTGAATTTCACGTCATCTTTCTGAAATATACAAAATTTAAATTTGAAATTTTGGAGTTCATAAAGTTATCGTTGGAAGAGAGAATAACAGAAACTATCTACTGAAATAGTGCGGGTTTCCATTAGAAATACAACCAAATGAAAAAGGCAAAACTAAGCTTTTTAGGAAAACAATCGCTTTCTTGTTTAGAAGATAAGATCTCAACTAATTGAATATTTATGTTTTTTGAAATGCTCATGATGAAAGTCAAAATTGTCGATGTATATTTATTTTCGTTGTTGATACTTTCGCCTTCGTATAGGAAAGAAGGTACCTATTGTCATCATCAAAACCCTTCAAGAAAGCTCAGTAATATAACATGACGGAATCTGACTCTGTGAAAGAGGTTCATGAGATTTTGCCCTTCTAACTATATACGTAGTAGATTTTGAAAATACTGTAGCCTAGTGTACTTTTGAGTGCGATCTGTGAAACTCAAAGCAACTTAGGATCTTGCTTCTGTTCAATACCAGTTTGAATAGCTGGTAAGTCATGTAATTGAGAGAAACATGGAGTTTACTGTAGTTTTTCTTCCTGAGCAGTAGAGCTCGAATTGTTTTCTGCATCTCTTAATTTAGTTGGCGTACACTACAAAATTGCTACATACCCCCTTTACTTGTATCTGCTATTGACCTCCATTCTGCGTTTGTCTATTCACAACTCTCTGTGGATGTCAGTTTATTATGGTTATTCGATAATGTGGTTGCTCTGATGGTAAGCAACCCTCACTTCCAACCGAGAGGTTGTGAGTTCGAGTCTCCCCAAGAGCAAGGTGGGAAGTTCTTGGAGGGAAGGATGCCGGGGGTCTATTTGGAAATAGCCTCTTTACCCCAGGGTAGAGGTAAGGTCTGCGTACATACTACCCTCCCCAGACCCCACTATGTGGGATTATACTGGGTTGTTGTTGTTGTTGTTGGTGGTGTTCAGGTTAGTTTGTACTACTTTGACTAATTTATGGAGTACTTGCTATCTCCGAGCATAGGTAACTCTGTTTGTCAAAACTTACAATTTGACAATCAATGGTATAATATTCAACTACTATCCTGAAATTTAATCCTTGGATTACGTACTATCCTGAAATTATTTTCTCTACACGTTCAACCTCGGTTGCAGTCAGAAAGGTTTGACATTTCCATGCTGCAATAAAAACTACATACAGCCAAACCTTTATATAACCTCCTCTTTTGTTTTAGATATTTTTGATTGTTATAATGAAGTGTTGTTATAGACAATATATATTATAACATAGCATGAAAATTGATTTCATAAACTAAATTTGTTTATTCAGTGTTAAAGAAAAACGAGAAGTAATTTGTTATTGGAATACCTTTTTGCGAAACCTACTTTTATGATTAAGGCTATTAAATATTTTCTTAAAGAGTGCAAATACATTAAAACACATAATCTGTACAGGATTTGGTAGTTCCATATGTATTTCAAAACCTGCAGTCCAAAAAATCTCATCAGCATCTGAAGATTTATAGGGAAACGGACAAGCAAAAGAGAAATTAACAGAAAACCAATGAGACATTTTATTACTTTAATGTAACAACATAAAAATCAGAGACATCTGTGGGATAAAAAAAAAAAGAATACAACAGAAGAATGCACCTCAATTTTCCTCTCTGTTCCCTTTACCAATATTTCCTCTGTCTATGGGCTACAAAATTGCAAAGGAGAAATCTCTATTTCATCCTAACTCTATCCCACATCTAAACTTGAAGAAAAAGAAGCAATGGTACTTCATGAAACAAGAAATGAAGGCCTGATGTCAATCTCATTTGTGCCTTCTTTTGGATTCACCATAACCAACAACTCCCATCACTGTCATTGTATAGCCCGCGATTCCAATAAAAGTTACTGGATTTTGGAATATTAGTATGGAGATAACAACAGCCACTGCTCCTTTTGCATTGCCTAGGACCTATAGCAGGCCACACATAATTAAAGATGTTAAACATCAGGTGAAAGCAATGTACATTGCAGATTAGCATGACAAATGACAGTACAATTTTAGAACCATTACTGACAAATATTGTAGGTGCTTGGACAATATTTGGTTGAAGTTTGAAGAAAATTTAAGATTAAGTTGATAAAGGGTATTTACAAGTCCTGTGTTTAAAGAAAGAATTTAGAAAATTAACCTTGGCCTGAGACTAGGCGTGATCTTTCTTCTGAAGTCTAAAGACATATGGCAAGTTAGAGAGCAAAGACATATGCTAATGACGAAATGGTCTATAGCGGCCAATACTACAGGTTTTCTACTCCTGGGTTCGAATTCGAGACTTCTTATTAAGGGTGAAATTATGCTAATGACGAAATGGTCTAGTGGCAAATGCTATAGGTTCTCTATTCTTGGGCTTGAACCCGAGACTTCTTAATTAAGGGTGAAAGGATTTCAACCATTCCATCATACCCCTTTGGTTATGGTTGTGCTTCTTTCTTTTGCCACATTAAACTATACCAATTAGAGCAGAAAAAAGGTGGCTAGGGGGAGGAGGAAAACAGAGATATAACGCGAACCTGGAGTGTCAAAGCACTGGTATGCTTAGTCACCAAAAAGTTCAACAAGTTGGCACCATATGCCATTGCAGAATTAACCAAAATAAGTAGGCCAAGGAACCTATGTTCAGTCGCGAGTGTCATAGTGACGTCTATAACGTTGGGCTCCATAACGAGTGTAGCAGGCAATAAGACTAGAACAGCAATGGGTGACATGTAGAGCAAGAGATTCATTGAGTTCAGTTTTTCCCTGGAAAACAACAGCAGGTTATAGGAGAAACTAGCACAATGTATCGACGGAACAACAGAATGAGATATAAATAGATAAAAGTAGTTACCCTTCAGAAGAAAGAAGGACCCCTTGAAGAACAGACTTAAAGGCTCTAGCAGCAGTTGCACCTATGCACATAAGAAATCCATAAAGGTGGAAGCTTGGCTCGCCCTGCCACGGATTAATTAAGATTCTTATTAGCCAGTAAAGAAAGAAAACTCCTCAAATTCTCATAACAATAGGGACTCTGATGTTGCCAAGTTCTTCAATCATAGAAATCTGAAAACTTTTCAACTTGGTTACAAAACTGATTTCAATAACAATAGGCAAAGATTTGGTAGGCTTAATAAACTTCAAGCGTAACACAGTAAAAAGACCATGTAAATGAATTAGTATTAATAGTATTATCACCTTCTGAGAGAATAAAATCTTAAACTAAATTATGAGACATTAAGAATCTCTGAATTGCTGAAAGTAAATTTATTATCTAGTGGGAACTCTGTATATATATAGCCATCGTGAGACTTTGTCAGCAGCTAAACCATCATTAATCAGGTAAGGTTTAGCCCAGTTTTGTATTGCCTTAGTCCTATGCCTTTGGAAAGATATCCAAATGGCTATGAGATTATATGCCATCGTGAGACTTTGCCGGCAGCTAAACCATGATCCTCTACATGAGTCTGCGACCATAAGAAAATGTGAGGCGTAGATGAGTGATTATATAGCCAAGGCATATAGGCAACACTACTGGTGCTATTGTCCCCCTTATTTGTACTTTTCGTATGTGGTTCTTTTTCTTTTTATTATTAATAAAACTAGCCCTAGGCACCTTGCTAATATTAAACTGCTCATTGTTGATGTGTGCATAATTTCTTCAACACACACATATATATATATATATGTATATATGTGTGTATATATATATATATGTATATATGTATATATGTGTGTGTCATCAAAACAAATTCTACCGATGAAATGGCATGCAAACTCAATTTCTTTGATTATCTTCAACTCAAACGTCTTCAAGCATGTAACTTCTATTTAGAGACAAAAGTTGATCTTTATGACAATTGAAACAGAATATGAAAGTAACACAATTTCTATTGAAAAGAAAAGCTTCTGCAAAATATAGAAATGATAAGAATCGTCCACTGAGGCAGATGGAGCCTTGTTCAATTGGTCCAGCTATGACCCCGAGCATAAATACATGTGGAAGATTACTAATATTCCAACAAAGTTAAATTCTGGACCATAGTGCAACAAACTCAATGGTTGAATTCATCAAATTTAAATTTTGGTCCGCCTCTAATTGTCGAGGTGGTATAATGTATCAAATTAGCATCACTGACTCTCAAATCTGATCTTCAACAATAATCTAGACAACAAAATTTCTGACTTTTGATATCTGTTTCAAATGATTTTTTTAAAAAAAAAAACTGAAGCAAAGATCTGACTTTAATGTGGAAGGAAATTACCCAAATAGCCATCCATATTCATTGTTTATTTTTCTAGCCGTATATATAGTTTATACATTAGTTATAAATAAGTATACATCCACCAGCTATTTTTAGTTTAAGCAGTTGGGTGTGCGACTATTTGGGTTAATTCTTTATTAAATGACCCAAAAAAGTCAGAATATTAAGATTGTTTTCTTCATGGCACAAGCCATACTACAACCAGATCACTTGAAGATAATACAATCTAACAAGCAATTAACAATTTATTCAAGAAGTAAATAAGTTAGAAAATCTTAAAACATACCCCACTTGCAATTATAACTCCAGTGACAACAGGAACAAGGCAAGCATAAGTGATCCAAGCTTCTTGCTTTCGAGTCATCAAATAAGCAAACAACGCAGTGAAAAATGGTGTAGTGGCACCAACAGCCTGATTGAACGAAACAGGCAGATACCTTAAAGAAATATTGCCACCCACAACAGACCCACAAAAGACAATGCTGAGAGTAGCAATTCTGAAAAACTGGGATCTTGATTTGATCCTCTGAAAAGGTGCAATCTTGAGGAAAACAATGGATACATAGCTAAGAACAGCACAAGCTGTCATGTGACACATTGTTAGGAAAATTGGGAATCTAAATCCATAGTTTGATAACAATAATTTATTAAGGAGAAGTACTCCTATGTTTGAGGAATACCAAAAGGTTATAAGTGTGGGAATGAAAAAAGCCTGTTTCTCTGATTGTGCTGACAACATGATTGGTTCTTGATTTTGAATGTACCCTCTTGTCGATACTACTAGTCTTCTTCTTTTTTTTTAACCTGACTAGAAAAAATTTCATCAAGATAGATTGAATCGACGACCCTATTCTCAACAGATTTCAAGATTTATTTCTTGAGTGATTTATTATTTTGTTTGATGAGCGTGTGTGTGTGTTTGGGAACTTTTGTGGGGAATGTATGAAAGTGGAAGAAAGAGAGCAATGTTAATTTGTGCTCTTCTTCCCCACACGTCCCAACCAACACTTAGGAGATTATTATGGCAGAGCTAACTTCTTATGTAATGTATTGCGGTATATATAGAGAGAGCACTAAAAAGAAGCGTCTACCAACCAAATCCTTTTTTGAAGAAGCAGAGTTTTAGTTTTGTTAGGCATGAATTTATTATTTTCATATATTAGAATATAAGACAAGTCTTAGCAAAATAAAAACTTTTTCTATTTTGACACTGATAAGTCGGATGATTCTTCAATAATTCAGGGTGATCCAATCTCTTCGACACTTTTTTAGCTGTATATTTTCTCCATTATTTGAAGGTGAAAGAAAAGATAGTCTAATTTTAAATTTTTGATACATATAGGTTTTGAAGGGAATTCACATATTTCGTGTGGTAAACTTCCATCTTAATGAACTGAATTTTCACCGCAAGTTCGTTGGCTCATGCAATCATAAAATAGGCAGAAACATTTAACAATAAAAAGTACTAAAAAAACTGTAGTATCGACTACGCTTTGTTAATTATATTTTAATTTTGTTATCTGTTGAGTTGTCCCACATCGGAGGGATTTGAGGTCCTTGGTCTCCTTATATGGCTTGAGCAATCCTCACCTCATAAGCTAGCTTTTGGGATTGAGTTAGGCCCAAGGTCCATTCTTATCATGGTATCAGAGCCAGGCCCATTCCAATTATTGTTACCGATGTTGGGCCCCTAATTATGTGTTCCACACTCCAGATTTGAGGTCCTTGGTCTCCATCTTATCATTATCTTAGACTTTGGTGTATAAACTTTACTTAAACCTGTTGAAATGTTTGATTTTGTGATGCTTATATTTTTGTAAAGAAGGAAATCAATAAGTGAACAAAAGATGTAAAGGCTATTAAATAGTGAGCCAAGCTAATCACCTCACCTATTACATTATGGAAAATATTTAATATTTTAAAAGTTCTGATTACTATACAGTTTAAACTACACGACAAATGTTACCTGATTTTGGCAATTGGCGTGAGTTATTTGGGTAAGTTCCAATGGGGTGAGACATTCAACTTTAGTTACTAAGTTATATTTAAAAGAAATTCTATTATTGCAAACACAAGAATTATATTTATTTCTTTCCTCTTTACGCAGAACACTTTATGTGGCGGTCCAACAAAAAAAGAAGATACATAATTTTTTCAAAAGAATGATGACGATTAGTCACTTAACTGAAAAAAAAGAAGCGAACGACCATCAACTGGAATTAAAAAATAGTCACTTTTCTGATATTAGACAGATCTAGCCTCTACGTAATATAAAAAATAGGAAATTTTACCAACTTTAATAAACTACACCCTATTTATTATAAACTAAAATTTAAAATATTACTACTTATCCGATACTTTTTCTATTTTATGTAGCAAAACATGTATTTATTTATATCTATCATCAATGGCGGATTTAGGGGGCCAAAAAATTATATATAAGGTAAAATTTATTTTTTACGTCTATATATTAAGTTTTGAACTGCCTTAACACAACCCAAAACTGTAATTTAGTGGTAACGTGGGTTCAAAACCTTTATAAGGTTATAGGTTTAATTCCCACTAGCTACAAAAAAATTTATTTTTCTACCCCCTTCCTGAAGATTCTGCCTCCGCCACTGCCTACCACCATTGAGACATAAAATACACCAATTATATATTTTTTTCTCTCTCGATAAGCAAGATTCTCAATCCGCTATCTTCTCCATCAATCAGCAGAATCGTCGGCGTCATCATCGAGGTCGTCGTCAGAATCCTCATCGGTGTCAGAATAATCAGAATCATCGGCATTATCATCCACTATTGGCTCATCCTCTTAGGCGAACAAATATGGCCATAGCTACGCCGGTGAAGATTGAGGGCCGGGTTTTTATTCGTTTCCATTTTTAGTTCTAATACAATGTATACAGTATTTTGCTTGACCCAAAAATGTCATCTCCGGCAAACTTTCTTCTCTTCTTTGCTATTTTGGTCACATACAATGATACAAATACATTATATTCTGTACAAATACACTCAAATAACATTATATTTTTGAATAAATACATTATTTGTTTGCATATATTTCTGTATTCCGAAGGTTTGTATTTATTGAATACAGTTGAATATCACTGTGTTTTATGATTTTTTCTTGTTTGAATATAGTCGAATTGAATACAGTAAATTTAATATAATGTATAATAGTGAATACTGAGTATTTGTTAATTGATTATAGTCTAATTGAATAGAACGATATACACCATATTTCTTGATTACCTCAATGGATTAATAAATATATTCGCGCGAATACAAGGAATACAACATAGTAGCAACGAAATTTATGTAGAATTAATTTTATTGAGTTAAATTAGGAGTGATACACGCTAATTGGTCCTCTTTCCGTTATTAAATAGTTTGATTTACCTATTTTTTAGGCAAATTTCGCTACTGTATTCATGAATAGAGTAGCGCGAAGAAATGGCTCTGGATGGATTTAGGAGTCTTTGTGCAAGCCGTATGCGGTGAGAGTCGCACATACGGTAAGGAGGGGGGTTCGCGTCTATGCGTGTAGTGTGGTGCGTTGGCCTACCCACCCTATTTGATTGTTCCATGATCTATGAATACTCTACTGAAGCTACCCACTTCGATCAATTAAAACACAGCGAATACAATCGCGTAACAACTAAATAATAGATATAGGAAGGAATTATATATAATAGTTATAGGAAGTTATTAACCAAATAATAGTGATTTCTGAAAATTACTCTAAAAATAGATAAATAAATAAAAAAAGTCCATTATTCAAATGGACTCTCAACCGTCCAAAGTTACGTAATAAAGTTATTTTTCTTTTGTTTGTAACACGAAAAGACAATAGTTATACTTATAACATTCAGAAGGTCACTTAATAAAATTTCTTAAACTTTCTGGTGGATAAATATTATTCCCAATGATACGCAGTCTACTTACTTTTTTCTTTATGAAAAAGATTATAAAGCAACAAAAAAGCTAGCTAGAAATCAACTGCAAAAATAAAAACCCAAACGACATCTTTTGCAATATGTTCCTTGTTGAAAAAAATGCTCCTTGTTGATTTAAAAAAAGAGAAATTTTTATAAAGCACTATTTTTTAGTGGTAATTAGCTATTTATAGATATTATTTGCTATGTTACTGATTGCAGATACGTTTTCTGTTGTTACAATATTTATTAAATGTATTTAAGCTATTGTATTCATGAAAACAATAGCAAAAAATAAGCGTGAATCGGGAAAGTCCAATTAATCAGTTGTTGTATTTGAGTGTATTCGAGTGTATTCATAGCGTGAAACATAGGATTACAACTGGTCATATTATTGTATTCGACTGTATTCACGGGGTGAAATAAGAGAATACATTGTTTTTAAGCAGAAAATGAATCAATTAACATAATAGACTCCTAATATAACTCAACAAACTCAATTATAACACACAAATTTTGTATTTTCAGTTATAAAAAGATTGTCAACCAAAAAATACCCCAAAAATATAGCAATCTTCAGAGAAATTATATAATACATAAATTATATTAATTAAAAATATATGATTACATTTATGGCATATAGCGAGACAGTGAATACAATACAAAATATAGAATACAGCGGGATATATTGAAAAAAAGACAGTGATTACAATAAAATACAACGAGATATATTAAATTACAATAGAAAAAAGAAGACAATGAATACAATAAAATACATAAAAATATACCGTGATACCTTAAAAATACATTAAAATATATGTAGAAATCCTCATTGATCTTCAGGTACGCATCTAAATTCTATATTTTGCTGATGAAAATATCCATATTTTGTGAATCAGAGAGGTTTTGGCAGGGCGCGGCAGATGTGTGGATACACACCGATTCTGCTACAATTTGATATGTTGTTTCTTTCTGGAATTGAGGTGAAAAAGATTAATAACTGCGTGAATAGAAGAAAGGAGGCGGTGAAACTGAAGCAAAGGGGAAGAGAATGATATGTATCAAAGTAGAGAAAGAAAGAAAATAGTGTAACTGAATAACATATTTAATGGCTTAGGGGTGAGGTCATCAAAATTAGATATTTTGCTATTAACATTAAAATGTATCTATAGAAACATTAAAATGTATCTATAGAATATAATTTTTTTAAATAATATTTGTTTAAAATAAACAAGGTGTTAATCTTTGTTGAAGGAGGTAAAAATTCCTTAAAAAAATTAAAATTAAAATCGTCTTCAATGACAAAGGAGAAAATGAAACAATAAAAAAGTGCATGTGCAATTAGAATTAAGCTCAGACGTCAAAAGTTTTTTAAGGGGTGAATATAGCTGGGTCCTTGTTCCTTAACCTAAAAAGGAGGCATGTGAGAAAATAATACCTTCACTAATTCACGTACACATACTATGTCTATTATATACATTGTATGAGTAATTATTTTTAGCTACTCCTACTTACACTCTAACCTTCTGGCTAACATTGTATAATTCCTGAATTCATACAATCAAAGTAACAACTTCTATGGCAGCAATCACTTCAGTATTTCTACACTCCCCTCAAGTTGATTGATGGAAAATATTAACCATCACCAACTGGACATTTAGTCAATATTTGTACCCTGCTCTGTGTTAGCAATATAATGTAGTTGGCTTTGATCATACCTTGATGCAGTAGTTTTTCTTTTACTTATTAAAATACAATCAATTTCAATATCGAATTTGATGTTATTTGCAAAGCAGCCTTGCTGTCACAATACAACTATATTGGCAGTTTAACGTTCATGGCTAATTCTCTTAATAATCTATTAATCCAAAACAATTCTTCTATAATTGAAACCATGCATCTATATTCAGTTTCAGTTAAACTCCTCAAAAGAAATCATATATGCGGACTTCAGTAACACATCTTTGACTTGTATGTTGTTGATGGTCTGCAGGATCGACTTGTTGAGATCATTCTTTTATCACTGTTTTGATTTGAATTATTGTTCATTAGTCAAATTTTGAACAAACAAAATTGTATTGGGTAAAATTTGGTTCCTAACATCCCTATGCCAAGTGTGTACGTCCATTACGGTAAGGCCGACTTGAGTGAGGGTACAACCCAACCAATAAAACAAAGGCGACATCGTTTAGGATCTTACTTCTTCAGTAAGAGAAGAAGCCACCTACCGTTGTACTTTTTCTTTTATTATTTCAAGGAAGGTCTCCTATTATATAAAGGAGACCTTCATATTGTAAGTGGACAGATCGGTGATACAAGAAATAATACAACTCTCTTGCTCTCTCTCTATCTCCAGCACATTCTCTCTCTCTCTCTCTCTCAAGCTCTCAAGCTCTTGTTATTTCTTTACATTATCAGATCTATGGTGATCATATAGCTACAATCATCTTTAGGTCTCTTTACGTTTGATTACGATTTACCCTTGTTCATCTTTGATTGTTTTTAAGCTTATAAAGTACATAAATAACTTTTGAGCCAAACAATTTGACGCCGTCTGTGGGGATTTCGAGAATCAAAACCGTAATTTGCACCTAGAGAACCATCGGAAAACCTCCTCTACAACACACAAACAAAAGATGGCTGACAACAACGCAAGAACGAAAGCGATAGCAAATGTAGAACCAACCTCATGGATCCTCTCAACGAAGCCGATGTGGAGGATGTCTTGAATGCAACCCCTAGCACCATATTTAATGGGGAAATCTCACCTCCCACACCTGAAGATCTGGTGATCTCATGCGACAAAAAGACTTCTACATCTGCAACTAAAGAAGCATCCCCATAGGTCAAAAAGCTACTGGAAGAAAGGTTAATGAGTACTCTAAGTGGCTTGGTTGAAAAGTCACCCCAAAACAACGTCAGATGCATGGCAACAGTGGACCTTGCTGCAACTAAAGGCGAACCCGAGATCGTACGAGCAAACAATGTGCTCATCGATATTCAGGTCGATAGTGGTATGCTCACATCCATCCTCAATAAGATGGAGGAAATGGAAAACGAAAACAAGTTAGTTAGTGACCAGATGAAGGAACACAAGGAGAGGGTAGACAAGATCCCTGGTGCTCCCAAGTTGCTACCAAAGCGTGACGTGGGGAAGTTTGTTGAACAACCCTACATGGAGGAGGCTGCACCGTACCCCATCCCAAAAACCTTCAAAATGGCTCCTTATTTAAGAGTGTACGACGAGACTACAGATCCCGAAGACCACCTGATCCACTACGTCACGGCTGTAAAAGGTAACAACCTGTTAAAAGAACAAGTACTATCCGTGCTGCTGAAGAAGTTCGGCGAAACACTGACAGGAGGAGCGCTAATCTAGTACTCCCAGCTACCGGCCAAGATCATTTCTACATTCGAGGAAATGGCAGACAAGTTCGTTAATGCCCATACAGGAGCAAAGAAAGCGGAAGCAGAAGTCAACGACATCTTCGCTATTCGACAGACCATAGGAGGGGGACCCAGGTATTTCCTAGCTAGATTTAACAGAGTAAGGATGAGCCTATCAAATGTGTCGGAAGGCATGGCGGTCACCGCTTTCCAGAACGGGTTAAACAGGGATGACTTAAGGGCAACCAAAAAACTGCCGAGTCATCTAATGAAGTAACCTCCCACCACCTTGGAAGAGATCCATAATGCTTACTACGCTGAGGTACGGGCAAATGAGGACGACCTCAACGGGCCGACCCAATGTTTAACAACAATACACCCAGAAATCAGGAGGGATCGATGCAATGAAGGACGGCGGGAACAAATCCCACATCCCAATAGGGAGATGCACCAACCCTATGTCGTATCTTCTCATCCAGCACCACCAAGGCACGTGGACGCGCTACAACGATATGTCGCCCCACTACGAAACGACAGAGGTATTCCTCCTTTATTATCTGCACATAACTTCTGTGTGTCCCTTTCAGAGATAGTGTACGCACTAGAGAAACTTGGGACCAAAGTACAGTGGCCCGCAAAGATGAAATCAGATCCCGCCACCAGAAAATCAAACGCCCTGTGCGAGTTTCATCAGGAACGAGGGCATAAAACTGAAGACTACATAGGCCTACGGCAAGAGGTGGTCAGGATGCTGAACCAAGGATTCCTTAGGGAACTACTCAGTTACAAAGGAAATATCAACTTTGTACGTGGATGGGAACAACCCCACGGGCCACAGAAGCGACCCTAACCAATACGCACAATCAATGATCATCGGAGATGACAACGACTCGGCGATCAATCACGTCAAATTCACCACTACACAAAAACTGAAGAGAACCATCGCCCACGAACGGTATGACAACTTCAAAGATAGTATCACCTTTGATAAGTCTAATGCCGATGGTTTGTCTTTCCCTCATTACGATGATTTAGTTATTAATTTGCGTATCGCAGATACGGATGTCAAAAGAATTATTGTAAAAGACGGTAGCGGCACCTGTATTATCCATCAGAGGGTCCTCGTACTAATGAGACTCGAGGATAAGATAATACCACGCTGCATAACACTAACTGGTTTCAATAATACAGAGGAACAAACCTCCGGGGAGATATCACTGCCCGTTCTAGCAGGAGGGGTCACGCTAGAAATGACTTTCAACGTATTGAACCAGGAAACGACGTACAAGCTATCATCGAACGCCCATGGATACACGACATATGAGCGGTCCCATCAAGATTCTATCAAAAATCGAATTTCCCACCCCATGGGGAGTATTCAGCATTCAAGGAGAGCCTCACACCGCTCAAGAATGCTATAAAATAGTTCAGGACCGCGCCTACACCAAACAACTTAAAGGGGCTAGCGTAGAAGCATATCAATCAGCCATGTCGGGGACTAAGGTCAACCCGATAAAAGATGCCGTCAAAGACCCCGTTATCGTGGAGGCCTGCAAGGCCACTGTTGAGGATCTCGAACCCATCCAGATAGACAATGCTGATCCTACAAAGAAAGCCTACATAGGGCACGACCTCACTAATCCAAGTAAGTAACGTGAATTTCTAACTAACCATGCAGATCTTTTTGCCTTTTCCCATTCAAATATGCTAGGAATCCCTCGAGACATCGCCACTCACAAGCTAAATGTTGACCCATTACACCCCCCTATACAGCAAATGGGAAGAAAATTCAACGCCGCTATCAACGAAGCGGTCAGTAAAGAAGTGGACAAACTTCTGGCCAACGGTTCCATCTGGGAGTCAAGGTACCCTTAGTGGGTCGCCAATGTCTCCATGGTCAAAAAGAAAAATAGGAAGTGGAGAATGTGTGTGGACTTCACCTACTTGAACAAAGCGTGCCCAAAAGACTCGTTCCCACTACCCCACATCGACCAGCTAATCGACGCAACCCCAGCTTGAGCGGCTAAGCTTCTTAGACGCTTAATCCAACTATAATCAGATCATGATGGCCGAGGAGGATCAAGAGAAAATGACTTTCATCACTCACCAAGGAATGTACTGCTACAAGGTAATGCCCTTCGGGCTTAAAAATGCGGGAGCCACGTACCAGAGGCTGGTCACCAAGATGTTCAAAGAACAACTCGGTAAAACAATGGAAGTTTATATCGATGATGTTCTAGTAAAGTCATCAAAGAGAGAAGACCACATCGACCACATAAAGGAGGCATTCGAAATATTAAGGAGATACAGGATGAAGTTAAACCCCGAGAAATGTGCCTTCGGTGTGGCCTCAGGAAAGTTATTGGGATTCCTCGTATCACAGCGACGCATTGAGGTCAAACCTGACCAGATCAAGGCAATAGACTCAATACCCGATGTGTTAATCAGCAAAAAACAAGTGCAGAAGCTGACATGGCGGATAGCCGCCCTATCCAAATTCTTTTCACGATTCTCCGACAGGTGCCATAAGTATTTTAATGTGTTGAAAAAAGACCAAGGGTTATAGTGGAATGAGGAGTGCGTCGAATCCTTGAGGAAGCTGAAGGCGTACCTATCCTCGCCGTCTCTACTAGCAAAAGCAAGCTCGGGCGAACCCATATTGGTGTATCTAGCCATATCTGAGGCCGCCGCCAGCGCCATCCTAGTTCATGAAAATAAAGGTACACAATCTCCTATCTATTACATCAGCAAAACCATAGTGGACGCTGAAAAATGGTACCCACACCTCGAGAGATTGGCGCTGGAACTGGTAGTAGCTTCACAAAAGCTACGACCCTATTTTCAATGCCACCCCAAAAAAGTGGTAACGACCTTCCCATTAAGGAGCATCTTACACAAGCCTGAGTTATTAGGCCGGCTCGCCAGATGGGCTATTGAGCTCAGCAAACACAATATTTTGTACCTTCCACGGACCGCCATCAAGTCACAAGTTCTGGCCTAATTTATTGCCGACTTCAGCGCGGAAATCCTACCACTAGCGAAACAATTCGCAGTCTATATGATGCCCTGAAATGACTACCAACAAGTCCGAGTATGAGGCAGTTATTGCAGGTATGAAACTAGCCATCAAATATGGAGCTCGTCAGATCATCCTCCATTGCGACTCTCAACTCGTGGTAAACCAAGTCACTGGGACTTACCAGGTCAAAGAACAAAGGTTGCAAAAATACCAGTTAAAAATCCACACGTTGATGGCTGAGTTTAACGAATGTCGCTTCGAGCAAATTCCGAGGCCACGGAATATTGAAGCAGACTTGAGCTGGCCGGGGCCACTAAAAACTTCGACAAAGAAAGGGTGGTCACCCTCCTCCATTCAGCCATTGACCAAACTAAGGTATTCTCTTTAAACTTGACTTGGGACTGGCTCAGCTAGTTTGTATCCTATATGCAGGACGGAACGTTACCACTCGACAAAAAGAGGCAGAGAAGCTCCGCGTGCAAGCCGCCCGATATTTCCTGATAAATAATGACCTCTACAAAAGGAAGTTTGGCGGACCCTAGGGCAAATGCCTAGGGCCGCATTAAACGAGGTCAGTACTCGAAGAAGTGCACGAGGGCCATTGCGGTGCCCATATAGGCAACTGAATCCTCGTACAATGCATTATACATGTCGACTACTACTGGCCCACTGTCACACCTCCCTTTTTCACCTACACACCGCAAGGGGGAATAAAGGAGTTTTTCCACTTAAAGGACAATCGGAACGGTATTTGGTTATTAATTATTCAGAGTCGCCACTTGGGAGATTAATGGTGTCCCAAGTCACCAATTTTAATCCCGAACCGAGGAAGATTATGACTCTGTTAATAGTCCACGAACAGAAATCTGGATAAGAAATTCTATTAACCCGGGAGAAGGTGTTAGGCATTCCCGGGTTCCGTGGTTCTAGCACGGTCGCTCAACTGTTGTATTTGATTTTATCCGATTTTAGTACATGCCAGCTTATGTGCCTTTTATTTATATACCTCTTTTACCATTATTTATTTTAAAAGACTTGTGACATTGTGAAAACGCATCTCTGACCATGTCGCCATCAAGGCACCCGTGGGCATCAACACATTTTGATTTCGTCGAGATTTGGATTTGGGTCGCATCAATGTGCATCTGAGTTTAAGAAAGTAATTTAATTAAATCGCGCTTAAAGGTTCTAGCGTAATATTGTTTTGGGAAATGCTGTTGAAATTTTCTAAACGACCTTTCCAAATGCTTATCATTTTTAATAACCAATTATTAAGGTCCCCACATTTATTTTGTTCGGTGAGGCTCGTCTCCGTTTTTGAACCAATTTTCGATCATTATTTGTTTTATAAGAATTACGAAGTCATGAAAATGCGTTTCTAACCCCGTCGCCATCAAGGCACCCATGGTTATCAACACATTTTGACTTCGTCGAGATTTGGATTTGGGTTGCATCAATGCACACCCGAGTTTAAGAAAGTACTTTAATTAAAATACGTCTAAAGATTCTATCACAATATTATTTGGGGAAGGCCGTGAAATTCACTTAACGACCCTCCCGATTTCTAAGTAATTTTATGATTATTTATTGAGGGCCCTGCAATTTTGTTATTGTTTGGCGAGGCTCATTTCATTGTTTTATTAAAGGCCAATCTAAAGTAACTACATTATCTAATCACGTTTTGTCTCTAAAATAAAGTAAAAATCATAACTCAAAACCCGAACTCCGAATACCAAATAAATCAATTTAAGGCACATTTGAACTGGACCCAAATGGGTAAGACAATGAGCCCAAGTAGCAAAACTGATTGAATTGAAAGGCATCGGTTCGAAGTCCTGTGAGCCCACAACAAACGACATCCATATGGGCCAAACGGTGGGACCTAAGATGACGCCCAACCCTTGTGAAAAGGAAAACATTACAAATCTGGGCTCGTTCAAAAAAGGGGTGAAGCCCAAATTGCTTAAGGTCATCGAGCTCAAGACCTGGAGTTCGATTCTCCAGGATTACAAGTAAATGAATAGCAAATCATGTTTTGGACAGTGTTCAATACCCAGCAATTACTTGTACTCAATTCCATACTAATTATTCTATGAGACCAAATCAATAACCTTACTTTTTCAAACAAGCTTATTCATGTGAGATTAGAGTAGGCAAACTTCTCATGCTTTCAAGTTATAATTCCTAGTCATGATCAAAACCATTAATCTCAAATCATAATCTCAAATCAAACAGAGATCGTAGAACCATGCTACATGACATTCGAATTTCCCAAAAATCCAAACAGTTTAACCAACAGTTGCCTAAAGCTAGGATGTAGGTTCAAATTTCCAGTTAAAACCTATAGAATCTCAATACTAACCTCAATGCCCAGTTATAAACATAAGCAAGGTTTGTGGCCTCCAAACCCATTTTAAAACTAAAACCAAAACTAATTAATAATCACAACTCATCCAACAGTTCAGTAATTTTCAATTTCAGTCCATACGCATATACCAATTATACAATATACCACTTTTCATGTCAATATAATACTAATATCAACCATGTCTAATTAACTAATATCTAGTTAGTGACAAACATCAGAAGACATCCAAACATTTATAAATGTAGTAAACTCTTCATTTCAACTTCAATTTCCATCTACATTGAAAGGATTCAAACGAAGGTACCTGGAAAGTAACGATGGAAAAGAGGAGGGTCAGCAATAGTTTTAAAATGACCCAATCACAGCAACAGACAACGCAACAGCCTCGAGAATGCAAGAGAATTAACCCATGAAGTTTTAAACCAGCAGAACCCACGAGACAACTAAAACCCAGCAGGAAAACTAAGAACCCTGAACTCTGATGCAAGCAAACTTGAAATTGAAACCTAGAACAACAAAACTAACAATAGATCTTGGCTGAAACAATATTTAAACCAATGGAACAACCATTTTTTTGGTTTTCTATTTTTGAAATGTTCGTATTTTTGATTTTTGAACTAGAATGCTGAAAATTGTAAAAGAGAAGGAAATAAAAGAGATTTTTGTAGTGTTCTTCTAGGCTCAAAAGATTAACCCTTTCACAAGGCAATTGATGCCTTTACATAAGCAAGGAAGAAAGAAACTTCAACCAAAAGGTTTGCAAATCAGTCACTATTCCGATTTTACTCAAAACCCTATAATTCTATCTTTCTACCCAAGTAAATACTACCAAAAAGCTAAAAGCTACAGTTTCATCCCAATCTAGAAGCATCTAGGATGCTCTTTTGACTATACAATTCATGAATTACCCTTTTCCTGTTTTGAATTTACTATTTTTAAAGATTATTCAATTTTCTATGCCTAAACTATCCTTCTAACAGCCTCATAATTACAGCTCATACTAACTGACCCAGCCCTTGACTAGCTCCTAAAATTACTACCTTAGTTAACTACGCCAAGCCCTTACCCAGTTAACATTTAGCCCAAGCAACTAATCAAAAGACTTCTCAGCTATATCCAATTCTACTATCCTAAAACCTACCTTAGCACTAAATTGAATCACAAACTGCAATTGAAATAAATCAACTCCCAAGTTCAAACTGCAATCAAACAGAATAAACAAATAAACCAAATTACGCTACCACAATTAGTCATTAATAACTGAGCATTCAAGCTATGAACAATCAAATAGAAATCAGAATTTAAGTAAAGAAATGAAAATTATCCCAACATGAATTACCCTAAATACTACTAACAAACAAGGAGGGAAAATTTATGCTAAACTTCGAATGAAAACTAAAACAATACTTAATTAAAATAAACAAAGCAAATCAACTAGAAGCAGATACCGGAGAACAGGAATATGAAAAACTTACTGCTGATTAATCATCAAACGAAAAGCCTTCGAAATTAACTTCGAGTTAATGTTATAGGTCCATCTTGTAAGGGATAAGCTCACAACGTTAACCCGGGTCAACTCGACTTGACAAATCGACCACACAGTCTGAAGCTATGACCTTAGACCCACAGTTAACAAACGTCACAGAGATTAGAAGGGCTTTAAACAAGGATTCGAGATGAGGAGAGGCAGGAGACTATCTAGTACCATTTTGGGCTCAAATGGACGAGTTTGTGACTTGGCCGCATATTTTAATTTAATTTTTGAAGCGTTTGGTTGATATTCAATGGCCAATAGTTGCATATTTGGACTGAGGGAGTCGAGGTGGTTCAGGGGTGTGATTTTGGTGGTGTTTGGAGGCGCCACCGCCACCGCCACCGGCGGCTTGGGAATTTATAGTGGCGTTTCTAGGGTTTCTGGAGAGGAGGATGGTGTGAAGAAGATTATGGAGGGGTGGGGTGGGGGGAGGGGTTCAGACATTTTGATAGTAAATGAACCAATGTTTTAGACCACCCGATTATTTAACCTCGACGGCTGAGATCACACGACGCCAAAATGGCATCGTTTTGAGTTATGGAGAATGGACCGGGTAGATGAGTATTGGGCTTGGGATGCGGGTGTGGATTTAATCCACTTTTCCGCTAATTTAAACAATGTAATGGCCCAAAATTGGGCAGCCCCTCTTACTCCTTTTGTATTCTTTTTCTATTGTTTCTTTTGTCTACTTTGTTCTGCGTTTTAATTTATAAATTTTTTTCTTTCTGATTTTATTAAATTGCAACTACACTAAAATCCTTATATATTTAAACTAAACTAAATAATTCCTAAAATTATCGTGAAATCTATTTTGTGACAAATTCCAAATAAAAATGATAAAATATATAAAAATGAACTAATTTTGTGATTTTTCATGCCTTTGTTCTAACAAATTAACCTCTATTAACACTACACTATGAAGTTAAATCATAAATGCAAATGCATAGTTTTGTATTTTTATGAATTAACATGCAAAAATAAAAATGCAATAATTATCAGAAAATGACACAAAAATGCACAAAAATTGTAAAAATAAAGAAAAATCATTTTGTTTTATTTTTGGGAATAACTTGCTTAGGGAAAAAATCACGTGCTCACAGCTACCCCTCTTTTCCCGGAAACACGAAGAGTTTTCATGCAAAGACAAGTGAGCGGAAACGAGGGATTTATGCCCGTTCGCATATTCCGTATGAAGCATTTTTGAAAAGTTTGATTCAAAGGTTGCCTACATATTCTGGGCTAAACCGGAATCAGGTCAGTGTAATTCGGGAGTGCCTGGTAGCTGGGACTACCAGTAGCTGTGGTTTCACTGCTATTGCTGCTACAACTGCTCGCTGACCTTCCTTTTTACGCCTTGTCAAAATAAAAGAAGTTAGCTTACAAAAGTCCTATCTAAAATCTTCAATTTTTCATGTTGTACTTCCTTGTTTTCTTGCGTTCCCTTGATGAAACTCCTTGTTGTTACTTCAAATCAAGAACTGAAATGTTGTTCATTCTCTCCAAATTGCCGAACTTGAACAATATACATTCCTCTATTATCCAGGCGGGCTCCTGTCGGCTAAACTTGAATCTGAAAGTATTCCTTTGTTATCCAGGCGGGCTCCTGACTTCTGAAATTTGAATTGCATGTCTCTGTTCTCTTGACTACTGATTTTTGAATTGTATGTCTCTGTTCTCCAGGTGGACTCTTGACTACTGATTTTTGAATTGTATGTCTCTGTTCTCCAGGCG
Organism: Nicotiana benthamiana; assembly: GCA_034376525.1. NCBI lineage: Eukaryota > Viridiplantae > Streptophyta > Magnoliopsida > Solanales > Solanaceae > Nicotiana > Nicotiana benthamiana. Next base: position 10,245,014 of record CM067331.1, on the reverse strand, counting down.
GACTCCTGACTTCAAAATAGACAAAGAGAATTGAAAACTAAAATTGGAATTATATCACCTCCATTTTTTCAGGCGGGCTCCTGACTCCAAACTGGAATTGTATGTCTCTATTCTTCGGGCGGACACCTGACTGCTAACTTGAAATGCATGTCTCTAATCTTCAGGCAGACTCCTAATTACTGAGACTTGAATCGTATGCCTCTGTTCTTCAGGCGGGCTCCTGACTGGAAATGTATACCTCTATTTTCCAGGCGGGCTCCTAATTTCACAAAAATAGACAAAACAAAGAAAACTTTCTGCCCTAGTTTGGACACTGGAGCTTGTTTCCACATACCAATGGGAATAGAAAAGTAAAACTTGAATTGCAATAAGACTGAAGTGTGACCTTAAAATCTAAAAACTGAACTGTATGCCTATATTATCGGGGCAGGCTCCCCATTTCAACACTTTAAATTTAAATACAAAAATGTATGCCTCTCTTATAGGGGCAGACTCCCCACTTCAAAACTTAAATTTATAACTAAAATGCATGCCTCTGTTATAGGGGCGGGCTCCCCACTTCACAACTTGGAGTTAAAAACTAAAATGTATGCCTCTGTTATCGAGGCGGGCTCTCCACTTCAAAACTTGAATTTATAAACTAAAATGGATGCCTCTGTTATCGGACAGGCTCCCCACTTCAAAACATAAATTTAAAAACTAAAATGCATGCCTCTGTTATTAGGGCGGGCTCTCCACTTCAAAACATAAACTTAAACACTAAAATGCATGCCTCTGTTATCGGGCTGGGCTCCCCACTTCAAAACTTGAATTTTAAAACTAAAATGCATGCCTCTGTTATCGGGGCGGGCTCCCCACTTCAAAACTTAAATTTAAAAACTAAAATGCATGTCTCTGTTATCGGGGCGGGATCCCAACTTCAAAACTTGAATTTTAAAACTAATATGTATGCCTCTGTTATAGGGGCAGACTCCCCACTTCAAAACTAAAATTTAAAGCTTAAATGCATGCCTCTGTTATCGGGGCGGGCTCCCCACTTTAAAACTAAAATTTAAAAATATGTTATCGGGGCAGGCTTCCCACTTCAAAACTTTACAATTTTACTTTAAAATGCGAACCTGAAATAACTTACCTCTCTCTATGCTACTCCTTATTTCTTGTATTTCGAAAATGCCACACTTGCGGTTAAACTTGATTGACACCTCCTCTTCCCTTATGGAGAATTCCGTCTGACAAACAATTTTTCTGCCCCTATTTCAATCACTGAAAATTGTTAGTTTAAAATGGTGGTTAGTTGATGGCATTCTTGATGCATCGTCATTCCACTTCCTTGCTTTGCGTTGCCTGATTTCCTCTGAATTGCTTGACTTTCTGACTGACTTCCACGTTTCCAGTTTCTGACAAACTGAATGCTTTTGTACCCCAAACTGCCGTTTCACCTTTCCATTCCCTTTATCCCGAACCTTCACATTTCCCACAATATTTCCTATATATTCTGCCGATGAAACTTCCCGTGACATTCTCTATTCCCCATTACATCACTTTGTTGTTATCATGCTCTGACCACATTATGCTTTTCCATTTTCGAAAGCTGGTAGCGGGTTTTGGAATCCTTTCCCCTTTGCACTGAACAAAAACTGACATTGGAACTTTAAGACAAACAAACCCTACCCCCAAAAAAAAAAAAAGAAATGCAATGATTTTATGAGTTAAGGATAAGAAAAATCCAAAACCAGATTACTGTTAAAAGGGAACAAAGAAAAGAAACTTATCTGACCGGAATATTTGACACCAATGATGATGACATGCATTTCAGACTAACCGGCTGAACCAACCCACCTAACCAGCTTTCAGTTGCCATACCTCATTGCCCAGAACTTCCATCACTTGATTATTTTACCCAAACCTTAACCTCGTTTAACCTGCGATGCCAAGAAACAGTTTTTACCAACAGACCTTTCACAATTTGCCATTTCGCATCTTACTTTTGCCTTAAGGTGCCCCTGAAGGTTTCCACCACTAACACTCTCTCATTTTATTTTAACTCAGCTCCCCTCGCCTTACGGTGCGTGAGGGTTTTCACCAATAAGACTCTCTCATTTTTAACTTTTCATGCTTGAACTAGAGTGTTGCCCCGGCCACGAGTTACCGCTTGCTGCTTGACTCAGCATTTCTTAAAAAATTAATCAGAAGGTCTTTCTTGGATCATAATGCAGGCTTTTGGATGAGCTAGAAAGAAGGGTAAAAGGCTAAAAACAATTTTAATATGGGTTAAAACTACAACTTTCAGAATCTATTTTCTCATAACGAACCACAACTTCTGCTCCAGTTTCTTGCTTGGGACTTTTGGACTTTTATTTTGGTATGACTGAACCTCGGAGTAAGGCTGCCTATGTACCCTTACGGGATCAAGTCAAACGTAGTTCACGTTATTGTAATTGCTTTGTTGTGATGCTTCATTTTATCATCTTTTCTTTTCTTTTCGTTTTCTTTTCTTTTTCTTTTCTTTTTCTTTTCTTTTTCTTTTCCTTTCCTTTTCTTTTCTTTTCTTCTTTTCTTTTCTTTCATTTTTCCTTTCTTTTATTCCATTTATCCATATGTTCGGCACCTGCGTTTCTTGATCATGCCGTTGATTCCGAAAGATAGGTATGAACGAAAATAAGTAAGGCTCAAAGAAGATGACAAAGGATAAAAGTGTTTGGATAGCAGAACAAAATGCCTTCATCATTTCAATCTTTATAATATGCCAAGTACAAACAGGTACATTCATAATAAAGAAATCATACATAATATCTCTTGACAACATCAGAATTGATGGCCATTTCTGCACATTTTCCTTCTACATCTGTCAGATACAATGCACCATTAGATAACACTCTGGTCACAACAAACGGTCCTTGCCAATTTTGGGCAAACTTTCCTTTTGCTTCAGTCCAATGGGGCAAAATACGCCTCAGCACTAACTGCCCGACTTCGAACTTTCTCGGACGCACCTCTCGTTATATTCTCTTGCCATTCGTTGCTGGTACAGTTGACCATGACACACTAATGCTAACCTTTTCTCATCAATCAAGCTCAATTTCTCCAGACAGGTCTTTACCCATTTATTGTCATCAATCTTGGCTTCCGCAATGATTCGAACTGACGAGATCTCGACTTCTACAGGTATTACTGCCTCACTGCCATATACCAATGAATTAGGAGTCGCCCCCACCGAAGTACGAATGGTGGTTCGATATCCCAACAATGCAAAAGGCAACTTCTCATACCAAACTGACAAATAATGTTTGCATGCAAAAAATCTGCCACAACTTTCTTAGTCACGGGCTTGAACGTCTTCGCTTCCACCCACTTGGTAAAATAATCTATTTCTACCAGAATAAACCTGTGCCCATTTGATGCCGCTGGATCAATTGGCCCAATAACATCCATGCGCCAAGCCACAAAAGGCCATGGCGCTGACATCATATGCAATTCTGACGGTGGAGAATGAATCAAATCTCCATGCACTTTACACTGATGACATTTGCATACAAAACTGATACAATCCCGCTCCATAGTAAGCCAATAATACCCTGCCCGTGAGATCTTTTTTGCCAAAACATATCCGCTCATGTGCAGTCCACATACTCCAGAATGTACCTCGGTCATGATAGTCGTGGCTTGCCTCGCATCCATGCACCTCAACAGTCCGAGATCTGGTGTTCTTTTGTACAGTACTCCTCCACTCAGGAAAAACCCGCTTGCCAATCGATGAATAGTTCTTTTCTGATCACCGGTGGCTTGTTCCGTATATACTCCCGTCCTAATATATTCCATGATGTCATGCAACCATGGCTCATCGTCAAGTTCCTCTTCTATCACATTACAATAAGCATTTTGATCATAGACCTGAATCTGCAATAGATCTACCTAAGCCTTATCTGGATGATGTAACATTGATGCCAAAGTCTCCAAAGCATCGGCAACCTCATTATGAACCTTCGGGATGTGTCTGAGCTCTATTGACTGAACCGTTGACAAACCTCATGCAGGCACTGTCGGTATGGTATCAATTTCAAATCCCGTATTTCCCAATCTCCTTGAATTTGGTGTACCAGTAGGTCCGAGTCGCCCATGACCAAGAATTCTCGAACACCCATATCCACAGCTAATTTCAACCCCAAAATACATGCTTCATATTCCTCCATGTTGTTTGTACAATAGAAACGAAGCTGAGCCGTAACATGATAGTGCTGACCTATTTCAGAAATAAGTACAGATCTTATTCCCACGCCTTCCGTATTTGCCTCTCCATCAAAAAACAGTTTCCATAATGGTTTCTCTACCTGCTCCAACTCATCAATATGCATCACCTCTTCATCAGGGAAGTAAGTTTTCAAAGGCTCATAATCGTCATCAACTGGATTCTCAGCCAAATGATCAGCTAAAGCATGCGCTTTCATTGCATTCCGTGTCACATAGATAATATCAAACTCTATAAGCAAACTCTGCCACTTTGCAAGCCTTCCCGTGGCCATAGGTTTCTGGAAAATATAGTTCAGTTGATCTAACCGAGATATGAGGTAAGTAGTGTAGGACGACAAATAATATTTCAATTTTTGCGCCACCCAAGTTAGGGCGCAACATGTCCTCTCTAGATGAGTGTACTTAACCTCGTAAGACGTGAACTTCTTGCTGAGATAGTATATCCCCGGCTCTTTCCTGCTAGTAACACCATGCTTCCCCAGTACGCAACCTAGCGAATTATCCAAGATCATCAGATACAGAATCAAAGGCCTCCCTAGTTCTGGCGGAACCAACACGGGTGGGTTAGACAAATATCCCTTTATTTTATCAAAAGATTTCTGAAATTCATCCGTCCATTTAACCGCATCATCTTTCTTTAGCACTTTGAAAATGAGCTCACAAGTAGTTGTGAGCTGAGCAATGAACCTGCTAATATAGTTAAATCTTATCAACAAACTCATCACATCCATTTTGTTTCTCGGAGGCGGCAATTTCTGAATAGCCTTAATCTTTGATGGATCCAATTCAATACCCCGGCGACTGACTATAAAACCTAGCAACTTTCAAGATGGCACCCCGAAAGAACACTTTGCAGGATTGAGCTTGAGATTATACCTGCGAAGCCTTTGAAAGAATTTCCTCAAATCTCTGACATGGTCGGACTGCTGCCTTGATTTCACAATCACATCATCTACGTACACCACAATCTCTTTATGTATCATAGCATGGAAGATCGTTGTCATAGCCCTCATGTAGGTTGCCCTAGCATTTTTCAAACCAAATGGCATGACCCAATAGCAATATGTTCCCCACGGTGTGATGAACGCCATCTTCTTTTCATATTCCTCGTCCATTAAGATCTGATGGTAACTCGCATAACAATCCACAAAAGAACCAATCTCATATTTGGCACAATTGTCGATCAATATGTGGATGTTTGGCAATGGAAAGTTGTCTTTTGGACTCGCCTTGTTGAGATCTCTATAATCAACGCACACCCTGGTTTTGCCATCTTTCTTTGGTACATGCACAACATTAGCTAACCAGGTAGGATACTATGTAACCCCTGTGACCTTTGCATTAAACTATTTAGTAATTTCTTCTTTAATCTTGACACTCATGTCTGTTTTAAACTTTCTAAGTTTCTGCTTAACAGGAGGGAGTGATGCATCGGTAGGCAGTTTGTGAGCCACCAAATCAGTACTCAGTCCCGGCATATCATCATAGGACCAAGAAAAAACGTCTTTATATTCCCACAGCACCACGAGTATTTCTTCCTTGAGCTGCGGCTCCAGATGAACACTTATTTTAGTTTCACGGACCTTATCTTGGCCCCCTAAGTTAACTTCTTCTGTGTCATATAAGTTCGGTTTGGGTTTTTCCTCAAAGTGTTTTAGTTCCTTACTGATTTCTTCATAGGCCTCATTATCATTGTATTCCTCTTCATCGTCACATTCAAGTTCTTGTATTATTATGTCTCTGTTAAGTTGGCTTATAAAACTGGGCCGAGAAGTCCTCATGCATGTCATGTCATTGATATCTGCATAAAAAGAACTGTATATAAAAGAAAAGAAAATGGAAACAAAATTATGAAAGGAAAACGGAAAGAAAATTGTATTTTGTTAAAACATAAAGATAACAGGGCTTGGCTTAGCTCATCCAAATGGAGGGAACATAGTCACAAGGATTAAAAACCCTGGAATAATCCAGGTGAAAGCAAAAAAGAAAAACAAAGTCCCACTACCGCGACTCCCTCCGAACTGGCAGAGGAGTGCCTTCCCAATTATTGATCCTTTCCTGTGGCCCAACATACTGAATGTCTCCATTACTAGAACCTTCACCATCCTCAACCATGTTTACTTCAGTAAATACCCTCTCAAACACTTTTTCCAAATTCCCCTCTGCACCAATCAGTAGACCCGTCGCCTGTGTTGGTAACCGCTTTTTGGCCCTCTGCCTGACGAAGGACCTGGACAGACGTGGAATTGGTTTGGGGAGAACCCAAGCTTTCTTTTTCAACTTACGAGCCCTTCTGACATTTGCTGTTGTTGGCTTGAACCCCAGCCCGAAGGTGTCCAAATTCTTGGGCAAGGAAACGGGTTGAACAATGCCCTGAAGCTCATCTTCTAGACCTTTCCTTGGAACGAAACCGTTACTCACCATTTCTGATACTACCCTAACGGTCGCAGCTGACACCCTGGGATGTGGAATGTTCTTACCCTTCGGCACTCTGTTCACTGGCATCGTGCCGAAGACCAGATAGACCCATGGCCCCTTATCATCATCAGTTTACATAAATCGCACAATGGATTCGCTCACAGCACATGCGAGATCTTCCCCATGTAACACGATTTCTTGTCTGTCCCATTTGAATTTGACCATCTGGTGCATGTGGAAGGCACTGCCTTGGCCGCGTGGATCCATGGTCATCCCAACAACAAATTATAAGATACTGTAGTGGCTAGCACTTGAATTCCATAGTGAACTCGACTGGGCCAATAGTCAGTTCAAGGATAATGGCCCCCACCGTGTCTGTTCCCCCTCCGTCAAACCCTCGAACACAAACACTATTTTTGTAGATTCTATCATCATCAATCTTCAACTGGTTCAAAGTAGACAATGGACAAATATTGGAACTACACTACTTATCGATCAACACCCAAGTCACCTTTGAATCTTCACGCTTAGCTGTCAAGTAAAGAGCCTTGTTGTGTTTCGTGCCTTCCACGGACAGTTCATCATCAGAAAATGTTATCCTGTTCAGCTCAAAGATCTTGTTTGCAATTGTTTCCAGATGGTTGACTGAAATTATGTCAGGGACGTGAGCTTCATTCAATATTTTCATCAAAGCTCGGCGATTCTTGTCCGAGTGGATCAATAACGATAACAATGAGATCTGAACCCGAGTTTTTCTCAGTTGCTCCACAATAGAAAATTCCTGTGCCTTCATCCTTTTTAGAAATTCTTTCACATCTTCTTCTGTCACCGCCTGCTTGACTAGTGCTACATTGTCTATAGTGCCCTTAGCTTTTCTAATCTCTTCAGGGGAAAAACATCGTCCCGATCGAGTTAAACCTTGCGCTTCACAACTTTCTTCCTCAATTTCTTTCCCCTTGTATGTTACTACCACCTTCTCATATTTCTATGCCACGGCTTTGCTATTGACCATGGGTGATTAGACTACCGGCTTTATGATGACCGGTTCTACGCATGCCCCTTTCACAATAACCACGGGCACAGGTGATGCCCCTGGTACCACTAACTTGGCTGTCTCTGGCTTTTTTGCATCAACAGATGGCCCTTTACCCATCACCACCACCAGCTTGTCTTTCATCCTTTCCGGCTGAATTGCTGGCTTTACCTCAATTGCCTTTTCTTTCTCTTTGGCTTTAATTGACAGAATCATCATGACCGTCTGTGAGGGCTTTTTAGACTTCTCTCCCTTTTGTTTCAGTTCGATCATGTTTGTCTCATGATGTGCTGGTAACGGGTTTTGGTTGATATTTGGCACCTCCGGAGCCTGTACCTCGATATGACGATTGTCAATAAGTTCTTGTACCGCATTCTTCAATTTCTAGCACTTCTCAGTATCGTGCCCTAGCATCCCTGAGTAATATTCACAGCTAACAGAATGGTCCAAGTTTTTGGGAGGGGGATTTGGCATTTTGGGTTCGATTAGGGTCAACATTCCCAGCTACTTCAATCTGTGAAAGAGAGTAGTATAAGATTCTCCCAGTAGAGTGAATGTTTTTCTGTTTGGGCCCTTCTCATTTCTAAAAGACTGATTTGGACGAAAGCCAATTCCTAGTCTATTAGTCCTGGGAGGTGGATAGGTGTTTTATGGAGGTGGATAGGTGTTTTGGCGAACCGGCGCACGCCATTGCGGGTGCGCCGGAGACTGGGTATATGTCTGGCCTTGGTGGATAGCAAAGTGCGGTTCGGGTGGTGGATTGTAATGTTTCAGCGTGATATATAGGGTATATGGGCAATTTGGATGGTGAGTTCTGGGTTGGTTATAGTGAGGCGGAGGGTTGTGAGGCCTAGACCAGGTACTAGCTTCAACCGTGGAAACTTCTTCTTTCTTCTTCTTTCCGGGCACACCACTAGTGCCACTTTGGATGGCCTGCGTGGTTGTCTTCAATGCTGAATAACTCAAGGTTTTGTTGGATTTCAATCCTTCTTTGATCTTGGTTCCCATATTTACCAGTTCATTGAATGACTTCCCGACGTACATCACCAGATGACCAAAATAGGTAGGTTCCAATATTAGCAAGAAGTAATCTACCATCTCGCTCTCCCTCCTCGGAGGGTCAACCTTGGCTGCCTGTTCCCTCCAGCGGAAACCAAAAACTCTAACACTTTATGCATGCTTCTTTTCCAACTTCAACAACGACAGAAGATCGGGGACTGTCTCAAGGTTGTACTGGAAATGGCCGATTAATGCTTGTGCCAGATCATCCCATATATACCATCGATCGGGGTCTTGTCTCGTGTACCACTCCAGTGCGGACTCGCTCAGACTTTGACCAAAATAGGCTATCAGCAGTTCATCTTTTCCTCCAGCACCTCTCATTTTGCTGCAAAAACCTCGAAGGTGAGCCACCAGGTCACCCTGTCCCTCGTACAAATCAAACTTGGGCATTTTAAACCCTGCGGGTAACTAGATATTAGGAAAAGCACAAATCCTTGTAAGAAACACTGACTTGATTTCCCTAGCTGTGCATGTTCCTGAAGGATTGCTCCAAGCTTTTGACTATACATATTTCTTCTTCCTGTTCAGAATTCTTGACGGGTTTCTCAACTTCTCTCGGGACCTCAAATTGGGGTGTGTAAAGATATGGCTTAGGAGCTTTGAAAGTGGGCTCATGAGGATAGTATTGAGTGTCATGAGTTTGGAACAGTGGATCACTGGAGGATCTATGTAATGGGGATGGGGGAGGTTCCACAAAGACTGGAATCATTGGCGGAGGAGGATTTTGTTTGGGTGGTGAGCTGGAGGAGCATATGACGTGGTACCATAACCCTGACTGGGATAGGGAAAAGTTGAAGATCTGTGGGGAGTGGTGGGTTCCGGAGCCTGAGCTAGGGGTGGAATATAGCCGGGGTTGGCGGGGTATGATGGTGTCGGGTACCCTTGAGACCATGCCCGATGCATTTTGGCCATTTGTTCTTTTAGTTTCCTCATTTCCTCTTTCATAGCACCCACATCTATTACTTCGGCTTCATTTGTGGGATCCATAATACTGATGTCTGCATTTTGTCCTGTCATATCTGCTTTATCTTTTGACCGGGTGTTGTACGGATGAGTTGCCTGAATGTCGAATCAACTAATCTCCTGTCTGGACTCACACATTTGGACAACAACTTGATTAGGCTTTAACACATTGGGTAACCGCACATCGGCATGAATGCACCTATATAGTTAACCATTTCTAACATGCTTTTGCTCGACTGCGTGCGTCATCCTGGCTTTTTATTATTTACGTCACAACTTTCTGTTTACTCTCTTTTTTCTCTCTCTTTCTATCTTTTTCACTTTCTTATTCTATCTTTTCTTTGTTTTTCCGCTCTTTATATTTTCTCTCTCTTTCCTTGCTCTCATTCCTCTTTTTCCTTATTTTTTCGCTCTTTTCATTCTTTCTCATTCTCTGTTTCTCTCGCTTTTTTTCTTTTGCGATTACGGTTGAATCATATGGAGATTGTCTACGTATCGTGACCCCGCATGGATCAGACCAAGCATAGTTCGTGAAAATAAGTGCAAATAATAAGGGCGGAAATAAAATTTTTGGAATTTTAAATTTTCATTACTAAAAAAAACTATTACAAACTAAACATTTTTGCGGAATGAAAATAACAGACATAAACTAAAACAAACCACTGACTCAAAGACTACCAGCATACTTGACATGAAAAGATAATGGAAAATCAGACAACATACTAAAGAATAAAAAACTTTAGGCATGGACTATGCATATTCTAAAGCCTCAAATCTAGGTGCATGCGGGGCGTTGTTCGGCCTTGTCGCGGGCCTAGGATCCATGTCCCTTTCAAGCTGCTCTAATTCATTCATGGTTCGCTTAACGTAGATAATTACTACTGGGACAAAATTAGTGTAAGTCATATCTTCACACACCCGACATCTTCTCAAAATGGCATGAGCGATGGCCCTGATCCTTTCTTTGGTTTGTTTCTTTTCTATGAGTAGACGTCTTATCTGATTACTGCATGTATTTAGGGCTTGTGACTCTTGCAAGTGTTGACTCTACAGCTGCTGCACCTCATCCTCCATTTGGGCCAACAGGTCATAATAATGCCCACTTTCAATCTCAAAATCCATGGCCTGCTTAACAGCTTTACCTTCGAGGGCAGCCACCTTCTGCAGTAGATTAGCAACAATTTTCTCGTGGTCGTTTTTTAATTGATTCAAATACCGACGACGCTCACCTGTTATTTCATCCCACTGCGCCTTGAGCTCTGCCATGGCCTTCTCAAAATTTTCTAATTCATTTTGACATTCCTTAACCTCATTTGCCAACCCTTTTATCAATCCCTCATCTGATCGACTCCTTGGTCGCTTATCTACGGCTATTATCAATTGCCGGATTTGGGCCTTAAGTGCTTCATTTTCTCGAGCCCTACTGTTTTTATCACCCTGATCCGTGGCAACCTGTACACTATTCTCAAACTTTGGACATTCAACTTGTTGCTTCAGCTTACTAATTTCAGCTCGGTAGCCTTTTTCTTCAGCTAACTAATCCCATTGTCCTAGTGATGCTTCAGCAAACTCTTGAATGCGGGGTCTCTTAACTGGACTCTGATGATCGAGTTCCTTTTTTATACCATGCAATGTATTCTGGCACTACTTCTCATTTGGTCCAATTTTGCACACAAGTATTTGCTTGCAAATATTGGCGTTCATTCCAGATCTCGTAGACTTTTGCCTCGGGAAACTGTCCGTCAGGGCTAATCTCAATTACTTCAACACTAAGATCGTCTTCCCGTAGTACTATTTGGCATATTCCAGGCTGTCTCAGAACCCGAAATGGAGCATAAGGCTGGATGCTCTTAAGTCCCATTTGGATAAAATGCGACCTATGTGCTGGCATGGATACGATTTTTTCAACATGCAACCATCCCAATGTCCGTTGTATCTGAGTGGCCTTAAGAGTCCGAAAGTATGATTTCCATGCTGCTACCCCTTCAGGCAGACTAACCCCATCAATTCTGGTATAAAACTCTTCGATACAGGTTTTGTCAGGCAACTCGTAACTCAAAGGCTGGGAACAATGGCATAGATGATTGGTCATCCACATTTGTAGCAAACAATTACACCCCTCGAAGAAATTGCCCCCGGCTTTGCAAATAGTGATAGCCCAAAAAATTTCAGACACGAACATGGGCGCAAGAGTGCTCTCTTCTTGAGTAAACAAGGTACTGACGATCCCGGCTATTCTTATATCAATATTGTCATCTTTCCTCGGGAATACTAAGAGGCCCAAAAAGGCTATCATGAAATCCACCCGTCCGTGCTCATCCCATTTTTGATGGTTATTTCTACTGCACAGCTTAATGTCCAGCTTGTTAAATTTATGAAACGAAAGCTGCAGAAACCCTTTGCCAAATATGGATAGTGAACTGTCCGAGGTATTTTCAAGAAATCCGGAAACCAATGCATCGTGATGGCTGTTGGAGCGACCAGATATTTTTATTTCAGCGGAATTTCAGCATTTCCGATGTTCCTAGTGATTTCTTCCAGAGTCAGTGTGAGCTCAAAATCTGGGAAGTGGAATACATTATGTGCTGGATCCCAACAAGTGACCAATGCTATTATAATATCACCTCGAGGATGGATGTCTAATAAACCTGTGAGAACCTTCAGATACTTTTTTACTTCGTCTTTTCCTTCTTTGCCTAAGTAATTCCACCACAATCGCAACTAAAAAGAGATTTTGGTCATTACTGAAAAGGGTTCGTTTAGCATCGTGCTCGTTCTGCACATTTATTAAGGTGATTAAGCAAAAGAAAAACTTTTATTTGACTAAAAATAAAACTATCAATATTCTTTTTCCAATTTTCAAAATAATGAAAAGCCCAGTTTTCGAACACGGCCTATTAGCACTTCAAGGACGAAGATTTTAAGTGTGTGATGGTCAACCCGTCAAAAATCAAAAATTGACCAAGACAACCATTTTGCAAAGTCAGCCTTCCAGCATCCTTTTGGGAACATTCAGCTATTATTGACAAAAACGGCGTCACCTCGACTTATTTATGATAAACATTAAAATTTTGACATTTTTAGGGCTATTTTTGAAATTTGGGAGGTTGGACCCGATGAGGGTTGCCTACGTATCTCACGCACTGTGAGAATCAAACCATGCGTAAATTAACCGAACCATTTTAAAACAAGTCTCTTTTTTATTTTCGTTTTTGGCATTTCAAAGGCAAATAACAAAACCTCTTTCAAAAGCACGACTCTTTTCATCTTCATGTTTGGCATTTCATTAAAAAATTATTTTAAAATTAAGACTCTTTTTCATTTTCATTTTTCATGGCAGGACAAACTATTTTCCCTTTCTATTTTTGAAAACAAGACAAAATACGGCTATCCTTTTTTCTTTCTCATTTTCAACAAACAATAAAACAATCTATTTTTCCAAACTAAAAGACTCTTTTTCTTTTTTTTCTTCTGCAAATAATTTTCCAAAATTGAAAGACTATTTTTCTATATTTCCCTTATTCTTTAGTAAAACAAAATGAAACATTTTCTTTCTTTTTTTCATTTTCTCAATTCGGCGGAGTTTCGACAATACTTGGGCATTGGTTTTTTCTAAAATAATGAATTAACTCTCACTGCTATTTCCCTCTTTTCTATTTTTCTATTTTTCTCAATTTTCCAATATTCCCGAAATTCAGAAGTTGGTCAACATGCAGGTTCGGAACAAATAAATGCATAGAACAAGTAGGATGCATCAGGATGGTCTCTTTCATTTAAGGTCGCTAGCCCTAGACGGACCAACTCCTGTGTTGAGTGCTCTAAGTCAAATGCAGTATGATGCAAATAAGCGTTCCTACTAGGGATCCGACATGAAGTTGCGTTATTCTAGGTTCAAAACCTGGGTATGTGTTCTAGACTGTGTACCCCAGCGGACAACTCGAATCGAGGAGGGGGCAGCGTACCGGTAACCTGCGAGATCATCCGGCTTTACAACTTATCCCGCCTCTTTCTTATTTTAGGGTATGACACTAACAGAATAGAGAGTCTCAACCAGTAAGCACATCCCCGGAGGTGAAGATAGGAGGGTATTGCCACAATTTGTATACAGTTCAGATAATATCAAAGCAGTAACATTTAGCACATTAAGCATGAAACATGTAGGAAAATCAAATATAGCCAAATATAACAATTTATCTAAGCCCGAATTCTGAACCCTGAACAAAGTGTTTTGGGTTCTTTTTCCCAGCAGAGTCGCCAGAGCTGTCACACCTCCCCTTTTCACCTACACACCGCAGGGGGCATAAAGGAGTTTTTCCACTTAAAGGACAATCAGAATGAGATTTGGTTATTAATTATTCTGAGTCGCCACTTGCGAGATTAATGGTATCCCAAGTCACCAATTTGAATCCCGAACTGAAGAAGATTATGACTCTGTTAACAATCTCCGAACCAGAAATCTGGATAAGGAATTCTGTTAACCTGGGAGATGGTGTTAGGAATTTCTCGGATTCCGTGGTTTTAGCACGGTCACTCAATTGTTGTATTTGATTTTATCTGATTTTAATACATGCCATCATATGTGCCTTTTATTTATATACTGCTTTTACCATTATTTATTTTAAAAGACTTGTGACGCGTGAAAAGACATCTCTGACCACGTCGTCATCAAGGAACCTGTGGTCATCAACACATTTCGACTTCGTCGAGATTTGGATTTGGGTCGCATCAATGTGCACCCGAGTTTAAGAAAGTAATTTAATTAAATCTCACTAAAAGGTTCTAGCATAATATTGTTTTGTGAAAGGCCGTTGAAATTCGCTGAACGACCCTTCCAAATTCTAATCATTTTTAATAACCAATTATTGAGAGCCCCATATTTATTTTATTTGGTGAGGCTTGTCTCTATTTTTGAATAAATTTTCGATCATTAAGAATTAGGACGTCATAAAAACGCGTTTCTAACCCCGTCGCCATCAAGGCACCCGTGGTTATCAACACATTTCGACTTTGTCGAGATTGTATTTGGGTTGCATCAATGCACACCCGAGTTTTATAAAGTGCTTTAATTAAAATACGTCTAAAGATTCTATCGCAATATTATTTGGGGAAGGCCGTGAAATTCAAAAAACGGCCCCCCCGATTTCTAAGTAAATTTATAATTATTTATTCAGGGCCCCACAATTTTGTTAGTGTTTGGCGAGGCTCATCTCATTGTTTTATTAAAGGCCAATCTGAAGTAACTACCTTATCTAATCACGTTTTGTCTCTAAGACAAAGGAAAAATCATAACTCAAAACCCGAACTCCGAATACCAAATAAATCAATTCAAGGCACATTTGAACTGGACCCAAATGGGTAAGCCAATGAGCCCAAGTAGCAAAACTGGTCGAATTTAAAGGCATGGGTTTGAACTCCTGTGAGCCCACAATAAACGACATCCATTTGGGCCGAACGGGGACCATAAAAGACGCCTAGTCCTTGTAAAAAGGAAAGCATTACAGATCTGGGCTCGTTCAAAAAAGGGGTAAAGCCCAAATTGCTTAAGGACATCGAGCTCAAGGCCTGGAGTTCGATTCTCCAGGATTACAAGTAAATGAATTGCAAATCATGTTTTGGACAGTGTTCAATACCCAGCAAATTACTTGTACTCAATTCCACACTAATTATTCTATGAGACCAAATCAATAACCTTACTTTTTCAAACAAGCTTGTTCATGTGAGATTAGAGTAGGCAAACTTCTCATTCTTTCAAGTTGTAATTCCTTGTCATGATTAAAACCATAATTCTCAAATCATAATCTCAAATCAAACAGAGATCATAGAACCATGCTACATGACATTCGAATTTCCGAAAAATCCAAACAGTTTAACTAACAGTTGCCTAAAGCTAGGATGCAGGTTCAACTTTCCAATTAAAACCTATAGAATCTCAATATTAACCTCAATGCCCAGTTATTAACATAAACAAGGCTTGTGGCCTCCAAACCCATTTTAATACTAAAATCAAAACTAATTAACAATCATAACTCATCCAACAGTTCAGTAATTTTCAATTTCAGTCCATATGCATATATCAATCATACAATACACCACTTTTCAAGTCAATATAATACTAAATAAACTATGTCTAATTAACTAATATCTAGTTAGTGACAAACATTAGAAGACATACAAACATTTATAAATTTAGTAAACTCTTCATTTCAACTTCAATTTCCATCTACATTGAAAGGATTCAAAGGAAGGTACCTGGAAAGTAACAATGGAAAAGATGAGGGTCAGGAACAGTTTTAAAGCGACCCAGTCACGACAACAGACAACACAGCAGCCTCCAGATGCAAGAAATTTAACCCAAAAAGTATTAAACCGGGAGATAATATAGAAAACACCCACGAGACAACTATAACCCAACAGGAAAACTAATAACCCTGAACTCTTATGCAAGAAAACTTGAAATTGAAACCCAGAACAACAAAACTAACAAGAGATCTTGGCTGAAATTGTATTTAAACCAATGGGACAACCATTTTTTTGGTTTTCTATTTTTGGAATATTTTTCTATTTGATTTTTGAACTACAAAGCTGAAAATTGTAAAAGAGAAGGAAATAAAAGAGATTTTTGTAGTGTTCTTCTAGGCTCAAAAGATTAATCCTTTCACAAGGCAATTGATGACTTTATATAGGCAAGGAAGAAAGAAACTTCAGCCAAAAGGTTTGCAAATCAGTCCCTATTCCTTTTTTACTTAAAACCCTATAATTCTATCTTGCTAGCCAAGTAAATACTATCAAAAAGCTGAAAGCTACAGTTTTACCCTAATCTAGAAGCATCTACAATGCTCTTTTGGCTATACAATTCCTGAATTGCCCTTCCCCTATTTTGAATTTACTATTTTTAAAGATTATACCATTTTTATGCCTAAAATACCCTTCTAACAACCTCACAATAAAGCTCATACTAACTAACCCAGCCCTTAACTAGCCCCTAAAATTACTGCCTTAGTTAACTACACCAAGCCCTTACCCCAGTTAAAGTTTAACCCAAGCAACTAATCAAAAGACTTCTCAGCTATATCCAATTCAACTATCCTAAAACCTGCCTTAGCATTAAATCGAATCACAAACTTCAATTGAAACAAATCAACTCCCAAGTTCAAACTGCAATCAAACAGAATAAATAAAGAAACCAAATTACGCTACCACAATTAGTAATTAATGACTGCGCATTTAAACTAACAACAATCAAATCGAAATTAGAATTTAAGTAAAGAAATGAAAAGTATCCCAACATGAATTACCCTAAATACTGCTAATATACAGGAGGGTGTGACGACCAGACTCGTCGTCTTTTTTTATTTTAGCCCCGTTATCCCTGTAGTATGCTTTCGCATGTGTTGATATATGTGTTTGGTGAGTTTGAAGTGTGTTGGGTGGAATTTATTTAGAAATGAGACCAATAGTCTCTTTAAGGAAAAGCTTAAGTTGGAAAAATTAACCGGACATTTACTTGTGTGTTAGAGGGCTCGGAATGGATTTCCAACAATTCGACTAGTTTTGGATGGTGATTTATGACTTAGAAGCGAAATTGGAATTTAATTTGGAGGTCCGGTGTAGAATTAGGCTTGAATTGGCTAAGTTCAAATTTTGGCGAATTCCGGTTGATAGGGGAGATTTTGATCCGGGGGTCGAAATGGAATTCCGACAAGTGCAGTAGCTCCGTTAGGTGATTTTTGATATGTGTTCAAATTTTCATATCATTCGGAGGTGGTTAGGTCGGGTTACAGATCAAATGCAAATTTGGAAAGGTTCTAGTTTGACTTAGGCTTGAATTTGAGGAATTTGATGATTTTTGATGTTAATGTATGTGTTTTTATGGCCCGAGCGAGTATGAATGAAGTATTAGATCATGTTAGTGCTTTTGGTTGAGGTCCCGGGGGCCTCGGGGTTATTTTGGATGGCTAACAGGAGGATTTTTAGTTTGGAAAGATAGCAGATTTTTAGCTGCTGGTGTTGCAGAGAAGTGGCTTTTGCAATCGCATGGATCGAGCTATGATCGCGTAGGTTTGGGTTCTGGGTGGTTTGTAATCGCCTGGGTTGAGTTGCGATCGCATAGTTGTGGCCTCTGAAGCATCGCGTTCGTGGCCTGGGCACCCATTAGCCTATTTTTACATATTCCTTGTGGTTTGGTCAGATTCTACACACGAGGAGGATGATACGCGAGGAAAGCGCAAGGCGAGCTAGGATTTTGGTCGGTTTGAGGTGAGTAATGGCTATGAATGATATACTGAAGGTTTGAAACCCCGTATTTGCACTATGCGGTGCTATGTTGAGATGAGACATGCGTCTTGCGATGAGTGTGGTGATGTATCTGCTGGGGACTCGGACTTAGTCCATCCCGATTGATGACTTACTGTACCTTTTGACTGAGACTGAGCTTGTGCTCGACTATTTTGAGCTAGTTGTCATGTTGGGGCCTTGTTCCAATCTGTAGAACTCCTAGGGAGCATGTTGAGCTGTTTGACCTCACTTTACCTATTGGACACATACTATCCTGATTTCGACTGTAAATCATGAAATAAACTGGACTTTGTAACTTGCACTCTAAATGAGAAAAACCTAGGGTTGAATACCCTGTCTTAGCTGAGTGGGCCCGAGAGGCCAATTCTATATTGACTGAGAGGGATCAAGGACCCTGTATTGAGGCTAATTGATATATATACATATATATATATATATCGGGTCGGGCTGCAAGCTGCAACAGTATGTACATATACATGCATTGGATCGGACTGCATGCCGCAGTATTATATCATATGGATCGGACTGCATGCCGCAGTAGTATATTATATGGATTGGACTGCACGCCACAGTGATATATGGATCGGACTGCACACCGCGGTATCTTAGCGCATGGGTTGAACGAGCCCCACCGGAGTCTGTACACACCCCAGTGAGCGCAACCAGCTATATCTATTGGATCGGGCTACGCGTCGTAGCATTATATATATCTATTGGATCGGGCTGCACCGCAGCATTATATATATATATATATATATATATATGGTGTTGGATCGGGCTGCGCGCCGTAGCAGTGTTGGTAACAGGTCGGACGGAAAGCAAAGTACTTTATCGGATTCTTCCCTCTGTTCAGTACTTATTTACTATTCTTGTTGTTGTAAGTAGAACTGTATAGTACTTTTACCGCATTTCTTACAATAGGTTATTATTTATTGCTATTACTTACTGAGTTGGTAGACTCACCCCATACTCCATGCACCTTGTGTGCAGATACAGGGATCCCGGAGGCATAGCTGTGCTTATTTGCTGTGGGCTAGATCCGTTCGGGAGTTATCAAGGTAGCTACTGGCGTTCGCAGAACCTGATGTCTCCTCTCATTTATCTTTTGCTTCTATGTCTAGACATTACTATGTTTTGGTCACTATTCAGTGTATTTAGAGGCTTAGACTTTTGACGCCAGATCTTTTGGGCCGTTATAACTATTGAATATATTTTCCGTAGTATTCCTATGGTTATTAAACTAAGATGTTGCCTTAAAAATTGGTAATGTAGTCTTTGTTTTGGGCGGGATTGATTATATGGTCGGCCTTACCTTACGAGGTGTTTGGCATCATCATGACCGGGGTTTGGGTCGTGACAAGTTGTTATCAGAGCCTAGGTTACTGGGTCTCGCGAGTCATGAGCCAGTTCAGTAGAGTCTCGCGGATCGGTACAGAGACGTCTGTACTTATCCTCGGCATGGTGCATAACCTTTAGGAAAACTTCATATTCTTGAGATTCTTGTCGTGCGACATTGTTGATCCGAGAATTAACTTCTGTATTCTATTCTCTCGTAGATGGCGAGAACACGTACGACCGGACGTGGTGGACGACCACCATTGCCACCCACTAGAGGCCGGGGACGCGGCCGTAGTCGTGGCCGAGGCAGAGCAGCAGTGGTCGTACCAGTTGCCCCAATTCAGGATCATCCTCCAGCTATAGAGGTTCCAGTGGCACCTGCTCAGGCACCGGTAGTGCCTATTGTGATTCCGGGCCTTCAAGAGGCCCTGGATCAGATCTTATCAATTTGCGTTGGCCTGGCTTAGGCGGTCTCAGCTACTACCGCAGCTACTTCTTATACCAGGGGTGGTCATCAGATCCCCACAGCTCGCACTCCAGAGCAGGGTGCACAGGGTGTGCAAACCCCAGAGGCACCGCCAGTTCATCCAGTTGCCCCTGTACAGCCAGTTGCCCCTATCCAGCCAGTTGTTCTAGTTCAGGATGATGGGGTACCAGTGATGCCAGATGACGAGCATCGCCGTCTGGAGAGGATTAGCAGTTTTTCACCTCTGACTTTTACGGTGTTCCAGCCGAGGATGCCCAGAGGTTTCTCGACAAGTGTCGACGCATACTCAGGATGGCAGGGATCTTGGAGACTAGTGGGGTATCTTTTATCACTTTTCAGTTCTCAAGAGCAGCCTTTACCTGGTGGGAGGCATATGAGCGGCGTAGGCTGGCAGGTGCAACACCGTTATCTTGGCAGGAGTTCTCCACTATCTTTCTGGAGAAGTGGGTACCTAGGTCTCAAAGGGAGCAATTTGAGATGCTTCGCTAGGGGGATATGTATATGACGTAGTATGAGTTGAATTTTGCCCCATTATGCTCTGTGGATTGTTCAGACGGATCAGGAGAGGATCAGACGAATTGCGGACGGGCTCATTTATCCCATTCGTATTCTGATGACTCGAGAGAGGGTCCTGAGTCATACCTTTGAGGAGGCGATGGATATAGCCTGCGATATTGAGATGGCTCGCCGTCTGGAGAGAGAAGAGAGGGAGGCCAAGAGGCCTCAAGGATCAGGTGGCTCCAGTGGTGCCCCGTCTAGGAGCCAGGTTCAGCAGAGCAGGGGTCGTTCTTTTAGGGCTCTACATCCAGCGCGGTCAGAGTACCGTGGTTCATCTTCTGGTCGGGGTTATCAGGGCTCTCAGCAGGGTCAGCCATCTCTAAGCGCACTTCCAGGGTAGGGTTTGTCTCATGCCCCATCTTTTCAGGGTTCATCTCGGCCTAGTTCTTCGGCCAGCTACTCTAGTGCGAGGGGTTCCTTTCAGTCCTAGCCCCCAGCGCTAGGGAGTTGTTATGAGTATGGCGAGTTTGGGCATATACGGAGGGAGTGTCCCCATCGTTCTTCCAGTTCACCTTAGCAGAGGGGTCAGCCCTCATCTTCTGGCCCAGTGTCTTCAGCACCCGCGCAGTCAGCTAGGGGTGATGGTCAGGTAGTTAGGGGTATCCCCAGAGGGGGAGGCCGATCTGGTGGTGGTCAGGCCCGTTGCTATGCTCTTCAGGGCAGGTCAGATGTTGTTGCTTCGGATGTTGTTATTACAAGTATTATTTCAGCCTGCCACAGGGATACCTCAGTTTTATTTGATCTCGGTTCCACATATTCTTATGTATCTTCTTACTTTGCTCATCATTTGGGAACTATCTGAGGGTGTCTTGCGTTACCTGTGCATGTATCCACCCCGGTGGGTGATACTATTACTGTGGACCACGTGTATCGGTCCTGTCTTGTTACTGTTGGGGGTTTCGAGACCCGAGCTGACTTGCTACTATTGAGGATGGTAGAGTTTGATGTTGTTTTGGGCATAGATTGGCTATCACCGTGCCGTGCTATTCTGGACTGTCACACCAAGACAATCACGTTGGCTATGCCGGGTATCCCGAAGATTGTGTGGCGTGGTACAACTGATTATGTACCCATAAGGGCAATCTCTTTCTTAAAGGCCCAACGGATGGTTAGGAAGGGATGTTTATCATATCTGGCATTTGTGAGGGATGTTGGAGCTGAGGCTCCTAGTCTTGATTCGATTCCCGTGGTGAAGGAGTTTCCTGATGTATTTCTAGAAAACCTACCGGCCATGCCGCCGGACAGGGATATTGACTTCGATATTGATTTGGTGCCGAGCACTCAGCCCATTTCTATTCCTCCCTATCGTATGGCACAAGCAGAGTTAAAGGAGCTGAAGGAGCACCTGTAGGAACTCATAGATAAAGGGTTCATTCGTCCGATTGTTAAGAAGAAGGATGGCACAATGAGAATGTGCATTGATTAAAAACAGTTGAACAAATTGACAGTAAATAACAAGTATCCACTACCTCGTATTGAGGATTTGTTTGACCAGCTACAAGGGGCAAATGTATTATCGAAGATTGATCTCCGTTCAGGCTATCATCAGCTGAAGATTAGAGATTTTGATATTATGAAGACAACTTTCCAGACTAGATATGGGCACTATGAGTTTCTGGTTATGTCATTTGGCTGACTAATGCCCCAGCCGCATTCATGCACCCGATGAACAGTGTATTTCGGCCGTATTTGGATTCTTTTGTGATCGTGTTTATTGATGATATATTGGTGTACTCGCGTAACCAGGAGGAGCACGCGTAACACTTGAAGGTGGTATTGCAGAGGTTGAGAGAGGAGAAGCTCTATGCGAAGTTCTCCAAGTGTGAGTTCTGGCTCAGTTCCGTGGCTTTTCTGGGACACGTGGTGTCTAGTGATGGTATTCAGGTTGAACCAAAGAAGATCGAGGCAGTGGAGAGTTGGCCTATACCGTCCTCAGCTACTGAGATTCGGAGTTTCCTCGGTTTGGCGGGTTATCACCGCAAGTTCGTCCAGGGTTTTTCATCTATTGCTTCACCTTTGACGAAGTTGACACAGAAGAATGCACCATTTGTGTGGTCAGATGAGTGTGAGGAGAGCTTTCAAAAGCTTAAGTAAATGTTGACTACAGCTCCTGTGCTAGTATTGCCATCGGCTTCAGGCTCTTATTCGGTATATTATGATGCTTCGAGAGTTGGGATTGGATGTGTTTTGATGCAGGAGGGTAGAGTTATTGCGTATGCTTTGCGGTAGCTTAAGCCTCATGAGAAGAACTACCCTGTTCATGATCTGGAGTTGGCTGCCATAGTTCATGCTTTGAAGATTTGGCGGCACTATCTATATGGCATGTTCAGTGAGGTGTTCACGGATCATCGTAGTCTTCAGCACTTGTTTAAGCAGAAATACCTCAATTTGAGGCAGCGAAGGTGGCTTGAGTTACCCAAGGATTATGATATTACCATATTGTATCATCCAGGGAAGGCCAATGTAGTGGCCGATGCTTTGAGCCGGAAGGCGGTGAGTATGGATAGCTTGGCATACATTCCAGTTGGGGAGAGGCCCCTTGCAGTCGATGTTCAGGCCTTGGCTAATCGGATGGTGAGGTTGGATATTTCTGAGCCCAGTCGGGTGTTGGCTTGTATGGTTTCCTGGCCTTCTTTATATGATCGCATCAGGGTGTGCCAGTATGATGACTCACATTTGTGTTTCCTGAAGGACAGGATCCAGCATGATGAGGTCAGGGATGTGATTATTGGAAGTGATGGTGTCTTACGGATGCAGGGCCGAATTTGCGTGCCCAATGTGGATGGGCTCCGAGAATTGATATTAGAGAAGGCCCACTCCTTGCGGTGTTCTATTCATCCGGGTGTCGCGAAGATGTATCAGGACTTGAGAAAACATTATTGGTGGAGAAGAATTAAAAAGGACATTGTGAGTTATGTGGCTAGGTGTCTCAATTGTCAGCAGGTCAAATATGAGCATCAGAGACCAGGTGGTGTGCTTCAGCAGATGGATATCCCAGAGTGGAAATGGGAGAGGATTACTATGGATTTTGTGAGTGGTCTCCGTCGTACCTCGAGGAATTTTGATTCTATTTGGGTGATTGTTGATAGGTTGACCAATTCTGCGCACTTCATTCCGGTGTGTACCACCTATTCTTCGAAGCGGCTAGCAAATATTTTCATCCGTGAGATTGTGCGGTTGCATGGGGTCCCGGTTTCTATTGTCTCAGACAGGGGTACTCAGTTTTCCTCTCAGTTCTAGAAGACTTTTCATCGAGAGTTGGGCACTCAGATTCATATGAGCACAACTTTTCATCCTCAGACGGATGGATAGTCTGAGCGTACTATTCAGATATTGGAGGACATGTTGCCTGATTGTGTTATTGATTTTGGAGGTTCTTGGGCTTAGTTCTTGCCGCTTGTGGAGTTTGCTTATAACAACAGTTATCAGTCCAGCATTCAGATGGCGCTGTATGAGGCCTTATATAGGATACACTGTAGATCTCCAGTTGGCTGGTTTGAGCCCGGCGAGTCTAGATTATTGGGGACGGAGTTAGCTTAGTCGCGACAAAAGAGTTATGGGGACCAGAAGGTTCGGGATGTATCTTATATAGTGGGCGAGAAGGTTTTTTTGAAGGTTTCGCCTATGAAAGGTGTGATGAGGTTTGGAAAGAAAGGGAGGTTGAGTCAGCGGTTCATTGGACCTTTTGAGATACTCAGGAGGATTGCAGAGGTGGCCTATATGCTTGCTTTGCCACCCAACTTGTCGGGGGTTCACTTGGAGTTCCATATTTCTATGCTCTGGAAGTATGTTGGGGACCCGTCTCATGTATTAGACTTCAACACAACTCAGTTAGAAGAGGATTTGACCTATGACATGGAGCCAATGGCTATTTTGGGTCGAAAAGTTCGAAAGTTGAGATCAAAAGACATAGCTTCGGTGAAGGTGCAATGGAGAGGTCGGCCCGTGGAGGAGGCCACTTGGGAGGCCGAGCAGGAGATGTAGAGAAAATATCCTCGTTTGTTTGAGGCTCCAGGTATGTTCCTTGACGCGCTCGAGGACGCGCTCCACCCGTCATCTTTTGTATTCATCCCCATTTTCCCTGTAGTATGCTTCCCCGTGTGTTGATATATGTGTTTGGTGAGTTTGAAGTGTGCTGGGTGGAATTTGGTTAGAAATGTGACCAATAGTCTCTTTAAGGAAAAGCTTAAGTTGGAAAAGTCAACCGACTGTTGACTTGTGTGATAGAGGGATCGGAACGGATTTCCGATGATTCGACTAGTTTCGGATGGTGATTTATGACTTGGGAGCTAAATGGGAATTTAATTTAGAGGTCTGGTGTAGAATTACGCTTGAATTGGCTAAGTTCGAATTTTGGCGAATTCCGGTTGATAGGCGAAATTTTGATCCGAAGGTGGTTAGGTTGGGTTTCGAATCAGATGCGAATTTGGAAAAGTTCTAGTTTGACTTAGGCTTGAATTTTAGTAATTTGATGATTTTTATATTAGTTTTGGTGTTTTTATGGCCCGAGCGAGTATGAATGAAGTATTAGATCATGTTAGTGCTTTTGGTTGAGGTCTCGGGGGCCTCGGTGTGATTTCAGATGGCTAACGGAAGGATTGTTAGTTTGGAAATAGCAGATTTTTAGCTATTGGTGTTGCAGAGAAGTGGCTTTCGCGATCGCGTGGATCGATCTGCGATCGCGTAGGTTTGGGTTCTGGGTGCTTCCTGGGTTGAGTTGCGAATGCATAGTTGAGGCCTCGAAAGCATCGCGTTCGCCGCATGGGCACCGCATTCGCGTAAGGTAAATTCCACGCCTACGATTTTTGGGCATCGCGATCGCGTGGGTGGTGATCGCGATCACGTAGAGGAAAGTGCATCTGGGCAAACCTGTTTTAATAGAAATTTCAGCCGCGAGCTATCTCATATTTCCTCCATTTTTGCACCACCTTGAGAGCTTGTTGACGGTTTTCGAAGGGGATTTCGACGGGAAGTGATTGGAGGTAAGTCTTGTGGCCTTAATACGTAATTTTATTGATGAATCAACCATTAATCCTCTGAAATTGGGTGTAAAAGTTGATGAACTAGGGCTTGAAATTTCAAATGAATATTGGGGAGTTGGATGAGCAATTGGACTCCGATTTTGGTGAGTTTTATATGTACGGACTCGGGGCGATACATGGATTCGGAAAATATTAATTCCGTATTTTTCGAGAAGTGGGCCCAGGGCTCGGGTTTCGTCAACTTCGCGTTTTTGGGTGTTTTTTGAGTCCTTTATATTGGATTATTTCCCATTAGCCTATTTTGACACATTCCTTGTGTTTTTTGGTAGGATTCTACACTCGAGGAGGATGATACGCGAGGAAAGCGCAAGGAGAGCTAGAACTTTGGCAGGTTTGTGGTGAGTTATGGTTATGAATGATATATTGAGGGTTTGAAACCCCGTATTTGCACTCTGCGATGCTATGTTGAGATGAGACGCGCGTCTTGTGATGAGCGTGGTGATGTATCTGCTGGGGACTCGGACTTGGTGCATCCCGATTGATGACTTACTGTACCTTTTGACTAAGACTGAGCTTGTGCTCGACTATTTTGAGCTAGTTGTCATGTTTGGGGCCTTGTGCCTATATGTAGAACTCCTAGGGAGCATGTTAAGATGTTTGACCTCAGCTTACCTATTGGATGCATACCATCTGTTCTGATTTCGACTGTAAATCATGAAATAAACCGGACTTTGTAACTGGCACTCTAAATGAGTAATACCTAAGGTTGAATATCCTGTCTTAGCTGAGTGGGCCCGAAAGGCCAAGTCTATATTGACTGAGAGGGGTCAAGGACCTCGTAGTGAGGCTAATTGATATATATACATATATTTCGGGTCGGGCTACACGCCGCAGCAGTATATACATATATATATATATATATACATACATATATATGTATATATATATATATATATATATACATATACATATATATATATATATACATATACATACATATATATATACATACATATATATATATATATATACATATACATGCATATATATATATACATATATATATATATATATATATATATATATATATATATATATATATATATATTGGATCGGACTTCACGCCGTAGTATCTTAGCGTTTGGGCTGAAGAAGCCCCTCCAGAGTCTGTACACACCCCAAGTGAGCGCAGCCGGCTATATCTATTGGATCGGGCTACGCACCGCAGCATTATATATTCTATTGGATCGGGCAGCGCGCCGCAACATTATATATATTATATTGGATTGGGTTGTGCGCCGCAGTAGTATATATATATATATATCTTGTGTTGGAAGGGCTGCAAGCCACAACAGGGTAGGTAACTGGTCAGACGGAAAGAAAAGTACTTTATCAGATTCTTCCCTCTGTTCGGTACTTATTTACTATTCTTGCTGTTGTAAATAGAACTGTATCGTACATTTACCAGATTTCTTACGTTCAGTTATTATTTATTGCTATTACTCACTGAGTTGGTAGACTCACCACATACTCCCTGCATTTTGTGTGCAGATAGAGGGATCCCATAGGCGTAGCTGTGCTTATTTGCTGTGGCCTAGATCCGTTCCGGAGTTATCAAGGTAGCTGCTGGCGTCTGCAGAATCTGATGTCTCCTCTCATTTATCTTTTGCTTCTGTGTCTACACTTTACTATGTTTTGTTCACTGCTTAGTGTATTTAGAGGCTCAGACTTGTGACGCCGAATCTTTTGGGCTGTTATAACTGTTGAATATGTTTTCCACAGTATTCCTATGGTTATTAAACTGAGATTTTGCCTTAAAAATTGGTAATTTAGTTGTTGTTTTGGCTGGGATTGATTATGTGGTCGGGCTTACCTTACAAGGTGTTTGGCGCCATCACGCCTGGGGTTTGGGTCGTGACAGAGGGAAAATTAATGCTAAACTTCGAATGAAAACTAAAACAATACTTCATTAAATAAACAAAGCAAATCATCTAGAAGCAGAGACTGAAGAACATGAATATGACAGACTTACTGCTGATTAATCTTCAAACGAAAATCCTTCGAAATTAACTTCGAGTTAATGTTATACGTCCATCTCGAAAGGGATAAACTCATAACATTAACCCGGGTCAATTCGTCTTGACAAATCGACCAAACAGTCTGAAGCTATGACCTTAGACCCACAGCTAACTAACTTAACAGAGATTAGAAGGATATTAAACAAGGATTCGAGATGAGGAGAGGCAGGAGACTATCTAGTACCATTTTGGGCTCAAATGGGTGAGTTTGTGACTTGGCCGCAAATTTTGGTTTGATTTTTGAAGCGTTTGGTTGATATTCGATGGCCAATAGTTGCATATTTGGACTAAGGGAGTCGAGGTGGTTCAGGGGTGTGATTATGGTAGTGTTTGGAGGTGGCGCCGCCACCGGCGGCTCGGGAATTTAATGCGGCGTCTGTAGGGTTTCTGAGAGGAGGATGGTTTGAAGAAGACAATGGAGGGTGGGGGGGGGGGGGGCGTTCGGACATTCTTATCGTAAATGAACCAATGTTCTGGACCATCCGATCATTTAACCTCGATGGCTGAGATCACTCGACGCCAAAATGGCGTCGTTTCGAGGTATGGAGAATGGACCGGGTAGATGAGGATTGGGCTTGGGCGACGGGTGTGGATTTAATCCACTTTTGGGCTAATTCAAACAATGTAAAGGGCTAAAATTAGGAAGCCCCTCTTACCCCTTTTGTATTCTTTTTCTATTGTTTCTTTTGTCTACTTTCGTTTGTATTTTAATTTATAAAATTTTTATTCTTTCTGATTTTCTAAAATTGCAACTACACTAAAATCCTAATATATTTAAACTAAACTAATTATTCCTAAAATTATTGTAAAATTTACAAATTCCAAATAAAAATGATAAAAAATGTATAAATGAACTAATTTTGTGATTTTTCATGCCTTTGTTCTATCAAATTAACCCCTAATTAACACTACGCTATGAAATTAAATCGTAAATCAAAATGCATATTTTTGTATTTTTATGAATTAACATGCAAAAAAAAAAATGCAACAACTATCAAAAAATGACACAAAAATGCACAAAACATTTAAAAATAAAAAAATTATTTTGTTTGATTTTTGGGAATAATTTGCTTAGGAAAAAAATTCACGTGCTCACACCCACCATGAAGAAAGAGGCAGCAAAATACGTTCGCCGATGCGAACAATGCCAAAAGTATGCCCCATGATACACCAACCACGAGAGCCCCTCCATTCAATCACCTCCCCATGGCTTTTCACCAAATAGGGAATGGACATAGTTGGCCCCCTACCCGCAGGACGGAAAAATGTACGGTTTTTGCTAGTTTTAATTGACTATTTCTCTAAGTGGGTGGAAGCAGGTGTGTACACACAAATATGCAAACAAGAGGTCACAACCTTCATATGGAAAAATATTATATGCCGCTTCAGCATCCCCAAAGAAATCAGTTGTGACAACTGGCGACAGTTCGTCGGTAAAAAAATGACCGAATTCTTCGAGAAGTGGCGCATCAAGAGGATACTCTCCACGCCATATAACCCTG
The DNA here is from genome assembly GCA_034376525.1 of Nicotiana benthamiana. Lineage (NCBI taxonomy): Eukaryota > Viridiplantae > Streptophyta > Magnoliopsida > Solanales > Solanaceae > Nicotiana > Nicotiana benthamiana. The sequence continues at coordinate 10,216,050 of CM067331.1, read as the reverse complement.
CCGCTAACGGCCAGGCAGAATCCGCCAATAAGAAAATATTAAACATACTGAAGAAGAAGCTCGAAGATGCCAAAGGGCTATGGCCCGAGTTGCTACCTGAAGTGTTGTGGGCGCATAGGACCGCACCCAAATCCATCATAGGGTAGACACCGTACTCATTGGTCTACCGAACCGACGCAGTCATACCCGTCGAGGTTGGCGAAGCAAGCCTATGGTATTCACATACCGGCCTAACAGAAAATGACACAAACAGGCTCCTATACCTCGATGAAGCCGAGGAGAGGAGAGAAATTGCCCACACAAGGATGGTGGCCCAAAAACACCAAGTCGAAAGACACTATAACAAGAGGGTGAATATAAGACCACTTAAAGTGGGAGACTAAGTTCTCAAAGCCAAGACATTAGCATCCAAAGACCCAAGTGAAGGAAAACTGGGCACCAACTGGGAATGACCCTAGAAATCGTAACAGCAGCCAGCAAAGGAGCATTCCGGTTTGAAACAATGGAAGGAAAAACGCTCCAAAACAATTGGAACGTCACCCACCTCAAGTATTTCCACTTCTGAAAGACCTCTCCCGAGTCGTACGCTTTTTCCCTAACCTGAGTTTTGTCCCAATTATGTTTTCTCGGGGAGGTTTTTAACGAGGCGACAGACGGGACACCCGGAAATATTTGCGGAACAAGTTTACCATATTAACCTCTCCAGACGCTCTCCAGGCCGACATGATAAAGGGACTGGACTAGCTTGATCTCCAATGTATAAAAGGCTACGGCCATCTCCAACGTATAAAGGGCTACGACCATCTCCAATGAATAAAGGGATACGGCCATCTCCAATGTATAAAGGGCTACAACCATCTCAAATGTATAAAATGCTACAGCCATCTCCATTGTATAAGGGGCTACGGCCATCTCCATAGTATACAGGGCAACGACCATCTCCAACGTATAAAGGGCTACGATCATCTCCAATGTATAAAGGGCTACGACCATCTCCAATGTATAAAGGGCTATGACCATCTCCGATATATAAAACGCTGTCGGCTCTAATATGGCCAAGGCCATCACCGCCAAGAGTTGACCTAGTTTCGAACACGACAAATAAGATATTCGACGACAGTCGAAGTCACCTACATGGCTAAGACCATCAACTTTATCATGGCTAAGGCCATCGGTTCTATTATGGCGAAGGCCATCACCGCCAAGAGTCGACCTAGTTTCGACCACGGCAAATAAGTGATTCGACGACAGTCGAAGTCACCTACATGGCTAAGGCCATCAAGTTTATCATGGCTGAGGCCCTCGACTCTATAATGGCCAAGGCCATTGCCTCCAAGAGTCGACCTAGTTTCGACCATGGAAAACGAGTGATTCGACGTTAGTTAAAGTCACCTGCATGGCTAAGGCCATCAACTTTATCATGGAGAAGGCCATCGCCTCTATTATTGCCAATGCCATCGCCGCCAATAGTCAACCTAGCTTCGATCACATCAAACAAGTGACTTGACGATAGTTTAAGTCACCTATATGGCTAAGTCCATCAACTTTATCATGGCTAAGGCCATCGGCTCTATTATGACCAAGACCATCGCCGCCAATAGTCGATCTAGTTTTGACTACGGGACAAGCGATTCAACGACAGTTGAAGTCACCTACATGGCTAAGGCCATCAACTTTATCATGTCTAAGGCCATCGACTCTATTATGACCAATGCCATCGCCGCCAATAGTCAACCTAGTTTCGACTGCCGCAAACAAGAGAGTCAACAACAGTTGAAGTCACCTATATCGCTAAGGCCATCGACCCTATCCAGACAAGGCCATCATCACAAAGGGGCAACCTAAATCAACCACGACAGAAAGCACGATGGCGATAGTTAGAAACATAACAAAAATCTAAGGAGCAAAAGAAGAATAGCAACGACAAAAGGTCATATTTCATTATCTCCAAAATTATATATGTAGATATGTTTGACAATAGAAAGAGGTCATATTTACATCCAAAAAGAGGTATATATACATGAACACACTAAGTCATATGGGCCTTCACAGCTTCGCTCATCTCGCCCCGCCTGATCACCGCCCGGTCTGTTATCATCACCATGTTGATAAGCCTTAGAAATCAAAGAGCTGGATTCAAAGTGGTCGACGTCCGTAGAATTGCATCCCTCCCCAACTGGTGAATCAGAACTGAACCCTGCCGCTTCATGGGCAACACGATCGGAATGCTGTTGTCCCTCGACCTCCGCCTCAGAGGATCGACCAACCGCCAAGAACTCCTCAAGCACAACCAATCGAGCCTCCTCATAAGCCTACATCTTGTAAGCTTCACGATGCATATTATCTACCTCAGCCGTCCTAGCATCAAGCTGAGCAGTCAGGTCCGTGACCCGCATCCACAATTCGGCAGCTTTCGCAGCTACTACACGGCTGATTTCCAATCTTTGTCCTTTGACTAAACAAGGATCTCTAACTCGGTGTTCCGTGCAACAGTGGCCACGAGCTGCTCATCAACCTTCTCCTTTTTGGGCACTCGCCTTGTTAACTACTCCTATGATTGTGTGAGGCCCTCACGGAATACCCTAAACATGGGGTCTTGCTTGTACACATCAGCCATGTTGGCTGATACGCCTCACGGGTTCGCTTGTATTTCTGCAGAAATTTATTGTAGGCGGCTCCTTCTTCTGCGAGCGTCGTCCCCTCTCTACCTCCCAAACGGGAGTCTGAAAAGTACCAAAGAGAAAGTAAGTACATGGTTAAGCAACCCCGCAACACGAAAAAGAAAGGGGTCAAAAGGCTACCTGCAAGGCCATGCCAGCGACCTTCCGATATAAGTCCCTATCACTAACTCCCGCCAACGCCTCACTCTCGTCGCCCGCACACAGAAATGTCATTTTTGTAGCACCCTACTTGCAATTCTCCAATAGATTATAGCCACTCGGAATCACGATACGATGGATAGACCTACCAGCCGTCATCTCCACACGTTCTGAGTTTCCTCCATCTTCATCCGCGTCCCTAACGGCTGCCTTCGGGCTCGCCCTCTCTGCAACTCCGCCCTCTTTCTGCAGCGGCCGACGAACCACCCTCCTGGGTATGAGCTGTGCTGGCGTCAGTAACAAAACTCCTCCGAGGAGAAGGCCTCCACGAATGGATGGCCTCATCCATAAAAATCGACCTCGACTCACAACAAGGTAAACTAACCTTCTCACCCTGATTCGCTTTTGCCTTGCTAGTTAGCAATTGCCGCCTCTTCCGTTCCAGAGGTTCTTCAACAACAACAACAACAACAACAACAACTACCCAGTATAGTCCCACAAGGTGGGGTCTGGGGAGGGTAATATGTAGACGGGCCTTACCCCTACCCGGAAGGGCAAAGAGGCTGTTTCCAATCGACCCTCGGCTCAGCGAAAGAAAAGAAAAACAAAAACAAACAAAAACAAGAACAAAAGAGTATTAGTAACTCCAGCAGAAATAGCGTAAATAATAATCTAAACATATGGACCATAAATAAAAAAGCATGTAGTAATAACAGAAAGTAACTACCATAACTAACATAAATAACTACCATATGGGAGACACAATCCAAAACACAAATCATCTATGGTTAGCCCTGCCAGAGGATCTTCATCTCCAGAAAATCCCCTCCGTAGGTTTAGGGTCAGCTATGAAGGAACCATGCCAGTAATAAACGCAATCTCAGGCGTCATCTCAGGTGCGGCCTTAGGTACCGCCTCAGGCACTTCCAGGGGTGCCGTTTCCAACGTAGTTTCAGGTGACGCCTCAGGCACCACCCTAGGCATCACTTCCGGCTCAGCCTCCCGCTATGAAGTCGAAATAGCACTATCCCTAGGCGCGCCTACGAGGAGTATATCATCCCAATCGTAATCAGAATCCACCCTAGGCGGGCCAGCAATAGTTTTCTTCTTTGCCTTCTTAGAAACGCCCTGACCTGCCAATGCGGGTATAATGAATAACATAAATGAAGGAGCCTACAAGCCGAGGCGAACAAAAAGAGAGAAGAAGAGGAACGGCTGTTACCTGTTGGGCCGTGCAGTCTATGGAATTCAGCCCAAGTACGGCACTCCTCCGTACACGGCATAAACCTCTCCACCCACGACCTAATGTCGACAATCGTTTGAGGCAAGCGAGCCGCCACTAGAAGAAGAAGACAAAGAATCCATAATGGTTGAGTCGTCGTAATGATAGTCATCATAAAATGACACACAAGGGTACTTACATTTCGAGTTCCATATTTCCGGGAACCCTTCGGGGTTAGACACCAAGTGCTCCACCGTGATATAGAAGTATCTTTTCCAAAAGCCGCAATTGGCTTTATCATCAAATTTCACTACAAAGCTTTTCATACCACGGCGCATCAAATGGAGCATGGTACCGCTCATATAGCTTGCATTGAACATCTGCAAGAGATGGTGAACAGAAACCACACTCCCGGCCTTAGACGCATATGTGGTAAGAATTCTACACACCTTCAATGTATAAGGCGTGAGTTGAACCATGCACACCATAAAAAGGTGGCAGAGCTCCCCAGCTAAGGGGTTGAGTGGGGAACTCTATCCAATTCGAAGTGGATATTCATAGAATGTGCAGAATCCAGGCCTATGCACATTGGCGTAGTCCAGCCCAGCCTAGCCAGATCTATTTCTACTTGGTCCGAGATATTGTACGTTGCCCTAAAGGCGTCAAAGTGGGACTACATCAATTCACTTTGCTCCCAAGGGGGATTTGAACTCTTCTTGTTAAAGTCGTTTCAGATTTTCATGTTCTTTGGAAGTATGTTGTTCACTGACAAAGGGACGAGAACTTTTTCTGTCTCTTCCTCCTCACCACCGAAAGAAGGCGGAACCCTAGAAGGGGCGTTTTCCTTGGTCTTATTACTATCTTGACGACATTTTGCCATTATATGAATTACGAAGAGAAGTGTTAACAACAAGAGGTGCAATCCCCGGAAATGGTAGTTCTCCAATGAAGCAGCGACTGCCAGAAAAAGAGGTGAAGAAAGAAATCGTGAAACACTCTCCAAAGGTTCAAAAGATTAATCGTATTGAACCGCTCCTCTATTTATAGGGGTAAGATACGCAGAAATCGAAAAGGCATGGTTCGAAAACTGACGAGGGAAACAAAAATGTCACGCCACACTTTGGATCGCCTTGGGAACAATTATCATGATGACGCACGTGACTGGTGATGTCACTATAAAAAAGGGGCCATATGTCAACGGCTCAACCACATCCCATATGTTCATGTCCTTCGAAACAATCGCCTATGGGTGCAGCCAAATTTCTGTAGTAACAAAGTATGCATTTCCGTCCACTGAAGACGGCCATCGAGCATATCTCTAATGAACGGAGGGACTAATCGTTGGGTAAAATTTGGCTCCTAACGTCCCTACATCAAGTGGGTACATCTATTATAGTAAGGCCGACCTGAGTGAGGGTACGACCCAACCAATAAAACAAAAGCAACGTCGTCTAGGGTCTTACTTCTTCAGTAAGAAAAAGCCACCTACCGTTGTACTTTTTCTTTTATTATTTCGAGAAATGTCTCCTATTATGTAAATGAGACCTTCATATTGTAAGTGGACAGATCGGTGATACAAGAAATAATGCAACTCTCTTGCTCTCTCTCTATCTGTAGCACAACTCTCACTCTCTCCCTCAAGCTCTCAAGCTCTTGTTATTTCTTTACATTATCAGATCTACGGTGATCATATAGCTACAATCATCTTTAGGTCTCATTACGCTTGATTACGATTTACCCTTGTTCATCTTTGATTGTTTTAAGCTTGTAAAGTACATAAATAACTTTTGAGCCAAATAAAAATTTAAAAAAAAAAGTAAATAGAAGACAACATAAACAGAAACATCAACAGATCAAATAAGTTAGGGGTATCAATGGTTCGGTTAGGCCGGTTATTTTATAAAATTTGTACCATACCAATTTTTTGGTTATTCTATTATGTATAACAAAAATTAGACTTTTCGAAGCCGTGCCAATCATATCGATTTCTCTTCGGTATCGATACGGTTCGGTTAATTTTCAGTATTTTTTTTAATATCATATAAAGTTCACTAGTAGAAATAAAATTAACATAATAACATTCGTTCTTTTAGAGGGCTTAGTAAAACTCTCTAGACATTTTACTGTTTAAAGGATGATGAATTAAAAAAAAGATCGCTAGAGTATAGATCCATCAACTACTCTACAAAAATGTAAATGAAATCAAACAAAAGCAAAGAAAATATAAATAACACGAGTTGAAAGATATAAGAAGTTAGGACTCAAGAATAAAGTCTATAGAAGATTAAATATTCAAAAAGATAAATCTTAATTATATGAAAGGAAAGATATTCAATACATTGTAGTTTGCTATCATATCTTGATAATAAAGATACTTGAAATAACTTAGTTTAAGTAGAAGTGTATATATATATATAGTAGAAGTAGCATAATGTTATAAAATAGAAGTCTATTTAGAGTGAATGTCTAAGAGTTTTAGCTTAAAGCTAAGTCATTCCTCTTCCTATAAATAGAGGGGTCTTACCCCATTGTAAATCACCCCAAGTATTAATAAGAATACTTCTCTCTCTCCCTATTCTCTCTCTATATTGTTCTTGTTCTTGAGTTATTGTTCTTGTCTTTTATATTATTTCATAACACGTTATCAGCACGAGACTCTACCGTCTCAAGAACCATTCTCGAGAAATCTAAGGTATTTCCCTCTTCCTAATTTAATTTTCGATTATGTCTGACATTACGAAAAGAAAGTTCGTTGCCCTTGAAATTTCGGGCAAGAACTATATGACATGGGTGTTGGATGCTGAAATCCACTTAGATGCTATGGGTCTCGGAGACACCATCAAAGATAGAGAAAAAGCATCCACCCAAGAATGTGCGAAGGCCTTGATTTTCTTGCGCCACCACCTTGATGAAGGTTTGAAGATTGAATATCTCACCGTCAAGGATCCACTCGTCTTGTGGAACGGCTTAAAGGAGAGATATGACAACCTGAAGTTGGTCACTCTGCCACAAGCACGATATGATTGGGCTCATCTGAGGCTCCAGGACTTTAAGTCCGTTTCTGAATATAATTCTGCTATGTTCAGAATTACTTCTAAATTGAAGCTATGCGAGGATAATATCTCCGATTATGATATGCTTGAGAAAACGTTTACAACGTTTCATGCCTCCAATACAGTACTGCAACAACAGTACAGAGAGAAAGGCTTTACAAAGTACTCTGAACTGATTTCTCTTCTACTAGTGGCTGAGCGAAATAATGACCTGCTCATGAGAAATCACGAAAATCGACCCACTGGGTCTACACCACTGCCTGAAGCAGATAAGGTGCACTCTCATTATGCCAAACATGAAAAAGGCCATCGTCATGGCCGTAAACGGGGTCATAGCCAGGGACGTAGACAAGGAAGAAATTCCAATGAAGTCCGTCAACCCCCGAAGAGAGATAACCGCCGAAAGCAGAAACGGGGTCATGAAGATCCTAAGGCAAATGGTTCAGAAACTATATGTTATCGTTGCGGTGGGAAAGGGCACTGGTCAAAGACTTGCCGTATACCAAGACACTTGGTTGACCTTTATCAAGCATCTCGAAAGAGAAAAGGCCCTGAAACAAATTTCGTCTATGACGACAATGGGGACATCACCCACCTGGATGTGGCAGACTTCTTTGAGCAACCCGATGGCAAAATAGACCACCTAATCGGCGATGGATCCATGATGAAAGAAGATGGAGTTATTTGATTTTGTTCTACTTATTTGTATTAGTTAGTGAATAAACTAATAGTCATTAGTATTAGCTCGTATTAGTTAGTTTATGATGCAATGTTAGAAGTAGTCCTTTAGAATATCTTCAATATGCTCAAATATCAATAAAACTTTTATTTTCCAGTGGGGGTAATCGACTAGCCTGAAAAACTAGTCGATTATCAACTATTTTCGCATTAAAGTTGAAAAACATTTGATCAACAATCGATTGTCGTTGACTAACAATCGATTGTCGTTAGGCAGTGTAATCTGGAATATTTCAAAAATCATCCACAATCGATTGTCTTTGTCTAACAATCGATTGTCTTGAAACAGTGAGGTCTGGAATTTTTCAAAAATCATCCACAATCGATTGTCTTTGGCTAACAATCGATTGTCTTGAAACAGTGTGTTCTGGAAATTTTCAAAAATAGCCAACAATCGATTGTCCATGCATAACAATCGATTGTCTTAAGACAGTGTGATCTGAAGTTTTTCAAAAATAACAAATAATCGATTGTGTGTGTTTAACAATCGATTGTCTATGTTCAAACAATCGATTGTGTGAGTTTAATAATCGATTGTCTTATGAAAAACGCTGAAATTTTCAAACTGCAAAGTAATGGATAACATATCTGATTTTGTTAGTCAACTGTTAGCAACAGATTTTGAAAATATTATGTGACACAAACGAATTGAACTTGTTTATTCTTGTGTTCGTGTATCTCTTTTGTATGCCAAACCATGGGAAGTAAATTGATTGAAGGCTCCGGAAGAGCAATTGTAACTCTGCCCAAAGGCACGACGTTAATCATAGAGAATGCAATGTTCTCCTCCAAGTGTAAGAGAAACTTGTTGAGTTTTAAAGATGTACGCCGGAATGGCTATCATATTGAGACAATGGATGAAGATAATCTTGAATATCTCGTCATCACAAAGAATGTCTCCGGCCAAAAGAGGGTTATTGAGAAATTCCCGTCTTTATCTTGTGGCCTGTATTGGACAAGAATTAGTGCAATTGAGGCACATTCAACAGTAAACCAAAGGGTTACTAATTCCAATACCTTTGTACTTTGGCATGATCGATTGGGACACCCAGGATCGGTCATGATGAGACGGATTATAGAAAGCTCATATGGGCATCCGTTAAAGAATTTCAAAATTCTTTCGAATAATGAATATCCTTGCACTTCGTGTTATCAAGGCAAGTTGATTATCAGGCCATCACAAACAAAGGTTGGGACTGAGTCACCCACGTTTCTGGAACGTATACAAGGGGACATTTGTGGACCTATTCACCCACCTAGTGGGTCGTTTAGGTATTTCATGGTCTTGATAGACGCATCCTGTAGATGGTCTCATGTGTGCCTGTTGTCATCACGCAACCTTGCGTTTGCGAAATTGATGGCACAAATAATTCGACTACGAGCACAATTTCCAGATAATCCAATCAAGTCCATAAGACTGGATAATGCTGCTGAGTTTACATCCCAAGCATTTAATGATTATTGCTTATCAATCGGGATAAAAGTTGAACATTCTGTAGCTCATGTTCACACTCAAAACGGTCTTGCAGAATCGTTAATTAAACGCCTGCAGTTGATTGCAAGGCCATTACTTATGAGAACGAGGCTGCCCACTTCGGTATGGGGTCACGCCATCTTACATGCAGCAATGCTAATTCGTCTTAGACCGACGAATTACCACAAGTATTCCCCGTTGCAATTGGTTTTGGGTCATGAACCCAATATATCCCATTTAAGAATTTTTGGATGCGCATTATATGTGCCTTTAGCACCGCCATCCCGCACCAAAATGGGTCTGCAAAGAAGGTTAGGAATATATGTTGGGTTTGAATCGCCCTCCATCATTCGCTACCTCGAAACATTGACAGGCGACTTGTTTACTGCACGATTTGCAGACTGTCGATTTGATGAGACACTTTTCCCAAAATTAGGGGGAGAAGTTGGTGAAACCAAACGGGAAATTTTGTGGAAAATGCATCATTATCTCATCTTGATCCACACACCTCTATTTGTGAGAAAGAGGCACAAAAGATTATCCATTTGCAAAGAATAGCAAATCAAATGCCTGACGCATTTATAGATTTGAAAAGGATAACAAAATCACATATCCTCGAAGTGAATGTGACAACATTTGATTCACGAATACATATTCATTATTGGAAGAATATGAACATGAAATTGGTATTAAATATACCACACTCACCCCTAGAAGGAGGTTTGAGATGATACCACACTCACCCCTAGAAGGAGGTTTGAGATGATATATGGCATGAATGATCGTTGGTCACGTACCTATTGTACGCCAAAGTATTTTGGAAATATGACTATTAAAGGACAACGATAATGCAAGAAACATATCTTGCATATAAGTTTGACATGACCATAATGGTATAACTTTCTCTTTAAGAAAGATATTCACCACATGGATGTTGATGAATCTGTGGTAGTACAAAATTAATTGAGAGCTCTAGAAGAGCCAATTATTACTATGTTGGAGAAACACAATTGAGTATTGTGCTGTAGTAAGTCTCAAAGAAACTTATTCAGTTTCCAAAGTACACGCGAAAGCGATTGATTATATTGAGATTATAAATAAAGGAAGGCTTTGATATCTCCTATTACTACAACTTGTAGCGGGTTAATTTGCATATGAAAAGCTACCCGCTTTGTTCTCCAGTTTGTACTACACAAACGAAAGAATGCCACAATAAAGTGGATATCTATTGGTATAAAAACCCATGTCATAATAAACCTGAAGTTTATTGATAAGTGCACATGTCATGGTGTAAATTTGAAGTTTACCAATATTGATAATTTATTCAGTTGACATTCGTGTTAGCCATCTCATTTTAAGTATGATGTGCAAATTCACATAGGTGAATATTAAAGAACTAGAAAGTTCTTTACGAATTCTCTTGTATCACTTGTTCTCATTAATGAACTGACCAACTAAAGAGTTCGGGTTGAAGCCCATAAATTCTGGAAATATCAAAGGTGAATATGGGCCCATTCACCTGCCATGTATACCACATATGATGCATCTATGATATGGTTACATGCGCAATTGTTATTGACCCGCAGCCTGGCCGGTGCTTGCGAGGTAAATTGCTCAGTAATCTAACTTCGAGCATAATTTCCAGATTCTCTACTCAAGATAGTTCATCTTGATAAGTTGGTTTATATCAAAGTTGGTTTAGCAAGATAATTATTGAGTGCTTCCACTTAATAGCTAAACTGTTTCTTATGAGAACAAAGTTATATATATCAGTTTGATATAAGTTGTATACGAGAGTATATTCTCCCCTCACAAGTGGTTCAAGGTCAGGAACCAAATAATTTCATCTTATTATTAATGTGCCGTGTATATTGACATGATAATGTACAAAGATGATTTCCCAAAGTTGAGGAAACAAGTTAGCTTTTCTAACATGAGGGGGAGACATGATAAACACTTGAGAAAAGGTTACATGGGATGAATTATCATTTGTATATGTATATCCCCGAATATCATGATATGAACCTGAAGTTCATAAAAGGGATAATTCAATTGCAACATATTGCAAAGCATGCTATACGCATTTGCTGACCCAAAGAAAGTAACTAAATGGAAGAGATACAATTCAAGAAGAATTGATTCCATATGAAAGACATGTAGTTTTGAACCTATAGTTCAAATGCTTGAAAGTATAAAGTCAAAGGTATGTATAATCAATTTTCTTTATCTTATTTGTCTAGCATGACATGGAAAACTTGATATGCATCTAAAGTCTATTATATGGCTTATATGACTTAACTTGAAAGATTTAAGTTGCTTGAAGCATATGCAATTCGTGGTCCTGAAGTACCACATCCCAAGTACAATTTGTGTACATATGTATCTTGCTATAACTATAAGCATGATGGCATTGAGAATGCATCTATGGAGATATTGAAGAGTTATTCCACGACATTATATGAAGATGTTCATATCTATCAAGAATGATGATTTCAAGATCGTTTTGAAGATGATGCACAAGATTGGAATGCAAATGCTCAAGGATATAAATTGATGTACTCATTAGGGGGAGTCAATGCGCGTTGCACTCTTTTTCCCTTACAAGGTTTTTTCCCACTGGGTTTTCCTTGCAAGGTTTTTAACGAGGCAACCAATAGGCGCATATTCAAACATGTGTACTCTTTTTCCTTTCTTTAATTATTCCCAATGGGTTTTGGTTTTAAGGTTTTATGAGGCACATTATTGAATAGACATTCAAGGGGGAGTGTTATAAAATAGAAGTCTATTTAGAGTGAATGTCTAAGAGTTTTAGCTTAAAGCTAAGTCATTCCTCTTCCTATAAATAGAGGGGTCTTACCCCATTGTAAATCACCCCAAGTATTAATAAGAATACTTCTCTCTCTCCCTATTCTCTCTATATTGTTCTTGTTCTTGAGTTATTGTTCTTGTCTTTTATATTATTTCATAACACATAATAGGTTTTATGGATTAATATTATGAGTTTAATTAATTGTTGGCTTGTAATAGTTTTTCTAATTCTAAGGCCCAAAGAAAATTTAATGCATTATTATTTTTAAACTTGCTAAATAAATATATTTTTCATATGTAAAATTTATTCGGTACGGTTCGATATTTTTTCGGTTTATTTTTATAAAATAAAAAATCTACCATAATTATCGGTGCGGTTATAAATATACATAAAAACCTATAATTTTTTAAAAAGAAACCTAAAAATCAGTTCGATATGGTACGGTTCGATCGATTTAATTGAAAATCCACTTTAAACAGGACCGGATATGGGTCATCAATCTTCCACGTAGGATAAAGTATAAATCGACCCTTCGAATTCAAATTACTCCCTCGTCTCTGCCACTGAAATTGTCGTTTCTTGCTTTAGTTAGTTACTACTACTGCATTTGCAAAAGTCTTCGACTCAGTCACCATTCCCTCCTTGTACGAACAAAAACCCTAGATTCCTTTCTTTATCTGCTTCAAGAAAACAGAGGAATTCAAGAGCTCTTTTGGTACATTTAGCTTTCTTTGGAAGCTCAAGTTTCTAATTTCTTTTTCCGTTACATTACTGTGCATGTGCTACTTAAGTGTTCATTTTTCTTTTATTCTTAACACCCTTCTAATGCTTTTGAAAAAGAGATGACGTTCTTGCATTTGAATTTTCTTTTTCATCTACCAATGCTTTCGAGCCTTGACTTTTTCTTACTCCTCATCCGGGTTGGGTAAGGCTTGGCAGGCTTATCCATAGATGATTTGTGTTTTGGATTGTGTCTCCTTTATGGTAGTTATTTAAGGTAGTTAATGTATGATATTATTGCATGCTATTTTATTTATGGTTTTTATGTTTAGATAATTATTTACGATATTTCTGCTGGAGTTACTAATGCTCTTTTGTTTTTGTGTTTATTTTTTCTTTCCTTCACGGAGCCGAGGGTCGATGGGAAACAACCTCTCTGCCCTTTCGGGTAGGGATAAGGCTCGTCTACATATTACCCTCCCCAGACCCCACTTCGTTGGTACTTAGTTGTTTTATGTGTGTTACCTTTTCAAAATCTGCATGTATACATGTAGTCATAATCATGTGTAAGAGTACCCTTGATTCTGATCATGAATATTTTTTTATTCAATTCCTGGATTGTGGCTTTGTTTTGTTATTTTGTTTTGTCTTGCCTTGGTTACTAATTTTGTCTTTGTTTTTTCCAATGCAGCTTTTCATTCTGTCCTATGCGCCGAGGGTCGCATGGAAGCAGCCTCTCTGCCCTTTTGGGTAGGGGTAAGACTGCCTACATATTACCCTCCCCAGACCCCACCTGGTGGGAGTATACTGGGTAGTTGTTGTTGTTGTTGTTGTTGTGGTTTTGTTTCATTAATTCTGTGGCTATTATAGTTAGAACTCTAACTCCCGATGTAGTTCCCCTGATAGTAGTAGGTAATTTACACCAGAAAAAGAGAACCTGTCGGTTGTGGATATGAGGCTTCAGATGTTGGAGATGAGAATTAGATACAACTCCGCAATAATTTAGGGATCTCATAATTCAATTGTACTACGCAAGTATGCAAGTACACAAGTCACAATTCAATAGAATTAAGTGAAGATGTCATTGTCTCCGGAGCAGATCCAAGATTTAAATTTTGTCAACCTTTAATGTTTTGGGCGTTGAACCGGTTGTATTTTTAAAGTTATGGGTTCATATCCATCATGTATTGCAACTTTAATGAATATTTGCACATAAATTTGTGCTCCGCATCAAAAATACTAGATTCAAATAAACCCGGTAGCAATCCGCCCCTGTTTGTCTCTATAATACATGGAAATCAGCTTAGAAGTCAACGGAACAAATTAAGAGTAGAATCTCAATTCAACTGAATTAAGTGCATATGTTGTTCTCTCTAGGAGGGGAGTGGCTCTCTAGGCTGTTCAATGTGATCTTCAGGACTAAAAGGATGACGGATGAGTGGAGGTGGAGTACAGTGGTGCCCTTGTACAAGAACAAAGGGGACATCCAGTGCTGCAACAACTATAGGGGCATCAAATTAATAAGCCACACGATGAAGGTTTGAGAGAGGGTGATTGAGGCGCGGGTGAGGGAGGCGACAACTATATCTGGGAACCAGTTCGGTTTCATGCCGGGACGCTCCACCACAGAGGCGATTCACCTAGTCAGGCGGATGGCGGAACAATTCAGGGATAAGAAGAAGGACCTTCATATGGTGCTTATCGACTTGGAGAAGGCGTATGACAAGGTCCCGAGGGAGGTGCTATGGAGGTGCTTGGAGGCGAAGAGTGTGCCAGAAGCCTATATCAGAGTAATCAAGGACATGTACAATGGAGCTAAGACTAGGGTTAGGACGGTGGGGGGCGAATCAGACCATTTTTCTGTGGTAATGGGGCTTCATCAAGGATCGCCGCTGAGCCCCCTGTTGTTCACCTAAGTGATGGATGCTCTGACCCGACATATCCAAGGGGATGTACCTTGGTGTATGCTTTTTGCTGATGATATAATATTGATAGACGAGACGAGGGCCGGTGTTAGTGAAAGGTTAGAGATATGGAGACAGACCCTCGAGTCTAAGGGTTTCGAAATAAGCAGATCTAAGACAGAATATCTGGAGTGCAAGTTTGGCGACGAGCCTAGTGGGGTAGGCAGGGAAGTGATGCTTGGTTCTCAGGCCATCGCCAAGAGGGACAGTGTAAGATATCTTGGGTCTGTGATTCAGGGGGACGGAGAGATTGACGGGGACGTCACCCATCGGATAGGAGCGGGGTGGTCAAAGTGGAGGCTCGCTTCAGGGGTCCTGTGTGACAAGAAAATTCCACACAAACTCAAGGGGAAATTCTACAGAGCCGTGGTTAGACCTGCGATGTTGTATGGGGCGGAGTGCTGGCCCGTGAAGAACTCGCATGTTCAGAGAATGAAGGTTGCGGAGATGAGGATGCTTAGGTGGATGTGTGGGCACACCAGGCTGGATAAGATCGAGAATGAAGTTATTCGACAGAAGGTAGGGGTGGCCCCGGTGGACGAGAAGATGCGGGAAGCGAGGCTGAGGTGGTTCGGGCATGTTCGGAGGAGGGGCCCCGATGCCCCGGTGAGGAGCTGCGAGCGGCTGGAGATTGTTGGTGGTCGGCGAGGGAGAGGGAGGCCGAAGAAGCATTGGGGAGAGGTGATTAGGCAGGACATGACCAGAATGCAGGTGTTCGAGGACATGACCCTTGATAGGGGAGTCTGGAGGTCTAGAATCAGGATTGTAGGCTAGGGGCTCATAGAGTTCTTCGTACGCCTCTCCCGGGGTTGGGTGAGATAGTAGGGTTACCCATAGGTGATTAGTGTTTTAGCTTATGTCCCCATATGGTTGTTAGTATGGTAGTCACTGATTGTTGCTATTGCATGCGACTGTATTTATGTTGCTTAGGTTTTCATAATTATTTACGTTATTTTTGCGGGATTACTTATGCTTTATTATTTTGTTTTATCTTGCGTGTGTTTCTAATTTTGCCTTTGTTTCTTAATGCAGCTTCTCCTTTTTAATCCTTCACGCCGAGGGTCGATTGGAAACAGCCTCTCTGCCCTTTTGGGCAGGGGTAAGGCTTGTCTACATATTACCCTCCCCAGACCCCACCTGGTGGGAATATACTGGGTAGTTGTTGTTGTTGTTGTTGTTCTCTCTAGGACACAATGGTGATACGGGAAATGGTTTAACCTAATACGGGAAAGATTCTGTTTGATATGTAGATTTATGAAGTGTGATGGTGTTGCAGTCATTAGCTTATGACATGTACTAAATTTTGATCCTTATTGTTTTACTTGTATTCTCTTAAGCCAGTAAATTAATCATTTGCTTTTTCTATACATCAGGGTGGAATTTCTTAAGGAGATGGATTCATCTATTTGGGGTCCACCTGAAAATCAAGGTTTGATATTCTATTATCCTAATTGGGTTTCATGATCTTTTTTTTTGGTAAAAGAACTGCTGAAATGGATGGACAAATCCCTCTAGTTTAATGTCCTGACTTATTTAGTCTTTAATTCTGTCGCAGATGAGAGCAGTTATCCAGCAAACTGTTGGCAGTATAACTTGTATTTCGATCCATGGCTTGGTAAGGTCATAAAATTCTCATATATAGATCTTTTATTATTCTTTTTGTTTGACATACCTCATCTATTTTAATTGATTTTATGTCACAGACGTGATCGAGCAAGATATCTTGTCTGCACGTATTAAAGATACTTACGAAAGCTGATTCAGAAATTGCTGAACTTGAAGATGATATACTGATGCTCCAGAGCCAATTGGCTTGTGCTGATAAGGAATCGTCTGATATGTGCTTCGCTGTATTAAATAAACAGATTGATAACCTGGAAAGTTTGATAAGGGACTTAAAGAATGAGAATGAACAGGTTTGTATTATCACATGTTCTTATTTGTCGACTTTAGTCAGTACATGCTCTTTAGGTAGTACAAAATATTTGGTGCTTACTTATAAGTTATATCCATAGTGCTTGTGGCATCGGCGTAACTATATGGCACATGTTACATATAGACCTTATGCTCAAATTGCAAATGCCTGTAATGTCTTCAACATGTCAAGTTCTTGAAGTCAAAAGAAAATTCTATCATTTGTTTTGCATTTAGTGAATGATGAAGCTGTTGTATATAGACTTTTTTTTGGCCTTGAACAAATGGAATTCCAGTATGTCCTTTTTAGGTTGGTCACCTCTATATACCCTGACATACTATTTTGATATGCCTTGGATTTTAAACTCAACAGCCTGCATAAAATGGTGTTAGAAGTTTGAACCTGGCTGAAGAAGATCTTACTAAAATGGAAGCAATAGACAATCTCACAAAGGATATGAATAGTGTAGAATACAAGGATTGTTGCACTGCTCAGGCCGATAACACAGACTTGGCATCTCTGGTTCAAGTGAGGAATCACCAAAAATCTGTAAGCTGGTTTTTGAGAAAACCAAACTTTTTGAGTGTCTAATAGTTCTTAACAATTAGAGTTCAGATTCCTAGAGGATTAGAAACAAAATGTTCTCAATCCCAGTTACTCCAGGCGTACCATGTTATGTGATGTATTTTGACTCAATACAGAGTTTAAGAAAGAAAAAGACTTTTGAAACTTGTGGTCCTCAACATGCCATAATATTTATGTGGTTATAAAAAGTTTCTCAATGAGGTAAAGTGAAGTTTTGCAGAATTATTTCCAAATATAGAAATGTATCATTTGTTTTGGAATAGACTAATAAGAGAACAATGTCACATGTATTAGAATGGAGGGAAGTTGGGATCGATCTTATGAATCCTCCCTTCTATTCCGGTCCATAGATCTTAGACCTCCCAGTTCAGATGTCGCTCATCATCCTTCTCGGTTGAACAAAAGAGTTTGAATTCTTATATGATTAATTTTTCTCCTAAATTTAGCAGTTCAGATTTTTAGATTGCTAATATTCCTTAATGTTGCAGTTCTTAATTAAAGTCCAAGCATGAATAACCTACTTTAAGATGATGTCTTTAGTTTCTTATTTGAGACCTTTCAATCAGAAAAGGTGAAAATATTCTTTGACAGCCTGCAGAAAAAACTCTGGAGGACAGACATTCTTCAGAACAAGAAGCCAAAGAGTATAGCAGCAAACGAACACAGAAAGGAGTCGAGGCTGTTCAGCTTAATGATAAAAAAACATCAAAGCAGTTTGTAAAGATAAACATGACTGGAGCCAAAAGAGCTGCTGGTTTTGCAGATATTGGTGCAACTTCTCAGTCCCACTTGAGAAAGAGGAGTAAATTCAGTGGACCAGTCATCCAAGAGAATAATGATCAGATAAATGTTAAGAATAGGTTGGTAAAATCACATGGCAGAACAAGTCACGAGCCTCCAGTCATTCAGGGCTCCAGCTCCTATCATGACTCTAATGATGATAATGTTAAAATTGTTTCTCCCATGTCATCTATTAGACCATCACCTTGTATTGAAGATATCAACAATATGACATTGGTTCAACTCAGGGCCATGGCAAATCATCAACTAAATATATATGGGGTGTCCAACACTCGGAAGACAGATTTGCAGGAATTGCTTCGCTCTAAGCTGCAAGCTAAAGATAGGTCGTTATAGCAATCTCACTATCTTCTTTTCATTTGCAGTGTTATGTGAAACATACATTGGAATGCTTACATTTTTTTTAAAGGAAACGAGGAAAAAATATAGCTCTCAATGTTAAAGAGGGAACTAGCAAATGATATTCATACCATCAACTGTACAGACAAACAAAGCTTGCTTACGTAGAAACACGTGAAAGACTTTAGCAAATCCTTGATTGATTCTAAGAATCAGTTATCTATTTTGTTCTTTAGGTTTTAACTTACAAGTTTTTTTCATTTTCTAAGAATCTTTCCTTTTAAAGCTTGTAAAGTTTTGCCAATTCAGTCTGTTAACACTTCTGCAGTAGTTTTCTCTAAAGCGTTTGTTTGTCTAAAAAGTAAAGTACTTGTTAAGCTCAAAAATAATTAAAAAATAATATGAGTTAATCGGAATCAAGGATAATATGAACTAGAGAAACTGTTTTGTTAAGATCTGAAATAACAATAGAGATAGCTTGAGATGTAAAAACAATAGAGCAAGTGAGACTCGTTTCACAAGAAAGAGAGAGAGAAAGAGAGAGTTGTACATTCTTAATAATAAGATACACATGAGTCCTTTACAAAGGGAACGTCCCCTTTATATACTAAGGGACATTCCTCGAAATAATAAAAAAGGTACAAGGGGTTAGTGGTCTTAGTGTACGGGAAAGTCAGAACTTTAAGTGACGTCGTCTCGAGTTATGTCGCTTGGTCCGTCCGCTTGCTGAGGCTGCCCTAATCCGAGTTGGCCTCGATTAGGCTGTTCTCTATGTCGTAGGCGTGCATAGATAACCCAAGAACGTAGGGAGCCAAGTTTTCCCAATACAGATAGTCACTCCGTTTGTTGGGGACGTAGCCGAGAGACGTCTTCAACAAACAGACATGCATGCTCGTCCTTTCTTCAAACTTGGCCGTTCCCGTTGATAATGTAGAAAAGGTGTCGTGATCACATGCAGAGGGGTTACGCCATTGACATAAACATCTCTTTTTAGGGCTTCCTTTTTAAGATGACATCATCAATCACGTGTGTGATCATTACCTTTTCTCCCGAGGTGGTTCAGGACATGATGTGACGTTTTTGTTTCCCGCACTGATTTTCGAACCAAGCCTTTTTGATTTACGTGCACCTTTCCTCATAAATAGGGGAGATGTTGAATCCAAATAATCTTTCAAACTTTTCGGAGAGCACTTTCTCAACCTTTATCTCATCTTTGTCTAGCACCCGTTTATCTTTTCCTTTAAAATATTCGTTCCTGAGAATCGAACCTTGTATCCTTAAAATGCCCTTCTCTCATAACTTCCATTATGACTAGACATCGTCACGACAGTATCAGGATTGAGAGTGACGCCCTCTCTAGGGCCTCATCGTCCTCAGATGATGGGGAAGCCGAGGAGGTTCTTGTTCCCTTATCAACGACTAATATTCTTTCGCTGGATATGGCCGTACAGAAAGATTTTAAGAACCAATGTAAGCTTCCCCTTGGGAACTCAGCGAACTGACGCCATCTCTTTTGGCTACACTCAAGGAGTCATACAATATTCCTGACTACAACGAGTTGGTTCCCACTGGGACAGACTATGCTAACGTACACAAGCCCGGGTATTGCACGTTCTACGAGTATGCTTTCCGCATCGGTATAGTCTCCTGCTATACCCTTTGGCGGAGGATCTTTGTCGCTGGTATGGGGCGTGCCCGGCCCAACTTACTCCATACGCATTGAAGGTGTGTAGGATTCTCACTACCTATGCGGTGAAGGTTTGAGAAAGAGGCTACCGTTCATCACCTCTTGCAAATGTTCGGCGTGAGCTTTATGAGAGGCTCAATGCTCCAGTTAGTACGCCGGGGCAAGGAAAGCTTTGTGTCGCAAGCGGACGACAAGCCCAACCGCAAATTTTGGTAGAGAATTTTCTATGTACGCACTGAGCACCTGGTGTCCAACCCAATAGGGTTTCCGGAGGCGTGGAACAATGCATGTAAGCATTATTGTACGTAGCTTTTACTACGACAATCTTATAGATTTTCCTTTGGCTTCATACAGTGATAGCTCGCCCTCCTCGAAGGGTTGACGACATTAGGTCTTGGGTGCGGGCGTTGATACCGTTTGCGGAGGAATGTCGTACCTGGCCAGAATTCCTCAGTCTATACGGCCCGTCAGGTAACGGCCTTGCTTGATTTTTCCTTTCCGTTTTGACTTGGGGGTTCCCCATAATATTCTTACCTATCTCATACATGTTTTGGTAGGTCAAGGAGCCTCCAAGAAGGCTCAGAAGAAGAAGAAGAAGAAGAAGAAGAGAGCTGTGGCCGGCCCTTCTATGTCGGCAACAAGACTTGGTGAGGAGAATATGATCCTCGTAGGCACGTCCAGGTGTAGTGTTTCTCCCCTCTCAAGGCAGGAGATTGCATAAGAGGCGGCTCCGAAATTAGTGTATGAGACTGTGCCAGGGGTCATACCTGAAACAACTCCCGAAGAGATAACGGTGGTTGTGCCTGGGACCGTCCTCAGGGTTGCCCCCACAAGAGTGCCCACTGTCGACCCGTCCCTGTCTTAGCCCATCTTGTGTCCCACTGAGGGGGACCTTGAAGAGGAAGAGACGTTCGAGAGGAGCAGACGTCGGATTTTGACCGGCAAGGCTGTGGTTACTCAGACGGAGAAGGTTAAACCACCCCGTCCTGAATCTAGGCCTGTTTTTACGGCTGAGGCCATTCGTTCGGAGAGATCTGCTCTACGGAGGGAAGCTACGGAAAGAAGGAATGAAACTGTGAATGTGGCGGGTCCAGAGACCGCTATGGAGGACACGGACAGAGGAGGCAGGTCCATGGACCAAGTTGAGATGGTAGCTGGCCGGTCCTCCCGTCGCATAGTGATTCCTAGTCACTACAATTTGCTGGAGAACTGCGAGGAGGCGGCTACCAGGATGACACTCATGTGTGCCGGTGCTGAGAGCACAACCTTGTCAGAGCTCAGTGACAAGGGCTTGGCCCCAAGAGTGGTGGGCGCGGCCTTGCAGGTACGTCTTTCGCCTTAATTGATGATTTTTCTTTTGCGTTAGTGGAGGGCGATTTCCCTTGTACTCACCTATCGCTCGTTTTTTTGTTTGACTCTTATCCGGGAGGCGGAAAGGGGTCGATGCATGAAGAAGAAGGTGGCCAAATACAAGAGGTTGGTGCAGAAATATATTAGAAAACGTGAGGCGCACCGGACCTTGGCCGACATGTACAGGCAGGACCCTAACTTCAGGGTGGTTCGCGAGGGCGTTGCGCAGTCCGAGGAACAGTTAAATAAAAGGGTGGCCGAGCAAGAGAAAGTCGACGAACAACTTATGGCCGCCGTTGCTCGGACTGCGTATCCTGCTGGGAACGAAGATGGGACGCATGAAGGCCAGGCGTGGCAGGATAACAAGGGAGGCGGAGGCGTTTAGGACCTCTGTAAATATGTTTGTAAATGCTGATTTTTGTATAGTGTTTGTTGACCCTTTTGGGGATAAAGATATACCATTTTTGCTGTAGTTAATCTTTTTTGTTTTCTGGAACATTGTATACTTCCCTTTTTTTGTTTTCCTCTTGCCGTAGTTGAAGCTAAGTGGACCGTTCGGTGGCTCTGACCGTGTAAAAGTGATGGCCGTAGCCGAATAAGGTTTAACGGCCATAGCCATATAAGGATGCCACGCCCCAAATCCGAGGGGCATGACCGGCACTCAACCGGGTATCCCCAGTCGAGTGGACCTGGGTGCCTTTCCTATTTCCCTTACGTTACCCCCACTTCATTCTTTGTTAATAGCCAAAAGATACCAAATTTGCAATTGAAAGAACATATGATTTCTCTTTTATAAACACACATTATGATTAACAGGGAACGTGGTATACAAGTTCACAGCGCCCAAAACATACACCTCTATACATAGTCCTAACCCACGTGCCACCGTCTACAGAGCCTCTAAGAGGAAGATATTACAACACTTGCCGATGACAAGGCCCAGGATATACCTTTTCAAAGGACAAAAGATTCCAAAATACAATAACATGGGTGGCATGAACCACACAAGGCCCCGGAAGGAAAAGGGGCTCACCAAACACAAATACCGCCGATAGAGAAGGGAAGATGAGCTACGAACGATGGACTGGAGTGTCTGCCACAGATCCACCTACAATCATAACACGAATTTAGCTCCCCCGGCAAAAGGGACGTCAGAACATTTGAATTGTACTGGCATGTATGAACAAACTCTATCTCAATTGAACTCAAGCCAAATTGCATATACAAGTACAAAACAGAACAACAACAGTACAAGTACAACCATGGAGCAACAACCAAACATTCACATCAAATGATTCAAGTAGTCAAACAAAGGGGCAATCAGTGCCCCACAGGTTACAAACTCTCTTGCTGTCTCCTTTTACAATTCCACATTTATCATTTCATGATTCATATTCATATCAATAGTGATATTAGATCACATGTTTCCACCCCTATTGCCTCGTCCACTCTTATTACCTCGGCCACCCTT
Source organism: Nicotiana benthamiana (assembly GCA_034376525.1). Classification (NCBI taxonomy): domain Eukaryota; kingdom Viridiplantae; phylum Streptophyta; class Magnoliopsida; order Solanales; family Solanaceae; genus Nicotiana; species Nicotiana benthamiana. The sequence continues at coordinate 10,193,103 of CM067331.1, read as the reverse complement.
ATCACCCCAACCCACACCTTATTTCACCCTGTTGCGGCGCGCAACTCGACCCCACCTGATTGTTTTCAATTCACATCAACAAACAACACAACATCAAATACAAGAAATTAACCATGTCACATTGTCAAAATAGATCCACAACAATGATAATGAAATCCCACAACTAGAAACAACAATTTTCTCATGTTCATCAAATTGGTACACAACTTGGATTATCGCAATAGTTATTCACAACTAATCACACACGTTGTTCCACATTATTTCCATTTCCACTATTCCACATTATTTCCATTTCTATTGTTCCACATTATTTCCATTTCCAAACTCTTCCAATTACAAGTTCCACAACTTTCGTCACAAAGTGTTACCACACAATTATACAACACAAAAGCTTCACAATGATTGCCACATGAAAATCAACTATCAACAATTTCACAACTAACACAGGGCGAGTTCACAAGGATCACAGTTAGCCATACATACCTGGAGTTGATTATTACCTTTAAACCTCTAGTCCAATTCGCCAAACAATCAAGAAGTCAATCTAGTTCATGAGGAACACTTAGATTTTTGAAATTTAAACTCATAGTTGCTAACCAATTACGTTTTTACAAGATTTTAGGGTTTTGAGAACATGCATGAAGAATTTATGAAGAAATTTCAAATCAAGTGTATGGGGTTCCCAATCTAAAATTTGAAATTTGGGGGAAATGGGTTAGGGAGTTTACCTGAGAAATCAATACAGAAGACAACGTACCAAGGGTTTTCCAAGCTCCAATGATTTTGAAAGGCTAAATGATGAAGAATTCACTTTCTCTCTCAAGAACCCTCTCTCCCTCTCTCTTATTTTGATCAGAAGTGTGTTAAAATGAGGGTAAAGGTGTTTTAATAAAAGGTGGGTCGGGTCTAAAATGTTAGAAAAATACCATGCGAGATCTATGTGCGACGTAATTTGCGGTCGCAGAACTGACATGCGGTCCACACAATGGACCGCAAATATGGCTCAAATTTCAAACCTCTCGGGTTGAGAATGCGGTGAATATGCGGTCCGCATTTGAGTTTTGCGGTCGCAGAATGCACCGCAGAAATGACCTTGGAATTTCCTCTGGGACAATATTCGATCACTCTGCGGTCCCCATATTAATAATGCGATCATAGATTTGACCGCATTTTCTACATCGAAAATTGGATGCTCTCTGATTCACTCTGCGGTTGGAATGCGGTCCGCATAGCTGATCTGCGACCGCATTTTGACCATTTTCTGGAAAACTTTTGATTTCACATTTTTACGCTCAAAACAGTAAAAAGAATCCGTTCCACACAGGTAGACTCGACTCTATGAGATGCTAAATTCTGAGCACTCATTTTCACGGGGCCTTACATCCTCCCCCGCTTAAGATCATTCGTCCTCGAATGCGGACTTAGGAACCAAATGAGTTTGAAAACATGATATGCAAGTTTCTACACTTTTGTTAACTTTCATGTTTGTTTTAGAAAACTTTTGCCATAGTCTCCTTTGTAATATGGACATAACCACCTGTCAAAGAACCTTCAAAACATATTCCCAAGCATTACAACACAAACCTGCTACCTTTACAACGGTTGTAAAATGCATAATCCTCACACTTGCACATGTTTAACCTCTTGATACAGTTTTAACCATTTGGCACACAACATATAATCAAATTAAGCATTAATCACCTGTACTATTAAAGCCATTTACCTATCTCAAGGGTACGACACAGTTATTCATTTCAATATAATTCCTCCATGCAAAACCAATCATTACACAATTAGAACACTTTGATACACAATCTCCATGAAAAATTACTCATTGCTTCCAAACATCACCTTACCATGAGAGCACAAATCTTCCATTACCAAAAAGGGCTGCATATTGTTCAAATAACCACAACACATAAACTTGGTTGGCACAACTTGAAGAACCTACAACAATAAGGCACTTGGAAAGAGAAGGATGATTCTTACACCTAATGGAACACAACACTAGATCTCCTAGGGACAAGATTTGTACGACCATTCCTAGGCTTACTCAAATAGATGGGGATATTTTATCTTCATCTCACCTTCCGCTTCCCACGTGGCTTCCTCGACTTAATGATTTCGCCACAACACCTTAACTAAAGCAATCTCCTTGTTCCGCAACTTTTAGACTTTCCTATCCAGAATAGCAACCGGAATCTCCTCATATGACAACTCTTCTGTAACCTTGATGTCTTCAACTGGAACAATTTTAGACGGATCACCCACAACTTTTCTCAACATGGACACATGAAACACCGGGTGAACCAAGGACATTTCAGGGGGCAATTCCAACCTATATGCAACTTGACCGATCCCTTGAGTGACTTGATAAGGCCCGACGTACCTAGGACTTAGTTTTACCTTCTTCCCAAAGCGCATGACTCCTTTCATAGGAGACACCCTCAAGAATACCCAATTTCCTTCTTGAAACTTCAATTCTCTTCGACGCGCATCTGCATAAGATTTCTGGCGACTTTGAGCAGTCCTCATCCTCTCCTAAATGACTCTTACCTTCTCCATGGCCTGATGCACGAGATCTGGCCCTATTAGTTCTGCTTCACCAACCTCGAACCACCCGATCGGGGACCTACACCTTCTTCTGTTTAATGCTTCGAATGGGGCCATCTGGATGCTACCATGGAAGCTGATGTTATACGAAAACTCTATAAGAGGAAGGTTATCATCCCAATTACCTTTGAAATCCAAGACACGTGCCCGAAACATATCTTCGAGCGTCTGAATAGTCTGCTCTGCTTGGCCATCGGTCTTCGGATGAAAAGTTGTGCTGATTCACTTGAGTACCCAAACCTTACTGAAATTTCCTCCAGAAGTTAGTTGTAAACTAAGCTCCTCGATCCGAAATGATGGAAAGTGGCGTACCATGAAGCCGCACTATCTCCTTGATATACAACCGAGAACATTGTTCCGCAGTATCGGTGGACTTGACTGCCAAAAAGTGAGCTGATTTGGTGAGCCTATCCACAATTACCCAAATTGAGTCGAACTTGTGGTGAGTACGAGGTAGTCCTGTCACGAAGTCCGCAATGATCTTTTCCCACTTCCACATCGGTATTTCTATAAGCTGAGTCAACCCTCCCAGTCGCTGATGCTCGGCCTTCACTTGCTGGGCAATTCGGACACTTAGAGACAAAGTCCACTGCACTCTTCTTCATACGACTCCACCAATAGATATCCTTAAGATCGTGATACATCTTTGTAGAGCCTGGGTGCACTGAATATCTGGAATGATGAGCCTCCGCCATTACCCTCTCCTGAAAATTATCCACATGCGGGACACATAACCTATCATGGCACCGTAGCACACCATCATTGCTTCCGAGTGAAAATGCTGAAATTTTGTTGCTTAGAGTTGCCTCCTTCAATTGTGCCAATGATGGATCAACAAAATGCTTTTAGTTAACCTTTGCCACGAGCGGCGATTCTATTGTATTATGCAACAGAAGTTCCTCCTCATTCGGGGACAAAATATAAACCCCAAGGCTGGCCAACTGGTGTACCTCCCGACTTAGAAACCTCTGATCCGCTCTCAAGTGAGCCAAGCTACCCATGGATTTCCGACTGAGGGCGTTGGCCACCACGTTTGCCTTCCCTGGATGGTACAAGATGTCAATATCATAATACTAATGCAATTCAAGCCACCGCCGCTGCCTCAAATTAAGCTCCTTCTTCTTGAACAAATACTGGAGTCTCTTGTGATCTGCAAACACATCTATATGAACCCCATAAAGGTAATGTCGCCATATTTTCAAGGCGAACACAACTGCTGCAAGCTCCAAATCATGTGTCGGATAATTCTTCTCATGATTCTTGAGTTGCCTCAAAGCATATGCTATGACCTTCCCGTGCTGCATCAGAACGCACACTAAACCAACCCTGGAGGCATCAGAATAAACCACAAACCCCTATATGCCTTCTAGCAAGGCCAATATTGGTGCCGAAGTCAACCTTGTCTTCGATTCTTGAAAACTTTTCTCACAAGCATCTGACCACTGGAACTTGGTTGATTTCTGCGTCAATTTGGTCAAAGGAGAGGCGAGGGTGGAGAATCCCTCTACAAACCTCCGATAATACCATGCTAACCCTAAAAAGCTACGGATCTCTGTCGGGGTTGTGGGTCTAGGCCAACCCTTCACTGCTGCAATCTTTTAGGGGTCCACCTGAATCCCCTTAGCAGAAACAACATGACCCAGAAAAGCGACGGATTCCAACCAAAATTCACATTTGGAAAACTTGGCATACAATTGGTGCTGATGTAGAGTCTGCAAAACTGCTCTGAGGTGGGTGGCATGATCCTCTCTGCTTCCTGAATATACGAGGATGTCGTCAATGAAAACAACCACGAAGGAGTCTAAAAATTACTTGAAGACCCGATTCATAAGGTCCATAAAAGTTGTTGGGGCGTTGGTTAGCCCAAAGGACATGACCAAGAATTCAAAGTGGCCATAACGCGTCCTGAAAATGGTCTTTGGGATATCCTGCTCCCTGATCTTCACTTGGTGGTAGCCGGATCGCAAATCAATTTTGGAAAAGAACCTTGCACCCTACAATTGATCGAACAAATCATCTATCCGAGGCAAAGGGTACCTATTCTTGATGGTGACTTTATTAAGCTTTCGATAAACAATATACATCCGAAGCGACCCATCCTTCTTTCTGACAAAAAGAACCGGAGCACCCCATGGCGACACACTTGGCCGAATAAACCCCTTCTAGAATAGATCCTTCAGCTTCTCTTTTAACTCCCGCAACTCTTTTGCCACTATTTTGTACGGTGGAATAGTTATTGGATGAGTATCTGGCAATACATCAATCCCGAAATCAATCTTCCTATCTGGCGAAATTCCTGGAAGCTCATTTGGAAATACTTCAGGAAACTCATTCACAACTGGCACGGACTCGGGGGCAGGTACCTTTGGAGTAGTGTCCACCACCCGGACTAAATGATAGATACACCCCTTACTTATCATCTTCGAAGCCTTGAGGTAGGAAATAAACCTACCCCTCGGCACAACGTCATTTCCCTTCCATTCAATAACTGGCTCAATAGGGAACTCGAGTGTCATGACAATCGTCCGGCAATTATGTTTAGCAAAGCACGAATAGAGCCAATCCATCCCCATAATTACATCAAAATCCACCATCCCAAGCTCGATAAGGTCAGCCGTGGTAACATGACCACCTACCATAACAACACAATTCATATAGACCCGCGTGGCTGTAATAGGATTACCAACTGGAGTCGATACAGAGAATGGCTCAAGAAGTTGTTCGGGTTCAATCCCAATACTCGAAGCAACAAATGGAGTGACATAGGACAAGGAAGACCCTAGATCTATAAGAGCATAGCAATCAATGGTCTAGACAGATATGATACCTGTGACAACATCTGGGGAAGCCTCAGCACTCTGACGGCCACTCTACGAACTCATCCCATCTAATTGGAGGTCTCCCCTCCTCACGGGAATCCTCCCACATCTCAAACCACGAACGCACAGCTGGCTTCAACATGTATGAAGCCAATTCAACCCCTTGTATCTCATTAGCCTTCATCACTCGAAGGGTCTTTTACATCTCATCAAGGAATTCTTGCAGATCAGCCTCTAGGTCTGTGCCTGAAAATTCTGGAGGGGACAATCGCAGAAACTGGTGAACTCTGGATCTGGAGGAATATCCCTGTCCGCTGGAGGACACAGGGGAATCATGAGATCTCTAGGCCTGGGCGGCCACTAACTGGGTCAACATGCGGATGGCTCCCCTAAGGTCTCCATCAGAAATCCCGGGATCGGAAGTTAGAGCAATATCATGATTAAGAGCATTGGCAGGAGGGATAGTGGTTCCCTCGGGCGCTGCTGGAACATGATTGCTTGGATCAGAAACGGATGGAGCAGGCAAATTCAGAACGGGGGAATCACTCTCACCCACGGCAGTCAGCACATGATCCACAGCCGCACTGGAAGTGGCGTTGGCCCCTAGGCCAAGTCTAGCTTTCTTCATGGGTGCCATTACTGAAAATTTGAAATAAAGCACGAATCAGACACAACATTACTTCACTGCACGAACTTGGAATAACAAAGAAAAGGGTAGTTTTTCCTAAATGCCCGTGTAGCCCCCAACTTATAGATGTGGTCGACAATACACCGATAAGAAGGGCTCTACTAGGAACGACTCCGAGACATCCTAGGACTCCTTAAAATCTTAGGCTCTGATACCAAGTTTGTCACGCCCCAAAGCCGAGGGGCATGACCGGCGCCCGACCGGGTAGCCCCAGTCGAGCGGACCTGGGTTCCTTTACTTTTCCCCACGTGTTACCCCATATTATTCCTTGTTAATTATCCAAAAGATACCAAATTGCAATTGAAAGTAAATAGGAATTCTCTTTTATAAGCACACATCATGATTAAAAGGGAACATCTTTTACAAAACCCATATTATGATTAACAGGGAACATGGTGTACAAACTTCATTGCCCAAAACATACACCTATATACATAAGTTCTAACCCACATGACACTGTGTGCAGGGCTACATCACTCGCCGGCTACAAGGCCCCGGCTATTCCTTTGGAATGACATCAAAAAACTACTATTACAACAGCAGAGGTGTCCTGAACCACCTACAATCATAATACAGAGGAGGAGCCATGGACGGTGGACTGGAGTGCCTGCCACGGATCTACCTACAATCATAATACGAATGTAGCGCCCCCGGCAAAAGGGACGTCAGTACATTTGAATTGTACTGGCATGTATGAACAAACTCTGTCCCAAGTAAACTCAAGCCAAAATGCATATACAAGTATAAAATTGAACAACAATAGTACAACCATGGAGCAACAACCAAATATTTCATAGCAAATGATACAATTAGTCAAACAAAGGGGTAATTAGTGCCCCACAGGTTACAAACTCTTCTGCTGTCTCCTTTCACAACTCGACATTGATCATTTCATTTTTTTTTATTCATATCGATAAAGATATTGGATCACATTTTCCACCCTTATTACCTCGTCCACCCTTATTACCTCGGCCACCTTTATTACCCCAACCCACACCTTATTTCACCGTGTTGAGGAGCGCAACCCGACCCCGCCTGACAGTTTTAGTTCACAACAACATACAACACAACAACAATTATAAGAAATCAACTATATCACATTGTTATGATAGAACCCCAACAAGGGTAATGTATTTCCACAACTAGCAACAACAATTTTCTCATGTTCATCAGCTTTGTACACAATTTGGGTTACCACAATAGTTTTTCACATCAATCATACACGTTGTTCCACAATTTTTCGATTTCCATCATTTCCAAACTTTCAATAAAAGTTTCTCAACTTCCACCACAAAGTGTTACCACACAAGCATACGTCACAAGAGTTTCACAATGATACCCACATGAATGTCAATTATCAAACAATTTCACAAACTAACACAGGGTGATTTCACAAGGATAACAGTTAGCCATACATACTTGGAGTTGATTATTCCCTTCAAACCTCTAGTCCAATTCGCCAAGCAATCAAGAAGTCAATCTAGTCCATGATCAACATTTAGGTTTTAGAAATTAAACTCGTAGTTATTACCCAATTCCTTGTTTAGTTAGATTCTTGGGTTTTAGGAGCATGCATGAGAGTTTTATCAAGAATTTCAAAACAAGTGTATGGGGTTCCTCCCCCAAGCTTAAATTTTAAAATTTTGGGGAAATAGGTTAGGTATTTTACCTGAGAAATCAGTATAGAAGACAATGCACCAAGAACTTTCCGAGCTCCAATGGTTTTGAAAGACTAGATGATGAAGAACTTACTTTCTCTCTCAAGAACCCTCTCTCCATCTCTCTTATTTTGATCAGAAATATGACAAAAATGAGGGAGAAAGTATTTTAATAAAAGGTGGGTCGGGTCTAAAATTTTAGAAAAATACTAGGCAAGCAGGATCTGCGACGCAATCTGCGGTCGTAGAACTCACACGCGGTCCGCAGAAATGGCACAAGTTTCGGACCTCTCGGGTTGGGAATGCGGTAGATATGCGGTTCGCATTCCTGTTCGGGGGTCGCAGAATGCACCGCAGAACTGACCTTCGAATTTCTTCAGGGACCATATGCAGATCTGACCACATTTTTTACATCAAAAATTGGTTGCTCTCTGATTCATTCTGTGGTAGGAATGCGGTCCGCATAGCTGATCTGCAACCTCATTCTAGACCGCATTAAATAAATTTTCTGTAAAAATTTCGATTTCACATTTGAAGTGTCAATGGTAAAAAGGATTCCATCCACGTAGGTAGACTAGACTCTATGAGTTGCTAACATCCGAGCACTCATTTTCACGGGGCCTTACAAGAAGGTACCTGGATCTACACAAAAAGATGTGCAGAAACGTAGCATGAGTACACCACAACGGTATAACCCCAGTAAAATAGTGACGAGGTCAGGTGAAGGTCCTATTGGAATAAATAAAAGACTGAACAAGTACAACACAATGTAAAAATTACAGTAATGAAATTGAAACAACAAATAGTATATCAAGGTTAGCTACACGAAACTAAAGCAATTAGTGCAACACAGAAATAACAATTAACAATATCGTAAGGAAACAACAACCAAAGACAAGTGCAAAAATGAAAAAATGCCAACAAGAGTCACTACCGAGGTATTGCCTCGTATCCTCAAGTCACAAGATAGCTAACAATCTTTCCTTATATCACCACAGGATACTTTACATTTAGTTTGGAAAATTATCTTTCCAAAATAACACCCCGCATTTAGCCACCTTACCACACCGCATGACTTCTAGTAGTTCCCCCACTAGCCACGCTTATCGAGCCCACCTTATGTTACCGCATGTGTTTCAATCCCAAAAGATTATACCACCACATGTTTATCTATGTCACAACGAATTACAAATCGCACCTTATGTTCCCGATATCACTACTAGCTAAAGAAACCAAATGATAACAATGTTTTCACAATAAAGAGCCTATGGCTCAACCACAATGTATACAAGAGTCTCAACAATAATAACTAGAATAAGCAACTCAATAGAATGGTATTCTACAACTTAACACTTTTCCTCGATGTGAATTATTACAGTACAAATTTCAACAACAAGATATTTCACGATTTAACAACTTCAAGTTAAGAGTTAAACAATTAAGTAATGAATACGGAATAAAGGAAATAAGAACTTCAACTAAACATGTAGGCAATTAGGATGTAAGAGAGTTAGAGAAGTAGACATGTGAAAATAGATTGATAATGATGCATTTAACATGTTAAGATAACTCAATTAAGGCATGGAACAAATCTACATAGATTAAAGTGGTAATTTTTACATTGAGCATGTGTACATGACTTCTACATATCACATATTATCACAAACAACATCAATCCTAAGGGATAATTCCCCTACACAAGGATTGACAAGACACATTCCTCAAATCGCGCTAACTCAATCCACTAGTAGGACTTTTCCTCGATTATCCAAATCCAAAAGGACCTATCTAGCCAAAATAACTTCCTACTATGAATATAAACTACATGAAACTAGTTCAAATAATAAAGTTACGATCTTTGCAAAGGAATAAAATGTCAACCCGGGATCGCATCTCGGAACTCAACAAAAACTACAAAATACGAACACCCATTTGATAATGAGTCCAACCATAGAAGAATTACTAAAATTCGACCTCAAAAAGCCTTTCTAATCCCCATATTTTAGCCTAAGAAGTTTTAAAAGTTTTCTCCAAATTTCCAATACCAAAACACTAATTTAATGATGAAAACAAAAATGGATTTATGTAATTTAACCAAAATTAAGTTAGAAATTCTTACCCTGATATTTCCTTTGAAAACTCCCAAAAAATCACCTCACACTGAGCTCTCTAACAACACAAATGGATTATGAATCAAACCCTTGAAATTTCCCATTTTCTGCCCATCAAATCTGCTTCTGTGAGCCTGGGGTCGCACTTGCACCGTTTCACCTGCAAAATATCCATTGTAGGTGAGGAGTTCAATTAAATACAGGAGTCCCCCTTCTTCAGACCATGGATCGCACTTTCGAGCCCGCGGTCCTACCTAAAGCCTCCTCCTCCAATTCCACTTCTGCGAAAGAAATGGTCGCACTTGCAGAAGCGCACCTGCGAGTCCAACCCTGGGCTCTCCATTTCTCTTTTCTTCTTCTTCCGTGCCTGAAATTCCGCACCAGCGGTCAATCCCTCCGCAAGTGCGACGACACCAGCATACCCAGGACTTCAACAATTAGACTAAATCTAAAATTGATCTAAATTCGAGCTGAATCATACCCGAGGCCCTCGGGACCCCGTACGAATATACCAACGAGTTCCAAAATACATAACGGACCCACTCGAGGACAAAAATAACAACAAGCAGCGTCAAATCTATGAATTGCAACCCAAATTCAAGCCTATGAACTATGAACTTCCGATTTCTGAAACCAATGTCGATTCATACCAAAACATTTCCAATTGACTCCAAATTTTATAAACAAGTCATAAATGATATTAAGTACCTATTCCAACTTCTGAAATTGGGATTCGGTCCTAATATTAATAAAGTCAACTTCCGGTCAAACTTTTCATATCTTCTATTTTCCAACGTTCTCCAATTCACAGCAAAATGACCTACGGACCTTCAAATCAACATCCGGACATTCTCCTAAGTCTAATATTACCATACAGATCTATTGGGACCAAAAACTCCATTCTAGAGTCATCTGCAAAAAAATCAAACTACGATAAACTCTTTCAACTTAAGACTCCAACTTAGGAACTATGTGTCCCATTTCACTTCAAACTCACCCAAAACCAAAACCAAACACCAGGGAACATCTCATTACCACAATATAACATACAGGAATCAATAATTGGTGGACCGAGGCTAATATACTCGAAACAATTGACCAGGTCGTTACAGAATCCTTTTGCACTTTTGCCATTTTCTTTGCTCAATTCTAACCTTCAATTCTTCAGGGATTTTTGAACTATGAAATGTTTATCATATTAAACTCTGACTGAGTATTTATAGTTCAAACAAATCTGATGTCTTGATGGCATAAACACATGGAGATTCGTTCTTCTAACCTTGCATTCGACCTCAATAGGTAAATCTTTCTCTCCTTACTTTGCTTGGTTCAGTTTTTGCCATTTGTGGATATTATTTAAGTGTCATGTTGATGAGCGTGATTTGGATTAGTCAATGATTCTTTATAACGAGCATTCACAATATTAAACTAGTATTTAATCACATGTTTTAGTTTGTATGAATTGCACTTCTATCCGTTGGCAATTTTGATTGAGCTTATGTAAATTTGGACTCCACTTAGTCCTGCCGTTTGATTTAATTTAGATTTTGGACTGTTATGTTGTATAGTCAGGCCCAGCGAGTGTAAATCCCAATAAGAAAAAGATGCAGGTAGTAGGTTTGTTGGTCTAGAAGGCCTAGGTACAATGTGGAAGAAATCGGTAAATATAGGGGAATTCAATCTAGGGAATTCAATCATGGAAAAGGGGAGTGTTTAGCAAGAAAAGAGTGAGCAGGGGTTAGGTATTAAGGTATGAGAAGCAAGACCATAAATTTGGGGGAGTAAAAAGAAGAGAAAAGGCTGAGAGAAATCTGCTCTATATAACAAATAACTCTCTACACATTTTCAACATTCATACTCATCTCTAAAAATTCACACTCGCTCGTTCAACTGCATACACTCTCACTCATAACTCACACACACAAAATAGCTTACTCACACTCAAAAACAACTAACAACCATTTCTGGAATTCAAATTTGAGATCTCGTATCTGAAGTCCAAAACTTCAAAACACAAACAAAGAAAAACAAAAGAAAAAAATAAGATTCAGGAGGATTTCGAAAGTGAATTTAATTTCGGGGTTCTAGAAGATTAATTACTGTAGAAAATGTGTTTTGGCTGCTAACTCTATTGTTGGTTCTGTGATTACGAGAGCTGAACTTCATCCATCACATTGGTATTTCGTCTATCCTCGTTGTTTTACTGCTACTAGGTTTGATCAAAACCATCCGTAATACTCCATTGATTTTCATGAATGAGGATCCGAGTTGTTCAGATCTATATGTATAATTAGTTTCATAGATGCACCATAGGATTTGCCTATAGTTTCTTCTATGTTAGCTTATTGTTCTGATTGTTTTTTTAAATACTTAACTGAAATCATTCGCTGATTAAGCCTAGAAACTTCTCAATGTTTTTATATGATTAGTTTCTCATGAATTCATCAATAGGCCTGCCTATAATTGCTTCTTTGTTAGCCATTGATTCTGATTGTATAAGTTGAAGTAGGTCATTATATCCTAATTGCAGATTGCTGAAGCATGATGATTTTGGAAGCAGTAACGAATACTTAATTTACGAATTCAGACTAGTTTAACTCGTTGTTGTTGAGGAAAGAGAAGTGTCTTAAGCTTGAAGGGTATCTTAGTCTATTTACTCTTAGCTAGATTAGTTAGGTAGTTAGATGGTCAATACACTTGTATATGTATGTATACATACACTATTGTACAGTTGCCAGATTGAATGAGGAAGCAGTTACTATTCCATTCCTTCTCTATTTCTTTCTACTCTCTCTTCCTTCTTCTTCCTCTCTTCTCTCTTCTTTAAGCTCGTTCATGGCTGATCTACCATAAATATTAACATGTTATCAGAGCCTTGAGCTCCAAAGCGAAGATCAAATCGATCCAAACATGCTTCTTCTGCTCCTCATTCTGTTAATTTTCTGTCAATTTGAGTCAACTATAATCTCAATTGTTTTCATATCTAAGAGAAACATAGGATAGTTTGACAATGGTGATTGATGAAGAGAATGCTACCGTCACAACTGAGACTACTTCTCATGCATCATCTGATGATGAGTTCGAGGAAGGAGTTACAGTTGCAATGACTCACCCTCTATATTTGGTCTCTAGTGATACAAGCAGAATTTCCTTAATCCCGTTTCCGTTAACTGGAACTTATAATTACTCTATGGTACAGATCTATGTGAATTGCTTTTCTAGGTCGTAATAAGCTGGGTATTATTGATGGCCGATGGCCAGAGGAGAGGTTTCGTGAGAAGTACTGGGCCAGTGGGAAGTGTAATGCTATTGTACTATCGTGGTTGATGAATTTAGTTGCTCCATCACTAATTAGTGGCATAGCCTGTGCCACTAATGCACAAAAAGTGTTGTTGGATCTGCAGGAGAGGTTTGATTAGGTAAATGACACTCGATGTTACAATTTACACAAGGAAACTGCCACTTTGTGTCAAGGTACATCCTCTATTTCTATTTACAATTCAAAACTTAAGGATCTCTGGGATGAATTTGAATCTATAATACCTACACCTGGTTGTGATTGTGTGAAAACAAGGGAGTTTATTATGCATCTACGAAAACAAAAAGTATATCAGCTTTTAATGGGCTTGAATGACTCCTATTCACAAGATCGTAGCCAAATTCTCATGATGAAGCCTTTACCTACAGTAAGTCAGGCATATGCTATGCTTATGAGTGATGAAAGTCAGCAAACGGTAGTTGCATCAGCTAGTGTATTAGGTCCCCCTCCTATCATTAATCCTAATACTTATGATTCAACTGCACTTTATAGTGCAAAGTCTAACTCTAACTTAAGGTTTAAAAGAAACTACAATATTCAGTGTGACTTCTGCATATTGAGAGGTCATAGTAAGGAGAATTGCTATAAAATCATAGGCTATCACACTGATTTTAAGTTTAAGAGGAAAGGGGAGCTAGTGCACACAATGTCATGGTAGAACCTGGTTACTCTATGCCTGCTTATGCAGAAAATGTTTATCAGTGTGCTCCATTGCAGTCCTGGCCTACAAATTACAGTTCTTATCAGCCTATAAGTCAGGGTGGTGGAACCTATCAAGGACAAGGAGGTGCTAGTTCTCCAGTTCAGTGTGGTTCCCCTTCTACCACACAAGCCAGTAATGTTACAAACTCCCAAACTTCATCTCAGAGAGGTGTTTTTCAATTCAGCAAAGAACAATATGAGCAAATCATGCAGATCTGAACAGTAATCAGAATAGCACTCTGCTTCCACTTCTCAGGCAAATGCAGCAGGTACTCATATTGCTCTCTTGGCTTCATCACCTAGTGTGCAGAAATGATCATTGATACTGGAGCCACAAACCATATGGTTTAAGACATTAATTTGCTAACTGAAACCTCCATAACTGCCCCTAGTGAACCCAGACAGGTGTTACTACCTAATGGAGATGTTACTCAAGTCACACATATTGGAGACAGTCATATTTATGACAACAATATCATTAAAGAAGCTTTCTATGTGCCTCAGTTCAAATTTAACCTATTGTCTGTTTCAAAGGTGACTAGATATCTAAAATGCTTTGCTTTCTTTTATCCTGATTTTTGTGTACTTCAGGATCTCTTCAGTGTCAGGGTGAGGGAGATTGGTAGATAGAGAGAGATGGCTTGTACTTTCTGCAGAGGCATGGTTCTAAGAGGCTCACTTCCATTTCGCTGGCTGCAGGTGGAAGAAAAACACACAGGAGGATTTCTACTGTAGTAGTTTGTGGCACAAAAGATTAGGTCATGTGTCTAGTACAGTTCTTAATAAATTGTTTTCTACAAAGTAAGCAAATATCACTGATATCCTTAATAAATGTATTGCGTGTCCATGTGCTAAGCAGACCATACTGCCATTTCCTAGTAATTGTATTAAAACTACTACTGCTTTTGATCTCATTCATGTTGATATATGGGGTCCTTACAAACATGCAACGATTGATGGATACTTTCTAACTGTGGCTGATGATTTCACTAGAATGACCTGGTTATTTATCTTAAGGCTAAAGCCTATTGTGTGTGTGGTATTGACTCAATTTATTGTGTTTGTTCAAACTCAGTTCAACAAAGTTGTCAAGGCAGTCAAGTCTGATAATGACTCTGAGTTTGTTAATTCTATTTCCCTTGCTCTATTTCAAAAATATGCCATCATTCATCAGAAGACTTATGCATATACACCTCAGCAAAATAGAGTTGTTGAGAGAAAGCATAGACATATTTTGGAGGTTGCCAGAGCCTTGAGGTTTCAATCACAGATTCCTCTCAAGTATTGGGGTCATTGTGTCATTGCAACTGTCTATATCATCAATAGAATGCCAAGTTCTGTCCTAAATGGTTCATCCCCTTTTGAGTTGCTATATGGACAAGAACCTAATTTGGGGCATTTGAGAGTCCTTGGGTGTTTGTGTTATGCCAAACAAGTACAAGAGGCAGACAAGCTACTTCCTAGGGCCAAACCTACAGTTCTCATGGGTTTCTGTGACACTCGAAAAGGTTACTTGCTACTAGAACTTTCTACTAATTGCTTCTTCATCAACAGGGATGTTTCTTTCAGGGATGATACCTTTCCCTTTAAGGATCTTCAGTCCTCTGCTCCTGTGTTCCTATTTTTTGAATCACCCACTTATGATACATACTACATCTCTATATCACATAAGTTTCTCAGCTCAACAGAGATCTCTTCTTCTTTATGCAATCAGAGTCCAGCAGATGATACCTCAAGCTAGGAGCCATCTGAAGGAATACCATCTCTTCCACCTTCTGTTGATCAAAACCCTCCTGGGCTGAGAAGATCCCTGAGGACTAGGCAGGCTTCCCTCTAGTTGAAAGATTTTGTGGCATGTCCCAGTCACAAAACTGTTCCTTACTCTATTGCTAACTACATCTCATATGATGGATTGTATCCCAAGTATCAGTGCTACCTAGATGCTTTTCATCCATAGCAGAGCCTACTATTTTTGAGGATAATGTGAAGGACCCAGGTGGGTTAAGGTAATGTAGGCCGAGATCACTGCATTGGACTTGGGATGTGGTTTCCTTACCTCCTGAGAAAGTTACAATTGGTTGAAAATTGATATATAAATTCAAGTACAAAGTCACAGGGGATGCGGAAAGGTTCAAGGATAGGCTTGCGGCAAAGAGGTATCGTCAACAAGAGGGTATTGAATACCAGGAAACCTTCAGTCCTGTGGTCAAAATGGTTACTGTTAGGGAAGTATTGGATGTGGCTACTTTTGCACATTGGCATATCCATCAAATGGATGTGTACAATGCATTTCTTCAAGGAGATCTCCATGATGAGATTTATATGACTCTTCCCCAGAGCTTTCAGAGTCAGGGGGAGAACAGACCAGCATGCAGACTTCTAAATCCTTGTATGGACTTAAATAGGCTCCAAGACAGTGGAATGCCAAACTCTCAGAAGCACTACTGAAGTTTGGGTTCTCACAGAGTCAGTATGACCACTCTCTATTCATCAAGGGAACATTTGAACACACTGTTGTCATCCCGGTGTATGTAGATGACATGCTACTGACTGGACCTAATATGATGTTGTTAGAAGAAGTCAAGACCAGTCTACAACAAGCATTTCAAATGAAAGACCTAGGTTAGATGAAGTATTTCCTTGGCATTGAGTTTTCAAGGTCACAACAATCATGCTAATGCACCAAAGGAAATATAGCTTAGACCTAATTTCTGAGCTTGGACTAGGGGCTGCCAAGCTAGCTGCTACTCGTATTAAAATCAACACTAGATTAAGAATGAAAGACGATGATGAACATACAGGCTTGCACAACACAACAACTGATGATCTGTTACCTGATCCCAGCAGATATCAAAGGTTGTTAGGGAAGCTTCTTTATTTGACTGCCATAAGAACAGACATAGCCTTCAGTGTACAGACACTGAGCCATTTCATGTAGAAACCCAAAAGATCTCATATAGAGGTTGCACAGAGAGTAGTCAGATATGTGAAGAACCAGCCTGGACAAGGCATACTGTTGTCTACCAAGAAGAAGGATGTAGTTACAGCCTATTGTGATGCTGACTGGGCAGCATGTCCTCTCACTAGAAAATCTATAACTGGTTTTTTCATTATGTATGGTGAATCATTAATATCCTGGAAATCTAAGAAGCAGAGCACTATCTCTAGGAGTTCTGCAGAATCAGAATACATGAGCATTGCATCAACTGTGGCTGAGGTAGTTCGGATACTAGGGTTGTTCAAAGATATTGGAATTCCTGTGGCTCTTCCTATAACTATTCATGCTGATAGCAAGGCAGCAATTCAAATAGCCGCAAATCCAGTATTTCATGAACGCACCAAGCATATCGAGATTGATTACCATTTTATAAGAGAGAAGATACAAAGTGGACTGGTGAAGACTTAGTATGTGGCCACAAAGGAACAACTTGCAGATGTTCTAACAAAAGGTCTGACTAGAGTGCAACATGAGTACTTAATGTCCAAGCTAGGCGTTCTTGACATTTTTGTATCACCTAGCTTGAGGGGGGAGTATTGAGGAAAGAGGAGTGACTTAAGCTTGAGGGGTAGTTTAGTTTATTACTCTTAGCTTGATTAGTTAAGTAGTTAGATGGTTAATACACGTGTGTGTGTGTGTGTGTGTGTGTGTGTGTGTGTGTATATATATATATATATATATATATATATATATATATATATATATATATATATATATGCATACATACACTATTGTACAGTTGGCAAATTGAATGAGGAAGCAGTTACTGTTCCATTTCTTCTCTGTTTCTTTCTACTCTCTCTTCTTTCTTCTTCCTCTCTTCTCTCTTCTCTAAGCTCGTTCATGGCTGATCTACCATAAAGATTAACAGTTGTAACATTGTTTCACATCGCATAGGTCATTAAAGTCGATTTTATTATAAATTCAACTTAGAATCCCTAAGGTAATAAATTGTGGCTGTAAACTTAGATAGCCATATGCTTGATATTTAGAACGATTGTTTTTTTAACTCTTGTGATGAGATATGAAAATTGTACAAAACTAGCTATTGGACATTTGGGCCTCCATTTCCGGAAATATTGGGGCCAACGAGGTTGTACCAATAGTTTGGTATCTTAAAAAAAACTTTGAATCTCGTTTGTGTATGGGTTCAATTCCAGGCCCATTTGGATGCCTGCCATGCCGCCTGAGTTGATAAGCCGCTCTGGAAAAGCCTAACACTATGGGCCTCGCTCCAGTCCCAAGCGTGCTTGCATTCGACTTCATTGGAGGTCTCCACTTGGGACTAGGGTCACATGTAAATCGGGAGAAATTAAAAAATAGTTAGATTTACAAGTGGTCATTCAAAAAAAATTATAATTTTAAAAGTAATTAAAATTCAGTCACTTTTCATGTAAGATAAATCTGAACAGAAACAACGTTCAAAATTCAAAAAAAATATTTCAGATAATATATTGGAGTTCCAGTATAATATATTGGGTGGTTAGTTACTCTTAACAGTTTGGCTTATCGGTTATCAACTTTTAAATGCATTAATCTGCTAGCCACCCGATAAGGTATCGTACGAATTGGTATTGGTTTAATCTTATCAGACGGTTGATCGGCCTGATTCAATATATATTTAATCAGAATTACTAGAAAATATGCACCTACAAACGGAGTACTAATTCAGAACCCATATGGCGTGTTAATCCATGTTTGGCTATAACTCCCTTACAAATTTAAAACTCACTTAGTTCATGTTTACGACTAAGATTTCAGGCGCATCACCTTTCATCAGATGTCCGTAATATTCATTGTTCATGCCTGAAAAAGACATCTCTATGCCCTCACCTATATCGTATAATTGATGCATTAGCTAAGTTATCCAGTCCAGTCCAGTGCTGTTGCATCCCTTATGCATTATGCGTGAGAAAGACTTGTTTATAATGTAATACTACTTTATCTGTAAGAGTATTCCAAAATATTTGTATGCTTGAATTTGATTCTGAACTTTCTGCCTTTTATAAAGTAATTAACGAGGATTATGTTACATATTTTTCATAATTCTGATTATTTAGGAGTTAGACGTTAGAACTTAGAGATAAAGTACTGGAAGAGTGGAAGAGTTTTTGATACATATATAAACAGGTTAACGGATTATCCGAAGAAAATTGAATAATCCGCCCCCAATACCGATAAGTCATTAATGATAAAATTTTAATCTGTTTCCCGTCTGTTAAACCGTTAACCCAATACCAATAAGCCATTAAACTTCGATTTCGGTTCGGTTTAGAACTCCCCTCTATATTGGTCCAGCATAATATACTCGAAAGTGGAGCATTGGTGCTCCAATATCCTGTATATTATACTAGAACTTTCTCCATGTTGGAGTTCTAACAAATATGCTGGAAGTTCAGTCACAGGTGCACCGATCTCCAGTATATTATTTTGGAACTTTGTGGGTTGCCCAAAATAGTGGCTATTTTTTAATGACTTTGTAAACGCTCACTATTTTTTAATGATCAGCCCGAAAACTGACTAATCCGATGTGCTATTTTTACATGTAAACCACCAAATTAATTATTACTATATTGTAGTTCTAAATCAGAATAATTAAGGCAGAAAATGAATCCTTTGGTCACAACTTTACTCATCTCCGTACCATGCATCCTTAGAATGTAGAATAGCCTCCCGCTTTACCTATGTTTGAGTTACACAGTACTAGACCTCAAATAAGTCAAAGATCCAACAGTTCGATGACAGTAATTTATTTAATCCTTAAGCATTTGATTCAAAGCACTTAAATAGGCGACAGCTTCCCATACATGATTTTAAGATTAGAAATAAACAGATATTGAATATCATAGCTTGCTAGATTAATAATAAATTATTGTGATTAGGTATGGTTTTCATTGCATAGTCACGATAAGTAATTTCAGATTCGTGCGCACGTTTGTGTTACTTGATTCTAACTTCAAAGTTATAATAAAAATAAACGTGACGTAAATTGCGGATGCTTTTCACGTGACGTAATTTACGGTATGTGTAAAACAACAAGTGTACGACATCGTAACTTATTTTAAAATAAATCCATAAACACCTAAAATGAGTTTTAATAAAATAAAAGCACCTAAAAGGAAAATGCACATAAGTTTCAAAAACATCTAATAGTCGGTTAATTAAGGCCAAGTCTTCCTGCTAGTGTACATATCTTATTATTATGAATCAAACATGGCAGAAAATCATCTTTTTTTGCAACCCGCCCCGCATATTTTTAAATTTATTTCAACCCGCCCCGTACCCGCACCCGCACCCACACCCACACCGCATAACTTTGAACCCGCCCAGTGCCGCATAGCCTTAAACCCGTACCGCTCGGTATGCCATCGCTATCCTATCCAGCAGAAAGGATTTAATGTAAAATTTGACCAAAATCTAATTCTTCTCCATAAATATGCCCAGTTTTCAGCCAGATAACCTCCTGAAAATCACCCCATATACTATTAATAAACTTCTTCATGAATTTGTATCTTATTATTGCTTATAATAATTAACAGTAGAATAATTTGTGGGATCAACTGTAGCATTTATTTATTGAGTAAAAAACTAAAAAAGTTTATAGCTTCCTAACCAATGAAATATAAGCCCAGTCAATACAAATTGGCATGTGAGTTTGTTGAGTACAATAGAGATAACCATAAAACCTCCAAAGCACTTGAAAACTTAGGTCAACTTCCGGTGGCAGTAGTATAGACCATAAACCTCTATGTATAGAGAAAAGCAAGATGCAAAATAAGATTATTAACATGATCTTGACTTGATTACACCTAAGAAAAGATTTGAATCTCTATGTATCCCACAAAACCATGTAATTAAGAAACTATATTAATTAAGGAACAATCACATTAGTGTCCCAAAAATATCTCCGTGAAATCTGCCTGCCTTTCAACTATAAAAAATGCAATGTACAACAACAACAACAACTCAGTATAATCTAACTTAGTGGGGTCTGGGGAAGGTAGTATGTACGCAGACCTTACCCCACCCTTGGATAGAGGTTGTTTCCAAATAGACCCCCGGCATCCATTCCTCCAAGAACTTCCCACCTTGCTCTTGGGGAGACTCGAACTCACTACCTCTCGATTTAAATTGGGGTTGCTTACCATCATAGCAACCCCTCTCGTCTGTAAAAAATGCAATGTACATGGGAAAAAACAAAATAAAGGTAGCATCATATCATTTCTCTATCTTCTTTCATTTGCAGGGCCATATGAAACATATAGTGGACTCGATCGTTTCAAGTTTTCTTGTACAGGAAAACAGCAAGAGATAGAGCTCGTTCAAACTAGATATTGAATTACAACAGATAAATACTACTATAGAAGCATGAAGGAGGAGGAGGAAAAAGGAGAAGAGCGTTTCGATGGAAGCGGCTTCTGCCGATGTAAATGAGAACAAAATATAAAGAGTGTCTTAAAAAACAGAACGTACAGGAGCCATTTAAATTGTGTTGTCCCATTTCTTGTAGCCAGGAGCCCATTTTGGACACATGGGACTGAAGTAGCTGGAGGCGACCCTAGAGGTCAATAGCTCAATAAAGGGTGCATATTTCACACATATTGGTGTCTTGTATTGGTTCATAGAAGCACCTAAGCTAATGCGATAGTCCATGAGCTTGTCAAAAGTTCCAGTTTCCACCACCCTGATTTCTAGAGGCCCGATTGATTTATCAGACGCACGTCCCTCGCGATAGAAGTAGTTTAGAGACTCTTCAATTGTGAGGCAACACGCTTCAAAGACTGAAGGAGGAATTGAGGTAGAGTCATTCATATTCAGCTCCCAAAATAGGACATAATGGCTTGGAATGGTGGTGAAATCCACGTAGCTGGTGTACTGGGATAAATGTGCATCAAATGGCATCAGATTGCCCATTGCATTTTTTACTGCATTTTGTAGCTCAACCTCATTAGTGAAGTCAGCACCAATGCTCAATATTACATTTTCCCGACATAGGAAGTTGAACTGAGGTGCGTTGTTCTTGTATCCAGCAACACGAAGCACATCACCGACTCTGTACCTATAGAGTCCTGAAATGGAACAAAACTCAAGCAAAGCTAGTGTTGGTAAATTTGACCGATAAATGGAAAAAAATATTTGGTATTTGAAAATACCATACCAGAATATGTGGTAACGACAAGCTCGTACTCCTGACCAATCTTGACATCAGCCAAATCAACCAACTGTTGTTGTTCTTTCTCATTAAGCGACTTGGGCATGGAGATAGAATCAATAACTCCACTGTTTCCATGATATGGTAAGAACTCAAAATAGCACATGGTTGATATAAATGTGTAAAATACATCAGTGGGCTGACAAAAAGGGTTCAAGTTGATTCCAAAGTGGCATTCTGAAGAAGCATACATGGTACTAACAAGAGGGAGGCTATTGCTATAATAATCAAGGGTCGGTATATATTGTGACATGAAGCCAGTCACAATAGTTTCCACATACTTGGTATTAGGCCACAACCTAGTGACAATCCCTCGCCATGAATCTTTACTGCATTCAGCCTCAATGAAATTAGCTAACTTTGGGTCAGGTTTGAGGATTTCCATCACTGCCTCTCTCACTGATGGATTAGTTATTTGGGTGTTAAGAGTTCCAGTTCGGATATCATTACACAGTAGAGACCAGTGCTTCTCCAAGAATCGGATGGCACTAATGAAGCCGCTTGGAAAAAGCGAACCAACACGGAGGACTTCTTGGTTTTGGCAGAGGCCACAAAGCATTTGGGAGTATAAGCTTTGGTAAGAGTCAGAGCAAAGAATGGTTGAAGTCGGACTGGTGTAGTTAAAGTAGGGGTGATGAAGACGACTGTAGTTGAAATGAGGACTCGTGTAAATACTTGTTGAGGCAAAGCTAGCTGGTAATCCTCCTGGGGTCTTCTCTTCAGACTTTATGAACATGAAATACATCCCTTTACCTTTTCCGAAATCTGGATCCACTTGGCTCATCACTGACAATATAAGGTTTTGAATTTGTACTGATCTCCTCTCAAACTCTCCCTCTACTGTTGGTATCAATTTGCGTTCCCCTCCAGACGTACCAGAACTGCATGTAGATCAAAATTTTCCTTTTAGATAATATATATATATATATATATTGAAAGAGCAACATGCATGTATTGTTGACATAATTAAATAAATAAAAGTATGTTTTCTCTAACAGTTTAAGATGTTTAATGAGATGGTTGGAGTCATGTGAGATGAGGCCCCCGTGTCAACAACCCATTGTGTAGCACCGGGAGAAACAAAAGAATGACTTGAAGCGGAAGGCTGAAGATGAGAGAAGTATGCCTTAGAATTAAGAGATGGACATTCACGGGCGGAATGATTGGGTTGAAGACAAAGTTGACACCGGACAAACGCATGCCTAGGCATGGAGTTAGGAAAATAGGGAAGGAAGGTCGAAGGTGCTGGTCCTAATATCGAATCAGAGTATGGGCTAAGAGAATAGTGTGACGATGAAGGAGAGAAGTTCTTGTGAGATCCATGATTTTGTCGACCCCTTCCACGACCAGTAGTAGAAATAGAGGTACTTACAGACATGTAGTCTGGAGGAAGACCGGATAGGATTTGAAGGACAAGGTCAGTCTCAGAAATAGGATTTCCAATAGAAATGAGGGCATCCTTAATGGATTTCAAACGATGAACGTGATTGTAGATCACCTTTTTTGAGATTATGAAATTGTACCTTCAGTTGAAGAGTTCGAGAACTCACTTGATCACGAAACAGACGTTCCATAGGAGGAACATGGGAAGAAGCGGCAGAGTAAGAGGAAGGAGATGAAGACATGAATCTGTAACAGGAGAGAGCAACACGCAAGGGACCTACGCTTCTGATACCATGTAACAGAGTATGTTATTCATTGAGTGAAATACATGTACAATGGAGTATTTATAGTGAATAAACATTATACAATACTTATCAGGTCAATAACACCAACAACAACAACCCAGTATAATCTCACTCAGTGGGGTCTGAGGAGTGTATTATGTATGCAGAGGTTACCCCTACCCTACCTGTGGGTAGAGAAGCTGCTTCCAAATACACCCCCGACAACATTCCCTCCAAGAACTTCTCATCTTGCTCTTGGGGAGACTCGAACTCACGTTGCCCAGTATAATACTTATCAGGTCACATAATTCAATATGTACTATCCAAAATGAGAGAGAGTGATGATGTATAGGAATTTTATACTCCACTTTCTATTCAGGAAAAAAAAAAGGATCAAAGGCGAACCTTGTAAATAGTTCAGAGACGGTTTTGGAGCAGAGAATAGGAGATTTATCTCCATAGGCTATACGGTTGATATGGGGCTGAATATCTTCGTAAGTGATGACAGGTACGATTTTCTTGAATGTTTCTCTATCAGTGCGGCCATTGAGATTATGGCGCTGCAAGTACTCAACATGGGCATTCTGGGAGAGGATTTCAGCGAGAACTCTACATTGGACCTCATCAACGTTGCTAGTCACCTCTTCAATGAATTCAAGATTCTTCTTGATTTCTTCTGCCATACTCCATGTGGACTTCTTGGGGTCCTCAGCTATGCTTCCACCCATATCTTATAGATGCTTGTGCGTAGTAATTGGTATCACCTCACTGAGTGTGTGTGGACAGTGTACACACAGGCTGAGTCGAGGGATAGTTCCACAATCCCAGCCAACACTTCTAGATCTGTTACAAGGTGAAGAAAATGAATATTGTATAGTACCTTTAGAACGTAAGAAAATGAATACTTGAGTGTATCAAGTGGGCTTTATATAAAGGATGTTTTAGGTTACTAGTTCTGAATAAAATATATCCATGTATCTCTCTCCTTTTGTTAATTTGGTATAGTTAGTCGAAACATCAAAACGTGATTAGCACTTTGCCTTCCTACCATGTACCGTACTACTTAATATAAATAAATTGCTTTTGACAACTCTGACTTGTGACAATGGGTTATAGATCCGTTCACAACTTCACATTATGTCTATCCAGATCTGGATATTTGAGCTGTAATAACATTTAATCAATTACCGAGCAGCTCAGTTTGGATTCCGAAATCTGAATTAATTTGTTAAGTTTGAGGCCAAATATATACACAGCCCATTAAACTTGATACCATTAGCACTTTATCTCTACTTTATTCTATTTTGGCCCTCCAACTCTATTTTATATGTTCCATTTTCGTCCTCCAACTCTATTTCTAATGTTCCACTTTAACAAAAAAGCTGAAACCAGTGCAAAAAATATAGCGCGCTTATATACACAAATCTGAGGTGTAATATATATTCAATCAAATGTTGCCACTTGGTCTTTTCATCCATATCAAACGGGTCCATATTAAAACACCCGAAACTGACCGCATTTTTTCATCCTTTGTTGCCTCATCTTCATTCTCTAATTTCCAAAACTTTCCACTGCCGATTTCATACCTGGCACATTTAGATGAAATAAACTCACAAAAAATATGGCCGCATTAAGGTATTTTAGTATGACCCGTTTTGACATGGATAAAAAAAATTATGTGGCAATATTTAACTAGATATTTATTACACCTTAGATTTGTGTATACAAACGCGCAATATTTTTTGTACTGATTTCAGCTTTTGTGTTAAAGTAGAACATAACAAATAGAGTTAGAGGGCCAAAATGAAATATATAAAATAAAATTGGAGGGCCAAAATGGAATAAAGTAAAGATAGAATGCCAAATTAAAAAATGATACTAAATTGAATGGATTGTATATATTTGGCGTAAGTTTTATTATTAAAATGATTGTTGACTAGTAATAGTTATTAGGCGATATGGCTTCCTGGCCAATCAAACTTGCGGGCGATTTTAAAGCCGATACACCAACTTATGAGTTTTTCATTTGAACACTCGAACTCGTTTTTTCATAACTAATAAGCACATCTGACCATTGATTATGTGCGCGTGTATTACACCTATACATACGTGTTCATCCAGTCAGCAAATGACCAATGGATATCTTACACGTAAGGGAGCAAAAAGTCAAGCAGCAACTCCTCCTCTTTGACCGCTTTAGCTTCTTCTTCTTCTTCATGCAACTCATTTCTTCTTTTTATTTTACGGAGAACATTAGACATCAATCTTACAACTGCAGGTAACTTTACACCTAATCCAAAATATTGATATGAACCATTTACCTTGCGCCCAAATCTTGTTAAAGTGTGGTTTCTTGGAGATGAGACTGGGTTTTCTTCCGGTTTTTGCTCGAAACTGAATCATGAACGAAGCGGAAGCAACGTATGGGGGTTGTTTGGAGCTGGACGTTGTTTCTTGCTATTTTTCGCTGCTGCTCAGCCGCTGGCCGTTTGGTCGAGAATGGGTAGTCGTGTGGGGTGAGAAGATAAAGCAGCAGCAGCGATGGAGTTTCACTGGTGTTCGATGGGGCTGTTAGGCGTTTGTATGGTTTTTATAGAGGGTTAGGGCAGGAGGCATTATGGAGTTTGGGTCGTGGTGTAGGGTGTTGTGGAGATGACGACGTGAGGACTGGAGGGGTAATTTGGACAGGTTGAGATGGACATGTTAGAAACCGTTTTCTTCACAGTTTGAAAAATTAAAAAAAAAATTGAAAATGGAGCTTCATATGTTTAAAAATGGAGGAAGGGGGTATTTTGTTCTGTTGGGCATTGGGAAGGGGGTTTTCACGCTCTTGTGTGTCGTGTTTCTCACGTGGGCTGCTGATTAGGACCAACTGATGCCACATGGGCATGGTCAAATGTGTTTATTAAAACGAGCTCGAGTGTTCAAATGAGAAACTCATAAATTGGTGTATCGTCTTTAAGGGGCATGATCTGTCCCTCTACTATGATAAATTGTTCAAAATTGTCCTCCGTTATACTATTGGACCATAAAAGTCCCTGCCGTCTTACTATCCTAACAAATCTGCCCTTAGTTAGACGGAGGTGCCACGTGACATCATCTTATATGTGCCACGCGGTTGCAGGGATGGATGTCACGTGGCACTTGCGTCTAACAAAGGGCAGATTTGTTAGGATAGTACGACAACATGACTTTTATGGTCCAATAGTATAACGAGGGACAATTTTAAACAATTTACCATAGTAAAGGGATATATTAGACCATTTTCTGTTATGTTAACATGTGACTCTTAGTTGTACGAGGAAGAGCTGGTGATTAATATAAACGTAAAGAAATCTGTCCATTCATTTCGATTCAAATTAAAATTAATTCAAACATGTGACTCTTATTTCCATTCAATTCAAATTCAAATCAAAGAAATTGCTTTAGGACGAGCTCTGCTAATTCTCTGGAAGATATTAAGGGTGGGTTTGGTATGAACGAAATGTTTTCCTT
The DNA here is from genome assembly GCA_034376525.1 of Nicotiana benthamiana. Lineage (NCBI taxonomy): Eukaryota > Viridiplantae > Streptophyta > Magnoliopsida > Solanales > Solanaceae > Nicotiana > Nicotiana benthamiana. The sequence goes on along the minus strand of CM067331.1, from coordinate 10,165,821 downwards.
GTAAAATATTTGATTAGAAGACAATTTCCTTACTTTTGATAAGGAAGTCAGTTTCACTCAATTGGAGAAAAATTTGGAGGAGAATGATTCCACAAGGAAAATATTTTCAAAATATTTAAGGCAATCAAATATGAGAAAAATAAAAAATATTTTTAAAAATATTTTCCTTAATACAAAACAAACCCAGTAAAAAATATTTTCCATAGAAAATGTTTTCCTAGAAAATAATTTCATGGAATCACTCATTTTCGCTTCTTTGGTTGGTGAATGAAAAACTTTTTTTGGATAATATTTTTTAGTGTTAGATTAGACAGTAAAAAATACTTTTTTTATACTACTCTCCTCACTCCCTTCCCCCAAATCCACATGTTTCCTTGCCCCCTTCCCCCAAACACCCTACGTTTTCATGACTCTAATTTTTCAAAAATTTAATTATTCTTCTAAAAATTCACACAACCCCAAAAGAACTATTGCGTTGCTTTACTTTTTTACGCAAAAACAACGTTTAAATTTGTGCTCCATAACTATAAAGAAAATACTCATATTTTTGTTGAAAAAGAAAGTACTATTTATACAACAAGAAATAAAGTACTCATTTTGTTGAGATAAAAATAAAAAATAAAAATACTTTATTTATCACGACCCAAAATCCCCACCCTTGGAGTTGTGATGGCGCCTACTCCTGGAAACTAGGCAAGCCATAAACCTTTGAAATTAAATAATCTTTCTCATTTTATACATGTTTAAACAATTAAATTACTAGTGGATAAGAAATTAAATAACAACTGAAAATAAACTTTTAGCGGATGTCTTAGATAAACAGGAAAGATCCAAAATGCATAATATCCAATACATGTCTCTACCCAACACCTGGTGTCACAATGTGCGCGGACTATTTAAGAATGCTAAATACAAGAGTCTTAAACAATAAAATAAAACTCTATCTCGGTACAAAGGAAACAGAGTAAACAAGATATAGAAGATATGGCGGGTTTGCGGATGCCTGCAGGACTATCTCGTTATCTCATGGACTGAAGCATAGCTCCCTGACTAGTGTTGTGCACCGTAAGCTGCTCCAACACCTGGATCTGTGCAAAAGAGCACAAAGTGTAGCATCAGCACAACCGACTACATGTGCTGGTAAGTGCCTGACCTAACCCTGATGAGGTAGCGACAAGGCTAGGACCAAACTCCAAATAAACCAGTACAAATACATGCATGCAAATTTAACAGAAAATAGCAGAAATAAACAATTAAAGCTAGGAGTGGGAACATGTTGCGGGGTAACAGATACAAGAAGAATATCGGGAATGATCAAGGAAAACTACAATTTAAATTCTAATACGGAATAAAGAAAAAAATGAAAGCTTTCATTTTTAGTTTTATCTTGTTGCAGGCGTGTAATCCGATCCCATTTCTCATATCTCGTGGTAGGCATACCGTCCGATCCCATTCCAACATATCTTGATGTAGGCGTACAACCCACTTCCATTTCATCATTTCTTGTGATAGGCGTACCACCCGTTCCCTTTTCATTTCATAACATAATTACTAGGAATCCCACAAGGTAATGTCATGCCTCGTTTTTACCTACACCCGCAAAAGAGTATAAGAGAGTTTTTTCAATTAAAGGACAATCAAAACAGAATTTGTATAAAAGATTCAGAGTCTACACTTGGGAAATTTATGGTGTCCCAAGTCACCGGTTGAATCCTGAATCGAGAAAATTATTGACTCTGTTTAACAGTCCGCGAATCAGAAATCTGAGTAAGGAATTCTGTTAACCTGGATGAAGGTGTTAGGCATTCCCGAGTTCTGTGGTTCTAGCACGGTTGCGCAACTGCAGGCTTAAATTATTTGATATTAACAATTACGAACGTATGTGTAAATTTTAACTTTTTAACCGCTTTTATTACTATTTTTATAGAGAATTGCAACGTCGGTAAAATATGTCTCGGACCACGTCACATAAATACACCAGTGATTTTTGACATATTTTAGCATCGTTGAGATTTGGATTTGGGTCACATAAATGAGCATCCGAATTTAGGAAAGTAATATTATTAAACATGCGCCTAAAATGACTACGCGCTTGCACTTTGCGAGGGCCATGTAATTTGCTAAATGACACGGCTCGAAATCTAAGGATTAATTCATAGGTAAATAGGGCCACGCAATTTGTCATTTTATTTGGCGCGGCACGCTTCAATTCATTCTAATTAAAGAAATTTTAAACTAGTTCACGAGGGCCATTCACTATGAATTAACTAATTACAACTCGCCTCAATATATCAAAAGAAACCGATTGACTAAGAAGAATGGCAGAACTTGCGACTTGTTTAAATAAGACTCAGACCTACTGCATAAAACAAAAAATAACTAATTAAAAGGTGCCCATGTTAACAGACTCAGTAGGCTGGGTAACTAGGCTCCCAGCGAAGCCTAAATTGGTTGCCTTCCTGAGAGGCAGATGCAATAGGAGTTGGGCCAAAGTGACAGCCCAACATATATGGGGAAAAAGCAAGGCTGACCTCATGAGGGGCTCAATTCGAACCCCCAAGGCAACAATTAGAGTGGCACGTTTGAAGCAATTGGATTACACATTGCAATCCAATCTCAGGATTCCATAGATGGCCACGAAGTATAGTATTTAAGAAAGGGTTTAGGAAATTAAAAAAATGCAATTTGATTATTTTTAAATGTCATTTAAATGAAAAATCATATTCATAGCATAATCCAGTAATGATTCATTCATTATTACTTTGTTATTTGAAACCCAATACAATTCGTAACCTGTGAGACTAACACATATTAACATAGATTCCAATTTGAAAGTTTGAAATTCTAGCCTATAATTCTTATCTCATGAATCAGATATGAATCCCAAAAGGCATACATTGACTTCAAGCTCTGACCGAGACATATTTAACATATATGAATCTATGAAACACTCCAACTTCACATTTTCAAAAATCCAAATTCAAAACATACTATTTGAGATTCATTACCAAACTTCTGCATACCGAGATCCTAACTCTAAACTAAAAGAAAACAGTCGACTAAGGTATTCTAGCACTCAATCCTTATACAATTTTTAATAGTCCATTTACATAGCCATAATCCAAATGTTTGCCTAAATGGGAAAAAAGCTCAAATCATTGAGCAAAGATTAACAATTTACCATATATATAAAAGATAAGATGATAATCAACTTCTTAGCATGGAAATTAAAAGTTAAAATAAAAGTTGGGCCTCTTTGAATTGGGTAACAAATGACTCAAAGAGCCCAATGCTGATCTCAAGAACAAAATTCCGACCCAAACCCCCCAATAACTAACATTCTAGGGGTTCAACTCAGCATAACCAGAATGATCAAAGAAAGGGTCATCAGAGCAAATAACTTGAAGTAAAATTCACGAGAGATTAACTAAACCTAATTCAAAACAGAACTTGAAACAAACAAGAATGAAAGCCTTAGAATTAATATTACTAAGAATGTCAAAAAGAAAAATTATTAAACCTATTTCTAATTCTGGAAATGACAAGTAAAGGCAAACGAAGAAAGATTAAATAGGCAACCATAGGTTGAAGAAACAGAACTCAGTCTCAAATAAACCAACCTATTCATTGAGCTAATATTTATAATTAAAATGGTTAACTAATTAAACTGATTCAAACCAACCGAAAATAAAAACTGATATCTAAACAATTGACAAAAGAAAATAAAGAAGAAGCAGAGACAACCTGGTTTTTGCCGATAAACTTGATCAATCAAAGCGGATCAAGAGATGATGGAAAATTGACAAAAATGGCCGGTCAGTGCATGACATGATCGGAGTTCGATGATCTCTAACTAAGACAAAACTAACGCTAATCGATTGTTCTTGTCAAGAATAATCGATTATCATGACTTTTGACTCAAGTCAAGCCCGAAACCTCCAAGAAATCAAATGAAGAAGACGATTTAGGACTTGGTCTTTTCTTTCAAAACATAGATCCGAGATTTGAACACATGGGTGCAGGTTTTTGAGTAATTGATAATAGATATAGGGTAATGGAGGTGTGATGATTGTCCGGTTAAAAGGTAAGAGGCGTTTGGCATGGAACTGCTGGTTAGTGAAGCTTGGGTGTTTTGGGGCGACTAGGGTTAGATATTGTGAGGGGTAAGGAAGACGAATGAGAGGGGGGGGGGGGAGTTCTTTGGAAACATATATAGAAAAAGCTACCCAGTCCCAAAACCGTTTGATCATCTAAAATCAATGGCCCAGGCTGGTCGTTACAAAACGACGTCGTTCCGGGGGGAGCCGGGTTAGGATGTATTTTTGTCTCGAGCAATTTAGGCCAATTTCAGGTATTTTCTACCTGGGCTGGGTCAAAAAGGTTCAAGACTAGCCCAATCCTTTCTTCCAAGAAAGGAATTTTGTTAACCCAGAAGAAGGTGTTAGGCATTACCGAGTTCCGTAGTTCTAGCACATTCTCTTAACTGTCATATTTGGCTTAAATTATCTGATTGTAACAATTATGAACTTATGTGCAAGTTTTAACTTTTTAACAGCTTTTAATATTATTTTTAAAGAGAGTTGCAACATCGTTAAAACACATCTCGACCATGTCACACAAATGCACCCATAGTTTTTGACATATTTTAGCATCATTGAGATTTGAATTAAGGTCACATAAATGCGTACCAGATATTAGAAAAGTAATATTATTAGACACGCGCCTAAAGCAACTACACGTTTGTACTTTGCGAGGGCCATGAAATTTACTAAATGGCAAGCCTCGGAATATAAGGATCAATTCATAATTAAAGAGGGCCATGCAATTTGTAAATTTATTTGGCGCGGCACGCCTCAATCAATTCTAATTAAAGCACTTCTAAACTAGTTCACGAGGACTATTCACTATGAACTAACTAATTATGGCTCGCCTCAATATATTAAAAGAACCCGATTGACTAAGAATAATGGAGAAACTTGTGACTTGTTTAAATAAGACTCGGACCTACTGTCTGAAACGGAAACAACTAATTAAAAGGTTCCCATGTTAACAAATTCGATAGGCTGGGTAACTAGGCTCCCGTCGAAGCACAAATTGGTCGCTTACTTGAGGGAGAGATGCAGTAGCACTTGGGCCAAAGTGACAGCCCAGGTATACGGGGAATGTATGAGGCTGACCTCATGATGGGTCTCAATTCAAACCCCCAAGGAAACAATTAGAATGGCACGTTTGAAGCAATGGGATTACACACTGCAAGCCAACTTCAGGATTCCATAGATTGCCACGGGTACAGCGTTTCAGAAAGGTTTCAAGAAATGAAAAAACTTTAAATGTCATTCTAATGCCAAATCATATTCATAGCGTAATCTAGTAAGGACTCATTAATTATCACCTTGTTATTCAAAACCCAATACAATTCGTAACCTTTCAGCATAACACATAGTAACATATATTCCAATTTGAAAGTTTGAAATTCTTATCTCATGAATCTGACCTAAATCCAAAAGGCATACATTGACTTCAAGCTCTGTCTGAGACATATTTAACATATATGAATCAATGAAACTCTCCAATTCACAATTTCTAAAATCCAAATTCAAAACATACTATAACATATAACAGATTCATTACCAAACTTCTGCATACCCAAATCCTAACTCTAAACTAAAAGAAAATAGTCGACTAAGGTATTTTAGCAGTTAATCCTTGTACAATTTTTAATAGTCCATTTACATAGCCAAAAATCCAATTGTTTGCCTAAATGGCAAAAAAAACAAAAACAACTCAAATCATTGAACAAAGATTAACTACTTAGACTATACAGAAGATAACATGATAATCTACTTCTCATCATGGAAATTAAAGGTAAAAATAAAAGCTAACCGAATTTTGACATTTGTATATGATTTCATTTAAATCCAACTTGATCTCCAATTATACAGATTCGGTCTAGTTCTAAGTTGTAGCAGTTCATTTGTTGGCAAATGGTAGAAAGAATTACTTGGAAATAAAAATAAGAAAGAGGTGAGTTTCAGCAGAAATAATAACAAGAACCAGCAGCAATACAACTAACCAACATAGCTCCAAACCAGATATCACACAATAAACGCCAAAAAATGATGTACGGCCAAGCATACCAGCTGAACTTTGAAATAAAACTCTTCCATGAATTAATTCAAATCACTTCTCATTGAATGAGGTTAAACCATTTCAGAAATGAAAGAAGGAATAAGCCAATGAAGAATCTAATGGAACAATACAACTTCTTTTTTGTATTTTTGCCGTTTGAATTTGATGTGTTTTCATCTCTTTGAAATTCTCCAAATCTGATCTCTCTAAATCTCCATAATGTGTAAAAAGACCTCCTCCTTCAAGGCAAGAAAATATGCCTTTATAGGCAAGGTAAGTAAGGCAGCCTTAGATTTTCATTTTTACACCCTACCCCTTTTTTAATTTTTGTTTTTGCTTAGGTGACCCCCACTTACTGACATGTTACTCAAGTTTTATTGTTAGAAGTCTGAAATTCAAATTAAGACCCTCACTGGAAGCTTTTAAATCAGTTATTAAAGATTCCTTATGTCCTATTTCCTAAACTAACCTCCCAATATCTTGTTAATTACCTAAACTACCAAACAAACTTGGGCTCAAAATCAGCTGGGCCTCTTTGAATTGGGTCATAAATGACTCAAAGAGTCAAATGCTGATCCCAAGACCCAAAGATCAAAGAAAGGGTCATCTGAGGAAATAACTAGAAGCAAAATTGACGAGAAATTAAATAAAACTAATTAAAAACAGAACTTGAAACAAACAAGAATGAAAGCCTTAGAATTAATATTATCGAGAATTTCAAAAAGGAAATGTGTTAGACTTGTTTCTAATTCTAAAAATGACAAGTAAAGGCAAAGGAAGAAAGATTAAACAGGCATCCCTACATTGACGAAACAGAACTCAGTCTCATATAAACCAACCTAATCATTGAGCTAATATTTTTAATTAAAATGGTTAACTGTATAAACTGATTTAAACCAACTGAAAATAAAAGACTGATATCTAAACAATTGACTAAAGAAAAATAAAGAAGAAGCAGAGACAACCTGGATTTTGCTAGATAAACTTGATCAATCAAAGCGTATCAAGAGACGATGGAAAATTGACAATGATGGCCGGTCAGTGCATGACTTGGTCGGAGTTCGGTGATCTCGAACTAAGCCAAAACTAATGCTAATCGATTGTTCTTGTCAAGAACAATCGATTATCGTGACGTTTGACTCAAGTCAAGCTCGAAACCTACAAGAAATCAAACGAAGAAGACGATTTAAGACTTGGTCTTTTCATTCAAAACTTAGATCTGAGATTTGAACACATTGGTGTAGGTTTTCGAGTTATTGATAATGGGTACAGGGAAATGGAGGTGTGGTGATTTTCTGGTTAAAAGGTGAGAGACGTTTGGCATGGCGCCGCCGGCCAGTGAAGCTTGGGTGTTTTGGGGCGGCTAGGGTTAGATGTTGTGAGGGGTGAGGAAGACGAGTGAGATGGGGTGGGGTGGGGGAGTGTTTTGGACGCTTATATAAAAGTATCTACCCAATTCCAACACCATCTGATCATCAAAAATCAACGGCCCATGCTGGTCGTTAAAAAACGATGTCGTTCGGACTTAAAAAGGGGGAGCCGGGTTTGGATGCATTTGGGCCTGAGCAATTTGGGTCAATTTCAGGTATTTTCGAACTGGGCTGGAGTAAAAAGGTTCAAGACTAGCCCAATCCTCACTTCTTCACTTCAATTCCTTTTCTTTTCAAATTTTTTTCTTTTTGTTTTCAAAATTAATATAATTCCTAAATTAATTCTTAGAAACTAATTAACTCAATAAAATTACTAATTAATCCTAACTGATAGTTAACTCAATTAATTAAAAATAAATTAAAAGAAAAGCTACTTAAAATAAAAGATAAGATTAAAAGTGCAATTTACACTATTTTATGATTTTTTTTTATTTTTGTAAAATCCTAATTACTAATTAATCTAGAATGTGTAAATCAAACCCTAAATGCAAATGCGATACTTTTTTTTATGTATTTTAACTGATTAAAATGCACAAACACAAATATAAACAATAAACAGAAAATGCCACATAATCCACAAAACTGCAAACATTGAAAGATTTTATTTTCTGAATTCATGGGAGTAATTCATATAGGGGAAAAATCACGTGCTCATAGGGAACATAAGAAAATAATAACTTCATGGCAACAGAGTAAAAGCAATATAATAATTTTTTCCCGGCAAGGGAACAAATATCAGAATAATCATCCCATCAAGGGAGAAGCAGCTATAACCAATCTTAACTTGGCTAGTACTCGGCTCAATTAATGGTAAAGCTTAATCACAAATAATATTTACTAGGAAAAGACAATCTCTGCTCAATATAGAAGATCATTAATTTAAGACTCACTTAACCACAAAGCATCCAAAATGTCATTTAAGAATACAAGAACTTTCAATTTAAGACTCACGGTCACGCTCGACACCAACGTATACATACTCGTCACCATGCCTATACGTCGTACTCAACAAGAAACAAGTAGCAAATATGACTCAACTCCTAACCCTCATGCTAAGGTTAGACTTAACACTTAACTCAACTTCCACGGCCAAATCAATTCCTCAATTATCGCTTTTCCCTCGAATCCGGCTCCAATCCAATCGAATCTATGCATAATTGACTCAATATCATTGCTAAACAAACCAATTCCTATGGACAATTAAAACGTTCCAATCATTCTTCCAAAAATCTAAAAAATCAACCACGGACCCGCTTGGTCAAAATACGAGGTTCGGACCCATTCGCCCACGAGCTCGCATATATAATTTGTTTTCAAATTCGACCCCCAAACGATGTCTAAATCGAGAAAAATCAAAAAGCCCTAACTCAATCCAATTCCCTAATTTCTACCCTTAATTACAAGTTTTAGGCCTAGAACTTCAATAGATGATGAAAAATGAAGAAAACAAGTTGAATATTACTAACCAAAGATGTTTTGATGAAATGATGCTTCAAAAATTGCCCTAGAACTTTGGAGAAGAAGGAACTTTGGAAACATTGCAAAAATCCCGTAATGAATCTGTATTGGGGTTTTAAAAACAACTGGGCAAATCAGACCTACACGTTCACGATGGGACCCTCGCGTTCATGATGGGAAGGCTTGTTAAGTTTATGCGTTTGCGTGCAGTGCCTCGCATTCGTGAAGAGTATTTCTCCTGAAGTATCGCATTCGCGTGAATATAGACGCATTTGCGTAGAACAACTGGTGCTGCCTTCCCCTTGTACCCTACGCGTTCACGTATGCAGGGCCGCATTCAGGAAAGGTTTCCCCCCTAAGCTTCGCGTTCGCGTCCCAATGCTTGTGTTCGTGATGAAGAAACTGGGCTCGTGGGAAACTTTCCTTTACGTTCGCGAGAGTGCCTACGTGAATGCGAAGAACAAAATCCCTGGGCTTAACAACAGAAAATCTGCAACACTCCTAAGGCCAAAAACCCAAAACACTCATGAGACCTCGGGGCTCCTACCCAAACACATGTACTAACTCAATAACATCATACAAACTTATCTTTGCAATCAAATCGCCAATTTAACATCAATAATAATGAATCAAACCTCAAAATCAAGAGTTTTCCTTAAACTTTATTAAGTTTCAAATTTAGAACATTAAGTCCGAAACACGTCAAACGACATCCATTTTTAAACAATTTTCCAGAAAGTACTTAAACTATGAATAAGACCTGTACCGGGCGCCGGAACCAAAATACGGGCCCAATATAAACGCTTTCTATTTAAATTTTATTTCAAATTTCCTTAAGCATTTTAGAAAATCAATTTCCTTTACAAATTTATTTCTCGAGCTCGAAATTCAGTTCCGAGCATACGCCTGGTCCCATTTATTCTACGGACTCTCCGGGACAATCAAATGATGGGTCCGGGTTCGTTTATTCACCATTGGCCTTCCCCGTGTGGTATAAGATAGTAATACCATAATCCTTCACCAACTCCAACCACCTTCTCTGCCTTAAATTCAACTTCTTTTGCTTAAACAAGTATTGAAAGCTCTTGTGCTCGGTGAACACCTCACATGCCACACCATACAAATAGTGCCTCCAAATCATCAATGCGTGAACAATGGCTGCCAACTCCAAATCAAGAACTAGATATTTATTCTCATGAATCTTCAACTGCATCGAAGCATAGGCAATGACCTTACCATCTATTGGTGTCATAGTCAGAGCTATCTTGAGCCTCTGAAAGCTCGCCTCACACTCGTTCGACCATTTGAACTGGTCACCTCGTCTGGGTCAACCTGGTCATCGGGGTTGCATAGATGAGAACCCATCCACGAATCGATGATAGTAGCCTGGCAATCCTAAAAAACTTCAAATCTCTATAGTTGATGCTTGTCTAGGCCAGTTCTTGACCGGCTTAATCTTCTTCGGGTCAGCGTGAATACTCTCTGTTAATACGACATGACCCAGGAATGTAACTGAACTCAACCAGAAATCACACTTCAAGAACTTAGCATATAACTGACTATCATTCAGAGTCTGAAAGATCACTCTGAGAATGCTGCTCATGCTCCTCCCGGATGCGGCAACATATTAATAAATCATCAATGAAGACTATCACGAATGAGTCCAAATTAGACATGAACACTCGGTTCATCTGATCCATAAAAGCTGTTGGGGCATTTGTCAACCCAAATGACATAATTAAGAACTCGTAATGCCCGTACCGAGTGCGAAAAGATATCTTAGGGACATTGGATTCCCTAATCCTTAACTGATGGTAGCCATATCTGAAGTCTATCTTTGAAAATACCTTGGCACCCTGAAGCTGATCGAACAAATCACCAATCCTCGGCAATGAATACTTATTATTTATTGTAATCTTGTTCAATTGCGGTTAATCAATGCATATTCTCATCAAACTATTCTTTTTCTTAACAAACAATATCAACGCACCCTACAACGAAACACGGGGTCTAGTGAAACCCTTCTCAAGCAAGTCTTGGAACTACTCCTTCAACTCTTTCAACTCTGGCAGGGCCATGCAATATGGCAGAATAAATGGGATGAGTGCCCGGAGCCAAATCAATGTAGAAATCAATATCCCTGTCAGTTGTCATCCCCGGGAGATCTGAAGGGAAGACCTCAGGAAACTCACGAACCACGAGTATAGAATAAATAGAGGGAACCTCAGCACTGGGATCACGAACATATGCCAAATAAGCCAAACACCGCTTCTCGACCATATGCCGAGCCTTTACATAAGAGATAACGCTACGGGTAGAATGACAATGAGTCTCTCTCCACTACAAACGGGGAAAATCCCGTAAGGCTAAGGTCACCGTCTTGGCATGGGAATCCATGATAGCGTGGTACGGGGATAACCAATCCATCCCAATATAACATCGAAGTCGGCCATGTAAAAAAGCAACAAATAAACACAGGTCTCAAGAGCGAAGAACTTGATAGACCATAATAGAATCACCCACTGGTGTAGACACATAAACTAGGATACTCAATGAATCACTAGGCATGACCAGGTACGGTGCAAAATAAGATGACACATACGAATACATAGACCCTGGATCACATAACACTGAAGCATCTCTATAAAAAACAAGAATATTGCATGTAATGACTACATCTGAAAACTCAGCCTCGGGCCTGGCTAGAAGGGCATAACATCGGGGATAAGCCCCACCAACCTGAACTACCTCTCTTGGACGGCCTGTTACTGGCTGGCCTCCACCTCCGGCGGCCAGAGCTCCACCTCTAGGACCTCTACCTCCACTTCTAGCACCTCTTCGCCCACCTCTAACTGGCTGGGCAAGTTGTGGAATCTCTGGTGCCTGTATCATAGAACAAGAACTCTGATGCAAAGAATTGCTCGAAGCTCGAGGGAAATACCTCGTAATGTGCCTCGTGTCGCCACAAGTAAAACTAGCCTAGGCGGATGGCCCTGGAAACTCAGAAGTGGCGATGCACTGATAGGTGTTGGTGGTTCACTGTAAGGCTGCTGCTCAGAATTATGCATCTGAGAATTACAACCACCCGAAGTACCATGGGAGACTTGCAGAGGTGACCAAAAGGGCCTAGGAGAATGGCCTCTACCATATGAATTTCTACCTCTAGACGAGGTATCACTGAATCTGCTTGAATGACAGGGCCTCATATCTGACTCATGATCATCTCCCTATGTAGAACCATCTCAACTCTACGAGCCACATTGTCCGCCTCCTAAAATGTGATCTCACTCCCTGCCTCCTTGTCCATCTAAAGACAAATCGGTAAAATCAGACCATCAATAAACCTTCTCACCCCCTTTCTCTCTCTCTCTCGGTGGGAAGTATGACAAGAGAATGGTGAGCTAGATCAATGAAGCGAGTCTCATACTGCGTGACCGTCATGAAATCATGCTGGAGGTGCTCAAACTGCCTCCGATAGGCCTCTCACTGAGTAACAAGGAGAAACTTCTCTAGAAACAACATTGTTAACTCCACCCAGTCAAAGATGGCGACCCGACTAGTCTAGCTAAGCAATAATCCATCCACCAAGCTTTTGCGGATCTAGACAATCGGAATGTAGCAAATGACCTCCATTGGTCTCAATAATTCCCATGTTCCTAAGAACCTTGTTCCAGCTATATAGGAAATCTTGGGGATCCTTATTTGATGCACCGCTAAATGTAGAAGTGAAGAGCTTGGTGAACCTATCTAGCCTCCACAAAGTATCACCTGACATCCCCGGTCCGAGCCACTATACCTGACTGAACTGCTACAGCTGGATGAACTACTAGAACCTGAACTTGGGGAGCTACCTGCTCTAGAGTGCGTGTAGCAGGAACCTAAGCCCCTTCTCCAGCCTGAGAAGTGGCTGGTGCTACAGGAAGCAAACCTGCTCGGGTGACACTCTCTATGAGGCCCACCAATGGGACCAGAGCATCCTAAAGAACTGGGGTGGCTAGAATCTCCTCCCCGAAATTGACCAGAGGCTCCCCTACTACTGTTGTTGCTCAGGGCTGAGCTCTGCCACTATCTCGACCTCTAACACGGCCTCACCCTCTAACCCTACCGGGAGTTGCTGCTGGGGGCTTAGGCTGCCGAGCGGTAGATGAGGAAGTGCGTGTTCTCGCCATCTGCAAAATAACATAGTAGAATCCAATTAGCATTGAGAAGAAAATTTGCACGACAGGAAGGAACAAATATGAAAAATTTCCTAACTCTGTAGCCTTGGGGGGATAAGTACAGACGTCTCTGTACCGATCCCTTAGACTCTACTAAGTTTGTCCGTGCATTGTGAGAGCTATGTAACCTAGAGCTCTAATACCAACTTGTCATGACCTGAAATCCCCATCCTTGGGATCATGATGGCGCTTACTCGCGGAAGCTAGGTAAGACATAAACCTTTGAAATTCAATAATCTTTCTCATTTTACACATCTTTAAACAATTAAATTATTGGTGGATAAGCAAATAAATAACTACGAAAAACAAACTTTTAATGGAAGTCTTAGATAAACAAGAAAGATCCAAAATGTATAATATCCAGTACATGTCTCTACCTAGCACCTAGTGTCACAACGTGAACAGACTATCTAAGAATGCTAAATATAAGAGTGTGAAACAATAGAATAACACTATGTCTTGGTACAAAGGAAACAAGGAAGAAAAGAGATAGAAGAGATGTCGGGCCTGCGGACGCGCAGGACTACCTAAGGATCTCGTGGACTAAAGGATGGATCTCTGGTTACTGCTGTGCACCGTAAACTTCTTTGACACCTGGATCTGTGCAAAAGAGCACAAAGTGTAGCATCAGAGCAACCGACCCCATGTGCTGGTAAGTGCCTGGCCTAACCCCGGTGAGGTAGTGACGAGGCTTGGACCAGACTCCAGATAAACCTGCACAGATACATGTATGCAAATACAATGGAAAAATAGCAGAAATAAACAATTAAAGTTGGGAGGGGGAACATGCTGCGGGGGTAACAGATATAAGGAAAACTACAATTTAACTTCTAACACGGAATAAAGAAATAAATACAACTTTTATTTTCTGTTTCATCTTGTCACAGGCGTACAACCCGATACCATTTCTCATATCTTGTGGTAGGCGTACCACCCGCTCCCATTTCATCATATCTTGTGGTAGGCGTACCACCCGCTCTCATTTCATCATATCTTGTGGTAGGCGTACCACCCGCTTCCTTTCATAACATAATTACAAGGAAACCCGGCAAGGGAACATAAGAAAATAATAAATACCCGGCAAGAGAGTAAAAGCAATATAATAATTTTTCCGACAAGGGAACAAATATCAGAATAATCATCCCGGCAAGGGAGAAGCAGCTATATCCAATCTTAACTTAGCTAGTACTCAGCTCAATTAATGGTAAAGCTCAATCACAAATAATATTTACGAGCAATATCATCAAATTATAGTTTAATAAAGAGTGTAAGGCGGTCGGTGTCAAATGTAATAACCCAACAAGGTAGGGGTCGAATCTCATAGGGAATAGCTGTGAAAATGTTACTCGTTCAGTGTGTTGGTCGACTAAAGTCTTATCTCGTTAGTGGTAACGAGATAATGGTTCATAGTGACAAGAGTATGTATGGTGTTTGTTTTGAAGTAACAATTAATTTAAATATTTAATGAGTGAATAATTGGATTAAAACAGCTAAGGCTTTGTCCCCTTTAATGAAGTATAATGTTTACAGGTGTTAATATGATATATTTCTAATGGAAGGTTTATTTGATATGCAAATGATGCCAAAGTTTCTACCTAATAATTCCCAATAAATGAGTAGTATTTTCTCATTATAATTTTCCCAAATGTAAAAGAGTTTCAATTAAGAATCATCAATAAATGCCAATTAAAACCCACTTATCCCTAAGCGATTTTATCAAACAAGGTTTAAATCCTTGAGTCATTGATTTTTACTTCTACCAAACTCTGACCTACTTTCCAAACAAAGCAAGAATTTAATGTCTTTTGTTAATGTTTGCAACCACCAACAATAAATGAAGAATGAGAAGTAAATAAATATCAACTAACCATTATGCATATATTCATTGTTAAACACTCATTAACATAACACCCATTTTGGGTCCACAACCTTAGTATTTAATGTTAGCTACACATCCTAAAACGCAAAAACCAACTAATATTTAATGTCATAAATGCTTACAAAGTAAGAAATCTCCAACCAAAAGCTTCCAAAAAGAGAGAATATTTATATCTTGGAGTGTAGCTCAAAAGTTAGACAAGATGAGCAAACAAAGGCTTCATAAAGCTATTTATAGTGGGACACGAACTGGAACAAAACTTGGACAAAATTGCCCTTTTAGGTCCGAAATGCAACCGCATTCTTGTCACAGAACAAGTATGCCGTCCGAATTTTGAGAGTCTTCACCGTAGATTAAAATCCTAGTTTTCAAGTCCTCATCACATTTGCATTCTGCGGTCCGCATTGGAGTTATGCGGCCGCAGTGCTCACCGCATTTCTGACCTTTAGTTTTCTTCATGGCTGCTTTGCGATCCATTTTGCGGCTCGCATGTTGACTATGCGGTTACATAGTGGACCGAATTCTTGACTTGGAATTTGGATTAGGACTCTGTTTCACTATGTGATTTTGATGTGCAATCTGCAACTCTCATGTCCAATCTGCGACCGCATAGTGAGCCGCAGACCAGCTTATGTGCAACATTTTACTCTTTTCTTGTCTTTTTGCTTCAATTTTCATGAACTTGAATTTCCCTTCCCAATATACTGTAGAAATACAAAACAACATAAGTATCAGTTATAAATGCATCAAAACAAGCTAAAATCTACGCAATTAATATTGAAATGTGCCGCATTCTCTGGTCAAGCAACTAAAACATACTTAGCTTATTCTAGATTTTATTTACAAAACACGAAAGAATAATGTCTAAGGACGGCGTTCATTGCTAGTAGTTCAACCATGCATTTACAATTGTTTTACCCTTCTTGGATTGGTAGTATATACAAAGAAAACTAATCAATATGTGAACTATGAGCCTCATACATTGCGACAAAATGTTACCCCAACTGAGTGCACTTTCAGTTGACTTAAAGAAGCTCAACTTCTGTTCAACTTCACAGTTTATGTACCCTTACTAGAAGGAAAGTCCCAGAATCACAATATTTACAAGGACGACAAAAAGGGGCCATTTACAAACACACTCACTCTCAGAAGGAACTTCTAGTGTTACAACATGTCATACCATAGGCTTGCCCTCATTTTAATTCGCCGCTTATTCAAGAATGTTCGGTTCGAGGTCTCATATGGACTTTTTAGCTTGAAATGTAGGTTTGACGAGTTGGATAAACATTTGGGTACAAGTGAACCCTCTTTGAACACTAATCACACTTTACCATTCTTTTGCACTTTACCATTCTTTTGCACTCCATATTTTATATGCATACACATACTTTCTCTTATATATACACATATCTTTCTCTCTATTTTTTTTATTTTTTTTTCTTTTGGAGCTTAAATAATTTAAACAAACACTTTTGAGGCATGTGGTCCTAAACTCATCATACAACCTTGCCAATCTCCACTTTGACCTCACCCAGTATGTAGGATTTTAGCCTCATTCTCAATGTTCAAAGAGGGATGGGTTCAAGAGCGAGAATTATTTTTCAAAAGGGGAAAGGTTTGTAATGCGTTGGCCAAAGAAAAAATGGGGTTTGCACATGGGGTTAGAAATCTTAGAGAAGTCCTTGATGAAGTGCCTGTAAAAGCCGGCATGCCCAAGAAGACTTCTAACACCTTTAACGGAAGTTGGTGGAGGAAGCTTTGAAATAATCTCAATCTTTTCCCGGTCGACTTCAATACCATACTTTGAAATTTTATGCCCAAGCACAATGCCTTCGTAAACCATGAAGTGACAGTTATCCTAATTTAGCACAAGATTTGTTTCTTCGCATCTCTTGCGCACTTGTCTAAAGTTGTCAAGACAGTGCTCAAATGAATCACCAACCACAGAGAAATCGTCCATGAAAACTTTAAGAAAATGCTCAACAATGTCAGAGAATATGGACATCATACACTTTTTGAAGGTATACGGAGCGTTGCACAAACCAAACGGCATCCGACTAAAAGCAAAAGTGCCATACGAGCAAGTGAAAGTAGTTTTATCTTGGTCTTCCAAAGTGATGTTTATTTGATTGTAGAAGGAATACCCATCGAGGAAACAATATAATGACCTCGCTGCTAGCCGATCAAGCATTTGATCAATAAAAGGCATAGGGAATTGGTCCTTCTCATTTTCTATTACCGTCATGCCACTCTTTTTTGGCACACATTGTACTGGGCTCACCCACGAACTTTCTGTAATGGGGTAAAATACTTCGACATCCAACCACTTTATTATCTCCTTCTTCACGACCTCTTGCTTTGACAAATTTAACTACCTTTGATGCTCCACACTTGGCTTTGTCTCGCTCTCCAATGGGATTTTATGTTCAAAAATTCCTGCGGGAATTCCACGGATGTCCGCAATAGTCCATCCAGTTGCTTGCCTGTGTTCTTTCAGGACCTCCGACAATTGGTTTACCTACATATCATTTAACAAAGACAAAACGATTATGGGTAAAGTATCATTATAGCCATGAAATTTATACCTTAAGTGTGGAGGGAGAGGCTTGAGCTCTAGTTGTGGTGGGTCAATGATTGATGGCTTGGTTGTAGGTGTGGGTCTATTCTCCAAGTCAAGAGAAAGTTTTGCCGGAGTATAAGTGTAGGATACAAGACCCTCCAATGCATTTACCGACTCCATATAACAATCCATGTCCTCACCATTAAAATTTACCAATATAGCCGCTAATGTCTCACCAAGACATTGCTCTTCCATTTTCAACTCGATGGATTCTTCAACCTCATCAATCCGTAAAATTCTCTCATACGCATGGGGTAATTTCATACCCTTGCTCGCTTGAAATGTGACTTCTTCATCATTCACCCTGAACATAATTTCATTTTGCTTCGAATGCATGAGTGCTCTTCCCGTGGCTAGGAATGGTCTCCCCAAGATGATAGGGAATTCATTATCAACAACACAGTCGAGAATCAAAAATTCGGCGGGCAAATGGAATTCTCCAACTTTCAAAATCACATCATCAACAAATCCTAACGGTCCCTTAATAGATCGATTGGCCATTTGTAACCTCATGCTTGTTGGCCTTAGCATCCCTAATCCTGCTTGCTAGTAGATGGCAAGTGGCATCAAGTTGATGCTAGCCCCATTGTCACAGAGCTTTTGCAGAATCACGCTCTTCGATAGTGCATGGGATAGTAAATGCTCTCGGGTCCTCTTTCTTTTGGACAGGGCTTGTGGGAATAATGGAGCTCACCCGATTAGTCATGTTCACTACTTCATTCTTTATGGTCCTCTTTTTGGTGACCAAATCCTTCAAATATTTGGAAAACCCCGGCATTTCTTGGAAAGCTTCCAAAAATGGAATGTTCACCGACAATTGCTTACGGATATCATAGAATATCTCAAGCTTTCCATCATCAACCCTTCGAATAAGTCTTTGAAGGAAGGGCGGAGGAGGTCTAGGAATAGGAAGTGGAGCTTTTGATGTCTCCTTCTCCTTTTCCTTCTCCTTTTCTTCTTGCACCTTTTCTTTTTCCGGCACCATTTCAACTTCAACAACCTCTTGCTCTTCGGCTTCAACTTCATGTTCCGGCACCCTTTCAACTTCAACAACCTCTTGTTCAACGTCACAACGTCTTGTTCAATGCCACCTCCACCACTCTTCGAGTTCGCAATGGTATCATTAGAAAGTTGCCCTTTTTATTTTGGGGTTTTCTCTCTTGAAAGGTCACTCATTTGCATCTCTAGCTTTTGGATAGATGCAGTGTGAGAGCCAAAAACTTCGTTCATGTTTCTCATGGATGTGACAGACTTCTCTTGGTTTTGCAACACTCTTTCAAGCATTCTTTATAACTTTGACTCACCCGACGATCCTTGATTTGCATATTCACCTTTTGGGGGGGGGGGGGGACATAGGGGTTGGAGCTCCAGTTTGCAAAGTTGTTGTTGTTGTTGTTCCAATTTCCTTGATACGAGTTACCTTGATCATTTCTCCGTTGTTGGCAGCCTTGCCCTTGCGGGTTTGGCCTCCTTTGGCTTTGTTGCCCTTGACCATGGTAGGGTTTCCTTTGATACCCTCCTTGAGGGTTATTGATATAATTTGCTTCCTCAAAATTTTCCTCCATGTTGTGTTGGATATCCTCCACTGCATTTACTTTCTTTGTCTTATTCTCGGTAAACATCTTTGTTAGCACATTTACGTTTGTAGCAAGCCCAACAATCAGTTGATCCATCTCTTGATTTTCCTTGATCAGATTGCTCAAAAAATGAGAGCCATATGAGTTTGCTCCGGTGGTATTCTCTGAATGCCATGCTTGGTTGTGCTTTGCCATGTTATCCAGGATTTGCGTCACTCAAGCAAATGATTTGTCAATGAAAGATCCGTCAGCTACATTCTTGTCGATAGCTTGGTTCATAGGGTCCAAACCCATGTAAAATATTTCCAATAACATGGAATCCAGGAACCCATGGTTTGGAGACCTTTCCAAGTATAATTTGAAGAAATCCCATGCCTCATGCAACTGCTTCCCCTGTATCTGCTTGAAGAAGAAAATCTTATCCCGCAACTCAGACTTTTTGCTTTGCAAGAACCATTTGGACAGAAATGCCCGAATAAGCTCGGGCCAGGAATGAATAGAGTTGGGTGGTAGATTCTAGAGCCATTTCCTTGCATCCCCTACTAGAGAATACTTGAAGCATCTCAACCTCAGGGCATCGTCGGATATATTGTTTTGTTTGTGCATTGCGCACACAACCAAGAAATTTCTAAGGTGTTGTGTTGGATCATCATCGGTGGAATTCCTGAAGAAACCTTCTGCCTTAAGCATTAGAATTAAACCATATTCCACTTTGAATGTTTCCGCTCCAACTGCTGGAGGCACAATGGCATTGGTATCCTCGATGTATTCTTCGATTTAAGCTAAAGGATTTTCGCCCATTTCTCCCTCCACATCATCACTATAATCTGACATGGTTTCCTGTCAACACCAAGGAAAGTGTGATGGAATATAAATGGACGTTAAGTAAAGTACACACTAAATAGTAATTTCAAAACCGTATTCCCCGACAACGGTGACAAAATTTGATACGCTCAAATTACACTTTAGTAAAGAGTGTAAGGCGGTCGATGTCAAATATAATAACCCAATAATGTTGGGGTCTAACACCACAGGGAATAGGTGTGATAAGGTTACTCGCTCACTGTGTTGCTCGACTAAAGTCTTATGTCTATTCGATTAATGGTAACAAGATAATGGTTCATAGTGACAAGAGTATATATGGTGTTTGTTTTGAAGTAACAGCTAATTTCAATATTTAATGAGTGAATAATTGGACTAAAGCAACTAAGGTTGTGTCCCCTTTAATGAAAAGTAATGTTTATAGGTGTTAATATGATATATTTCTAATGGAAGGTTCATTTCATATACAAATGATGCCTAAGTTACTACCCAATATTTTCCAATAAATGAGTAGTATTTTCTCTTTATAATTTTTCCAAATGTAAAAGAGTTGCAATTAAGAATCATCAATAAAAACCAATTAAAACCCACTTATCTCAAGCAATTTTATCAAACAAGGTTTAAAGCATTGAGTCATTGACATTTACTTCTACCAAACTCTAACCCACTTTCTCAAGCAAAGCAAGAATTTAATTGTTTTTGTTAATGTTTGCAACCACCTACAATAAATGAAGAATGAGAA
Organism: Nicotiana benthamiana; assembly: GCA_034376525.1. NCBI lineage: Eukaryota > Viridiplantae > Streptophyta > Magnoliopsida > Solanales > Solanaceae > Nicotiana > Nicotiana benthamiana. The sequence goes on along the minus strand of CM067331.1, from coordinate 10,144,947 downwards.
GTAAATAAATATCAACCAATCATATATATATATATATATATATATATATATATATATATATATATATGATTGAAATCACCCATTAACATAACACCCATTTTGGATCCACCACCTTAGTATTTAAAGTTAGCTACACATGCTAAAACACAGAAACCAACTAATATTTATTGTCCTAAATACTTACAATGTAAGGAATCTCCAACCAAAAGCTTCCAAAAAGAGAGAATATTTATGCCTTGGAGTGTAGCTCAAAAGTTAGACAATATGAGCCCACAAAGGTCTCATAAAACTATTTATAGTGGGACAAGAATCAAAACAAAAATTGGACAAAATTGACCTTTCAGGTCCCGAATGTGACCACATTCTTTTCGCAGAACAAGTATGCGCTCTGCATTTTTAGAGTCTTCACCACAGATTAAAACCATAGTTTTTAGGTCCTCGTCGTATTTGCATTCTGCGGTCTACATTTTAGTTATTCGACCGTTGTTTTCACCGCATTTCTGACCTTCAATTTTTTTCATGGCTGCTTTGCTGTCCATTTTATGGCTCGCATGTTGATTCTGCAGTAGCATAGTGGACCGCATTCTTGAATTGGAATTTGGCTCAGGATTCTGTTTCAGTCTGCGATTTTGATGTGAAATCTGCGGCTCACATGTCTAATCTGCAACTGCATAGTGATCCGCAGACCACCTTATATGCAACATTTTTCTCTTTTCTTGTCTTTTTTCTTCCATTTTCATGTCCTTGGATTTCCCATCCAAATATATTGTAGAAATAACAAAACAACATAAGTATCGATTATAAATGCATTAAAACAAGCTAAAATCTACGAAATTAGTGTTGAAATGTGCCGAAATTCTCCGACACATCACCGAGGATAAGACAAATCTGTGCTAAATATAGAAGATCATTAATTGACGCATCCGAAATTTAATTTCAAAACACAACAACTTTTAATTTAAGACTCACACTCATGCTCGACACCAGCGTATAGATACTCGTCACCATACATATACATCGTACTCAACAAGAAGCAAGTAGAAAATATGACTCAACTCTTAATATGTGACGACCCAAAGGGTCATCACCATAATTCTCCCTTTCTTTGTGCTTCTGAGGCCTTGAAAATCCCTTATTTGGTTGCCTTGATTTGTGTGCGCAGTCCGGGCGCAAAGCCAGAAATTTTTATGTGCAAATATTTGAATTCTGTGTTAAAAATTATGAATTTTGTTAATAATAATTCTATATTTGACTTTACTCAATATTTTGGGTAAATGGACCTGGACCTATGATGTGACGGTCTCGGAGGGTCCATAGGAAACTATTGGACCCGGGCGTATTCCCGTAATCGAAATCGGAGGTCCTAGGCCCGAGTACGGAATTTTTCTGTGAAATTATTTTCTGAAATTGCTTAAGGAAAAAATGAAAATTAGATTTGATCAAAAGTAATGGTATCGGGATCGTAATTTTGTTCCGATGCCTGGTACAAGTCTTATATGAGCGTTTAGCGCTATCTGAAAAGTTTGGTTGATAACAGACGTCGTTTGACGTGTTTCGGACTAAAAATGAAAAATTTGGAAGTTTGAACTTTGAAATGAAAATCATGAGTTTTGAATGTTGATTCTTTGATTTTGACGTTATTTTGGCAATTTGATCGCACGAGTAAGTCTTTAGGATGTCTTTGAGGTTGTGTGCTCGTTTGGGTTGGAGCTTCGATGGCTCAGGTGAGTTTCGGATAGGTGTTTGGTTCATTTTGTAGCATTTGAATTAGCTGGTATTAGCAGGTTTTGCATTTGCGAAGCCAGCCTCGCTCGAGACTTCTCGTTTTGCCTGCTTTATCGCAAATGCGAGGAATAACTCGCAAATGCGATCCCCCCTTTTATAGCCAGTCTTCGCAAATGCGAAGATGAGTTTGGAAGCTTTCGAGGTAAGTGTTTGATCTAACTTTGTCTTGAAGGAATAGGATTAGGATAATATTTGCTATGTGCTATGCTGAGTCGGTGCATAGGTATGGTGACAGTTACCTATGCGCTCGAGTCTAGAATGACCATGAGTCATAATTGCTATTAAAATTTTGAAAGAAGTGAACAATTGTGATAATTACTTGTTAAATGAACTATGAAGTGATAGTTGAGAAGCAAATAAGCTAAAGAAGGAATTTTTTGTATTTTTCCCTTGCCGGGACTTATTGTTGAGTTGTTCTCCCTTGCCGGGACTTATTGTTGAGTTGTTCTCCCTTCTCGGGACTTATTGTTGAGTTGTTCTCCCTTGCCGGGACTTATTGTTGAGTTGTTCTCCCTTGCGGGGACTTGTTGTAGAGTTGTTCTCCCTTGCGGGAATATTTTATCTTGTTATACATTCCTCTCCCATATGGTTGTGACCGTTGATTGGGTGAGGAAGAGAGAGATTATGCACGAAGGGTCTTTCCGTGCCACTTTTTGATAATTATGCACGAAGGTTCTTTCCGTGCCATGTTTCTAGATTATTTGAACACAAAGGGTCATTCCGTGCCTTAATCTGAGACTTATGCGAGGAAAGCACGAAGGGTGATGTCGTACACTATATTTGATAGTTGTGGTGAGGAAAGCAGGAAGGGTGATGCCGTGCACTATATTTGAGAGTAAAAATACGAAGTTTGATGCCGTGCAGTTATTGATTCACTGGATTTCTTTTATTGATGTTAAATACCCAGTTTACATTTCTTGTTCGTTGGACTTATAATTGAACTTTTACACCCCCACCATATCCCCTCCCTATTAGATGTTTAAATTTAGTTATATGTTTGTTATTGCACATTTATCTGTACAGGATGATTTTGGCAGTTCTGGTTTAGCCTCGTCACAATCTCATAGGGGTTTGACCGAGTACTTACCAGCATATGGGGTCGGTTGTGCTGATACTACACTTCTATGCCTCTTGTGCACATGTCAGGATACAACTTATGGACCGCAGAAGTAGCTAGGGAGCGAGCCTTCAGTCCAGAGACTCCGAGGTGGTTCGCTAGTGTTTGCGGGCCCTGACTCTCGTCTATTTATTCCTTTTTGTTTATATTGTATCAAAACACACTGGTTATATATTTCTTTCAGACTGATGTTTTTAGTATTCTTTTAGTAGTCCGTGAGTAGTGACACCAGATGTTGGGTAGTGCTATGTTATAGTCTTCCGGGCTTCGTTAATATTTCTGTTAAAAGCCTTTAGCACATTTTTATTTAATTATCTCGGTTATTATATTTTTTTAATTGAAGTTTTATGGGATATTTTAAAAGGGTTGGCTTGCCTAGCTCCTACAGCAGGCTCCATCACGACTTCCGTTGGTGGGAAAAATCCAGGTCGTGACAAGTTGGTATGAGAGCACTAGGTTACTTGGGTCTCACAACATACGGACAAGCTCGGTAGAGTCTGAGAGATCGGTACGGAGACGTCTATATTTATCCCCCAAAGGCTATAGAGTTAGGAAAAATTTCACTTTATTCATTCTTGTCGTGCGATGCTGTTTCTCAAATATTAATTGTCGTTCTACTCTATTCTTTCGTAGATGGCGAGAACACGTGCATCTTCTTCTTCTGCGCAACCCGATTCCCTAGTAGCATCTCCCATGAGGGGTAGGGGCCGAGGCCGTGCCAGAGGCTGTGGCAGGGGCAGAGGTCAGACCCAGGCAGCAGTTCCAGAGGTGAAGCCTCATATTGACTTTGATGAGGAGGTTCCAGCCCTACCAACTCCAGTGGGCCAGCTCAGGTCCCAGGAGGGGTCGTGTTTTCCACGGATCTCCAGTATCCTCTCTTCCGTATAGCAGACTTTATGGATAGTCACGCTAGAGCGGGCTTGCTACGAGTAGCACCAGCCACTTCTCAGGCTGAAGGAGGGGTTCAGACTTCTGCTACGTGCACTCCAGAGCAGGTAGCTCCCCGTACTCAGATTCCAGTGGTTCAGCCCGTAGTGGCAGCTCAGACAGGTATTACAGCTCAGGCCGGGGATGGGACAACCATGTCTTCGGATTCTTTATGGAGACTTGATCGTTTCTCCATGCTTTTGACCACCACTTTCAGCGGTGCTTCACGGAGGATCCCCAGGATTTTTTATTCAGTTGTTATGAGATCTTCAGGACTATGGGGATAGTAGAAACCAATGGGGTCGACTTTTGCACCTTCAGGTTTGCAGGATCCGCCAAGACTTGGTGGAGAGATTTAAGCCTATCTAAACCAGCAGGGTCTCAAGCTTTAATTTGGAATTAGTTTGCGGAGTTATTTTTGGATAAGTTTTTCCCCGTCACTCAGCGGGAGGCACTTCGTAGGCAGTTTGAGCGCCTCCAGCAGGGCTCCGTGACCGTTACAAAGTATGAGACTAGATTTATCGACTTGGCATGCCATGCAGTTATGATACTCCCTACAGAGGGAGAGAGGGTCCGGAGGTTCATTGATGGATTGATTCAGCCGATTCACCTTCAGATGGCTATGGGAGTTGGCAGTGATATTTCCTTTCAAGTGGCAGCCAATGTGGCCAGCCGGGTAGAGATGGCACTGGTTCGAGGAGGCAGTCAGGGTTCAGACAAGAGGCCTCGACATTCTGGTAGATTAAGTGGTACTTCATATGGAGGTCGGGATTCCTATGACAGAGGCCATCCCCCGAAGCCCTTACAGTCGGCTCTTCGGGTTTCTCATGGTACTCCAGGCGGTGGTGGCCATCTGCAGTATTATTCGAACCAGGAGTCCGTCAATGAACCACCAGCCCCCATCAGTGCACTGCCACTTTAGAGATTTAGGGGAGGACATACCGGTCAACAGGGCCAGCTTCAGCTACAGAGATTTGTAGCTTCTTGGGGTTAGCTGGTTACTACAGACGTTTTGTGAAGGGGTTTTCATCCATCGCAGCCCCGATGACTAGATTGACCCAGAAGGGTGCCAAGTTCAGGTGGTCAGATGAGTGCGAGGCGAGCTTTCAGAAGCTCGAGACAACTCTAACTACGACACCGATATTGGTTTTCCCCACGGGATCTTGGCCTTATACTGTTTATTGTGATGCTTCCCGTATCGGGCTTGGCACAGTGTTGACACAGAATGGCAAGGTCATAGCATATGCTTCGAGGCATTTAATGAACCACTAGAAGAATTACCTATTTCATGACCTAGAGTTGGCAGCCATTGTTCATGCCTTTAAGATGTGGAGGCATTATTTGTATGGTGTGACATGTGAGGTGTACATAGATCACAGGAACCTGCAGTGCGTGTTCAAGCAGAAAACGTTGAATTTGAGACAACGGAGGTGGTTGGAGTTGTTGAAATACTATGTTGTTTCTATTTATACCACATGGGAAAGGATAATGTGGTGGCCGATGCATTGAGTAGCAAGTCCACCAGCATGGGTAGTCTTGCCTATATTCCAGTCAGCCAGAGACCGCTTGCCTTGGATGTTCAGGCCTTGGCGAATAGATTTGTGAGATTGGATATTTCTGAGCCCAATAGGGTGTTGGCTTGCACGATTGCTTGCTCGTCATTGATGGAGCGTATCTGGGAGCGGCAATTTGATGATCCCCATTTGTGTATCCTGAGAGACACGGTACAGCGGGGAGGTGTCAGGGAGATGACCTTGGGAGATGATGGCTTATTGAGGTTGCAGGGGAGAGTGTGTGTGCTCAATGTTGATGGTATTCGAAAGTCGATCTTAGCGGAGGCCCACAGTTTTCAGAATTATATTTGTTAGATAATACGCTTAACGCTAGAGGGGGGGGGGTGAATAGTGTTATAATAAAAATTAGCATAAACTTGTGGAATTTAAAAATTGCAGGAAATAAATAAGTGCGATAAATAAGAAAGAACGCACCGATGTATCCTGGTTCACCACAACCCGTGGCTAGTTCAGTCCCCGAGAGACTCTCTCGAGATTTCCACTAACTTGTCAAGCTTACGGGTGCTTAACAAACCTTTACAACTTGAGGACACAAGCCTCAACACCTTTGCACGGAGATACAACACTCCAAGACTTCAACCAAGGAAACACAAGTTCCTTCTTACAACAAGAGAATAACAATTCTCTTCAAGTGTACAAAACACTAAGTACTCAATCAAGACACTCCTTAATGAGTAGATATGAGTAAAGGAGTACGCTCAAGATCACAACAACTTTCGACAAGAATTTGGCTCTCAAAAACTTATGTAATGAATATAAAATGATAAGAAATAAAGTATGCAAGCTTTAGCAATTGTATAATCAGTTCTTGTATGTTGTTGTACTTAAAAGACTGAATTGAAGCTGTATTTATAGTTGAAAAAACTTGTATTACCGTTGCCTAATTGCCAATTAAGAGTTGCTGAAATTACTCAGTGACAATCGATTGTCAAGTTACCACAATCGATTGTTTGCTAGTTCTTCCAAAAATCAATCCCAGATTTTACGCATAACAATAGATTATATAAGATCAATAATCGATACTGGCAACGTTCAAAAAATCCTTTCCAGATTTTACGTAAAACAATCGATTGTCAACAATCTACAATCGATTACTCAACAACGTTCAAAAAATCCTTTCCAGATTTTAATTAAAACAATCGATTATAGGAAATCAATAATCGATTACCTGACGGTATTTGAAAATATTTTGGCAACGGTCAGTTATACAATCGATTATACTAAGTTAACAATCGATTATATATCAGTCTTGAAAAATCAATTTAGACACTGCCTCTTGACAATCGATTGTCATAAGTTCACAATCGATTATTTTATAACTTTGAATAAGTCTGGAAGTCACTGCCTCAACACAATCGATTGTCATAAGTTCACAATCGATTATTTTGTGACTTTGAAAAATCTGATGGACACTGTCTCTTCACAATCGATTGTCATTAGCTTCACAATCGATTATTTTGAGCTTTGAAAAACTTTGATGGACACTGCCTCATCACAATCGATTGTCATAAGGTTCACAATCGATTGTCATGCAGATTTGAAAAATCTGATGCTCACTGCCTTAACACAATCGATTGTCATTAGTTCACAATCGATTGTTAAGCAGCTGACTTAAACATAATCGATTATCATAAGTACATAATCGATTATCTTAGTCCAGATTTTAGAGGCGTGTTTAAAAATCATTTTGACAAAAGTAAATATGCATTATTTAAAATCATTTTGCTCTAAATTAAATATGCATGATTTGTTAAAAGTATTTTTACGAGAGAAGCCAAGTGTTGAGTTTAAGTTGTCGGATCAAGATCACAATTAAATACCGACTCATATAAAACTTAATCTCGATCTTTGTCTTGTGCTTGAATCTTGTTATATATCAATTTCGCGCTTGTGCTTGGACCTCGTCATATGTCAATTTGCGCATAGTTTGTCATTCATCAAAACCTACAAATATGAACACACGTTTAGTATAATGTCTTGAGAACGTGTTTCGAACAATTTCCTCCTTTTTGATAATGCAAACTTTAAGCGGGATATGCATATTAGGCAATTCATAATGACGATTCAAGACAAGTAAAGATATGCAACAAGTATGCAATTAGTTCCCCCTCAATATATAAATTCCCCTTCAATTTAAGCTAATAAATATTGAGAGTGCATACTCGTTATCTTCCCCCTTTTGCCATTAGCAAAAATAATAATAAGATAGCAAAGATTTAAAACAACTTGTTTATTTATTTAAAAAACGGTTACATAACGGGAACAATAAAACACAGAACAATAAAATAGAAAAACAAATAAAGAAATTATTCATCATCATTTCCCGCCTCATCATCCGGCACTGCTTCATAGGGAACAAGACCGGCATATGGATAATGAACATGGTCAAAATATCCATGGATCTCATGTGTCAATTGACCGACAGAGGTGGTCAATGAAGTAATTTGGTCGAAAATGGATTGAAGAGAAGGTTCTTGAGGCTGACGCGATCGACGAGTTGGAGGAGGAGCAGGAGCTACATGATCGCCGTCATGGGGAAAGGAGGATTCTGAAATTTCCCACTTCTTGGTGCTCTTTTTGAGAGGACCGATGGAAGTGTTGAATCCGGAAGCTTCAAGAAAATTCATAATAAGGAGGGCATAGGGAAGAGGTCTATCATCTCCATGGCATCACGCATGTGAATTTTGACGAACTTACACCAATTGATGTGAGCTCCGGTTATAATGGCATGCATGAGCTTAGCGTCCTCTTGGGAAAGAGTGGTATGATTATGCTTCCGAGGCTTGCGGACTCGGGTGATGAAATAGAAAATCAAACGATACTCGGGGAGCATTCCCGTGATAGTAGGGCGCCGAGTAGATAGATTAGGATCATAAGATGTAAGACCTATTTGGTTTAGGAGAGTTTTCTCATCAAATAAGGCGCCAGCCTCTCTAATGTAGCGAGAAATGTTTTCGCCACGTCGAGGAATATGGGCAATGGAATGCAAGTTTTCATTGGACAAAAGAATTTGAACACCATTAATATTTGACACAAGCTCACCATCGTCATCCTCATGAAGGTTTGAGTAAAATGCTTGAATTAATGGAGGATTAATATAAGGATAGGTAAGATATAAGAAGTCAAGAAGTTGACATTCCTTGAGCATGTTTGCAGCAGGGGCATATGATTCAAGATACTTGCTTGTTGAAAAGCGAGGAGGAAGAATGTCACGCTTTTCGAATTTTGTCAAAAATCTAGTAAGCTCGGTTTCAGTATTGAATTGTAAAATAGACCCATCTTGATAAGGGAAAGTTGGAGGTGGAGGAGCAGAAGAAGATGCACCTTGTCTACCTGAACGGGAACGTTTAGAGTGTCTGCCCGACATTTTCAAAAAGGAGTAATGAACTTGTAAGAAGCTTGGGAGATTTTTGAAGGTTTGGGAGCAAAGATTGATGCTAGAGTGAATAAAATTTGAAGACTTATGATGCCTATTTATAATGGGAAGAATGGCATTTCATTTATGATGAAAATCTGCAGAAATTTTTGATCCAAAACAGTCAGAAACGGTAAAAATAAATTGCACTGACCGTTAGACAATCGATTGCAGGGCCCAAACGGTAACAAATATTTGAATTTCTGACAAAAAATAATCGATTGTTGAATTATGATAATCGATTGTTGTGATACAGTGAGCACGGTGATTTTCAGACTCGGAAAATAATCGATTATATTTATGAAACAATCGATTGTTTTAGAAAAGCAGTACTGAATGGCTAAGACGGTAATCGATTATACAGTTAAAAAAATCGATTGTTAAACACAATGCATAATAGGCATCAAATATAAATGATCGATTAGTGATACTTGCTAATCGATTGTCCCCACAGTAAAATAATCGATTATTTGCTGTAACAATCGATTGTTCTATGCCATTTCTTTATAATTCCCCCTGCCTTTAGGGCGATACCTGCAAAAGAGAATTAGACGTCTCCGACGCTCAAGTTAGTAATTTGTAACGAAAAAATGCAATGAGAACGTGATATCTTAAGAAGTGTGTCCTAAGGTGTTCTTAAGGGAGTTTCGGGTACTTATCTTTTCTCCGACGTCGCCAATTACCTGTTCGAGAGGGTGATCTTTGATTGTCCTCCATTCGTTAGGCATTTTCGTTTCTTTCTCCAATTGTGGTGCTTCCTCCGTTGGTTGTTCCAAGATTTCATCTTTATTTTCCTTAGGCGTTTCCTCTTGTATTTTGTCTTTCAAGCTATTTAAAATACCTGCAAGATCAAAACCGGAATCCTTTCTTGCCAAGCGAGCATTATTTTCGGAAAACACAACATGAGGGGATTCCTCCACAGTTTCGGTTCTTTTATTAAAGACCCTATATGCTTTTCTACGTGAAGAATATCCAATAAAATCCCTCATCGGACTTGGCATCAAATTTTCCCAATTGATCTTTTCCATTGTTATGAATAAAACATTTGCAACCGAATACTCTAAAATGGGAGATATTTGGTTTCCTTCCCTTGTAGAGTTCATAAGGGGTTTTCATGAGTATTGGCCTTATGACTACTCTATTTAAAATGTAGCATGTAGTACTCACGGCATCCACCCAAAAATGTTTGGGAATCTTAGCCTCTTCGAGCATGGTTCTAGCCATCTCTTCGAGACATCTATTTTTCCTTTCCACCACCCCATTTTGTTGTGGTGTTCGTGGAGCGGAAAAGGTATGCTCGATACCGAGTTCGTCACAAAAGTCCGCAAAGAGATTGTGATCAAACTCTCCCCCATGATCACTTCTAACTGAAGTGACGGTTGTTTCCTTTTCGTTTTGAATACGTTTAAGGAAATATTTAAAATTCTGAAACGCATGACTTTTATGGGGAAGAAATAAAGTCCAAGTAAATCTGGAGTAATCATCAACAATAACAAAGGCATAACGATTTCTACCAAGACTTTCAATGCGAGATGGTCCAAATAAATCCATGTGAAGCAATTGCAATGGTCTAGTAGTTGAAACAATGTTCTTAGATTTGAAAGATGCTTTTGTTTGTTTCCCTTTTTGACAAGAATCAAAAATAGAGTCATTTTCAAATTTCAAGTTGGGAAGACCAATAACTAAGTTTTGTGAAATCAATTTGTTCAAAAGATGCATGTTGATATGTGCCACTCTACGATGCCATAACCAAGAATCATCCTCTTTGCTCATAAGACAATCCACATATTCGGGTGAGGAATTAGCAAGATCAACCATATAAATATTATCCATTCTAAAACCACGAAGGATAATTTTAAAATCACTACATCTAAACACTAAGCATTCATCCGAATCAAATAAGGCAAGATTTCTCTTGTCACATAATTGACTTATGCTCAAGAGATTATGCTTTAAACCTTTAACAAGTAATATATGCTTAATGGAAGAAATTTCATCCTTACCGACCGATCCGATGCCGATAATCTTTCCTTTGTTGTTATCACCAAAAATAACACTTCCCCCTTCCTTGTGTTCTAGTTGAACGAATTTGGATTCGTCTCCCGTCATATGCTTGGAGCATCCACTGTCAAGGTACCATAGTACACTTGATCCCTTCAAACATACCTACAAAACAAATTGATGAGTTTTAGGTACCCATGCCATTTTGGGTCCTTGGGGGTTAGGCATATCATAATGATGCGTTTGAGTGTTATGTCTATGTCGTGTAAAACAAGCAGGAGCAATATGACCAATTCGTCTATAATAATGACAAGTCACGTTAGGATTATGCATCCTTCTAGGTTCATAGTAATTGGACGGACGAAAATTGTTTACTCTATTTTCGACACTATAACTATTGCGCATTTCATGAACATCATTTCTCCTACTATTTGTTCTAGGATGTACAGCATTTTTAGAATAATTATTTCTAGATTGGAAGTCATTTCTAGGTGTTCTAAAAGGTTCAAAATTCCTTCTAGTGTTTGGCCTAGCATATGCATCATTTCTAGAGCAGTTATTTCTAGGTGGTAGGTCATTTCTAGGTCTCCTAAAGTGTTCAACATTTGGTCTAGCATGCATATTAGTTCTAGAGTTGTTATTTCTAGGATGAGCATTTGTTTTATTAATCCTAGGTTGAGCTTTAGGTTGTTGGGGTTTGGCTTCAACCTTTTCTTTAGGCTCATTCTTAAAACCTATGCCATGCTTGGTTGACTTCAAATTAACAAGAACCTCATTCAAATTTTTGTGAGAAGAATTAAACTTATCTAAGGTGCCTTTAAGCCTTTCAACTTCGTTTTTGAGATGCATGCAAGAAGTACAATGTTTAATAGAACTTTCGGGCTTGTCGGCGCTTCTTTTTCCGAAAAACTTGTTTTCCTCTTTCAACTTCTCATTTTCTAAGATTAGTTTTTCCAAATCCTTTTCTTTCAAAGAAAGTTGTTTTTGAAAATCTTTTTCTTTTAAAGAAGCATTTTCTTTTATGCTTTTAACAGTTTTTGAAGCTTTAATAAATTCACTATATAACTCATCAAAAGCATTTTGCATTTCTTCAAGGGAAAAGAAATTTTTAGAAGAGATTTGACATACCTCATCTTGTTTGTCTTCTTGCGTCATAAGACAAAGGTTTGCGGCTTCGTCTTCTTCTCCTTTGCTTGACTCATCTCCGGAGTCGCCTCCCCAAGATATATATGCACGTTGCTTCTTGAAAGGTTTCTTCTCCTTTTTGATATTTGGGAAATTTGATTTGATGTGCCCGGTTTCTCCGCATTCATAGCACTTTATTTGTTCTCCTTGATTTTTGCCCTTTCGTTCATACTCTTTTTGCATGAACTTTTGAAATCTTTTGATAACGAGTCCAAACTCGTTGTCTCCGTCCTCATCGTTTTGAGGTTGGCTTGTGCTTGCCTTAAGAGCGATTCTTTGCGTCCTTTGATCATCAACAAGAGGGTTAAGTATAGTAGATTCATAAGTCTTATGATTACCTCTTAATGCGTCGATGGTGACATTTGAAACGCCGATGGACTCTTGAATCTCGTCGGCCTTGGATCGCCATGCCGGAGTGAGACTTCGAAGATTTTTAGGATAAGTTCCCTATCCGTGAATGTCTTCTTGAGAGCATGTAAGTCATTTACGATTATTGAAAATCGTTCGAACATCTCATCGACCTTTTCACCTTACTTCATGTGAAACAATTCATATGCATGGGTTAGGAAATCAATTTTTGCTTCCCTTACCTGGTCCGTACCTTCGTACGTAATTTCCAGCTTGTCCCACATTTCTTTCGCCATTGTGCAACAAGATATTTTCCTGTAATCGTCAGCATTTACAGCACAATATAATAAATTAATTGCTTTAGCATTATTTTGCACCTTTCGGATATCATCTGCGTCATATTCTTCTTCGGACTTGGGAACCCATTCGTTATCAACCTTTTTGGTTGGAATTTGATTCCCTTCATTATCACCTTCCAAAGATAAAAGCTATTTGATTGAACGAAGATTTTCATCCTCTCCTTCCAGTACGTATAGTTTGTACCGTTGAATAGTGGTGGTCGGGTGGAGCATTGTCCTTCATCTATTCCTGCAAAAGAGTCACGAGTAGAAGCCATGGATGTTTCTCTAAAACTGTTAAGTCTTCAGAGAGTTGGGCTCTGATACCAATTGTTAGATAATACGCTTAACGCTAGAGCGGGGGTGAATAGCGTTATAATAAAAATTAGCGTAAACTTGCGGAATTTAAAAATTGCAGGAAATAAATAAGTGCGATAAATAAGAAAGAACGCACCGATGTATCCTGGTTCACCACAACCCGTGGCTAGTCCAGTCCCAGGAGACTCTCTCGAGATTTCCACTAACTTGTCAAGCTTACGGGTGCTTAACAACCTTTACAACTTGAGGACACAAGCCTCAACACCTTTGCTCGGAGATACAACACTCCAAGACTTCAACCAAGGAAACACAAGTTCCTTCTTACATCAAGAGAATAACAATTCTATTCAAGTGTACAAAACACTAAGTACTCAAACAAGACACTCCTTAATGAGTAGATATGAGTAAAAGAATACGCTCAAGATCACAACAACTTTCGACAAGAATTTGGCTCCAAAAACTTATGTAATGAATATAAAATGATAAGCAATAAAGTATGCAAGTTTTAGCAATTGTATAATCAGTTCTTGTATGTTGTTGTACTTAAAAGACTGAATTGAAGCTGTATTTATAGTTGAAAAACCTTGTATTACCGTTGCCTAATTGCCAATTAAGAGTTGCTGAAATTACTCAGTGACAATCGATTGTCAAGTTACCACAATCGATTGTTTGCCAGTTCTTCCAAAAATCAATCCCAGATTTTACGCATAACAATCGATTATATAAGATCAATAATCGATTACTGGCAACGTTCAAAAAATCCTTTCCAGATTTTACGTAAAACAATCGATTTCAACAATCTACAATCGATTACTCACCAACGTTCAAAAAATCCTTTCAAGATTTTAATTAAAGAAATCGATTATAGGAAATCAATAATCGATTACCTGACGGTATTTGAAAATATTTTGGCAACGGTCAGTTATACAATTGATTATACTAAGTTAACAATCGATTATATATCAGTCTTGAAAAATCAATTTAGACACTACCTCTTGACAATCGATTGTCATAAGTTCACAATCGATTATTTGATAACTTTGAAAAAGTCTGGAAGTCACTGCCTCAACACAATCGATTGTCATAAGTTCACAATCGATTATTTTGTGACTTTGAAAAATCTGATGGACACTGTCTCTTCACAATCGATTGTCATTAGCTTCACAACCGATTATTTTGAGCTTTGAAAAACTTTGATGGACACTGCCTCATCACAATCGATTGTCGTAAGGTTCACAATCGATTGTCATGCAGATTTGAAAAATCTGATGCTCACTGCCTTAACACAATCGATTGTCATTAGTTCACAATCGATTGTCAAGCAGCTGACTAAAACATAATCGATTATCATAAGTACATAATCGATTATCTTAGTCCAGATTTTAGAGGCGTGTTTAAAAATCATTTTGACAAAAGTAAATATGCATTATTTAAAATCATTTTGCTCTAAATTAAATATGCATGATTTGTTAAAAGTATTTTTACGGGAGAAGCCAAGTCTTGAGTTTAAGTTGTCGGATCAAGATCACAATTAAATACCGACTCATATAAAACTTAATCTCGATCTTTGTCTTGTGCTTGAATCTTGTTATATATCAATTTCGCGCTTGTGCTTGGACCTCGTCATATGTCAATTTGCGCATAGTTTGTCATTCATCAAAACCTACAAATATGAACACACGTTTAGTATAATGCCTTGAGAACGTGTTTCCAACAATATTCACCCGGGCGCCGCGAAGATGTATCAGGATTTGAGACAACATTATTGGTGGCGCAGAATGAAGAAAGACATTATTGCATATGTGGCTCGTTGTCTTAATTGTCAGCAGGTTAAGTACAAGCATCAACGGACCGGTGGGTTATTTTAGAGGATTAAGCTTCCCGAGTGGAAGTGGGAGAGGATCATCATGGATTTTGTTCCCGTCCCCCCAATGACTCAGAAGAAGTTTGATGCTATATGGGTTATTGTTGATAGGCTGACCAAGTCAGCGCATTTTATCCCAGTTTCCACCACCTATTCATCTCAGAGGTATGCTGAGATTTATATCAGAGAGATCGTTAGCCTTCATGGGGTTCCCATATCTATTATTTCGGACCAGGGTCCACATTTTGCCTCGCATTTCTAGAGAGCGGTACAGCTTGAGTTGGGCACCCAGGTCCAGTTGAGTACTGCATTTCACTCCAGATGGATGGTCAGCCCGAGAGGACCATTCACATTCTTGAGGATATGCTCTGATCCTGCATTATTGATTTTGGAGGACGGTGGGACCATTTCTTGCCTTTAGCAGAGTTTGCCTACAACAACAGCTACCAATCTAGTATTCAGACGGCTCCGTATGAGGCGTTGTATTTTAGGTGGTGTCGGTCGCCACTCAGATGGTTTGAGCCGGGAGAGGCTCGGCTATTGGGTACAGATTTGGTATAGGAGGCCTTAGATAAGGTCAAGATCATTCACGATAGACTACGGTCAGCTCAGTCTAGGCATAAAAGTTATGTATATCGTAAGGTCAGGGATGTTGTGTTCATGGTTGGTAAGCGAATATTTCTTCGTGTATCGTCTATGAAGGGCGTGATGGGATTCGGGAAGAAGGGCAAGCTTAGCCCTAGGTTTATTTGCCCATTTGAGATTCTTGAAAGCGTGGGAAAGGTGGCTTATAAACTTGCCTTGACGCCTAGTTTGTCAGCAGTGCATCCAGTTTTTCATGTATCCATGCTTCGGAAGTATGACGGCAATCCCCCCCACGTGTTAGATTTCAGCACTATCCAATTGGACTAGAAGCTATTATATGAGGAGGAGTTGGTGGCTATTTTAGACCGGCAGGTTCGACAGTTGAGGTTGCAGAGTTTTCCTTTAGTGCGTGTTCAGTGGAGAGGTCAGCCTGATGAGGCATCGACCTGGGAGTCTGAGTCTGATATGAAGAGCCGTTATCCCCATCTATTCCCCAACTTAGGTGGTTCTTTCTTTTGTCCGTTCAAGGACGAACGATTGTTTTAGAGGTGGAGGATGCGACAACCCAAAGGGTCATCACCATAATTCTCCCTTTCTTTGTGCTTCTGACGCCTTACCTTGATTTGCGTGCAAGGTCCGAGCGTGAAACCAGGAGATTTTTATGTAGAAATATTTGAATTCTGTGTTAAAAACTATTAATTTTGATAATAATATTGCTACAGTTGAATTTTATTAACATTTTGGGTAAACAGACCCGGACCCGTGATGTGACGGTCCCGGAGGGTCTGTAGGAAAATACGGGACCCAGGCCTATTCCCGGAATCGAAATCCGAGGTACCAGGACCGAGTACGGATTTTTTATGTGAAATTGTTTTATGAAATTGCTTAAGGAAAAAAAATGAAAATGAGATTTGATCAAAAGTAATGGTATCAGGCTCGTATTTTGGTTCCGACGCCCGGTACAAGTCTTAAATGAGCGTTAAGACTATCAATAAAGTTTGGTTGAAAACAAACATCGTTTGATGTGTTTGTGACTAAAAATAGAAAATTTGGAAGTTTGTACTTTGAAATGAAAATCATGAGTTTTGAAGGTTGATTCTTTGATTTTGATGTTATTTTGGCGATTTGATCGCACGAGTAAGTCTGTAGGATATTTTTGAGGTTGTGTGCTTGTTTGGGTTGGAGCCTCGAGGGCTCGGGTGAGTTTCGGATAGGTGTTAGGTTCATTTTGTAGCATTTGAAACAGCTGGTATTTGCATGTTTCGCATTTGCGAAGCTAGCCTCGCAAATGTGAGACTTCCCTTTTTGCCTGCTCTATCTCGAATGAAATCCCCCCTTTTATAGCCAGTCTTCGGAAATGCGAAGAAATCTTCGCAATTGCGACCACCCTCCTGATAGCCCAATCTTCGCAAATGCGAAGACATTTTCGCAAATGCGAGTCCCGCCCTAAATCTTCCCTCTTCGCAATTGCAAACAATTTCTTGCAATTGCGGCATCCGCTATTTCTTCTGCATTATTTGCAATTGCGAACAGAACTTTGCAATTGCAACATCTACGACTGTGCATCCTATACTTAGACGATTTCAAACCTCATTTTTCATATTTTCAAAACCCAAACCTCTATTGGAGATTTCCTCTCGACTCCTTCTCTCCTAAATCAATTGTAAGTCAACTTATACTCAATTTCTTAAAACTTTAACATCTTTTATCATGATTTCATCTTAAAATCAAAGATTTTAATGGGTAAAAATGGGGATTTTGGGGTAGAACCTAGGTTTACTTAGAATTTGTGGTTTGGACCTCGATTTGGGGTCTGATTTCAAAACAAATTGCATATATAAACTTGTGGGGGAATGGGTAACTCAGTTTTGGTTTGAACGTCGAGTTTCGACCACGTGGGCCCTGGGAAAATTTGGGTAAACCTTTGAAAATTTCATTCTTATGCATTCAAATTGATTTAACTAGCACTTGTTGATACATTTGAGTAAATTGTTGTTAGATTCGACCGATTTTGAGGCGAATTCAGGGGGTAAAGATATTCTTGAGGTGTGAGTTGAGTTTGGAAGCTTTCGAGGTAAGTTTTTGATCTATTATTGGCTTGAGCGAATATGATTAGGATAATTTGCTATGTGCTATGTGGAGTCGGTGTATAGGTATGGTGACGGTTACCTATGCGCCCGAGTCAAGCATTACCGTGAGTCATAATTTCTATTAAAATTTCAAAAAATGGAACAATTGTGATAATTACTTGTTAAATGAACTATGAAGTGATAGTTGAGAAGCAAATGACATATAGAAGGAAATTTTTGTATTTTTCCCTTGCCGGGACTTATTGTTGAGTTGTTCTCCCTTGCCGGGACTTATTGTTGAGTTTTTCTCCCTTGTCGGAGACTTATTGTTGAGTTGTTCTCCCTTGCCAAGACTTATTGTTGAGTTGTTCTCCCTTGCCGGGACTTGTAGAGTTGTTCTCCCTTGCCGGGATATTTTATCTTGTTATATATTCCTCTCCCGTTTGGTTGTGACCGTTGATTGGGTGAGGAAGAGAGAGATTATGCACGAATGGTCTTTCCTTGCCACGTTTTGATAATTATGCACGAAGGGTCTTTCCGCGCCATTTTTCTTGATTATTTGAGCACGAAGGGTCATTCCGTGACTTGATGTGTGAGTTATGTGAGGAATGCACGAAGGGTGATGCCGTGCACTGTTTATTGAGAGTAAAAGCACTAAGGGTGATGCAGTGCACTATATTTGATTGTTTTTGTGAGGAAAGCACGAAGGGTGATGCCGTGTACAATATTTGAGAGTAAAAACACGATGTTTGATGCCGTGCAATTGTTGATTCACTGGCTTTATTTTATTGATGTTAAATACTCAGTTTACATTTCTTGTTCGTTGGACTTATAATTGAACTATTACACCCCCAGCATGTCCCCTCACCATTAGCTGTTTAAATTTTGTTATATGTTTGTTATTGCACATATATCTGTACAGGTTGATTTTTATAGGTCTGGTTTAGCCTCATCACTACCTTGTCGGGGTTAGGATGGGCACTTACCAGCATATGGGGTCGGTTGTGCTGATACTACACTTCTGTGCCTCTTGTGCACATGTCAGGATACAACTTATGGACCGCAGAAGTAGCTAGGGAGCGAGCCTTCAGTCCAGAGACTCTGAGGTAGTTCGCTGGCATTCGCGGGCCTGAGTCTCGTCTATTTCTTACTGTTTGTTTTCATTGTATTAAAACAGTCTAGTTATATATTTCTTTCAGACTGATTTTTTAAGTATTCTTTTAGTATTCCGTGAGTAGCGACACCAGATGCTGGGTAGTGCTATGTTATAGTCTTCCATAATTTGTTAATATTTCTGTTAATAGTCTTCCACACATTTTTATTTAAATAAAAGTTTTATGGGATATTTTAATTGGGTTGGCTTGCCTAGCTCCTACATCAGGCGCCATCAAGACTCCCGATGGTGGGTAATATCCAGGTCATGACATAATACCTCAAGCTAAGGTTAGAACGAATACTTACTTCACCTTACACAGCCAAATCGATCCTCAATTACCGCTTTTCCTCTCGAATATGGCTCCAACCCAATCGAATATATGCATAATTGACTCAATAGCATCCATAAGAGTAAACAAACCAATTCATATGACCAATTACAATTTTCCAATAATTTTTTTTCAAAATCCCAAAAATTGACCACGGGCCCGCTTGGTAAATACGATGTGACCAAAATCAAATTTCTCATTCACCCACGAGCCCGAATACAACAACAAAAACAACAACAACAACCCAGTATAATCCCACTTAGTGGGGTCTGGGGAGGGTAGTGTGTACGCAAATCTTACCCCTACCCTTGGGTAGAGAGGCTATTTCCAAATAGACCCCTGGCATCCTTCCCTCCAAGAACTTCCCACCTTGCTCTTGGGGAGACTGGAACTCACAACCTCTCGGTTGAATTGGTTTTAGTCACAAAGCTCTGACACTACCCAATTCCCTAATTTATACCCTTAATTACATGTTTTAGTCATAGAATTTCAATAGATGTTGATGAAAAATGAAGAAAAAGAGTTAAGTACTACTAATCCAAGATGTTTTGGTGAAAGGATGCTTCAAAAATCTCTCTAGAACTTTGGAGAAGAAGAAACTTTGGAAAATTTTTTAATATCCCAGAAGGAATCTATTTTGGGGTTTTAAAATTAATTGAGAGAATTAGACCTACGGGTTCACGATGGGACCCTCGCATTCACGATAGGTCGTCTTGTTAAGCCTAGGCGTTCCCGTGAAGCGGATCGCGTTCGCGGATAGTATTTCTCCCGGAGCCTCACGCTCGCGTGAATGTAGACGCGTTCGTGTAGAACAACTGGTGCTCCAGTATCCTATTCCTTCGTGTATGCAGGGTCGCGTTTGCGAAGGGTTTCCCCCCTCAGTTTCACATTCGTGTACCTATGCTCGTGTTCGTGATGAAGAAACTGGGATCCTGGGAAACATGCCTTATGCATTCGTGAGAGTGCCCACGCGAACGCGAAGAACAAAATCCCTGGGCACAACAACAGAAATTCTACAACACTCCTAAGGCGAAAACCCATTCCAAAACACCTCCGAAACACTCTCGAGTCATCGGGGCTCCATATCAAACACACGTATTAACTCAATAATATTATACGAACTTACCCATACGATCATATTTTTAATATATCAACAAAAATAGTGAATCAAACTTCAAAATCAAGAGTTTTCCCTCAAACGTCATTAGGTTCAAATTTAGAACATTAAGTCTGAAACACGTCAACTGACGTCTGATTTTAACCAAATTTCACAAAAAGCACTTAAACTATATATAAGACTTGTACCGCGGCTTAGAACAAAAATGCGAGCCCAATACGATCGCTTTCTATTCAAATTTCCTTAAGCATTTTAGATTAATAATTTCCTTTAAAAATTTATTTCTCGGGCTCGGTACCTCAAAATTCGATTCCGAGTATACGCCTTAGTACCATATTTTCCTAAGGACCCTCTGAGACAGTCAAATCACGGGTCCGGGTCCGTTTACCTAAAATATCAACTGAAGTCAAATTTGTTCATTTAAAACTCAAAACTTAGTATTTTTCACACAATTTCACATTTAAGCTTTCCGGCTAGACGTCTGAACTGCGAACGCACAAGGAGGAAACTATAAATGAGGTTTTCAAGGCCTTCGAAGCACAGAATGGGCAGAACAAAACCGGTGATGACCCATTGGATCGTCACACGTTTTGTTAAAATAAAAGATAATACTTTTCCATATCATGAAAAGAAAGTACTTTTTTTGTTATAATGAATTTTTTTAATATCATGAAAAGAAAATACTAATTTGTTGAAATGAAAAAAAAATTATTTTTTTCATTAACATAAAAATAAAGTACTAGAATAATATTTTTATTCAGGGTGGGGTCTAGGTGGTGAGGGTGGAGTTGGGTAGGTGGGGGTTGATGGAGATGGGGAATAGGGTGAGAAAGATTGAAAAAAGATTTTTAGAAAATATTTTTTCTTTCTTAATCGGGAAAATATTTTCCTCCAATTGGATGAAATTAAGTTCATGAGGAAGATATTTTCCAAAACATTAAAGTTAACCAAACATTGAAATATTAGAAGTATTTTGAGAAAAATATTTTCCTTCGTACCAAAGACACGCTAAATTCTAATCATTTTACTTCCTTGGGCAGCTTCAACTCCCTACTTTATGTGTTTTTATCTACACTAAGGTACTCTATCCAAATCTAAAGGAACCTTCACCGCTATGTTTACTTTAGGTTACCACAAGCATTCAACCATTCACAAGGCCTAGGATGATAAAAAGTTCTAATTTTAACTCCTTCAACTAAGATAGTACACTCGAATTTGCTTATGAATTGTGTCCTGACAATGAGACAAATGGACCAACAAAATACCTAAGTATTTGGTAGACTGAGTTGACCGGTACTTGTGTTGATGGAATATATAGTGTATCCCATGGTGTCACGCCCCAAAATCGGAGGAGCGCGACCGATGCTCAACCAAGTAGACCCAACTGAGCAAGCTTGATAGGTTTCATACATACTACCTATCCCAACTCATAATTAAATAAGAGATGGACCTCATTAATCATACTTAATAAGTATTTTATTAACAATTCCATTTTATTTCCATCTTAATTCCAATGCCCGACACTACCCACAACCTATCTACGGAGCCTTTAAATACTACTGAAGTATAAAACAGAAATGCCGACAATAAGGCTCCGGCTATACCTTACACAAATACAAAAATAAGACTTTGGGAAGAACAACTGCATAAGCCACACAGGGCCCTGGGGGGAAAAAGGCTCACCAATACAGCTAACGGATAGTGGAGGAGGAGCTACTGCTGGTGGACTGGAGTGCCTGCTATAGAACCACCGGCAATCATAACACGAATGTAGCGCCTCCGACAAAAGGGGCGTCAGTACATTTGAATTGTACTGGTATATATAACTAAACACCATTTTACTAGAAAGAACTATCACACAGGTACAAGTAAATTACATTGGTAAATCAAAGATGCAATTCATATAATCTTTCATACAACTTACAAGACATAGATTAGGGCATTTCTGTCACATGTTCACCACTATTCTCAATACCACCGCCATCTTGAGCGGAGTCCGGTCATGACCGACCGTCTAAGTCACCTCATTGGAGGCATTACTCTCAATCAATATTTTATTTCCCTTATCCAGAATTCAATATCATCACATTACTACCATGTGTATGGTATGGCATCCGTTCACGACCCGATCGGCTAGGTTTCCTTGCCTAGGCATTACTCCATTCTCATTAGTCAACACCTCTAAATGTTTATTCCACACATATCATAACAATTCCTGGGAACTCATGGCCATCATCATCATATCGTTTTTCCCTTTCAATATTCATTTTATAAGTTGTGATCATAGAGAAATATATCAAAGATAATTCAAGTTGCAATCACAGATAAGTGAGCACATAGCTAGCATGAATAATTCTTTGTTTCGATGTTGGCTTATAGACCAAGTATTTCAACACATATCTGTACTATTTTATCCTTCTCTAATTATCAGGAATGGTACGTTATTCAAATTGAGGCACATCCTTCACGAATATGTATAGATGATTGAAAATCAGTTAATGCGTAATAACAAGCAATATGCTAACCAATTCAACTCTTACCATACTTTCGTAAATCAACGGGGCTCAATTTCTAATAAAAGAGGGCTTTAGCTATACATACCTTTCTTCAGAATTCCTTTAATAACAATGATATTCTAGAAATTCTATCAATTTCAATCTATTTTTAGACATAGCAAAATTGAACACAAATTCGGAAGATATTCATAATTCTAGCTCATTCGAGCATTTTATTAAATACTAGTTGAGCATCTTGATTTCAAATCCCCTTTTCAAGATTTCCTTCATTCCCTATCAATAATCATCCCATAAACCTAAGTCGTAAATGCATGAATACAAAATACTAATACACCCAATAATCATACCTCCATACCCCCTCTCATACGCTAAACTCAAAATTAAAACCTAATGTAAAGAATCTTACCTCTCGGATGAAGAACTTATGATTGGGTTCTTTGGTTCTTGAAGATTGATGCAAGATTTGGCTTATTTAAATATTGGGCTCCTCTTTCTCTATCTAAAATATTCTCACCTCTCTCTAAAATCACTAAGAAATGAACCTAAAATGAACCCCAAAATGAACCCCAAAGCCTATATATTGAAATGGAATCGGGTTATAAAAATAGGAAAATTAATCCTCCGATGTCAAGTCTGCTATAGCAGAATGGATCGCAGAACGCCAATGCTAGCCGCATAATGCACCACAAAATCGGTGTCCAAAACTGGGCTACATTGGTCCAATCTGCGACCTGATTTGCGACTATAGATCAAAAATGCGGATCCCATAATGGACATAGAGATCGCAGATCTGACATGACACATGATCGCACTTTCCAGCCTTTGGTAATTTGATCATAACTTTGTGTAGGAATGTCCAAATGATGAACGATTTGAAGAGTCGGAAACTAGACTCAAAGAACTTTTATTTGATAGGTTGTTAATCACATAAAACCTCATACATGTTTAGATATTCTCGTTTAAAGTGGAGCTTTATGCGAATCCATTTGAAAATTTTGCCTATTACGAAATGTTTCCCATTTGGCATACACTCAAGCTTCCATTTCGATATCACGTCACTTACCATAAGACTTATACTCATATTTATAAGTATAATTGATGTCCACCATTTTAATAGCACACAAAATATGATAGTTAGCCTATGTGGCACAACAAAATCCTGGATTACTTAGCAAAAAATTTCGGGGCCTTACATTCTACCCCCCCCCCCGGGATCATTCGTCCTCGAATGGGGAGTACAGTCTTTCCCAAACACTTTAACATCACACATCTCTTTTCTAACCTACCTCAAGTCCCTAAATTTTGATTAACTTCAAAATTATTCAGAAATCTTGGCAGTCTCCTTTGTAACTAGTCATATCCACCTGTCAGAAAACCACCAACACCATCCTAAAAATACATCCACAACTCGACAAATTACTTGAATGTATATATAAATAACAAGAACCTCAATTTTATAAGCCCCACGTTATCACGATGATACATGGACATGGATTGCACATTTTTAAATCAAAAAGCATATAAGGTACCTTTCAAATCAAACAAATTGGTTTACAATCAAGAGAATATTTTGTTTCCACAACACTCTTGGCCTTCAATGGCCTCTTATATCTACAGACATCGCCAAAATACATTCACATGAACAATTTCAACCCCTAATCTTACTAAACGAGGATAACAAGTAGATATCTCACAATAACTAACTATCAACTAACTTCACCTTCAATAATTTCCACCAGAATGATACCCTTTTGATATCCACTTACTTGTTTGGACATAGATATGTGAATCCACAAAATATATGGCGAACAACTATGGGGACACTTCATACTCAGCCTAATGTAGAATACACTTACGAAACCTTTATTATCAACTCACATAACATCTTCAGAAGAAAATATTCAGAACAACGTGCTCACCCTCCAAGCTCCAAATCTTTAGGCGATCACTAACACTAAACCCTTGATAACCTTAAACAATTACTCTAAGATGTGCTATCATAAACTGACCATAAATTACCTATCATATATATATGTGAACACACTGTAAAGCTTCATCTTTGACTCGTGTGAACTTACAATACCCAATGGATCTAATACAATAAGGAACAATAGAACTCAAGGTCAGACTGAAGTTATCCAGGAATTCATTAATGCGCTGAGTAGAGTAATTCTTGAGGTTACATCCTACGAGACACGATGATTTATACTAATGATGCTGATATGGTTGATCATTGTGATGACAAAAGCTATTTGATAATTAAGGCATGGGGTTAACCCGTACATTGGAAATAGGAACCATTAAGGAGGAATATTCAAGTACATGACCCAGTCATCTTCTAGGGCATAGGGAAAATCAATTTATCAAAAATGAGAATACTCTGGCACCTTGAATGCAATATGGGACTCAAAATACATGAAGTTGAGTTACACTCCTGACGTTAGCTGACACAAGGAATCTATGCTATAAAACAATGAGGATTAAAATGAAGTTAAACACTTATGAGATTATCATAATTCAAACAGCTTAACCTTCCCTGAAAATTGACCCTGAATAAGAGAACTAAAGGTATGGCAAACTGCCTTCCAAACCAATATGCTCATGATATGTGCTAAAATCTAAATGTATCTAATCTCACCCCATTTTACGAGTAAAACCATATAGCTCAAACATCTAAACGTTGGGATGAAACCATGTACCGGTTAGAGGCATTCTAATGGTTAACATGATGCTCCGGGGAGAAAGACAAATGACACTCCTATTCACCCAAGGAGGTGTAATACCAAGGGTATCAAAAACTCCCATCTCATGAAAATGATATAGTCAATTATTCTGGAAGGCGAGTAAGAAGAAAGCCACGTAACCCAACAAATCTAACCCATTTAAGATTTTTGAAAAAGGGGATGCACTTTGGTTTGAAATCAGGGAAATTTAAGCTTGAACTTTAAGGAAAATTGTTACTTTTGAAACCCATGAGACAAGACCTCGTAGTCCTAGAAAATCAATAACAATGGCCAGAAGGTACTTAAAACCATTAAAAGTTGGTATAAAACAAGACCTCAAATTGCCCACATGGATAAGTTTAAAAGAATGAGCCGTCATAATGCATTTATCAGGGATAAGTAACCTAGGTTATCTAGTCACAGGGAAAAGCAGAGCAGGTAAATGATTGTTAGAAGAGCATCTGCAAGGAGTACAATCATTATTTATTTATTCTAACAAAAGGAATATGTCCCCATCCTTGATGCTATAACACTTTCCCTTTGATGCCATAGACCATAAAAATGAGTTTTTTTACAATGAGAGCTATCAGATGAATATAGATGGTAAGGTAGCGCAATTAAGAAAACCACTTGGAATCAACAAGCTTAAACAAGGTTGAAGACATTAGAAGTTTGTAGAAAAGAGGAAATTTACACACTCTCATGGCGCTTGTAGAGTACATAAAAGTAAGATTAATTAATTCAGATCATATCATTTGATAACTAGTCGGAACAACGAAATAATATCGCATCGAAGATTATGGGTAAACAACACACGATGCAAGACAAATAAAAAGAAAGGGAAAGAGCCTCATGGAAGTAACCTTTACATTGTAACCACTAGAAATGGTGGTAATATAAAGTGATTATAAGAAGCTACATTTTGTTATGGAAGAAGTTATCTCTATGTATTCACGTGATGTATAGCTCCAAAGTTCTAAAATCCAATTATATTTAGCAACTCTACTTCATAATGAAGCATTACAACACACTGCTACACAACCAGCTACTACGGGTCATATTGGGAGATGTTATAAGGCATGACCGATAGCAAGGCTTTTACATATGAATGTGTTACTACGTGTATTTATCCTTGGTCTACCCAAAACCTATAGGTGAGAGTTAGACTGATAAGGAGATCGTTGGACTAGCACATGTGTAGATAATCCATTATCGAGAGGAGATCATTCAATCTCAGCAATTGCGACATGCTATCAACCCTTGATGAACTTGAAGTGATATGGGAAGCCAATGAGATAGTATAGAATAATCATGGAGGGTTTGCTGATGTTCTTATTGAGTTCTTTATAGACTTTAACTTGAGAACTATCCAGATGCTAATGAAAGACGGAAAACCATGAGAAACTGGCGGTGTGCTATTATAACCCCGAAACGTGTGCTTGGTCTCGATAGAGATCCTAGTAAGGGTTCTTACGAGACAGAAAGTGTTTCAATGACTCATAGAAGAATATGTACTCTCATGGTTATCAAACAAGTGTGGGAAAA
Source organism: Nicotiana benthamiana (assembly GCA_034376525.1). Lineage (NCBI taxonomy): Eukaryota > Viridiplantae > Streptophyta > Magnoliopsida > Solanales > Solanaceae > Nicotiana > Nicotiana benthamiana. Next base: position 10,118,036 of record CM067331.1, on the reverse strand, counting down.
CTAGCACAATGAATTCACTAACTAAATAACAAAATTAACACATGTTATGGAGGTGTAAAGAGGAGATAAACATATGTTATGGACACGCTTCTGCTATATTAGCTCCTAACTGCAATATATGACCATGCCATGAGCAACTACAATACCAGGACAAGGTGAGCTACTTACTGCGGGATGTCCCAAGTGGACACGAAATTAATGGCGACACATGATCTTTATATTACGTGGACGTGAGGATCTCAATTTTCAGAGAGACTTTATATTCATTCACACGGCGACCATTTCGATTGACATACACTCATGTGAGGTGTTAAGATGCGCTCTTATATTATTAGGCAGTGAGAAGATTTCATGATTATGTTCGCAAGAGAGTAGATTGATTGTTCAAACCATATAAGCCATACACACAACTGAGTAAAAGAGTGACTCGCGACGGATCACAACCTAGGATGCTTTGCACGAAACGTTATACCACATAGGTAAACTTTACGACGGTGCATGTATTGGCACAAGTGAGTAGATTTTGTCCATTTAAATAAAAAGATTTTGCAAGAAATTCATCGGATATAACCCCTTGGTGAGAATTTTAGGAAAAGCAGGTGGGAAATACCAATCCTAGAATTATAACTCAATTCAACGGAATAATAATAGAACTTAATTCCACATGAATGTAAATAAGAGAATTTATAATAGAGTAGATTCATGAATAGTGCGTCTCATTCAAAGAGTCGATACATGCAATGTTTTGTTATTCAACATCTTGTTAAGACCATGTTCATGAGAACTCTTCAATATGGACACACATATAGAATGATTAGAATTTTCATTTGACTCCCTAAATGACGTTAAGTTGATAGGGCAATAGCTTAATCGATAACCCTAGACTCCACATCCCTAATGTACGTAGGTAATATACTGATATACTACATGATCTGATGGTGTAGAGACATCAATAGGAACAAGGACACTCCCATCTTAGCGATATGTTTAACCAATCCATCCATAGCCCAATACATTCTCCAAACAAGTCCTTGGACAATCCACTTGGACTCCAACCATCCTTCATACTTCTAATTCGCGGATTATGGTATCAAGGTTACCAATCTTTGAGAATAATACTTAGAGAGGAAATTAACTCCCTAACTTGAGCTCTATCGCATGATTGGAGTACAAAGAAGGGTGAAATTCCTAAATGTCCGAATAGCCTCCAACTTATAGATGTGATCGACAACACACCAATAAGAAGAACTCTACTACACACGGCTCCGAGACATCCTTGGAAACTTTAAACCTTAGGCTCTGATACCAAGTATATCATGCCCCAAAATCGGAGAAGCACGACCAGCGCTAAACCAGGTAAACCCGACTGAGAACCTGACAGGTTTCATACATACTACCCAACCCAACTCATAATTAAATAAGAGATGGACCCCATTAATCATACTTAGTAAGTATTTTATTAACAATTCCATTTTATTTCCATTAACAACATAAATCATAAATATCAAAATATTATAAGTTTTGTAAATTATTCCCAAACATAAATATTTCAATCTTAATTCCAATACCCGACACTACCCACAACGTATCTATAGAGCCTCTATATACAACTGAAGAATAATACAGAAATGCTGGCAACAAAGCTCCGGCTATACCTTACCCAAATACAAAAATAAGACTCCAGGAAGAACAACGACATAAGCCACACAGGGCCCTGAGGGGAAAGGGGATCACTAATACAACTGACGGATAGTGGAGGAGGTTCTACCGCCGCTAGACTGGAGTGCCTGCTATAGAACCACCTATAATCATAACAGGAATGTAGCTCCCCTGGAAAAAGGGGCACCAGTACATTTGATTTGTACTGATATGTATAACTAAACACCATTTTACTAGAAAGAACTATCACCCAGGTAAAAGTAAATAACATGGGTAAATTAAAGATGCAATTCATAAAATATTTCATACAACTTCCAAGACATAGATTAGGGCATTTCTATCACATGTTCACCACTATTCTGAATACCACCTCCATCTTTAGTGTAGTCCGGCCACGACCCGACCAGCTAGGTCACCTCATTGGAGGCATTACTCTCAATCAATGTTTAATTTCCCTTATCTTGAATATAATATCGGCACATTACTACCATGTGTGCGGCATGGCGTCCAATCACGACCCGATCGGCTAGGTCGCTTTGCCTAGGAATTACTTCATTCTCATTAGTCAACAACTGTAAATCTTTATTCCACACATATCACAACAATTCCTGGGCACTCATGGACATCACCATCACATTGTTTTCCCCTTGCAATATTCATTTTATAAGTTCTGATCATAGAGACATATATCACATATAATTCAAGTTGCAATCACAGGTAAGTGAGCACATAGCTAGAATGAACAATTCTTTGTTTTGATGTTGGCTTATAGCCCAAGTATTTCAACTCATAACTGTACTTTTTCTTCCTTCTCTAATTATCAAGAATGGTACATTATTCACATTGAGGCACATCCTTCATGAATATGTATAGATAATTGCAAATCAATTAATGCGTAATAACACGAAATATGTTAACCAATTCAACTCTTACCATACTTTCGTAAATGACAACGGGGCTCAATTTCCAATAAAAGGGGGTTTAGCGATACGTACCTTTCTTGTGCTTTGCTTTAATTACTACGATATTCCAGAAATTCTATTAACTTCAATCAATTTTTAGACATAGCAAAACTGAACCCAAATTAGGAAGAAATTCATAATTCTAGCTCATTCGAGCATTTTATCAAATACTATTTGAGCATCTTGATTTCAAATCCCCTTTTCAGGATTTTCTTCATTCCCTAACCCAATATTTATTTCATTATGTTCAATAATCCTCCCATAAACCTAAGTCGTACATGCATGAATACAAAATACTAATACACCCAAGAATCATACCTCCATACCCCATCTCATTCCTCGAATTCGAAATTAAAACCTAATGTAAAGAATCTTACCTCTTGGATGAATAACTTATGATTGGGTTCTTTGATTCTTGAAGATTGATGCAACATTTAGACGACTTAAATGTTGGGCTTCTCCTTATCTCTCTAAAATGCTCTCACCTCTCTCTAAAATTAGTAAGTGATGATCCCAAAATGAACCTAGAAGCCTATATATTGAAATGGAGTCGGGTTATAAAAATAGGAAAATAAACCCTCCGATGTCAGGTCTACTATAGCAGAATGGACCGCAGAACGAAAATGTTGGCCGCATAATGCACCGTCTCAGTATCCAAAACTGGGCTACACTGGTCAAATATGCGACCTGATTTGTGACCGCAGATCAAAAATACGGACCGCATAATGGACATAGAGATCGCAGATCTCACATGAGACAGGATCACATTTTCCAGTGTTTGGTAACGTGATCATAACTTTGTGTAGGAATGTCTAAATGATGAACGGTTTGAAGCGTTGGAAACTAGACTCGAAGAAATTTAATTTTATAGGTTGTGCATCAGATAAAAACTTGTACATATTTAGATATACGCATTTAAAGTGGAGCCTTGTGCGAATCCATTTGATATTTTTGCTTATTACGAAATGTTTCCCATTTGGCATACACTCAGGCTTCCAGTTGGACATAACATCACTTACCATAAGACTTATACTCATATTTACCAAATCTAATTGATGTCCACCATGTTAATAGCACATAAAATATTATAATTAGCCTACGTGGCACAATGAAATGCTAGATTACTTAGCGAAATTTTTTGGGGCCTTACACATGGAATACCCGAGCACAACATTATAAAAAATAAAAAGTCATATACCTATTGTCCAAGAATAACATGTTCAATAGTTCTAGTTCACCAATAAGTATCAAGCTTTTTGTTAAATAAATTAATAATAAAATAGAGAGTGAATCTTAGTAAAATATAATAAATTCTAGATCTAATATTGGTGAACACCAATTAAGGATAGTGTTTAAAGATAATGAGTGTCGGGTAGGAGCTCAATGATTGGTAATGAATTCTGTAATAAGAACATGCAATAAATGTTGATAATGGCAATAAATGTAATAAAACAGAATTTAACACCCAAATATTATATGACTTTGATAATTCTTTCACCTGACAGTAATGTAAAAGGATGGGAAGTGAGGATGGATAAGGAATATGTGGATCTCACGAACGTGGATTGAATAAAATATGATGAGCTATGTCACCAGTGAACAAGACAATATTTTTTATATTCTTTATAGTCAACCTTTTACGATGTGTTCTTATCAAAATGAGAAGATCCTCGTTTTGTTCTCTATCTCTTCCTATTAATAAGGGATATTCCCAAGAAACCCTAAAAAGTACAATATAAGGAATATCGATATGAATATTCCTTGTGTCCATATCGAACCTATCCTACCGTTACTTCTTTACTCCGGTTACTCATCCTTGGCAATAATCTTTTTGAGGACGACTCCTTGCTATTAAGTCGTGGTCAACCCCGACTGTATTTATCTACAATTATGAAGTCGCCAAATTTAGACCAATAGAATTAGTCCCTCCGCTTGTTGAGGTTGTGCTCTTGCACGCCCTCAATAACTGAACCTGGTCTGCGACCGTTTAGAAGAAATTTGTTCATGTTGATTAAGTCGAATTTGTCGAGGTCAAAAATATGGCATGGACAGAAGGCTGCAGTTGGTGTGGATAACGTGGGGGTGATGATAGACTTTAAATACTCTTGCCTTATGTTTTGATGATCTAACAAACTTACTGTTAAGAACCAAATAAGGAACCTAACATACTTGGACTGCTGCAGCTTTAACAGATTCCAGCTAAAGGTGAACTGCTATAGCTTCTGGAACTAGCATCTCACACAAGGACCTGATGCTCTTGATGTTTCCTCGTAACAGTACAAAGTCAATTGGGCTGAGTTGGAAATGAAGTGACTAACGACACTATTTTTTTCCGCACAACACTGTCCGCCCACTCATTCTCTAAACAAACAAAGTCCACATATCATTTCAAGTCAACTAGGCTTGAAGATGAGGTGAAAGCTATGAGATTTAGGCTGTGTGCTGAAATTAAGAGAAACGAGCTTATCCAAACCAATCTAGAAAGATTAATGAATGATCTTGAAAAATCTCTAAAGTGGACCCGGTCCTCAAAAGCTACCACTACCTTGCTCACTAATAATTGTGAAAAACGGCAGGGAGTAGGGTTCTAAAGGGATAAAAGTCCTCACAACCCTCACATTAAGTACGTCGCTATCTTTGATTACTGGCCTCGTACCCATTGTAGGAACATAGGGTGCTTCAAGGAAGGTGTCCAGGCCAAGAATCAATCTGTTCAAAAAGATAAAGTGGCTGCTTAAACCGTGACCACAAAAGAAGGACAAGGTTCCCCTCATAAAAAACACACATTACCAGCATGGACTAAGAGAGCTCGTATGCATCCTCTAGCTTACTACAAGGGACCCAAACTTATTTGGATTCCTAAAACTAACTCCTAATCTCTTGTGCAGGGAGTAGTGAAATGATGCGGTCAACAATGGTTTATGGATAGCGGGTGTTCAAAACATATGACTGGGAACAATACAGACTTTCTTTCACTAAAATCCATACAGTGAGGGAGTGTATCATTTGCAAATGGTAAAATAGGTTACATTCTTAGAGTCGGAAAAGTTGGAAAGTCACTCACTCATTCTATTAAAAATGTCTACTATGTCAATGTGCTTAAGTATAGTCTCATGCGTGTTTCTCAATTCTATGATATAGGAAACAAGGTGGAATTCTTGTCCAAAATATGTACAGTCACTGACCTTCTGACCGGTCTACCTTTGTCACAATTCAAGATGCAAAAAGTATGTGATGCCTGTGCTAGAGGAAAACATGTGAAACCATCTTTTAAGTCTAAAAGAGATGTGAGCACCTCAAAGCTGCTTGAACTTCTGAATATGGATCTGTGTGGACCTGTGAGGGTGCAAAGCATAGGAGGAAAAAGGTATATTTTTGTATTGTGGATGACTATTCCAGATTCACAGGGAATTTGTTTCTCATAACAAAAGATGAAACTGTTGAAGTGTTTGTAGCCTTTGTGAAGAAAATCCAGGTGATGATGGAGTCTACAGTTGTATGCATTAGATCAGATCATGGGACAGAATTTAATAATGTCAAGTTTGATGAATTCTAATATGAAAATGACATCACTCACAACTTCTCAGCTCCTAGAACTCCCCAGGAAAATGTAGTAGTTGAAAGAAAGAATAGAACTTAGGAAGAAAGGCAAGAACAATGTTGATTGACACAGCAATTGCAATGAACTTCTGGGCTGAAGCTGTCAACGCGACATGCTATTTAGTGAACATGTGCATAATCAGATCACTTCGGAACAGGATTGTCGTGCCCCCTTTTTCTCGCGAAATCGGGTTTATGACATTCATGAGGACAACTCGTTCCCTCTTGGGAATTGGGTTTGGATTGAAGAGTCGCCACCTAATGGTTAAAGTGTATTTGGACACTACAAGGAGTTTTGATTTAGAAACCAGTGATTGGGTGATGGCTAGAAATTATCTCGAGGGAAAGGTGTTAGGCACCCCTCGAGATACACTAGTGTGGTTCCAAGCCATGCTACAATTGTGACTTTAAGTGCAAATATCAAATATACATGTAAGGGCTTCCAATACAAATAAGGTTTTCATATAACGGTTGCAAGCCGTTAAAGTTGAAAAGAAAAACTAAAATTGAAGTAGTTTTAAAATTCTGAAAATAAAACAAAAAAGTAAAAGCGAAGGGGTCCTAGGTTTACAAACAATATGGATCACATCAATGTAATACTCGGTAATCACTCCTCGGAAGAGGGTTTACACGTGGTATTAGCGCACCGGTCATCATATCCATATCTAACCCTTTCCCACCTCGTTAAGAAATTAAAGCGCGGAATGGTTTCTTTACTTATTGTATTCTATTACTCGCCCCAATCCTATCAGCCCCGGAGGCATTTGGGACTACTAGTCCTAAAGAGAAGGAAGATTGGGCTTTTATGGTTTAAAAGGACAAAATCTCAGGAGACAATCAAAAACATGTTTAGCAAATCTGGGGAAAGCACACAAACAGTTAAAGGCTCAAACATGCCTCCTCAACTTAAGAAAGATAGTTTTGCATGTCTTAAACGTACTGATTTATTTTATTAAACTTAAAAGGGTGATGTAGACCGATTAATTACATATTTTAGATAAGAAATCCGAATCAGGCTTGTTTACTGGTTGTAATTTAACGAATTCTTATTCAATTAACTAGTTTACCTTCTGACTTACCTAAGTGTTGGATGAAACCTATAGGCATGATATATATTAGAAGTGCAAAAAAGAAGTATAATGATTTTAGAGAAGAGAGTTAGTCAATTACAGGAAGATAAGTTTTGCAGATGTTAAGCATTGCTACTATTGATTTTAGACTAATAAGAGAATGAATGATTCAAATTTTGTTGATAGCTCCAATAAGGATGCTTTCTAGGTGTTATTGATCAAATTGGGGGGGGGGGGGGGGGGGGGGGGGGGGAGTAGTTTCAAGTTGGAATTTTTAAATTGTTTTAAAATAAATCGCAAAAAAATAGCTATTAAAAACGAAAAAGAGAAGAAAAACTGTTCATTCAAATTAGGAAGTAGTTTCAAGTTGGAGTTTTAATATAATTTAAAATAGAAAATAAAATTAACAAAATAATACATTACCAATTTAAATTTGGGAATATTTTCAAATTGGAGTTTAAAAATTTATTTTAAAATACAAAACTTTTAGAGAAACATATTAAATAAAGTAAAATGTTAATAAATATTTATTTTAAAAATATAATAATATTAAATATTAGATTAATATGATAAAGAAAATACATAACAAAATAATTATTCAATACGCTCCCTGTATAAGTCCCGACATTTTAACAAATATTTTATTCATTATAATTTAGATAATATTATTAAAAACTGCAGAATAAAATTTAAAACAAAAAAATATTTCACCTGTAATAAATTATATATCTTCTCATATATTATAAAAAGAAATCGACTACTAAACATTGGCTAATATGATAAAGAATAGTATAGAACAAAAGTAGTTGGTTATAATTTTTGAATTTAATAATATATAAAAAATGAAAATAAAAATAAAATAAAAATTAATTATATATATATATATATATATATATATATATATATATATATTAATTGGTTACTTTATTTGAATTAATAAATATAGATATCTTATATAACAACAACAATCCAATATAATCCCATTTAGTGGGTTCTGGGGAGGGTAGTATATATGTAGACCTTACACCTACCTTAGGGGTAGAGAGGGTGTTTCTAAATATACCCCCAACAACATTCCTCCCTCCAAAAACTTCTCATATTGCTCTTGAGGAGACTCGAACTCACAACTTCTCGGTTGGAAGTGGAGATTGCTTACCATTAAAGCAACCCCTCTTATAATTAAATACAATTAAAAAATGAAAAATAAATATATAAATAATAACTACCCATTCAAATTGGGAGTGAGTAATTTCAAGTTGGAGTTTATAAATTATCTAAATATAAAAAATTAGCTATAAAGAAAAATGAAAGAAAGAGAAGAAAAATTACCCATTCAAATCAGGATGTAATTTCAAGTTGGAGTTTTAAAATAATTTTAAAATAAAAACAAAATTAAAAAATAATAAATTACCAATTCAAATTTGGGATTAGATTCAAGTTGGAGTTTTAAAATTAGTTTAAAATAAATAAAACGAAAATGAAGACATAAAAGAGCTTTCAGAGAAAAATATTTAATAAATTAATATGCTAATAAAACTTTCTATTAATAATGTAAGAATACTAAATATTAGATGATATAATAAAGAAAAATACATAACAAAAAATTTATTCAGTGTGCTCTCTGTATAAGTCCCGTTAGTTTAACAGAGATTTTGTTCATTAAATTTTAGATAATATTATTAAGAATAGTAGAATAAAATTATAAAAAAATATTTCAATTATAATAAATTATAAACCTTCTCATAGATGACAAAAAGAAATTTAATATTAAATATTGGTTAATATAATAAAAATGCAGTCGAAATAAGAGTGCAGAAGTCCTATAGACATGTTATCTAGAATGTTGTTTGTTATTCAAACCTATAAACAAATTTGCCTAGTGACAGATTCCTATGCAGAATTCAAGAAGTCCTATAAACATATTATCTATATGATATGCAGCGTTTGGAAATGACTTATAGACATGTTCTCAATATAATGCAAAAATGCAGAAACCTATAGACATGGCTTTTATATGAAATGTAGAACCTATAGATATAGTATCTGTATAATACAGGAATGCAGAAACCTATAGAAATGGTTTCTATATAAAATGCATAACATATAGACATGGTTTCTATATGAAATGTAGAAGTGAAAGCTGTTAGCATGCTATGAGTGCAGAAGTATAACCATTCCCTATGAGCATGATATCTACCCATTTTGCATGCATGATTGATCCCCCCCTTTTCACTAACAACCCCAATAGTTATTACAAGTTATTACAGCCCAGAATGAATAAGAAAAGGCAAAATTACATCAGCAAATTAAAAAATTTACAGCCAAGGAGAGCCTGATTCAAACTTGCAATCTGAAGCATGAAGTAAACCAACTGTAATGAATTTTTTTTTGACAAAATTTTGCTTTATTTCATCAAAAAACTATGTTTACATTCCCAGATTAATGCTGACCATTAATTTCAAATTTCACTAATACGAAGAAGTATACTCTACTGATCTTAGTTACATAAAAATATACTAAAGAGTATTATTTAACTTTGACAATTCAGCTTGCCATTTGATCTTCTTCATGACTTGTATGTGTATATGTATTGCTATTTCTTTACAAAATTCATCTATGAAATATCTTCCTTTGTTAAATCTGATTGTGTTCCTTTCACGCCAGATGCAATAAATCACCATTGAAAATAGTGCTTTGATCATTTCTGCCCTGCAATCCTTCTTCTTTGCCATGTTGATATCCATTCAATTCCTGCTGCCATATTCCTATCTGTCTAGCATTTCCAGTAAATATCAAAACTCATCCCACAGTCTGCTTATGTTTGAACAACAAAAGTATAGGTGCTCAAATGTTTCCACATTCTTTGCACAGAATACATAGTCTGGCTGGACTTGAATTCCAAACTTGTCAAGTCTATCCGTAGTTGCTATCCGTTGATGGATAGTCAGCCATAGATGGAACATAAATATAGGATGGATCTTTCTATGCATATGAATACTCTTCCAGTCTACTTTAGGAAATTGAGATTGTAGCTGAACATATGCCTTGTGTATCTGAAACTTCCTTACCTCACAAAACCATCCGGTGTGCTAATGAGGTTGTTCTGACTTGATCTTAGCTTCTATATTTTTTCCTTTGCCTCTATTATCTTCCTCACCACCCAAGCTGTATTCTTAGGTGTATTTACCGCCTCAATAGGTCTGTTTTTTTATGTAGTAAATGTGAGCCTATTTAATCTACAAAGTTCCCTTTTTCAAAGCCAAACCCCAAAGATGTTTTAATAGGGCTACTTTAATCTTCATGTTTATCACATTCAAACCACCAGTCACTTTAGGTTGACAAATTCTATCTCAAGCTATCAGTGGTTTCCTAGAATATTTTGTTGAGCCAGTCCATAAGAAGGTGGTACATATTGTCTCAATCATCTTCATGATCTTCTTTGGCAATAAGATGATTTGTGCCCAATATGTTTGTACTCAAAATAACATTGAATTTATGAGTTGGATTCTTCCGGAGTATGAAAGAATCCTTGCTATCTAGCATCTAACTCTCTATGTAGTCTTCTCAATCAGAGGAAAACATTGATGAATGTTCAGTTTTCTTCCTGACAATGGAACTCCCAGATATTTAAAAGGTATACAACCTTTTTCATATCCAGTATATTCAAATCAGCTGGTCTTTTATATGATGTGCAACTCCATCAATATAAATAGAACTCTTTTCTGCACTTGCCTGCAACCCTAATGCATTTGAAAACCTCTTAAAGGTTTCCTTTAATTTAGAAACTGATTGTATGTCACCCCTGCAAAACATTAGCAGATCTTCAACAAAACAAATGTGTGTCACTCCCAACTTCTTGCACTTTGGATGAAACTTGAAGTCATTTCGCTTAGCTAGTTGATTCATCTCCCTTTGTAGATACTCCATTGTGATCACAAAGAGGTAATGAGACATTGGATCTTCTTGTCTTATGCCTCTCTAGCAGGAAAAGGCCTAGTCAGTCCTCCATTCAGCACTAGAGAATAGGACATTGTTATCACACACTCCATTATCCATGTCATGAATTTTCGAGGAAATCCAAGATCTGTGAGAATACATCTAAGAAACAGCCAGTCCAATGAGTCATATGCCTTTATTAAGTAAAATTTTAGGACACATCTTGGAGATAAGTCTTTCCTATTATAACCATTGAATAGTTCATGGCTAAATAGTATATTATCTACAATGCTCCATCCTTCTGTGAATGCAGATTGTGCTTTCCCAATGATACCATCTATTAACTTTTTTATCCTTCTGGTTAGAATCTTGGAAATAATTTTGTAGACAGTAGTACAACATGCAATAGGTCTATAGTCTTTGACAGCTGTAGGAGCAGAAACCTTTAGTATCAATGTTATGGTAGTACAATTCCATGCTTGCTTCATTTTACTTGTTTGAAAGAAGAACATTACAGCATCATATACATCTTATCGCACTTCTTTCCAATGCTTTTTGAAGAACTCTACTTGAAATCCATCAACTCCAGGGGCTTTATCATTTGGCATATCTTTCACTGCTTCATCAACCTCTTCAGATGTCACTTCTTTTATTAGCTCGTGTTGCTGTTCCAATGATAAGCACACTCCTTCTTTGATGAACTTTATATTAGGACAAAGTATTATCCCAATGTCAGTTTCCATAAGCTGCTGAAAGAAAGTGATGAATTCTTTTTCAACTGCTTGAGGTTCTGTGACTCTAGCTCCAATATCATTATACACAGCAGTAATAGAGTTTTTGCTTGCTCTAATTTTCAGTTGTGCGTAGAAATATTTGATTTTGAGTCCCCTAGTCAATCCAGCTTACTCTTGCCTTCTTTTTCAAATTTCTTTCTTCCATTATATTCCATTTCTCTAGCTCTTACAATGTCTGCTTTTCCCTCTCTATTAGTTCCTGATTGAAGGGTTTAAGTTTTATGATCTGAGTATGCTCTAACTGTTGCCTTATTTGACTCAATCTTTTCTCATAGTTTTTCATCTTCTTGTTTAACCCTTTTGCCTCAACTTTCAGTTTTTGTAACTTCTGCCAAATGGTATCCATAGGGTCATTTCCTAACTTCTACTTCCATATTGTCTTCACCATAGGCTTCAAAATCCTTATGTTCCATTGTAACCAAATACAACTAAAATGTCTTGGGATATATATTCCTCCTTTCCATATTTGGATTAGTGTAGGTGAGTGATATACACCCCAGGTTCTAGATAGTCAACTTCCACATGTCCATAATCCTTAATCCATTCAAAGTTGCCAAAAGCCCTGTCTATCTTATTGTATACCATGTCATCTGCATGTTTCTTGTTATTCAAGTGTAGAAGCATCCCTTAGTATTCAATTGGGTCAGTTGCATAGAGGCAATACAATCCTTGAATTCTTTCACCTCACTCATAGTGACTGGTTGTCCTAACCTATCTTCAGTGGTTAGAACATTGTTGAAATAACCACTTATGAACCAGGGAATTTGAACTTGTCCCTTTATTAGTTGAAAATCACACCATAAGCTTGCTCTATCTAGTAGTTTGTTCATAGCATACACTACTGTTAACATTATTTGGTATCTAGTAACTGAATCACTTACTTTGCAGTGAATGAATTATTCATGACTTGAACAATATTGACTGAAAGGTTGGTCTTCCATAGTATCAATATTCTACAATTCTACACCTTTGTATAATTATAACAGCACCCCCAATATGTTCCTACCTTATACAATATCTTTTTTGCTTTTATTTCCTTGACTCTAGTTTCTAAACATCCTAAAATGTCTGCTTTCAATACTTTTTGCTTATGGGGCTTGTTCAGCTCTATAATGTTCCAAGTGCTAATGATCATGGAGGATGTTGTCTAGGGTCTTAATTATGTCCCCATCTCAGTGCATAAGTTTGGGCATATTCCTCTAACACTCTGAATCTCTTTGCATTGCTAGATTCAACAATTTCACTCTGCTGCTCTATAGAAGAATGTTATTTTAGTGCCCTCTTTGTGCATCATTCTTTTACTTTGGGTTGTATCAGCTTTAGCAGTCTGCTTCTTTTTTTCCACATCTACTGGAGGTTGAATTTTAGTCACCTACTCATTCTTCTCCTCCTGATCTGGTTGTTCTTTCAGCTTCCATTCCTGAACAATTCTCCTTCTTCTACCTCTATTCCTTCTCTTAGGAGCTTTAAATTTAGTATCACCTTCCTGTTTACTCTGATTCCAACATTAAAAAGCATCATGGCCAAAAAGCAAACAGTCATTGCAGAATTCAGGCTTCCATTCACAAATGATGTCGTGATTCTTTATACCAGTATGAGTCATTATTTACAATTTCTTAATCAATGGTTTTGTTATGTCAACTTTCACAAGAGCCCTTGCATAAAATATTTTGTTCAATTCAGCTGTGTAGTTGTTTGTATGCATAGGCATACCTATAGCACTAGCCACTTTACTTAAGGCATCAGCAGTCCAATATCAAACTTATAAACTAGGAAAGTGAATCCATAGAGGAACGCTAGTGATACATTGAGGATCAAAATGGAAATCTCTTTCCCAATTTTGTAAAATTAATGGCTTATTGTGGTATGTATATGGACCTGCTTGAACAACTAAATCCCTATCCTCCATAGTTTTGAATCTAAAAACATAATAACAATCATGGTGGTATAGAATTTGGGATTTAGTGAAAATTCCAAGATGTTTCTACATAACTCACCATAGGTTTCTCGTACGGAGTGTCTCCCAGTACATAGCCGATTAGACCATTTTCCCAGTAGTCCTTCAGCTCGCGTACATCATCTTCCTCTATTTGAATGACGGTTTTTCCATCCCCATGACATGGTGGAATATATTCCAACCTCATCCCCATCTGGGAGTTTCAACTTTGTTGTCGAAGCTCCTTTGCATGTACGGGCTTTTCCACCTTTTTTCCTTCATTTTCTGTAAGATCTTGGTCTGGACTATGCTTTGAAGAACTAGCCTCAGAGAACTGTGGTTGTTTCGGAATCGTTGGCAGCTTATGCTTGCATTTCTGAGCTTCTTTTGTTGGATTCACTATTTTACTATTCCATTGGTCACTGTTCTTTCCATAGTCTTCATTTAGATCAATTTCCTCCTCAATTAGTCGAAGTCTATCTAGTAAGAAACTTCCAAATATTAACGGAGTGACAGTCTGGATCATCAAGTTCACCGACATAGTAGAATGGGTCGCCGGAGTAGTTCGTTTTCGTCGCCTAGCCATCAATAGTGCATGTTAGCCTGCCTTAACTTATCGTGCAATGAGAGAATTTTTCTGTGAAGGAACATATGAAACTTTTTCCAACTCCAAAGATCAAATTTCCAAAGTCTTTCTCTTATTTGGGATGTGTTAGAGTTCCCTAAGAGTCTCAAACGGACTCCGGGAAGTGCTCACACCCAAATATATTGCAGAATTGAGCCAGAGTGTAGTGTGGAAGGGCCAGCCTCAATTGTCCCCTTTTTAAGATTTCTTTCATTCCCTAACCCAATCTTTACTAATCGATGATAAACAATATTTCCATAAACCTAAGTTGTACACGCATGCATATACATTCCTAAAATACCCAAGAATCATACCTCAATAACTCATCCTACACTCTAAACTCGAAATTAAAACCTAGGGCATAGAATCTTACCTCTTAGATGAAGAACTTGCAATTGGGTTCTTTGATTCTTGAAGATTGATGCAAGGTTTGGACTATTTAGATGTTGTGTTCCTCCTTATCTCTCTAAAATACTGTCACCTCTCTCTAGAATCAGTAGGAAATGACCCCAAATGAAACCCCAAAGGTTATATATTAAAATGGGGTCTGGTTATGAAAATAAAAAAATAACCCTCCGATTTCAATTCTCCTATAGCAGAATGCACCGCAGAATGGACATGTTGGCCGTAGAATGCACTGCAAAATCGGTTCCCAAAAAGAGCTACACTGGTTCAATCTACGGTCAAAATGTGGACCGCAGAACGAAAATGCGGACCGTAGAGTAAAAATGTGGACGTAGATTTGACCTGACACAGGATCGCATTTTCCAACCTTTGGTAATTTCTCTAGGAATGTCCAAATGACGAACGTATTGAAGCGTTGGAAACTAGAAAAGAGGGGATTATGATACCCTAGGAGCGTGTCAGAAAGATGGGTACGCAAAGTGAGTAATGGTTAAATTCTCTGCCACAAGCCCTCTGAAGCGAGGATGCACACTGCTTTAAATAGAATCACTTTTTCGAGAAAATACGAGACAACATAGGCATAAGAAAGGGGCTTAGCTTAGGGGGCAGCTAGACAATCAAATATCAAGCACATAAAAACTTATACATAATTATATATGCTCTTTTGAAGTGGAGCCTTGTGCGAATCCATTTGGAATTTTGGCCTATTTCGAAAATTTCCCATTTGGCATAGACCTAAGCTTCTATTTGGACCTCACATCACTTACAATAAGACTTATACTCATATTTACCAAGTATAATTGATGTCCACTATGTTAATAGTGTATAAATATATTATATAAGCCTACGTGACACTACGAAATCATAAATTACTTAGCAAAATTTTCCGAGGCCTTACACCATCCTCATACGCGATACCACTTTTGCGGTTAATATGTCTGCTTCTACGGAAATACCCCCCAGGCCTCACCTTTAGCTTCTACAACTTAGTCTCCGCTTCTGCGGTCCATTTCCGCATAAGCGGAAATACCATATGGCCGCAACCATAAACCTGCAACAATACTCCAAACTCTCGTTTTCACCCGATCTTACCCAGAGGACCCCGAGACCTCAATCCAACGTACTGACATATTATATTACCTTATTCAAACTTGCTTGAACCTTCAAAATACTCTCGTTAAGACCAAAATACTAAAATATCATCAAATCAAAGCCTAATTTCCTAAAAACTTCTGAATTGCACATTCGATCAAAAACCTAACCAAAGCACCTCCGAATGACCTGAAACTTTGCACACATATCCAAAATCACCTAACAGACCTACTCCAACACTCAGAATCTCATTCAAATCTCACCAACCCACCGAATTTTGCCAAAATACTAACTTCGCCAATTGAAGCCTAATTCTACACCAGACCTCCAAAATCAATTACGATCGCACTCCTAAGCCACAAAACATTTTCCGAAGCTAACCAAATTTTTAGAATTCACATCCGAGCTCTCTAACTCAATAGTCAACATCTGGTTGACTCTTCCAATATAAGCCTTCCTTAAAGAGACGAAACGTCCCATTTCCTACCAAAACAAAATCAATTCAACTCTAACGCCACCAATGTCAATTATGAAATATAAAGAAGAAATAAATGGGGAAAATGGGGCTCAAATAATTGAGATGGAGGGTCGGGTCGTCACAAACATATAAAGGCTCAAACATGCCTGCACAACTTAAGACAGATAGTTTAGCATATCTTGCACATACTGACTATGGTATGATTAAACTTAAAAGGGTGAGGTAGACTGATTTATTACATATTTCAGATAAAAATTCTGAATCAGGTTTGCCCGCTAGTTGTAATCTAAGAAAGTCTTATTCAATTTGCTAGTTTACCTTATGGCTAGCCTAAGTGTTGGATGAAACCTGTTGGCATGATATCTATTAGAAGTGCAAAAAATGTATACTGATTTTAGAGAATAGTGTTAGTCAATTACAGGACCATAAGTTCTGCAGATGTTAAGCATTGTTGCTACTGATTTTAGACTTATAAGCGAATGAGCAATTCAAATTTGGTTGATTGCTCCTATAAGCATGTGTTCTAGGCATTATTGATTTTAAAACATTTATAGTTGAAATAAGAGTGCAGAAGTCCAATAGACATGTTATCTAAAATGATGTTTGTTATTCAAACCTACAAACACATTTTCCTAGTGACATATGCATAAGCAGATTCAGGAAGTCCTATATAGATATTATCTATATGATATGCAGCGATTGGAAATGACTTATAGACATGTTCTCTATATAATGCAGAAATGAAGAAACCTATAGACATGACTTCTCTGTGAAATGTAGAACTTATAGATATAATATCTACAAAATGCGCGAATGCAGAAACCTATTGACATGGTTTTTATATGTAATTCATAACCTATAGACATAGTTCTATATGAAATGCAGAAGTGAAAGCTGTAAGCAGCCTATGAGTGCAAAAGTATAATAATTCCCTATGAGCATGATATCTACCCCTTTTTCACACATGATTTACCCTCCCCTTTTCGCTAACAACCCCAATAGTTATTACAAGTTATTACAGCCCATACTGAATAAGAAAAGGCAAAATTACATCAGAAAATTAAAAAAATTACAACGGAGAGCCTGATTCACACTTCCTGTTTGAAGTATGAAGTAATTCAACTCCAAAGATCAAATTTCCAAAGTCTTTATCTTATTTGGGAAGTGTCACAGTTCCCTAAGAGTCTCAAATAGACTCCGGCAGTGCTCACACCCAAATATATTGCAGAATTGAGTCATAGTGCAGTGTGGAAGGGCCAGCCCTCAAGTGTCTAAGTTCTGAGGGAACTCAAGGTCCAAAAGCAAAGCTCACAAGAGGGGGAGGAGAACATAGAAGCTAAGAGAGAGAGTGTAAGTGAAGAGAGGGGATTTTGGGAGGAAGCAAAAATAGGCTAATGGTCATACCCAACAATTGGAAGTGATGGCACACCCCACCAACCTATTAGGCCACATTGTTTGGGAGTTAGGATCCCCCAAGGGATCAATTCCAAACATGAGCAACAACTTGAATATTGCCATGTTCTGAACTTCAACTCAAAGCACATATAGGGGAACATGGGTGTACAAATTCACAGAAGAAATATATGTTAAAAGATTGGACCTTGGGCCTAACTCACCCCAAAATCTAGCTTATGAGGTGAGGATTGCCCAAGCCATATAAGAAGACCAAGGACCTCAAATCCCTCCGATGTGGGACAACTCAACACCCCCCTCACGCCCAGACCTTTGGAGCGTGGACAACATAAATGGGGGCCCAACATTGGTAACAATAATTGGGATGGGTCTGGCTCTGATACCATGTGAGAAAGCACGGGAGAAAATTATATTTGATATTAAACATGATACAATGAGCCCTATATATACACTTAAACTATCCTACTCCTAATGCATATTGGATTAGGGTTATTTTACTAATATTTACATATTCTAACAATATGCAAAGAAATTGACATGCTAATAAAATTGAACATAGATAGTAAAGTAAACATGAGTATAAAGGCTGCAAAAAACATATTGGGATGAGGCTGAAACCAAAACTAGAACATGCCTGTTTCGGGGAAACAAGAAAAGGAAGCAGTAGTCTTAAAAGCCAAAGTGTAAGAAAGTAGTCAGAATAAAATGAGTTTTAGAAGAGAACTATGAGATTGTAAGTGTCTCAAGTGTGTAACGTGTGTGTGTGTGCAAAAGTGCAGAAGCGTCGTGCCCTTTTATAGTGTAGAAAGCAAGCAGAAATAGCTTAGAAAATAGTTTAAATATCAATTACACAAAGTTTCCCTTTAATTAAGGGATTCTGATTTCAAACAGATAAGATAATTAAGGAAAGAGATCAATCAAACACTTTTTCAAAGCAGTACAAGAAGGGTATATACATAGAGGCTTATTTAAGGACAAGTCTTGAAAGTACACGGTTTGTGCAAATAAGGAAAGGGAGTCAATTAACAACTACTACATCAGAAATTGAAGATTTTGTATGATAAACCAAGTCAAACTGTTGGGAAAGACTTTGACTTAAGGAAATCAGCACCAATCAATTAGACTTATTAAAAGGAATTCTGAATCAATCACAAGTTGGAAAACCCTTTTGAAGAAAGATACCTCATATATAAAAGCATACAGACACATTAAACGTGAAGAAATTTGTCGTGATATTCAATAGAGGAGTCTACTGTAGGAGAATCAGAATTGTGTGCAAATGAGAGAAATTCACACTTAGTTCATACACTCAGAAATAAGTCTGAAAGAGTTAAGGGTTCTCGAAAAGAACTCTAGTTCGATCATATGACCAAACTCAAAGGAAACCACCCAAATTCTAGGGTTTTTGACTCGAGTCAAATACATAGATGAAGAGGTGAGATTTCTTTTCAGAATCTCATGACATGACGAGCAAATACAATAGAAAATTCAAAGAAAACAGAGTGATGAAACTAACTCAAAGCAAAAATGAGAGAATGACATGGTAGTAGAAGAAACATGTTTAAGAAAAACCTTTTGGAAGGGGCTTAAATAGAGTTCAGTAGAAGAGAAAACAATAATACTTAAGAATACAATAGAAGATATAGCAGAAGGAACTTAGTCATGGGTCAGAAGAGAGAAGAAAGATAGTACAACACTTAAGAAAACAGTAGTGGAAATATGTTTAAAGATGTCTTTTAGAAGAACTCAAACAAAGCTCAGTAGAAGGCAAACAAAACTTAAGAACTTAGTAGGAAATACATAATAGAAGAACATAAAATACCGGAAAAGTATAGCAAAGAACATATAGGAAAACACACCAAGATAAATATGCAAGCATGGTCTAGAAATACATTAAAAAAAATGCACAGAAGAATCATGTATAGTGGTAAGAAAGCATAAGAAAGCAATAAAAGCACATGCGTGACAAATACACACAAAGAAAGGAAAAGAAAAGTCGGAGAAACATTTTGAACCTTACAGAAAATCCTAAATCGAAGAGAAATGGTTTTAAAAGATAATTTTTGAATGAAAAATTGGGGAAAATTATTTAAAAACCCAAGTAGAGCACAGATATATGACAGATCTAAGAAAAATCATAGAGAACATCGAGTAGTCAAGGTCGTAGAGGAACTCTAGAATGAGCAAGGCTTGGAAAAAGGTCCGATCTGAGTTAGATAAGTCAGAACCAGGCTCAAAACACCATAGTGTGTCGGAGCTGTGCCAGATATGGCCATAGAACCTTGAATCGGCAAAGACCTGAACGGACACCATCGAGGTCAGACCTCGAACCTTCAGACATTAAGTTTTTAAGAGCATTGGTAGATGAGTTTAAGCCATCCATGGCCTACTCCATTGATTCCAGTGAGATTGAGGTTGAAGATAGTGAGAGAGGCTACGGTTTTGAGAGAGTTCGAGAGAGTTTGAGAGGAGAGGGATTCCAGAGGCGGTTGATAGAAGAGAATGACAGGATTAGGGTAGTCTTTGGGGATTAAAAAAGGGCAAGGAATGATCGTGGTCGTTGATCAAAATGATCAACGGCCTGAATTAAACAAAGGGGCGGGGCGGGTTAAATTGGTTGATTCGGGGCCAGATTGGATTGAAGTTAGGTTGGTCCATTAGGAATTTGAAATTGGGTTAGTTAGGGGGATCCATTTGGGCTATAATTGAAGCAAAATGAGGCCATATTTTCAATAGCCAGTTTTTCTCTTATTAATTTATTAAAATAGTAAAATAATATCAAAAACAAATTAAAGATACTTAATCAATGAATAATATATAAATATTAATTTCAAAATAATTAAACCAATTTTATAATTATAAAATGCTATTAATTCTTAAAATATGTTAAAATTGCAATTATATGCAATTTATATTTTAAAATATCAAATAAATTTAAAAAATGTATAAAAATTAACCTAGGTGTATTTTGCTATAAATATGAGAATAAAATAATTTATTCACCAAAATAATAATTTTGGGAATAATTATTGGTTTTTGTACTACTAAAATGGGTAAAAATCGATTTTAAAAAAACTTTTAAAAATTAAACAAAATATTAAAACACTTGGGCATACTTATATATGATATTTTAAAATATTTGCATGTAAAAGTACATAGGAAAAAATTGGGTATCAACAAAGACCTCTTATGAACTGTTGAATGGAAGAAAACCCAAGCTGACTCACCTAAGAACATTTGGATGCAAATGATATGTTCTCAACAATGGAAAGAGTCAGCTTTGTAAATTCAATGCCAAGAGTGACAAAGGAATATTTCTTGGTTATTCTTCTCAAAGTAAGGCTTACAAGATATATAACAAGCGGACTAAATGTGTTGAGGAGAGTGTCCTTGTTATTTTTAATGAGCCTTAACCATCATTTGAGAATAGTGCTCACGAAGATCAAGATGGAGAACCCTTCCTCGTTCCTCGTGAAGTCATCAACATGACAAATAGAACGACAGATATGATGAGTCAATTATAGGAACCAAAAGAAGACAACGTTGCCTCATCTTCAACGGAACCAAGCACCTCAATTACAACCAGTGAAGCTGAAGAAAGGGTGGTTAATGCAGTAAAGGGAACTCCATTAGCACCTGATAGAAAGATAGAGGAAAATTAGCCAAACATACTTTCCTCCTCCCAGAATGAACCTTGGGCATCTTAATGGAAACACCAAAACTCTCACCCTATACACAACATCATCACTCCTCTAGATTCTGGAGTACAAAGCAGGTCAAGAGCTATAAATTCACTTGCCTTCTCAACCTTTCTCTCTCAGATAGAACCCAAAAACATCAAGGAAGCCTTGAAAGATGCAGATTAGATTATAGCCATGCAAGAAGAGCTGCATCAGTTTGAGAGAAACAATGTGTGGCAACTGGTACCTAAACCCCCAGATTGGACCATTATAGGAACCAGTTAGGTATTTTGAAACAAGCTCGATGAACATGGAATAAGCACAAGGAACAAGGCCAGGCTAGTGGTCCAAGGCTACAATCAGAAGGAAGGGATTGACTATGATGAAACATTTGCTCCAACGGCTCGCATGGAAACTCTCAGAATTTTAATCGGTTTTGCATCTCATATGGAATTCACTCTGTTCCAAATGGATGTCAAGAGTGTATTCTTGAATGGGCTCCTTACGGAAGAAGTCTATGTGAAGCAACCCCTAGGGTTTGAATATCATGAGTACCCTGAATATATGTGTTAAACTGGACAAAGCTCTGTGCGGTCTAAAGCAGGCTCCTCGAGCTTGGTATGAAAGACTATCAAAGTTCCTCTTAGAAAATGGTTTTAACAGAGGAAAACTTGACAACACTCTTTTCTGAAAGAAATAAAAAAGTATCCTGCTCATTGTTCAGGTTTATGTTGATGATATAATTTTTGGAGCAACAACTGTGAGCACGTGATTTTTACCCTAAGCAAATCATTCCCAAAAATTAAAACAAAATAACTTTTTCTACATTTTTACAATTTTTGTGTCATTGTTTGATAATTGTTGCATTTAAGTTGTGTGTGTTAATCCATATAAAATACAAAAATAGTATATTGGCATTTGTAGGAGTTAAATTTTTCTCTTTGGTTAATTAGGATTAGTAAAATAAGAAAATAACAAAAAATAGCATTTTCTTGTATTTTAGTTATTACTCATTGAATTGGTTGTAAAATAGCTTTTAAATAATTTTATCAATTAGCTAGCTTATTGTTAGAATTAAATTATGTTTTTATTTTAATTTATTACATTTCTTTTACAATATTGAAAATTTCAACAACAAAAAAAGAAAGCAAAAATGAAATAAAAATGAAAATTTTGAATTAAAAAGGGTAGAAGAAGACTGATTATTGACAGTCTTGTTTTGGGCCAGATCTTTGGGTCAATTCCCAGCCCCAACGACCCCAAGACCCGTTCTCGCCCCAAGCCCAATTCCCCAAATCCGGTCCAAGTCTGTTGAGAGTAAAATGACGTCGCATGGCAAGATATCCTTTTAATCTTGACCGTTCACCACCTAAGATCGACGGCCCAAAAGCTTTGGTTCATTTTGCATAAATATGTAATAGCATATGTGTTAATTTCAGAGACATGAGTCGTCTACCTTGTAACTAACCCCCTCCTTCGTCTCCGATGTCACTCTGCCATTGACTGCCGCCGGAAATCGTCTCCACCGGCGGCGGACTCCAATCGACCCCATAATTATTTCTTCTTCCCCGTTCCATCCCACCATTAGCTTCTCCCAAAACCAAGCCTAAATCCTAAAATTTCAAATCCAAGAAACAGTGAAACACCCTAATCTTCCCAAACCTTATGAGATGGATACCAAAGGTTCCCCTGACTTCCATTTTCATGTTTCTTCAACATAAACTCTGCAAATCGCTTTTGAAGTTCATCGAACCGTGGGACTAGGGTTCGTTTGTTTTGGGGCTTGTGTGAAGATTTTGAAGCCGAATTGGTTTTCCATTAATGTTATTAGTTTATTTAGGATTAAATAGACTAATACCATTAACCGGATTCCAATTCTGGTAGGTTCTTTCCGTGGAGAAGATTGAGTAAGTTTTCTTTAGTTTCTTTGTTTGTTAATTCATGTTTTATTTTCTCTCTTTGATTTAGTTAATTACTTCAAATAATTAGCTTAATTCTCTAAGTTAATACGTTAATTCTTTCTTGTTGGTTCTACTTCTGTTTA
Organism: Nicotiana benthamiana; assembly: GCA_034376525.1. NCBI lineage: Eukaryota > Viridiplantae > Streptophyta > Magnoliopsida > Solanales > Solanaceae > Nicotiana > Nicotiana benthamiana. The sequence goes on along the minus strand of CM067331.1, from coordinate 10,094,342 downwards.
GTTTGAATCGTTTTTAGTTTTGAGTTCTAATTTTGTGTTTAGTCTTTCTTTCTGGTTCGTTTATTCAATTTTAGTTTGTTTTGAATTTTTGTCGACGTTCATGTTAATTTTAGATTGCGCTTAATTTTATGCTTAATTGTGTGTTTAATAAATTCTGACTTCTCTTCTTTTCTTCCTCTGATTCAAGCTCTTTTTCAATCTTAAGTTAATTAGTCATTTGCAAGCAGACTTTAGTGTTAATTTTAGTTTAAACCTGTCTTAGATGATTTTAGTTAGTTAGCCTTTATTAGTATTATTTATTTCTTTATAGATACGTAAATTGGTTATTGTTGAGGGATAGTTTAATTAGGATTGAATTTGAACTAGGTTAAAGGGTTGGGTTCAGTTAGTATAGGCTGTAATCTTTGGGCTGTTGGGGAGGCGGTAGTTTAGGCATGGAAAATGGCAGTATCTTGAAATATAGTAAATTCAAAATAGGGGAGGAGTAATTTAGAAATTGCTTAGCGAAAAGAGCATCCTCGATGCTTCTAAAATAGGGTAAAATTGTATCTTTCAGCTTTTTAGTAGTACTTGGGTAGCAAGTTAAAATTATAAGGTTTTATATAAAAGAAGGGGGGACTGATTTGCAATCCCTTTTTGCTGAATTTTCATTTCTTCTTTGCCTATAAAAAGGCATCAAGTGTGTTGAGGAAGGGTCTTCAGTTTTTCAACCCTAAAACTCCCATAGAAAATCATTTTCTTTTGATCTTAGCTTCAGATTTAGCTTCAAATTCAAATCAAAAATTAAAAAAAAAAAAGCAGATATCTCCAGAAAAACTAAAAAAATGAAGTATCTACTTTTTTATTGAAGTTTTCAGTCGGTCAATGGGATTTTAGCTTTCAAACTATGTTTCATATGCTTGGGTTCTAAGGGTATTGGTCTGTTTTCAATTATTGGGTTCAATCCTACTGTTGTTCCTACTGCTGATTCCTTCTTCTTCTTATATATTCATATCCAAGTACACTTCGAGAATTGGTTGATGTGGCATCTTTTGTTGAAAATATGAAATGAAATAGGAGCCCCCAAAATTCTGATTTTACTTTGTTATTATACATGTTTTAGATGATTTTGTGACTTGGTCAGTAGTATATTGTTGGTCTTGTAGGCGTAAGTAGAATTGAAAAACTGGACAATATAGGTTGTGATTTGAACCCTTTTGGATTTTTCTAATTGATGGTTACTTTGCTGTGTATTTAGTATAATTAACATATTTCAGCTTAGCATTTTCCTGTTAAAATTTGACAATCAGAAGCAGTTTGGAAGTTCATGTCCAGTTCGATTCTGGGCTGAGCATGTATCCAAGCAATATTTAGTACTATACTAGTTAATACAATGGATTAGTAATCAATACTAATAATTTGCTAAAATGACTGTGCAACATTAGCTCGTTAAGTAAGTGGAGCGACTGTGCATAACTGTATGTGAGCGAGTTGTTAAGTTGAACAAGTAAACGCTGGAGTATCTCATTGCTATATGGTAAACACTCAGGGGGATTGGAATAACTGATGTGCAAATAATTATTAGCCTGCACTCCCAGAGATTCGATCCTTCGACCCTTTAGGCCTGACCTGTTCTCACTATGGGGTATCGAAATACATGCAAGGACTTGGGCGTCAATCTTGGATCACACGTTTGGCCCAAATGGAGCTCATTTAATTGTACTCACAGGGATTCTAATTTCCGACCCCCCCCCCCCCCGTTGCCCCCAGTTCTTTGTATTAAAATCTTTGGGCTCGCATCTTGGCCCAGCCCTTTAATTCTTCTCATTGATTTTTAAGTGGTATTTGGAATTCGGTTTTTGAGTTGGGTTGTGGGTTTTAAACTAAAAGATTCATCCTTTTTTTTGGACCTAGACTTGAACTTAAGGCTCGAGTTTTGAATATATTAATTAGGATGTTTCTATTAGAGACAAAAAAAATCCAAAAATAGAATATATAGTTATCTTTTAGTTTTATCCTTTAAAATAAAATGATACGAGCCTCGCCCAATAAAATGCAAAATTATGGGGCCCTCAATAAAGGTTTTTAAAATAGTTAGAAAACCTGAAGGACCGTTTATCGAATTTCACGGCCCTCCCAAATGATCACAACGTGTTAGACTCTATCAGGCACGACTTTAATAAATTACATTCCTAAATACGGGTGGGAATTTCATGCGGCCCAAATCCAAATCCTAAAACATTGAATAGAGTGTGTCTAGGATTGCGGGTTCATTTCATGCAGCGCAATCCGAAAGCACATTTTAAACGACGTTCACTTTCTCCAATAAATATATTTAATAAAAGCGGTGTAAAGTAAAAATGGCACATAGGCTCTTCATGTAATAAAGTCATATAAAAGCTAAATGCAACAGTTGAGCGACCGTGCTAGAACCGTGGAACTTGGGAATGACTAACACCTTCTCCCGGGTTAACAGAATTCCTTATCCAGATTTTTGGTTCGTAAACTGTAAACAGAGTAATCTTTTTCCTCGGTTCAGGATTCAATAGGTGACTTGGGACACCGTTAATCTCCCAAGTGGCGACTCTTAAATCTTAATAAATAAATCCTGTTCTGATGGTCCTTTAATTGGAAAAACTCCATTACGCCCTTTTCGAGGGGTGTATAGCGAAAAGGGGGTGTGACGACTCTCGCGACTCTGCTAGGGATAAGAACTCAGAAAGTTTGGTTCAGGGTTCGGAATTCGAGCTTGGAATAATTGTTGTGTTTGGCTTTATCTGATTTTTTCACATGATCTGTGCCTAATGTGCTAATTGACTAATTTTACCGCTTTGATATTTTGTGAATTGTATATAAACTATGTCGAGACCCATATCCTCTATAAGTATTCTAAATCATGAAGAAGGGTGTACTTCGTATGACTTCTTTTCTGTATAGTTTCAAATCCCAATTTAGAACGAGGTTTGGATAAGTCGCAAAGCCGGTGAAGCTTCTGTATTCCCGGATTGTTGCCTCCCCCTCGGCTCGAGTTGTCCGCTCGAGTAAGCCAGGTCTAGAACAAACACCCAGATTTTGAACCCGGAATAACTCAACCACATGCCGGAATCCCTAGTAGGAACGCTTATTTGCACATGTGCATTTTGACTCAGGGGACTCAACACATGGGTTGGGTCCGTCAAGGGCTAGCAACCTGAAATGAAAAGACCATCCTGATGCATCCTACTTGTTTTCTGTCCATTTATTTGTTCGGGCTTGCATGTTGACCGGCTTTTGAATCTCAAGAATGTTAGAAAATTTAAAAAAAAGGGAGAAAAAGAGAAAAAAAATGGGAGTTGGAGAGTTAATTGATTGTTTTAGAAAAATCGATGCCCAAGTACTGTCGGAACTCTGCCAAAATTCTGAGAAAATATAAAAATGTTTTATTTTTAAAAAGTTGTTTTATTCCAAAAGAGTCCGTCACTTTTTTAGTTTGTTTTGTTTCCGAAAATGGTAAATAAAAAATAGTTTGTTTTGTCATGAGAAAAGAAAAAAAGAGTCTTGATTTTTGTTCTTCTTCTTTCAAAATAGTTTATTTGCCAACGAAAGAGAAAATAGGTTGTTTTATTGTTTGTTGAAAAGAAAAGAAAAAAATCTTGTTTCAAAAGCAGTATTTTGGTATTTTACTTGAAATACAAAAAATGAAAATAAAAAAGAGTCTTGTTCTAAAAAAGTTCAGTTAATCTGCCCGAACTACCCATGGTTTGATTCTCACAGGGCATGAAATACGTAGGCAACCCTCATCGGGTCCAACCTCCCCTTTACAAAAAAATATATAGCCAAGAAAATACCAAAATTTTAATTGTCGTCATAAATAAGTCGGATAATGTTGTTTATGTCTAAAATAGCCGAATGTTCCCGAAACGGACTCCGTAAGGCTGAATTTGCATAAATGGTTGTTTTGGGTCAATAGTGATTTTTGACAGGTTGACTACACAGCCTTAAAATCTTCGTTTAGGAAGTGCTGCAAGGCCCTGTTTGAAAATCAAGTCTTCCATATTCGAATTTTAAAACACACAAAACAACATATAAATAGTTTTACTTTTTTAAATCAAATAAAAGTTTTTCTTTTTCTTAATCTCCTTAATAAATGTGCAGGATGAGTACAAATTAATTTGAACCGTTCTCAATCTTTAGCGAGGTCCCTTTACAGCTCCACATATGGTGGAATGATTTGGGAGATGGTAGTAAAAAGATAGTGGAAAGAATTTTGGGAGGTCTCCTCACTCTGTTGGATATCAAGCCAAGAACAGACGTCATTGAAGCTTTAATACCGTTCTGGGATCCAACTCGTAATGTATTCTGCTTTACAGACTTTGAGCTTACACCTACACTAGAGGAAGTTGCGGGTTATGTAGGTTTGGATGGATAATTGAGGGGACAATATTTGCTTTCACCTAGCCCAGTGTCTCTACACAGGTTTTTGAATTTGCTAAACATTAGTCGAAATGTGCAAAATGATGATTTGTCAAAAGGCTATTGTGCACTTCAATTCTTATATCAATGGTATGGTACTCATCGGGGTTTAAAAGAACTGAATCTCGGACTAACTCATGATGGGGACAGAAACAAGTGGGAAGCAAGACGTACTTTGGCATTCCTAACGAAATTTCTGGGAATCGTGGTTTGTCCAAGCAAAGATAAGAAAATAGAGATAGGCCTAGTAGGAATGGCCGACAGTGCAATAAAAATGCCTAACAGTACTGTGGTCCCTTTTGTGTTATTTAAAATCCACCGAGCCTTAACTATGTGTCGAGAGGGAGGTGATTTCTTCCAGTGTTGTAATCTATTACTCCATTTATGGGTGCAGGAACATCTCTGTCATCTGGTAGGATACATCAATCATGGGTTGACTGGAAAAACCTGCATCAGTGGTTTTGAAAAGCGGGTGATGGGCGTGGTATTCCCTGAAGGTGTCGAAGCATGGCTTGCACGATTGAGGTCATTGACACCTAATCAAGTCGAATGGGAATTTGGATGGTTTCCTGATACCGAGGCAATACACATGGCGGCTGAAGAATGTCATATTCTTTTGATGGGAGTTCGCAGTGTACAACCCTATGCTCCTCATCGAGTATTGCGCCAGTTAGGAAGATTTCAGACAATCCCCACCGATGAGGATCTAGCAAGCATGCCATTGAGTTAAGCCCAGGAGCCACATATCCTGAAAAGAAAATTCGAAAGCTATGGAATGAATGTAGATTTCTCGAGTCAAAGACCATGGTTAGGAAACGAGCTGAGGGAGAAGTAGACCCGAAATACAATGCTTGGTTTTGAAAAAATGTTCCAAATTCAGAGACCTGCTAAAAGAGCCCACGTCTAACAATTTACGGACGATTCACAAGAATAGTGGGGCTGGTTGGCAAAGGAAGAGAACTATCGGGCTGAAATTGGCAAATTAAAGCAACAGATTGCAAGTTTGACTTTCGAGAACAGTGTGCAAGCTGCGTCAGACCAAAGTGAAAAGAATATAATGGCGCAAGAAAATGAGATGCTCAAGGCTCAAATACAGCAGATGAGGGTAACCACCAATAATAAACAAAGGAGTAGATCAGATGAGAGACTCATAAAAGGTTTGAAAAATGAGATGAATGAATGTCGAGACGAGTTGGAAAGATCTGAGAACATCATGGCAGAGCTCAAGGCACAATGGGCTACAAAAACACGAGAGCGTCATCAATATTTGAACCAATTGAAACGGCATCACAAGAAAATTGTGGCCGTCTTAAAAAGAAAAGTGGTCGCCCACGAGGGAAAGGTGGTTAAGCAGGCTAAAGACTTTGAAGTGGAAAGTGGGCATTGCTATGACTTATTGGCCCAGATGGAGGTAGAAGTGTAGCAGTTGCTGAGTCAGCACCTGCAAGATTCTCAGGCCCTGAAAATATGCAATAATAAGATAACACGACTACTCATAGAAAAGAAGCAAGCCAAAGACAGGATCAGAGCATTGCTCATTCCATTTTGAGAATATGCTGGGCATGTGAAGATATGACTTATACTACCTTTGTCTCAGCCGTATTGATCTTTGTTAAACAAACTTTGAATGAATTAGAGCAGCTTGAACATGATTCGGAAACCTAGGTCCGCGTCGAGGCCAAATGACGCCCCGCAGACACCTAAGTTTGAGTCTTTAGAGTATGCATAGTACATTTCTGTAATTTTCTACCTTTTGAGTCTGTCTTTCGTTATCTTTACATAGCAAGAATGTTTGTGGTCTTGGGGTCCGTGTTTGTTTTGCTTCTGTTAATTTCATCCTGCATGAAGTGTCTAGTTTGTAACAGCTTATTTTAGCAATGATTTAAAATTCCAATTTTTTTTATTATTATTATCCTTTATTTTCTCATTTATCTTCACGAACTACGCATGGTATGATTCGTGCGTGGTCACGATACATAGGCAATCTCCATAGAATTCGATCTAAATCCAAAAGAAGAAAAAAAGAGAATGAGAAAGAAAGAAAAGAACGGAAAAAAAAAGAAAAAAAAAGGAATGAGAGTAAGGAAAGAGAGATAAAATATGAAGAGCGGAAAAACAAAAAAAGAATAGAATATGAGAGAGAAAAAGAAAGAAAAAGAGAGAAAAGAGAGAATTAACAGAAAGTTGTGACGGAAATAATAAAAAACCAGGATGACGCACGCAGTCGAGGAAAGGCATAATAGCAATGGTTAAATTTATAGGTACATTCATGCCAACGTGCGGTTACCCAATCCGTTAAAGCCTAATCACTAATCAAGTTGTGTCAAAATGTGTGAGTACAGACAGGTGGTTAGCTGATTCGGCATTCTAGCAACTCATCTGTACAACACCCGGTCAAAAGATAAAGCAGATATGACTGGACAGGATGCATACATCAGTATTATGGATCCCGCAAATGAAGCGGAAGTAATAGATGTGGGTACTATGAAAGATGAAATGAGGAAACTAAAAGCACAAATGGCCGAAATGCATCGGGCATGGCCTCAGGGGCACCTAACACCATCATACCCCGCCAACCCAACCTATATCCCACCTCTAGCTCAAGCTCCGGAGCACACCACTCTCCATGCATCTTCAGCTTTTCCTTATCCCACCTAGGGTTATGGTACCACGTCATATGCTCCTCAAGCTCCACCACTCAAAACCCTCCTCCACCCATGGTTCCAGTCTTTGTGGCACCTCCCCAGCCACATTACACAGATCCTCCAGTGAGCCACTGTTTCAAGCTCATGATACTCCATATTATCCTTCTGAGCCCAGTTTTAAAGCTCCTGAGCCATATCCTTACACACTCCAATTTGAAATCCCGATAGAAGTTGAGAAACCCGTCAAGAATCCTGAACAAGAAGAAGTGATCCATTAAGTGAAATGCTTGGAGCAATCATTTAGGAACATGACGGCTTAGGCAACCAAGTCAGTGTTGCATATAAAGATTTGTGCCCTTTTCCGGAGATCCTGTTTCCTGTAGGGTTTAAAATGCCCAAGTTCAATTTGTACGAGGGCCAGGGTGACCCGGTGGTCCACCTTAGAGGTTTTTGAAGCAAAATGAGAGGGGCTGGAGGAAAAGATGAATTGCTAATAGCCTAATTTGGGCAAAGTTTGAGCAGGTCCGCGCTAGAGTGGTACATGAGACAGGACCCTATTCGATGGTATACATGGGATGAGGTGGCACAAGCATTCATCAGCCATTTCCAGTACAACCTTCAGATAGTCCCCGATCGTCTGTCGTTGTTGAAGTTGGAAAAGAAGCCCGCAGAAAGTTTTAGAGAATTTGGTTTCCGCTGGAGGGAACAAGCAGCCATGGTTGACCCTCCGATGAGGGAGAGATAGATGGTAGATTACTTCTTGCAAACATTTGAACCTACCTATTTTGGTCATCTAGTGACATCTGTTGGAAAGTCATTCAATGAAGTGGTGAAAATGGGATCCATGATTGAATCATGATTGAAATCCAACAAAATCTTGAGTTATTCGGCATTGAAAGCAACCACGTATGTCATCCAAAGTGGTACTATTGGTGTGCTCGGAAAGAAGAAGAAAGAAGACGTTGCCACGGATGAAGCTAGTACCTGGTCCAGCCCTCACAACCCTCCGCCTTAATATAACCAACCCATATCTCACCACCCAAATTATCCATATACCCTGTATATCCCACCGCAACACTACTATCCACCACCTGAACCACCATTTGATGTCCACCACGCCCAGACATACACCCAGTCTCTGGCGCACCTGCAATGGTGTGTGCCGGCTCCCCAAAACACGTATCCACCTACCCAAAACACATATCCACCTCCACAGAACACTTACTCACCTCCCAGATCTAATAGAGCTGGAACTGCATTTTGCCCAAACCAAGCTTTTAGAAAGGAGAAGGCCCCAAAACAGAAGACATTTACTCCGCTTGGAGAATCTTACACCTCTCTCTTCCACATATTGAAACAGTTGGGAATGTTGACCGCAATTGAGCAAAAAAGACCAAACCCCCTCATAGAAACCTGGACCATTCTATAAGCTGTGAGTATTTCTTAGGGATGCCGGGGCACGGTACTGAGAAGTGTTGGAAATTGAAGAATGCGGTGTAGGAAATTATTGATAATTGTCGTATTGAGGTACAGGCTCTAGAGGCGCCAAACATTAATCAAAATTTGTTGCCAGCACATCACGAGACTAACATGATTGAGCTGATACATAAGGGAGCATAGCCTAAAAAGCCCTCGCAGACGGTCATGATGATTCGTTCTATTGATTCCAAGGAGATAAAAAAGGCAGCTGAGGTAAAGCCAGCAATTCAGCCTGAAGAGATAAAAGACAAGACAGTGGTGGTAATGCGAAAAGGGCCATTTGTAGACGCAAAAAAGTCAGAGCCAGCCAAGTTATTGGTACCAGGGGCATCATCTGGCCCGTGGTTGTTGTGAAAGGGGCCTGCGTAGAACTGATCATCATAAAGCCGGTAGTGCAATTACCCATGGTCAATAGCAAAGTCGTACCATGGAAATATGACAAGGTGGTAGTAACATACAAGGGGAAAGAAATTAAGGAAAAGAGTTTTGAAGCACTAGGCTTAACTCGATCGGGATGTTGTTTTGACCCCGAAGAGTTGATAAAAGCTAAGGGCACTAAAGACAATGCAGCACTAGTTATGAAGGAGGTGACAGAAGAAGAGGCTGAAGAATTTTTAAAAATGATAAAGGCACAGGATTATTCTATTGTGGAACAACTGAGAAAAACTCCGGCTGAGATCTCATTGTTATCATTATTGATCCACTCGGACGAGCATCGCCAAGCTTTGATGAAAATATAGAATGAAGCTCATGTCCCTGACAAAATTTCAGTCAACCATCTGGAAACAATTGCGAACAAGATCTTCGTGGTGAACGGGATAACATTTTCTGATAATGAATTGCCCGTGGAGGGCACGGAACACAACAAGGCTCTTTACTTAACAGTCAACTATGAAGATTCGAAGGTGACTCGGGTGTTGATCGATAACGAGTCTAGTGCCAATATTGTCTGTTTTCTACCCTGAACCAATTGAATATTGATGATGATGGGATCCAAAAAAATAGTGTTTGCGTTCGAGGGTTTGACGGATGAGGAACTGACACGGTGGGGGATATTATACTCGAACTGCTTATTGGTCCAATCGAATTCACTATGGAATTTCAAGTGCTAGATGCTGCAGTATCTTATAATCTTTTGCTGGGTCGACCATTGATCCATGCAGCTAAGGCAGTGCCCTCCATGTTGTACCAAATGGTCAACTTCGAGTGGGACAGACAAGAAATTGTGTTACATGGGAAAGATCCCACATGCGATGTAAGTGACGCCTTTGTGCCCTTTATAGAAACTGATGGTGATAAGGGGCCATGGGTATATCAAGTCTTCGATGCAATTCCGATGAACCGAGTGCCCGAAGGTAAAATCATTCCACGTCCCAGGGTAGCGGTTGCGACTGTCATGGTGGTTTAAGAGATGTTGGGTAATGGGTTCGTGCTAGGGAAAGGTCTGGGTGCTAAGCTTCAGGGTATTGTTCAACCTTTTTCTTTGCCCAAGAATCTGGACACCTTCGGTTTAGGGTTCAAGCCAACAGTAGCAGATATCATATGGACTCGTAAGTTGAAAAAGAAAGCTTGGGTTCTTCCTAAACCAATTCTGCGCCTGTCCAGGTCCTTCATCAGGCCGGGTGCCAGAAAACCGCTATTGACAAAGGTGTCGGGGCCATTTATTGGTGTAGAGGAGAACTTGGATAAAGAGTTAGAGAAGGTATTTTCTGAGGTGAACATGGTTGAGGTGGGGGAAGGGTCAAACAAAGTAGATATCCAATACATCGGATCATGTGTTAATATCAACAATTGGGAAGCTGCTCCTCTTCCAGTTCAGAGGGAGTCGTGGTAGTGGGTTTTGCTTTCCTTTTGATTCACCTGGATTATTACATGATTTGAAATTCAGTTTTTATGTTCCATCCATTTGGATGAGTTAAAACCCTGTTATCTTTACATTTAATTAAATTCAATTTTCCTTCTTCCTTTATACCTAATTCCGTTTCAATTTTTCTTTTCTTTCTTTTCCTTTCTGTACAGTTCTTTTATGCTGATATCAATGACATGACATGCATGAGGAATCTTCGGCCCAATTTAATAAGCCAATCTAACTCAGAAATAATAATACAAGAAATCGAGTGTGATGACGAAGTGGAAAGTTACAATGATGAGGCCTGTGAGGAAATTAGTAGGGAATTAAGTTATTTTGATGAAAAGCCCAAACGTAATCTAAATGACACAGAAGCAGTTAATTTAGGGGACCAGGATAACATGCGGGAAACCAAAGTAAGTGATTATCAAGAGCCACAACTCAAGGAGGAGATAAATAAAGCATTGGTTGAATACAAGGATGTTTTTGCATGGTCATACGATGATATGCCGAGTCTAAGCACCGATTTAGTGGTTCAGAAATTTCCCACTGTTCTGGCGCTCCCTCCTATCAAGAAGAAGATGAGAAAGTTCAAACGGGCATAAGTGTGAAAATCAAAGAAGAGATTTACCAAGCAGTTTAATGCAAGGGTCTTTTAGGGTTACACGATATCCCACTTGGTTAGCTAATGTTGTGCTTGTGCCTAAGAAAGATGGCAAGACCAGGGTGTGTGTCGATATTCGGGATCTTAACATGGCAACTCCAAAAGATACTTTCCATTGCCAAACATCCACATACTGGTTAACAATTGTGCCAAACATGATATTGGTTCTTTTGTAGATTGTTACGCGGGTTATCATCAGATTCTAGTGGACGAGGAAGATGCAGAAAGACGCATTCATCACACCGTTGCGAACGTACTGTTATCCGGTCATGCCATTTGGTTTGAAAAATTCAAGGGCAACCTATTTGAGGGCCATGAAAACAATATTCCATGATATGATACAAAAGGAAATTAAGGTATACGTGGATGATGTGATCGTGAAGTCTAAACAGCAGTCCGACCATGTTATAGATTTGAGAAAGTTCTTTCAAAGGCTTCGCATGTATAATCTTAAGCTCAATCCTACAAAATGTGCATTCGGGGTGCCATCTGGGAAGTTGTTGGGGTTCATAGTCAGTCGTCGGGGTATTGAGCTAGATCCGTTGAAGATCAAATCTATTTAGGAATTGCCACCTCCAAGAAACAAAACTGAGGTGATAAGTTTGTTGGGAGGATTGAACTATATCAGTAGGTTCATTGCTCAGCTCACGACCACTTGTGAGCCGATTTTCAAATTGTTAAAGAAAGACGTTGCAGTCAAATGGATTGATGAATTTCAAGAGGATTTTTATAAAATAAAGGAGTGCTTGTCGAACCCACCCGTGTTGGTCCAGCCAGAACCAGGGAGACCTTTAATTTTGTATCTTACGGTTTTGGATAATTCATTCGGCTATGTACTAGGGCAGCATGATGTTACATGAAGGAAGGAGCAAGCTATCTGCTATCTCAGCAAGAAGTTCATGTCATACGAGGTCAGGTATACTCAACTGGATAGGACATGTTGCGCCCTAACTTGGGTGGCACAAAAGTTGAAACATTATTTGTCATCCTATACTACTTACCTCATATCTCACTTAGATCCATTGAAGTATATTTTTAAGAAGCCTATACACACAGGGAGGCTTGCAAAGTGGCATATCCTGCTTACAGAATTCGACATCGTCTATGTGACACGGACTGCAATGAAAGCACAGGCATTAACTGATCATTTGGCTTAAAATTCAGTCGATGAAGATTATGAACCTTTGAAAATTTATTTCCCTGATGAGGAGGCAATGCACATTGAAGGACTGGAACAAGTTGGAAGTCGAGATGGAAACGTTTCTTTGACCGAGAAGCAAACATGAAAGGCGTAGGAATAGGAGCGGTACTCATTTCTGAAACAGGTCAACATTACCATATTACTGATCAACTTCGTTTCTATTGTACGAACAATATGGAAGAGCATGAGGCGTGCATCTTAGGGCTGAGATTGGCTGTAGATATGGGTGTCTAGGAAGTCCTGGTCATGGTTTACTCGGACCTACTGGTACACCAAATTCAAGGAGAATGGGAAATGCGTGATTTAATGCTTATAACTTTGTCAATGGTTCCACTCTATAGAGTTCAGGAACATTCCAAGGATTCATAATGAAATTGTCGATGCTTTGTCTACTTTGGTGTCCTTGTTACATCATCCGGACAAGGCTTATGTGGACCCATTGCAGATTCAGGTCCTTGATCAGTATGCTTACTATAATATGGTAGAAGAGGAGCTTGATAGCGAGCCTTGGTATCACGATATCATGGAATATATCATAAGAGGAGTATACTCGGAACAGGCCACCGGTGACCAGAAAAGAGAAATTTGGCGATTGGCAAGAAGGTTTTTCCTTAGTGGAGGAGTGTTATATAAAACGACCCCAGATTCCGGACTGTTGAGGTGCATGGACACAAGGAAAGCCACCTCTATCTTGACTGAGGAACATTTGGGAGTATGTGGACCGCATATGAGCGGATATGTCATGGCAAAGATGATCCTACGAGCAGGTTATTATTGGCTTACAATGGAGCGGGATTGTATCGGTTTTGTGCGTAAATGCCATTTGTGCCAAGTGCATGGAGATTTGATTCATTCTCCGCCATCAGAACTACATACGATGTTTGCGCCATGGCCTTTTTTCGCATGAGGTATGGACGTTATTTGACCAATCGAACCGGCAGCGTCAAACGGGCACAGGTTCATTTTGGTAGCTATAGACTATTTTGCCAAGTGGGTAGAGGCTAAGACATTCAAGTCTGTAATCAAGAAAGCTGTGGTGGATTTGGTGCGTGTGAATATTGTTTGTCGATTTGGGGTATCTAAAGTGATCGTTACAGACAATGGGGAAAACCTCAATAGTCATCTGATGAAGGAAACCTGTGACTAGTTCAAGATAACCCATAGTCATTCTACGTCATATCGCCCTAAAGCAAATGGTACGGTTGAAGCAGCTAAAAAGAATATAAAGAAAATATTGCGGAAGATGGTGGAAGGATCAAGATAGTGGCATGAAAAGTTGCCTTTTGCATTGTTGGGGTATCGCACCACCGTTCGTACATTGGTGGGAGCGACTTCTTATTCATTGGTAAATGGAACCGAGGCAGTAATACCCGCAGAGGTAGAAATCCCGCCTCTGCGAATTGTTGCAGAGGCTGAGATCGATGATGACAAATGGGTAAAAAGTCGCCTTGAGCAGTTAAGTTTGATTGATGAAAAGAGATTGGCATCAAGTTGCCATGGTCAACTGTACCAACGAAGAATGGCAAGAGCATACAACGAGAAAGTGCGCCCGAGCAAGTTTGAAGTCGGACAGCTAGTGCTGGAGGTGGATTTTTCCTCATTGGGCTGAAGCAAAAGGAAAATTTACCCAGAACTGGCAGGGGTCATTTGTAGTACCAGAGTGTTGTGTAATGGTGAATTGTATTGACGGACGTAGAACGAAAATGTGTAGAAATGGACATCAATGCCGACACGGTCAAGAGATATTATGTATTATTTCTTTATTTCTGAATGTATCTGTTTGTATTTGGCATATTTTAAAGATCTAAATGACGAAGGTGTTTTGTTCTGCTATCCAAACACTTTTGTCTCATGTCACCCCCTTTGAGCCATACATATTTTTCATACCCTTATTTCGGAATCAATGGCACTATCAAGAAACACAGGTGCCGAACATAAAAGAAAGAAAAGAAAAGTAAAAGAAAAAATAAGAAAGAAAGAAAAGTAAAAGGAAAAGAAAATGAAAAAAAAAGAGGGAGAACAGGAAGAAAAGTAAAGAAAAAGGAGAAAAAAATATAATAATTAAAAGAAAATAAAAGGGAAAGAAAAAAAGAGAGAGAAAAAGAAAAGAAAAGAAAAGAAGATGAAAAGAAAGATTAACAAAACAACAAAGGTAATTATGATAAAGTGAACTACGTTTGACTTGATCCCGAAAGGGTACGTAGGCAACCTTACTCCGAGGTTTAGTCATACCAATATGAAAATCCAAAAGTCCCCATGCAAGAAACTGGGGTAGAAGTTGTGATGGTTTTGAGAAATTGGATTCCGAAAGTTGTAACCCATTTTTGAATTTGTTTTGAGCCTTTTATCCCCTTCTTTTTAACCCATCCAAAAGCCTGTATTACGTTCCAAAGAAAGACCTTCTGATAGATTTTTAAGAAATGCTGAGTCAACAGGTAGCAGTAATTCATGGGAGTGGAAAAACTCTGGTTCAAGAAGGAAAAGTTAAAAATGACAAAGTCTTATTGGTGAAAACTTTCACAAACACCATAAGGCGACGCGTGTTAAGACAAATAAAAATGAGAATCTTATTGGTGAAAACCCTCAAGGGCACCTTAAGGCAAAAGTGAGTTGGAAAATGGCAAACTGAGAAAGGCCTGTTAGTGGAAACTGCTTCGTGGCATCACCAGTTAAACAAGGTTAAGGTTTGGATAAAGTCAAGTGATGGAAGTTTTGGGCAATGAAGTAGGACAACTGAGAGCTTGTTAGTTTGGTTGATTGAGCCGATTAGTCCGAAATGCATGTCATGACCATTAGTGCAGTTGTTCTGGTCAGATAAGTTTCTTTCCTTTGCTTCATTTTTACAGCCATCTGGTTTTGGATTCTTCTTATCCTTAAGTCATAAAAATCATTGCATTTCATTCTTTTTTGGGGGTTTGTTTTTCTAAAATGTTCCAATGTAAATTTTGTTCAATGCAAAGGGGAAAGTATTTCAAAGCCCACTACCAGCTTTCGAAAATAGTAAAGCATAATGTGGTCAGAGCATGTCAAAAACAATGTAATGCAAAATGGAATAGCGAGAGTTACGGAAGTTCCATCGGCAGAATATTTGGAAAATGTTGTGGGAAATGTGAAGGCTCGGGAAAAAGGGCTAGAAAGGTAAAAATAACATTATGGGTACAAAAGCATTTAGGTTGTCATGGATTGGGGAACTTGAAAGTCAGTCAGAGAGTCAAGCAGTTCCGGGTCAGTTTGAGGAAGTCAGTCAACACAAAGCAAGGCAGTGGAAGGATTGTTCGGCAAGAATGCCATCAACTCACCACCATATTTTAAACTAAAAAATTTTGGTGATTGAAATAGGGGTAGAAAAATTGTTTATCCGGAGGAATTCTCTGTGAGGGTAGAGCAGGTATTAATCAAGTTTAACCGCAAGTGTGACATGGTTGAAATACAAGAAATGAGGAGTAGCATAGAGAGAGGTAAGTTGTTTCAGGTTCGCATTTTAAAGTAAAATTGTAAAGTTTTGAAGTGGGGAGCCCGCCCCAATAATAGAGGCATACATTTCGGTCTTTAAATTTAAATTTTGAAGTGGGGTGCTAATCGGGTTGAACTAAGTCCGAAGAAAGAGTGGGCGTGACACTAATAACCCAATAGTATATCGTGGTCGAAATTCCTAAGGGAGCTTCAAGTTGGAGATGAGTAATTGTATGTATTAGAGGTGCGTTCTAGCTTCAAATTGGTCTTCTCTCATACTTGGGTTTTTAATATAGTTATATACTACAATTATAAACTACTATTATGGACAAAAATTAAGCTAAGATGATTGATACTATATTTAACTAATAAGAGAGAAGCACTAAGGTCGTGACACTCACCTAGGTGGATAATCATTGAGTATAAAATTCTAACACAGGGATGCTAATTATGGGGAAGATGGATAACCGTTGCACTTTTAGCACTCGCTCTCACACCTCTCGGTAGAGAGAAAGATTTTGCCAATTGACTCTCTCGAGACCAATTGGGTAGGACAATTTTCCCAAGCAACACAAGGTTCAAGTAGGGTAATTACTCTCTCGAGGTTTAACCCGTTACTTGGGGCTACCATTCTCATGGGTCCATCCCAAATCCTTTTTGGGTTGAATGTGAGGTCATAGACTCTCTTTCTCAAGAAGAGTCAAGACCCACTAAGCTTGACTTAATATTTGCAACCATCAAATCAAAGTGAAAACATACACACAACCCAAATACCAAAAACCCAAACAACATCGAAGTATTAGGCAAAGACACCCATTAATTACCCACACTGGGTTGAGTTATAACCCTAGCTAATGGGTTTAGCTAGACGTTGAAGAAGTAGAAAAAGCAGAAATAATGAAAAAGATGAACATAATCTTTAACTATATGCTAAATCTACTCGAATCCACTCTAATTACAAGAGAGGTTGCCTAAAATAGGCTAATATAAAACCTCACGAGCGCAGATACTGTTCAGAAACATGGAAATACTTAACCTAAAACAGTAAAGTGTTCTATTTATACTACTAAGGAAAACTGGAAAAAAATACCCCTGAGGGTCTGGTGCTGACCGCAAAGAAGTGGCGTGCGGCCGCATAGGGCATGGTGTCTTCACTTTAGTTGCATCTGGATAAGAGATGCGGACCGCATCAAAATGCATCGTGGCCGTGTAGTTCTTGGCAAGCAGACCGCATGGTAATGCATTGCGGCCGCGTAGGTTGGATCAAGCAGATCGCATGAAACTGATGTGCGGCCGCACAAGAGGAATTTGCAAAAGTGTTGCTTCTCTGAACTTGTGCCCACACGGACCGCCTGTTTTTGGTACACGTCCGCGTGGATCTTGTGCCTTGAATCCTAGCCTCTGAATCTTCATCAATGAGGACAGCATAAAAATGGATGCGGCCCGTGTGGGTTTTCCCTCAAAATGTCATCTTTCTGAACTCTTTCCCTGCGGCCGAATCCGCAAACAGGCGGACGGCGCAGGAGGTAGGGTAGTTTGATAAGTCACTGATCATTCCTACGCGACCGCACACCAAAACAGTGCGGTCCGCGCAAGTTCTTAATTCCCACTTTTTGTCATCTTCTTGTCACTTGGCAGGTTTCACTCCTTCTTGAGCCGATTTGTGATTTTAATCATCTTGTCGCTCAAACCTGCAATCAAGCGCAACTTGTAAGTAACTCAGGACTAATCAAAGGCAAATTATGCTCAAAGCTAAGGTACAAAGGGCATAAATCATTTATAATTCACAGTTATCAACTCCCTCAAACTTAAATCTTTGCTTTTCCTCAAGAAAATAAAATGATACACACCCCTCAATTAAAAATGACCCGGTAATTCTTGTTTGCCTTAAAGTAACCTCAACAACCCTCACTTGGGACTAACAATTGTCTCCAATGCAAATGCATCACTAACAAATTTAAACTTTGCGAACTTGAGGATCAAGTGTGACAAATGAGCCTCAAGAGTTGACACATATCATCATGGAGCTTTTTCTCAAGTACTTTGGTAATTGTGGAACCCAAACGTGTACATCCTCGACTCTCCCTAAATGAACCTCACCTTTCTGAATATATGCACACAAATAGAGGTGGAAAGCTCTCTCACTCAACACTCACAAAGAAGAGACCCTAAGTCCGATTATAAGTACCATATGCTTGCCCTTCATGTAAGTATACACTAATGTAGATTTTCCTTAATTCAAGATCATGTAGGGCTTTTGGGGAATCATTGGGAAGGCTTTTGGGTACGGGTAGGATATACAATTGTTCACATGAGTGTACTCTTCCCTTAATCGCTTCTTTTGATTCGTTTTGGAACACTTTCTTGACTCAAATATGCAATTCACCTCTTCAAAGGGGATGAAGAGACACATTATCACTCTTTCTTTTTGCAAAACAACCCTTTTTCTCCTTTCTTTTCTACTTTTTCAACCTTTTTCACCTATTTGTTGTACTTTGATACCTTTTTGATTCTTATTCTCTTTTTGACTTCCTTTTCTTTTGTCTTTTTTCTCTTTTCCATTGTCTTCCTTTTCTTTTCCTTTTGTACATTATACCACTTTGTTTCCTTTCTTGTCTCCCCCCCCCCCCCCGAAACTTATGCAATTGCCAATAACCAAGGGAATATTTTTGGGTGCCAAGAGAATGTCTAATTGAGAACGGGTATAGATTTGTAGATTGGTGTATGAAAGAATAAGGATTTAGGCTCAAAAGGGTGAACTAGGGATCATTATATTGGTAGGCCATGAAATAAATCTAGATAACACTTTGGGATCAAGGAGAGCCTACAATCATATCTCAAATCAAGTTCCACCCACGATTTCGCCTCAACAAATATTCGGGGCAAGTTATAGACCATCGGCTCGGCACTTGGGCTCACAAATCGAGTTCTCATGCCACATACACTCAAGGATTGCAAAAGACGTAGTCGAGGGCCCACAATAACCTTAGATACGATTTAATCACACAATGGCCCCACACGACCATATGATAATTGCTCTACCAACACAAGAGTCTCAAGGCCACAACTTTCACCCTCCTAAACACAACTTGATGTCTTTGACCATAAAATCAAAGGAAAATGTGCTAGGCCCAAATGAGACTTTGCCTAAGGTACTCTTAACTACAAAATTCTTAAAAATCAAAAAGAAACAAAACAAAACTAACTTAACCAATAAGAAAGTTGTCACGCTATCTATTATTGGGAAGAGTCACCCGGTTCACACAACATTCTACCCTTGAAAGAACCGTGGCATTAAGAAAACCAAGGGCTTATTGCAACATCAACCAAAACCAAAAAAGAGGTTACAAACCTAACTTTGCGCTAAAACGAAAAAATATACGAAAATAATGAAAATAACAAGAAAACTCAAACGAGAACCAAATGAATATATACATCGGAGAAATAGAATATACAACTAAAGGAGTTCAGAATTCAAAATTATATATAGTTACTGAAAGTAAACAGTAAGTTGTATATATACAGTCATCCAAATCAAATAGTAGGGCCACACTCCCATGAATAAAAGCTAGCAGTGTCCCTAATGATAACTATCAAATAAAGAATAAAAATAGGGGAAAGGATATAGAAGTGGCCCTCAAGCCTCATCAACAGCTATCTGTGGGTCAATGGCTTTTGTGACCTCTGTATCGGCCGGGGCCTCCGACCGTTCCCCAGCCTGCTGCTGCTGTGCTGCTGGGACATCAACTATCAGCTCCTGGGTGGCTCATCTCCCACTAGTGCCGCCGGTGGCTCAATGTCTGCAATACCGAATGGGCCCTCCGGAGCTGGTGCTATCTCAATCACCACTCCCTCTATGCTCGGGAGCTTCCTCTTATTTCGATGTCTTCTCTCCTCCACCTGTGGATGTGTTGCTACTACCTCAACACTAGGATCCCCAAATAGCAAATCTAGGGGCATCTAATCGGCATGGAGTCTGTCAACATCTTTCCGCAACTCTTTCACTGACTCCCTTGAGACCCTATCTTTTCTGATCTTTCTGTCCCTTGGCCAATTCTTTCAGTGCCTTGTTGTGCTCCCCGACTTCTTTCTCCAATTGATCCTGCTTCATCATTATAGCTACCTGGTTTTCCAGGATTTTCTTCAAAGTCTCCTTGATCGAAGTAGGGACCTCAACCGTCACTGGTGCCCTCTAAGCCTCAACAGTCGTAGTCAATGTTGACAACTTGGATGTCACTGCCGACACCCAGTTGTTCAAACAAACAAGAGACTGAGACAGCTGATGAGCGGTGAATCTGTGAGTCTTGGATTCCGGGATTACCGGCTCCGGAGAAGTAGAAGGAAGGGCTGAAGATGAGCCTGGCTGCAATGCCTCAGTGGTGGGCTCTGATGGAAGCTCTGTTGCAGCTGGCTCTTCAGACTGGCCAGCTACAGTAGAGGTCGAGGCTTGACCCTTCTTGGTGCTCTTGGGTTTGTCCAGGTCCTTTTGATCATACCATGAGTAGGAACCCACCGGAGGCACCTCAATATCATAGTTCTTTTTCTTCACTTTCATGTCACTAAAGTACATGGTCAAAGTGTAGGGAATGGTTAGTTTTGCTGAGTGTCATGCCCCATCTTGGAAATTACCCTCTGCATGATGTTACCCACATTTAACGGGAAACTCGCCATAATGAGGAACCTAGGACAACACGCTCAATTGGCACAGAGTTTTTATGAGTTGACGGGTCGAGTCTGTTGCACACAAATGATAACCACCCTTTTTCTTCAAAGTTCAGGGTGTTTCTGAAAATCTTATCAGTGGCTTTAGCCATTTAGGAACTATACCTGCAGCTGCAATAATTCCGGCAAACCACGGGCGAACCTCTTCTTTAAGTGCCAGTTTCTCCAGATACTGATACTCTTCCTCCTCAGCAAACCCCAGAAATTCATTCAAAGTTTTCCCATAAAAAAGAATCACCTTATCCCTTACCTTCGTTGTTGTTGCACCCTTTACCATGTGGTGGACGGTTCTATAGAATTCCTCTACCATGTGATCGTTTGCCATATCCACACTCTCTGTAATGAAGCCCCAACCCTCTCTCGTATGGAACTGAGCATGTACGTGATGGTTGTGAGGGAGAAAATCAGCCACAATGAATCTCCTCTCAACTATCCGCTTCCTTTAGGGCCACCATGTTTTGTACATGTGAATGGCGACCTCATTCACAAATCTGTCTTCCCACACTTCCTTTTTTATGGTTCTCTCGAGCCCCCCAATCTGTGTCTTTCCACCTTCACCCTCCCATGATGATGATATATTGGGGGAGGTGGAATATTCTTCACCAGCTTCTTACTCAGCCCCGGACTCATCAGACGAATCTCTGAGTATTGTGTTTACTAGACTCGTGGAAGTGGCCACATTTTCCTGCGCATGCTTAGGAGATGATGATGATACTGGCACTGGTACCTATATGGCCATCTGTGAGGATATGAACTCTAGATTCAAACTCCGGGAGGGGGCATACTCACTGCCTGAAGAATGAGAGGTGGCCCTGTCTACCTCCCGTATAATCTTTCTAGTTCTCCTGATGTCCTCCTTTTCCTTGGCGGAAAGTTTGAGTACTCTCCAAATTGTCTTTTCTTTAGGGGCCCAACCCCTCACGGGTTGTTTGTCCTTACCCCCACGTTGTATTTATTTACCCTTTGGAGGCACTGTCTGCAAAAGAGTCACATATAACATTGTAAGTGAAAGCACAGAAGAAATACACAGTTGAAAGATCAAACAATTGAACAACTTGTGTTGTAGACAAGGATGAGGCGAACTGCACAAAAAGGTCATGCGGTCCGCACATGAAAAGTAGCCTCAACATTCAATGCTCAGATCAGGTCACGCGGACCGCATCATTAGGGCTCGCAGCCGCACAGGGATGTCGCGGACCGCACAGAATTGGTCGCGGTCCGCACAGGCCAGCACCAAAAATTCCAACTCTATGATAACAGGCCACGCCATCCGTCTGGTTTTTGACTACGGCCGCACAAGACAAATGCAAAAATTTCATGATCTCTGATAAACCAGCCATGCGGTCCGCCTGGTTTTGGATCGCGGATCGCACCAAAGTGGCCTTGCGGCCGCAACAGAGGGTGCCTTAGGAGTTTGGCAACTCACGCGAACCGCACAAAAAGGTCGTGCGTCGCGTAGGGCAAACAGACTGGGTAGGGAAATTTTTACATTTAAGTCCACACTTCAACATGAAAAATCCTAAGTTTTGTCCCTACTCAGTTATTATGAGTTTATGCCCATACTTGAACAAGAGAAATAATAGAAACTAACCTAATCAATTTCTAAAATGGAAAAATAGAAATTAAGAAGTTACACTAAAAAAATGTAATGATAATAGATAAGAAATTCACTAATAATCAACAAAAATCATGGAATGTTACCAGGAAATAATGGGAATGAGATGAAGTGCTAAAGTGCGTGGATGAACAATACAGAAATAGCTTCAGGATGAAATTTTTCTAAAAGGGTAAAAGGATGCCATAGACGTCTATTTATAGACTGCCGTGGGGCCCAGTACTCACCTACCTTTGCCTCCGCTCAAAAGTGGCGTGCGGACCGCGTAGGATTTTTTCACCTTGAACTTGATGCACATTTCACACGCTGTTCGCCTGGTTTTGTCCGTGGAAGCGTGAGTAAACTTCAGAGACTTAACTTTTCTGGCCATTGTCACGCGGTCCACCTGGTTTTATCCGCGGCCGCGTGAAACATTTATCAGAGAGTGGCCATTTTTCACCTCTTCCATCACGGACCGCACAAAAGTTCCATGCGTCCGCGTGGTTCTTCCTTGAGCTAATTCTATCAGTCAACCAAGCCCATATGAACCGCACTGAATTGTGGTGCGGCCGCATGGGCACTAGACACATACTGTGCATTTTCCATTTATTCCTTGCACTGATTTAATCCTATCCCTCCAACACTCCACAAACTATCAGCTCAAAAATCCTATTCAACAAAAGAAAAACAAAGAAAACGAAAAGACATGGGTTGCCTCCCACGAAGCACCTGATTTAACATCGTGGCACGACTCGTGTTACCATCACGATCATTTCAAGTGAAGAAGCGCCACCAGATGGCTATCATCAACTTTTCCCAAATAGTGCTTGACCCTATGCCCATTTACCCGGAACGCTTCATCATTCTTGTTTTGGAGGTCAATAGCACCAAAAGGCGCAACACCTACCACTTCAAAAGGACCGCTCCACTTGGATTTCAACTTTCCCTGAAACAACCATAACCGAGAATTGAAGAGAAGAACCATATCACCAACTTTGAACTCTTTTCCCCAGGTGTACTTGTCATGGAGATACTTCATTTTATCATTGTACAAGGATGGGCTAGAATATGCATGAAACCGGAACTCATCAAGCTCATTCAATTGTTCAACCCGGAGATTGGCTGTGACATCCCACTCTAAATTCAACTTTCTCAAGGCCCACATTGCTTTATGTTATAACTCCACCGGAAGATGACATGACTTACCAAAAACCAACCGATATCGCGACATACCAATCGGAGTCTTGAAAGCAGTACGATAAGCCCAAAGAGCATCATCCAATTTCTTTGACCAATCGGTCCTATTTGTATTGACGGTCTTGGAGAGAATACTCTTGATTTCCAAGTTCAAACCCTCAACTTGGCCACTCGCTTGGGGATGATAAGGAGTGGTCACTTTGTGGTTTACCCCATACTTGGTGAGCAAAGAATCGAAAGCCTGGTTGCAAAAATGAGTGTCACCATCACTAATTATGGCACGTGGTGCGCCAAACCTAGTAAAGATGCTCTTCTTCAAGAAATCCACCATACTACGAGCTTCATTGTTAGGCAATGGAATGGCCTCAACCCATTTCGACACATAGTCCACAGCTACCAAAATATAGATGTTGCCACAAGAACTCACAAAAGGGCCCATGAAGTTTATCCCCCAAACTCAAAAATGCCGACCTCAAGAATCGTGTTAAGGGGCATCTCATCTTTCTTTGAAATTCCTCCCGCACGTTGACACCCATGACATATTTTCACAAAGTCACTGGCATCCTTGAACAATGAAGGCCAATAGAAACCACAACTCAACACTTTAGACACCGTCCTCGCCCCGCCATGATTTCCACCACATGGCGAATAATGACAAGCTTCCACAATACTTAGTTGCTCTTCCTAGGGAACACACTGGCGAATTATACTATCGGTGCAAATTTTGAAGAGATAAGGCACATCCCAATAGAAGTCCAAAGCATCCCGCTTGATCTTTTTCCTTTGGTTAGAATAGACCTCACATGGGACCCTACTGGTTACCAAATAATTTGCAATGTCGGCAAACCACGACATGTCAAGCATAGAAATCGAGAGGAGTTTCTCATCCGGAAAAGAATCATTTATCTCAAGGCCATCTGAAGGTCTCTCTTCCTCCTCCAAACGAGACAAGTGGTCCGCCACTTGGTTTTCACTACCCATTCTATCCACTATCTCCAAGTCAAACTCTTATAAAGAAGCACCCATCTCAACAACCTTGCTTTTGAATCCTTCTTAGTCATCAACTACCTTAGGGTGGCATGATCGGCATGAATAATCACTTTGGCCCCCATTAGGTAGTGGCAAAACTTCTCCATAGCAAATACAATTGCAAGCAATTCCTTCTCGGTGACCGTATAATTTCTTTGCGCCTCATTCATTGTCCTACTAGCATAGTACACCTGATGGAACAACTTGTTGATTTTTTGGCCAAAGACCGCCCCCACCGAACATCACTAGCATCGCACATGAGCTCAAAGGGTAAGCTCCAATTGGGTGCGGTAATAATGGGGGTAGTCGTCAACTTTTTCTTTAGAAGCCCAAACGGCTCCATGCACTTCTCATCAAACACATACTTCGCATCCTTTTCCAACAATTTACACAAAGGGTTCACTACCTTAGAAAAGTCTTTGCTGAATCTTTGGTAGAAACCCGCGTGTCCAAGAAAACTCTTCATCCCTTTGACAGAGTTAGGGGTGGAAGCCTTGAGATCACCTCTATTTTAGCCTTGTCAACCTTAATTCCCTTCTTTGAAATTTTATGACCCAACACCATTCCTTCTTCCACCATAAAGTGGTATTTCTCCCAATTGAGCACCAAATTTGTATCTTCACATTGGGCCAACACACGATCATGGTTTTGTAGAAATTCACCAAATGAATCCCCAACCACACGAAAGTCATCCATGAAGACCTCCAATATGTCCTCCACCATGTCGGTGAAGATGCCATCATACATGTTTGGAAGGTCGCTGGTGTATTACACAACCCAAATGGCATCCGACAGAATGTGAAAGTAACATAAGGACATGTAAATGTTGTCTTTTCTTGATTTTCCGGTGCAATAAGGATTTGATTATAGCCTGAATACCCATCAAAAAATCAATAGAATGCCCAGCCCGCAAGACAATCAAGCATTTGATCCAAGAATGGCAATGGGAAATGGTCTTTTCTTGTAAACTTGTTCAGTTTTCGGTAGTCCATGCATACCCTCCAACCCTTCACAGTACGATTCCGAATCAGCTCATTATTATCAGTGGTCACTACCGTCATTCTTCACTTATTTGACACACACTGAACTAGGGAGGTCCACGAGCTGTCATAAATTGGATATACCACACCAGCGTCAAGCCACTTGATCATTTCCTTTTTAACCACCTCTTGCATGGCCTCATTGAGTCTCATTTGATGTTCAAGAGATGGTCAAGAATCCTTCTCCAATATTATATTGTGAATGCAAAATGCGGGGAAAATACCCCAAATATCCATCAAGGTCCATCCAATCACCCGCTTGCGCTTTTGAAGAACCGCCAAAGTGGCGTCCACCTGCACGTTAGTCAAGCAAGAAGAAAAATAACCGGCAAAGTGAAAATTAGGACCAAGAAACTCATACCTGAGGAGAGGAGGAAGTGGTTTCAACTCCAACACCGGTGGCTCCTCAATGGATGGTTTGGTGGGTGGAGTCTTGCGATATTTAAGATCAAAAGATAGTTTACTCGGCTTATAGGAATATGAGCCCATGCCATGAAGTGCATTCAGACACTCCACCCTTTCAGGAATATCATCAGCATCCATATTTAAGATCACTGCCTCAAGTGGGTCCTCAACATTCTCCATGGTGCTTGTGTCATCCACTATCACTGCCGTGACAATGTCAACAAACAAACACACATTGGTGCTATTCTGTTGGCACATCGACTTGCATATATGGAAAACCACCTTTTCATCATCAATGCAGAAAGTCAGTTCTCCTGCCTCAACATCAACCAAGGCCTTCCCCGTAGCTACGAAAGGCCTTCCAAGAATAATGGGTATCTTAAAATCCACTTCGCAATCTAGAATCACAAAATCGGCCGTCAAGATGAACTTATTGACCCGAACAAGGACATCATCAATAATACCCAAAGGTCTCTATATAGATTGGTCCGCCATATGAAGCCTCATAGAAGTTGGATGAGGTTGTCCGATACCCAGAGTTTCGAACACTGAATATGGAATGAGATTGATACTGTTAGAAACACGTTCTCAAGGCATTATACTAAACGTGTGTTCATATTTGTAGGTTTTGATGAATGACAAACTATGCGCAAATTGACACATGACGAGGTCCAAGCACAAGCGCAAAATTGATATATAACGAGATTCAAGCACAAGACAAAGATCGAGATTAAGTTTTATATGAGTCGGTATTTAATTGTGATCTTGATCCGACAACTTAAACTCAAGACTTGGCTTCTCTCGTAAAATTTTTTTTAACAAATCATGCATATTTAATTTAGAGCAAAATGATTTTAAATAATGCATATTTACTTTACTCAAAATGATTTTTAAACATGCCTCTAAAATCTGGACTAATATAATCGATTATGTACTTATGATAATCGAATATGTTGAAGTCAGCTGCTTGACAATCGATTGTGAACTTATGACAATCGATTGTGTTAAGGCAGTGAGCATCAGATTTTTCAAATCTGCATGACAATCGATTGTGAACCTTATGACAATCGATTGTGATGAGGCAGTGTCCATCAAAGTTTTTCAAAGCTCAAAATAATCGATTGTGAAGCTAATGACAATCGATTGTGAAGAGACAGTGTCCATCAGATTTTTCAAAGTCACAAAATAATCGATTGTGAACTTATGACAATCGTTTGTGTTGAGGCAGTGTCTTCCAAACTTTTTCAAAGTTATTAAATAATCGATTGTGAACCTATCACAATCGATTGTCAAGAGGCAGTGTCTAAATTGATTTTTCAAGACTGATATATAATCGATTGTTAGCTTAGTATAATCGATTGTATAACTGACCGTTGCCAAAATATTTTCAAATACCGTCAGGTAATCGATTATTGATTTCCTATAATCGATTGATTTAATTAAAACCTGGAAAGGATTTTTTGAACGTTGCTGAGTAATCGATTATTAATTTCCTATAATCGATTGTTTTAAGTAAAATCCGGAAATGATTTTTTGAACATTGCTGAGTAATCGATTGTAGATTTCTGACAATCGATTGTTTTACGTAAAATCTGGAAATGATTTTTTGAACGTTGCCAGTAATCGATTATTGATCTTAGATAATCGATTGTTAAGCGTAAAATCTGGGATTGAATTTTGGAAGAACTGGCAAACAATCGATTGTGGTTATTTGACAATCGATTGTCACAGAGTAAAATCAGCAATTTTTAATTGGCAATTAGGCAACGGTAATACAAAGTTTTTCAACTATAAATACAGCTTCAATTCAGTCTTTTAAGTATAACAACACACAACAACTGATCATACAATTGCTAAAGTTTGCATACTTTATTGCTTATCATTTTCTATTTATTACATAAGCTTTTGAGAGCCAAATTCTTGTCGAAAGTTGTTGCGATCTTGAGCGTATTCTTTTTACTCATATCTACTCTTAAAGGAGTGTCTTGTTTGAGTGCTAAGTGTTTTTGTACACTTGAAGGGAAGTGTTAGTCCCTTTTGTTGTAAGAAGGAACTTGTGTTTCCTTGGTTGAAGTCTTGGAGTGTTGTATCTCCGAGCAAAGGTTGTTGAGGCTTGTGTCCTCAAGTTGTAATGGTTTGTTGAGCACCCGTAAGCTTAACAAGTTAGTGGAAATCTCGAGAGAGTCTCTCGGGGACTGGACTAGCCACGGGTTGTGGTGAACCAGGATATATCGGTGCGTTTGTTCTAATTTATTTACTTATCGCACTTATTTATTTCCTGCAATTTTTAAATTCCGCAAGTTTACGCTAATTTTTATTATAACGCTATTCACCCCCCCCCCTCTAGCGTTAAGCGTATTATCTAACAATTGGTATCAGAGCCCAACTCTCTGAAGACTTAACCGTTTGAGAGAAACATCCATGGCCTCTACACGTGATTCTTTTGCAGGAATAGGTGAAGGACAATGCTCCACCCGACCACCGCTATTCGATGGTACAAATTATACATACTGGAAGGAGAGGATGAGAATATTTGTACAATCAAATAGTTTTCATCTTTGGAAGGTCATAATGAATGGAGAACAAATTCCAACCAAGAAGGTTGAAAATGAATGGGTCCCAAAGTCCGAAGATGAATACGATGCGGATGATATCCGAAAGGTGCAAAATAATGCTAAAGCTATTAATTTATTATATTGTGCTGTAAATGCTGATGATTACAGGAAGATACGGCGAAGCAAATGTAGGACAAGCTGGAAATTACGTACGAAGGTACGGACCAGGTAAGGGAAGCCAAAATTGATTTCCTAACCCATGCATATGAATTGTTTCACATGAAGGAAGGCGAAAAGGTCTATGAGATGTTTGAACGATTTCCAAAAATCGTAAATGATTTACATGCTCTTAAGAAGACCTTCATGGATAAGGAACTTGTCCGAAAAATTTTCCGAAGTCTCACTCCGGAATGGCGATCAAGGGCCGACGCGATTCAAGAATCCATTGGCATTTCAAATGTCACCATCGACGCATTAAGAGGTAATCTTAAAACTTATGAATCTACTATACTTAACCCTCTTGTTGATGATCAAAGGAAGCAAAGAATCGCTCTCAAGGCAAGCACAAGCCAACCTCAAAATGATGAGGACGGAGACAACGAGTTCGGACTCGTTATCAAGAGATTTCAAAAGTTCATGCGAAAAGAGTATGAACGAAAGGGCAAAAAGCAAGGAGATCAAATAAAGTGCTATGAGTGCGGAGAAACCGGGCACATTAAATCAAATTGCCCAAATGCTAAAAAGGAGAAGAAACCCTTCAAGAAGCAACGAGCATACATATCTTGGGGAGGCAACTCCGATGACGAGTCAAGTGAGGAAGAAGAAGACGAAGCCGCAAATCTTTGTCTTATGGCACAAGAAGACAACAAAGAAGAGGTATGTCAAATTTCTTCCAAAAATTTCTTTTCCCTTGAAGAAATGCAAAATGCTTTTGATGAGTTGTATAGCGAATTTATTAAAGCTTCAAAACTGTTAAGAGCATAAAAGAAAATGCTTCTTTAAAAGAAAAAGATTTTCAAAAAATACTCTATTTTAAAGAAAAGGAATTGGAAAAACTGATTTTAGAAAATGAGAAGTTGAAAGAGGAAAACAAATTTTTTGGCAAGAGAAGCGCCGACAAGCCCGAAGTTCTAGAAATTGTACTTCTTGCATGCATCTCAAAAATGAAGTAGAAAGGCTTAAGGGCACCTTAGATAAGTTTAACTCTTCTCATAAAAATTTGAATGAAGTGCTTGTTAATTTGAAGTCGACCAAGCATGGCATAGGTTTTAGAAACGAGCCTAAAGAGAAAGTTGAAGCCAACCCCCAACCACCTAAGGCTCAACCTAGGATAAATAAAACAAATGTTCATCCTAGATACAACAAACCTAGAAATGGTTTTCATCAAACGCAACCTAGAAATAATCATGCTAGAAGTAATGCACATTCTAGGCCAAACACTAGAAGGAATTTTGAACCTTTTAGAACACCTAGAAATGACTTCCAACCTAGAAACAACTATTCTAGAAATGATGCATATCCTAGAACAAATGGTAGGAGAAACGATTTGCATGATTTGCGCAATAGTTATATTGTCAAGAATAGAGCAAATGAATTTCGTCCGTCCAATTACTATCAACCTAGAAGGATGCATAATCCTAATGTGACTTGTCATTATTGTAGACGAATTGGACATATCGCTCCTGCTTGTTTTACACGACATAGACATAACACTCAATCACATCACTATGATTTGCCTAACCCCCAAGGACCCAAAATGACATGGGTACCTAAAACTCATTAATCTGTTTTGTAGGTATGTTTGAAGGGATCAAGTGTACTATGGTACCTTGATAGTGGATGCTCCAAGCACATGACGGGAGACGAATCCAAATTCCTTCAACTAGAACACAAGGAAGGGGGAAGTGTTATTTTTGGTGATAACAACAAAGGAAAGATTATCGGCATCGGATCGGTCGGTAAGGATGAAATTTCTTCCATTAAGCATATATTACTTGTGAAAGGTTTAAAACATAATCTCTTGAGCATAAGTCAATTATGTGACAAGGGAAATATTGTTTTATTTGATTCGGATGAATGCTTAGTTTTTAGACGTAGCGATTTTAAAATTATCCTTCGTGGTTTTAGAATGGATAACATTTATATGGTTGATCTTGCAAATTCTTCACCCGAATATGTGAATTGTTTAATGAGCAAAGAGGATGATTCTTGGTTATGGCATCGTAGAGTAGCTCACATCAACATGCATCTTTTGAACAAATTGGTTTCACAAAATTTAGTTGTTGGTCTTCCAAATTTGAATTTTGAAAATGACTCTATTTGTGATTCGTGTCAAAAAGGGAAGCAAACAAAAGCATCTTTTAAATCGAAAAATATTGTCTCAACTACTAGACCATTGCAATTGCTTCACATGGATTTGTTTGGACCATCTCGCATTGAAAGTCTTGGTAGAAATCGTTATGCTTTTGTTATTGTTGATGATTATTCCAGATTTACTTGGACTTTATCATGCCCATAAAAGTGATGCTTTTCAAATTTTAAATATTTTCTTAAACGTGTTCAAAACGAAAAGGAAACAACCGCCACTTCAATTAGAAGTGATCATGGGGGAGAGTTTGATCACAATCTCTTTGCGGACTTTTGTGACGAACTCGGTATTGAGCATACCTTTTCCGCTCCACGAACACCACAACAAAATGGGGTGGTGGAAAAGAAAAATAGGTGTCTCGAAGAGATGGCTAGAACCATGCTCGAAGAGGCCAAGATTCCCAAATATTTTTGGGCGGATGCCGTGAGTACCGCATGCTACGTTTTAAATAGAGCAGTCATAAGGCCAATACTCATGAAAACCCCTTATGAACTCTACAAGGGAAGGAAACCAAATATCCCCCATTTTAGAGTATTCGGTTGTAAAGTTTTTATTCATAACAATGGAAAAGATCAATTGGGAAAATTTGATGCCAAATCCGATGAGGGAATTTTTATTAGGTATTCTTCACGTAGCAAAGCATATAGGGTATTTAATAATAGAACCCAAACTGTGGAGGAATCCCCTCATATTGTGTTTTCCGAAAATAATGCTCGCTTGGCGAGAAAGGATTCTTGTTCTGGTCTTGCAGGTATTTTAAATAGTTTAAAAGACAAAGTACAAGAGGAAACTCCTAAGGAAATTCAAGATGAAATCTTGGAACAATCAACGGAGGAAACGCCACAATTGGAGAAAGAAACGAAAATGCCTAACGAGTGGAGGACAATCAAAGATCACCCTCTCGAACAGGTAATTGGCGACGTCGGAGAAAAGGTAAGTACCCGAAACTCCCTTAAGAACACCTTAGGACATACTGCTTTTGTTTCTCAAATTGAACCAACAACCATCTCCGAAGCAATTGGGGATGAATTTTGGACCTTGGCAATGCAAGAGGAGCTTAACCAATTCAAACGGAATGACGTTTGGGATTTGGTGCCAAGACCCGAAAATCATACCATAATTGGTACGAAATGGGTTTTTCGAAACAAACTAGATGAAAATGGTGTAATCACTAGAAACAAAGCTAGGCTTGTAGCAAAAGGCTATAATCAAGAAGAGGGTATTGACTATGAAGAAACATATGCTCCCGTAGCTAGATTAGAAACTATTCGTTTATTGCTTGCTTTTGCCTCTTCTATGAATTTCAATTTATATCAAATGGATGTGAAAAGTGCTTTTCTAAATGGTGTTATTCAAGAAGAAGTTTATGTTGAACAACCCCCCGGTTTTGAAGATTTTAAATCTCTCGATCATGTTTTCAAACTCAAAAAGGCTCTTTATGGTTTAAAACAAGCTCCCCGAGCTTGGTATGAAAGATTGAGTAAATTTCTATTGGAAAATGATTTCATTAGGGGGAAAGTTGACACCACTCTTTTTGTTAAGCATAAAAACAATGATATTCTATTAGTTCAAATCTATGTGGATGATATTATGTTTGGTGCTACTAACAATGTTTTGTGCAAGGAATTTTCCGATTTAATGACAAGCGAATTTGAGATGTCTATGATGGGTGAGTTAACATTCTTTTTGGGATTACAAGTAAAGCAAATGAAAGAAGGTACGTTCATTTGCCAAGCGAAATATTGCAAAGAATTGCTGAAACGATTTGAAATGACCAATGCAAAAGAAATGACAACCCCCATGAGCACATCCGATCATCTAGACAAAGATGAGAAAGGTAAGGAAGCCGACATCAAAAAGTATCGAGGTATGATTGGCTCTCTCCTTTATCTTACTGCTAGTCGTCCGGACATCATGTTTAGCGTGTGCTTATGCGCTTGTTATCAATCGTGTCCGAAGGAGTCTCACCTAACTGCGGTGAAACGGATATTGAAGTATCTTGTTGGTACTGTAAATGTGGGTATATGGTACCCCAAAGGTTCTTCATGCCAACTTGTTGGCTATTCCGATTCCGATTTTGCTGGATGCAAATTGGACCGCAAGAGCACTAGTGGCACTTGCCATTTGCTCGGTAGCTCTCTCGTTTCTTGGTTTAGCAAGAAACAAGTAAGTGTTGCGTTGTCCACAACCGAGGCTGAATATGTAGCCGCGGGGAGTTGTTGCGCTCAAATCCTTTGGATAAAACAACAACTCTTGGACTATGGCCTAAGTCTTGATCATATCCCTCTTAGATGTGATAATACTAGTGCCATATGCTTGACGAAGAACCCCGTTCTTCATTCGCGAACAAAACACATTGAAATTAGACATCATTTCATAAGACATCACGTTCTCAAGGGCGATGTCGAAATTGAATTTGTTGAAACCAAAGATCAATTGGCCGACATCTTTACAAAGCCCTTAGAGAAAGAGTCCTTCTTCCGAATTCGTAGTGAACTCGGGATCCTTGACTCCACGTTGATCTAAGTCATGCATTGCATTTTCCCTTTCACATGTTTTCTAACTTGAGCGTCGGAGACGTCTAACGAATTTTTGCAGGTATCGCCCTAAAGGCAGGGGGAATTATAAAGCTTGACGCACAGAACAATAGATTTCTCTTTTATATAATCGATTATCTAGTATCAATAATCGATTGTCCTGACATTATTTGCGTTATTATGTCTGAAATTGCGTTTTTTAATAAATAAACAAGTTTTTTGATTATTCTATATTTTTTTTGCTAATGGCAAAAGGGGGAAGATAACGGGTATGCACTCTCAATACTTATCGGCATAAATCTCAATACTTATCGGCATAAATTGAGGGGGAATTCATATATTGAGGGGGAACAAATTGCATATCTATATACTTGTTGCATATTTTTACTTGTCTCGAATCGTCATTATGAATTGCCTAATAACTCCCGAGTCATCTAAAACCTATTCCTAACATATGTCCACGTCCAAAATTATCATACGAACCTGTTGAAACCCTCAAATCTTGAATCTGAGGTCATTTACTCAAAATCAACCCTTTATTGGTTTCTTCTAATATTTAAGCTTCCAACATGATAACTTTCTTTCCAAATCAATTCTGAACTTCCGAAATTTCAGTTCCGGCCATGCATATAAGTCATAATACCCTAAGTATAGCTGCTCATGGCATCAAACAGTCGAGCAACGTGCTATAGCTCAAAATGATCGGTCGGGACGTTACAAGCCTCCAAATGTTCTTTTGGATAGGTCGTGGTTTATGATATTATACCTGGACGCCTGTATTCAAATATTTTTTGCTTCCTTTTTGTCTGATGGGAGTACTCCCTCCTGCAAATATGTTATACTACGGTTGCACCAGTCCCAAGTCAAATTGATAGAGTGTATCTCAAGTTGGTCTATTGACGAGTGGAAGATGGTGACTACAGTTTCTTTTGTAATGTTTTTTATGGCCGCTGCTAACTTGGCGAGGTCATCTTCCTCGATGTTTTGTGCTCGAGGTATCTGGTCGAGTCGACATTCATCAAATTCTGGTAGCAGTTTATGAATTTCTGCATGGTACTTTTGTAGCATATACTATTTGATTTGGAAAGTCCCTGTGACTTGGTTGATGATGAATTTTGAGTTGCATCTGAGGAAGACTTGTCGTGGTCCATAATTTTAGATCTAGCTTTAGTCCTGTAATTACGGCCTCATACTTGGCCTCATTGTTATTCATATCGCGGCACTGCATGGATTAGCGGATGACTCGCCGGTTGGGACCTCGAGTACGAGTCTCAGTCCAGATACTCATGTGTAGGATGCTCCATCGGTGCATAGGACCCATAGGTAGGATAGTATGGGATAGGTACGAGTAGTTTCCTGTTCGACCTCGAGCATTATTTTGGAACTGAAATCGATGATGAAAATGGTGAGTACCTGTGATTTTATCGATGTTCGCGGCTAATATGTTATATCTTGATCGCTTAATTCTATGGCCCACTTGGCCAATCTTTCGGAAAGTTCATGTTTATGTAGGATTCTCCATAGGGGAAGGTCGTAACCACTGATATGGGGTTGCATTGAAACTAGGGTCTACGATTTCATGAAGCTACGACTAATGCCAAGGCCAATTTTTCAAGGTGGGGGTACCTTGTTTCGGCGTCGATCAAGGTTTTGCTGATCTAATAAATTGGAGATTGCGTACCTTTGTTTTCACGGACCGGTACTGCACTTACTACAACCTCTAACATGGCTAAGAATATCATGAGGCATTTGTCGGGTTCTGTTTTGGCTAGTAGTCGGGGCGAGGACTAGTATGTCTTTAGTTCTCTTAAGGCATTGATGCATTCTGAATTCCACTGGAGCCCGATGTCCTTTTTGAGCACGTTGAAGAAATTCTGGCACCTCGGAGGATCGTGAGATGAACCTCGATAGGTGGGCTATGTGGCCTATCTGTTTTTGCCCATGTTTCTTGTTGGTTAATACTTCAGATATTCCCTCAATGGCTTTGATTTGGTCGGGGTTGAGCTTGATGCCTCTTTGTGATACTAGGAAGCCGAGGAACTTGCCCAAAGTTATGCTAAAGGCATATTTTTCGGGGTTCAGCTTCATGTCGTATTGACTTAGTATACTGAAGGCCTTTTTTAGGTGGTTGATATGTTCCTCTTTCCTTTTTGATTTCACCAGCATGTCATCTATATAAACATCCATTTTTTTGCTTAGTTGGTCCTTGAAAAACTTGGCTACTAAAGTTTGATAGGTCGCTCCTGCGTTCTTCAACCCGAATGGCATGATTCTGTAATAGTACTTTCCCTGATGGGTGATAAAAGTAGTCTTTTCCTGGTCCTCCTCCTCCATGAGGATTTGGTTGTAACCTAAGTATGCGTCAAATAAGCTTATAACTCGTTCCATATAGTTGCATCGATGAGCTGATCGATATGAGGCAACAGAAATGAGTCTCTGCGCATGCATTATTTAGGTCCGTGAAATCCACGCACCCACTTCCCATTTATCTTTTTCACTATGACTACATCGACAACCCATTGGGGGTATTTTGATTCTCGGATGAAACCTTTAGCAAGTAGTATATCCACCTCATCGCTGACAGCCTCGTTGATTGCGGCATTGAATTTATTTTCTTACTTGTCATTAAGGGGGTAGAGTGGATCGACGTTCAACTTTGTGTGGTAACGTCTTTCGAGATACCTAGCTTATTTGCATGGGAGAAAGCGGAAAAATAGGCAATGTCAATTAAAAATTTATGAAATATACCAGGTTGTGAGAGTTTATGGTTGATATAAGCCTTTTTGCTATTGTCTATGTTGTCTATTTGAACAGGATCGAGGTCTTCTACCATCAACCTTGCGGCTTCCAAGATGTCGGGTTCCTTGATTATGTCTTTTTGTGCATCCAGTTCGTCCCCTGACTTTGGTAATTGCTACGCTTCCAAGTTTGTTCCCTTGAACTGTTGAGTGTATGTACAATCTTGAGCGATGTGGTAGCATTCTTGGGTTGTGTTTAGTTTGCCTCGGATGCTGAATATCCCCATGGAATAGGGAAATTGATTACTTGATACAGACTGGACGGGATGACCCTTATGGCGTGTATCCATGGTCGCCATATGATGGCATTGTAAGTCGTGTGTTGGTTCATGACATGGAACGTTGTTTCTAGGGTGATGGCCCCATCCAAAACGGGTAGCGTTATCTCCCATGAGGTTCACTCAACTGCATTATTAAAACCTATTAGTGTTATGCAAGGTGGTACTATCTTGTCCTCGAGTCTCATTTGTGTGATAATTTGAGGGTGGATATACACTTGCCGCTTTCGTCGTCTACCATCATTCTTTTAAAATCAGTATTAAAAATACATAAAGTAATGATGGGAGCATCGAAGTGAGAAAAAGTCAAACTGGGTATCTGACTTATCAAAGATGATATTGTCTTCGAGGTCATTAGACTATCGGGGATGATCGACCGCTTCAGTTTATGTGTGATGGTAAACTTCATGTGTTTGATCACTGCTTCATCGCCCTACAACGATCAGTTGGATTGTGCGGGCGGGGGACTGTGGCTTTGGAGGGCCTTGATGTTGTTCTCATACACGACCAAAGTTGGCTTGTCCTCGTTGTGCCCCTAGTGAGCATTTTCACTACTTCTTGCCATCGGGTTACATAGTCCTCAGTTTTGTGACCCCACTCCTGGTGAAATTTATAGAGGATATTTGACTTTCGGGTACTTGGGTCGAAATTCATTTTTTTGTGGCCACTTAACCTTTGTTCCAAGCTTTTATAGTGCGTACACTATTTCTGAAGGGGGAAATAAAAATTGTGTGCAGATAAGAGTGGAGGCACACCTCTTTCTTTGCTAAGTCCCTATATGCAACCTGGATGGCCTTTATGCATGTTGAGGAGATGGTGGGATAGCTGTTCTGACATAGGTTTGATGCCTATCTCGGTTGAGGCGTAGACCTGACTGATCTCGTCGACCGTCATTACGACGATCTTTCCTTAATTCTTTTTGGACCGATGCTACTGTTGGGTTGGACCGTTAAGGTCATCCCCGTATGCTCTCATCTCGGTGAAATAGGTGTTCTGGATTTCTTCCTAATGGTGGGAACGTATTTTATGAGCTTGTTTTAATAACTTTCTGGTCGATTTCGACCCATTCATGTTCAACCCATTTCGGAGAGCTGCCACCGCTATCCCTTATGATACATTTGATAAGCTCATTCTTAACCTGTTAAATCGAGCGAGGAATTCTCTGAGTCTCTCACAGGCGATTGCCTAACGGTGAATGTATCATTGACCCTGGCCTCTGCATTTTCAACCCCGGCCTGGGCAGTGATGAACTTGTTTTTTATTTCATCGAACATTGTTATTGAACGTGCTGGTAATTGTGAGTACCGGGTTAAGGCTCCCCCCTCCCCCCGTTAGGGTCTCACAAAACTTCTTCAGTAACACTGATGGTACCTGCTCCTTTGAAAGGTCGTTGCCTTTTACCGTTGTGACATAATGAATGATGTGATCTTCGGAGTCTGTGGTGTCATCATAAATCTTCAAATACGGTGGCATTTTGAAGGTCTTGGGCATGACAGTATGGCATGCGGGGCTGCCTCCTCAGTATATGTTTGTTCGACGAATCGGCCGACATCCCGTTTTAGTAGCAGTTTCGGGGCGCCCGGTATCTGGTCGACCCTATCTTGATGTTCCCTCATCTAGTCGCGAAGTATTTTGTTCTCGTTTTGCAATTCTTCCATTTTTTAAGAAAGGTTGCAAGTGCATCGCTGCCTGTATCAACAGTGGTGCTAGTGTTACCTGTTAGGGGAGTAGGTTGTTCACCGGTAGTCACTGTGGTATTCGCTTGTGCGGCGTTTCTATTCACTGCTAGTAGAGCTTTCTCAACTGTAGACATGGAAAGTCCCCTTTCGCGTGAAGCGGTTACACTTCCATGAGGGGGAGGTGAATCATTCCGCCTGGGTGTAGCACTCGGTGCCATATTATCCTCGTCTTTCTTGTCATCCTCGTAGATGGTGTTTAAGATGTTGGTAGTGACACACACTATTGCTTTCTGTCTTTCGCGCCAAAGTATTCGACCAAAAAGTATCAAGCTTGATTTAACCAATTAATAATGAAATAGAGAGTGAATCTTAGTTAAATATAATAAATTCTAGATCTATGTGAACACCCACAGTATGGACAATGTATAAAGATAATTAGTATCGGGTAGGAGGTCAATGATTGTCAATAAATGTTATAATAAGAACATGTAATAAATATAGATAATTTAATACGTGTATACCCCGTCAAACACATGGATGGATTGTCTACACCATTCCTATGATGCTCCCATAATTTTCCCTCATGTTAGACCTGCCATTCGTATTAAAAATTTACTGTATTTTCGTTTTACATATACATATCACATAAGTATAGAAACATCAAAAGACCAGCTTAATTTTGTGTATATGATAAAAACTTCAAAAGCCCAGCTTACTTTTATTCAATAGTATAAACTATAAATAACGTGATCTTCGATACAGCTAAGGAGAGATTTGAATCACCATCGAATTCCACCAAACCATGTATTAAAATCAGAACAATCACATCAGTATCCCTAAAATATCTCCCCGAAATCTGCACATCTTTAAACAAAAGAAAATGCAGATGCATAGGAAAATATAAATAAATCTCTAGTGGCATCATATTGTCTCTAGCCAATTTTTGAGATCACTAAACTTTTAAAAAATGCTATTTTTTGCCTCGGGAACATATAATTGAGGGTAATAGTCAGTAATGGTCAATTATACTCCAATATACATATATATGTGTATATATAGAATAGTGTCGCGTCATCCAAAAAGGAACATACTATCTATTAACTAAAATCAATTCAAATGACTTCTATGGAAAGAAATTGTCTAAAGTATACATATTGGTAAGGAAGAAAAGGTAGTTTAATGCAAATTTTTTTTTTTTTAAGAGAAAGGAAGAAGCTGGAAAAAAAGAACAAGAGAGGTAGATATAGCACGTAGAGCTAAGGCTGTATTTTGTCCCCGGCCCGGGCCTAAACGGGCTTTGCGGGCCGGGCTTCGTGGCCTGGGTTTCATGAGCTTGGGATTTGTCGGTCCCCGGCTTTGTAGGTTTAATGGGTGAGACCAGCCTGTGACGGGCCTAAGCCCATGTGGTCCTGGGCTTAGCGGGCCGGGCTTTCGTGGGCCTGACGGGTTTTTTTGTAATTTTTTTAAGGCAATATCTTGTATAGTAGTTATTAGTATATAATATATTTATAGTATACTAGTTATTAGTATAGTATATATAATATATATTTCATTGTATATTGTATTGTTGTAATTAGTATATATTGTATGTTATGTATATATATATTCCTTTATATATTTTCTTGTAGTATATATTTTATGTTATGTATATATTCTCTTATATATTTTCTTGTAGTATATATATTGTGTCTTATGTATATATATTATAACTTATATAGTTATATATTTTGTTGTATTATATATATTGTATCTCTTATGTATATATATTCTCTTATATATATTGTATCTTATGTATATATGTTATTGATTATATATTTTCTTGTAGATTAGGTTGTATGTTATGTTTATGTATTCTCGTATATATTTTCTTGTAGTATATATTGTATGTTATATATATATATTGAGAAAAAAGATATCCAAGGGTATGTCTTATAATTTTTATTACCAAAAATGGTATATCTTTCTTAGTCTTCCTTCCCCCAATGGAATGAGCACAAACAAAGTACTAATACCACCATTAAATGAAAAAAAAATCTAAAAGAAGATGTTCCAAAGTACAAGTTACATCATATCTACATTGTATCTCTAACAAATCTCATAAATCCGTCAAGGTTGGGATTAGGTTGTGTTGGTGGTGGTGGAAAAGAAGCTTGTTCATCACCACTTCCGGGCGAAACCGAATTCTCCGCAAGTTCCGCTATCATTTCTTCATAAGCTTCATCTATCGCCGGTTGTGATTCTGCAATTACAAAGTTTCTTCTTTCCACGCGGATCCAATCTCTAAAAAGTACCGATTTATCCAATTTATCCCTCATCGACGCTCTATGATCACCTATTTGCAGTCTTGCTTGACCGAAAGCGCTCTCCGATGCAACAGTTGAAGCTTGAATTGATATAATATACCGAGCCATCCTTGCAAGAACTGGAAATTGTTTTCCATTGACTTCCATCATTCCAAAAGATCAATAGAGCCGTCTGGATTCTCATTTTCAAGTCCCTGAGACAAATAAACTAGAAGCTCATTTAGATGTGAATTTTCATCATAATTATCACCTTAAGAACCCCGGAACTCCGTCCAAGATTTAAGAGTTGCTAAGCCCGCAGCTCTTTTAGACGATTGTGAGCTAGACGAAGTAAGGGTTTGAATATTTGGCTTAGCACGCTCTAAGGCAAGTTGATAAGCACTATAAACTGTTTGAGCATTAATTTTAATTGATGCTTTTGCATCTGCAAGTGTAGCAGCTTCCTCGTTTGAAAGATCTAAATCCTTATAAATATTTGAATACAAAAAAAAAATGAGGACCACCCAATTTCATTGTAGGATTTAACATTGCAGCAACACCAAAAATAAGAGGGATTCGAAAAAAATAGTTTTATATTGTTTTTATTTCATTTAATTTATAGCAAGTTCATAAATAACCCCACCCTCGCCAAATTCAACAAACAAATCAGCTAGTACGGGAATATAAACTAAACAGTTTGAAATATCAGGATAATATTTCACAGAAAATGTATTTGTAGCAACTTGAAATTTTTAAAAAAAATTTAAAAGAATTTAAACATTCGTCCAATCTTGGGAAGTAAGCATTTCATCATCATCCTCACCACCTACCCAAGAATTAAACGTTGCATTAGCTGGGTTTCTATATTCATATGCAACTACTAAACTTTCGTACATACAATTCCCTCTAGTCATGCAAGGTTTAGGAACATTTCTTTCTCTAAGGCCATATTCATCACATTTTTTAAAATACTCTCTAAGTCTAGTTCTACGGTTTGAATACAAAAGACAATTAAGAGCCATTCGAACCTTTTTCAATTTCTATGTTTAATATTCGCATACTATCACCGATAATTAAATGATAAATATAACAACAACATCTAACATGGAAAATATTAGTAAATGCAGGATTTAGTGTTTTTGTAAGCATGCCTATAACACTAGTGTTACTAGAAGTATTATCCATAGAAATTGCCATTATTTTATCGCTAAAGTAAAAATATCTACAAATATCTGAAACAGTGTTAGCTATAAATTTACCTGTGTGACGTGAATTAATTATTCTATACGCAATTTTACGTTTTTGCATTGTCCAGTCCCTTATCTATCCAATGACTTGTAACAGTTAGATAATCACAATCGTTACCACTTCTACCAATATTAGTAGTAATAAAAATCCGATTAGGTATATAAGTAAATAAATAGCGCAAATATTGTTCATATTCATGTTTGAATTTATAAATATTGGCGTTAACTATTGCGCCAGGCCAACCTTTATAAGTAGGATAAAAACTCTTCTAATATAACTGTTATATGTTCATTAGGATAAAGAGCATTCATAATTTCATCATCTAATCTATCACCTACTGCAACATTATGTAGAAATTCACTGTCGGTAAATTGAAAACAAGGGTGATCACTACCAATAATTACGGGAGGAGGAGGAGGACTCTACGTTGGCTACTACTTTCAACTTGCTTATCTTTTGTAGGTCGGTGAGCCGGGGGAAGGGTAGTATTATGGCCACTACTTTCACCGGTTTTACCTTTTCCTTTACCAAACATTTGTTTCAAAGAAAATGCCATATTAATTATAATTATGCAAACTAAACCACACAAAAATATATTATTAAAACGTATGAGTTGAAAGGAGTTTACCGGATTGTCGAACAACTTCTTGAAAATTGAAAATCATTGAACACTTGAAAACTTCAATTGAACAACTTCACAATTTTTCACGAATTTCAACAATAAATTAAGCAATTGTAGTAGAAAGATTGAGAGAGATTGAGAGATATTGATGAATTGGTGAATAAAAATGAAAGAATGAGGGGGTATTTATAGCTGAAAAATGGGTAAAAGTATAATTTTATAAAGTTTGAGGTTAAATTAAAGTTTGGGGCCAAATGACCATTTTTTTAAACCTCCAAACGGTCAAATTGTAGCCCAAACGACTGCTTTTTAAAATATGTCCGTTGGTGATTTTTTTTTAAAAAAAAAATTCTAAATATAGTCGTTGGGCCCGCCAGGGTCGGCTGATGATTCCGGGCCTAACGGTCGCGGACTAAATAATGCGGATCGGCCCGTCACGGGCCTGAGACTCTTACCAGGCCCAGATCCACCAGGAGCGGTCCACCAGACCTGTAGAATTGGTCCGATTCAGGCCCGGACCACAATACAAGGTTACATATAGCTCAAGAGGAAACAAAGAAAATGAAAAGCAGCAGGCATCAGGCAGCTAATGATGCGTCCATAGAGAGTCGACCTCGGGTTCAGTAGGAACAAAAAATCCTTAAAAGTTTTCGCTTAACCAATGGCACCCCATTCTCCATTTTAAATTTGGAGTGGCAGTTAATTATATATCCGTTTTATACTAGATATATAGCTACATTTTCAAAACTTTCCCCGAAGAGTGCGGGTTGCCGGAGGTTAGGGTGCTTATCGGACGGATTTGGCAGCTTTTCACTCTTAACGGTTTGGCTTAACGGTTATTGGCTTTTAAATGTAATAATCCGTTAGCCACCTGATAAGATATCGGGTGAATTGATATCGGGTTAGCTCTTATCGGGCGGTTATTGGGCGATTTATCGGCCTAACATACATCACTAAATATCCCTCATTCTCCTCGTCTTAGAAATAATAAATTGCCATAAAAAATAACATTTTAGAGGCAATATGATGCATTCAATTTTCTTTGCAGAGCCACTCAATTTGATTCCTGTGATTAGGAAATTAGCTTTACCATATCTAGGCATGTTGCCACACAGGAGGATTACAACCAAAAATAAATTAAAAATAGAACCAAAAAATTTCTAGATCCCGAGATTAAAAATGCTTAGAAATAGAAATAAACTTTTGTTAATCATTTCAAGGGGTTTAGTTTTTTTTATATTTAATATATATAAATAAAAATAAATTTTATATATATATATATATACATATATATATATATATATATATATATATATATATATATATATATATATATATATATATATATATTTATATATATATATAGATATATATATATATATATTCATAACTGGTTAACGGATTAGCCGTTAAGAAAATTGAATACTCCATTCCCAAACCCATAAAACGTTAATAAAAAAATACAATCCGTTCCTCGTCCGTTAAGCCGTTACCAATAAGTCATTAAGTTTCGATTCAGATCAGTTTCGATTTCGAATCGATTTTGAACACCGTACCGGAGGTAGATCTGCCTCTGCTTCGTGGTTCAAGCTCAAGAAAAAAGAAATAAAGCACGGAAAACGAGCTGTTGAGAGACAATGTAATTTTTTTTTATATTATTAATACATGCAACCATGTTATAGCACTTTTCGGATAATTATTAATAAATCAACCGGTATCATAAGTGTGGTTCCATGTAATTATCTCTTATTTGACGTAGTCGCATATACTTCTTTAAAGCATCGCGTAAAAACTTCTATAGACTACTATACTACACTCTTAAGTATAATATTACTATAGTGAAAAATTATACATACAATAGTCTTAATACTTAAAAGAAATATTACTCGTTTATTTTACACACGTCGTTACAGTATAACTCACTCTCTCTCCTATTCTCACATGGATTACTCT
This sequence comes from Nicotiana benthamiana, assembly GCA_034376525.1. Taxonomy (NCBI): domain Eukaryota; kingdom Viridiplantae; phylum Streptophyta; class Magnoliopsida; order Solanales; family Solanaceae; genus Nicotiana; species Nicotiana benthamiana. Next base: position 10,050,313 of record CM067331.1, on the reverse strand, counting down.
CTCTGCACACTCTATTTCTTCTGTTTTGGTATGGTACATAAACTGAGAAACCGAGGCTTCTATTTATAGCAAAAGGCACCGCTGCTTTAACCAATCAAAAATGATTGGTTCTGGCACCTGTAACTAACTTTGCCAAATTTGCAAATTGGTTATACACATTACAACTTGTTCTGCTGCCAATGATAGCAGGCGCGCACGATTGTCTTTTCATTCTCCAATTATATTATTTCTCTTGTTTCATTCCTTTTATATGACTGAATTAATAAGGGGATAAGTTAAATGCTGAACCTCCAAGCAACTAAAGCATCTGCCTTAGATCCCAAAAAATATGAAGCCTCATATATAAATTACTTCTAATCTTTGTGTGGAGTATACAATTTACAAATTATTAATGACAAATAAATGTTCAGCGTCCATCAGCGGAAAACAATGTTATTTTGCTTGTTTTTAAGGTACCATCTCTTGTAGGTAATGAGTTGCAGCATACTTATATCTATTGTGTTACTGTTTACCTACATATATATGGTTTCGACTTTCGACATGTAAGATCTTGAATACAACTAAATATTAAGTATCATTTGTTTATGTAATTAGTGAAGGATTAAGTTGTAAGCTCATTTAACACGCTCTATAAGTGTCTACCAAACCCTTTATTTAGCTCAAAGTTTCCATACACTTTGTAAGCATAAAACAATAAAAATAAATGACGGGCCAATCATAGCATATCGTAATAAATCAAAAGCCAAAATGAGTAAGGTGCAAGAAACAACAGCTATAAGTTAAAAGGGGGAGGGTAAAGATCTTTTATTAATGGTATTGGTTTGGTCTGCCTCTCCATGAAGAGGTTCAGAGCCTTACAATAATGTATTCTCTCTTCTTTTAGAAGTAAATATGAAGAAGAAGAAGAAGGAGAAGAAACAGCCCCCCTTTTAGGGTTCTTTCTCTTAGTATTTATAGCCAAGAGATCTGCCATCTAACGCCACGGGGTTGAGACCACATAGAGGGGACACCCTCGTAAGGGCGGCAAGGTCGTGGCCTTAGATGTCAAATTGGATAACTGCCCGTAATCTTGTGAATAAATGGCCATACCATTTATTAATTTCAAATAGGTTTTAATAAATGCGTTGATCTCATTCATTATCATGAGGTCAAGTTATGACCCATACAGAAGTCCCTCCGCTTATTGAAGTCGAGCTCAGGCCGAGTTCGATGAGCGGATTCCGCCAATAACCGTAGCCGTTTATGCGTTGGGGACGATCGTAGCCATTTATTCTTCGAAGATGGCCGTAACCATTCGCATTTTTAGAGATGGTCGTAGCCTTTTGTTCTTTGGAGACAGTCGTAGCCGTTTTTACTTTAGAGATGGCCATAGTCGTTTTTACTTTGGAGATGGCCGTAGCCGTTTTACTTTGGAGATGGCCATAATCGTTCGTACTTTCTTAGAGATGGCCGTAGCCATTTTTTATTTGGAGACGGCCGTAGCCATTTACGCGTGCCTGGAGATAATACGATCGCGCTTACTGCGTATAAGAGGGACATCATATACTTGGTGACGCATGGGGCATGCCCATGGTATCTTGAGGTCGTCACAACCGTTTCATGGGGGGCGCGCCGATTGACCGTTGAATGACCGTTTAGAGGTATATGTCATAATGGTGTCTGTTACTGTAAGCCTAAACCGTTTTGCGGTTGGTCAGGTAGTTAATGGTGACCTTTGGGATTCGTGAAAGTCATTTATGCTTTATCTATAAATAAGGGGTCTTATCGTTCAATTTTCACTATTCCGATATTTGTCTAAGTGAAATTCTGAGAGAGATAGCCCTTCTTATGTTCAGATTATCCAGTCTTTTGCTCCTCGTTAATTCATTCTCCGTCATTCTCATCGGATCTTCGTCTTCTCTTACTTTTTCGGTGAATTTTTCCATTTCTCTATCATTATACTGATAATGGCAAGCAGTTCTCGTTCCGATATAGCTCCGGTGGCGGTTACGGCGGTTGAGGTCCCATCTACGATGGTAAGAACCACCGATTCGCTGAATGTTGACAGGCTCCCGTCGGTGACTGACATTCTCTCTCTGCCCAGTGGCCTGGCAACTAATTTCTCCGACCACGAGGGAGAGAATCAAGTGGATGACGCTCCACTGATAGGTGAAGTTGGCATCGCTCAGCTGAAGGAGCAGCGTGATATTCCTCGCTTCGCCGACATCGTCCTGGCTAGGAGCGGCGAAAGGGTACACGTCGACCACCGAGGGTACTGCATCTTTTACGCCTACCCTTTCAAGTTGGGATTTAGGCTTCCTCTCCCCATGCATGGTGGTGGACTTTTGTCTTTACTATAGGGTGTGCCTGGTCAGCTCGTCCCTTCTTGTTACAATTTATTAGCGATGCTGATAGAATATGTGTAGCTGACACGTAGGGAGATTACTCTTGGGCACGTGCTAACTCTCTATGCCCCTCAGAGGGTACGTGGCTCCATGATTCGGTTGGTCCCTCGTGGGGTCAACGGCTTAATAGCGGAGCTTGATGACGACGTCGCTACCCGTCCTTAAGAGAACGTTTTCTACATCAGGACTGAGCACCTAGTGGCTTGCGCTACTAACTTCCCGGAGGAGTGGAACCATGCACGTAAGTTTCTTTTGCGCTGGCTTTGATTTCCTTTGGCTAAATATTCTGCTTTATGTTTGTTCGTACTGATCTTCTTTTTCTGCCATAGCGGGAGGTGCGCCACCGGCGCCATTTTCTGGCATCCGTGAGTGGGTTAAGGTCGTGCTCCCTGTTACAGCGGGGATTCGCACATGTGCGTCTTTCTGGGAGGTCCATGGTCGTAGGCCGACTGCTGGTAAGAATCTGACTTGCGGTTTATTGTTCTTCTTTAGTTATTAGTTTCCTTGGCTTAACCCTTCTTCCTTGGTTGGTCAGAACGAACCCGTCGCATGAGGGCTCCTCAACTCGCTTTTCGTAGGCCGGGGTGGACTGCCCGATTGATTACAATGTCGGTGCCTCGCCCGATCCCGAGGGCGACCTCAGTAGAATCTTCGGCGGCTCACTCCTGGTACGGCCCGTGCCTCAAGTTGAAGAATCACCAGGGGTCGGGCGTTCCAGGGCAGAACGATCACCGAACGAAGATGAGGAAGAATACGGGAGGCTGCTGGTTCGGCGCAGGGTGGCATTCATCCTGGCCCTTTCGGTGGTAATAAGTTTGGACTCTTTGCGATCGGCGGAGGAGGGGGGGCAACGGACCTTGCCCAAGAGGGCGATCACTCAGTGGGGGTTGCCTCGGTTGGCTCAGGCTAAGGTGACAAAATCACTTCGGCGATTCAAATTTCTATTCCTGTTGCTGAAAGGTAAGGTAGTTCCTCAACAACTGTTTTGGTGGAGGGGAGCATAGGCGCCGTCATTCTGGAAAATACGCGCACTTCAACATCCCGAGCGACGGAGGCCTCGACTTCCAGGGTGGCGCAAGGAATGGGCGCCTCAGGAGAGAAGGATGATTCGGAGTCCGACATGGATCCTGAAGACGTCCGTCTTTTCCAGGACGGTTATACCCGCCCAGCGGTGCAGGCCGAAAGGGATTACCATTATTTGGAGATCCCTAACGACCTGAACCTACTGCTCTAGGAGGATAACCTGGTAAAGATGTTCGGGGTTCTGTGCTCGGAAGCGAAGAGCACGTCCCTAAGGGGCATCTGGGACGTCAGGCTAATGGGCGAGGTGGCCGCCTTGAGTATAAAGGTATGTATAAAGATTTCGTTTGTTTTCTTTCTTAATACGTCTTCTTATATTTATTGTCGCTCTGTTTGTTGTAGACATTCTTGCTGGAGGTGGAGAGCATCATACGGGCTAACGTCTGCTCGGCGGTTTTCGGGTGGTTGTTGGAGAAGTTCCGCCGCTATCGTTACCGGTTCCGTGGTCTGCGTGAACGCATAAGGAACGACCCACAGAACCGGGAGCTGGTAGAACAGCTGGCACGGAGGGAGATTCATATACAACAGACCCTTAATAGGGAAAATGCTCTTGAGGGGCAGCTTCGTCAGAAGAGCGAGGAGGCGGACGCTGAGAGAAGGGCGGCTACTGAGAGAGGGCACCAAAATCAGACTGCGGCAGTAGAGGCCGCTGAAGCTTTAACTAGGCAAGTGGCTGCCCTAGAGACTGAGGCTGCCGCTTCAAGGAAGCAGGCAGAGGACGCCCAAGTGAGGGTTGAAACACTGCAGGCGACCAACCGTGCCCAAGAAAGGGAGCATGGATTAGAAAGGGCCGCCGCTACCTTTTGAGAGCGGTCGTTGGAGGGGCGCATTGACATCTGTGAGCAAGACGCTCGTGCTGCAGTGGGCCTGATTGCGGCCTTGGAGGCCGAGAACCAGCGCCTGAGGAACCAGGTCGCTTCTTTTGGTCCTGCTCGTGAGTTTTAGGCGTATGCCGAGGCCCAGCTCGATAGTTAAACTTTTGTGGTTTTTGATGGCGCATAGCCTAAGTTTATGTTCAACCGTAGTTGAACCTTTGTAATATTTGAAATTGAAGGCACATAGCCTTAGTTCCAGTTCAACCGTAGTTGAACTTTTTGGGTGAAGGCGCGTAGCCTGAGCTGACATTCAACCGTAGTTGAACCTTTGTAATATCTGAAGTCGAAGGCACATAGCATGAGTCCCAGTTCAACTGTGAACGTTTTGGGTGAAGGCGCGTAGCCTGAGCTGACGTTCAACCGTAATTGAACTTTTGTAATGTTTGAAGGCGTATAGCGTGAGTTGTCGTTCAACAGTAGTTGAACCTTTGTAATATTTGAAGTCGAAGGCACATAGCCTGAGTCCCTGTTCAACAGTAGTTGAACTTTCGGGTGAAGGCGGGTAGCCTGAGCTGACGTTCAACCGTAGTTGAACCTTTATTATATCTGAAGTCGAAGGCACATAACCTGAGTCCCAGTTCAACCGTGGTTGAACGTTTAGGGTGAAGGCGCGTAGCCTGAGCTGACGTTCAATCGTAGTTTAACCTTTGTAATGTTTGAAGGCGCATAGCCTGAGTTGTCGTTCAACCGTAGTTGAACCTTTGTAATTTTTGAAGTCGATGGCACATAGACCGAGCCCTAATTCAACCGTAGTTGAACTTATTGGGTGAAGGCGCGTAGCCTGAGACGACGTTCAACCGTAGTTGAACCTTTGTAATGTTTGAAGGCGCATAGCCTAAGTTCTCGTTCAACCGTAGTTGAACTTTTGTAATATTTGAAGGCACATAGCCAGAGTTCCAGTTCAACCGTAGTTGAAATTTTTGGGTGAAGGCTCATAGCCTGAGCTGACGTTCAACCGTAGTTGAACCTTTATAATTTTTGAAGGCGCATAGCCTGAGTTTTCATTCAACAATAGTTGAACCTTTTTAATATTTGAAGTCGAAGGCACATAGCCTGAGTCCCAGTTCAACCGTAATTGAACTTATTGGGTGAAGGCGCGTAGCCTGAGCCGGCGTTCAACTGTAGTTGAACCTTTTTAATGTTTGAAGGCGCATAGCCTGAGTTGTCGTTCAGCCGTAGTTGAACTTTTGTAATATTTGAAGGCGCATAGCCTGAGTTCCGGTTCAACTGTAGTTGAGCTTTTTGGGTGAAGGCGCGTAGCCTGAGCTGACGTTCAATCGTAGTTGAACCTTTGTAATGTTTGAAGGCGCATATCCTGAGCTGTCGTTCAACCATAGTTGAACCTTTGTATTATTTGAAGGCGCATAGCCTGAGTCCCAGTTTAACCGTAGTTGAACTTTTTGGGTGAAGGCGCGTAGACTGAGCTGACGTGCAACCGCAGTTGAACCTTTGTAATGTTTGAAAGCACATAGCTTGAGCTGTTGTTCAATCGTAGTTGAACCTTTGTAATATTTGAAGTCGAAGGCACAAAGCCTGAGTCCCAGTTTAATCGTAGTTGAACTTTTTGGGTGAAAGAGCGTAGCCTTAGCCAACATTCAACCGTACTTGAACCTTTGTAATATATGAAGTCGAAGGCACATAGCCTGAGTCCCAGTTCAACGGTAGTTGAACTTTCGGGTGAAAGCGCGTGGCCTGAGCTGACGTTCAACCGTGGTTGAACCTTTGTAATATTTGAAGTTGAAGGCACGTAGCCTGAGTTCCAGTTCAACCGCAGTTGGACTAGCTTCAGATCTTGCCTAACTTGCGCTTGTGGTCTTTTCGACTGGCTCGCGGGGGTCACCCCGTTACAGATCTCGATTTGGGAGATGCTTTCGTGCTTTCCTCCCTTTTGGCAGGATCCCGTGTGGAAAGGGGTGGGGTACCTTATGCACATTTTTCCTATGGGGTTGGGATATCTGCTTCTTCTTCTTCTTCTTCTTCCCTTTTCTCGGAGACGCGGGAATGTGGAAGCGAGCTCATCTCGAGGTTTTGACTTCCTTTGATCTGACATGCCGCTTGGGCTTATTCGAGCTGGGTTGTTCTTTATCCTTCTTTGGTCTAAGGATAAACTATGCGATTCTGCTATGAAATCCCCACAGACGGCGCCAAATTGTTTAGCTCAAAGTTTCCATACACTTTGTAAGCATAAAACAATCAAAATAAATGACAGACCAATCATAGCATATCGTAATAAACCAAAAGACCAAATGAGTAAGGCGCAAGAGACAATAGCTATAAGTTAAAAGGAGGAAGGGTGAATATCTTTTATTAATGGTATTGGTTTGGTCTGCCTCTCCATGGAGAGTTTTAGAGCCTTACAATGATGTATTCTCTTTTCTTTTAGAAGTAAATGTGAAGAAGAAGAAGAAGAAGAAGAAGAAGAAGCAACACCCCTTTTATGGTTCTTTCTCTTAGTATTTATAGCTAGGAGATCTGCCAGCTGGCGCCAAGGGGTTGGGACCACATAGAGGGGACGCCCTCGTAAGGACGGCAAGGTCGTGACCTTAGTTGTCAAATTGAATAACTGTCTGGTAATCTTGTGAATAAATGGTCATACCATTTATTAATCTCAAATAGATTTTAATAAATGCGTTGATCTTATTCATTATCCCCTTTGACATCTCTTCATCTGCAAATAATTCTCGATGTGAAAACACAGAGCCAGGGGGCTGATCCCTTGCGGCTTTATAAGATTGTTTGAAAATCCGGGCATTTCGCTCCCTCTACTGACTCGATGGGCAAACTCAAGGAACTGCTTTGCCTCTAGGTTGACTTGGATCACATCATTCCGAACTTTTGATCGTATATCGTCCAGCTTTGTTGGTGCTGTGGGTGTCAGTCTTCTAATGTCAGCTCTCTGGTAGGCCAATCGATCTCTGCTTGATTGGCCGTAACTGCATGATCGATCTGACGAAGTCAAGTTCTTGACTCATACACCCTTCTTTCTTTTTTAATTCTTGTCGTCAAATATATATGTCTGCATTAAACTCCTCAACACAATAAAATCATTATAGAAATAACAAGCTAAGAGCCGTGTTTTATTTGTGACAAACAAAATCATACAATGCCATTATTATCTTCTTTTATTATTCACAAGTGTAAGTTGCAGGTTTTTAATTATGGGATAAGTCATAAAACAACATGAATCATACAGAAATTGTAAGTTACACATAGGGGTGTGCATTCGAATCGGTTTATCGATAAATCGAATCGATTATCTGTTATCGAAATCGAGAAAACCAAAATCGAAAAAATCGAAACCTTATTGAAACGATAACGATAAGCATATGTACAAATCGATAATCGATAAGCAATTATCGATAAGGGTAAAAATCGAATCGATAAGTCGAATGCACACCCCTATCACTGTAGACACTTATAAAATGAATAATTACCTATTTGTGTAGATTAATATAACATACAGAATGTATATACATTCCGCTACTATTTTGAAAGCGGCTATACAATATCATTTTCCCTAATGTATACCATTTCATTTACTCTAAGTCCATTACCCTATTATTTTCTCTACCACATTTAAGGAATAATTATATTTAAAGATCAAGGGAATGAAGTTCAAATTAATGGAGAATAAAATTAGTCATGATGATGTATTTTGTCTTGTTTTATATATTTATACCGTTGGAGTGTTGGTGGCATACATTTGATTCCTTACTTTAGTTTTCTTGCATGTGCTTGTTAATACAAATTTTATGTTATAAATGGTTTCATCTTACTTTAGCTTCTTTTTATCCATATAAGTTAGGCGCGTTTATAGCGATATACTTTCCGTAAAATCCCGCAAATTTTCTTATTGGTGTAATCGATAACCGAATCGATAAGACCCCAAAATCGATAAATCGAAATCGAAAAAATCGAAACCTTATTGAAACGATAACGATAAGCATATATACAAATCGATAATCGATAAGAAATTATCGATAAGGGTCAAAATCGAATTGATAAATCGAATGCACACCCCTAGTTACACATTTTACTTTCCAGAGGTCATATGACCCTCTTGAACTATATTTTTCCATATTATTTACCTACTTTATGGGTCCCATGACCTTCCAAACTATATTTTTCTGCATTATTTACCACCTTTTCGGCTGACCTAGTAAAGAGGATGAGAGCACTTATTTTCGAAAAAATTTGTTAGTTTGAAGAGGTAAGTTAATATACTGATACTATTTTCAACCCCCCCCCCCTCCCCCCCCCAAAAAAAAAAGAAAAAATAAATGAAGAGAAGTGCAGCCATTGAACAAAAAAAATGAGATCATAAAAATCCAGTAGTACAGCAGCTAAAAAAATTAAGGAGCAAGGAAACAGTATACGATATCCAACATGTTTCCGGTAGATTATTAAAACAAGTACAGCATGCAGCTTCATAGATACAAAAAACAGTGCAATTTGCAAAAAGTGCACTTAACTGTGCAACAATATCATTTTAATATAGCAGCAACTTAATCACAAAAACAGTGCAAAAACGTAATGTAATACAAAAAAGAAGAAGAAGAGGAAATTATCTTTATTTTGGTCTAAATTTGGTCGAATAATTGGGAGAAGAGAAAAAGGTCTGGTTGGATATTTTGTTTGAAAGAACAGAACGAAACAAAATTATTGGTAGGGTACCCATATATTTTTGGTATTGTAGAGCATGTGATTATCGTGGCCAAAATCAAATTAGTGCCTTTTATCATGTAAGCCGAAATGTGGTAAAGGAAAGATATAGTTCGGTCATAGATCAAGTAAAGTAAAAGTGAGTAATCTATAATTTACGTATTGTTCACATAGGAAAGTTTTTAAAATTTTTCTACTGTAAGTTCTCATTATTTTATTGAATTTCAAAGCGAAAATGAGGGCTCTTATGTTAGCATTTTAAGTAGGCGTTTGGACTAATTGTAAAATTTGAAAAATGGTAAAATTATTTTTCAAGTAAAAATAGTATTTGAATTTTAGAGTTATATTTGGACATAAATTTCAGTTTGAATTGTTTTTGAAGTTTTGAAAAATTTTTAAAATGTAATTTCAAATAAAAAGTTAAAATTTTATGAGCAAACGCTATTCGAAAAAAAATAAAAAAATTTGGAAAAATCTACCATTAGATTTTCTGTCCACATGGGCACTAAAAGTTTTTTCTTTTTTGTAAATCTAGCGATTAATTGGGGTTGACGATATATTGTGGGATCCACCCAATCAAAATAAAAAAAATAAAAAAAGGGAAGATAATGATTGAGTGGTGGCAACAGATTTTGCACAACTTAAACAAGATTTGGTGAGGAACCTGGTAAAGGGACACGTTAATTGTGACTGGGCATTATTTGGTGCCTTTTCAGAATGGAGTCAAGCCATAAGCCTGCATCGCATTAATTTTGTAAGACATGGAGTGGATCCCACAATGATAATAGCATCACATTGCTAAATCTCCACATGTCACATCGTGATCCAACTTTCCACATTTATACGTGACCAAACCACACTCACTCTCTTGAAACTCTCTAGGATAAGTGACTAATTTAATTTGAACACAATTATTAAGAAAATATTCAATTTTAAATACAAAAAATTAATATGATTAAATTATCGTTTATCTTTTTTATTTTTTAAAAATTAATTTATATTGGGCAAAACTGTTATTTTAATTAAATTTTTAATTTTTAGAACTTTAAAATAACTAAAACATTACTTATTAATTCTTTCCTTATTTATCTATGTTAGAAGTTTTGAATTAAATATCTTCCTTATATAAACTCCTTTAAATATTTCTATTCAGTCACTTACTATTCTCTTTAACTGTTGGACAAAAATATACACGAGCTCCTTCAATTTTTGGAATGATAATTTTGGTAAGCAAAATTATTATAAACCCCTTGTAATATGACGAAATACTTTTACAAATATGTTAAATAAATATAACTTTGAAATTCATCTAATAGTTAATAGGGTTTTTTTTTAGAATCTATCACTAAACCATAGCTAAATTCTACTCAGCAATGAATATTTGCCTTTTAGCTGCATAATATTTTTTAATTTTCTTTAATTTCCCTATCTAGAGTACATGTAATCTAGACAATTATTTCCATCCAAAGTTAATACAAAAGAAGGATAAATAATATATCATTAAGTTATCAAAATTATTTTTTTTATCAAATAGGATCAACATTCGTCGTTTTTAAGAGCTTATATTTTCTAAATTCTATTTTATAACTCAAACACATTATCTAATAATATTTATTACTATAAATTTAAAATTTTTATACTTATTGATTTAAGGTACACACGCAAAGCGCGTACCCTAAGACAAGTTCTTAATTAAATGTGCATCATAGTTATTGTTTGGCTAAAAAGTTATTCGAATACTTAAATAACTTTAAAACAATCGAAAATGATATGGGTTAATCGGAACCAAGAGTAATGTGATCTAGAGAATGTTAAATGATCAAAATCTGTGATTATAATGTAAGTGAATCGAGATACAAGATCAATAAAATATGTGGTAGGCTTTTTGCATAAGAGAGAGAGAGAGAGAAAATTCAGATAGAGAGAGAGAGAGAGTTACATATTTTCAATAGTGAAATACACATGAGTCTTTACAAAGGGAAGGTCCCCTTTATATATTAAGGGAACTTATTCGAAATAATACAAAGAAAGTACAAGGGTTGGTGACCTTGGTATACGAGTGTAAGAGTTTGATGTGACGTCGTAGCAAGTCATGTCACTCGGTCCGTCTATCGACTGAGGCCGACCTTGCTTGAGTCGACCATAATGAGACTGCTTTCTTCATCGATGACGTTTATAGATAGTATACGGGCGTAGGAAACCTAATTTTCCCAATACGGTTATATTAGCACTTACTTCTCTTTCCAAATGTGATGAGTAAATGAATTTTTATGCATACGAAGATAAAGGTAATTTCAGAAAAAATAAAATAATTTTTTAAATATATAAATAGACACATATTTTAGACCACAATAAAAAAATAAATTGATCAGTTATTGTAGATAGAAGGGAATACTAAATATTTGCAGACAAGAGGGATTGTTCTGATGGTAAGCAAGCCCCATTTCCAACCGAGAGATTGTGAGTTCGAGTCTCCCCAAGAGCAATGTGGGAAGTTCTTGAAGGGAAGGATGCTAGGGGTTTATTTAAAAACAGCCTTTTTACCCCAGGATAGAGTTAAGATCTACGTAAATACTACGGAAGTATCCCTTCCTCGAAGTGTTCTATATAATAAAAGATAATTTTGTTTTTATATATTTTTTCGGATAATTACATTCACAGCTATAGAATCCTTGTTTGTTTCCTTTCAACACCCCCAAAGAAAGGAGTGAGAAGCAATAATAGAGTAGCAGTTCACACAGTGAAGAAAACACTGTGTTGCATGTTATCTGTTTAAAATAAGAAGTGTTGTTTTTCTTTTTAAAATGTGTAATAATCTCTCGAGACTTAGTGGGCCTTTGGGCATATGAATTGTAAAATTTAGAAAAAATATGAAAAAAGATTTCAGATAAAAATGATATTTGAAAATTAGAGTTGTGTTTGAACATAATATAATTTTGGATTGATTTTAAATATTTGTGAGCGATCTGAGTAAAAATTTTAAAAATAGTTTGTTGGAATTTTTCAAATATTCAAAAAATACCAAAATTCATCTTCCAGTAAAAATTACAAACTACATAGCCAAACACATTCGAAAAAAAAGTGAAATATTTTCATGGCCAAATACGCTCTTAATGTAGTAATCTCTTGCGAGTGGAAAATTTCTCCTATTAGTATATTGTTCCACTCATATATTATATTTTCCACGTTCTGTTTAATGTCGTATTCTTCTTAGTTACCATGGATATTAATATTTCCACATATATGGGATACTATTTCCCAACGAATAGACTACTCTTTTGCTACAACAGTACAAAGAGCCACAAACATTTCAAAGAAGAAAGGAAACTAAAAACAGGGGGATTATGGCAAAGATTCAGAGGTGTAACTATGTTATGTATCCCTTGGTTTTAATACTGTTGATGATGAATATATTCTTTTTTGTTAAAGAGTTGGAGTCAAAGAGCAAATGCAGCGAGCAGGAGAACAAGAAGCTGAGTTGGAGCCAGAGAGCAGCAGAGGAAGCAGAAGCAGTAGCCTCCATTTCATGCTCAGGCCATGGAAAAGCCTATCTTGACGGCCTTGTTGTAGATGGAATTCCTACTTGTGAATGCTATACTTGTTATGCTGGACCTGATTGCTCTTTACTTATCCCCAACTGTTCTGCTAATGCTTTCGGGTAATACTGTTCTTCCTTGTGATTTACGATACTACACTTACCTTTCTTGTTTTGATTTCTTTGTAACAAGCATAGGCGGAGCAGGGTGCGGAAGGAGATTCATCCGAACACCTTTCGCTTGAAAATATACTAGACCAAAATTATCTGTATAGTATATATTGAATCCCAGTTTTTGAGCCGTGAGTTTACCGGAAACAACTCTGTCCCTTCGTAAGATGTGGGAGTACAGTCATTGCACTTGGTTTGTTATTGTTGTTGTTATTGTTATGTTGAACCCAGTTGACTTCTTTGGGCAATAACAATCGAGTGGATTCTCACAAGTGGGGTTTGGAGAGGGTAGGATATATGTAGACTTCTTTGTCTGTTTACTTTTTTTGTATTTTGAAGCCCTCTAATAAAAATTCTGGTTTAGACGACCAATAGTAACAAATGTTTTTAACTCATTAATGTAGTTGGGATCCCCTATTCTATGAGCCATTCTGGATGGAAAATGCAGAAAGCAGTACAGTAGTGATAGCAGGTTGGCATAGAATGGCTTATTCCTTTCCTGATCCAACCTCTCACCTTTCCCAGGAGCTCGAGAAAACCATAAGGAAGTTACATTCTGTTGCAAAGAACGCTATTACAGATGGAAGATACATCGCTATTGGTGTAGGCGCTAGTCGCCTACTCAATGCTGTTGTTCATTCTCTTTCTATGGAGAATTATTCTTCCTCTCCTTACCCTGCAAAATTTTTCGCAAAACCCCCTCATTATCCGGTTCGTACGTTCTATCACAGAATTTTATATGATCCTTAAGTTTTGTATAAATTCTTTACATTGGTGATGCATATAAAAGTTAAATTCTTTACGAATTTTAGTTTTGATTTTGTCAGTTCTATAAGCTTCAAACGGACTACTTGCAAACACGACATTATGAATTTGTAGGAGATCCATCCATGTTGAAGGACACTGATGTTGGTGGAGATGTGTTTGAGTTTGTGACATCACCAAGCAATCCAGAAGGGAATTTAGAAGGTCCAGTTCTGAAAGGCGGCCCGAATGTGAAGTACATTTTTGATAGGGTCTATTATTGGCCTCAGTTCACAGCAATTCCAGCTCCTGCTGATGATGATCTCATGATTTTCTCCTTGTCCAAGCTAACTGGTCATGCTGGAACCAGACTCGGGTAATATACAAACAGTTAATCTAAATAGCTTTTCGTGTGAATTATATATTTAATCTAAATTACTCCCTACATTTAAATTTAGATGAGGCTATTAGATTCGGCATGGAATTTAAGAGAAAAAAGGGGGAGACTTTTGAAACTTTCGGTCTTAAAAGCATAAGGGGTAAAGAATTGTGGGGCTATAACATTTGTGTGATTATAAAAATTTCTCGTTAAGAGTAAAATTCACTGAAATTGTTTTATTTGAACTATATAATAACTTTAATGAGGTGATAGATTCAGTTGTTGGAATTCCGGTCATGAACCTATAGAATTAAATTCTAGATTCGCGCCTCTGATCCACATGAATTTGTGTAGGTGGGCTGTCGTGAAGGACGTGAATGTTTATAATAGAATGAAGGAGTATATTCATCAGGCTGATATGGAGATGTCTAAAGACACCCTATTGAGAGCTTTAACTATTCTGAGAGTTGTTACTACGGAAGGAGATGGCAAGAAATTCTTCAATTTTGCACATGAAATCTTGAGAGATCGCTGGGAAAAAATTAGTCACATCTTCTCCTTTTCTAAACGTTTCAGCATTCAACACATTCCAACTCAGTATTGCACATTTCTTGACAGAGCAAGAGAACCATCTCCAGGTGATATTTCTTCTCATCTTCTTATTCCTCTACCATTGAACTCATTTTCTACTGCTCCTTTCATTTTATTTTATATGGTGTTGATTAATTGGATATTGAACGTAAGAAAGGAATAATAACTTTTGATACAGAAACTAGATATGTACAATAACATATTAAAAGTGCTCTTCAAATTTTGTGGTCTTATGACATGCCGCGGATTCCTACTATATAGTATAAGAGATTCTCACTAAAAGACAAATGAAAAGACAAAAGTAAAAAAATCAAATATATAAAGGTGTCTATCTTTTTGAACTAACCAAAATAACGTAAACTGTAAAATGGAACGGAAGAATACAAGATTAAGAGCAGTAACGTAAATGATGTGCTCTCATTTTATTTTTACTTGATATTCAGTCGTTTTGAAGCTTAATTAAATTCATTCGCGTTTAAAAGTCTCACTTAAAGTGTTTCCCACACATGCAAATTTATATCATTCTCACTATTTAATATTTACTGCCGTCACTAGCAGTAGCACTACCTCTCATGCTATCTGTTTAATCTTTTTTATCATAACCTACCACGTGACTCAAGAAATTCCTATGTACAGTATTATCTTAAATTTTTACATGACAAAATTGAACCCTATGAAATTACTTGACCAAGTGCTTCCAAATTCTTGAAAAGGAAAGCTGACAGAGATTTTTAAGAGGCCGAAGTTGATTAGGGCCCCAAAACTTAACTTACCAACGTCTCATAGTTTTAACATTATAATTATAATCACTCAGAAATTACCTTCAGTGTGATTCTTAGAAAGCCGCGGAGATTCCCTTTACTATGGGTGCAGCCTCTAGAGAGTTTTGGGAGAATTAATTTTTTCGTATTGTTCACGAAAGTATATATACAGAGTATAGAAATGTATCAAATCCTATCAACTATAGGACTGTACAATAATAAAAGAATATTTACCAATAATAAAAAGATACACAAAAAATATACACAATATATCCTAATACGCCCCCTCAAGATGGAGCGCCGAAGGACACGCCAATCTTGGATATCAGCAGAAGAAGCCGAGGACGAGATAAGTGCTTGGTGAGAGCATCAGCAAGCTGATCAGCAAAGGATACGTGAGCAACACGAAGAGACTCATTCTGAACCAATTGACGAACAAAGTGATAATCAATGGAGATGTGTTTCATGCGCGAGTGAAACACAGGGTTGGCACAGAGGTAAGTGGCGCCAATATTTTCGCTGTAAATTACAGGAGCAGCCGGAAGAGGGACATGAAGCTCGCGCATCAGTGAATGAAGCCAACGGACTTCAGCGGCAGCAGAAGCAATTGCACGATATTCAGCCTCAGAAGAAGATCGTGCAACGGAACGCTACTTTTTGGAGCTCCAGGAAATAGGATTAGGCCTTAGAAAGACAACATAGGCACCAGTCGAGGAGCGGTCATCACAGTTTCCACCCCAATCAGCATCAGAGAAACAATGCAGAGGTATAGTAGATGAAGGACATAGCAGACTCCAAAGTCACACGTCCCATTCAGATACCGGAAGAGGCGCTTTACTGCACCCCAATGAGTGACAGTAGGAGCATGCATGAACTGTGAGAGTTTATTCACAGCAAATGAGATATTAGGACGAGTGAAGGAGAGATACTGGAGGGCCCCAAGGGCCTGTCGATAGGCGGACGCGTCTGCAGGAGCCGAGCCATCGGCCAGATGAAGGCGGGTGGACGCCGTTGTTGGCGTCTGAACAGGGTTGGATTCCAGCATATTATGACGTGTCAAAAGATCAACAGCATACTTACGCTGAGAAAGAAAACACCCCTTGGAGCTGCGCAGAACTTCAACACCAAGAAAGTAGCTTAGATCACCCATGTCTTTAAGAGAAAATTTAGTCCCAAGAGAGTCAATCACACGGTTCAAGAAAGCAGTCACTACCAGTCAATATGAGATCATCAACATATACCAAAAAATAGGCTGTAATACCAGAATGCTGAAAGACGAAGAGCGAAGTGTGAGAGGTAGTATTGACGAAACCCATAGCCAAAAGGCATTGGCGGAGCTCACTGTACCATGCCCGGGGTGCCTGATTGAGACCATAAATAGCTTTCCGTAACTTACAGACATAAGATGGAGAGGCTTTGTCAACAAAACCCGGTGGTTGTGCCATATAAACATCCTCTGTAATTCTTCAGTGAAGAAAGGCATTATTCACATCCATTTGACGAAGAGGCCAGCCCTTGGATACAGCTAGACTGAGAACCAAAAGCACAGTTGCCGGCTTAATAACCGGACTGAAAGTCTCCTGGAAGTCTACACCTGGACGCTGATGAAAGCCTTTTGCAACAAGCCGGGCTTTGAACTTGTCCACAGTACCGTCAGGCTTTCGTTTGATACGATAAACCCACTTGCAGCCCAATACATTCTGTGAAGAATCTGGCGGAACAAGATCCCAGGTGCCATTCCGTAGCAGAGCATCAAACTCCAATGACATAGCAGCGTGCCAGCGCTCATCAGACATAGCACTAGACAAAGTCTGAGGTTCTGTAACAGCTGGAGAGGTTACAGCAGACATACCAAACTTCTTATTGGGCGTATGGATGTTATTTTTGCTGCGACTTTGCATATGATGATCACCCTGAGAGGATGAAGGTGACGGCACAGTGGGTGTAGCGGCGGCGGGGGCCGCTGGCAGTGCCGTAAGAGGCGCTGGTGGCGTGGGCGTTGGCGCCGGCGGTGCATCCGGTGAAGGATCGCGAGGGGGAGCGGCGGCAGGTACTGGCGGAGGCAGCGGAAGGATTTCTAGGGAGACCGGAATGGGTACAGGTGGAGACTCGGGGTTAGACAATTTGGAGAACGGGAAGATATCTTTATGGAAGGTGACATGACGCGAGACGAAGATTTTAGACGTTGAGGGATCAAAGCACAGATATGCGCTTTGAGTAGTAGAGTAGCCGAAGAAGACACAGGCACGAGATCTGGGTTCCATTTTGTGTGAGGTGTAGGGCCGAAGCCAAGGGAAGCATTGACAGTCGAAGACACGCAGTTTGGCAAGGTTGGGGCGCCTATGGAAGAGAGACTCAAAGGAGGAGAGCATCGAGAGATTTGTCTTGGGAAGACGATTAATGAGATAGACTGCAGTGGCAAAGGCATAAGGCCAGTAAATGAGAGGTACAGAGGCATAATGAAGGAGAGTGAGACCAGTATCGACAATATGATGGTGATGGCGTTCAGCATAGCCATTGTGCTGAGGTGTATGAGGAGGTGAAGTGAGATGTAAGATGCCATTGGAGGCAAGAAAAGAGCGTAAAGCTAGGAATTCACCCCAATTATCAGTATATAGAGTAATGATTTTAGCAGAGAAATATTTTTCTACAATGGATTTAGAGGTGGAGAAGGTTTGTAAGACATCAGATTTGTGGCGTAAAGGAAAAAATCAAACGTACTTAGAGAAATGATCAACAAAAATGACATAATATTTAAATCCTTCATTAGAAATAATTGGAGAGGTCCATACATTAGAAAAAATAAGCTACAGCGGAGCAGTAGAAGATAAACTTGACTCAGAAAAAGGGAACTTATGACACTAATGAAGCTTGCAAGATACACAAGCAAAATCAGACACACTACTGGATGCTATACTGCTAGAAGACACTAAATGACGCAGGATTTTGGCTAACGGATGACCAAATCGAGAATGCCACAATGACGCAGAGAGCTTTTGTGCCGTAAGGGCGGACGGTAGACGGGAAGCCGCCGGCCAGTACTAGGCGTTGGCCCTATGTGGGCCGCTGACGAGTGTTGCCCCCGTACGACGATCCTTCACATGAAAATCAGTAGTAGAAAAAATAACATTAACATCATTGTGACGACATAATTGGGCAACAGAGATCAAATTTTTACGCATATGTGGAACACAGAGAGCCCCAGGTAATAAAAGAGAGGAATAACTGTTAAGTTGTCCAGTATGTGTAATTTCTAAACCTTCACCGTTACCAATAACCACATCATCGAAACCAGTATAAGGACTGTGAAGAGACATGTTGGCAAGATCAGTGGTTATGTGATGAGAGGCACCAGAGTCCAGGATCCAATCGGATGTAGAGGGAATTGTCGGAGAGTGATGGGCTGTGTGAGCAGCCGGATAAGGCGGTGGAGCGTATGCTGGCCGCGGCATTGGTCCACCGTAAGGGGGCTGATTGGCGCAAGAAATGGGATAGGACGGACAGCGGCGCGCGGAATGGCGAAATTCACTGCAGAGCTGGCACTTCCCATTGTACCCGCGAGATTGGCCATTGTTGGAGTAACCACCGCGTCCAGAGGATGAACCACGGGTGCCACGGCCGCGTCCACCGTAACAGTTACGGCCAGACTGCAGTCCGGCGACGAAGGCAGCCGACGGAGCCGAATCAGGTGCGGTGGAGGTGGCCGGCGCACGAGCAGTAAGCTGAGCCTCCATGCTTAACAGCTTGTCATGTAATTCAGCAAAAGAGATGGGAGATTCGCGGGCTTGGATGGAATGAGAGAGCTCCGTATACTGATCATCAAGACCATTGAGAACCTTAATGAAAAGATCCTCAGAATCAACAGTAACACCCAGGAGAGATAATTCATCCTCAACCACGCGATTACCGTGCATAAAATCAGTAACAGATTTAGAACCTTTTACAGGATTATGGATCTGCTGTTTGAGAGCCATGATACGACCACGAAAAACAGTGCCCGTATGTGCACGCGAGGATGTCCCAGGCCTCTTTAGAGGTTTCCGCAGCGGCAATAAAGGAGATGATCGTCGGTGTGATCGACGAGATGATGGCACTGAGAATAAGATTGTCCTGGCGAATCCAGTAAGTGTATGCTGGATTGGGGGAAGTCACCTCCTTGTCGACGATAGTGGCTGGTGGGCACGGCTTCGATCCGTCCAAGAAGCTGAGGGGTCATAACCCGTAAGAAGGGTTCGAAATTGGAATTTCCACGCAGGTAATTAGTGGAATCCAATTTGAGTGGGATCTGAGCCGAGGCATTGATGGCAATCGGCTGTAGAAGATTGTTTGATGTCGTAGAGGCCATGAAGCGCGAGGCAAAGGGGAGGAGGCGCTGATCGACGTCGAGAGAGAGGGCTGCCGGTTAGTGTAGCGGCGGCGCGGCAAGACGCCGGAGAGAGGCGGCTTATCGGCGTCGCTGGAAGTTGGAATTAGGGTTTCATTGGCGATAAGCCACTGGCGTATGATACCATGCAGAGAGTTTTGGGAGAATTAATTTTCTCGTATTGCTCACAAAAGTATATATACAGAGTATAGAGAGGTATCAAATCCTATCAACTATAGGACTGTACAAGAATAAAAGAATATCTACCTATAATAAAAAGATACACAAAAGATATACACAATATATCCTAATACATCCCACATCACTTAAACATAATACAAAAATAGATATATGCTACTCTGTGCGCGCGCAACTCGATATATGCCACTCTGCGCGCGCGCGCTTGTTGTTCTAATATAGAAATGTTGTTGATTGCAGCATTTGCATGGGTAAAGTGCAAGAGAGAAGAAGATAAAAACTGCACACATGTCTTCTTGGAAGAAGCAAATATCAGAGGTCATCCTGGCAGCGGATTCTTTGCAGATCATACTTATGTTCGGCTCGGTCTGGTAACGCGTCAGCATGATTTTGATATGCTCATTTCTCGATTGGAACAATTCATTTCTCAAGAAGATGAAAACGGTACTGCACAAGCTATATCTCTGAATATGACTTTTTATATCTTTATTTAAAATTTATTTAAAAACAGAAAACATGTGGGATAAAATATTGATATTATTATTATTTTAAAAAATATTTGGACGTTGAGTTCAACTAAACAATTGAATCCATTATGAAAGACAATTTAAGGTCTGCATAAGCAATTTTATTTCATCTGAAAAACAGAAAAGCAAACAACTTTTATACTAAATAGAATAATAACTCCTAATATAATACTCCTCGTAGTTGCATGTTTTTGCCACTTCTCTGTTTCTTTTTTCTTTTCAATCTTAACTAACGTGTATTTCTAAAATTTTAGGTTACTGTATATCGCCATCAATCAACAACCCGTGATCAACTCTTTTAGGTATGCTTGTCCCGATCTGGATCTTTGAGCTATAATACTATTTAATCTATTACAGATTAGCTCAATTTGGATTCCGAAATGTGAATTAATTAGTGAATTAATAAAATGATTGTCGTCTAATAATTGTTACCACTATTGTTATAATAATACCCAATTCGATGGGACCGAAAAAGTCTGGTGTCATGCGCAAGCTAGTAAAACAAATCTTCAACGATGATAAATCAGACAACAAAAGATAAATATACCAAAAGAGATACAAATATTTAATGTGGTTCGGTCAACTGACCGACATCCATGGCGGAGATGAACAATCCACTATAATAAAAGAGAGTACAAATATCGAGAGAACAACCTCACGAAGAAGCAAACACAAGTGACACGCTAACTCTTGTCCCGTAAAGTTCTTCCCCTAAACACAACTCTCAAGTCCCATATGGCTACATTGTGGATGCTTCTCTTCTACTGGATCTCGTCCATGTGCACACCCGGGGTTGGCTAAGGACATATCCGTCCCTCCCCTAGCACTGAGCATCGCTATCGCGTGCATAGTCCAATCCGCAAGATTGACACTCGCCTCATGTGCATCCACACCCAGCTTGTGCTTCGGCCGAGTAGGGCAACCTTTAGTCCTTGGCCTTTGTCACGTGCGTCTTTCATAGCATGCCCATCTTTGTCTTACGGCACAACCAAACATAGCCCTCGCGCATAGTGTAGTGTCGCGCTACAACTGCACGTCTAGGCCAACAGACCCTTGCTTGCATAGCTAAACCCAAGCCAAGCTCACAAGTCGACACATGAGACCCCTAAGATAGGTGCTTCAAGAATACAATCGGCACGTAGGTCTTTATCCACAATTTTGATAGCCTACAAGGCATAACGTCCCACACGTCAAGTCTTCGGTGCCCGTTTTGTGCCCAACGCTAGCCCTAAGGCGTCTCGCCATCCATAGAGTTCCCAAGCTCGTATTGATACCTTAGACACTCCTTTGAGATGCCCAGGCAGGCCCTTGAGGTTCCCGCTCAAGGTAGCTCACTTGGTGCGGCTTGGTGGTAGCACGCACGGGGGAGGGTGGCCGAGCTTCAACACCTCTGCCCCCCTTTTATATATGCTTAAAATAAAAAAGCCCATGATCCCCT
Organism: Nicotiana benthamiana; assembly: GCA_034376525.1. NCBI lineage: Eukaryota > Viridiplantae > Streptophyta > Magnoliopsida > Solanales > Solanaceae > Nicotiana > Nicotiana benthamiana. Next base: position 10,028,605 of record CM067331.1, on the reverse strand, counting down.
AGTACATATGTTTTGGCCAGAGAATCATAATGACTCCTTCTCACTCGTCCGAACTCTGAATAAGGCGTCGTCTGTTCCTAAAGATTTTTCTTGACTTCCTTCACACTTCCATGAAGTTTCACCCTATTTCCATACTAGTGGAAATAGTTATGGCCACGGACACTTCAGCAAATTATGACATTGTCACTGCCCTTGGCATAGTCAAGCCCATAGGCAAACAAACTCCAAATGATGCCAAACTTGGTCAGCATATATAAGGGCATACTAGGAACAAGGCCTTCTACCGAAATCTCCGCTGTGGACATAGGTCATCTCTGCAGTGGACGTAGATCAGTTGATCGAACCATGTTAAATGTTTGTGTCTCTTTTGGTATATTTCTTTTTTCTTGTCTAATTTATCGTCGTTCAAGGTTTGCGTTACTAAATTCCGCATGACACATGATTTTTTCGGTTCTAACACGATTCTTATACTAAGAGGAAGAACTGATGATGAAAGAATGTCAAGAAATCGATCTGTTCATTCATTTTAGTCAGTTACAGAACTCAATGCCAAACTCAACTGACCATGAAGGACATTAAATTACAGTCTTTCTACTTCTTTCGTTCGATAGCTGAACTAAATCACAGTTACTTTAGCAGTCCATGGAATGCTATTGCTTTGTTTGTTGCAACTTTTCTTGTTTGCTTGAATTTTATGCAGACCTATTTCACAATTAAAAAGTGATCCACTTCCAGGTATTTGGAAGGCAGAGTTATCCCAAGCTTATGCTGGTGAAAGGTAATTAACGACCGATGTTGGTCGGTAATATAAAGGCACTTTGATTAAGCAAGTCTGATCACTGGGGTCAAATGTTTGACCAATATACCGACAAATTTCGGTCGTCATGTAATTTAAAAAATGTAAAATACTTTTTTGGTAATTTCCGTCCGTTTTGAATGTTTTTTGGTCGCTTTTGTTGACCGACCAACGCTGGTAGGTATCGCTCGATCGATTTTTTCCGAATTTCTTGTAGTGTGGGATATGCTATGAATCAAAATCTCAGTAAATCAATAGCTTACACCCAAAATTGATGATAGACTAAAGTAATACATCATTTGAGTTAAAGTTGATTTTAGATCCATTGACATTGTGGCTCTGTATCGACCCCAATTTGGATCTTTGAGCTATAATACCATTTAATAAATTACAGAGCGGCTCAATTTGGATTCTGAAATGTGAATCAATTACTTAGTTAATAAAATATTAAAGGATTGTCGACTAATGATTGTTACTACTATTGTTATAATAATATACGTGATCCTTATACTAAGAGAAAGCGCTGGTATGAAAAGAAGGTAGAGAAATCGATCTTTTCATTCATTTTGATCAAAGCAAAGAATATTTGCTTTAAGCCAAATTCTACTGATTCTTTGGAGGATATTAAATTACAATCTTTCTACTTTGGATAGCTTAACTAAATCACAGTTTGGCAGTCGGTGGATTGTTATTGCTTTGCTTGTAGCAACTTTTCTTCTTTGCTTGACTTTTATGCAGACCCATTTCACTATTAAAAAGTGATCCACTTCCTGGTATTTGGTGGCAGAGTTATCATGTGTTTAGTGGAGTTTTCAAGGTCAGATGCGGATTCAGAATTTGAAAAGTACGAGTATTATTGTATTCAACATATACTCATCACTAGTCAATGAGGTTGAAATAGTGTACATTTGACTGGTTCACTCAGTTTTGAATTAGATCGGTTCGATTTGATCAATTTTTCATATAATTTGGTTCATTTTAGAAGAGTTTGGTCCATAATTACACATATGATAACCAAACTAATGATATTTTTCATTGTCCCAATTATTTTTCTCTTTGGCTACCTTCTAATTTTCTATTTGTCATTTAAGATTTTTATATTTTTTCTTCTACGCTATTATTTTATCTGTGTTTTCTAGCAAGCAGGGGCGGATCCACCCTTTAGGGTGGATTGTTACGGTACTCACTAAGTTGGTAAAATTATTATATAGTTATGCAAAAAAAGTTCTTAAACTAGGTTAAATATTTAATCCCGGCACTCTTAGTCGCAAACTAGACAAAAACGTACCATGGCTGGTTGACTTCATGGCACCTTTTTGAAAGCTTTTCTTGCATGTAGAATTCAAGTTCGAATTTATCTTGAACCTTGTTTAATTTTTCATTTTTGTTGTGCTTTTTATTTCCTCTGTCCCAGACATTTTTTGTTTTTGTTACCTCTTAATTTCCTATTTGTCGTTTATTATAATTTTTTATATATTTCCTTTATTCTATTGTTTTATTTGTGATTTCTATAAAGAATACTCAAAAAAGACATCTAAAATTTAAAAATTTCATAAAATAAGAATTTCTTTTAGTCACAAATCTTTTAATTGTTTTTTTTCTTTCAAAGTCGGAAAACTAGGATCTTGATGGGAATTAATTAATTTTTATAGTTTCTTTTTTTTTTTGTTATAATAAAAGTTTGTGCTATTCTACAACTGTTAAATACAATTTAAATCTCGTTACTTAATAAATTGCGATGAATAAGCATTGCCTAGAAAAACATGAGATTTTATGATTTTAATTTTTGGGATCTTGTAGTTTATCGAATTCTACATTTACTTATGAGGTATAATTTGTACATTGAAAATTTTATTTATTTTGCTTATTCTGCTCAATGGAATTTCCTTATTGAAGATGTTATTTTACTTGTACAAATTTATTTTTAGTATACAAAAAATATATAATTCGCTAGTGAGAATATTAATTTTACTTATGTTGTTACTAAAAAAGGTATGATTCCTTCTTTAAAATGCTAATTATGTTTGTTTTTTGATGTCTGAGATGTAATTTTCATACAATAATAATAATATACTCAATAAAATTCCATAGTAGGGAATGAAAAAAGATATAATTTCTATATTTACAAATAAAAAATGTGTGATGACTCAAAGGTCATAACTTGGTTTGAAAATAAATTTTGTGTTTCGAGGCCTTAAAACATCCCTTTTGTCATATCTCGATTTGTGTGTGCAGTCCGACCATGTATCCGAAAAGCTATTGTGTGAAAAATTTAAAAGAAGAATAAATTTTACTTATAAAATAAATTTAAGTTGATTTCGATCAACATTTTTGGTAAATATACCCGGACCCATAATTTGACAATCCCAAAGAGTCCGTAAGAAAATATGAAACTTGGACGTATGCCTAGAATCGAATTTCGAGGTCCTAAACCCGAGAAATGAATTTTTGAAGAAAATTATTAAACTGAAATTTTAAGAGTTTTTGGAAATTTGAATATATTGGAATTTGATGGTATCGGACCCGTATTTTTGTTCAGAAGCCCGGTACAGGTCTTATATGGTACTTAAGTTGAGCCCATAAAATTTGGTAAGAAACGAACTTTATATGACGTGAATCGGACATTCGGTTGTTAAAATTTAAACTTAAGAATTTTTGAGATTTTTCTTTGATTTTGATGCTAAATTCAGAGTTATTGACGTTATTTTGATGATTTGATCGCGCGAGTATGTCCGTATAATATTTTTGGATTTGCGTGCATGTTTGATTTGGAGCCGCGAGAGCTCGGATGAGTTTTTGATAGGCCATAGAGTGAAATTGGACTGAGGAGCAAGTGCTGGTAGCTGGTATTTTTTCCCAGGTCTCTGATCTCGCAATTGCGAGATCAGACTTCACAATTGCGAAGGGGATATGCTTGGTAATTGCGACCCTAGTGTCTCAATGCGATACAAGCCTAGCAGGCCTTGGTCGAAAATGCGACACTTCCATCGCAAATGGGACCGATCCCTTGCAAATGCGAAGGTTATCGGATTTCTTCATGATCCCAAATGCGACATATTCTTTGCATTTGCGAAGAAGGCCTTGAAGGACACTGGTTCCAATTGCGACTTCTGCAACCTGCTATATCGTAACTTAGCTGAAAATTTCTCATTTTTCAAACTCTCTCAAACCTAAAACATCTTTGGGCGATTTTTCAAGGGCATTACTCTTTCAAATCGATTGTATGTCATTTCTAACTCGTTTTCTTTAATCTATCACATTTTTTCACATGATTTCAACTCTAAATCAAGGGTTTTTACAGGAAAATTGGGTCTTTTGGGTAAAACTTAGGATTTTTGAATTTTTGGATTTGGACCACGATTTGAGGTCCGATTTCAAAATAAATTATATATTTGAGTTTCTGGGTGAATGAGTAATCGGGTTTTAATTCGGACCCCGGGTTTTGACCATGTGAGCCTGGGGTCGATTTTTGACTTTTATGAAAAAATCACTGGAAAATTTATTGTCATGCATTATAATTGATTCATTTAGCATTTGTTGATATCGTAGCATTTATTGATATGGTTAAGTAACTTATGGCTAGATACAAGCGAATGGGTGATGGAAACAAGAGGTAAAGCGATGGTTGAGGCTTGAATTGTATTCGTGGCATTGAGGTAAGTGTTGGGTCTAACTTTAGCTTGGGTATTAGGAGTTATGTCTTATTTGCAATGTATTAATTGTGGAGTACGACGTATAGATATGGTGACGAGTATCTATGCGTCGGTGTCAAGTATGCCCGTGAGTCTCGTATTGTAATTATTGTGACTCCGCTGAGATTTATTCATGCTTAATATGGTGATTAGTTGTGGTTCCATTGCCGGAATGTTATTGTTTATGATATTGTCTCCTTTGCCTGGATGTTGTTATTATACTCTTGTTCCCATGCTGGTATTTTTTTATGATTGATATTGAATTGAATGTGGGATCGGGTTGCATACCGCAACGGTAATTTATGAAATAGGATTGGGTTGCACGTCGCAACAATAATATATGAAATGGGACCGGGTTGCATGATGCAACGGTATTATATGAAATGGGATCAGGATGCACGCCGCAACGGTGATATATGAAATGGGATCGGGTTGCATGCCGCAACGGTATTATATGAAATGGGGTGGTTGTATGATGCAATGGTATTACATGATTTGGGATCAGGTTGCACGCCGCAACAAGAAAGAAATACAGTGAATATTGTGTTTATTTTCCTTATTCTTATTGGCAATTGAATTATGGTTACATTCCTCTATTGGTATTTTGTTGTTATTTGATACTCCCTGCAATATTCTTTCCCTCTCCCATCTTCAACTGCAAATATTTGCTTTTATTTTTCCATTGTATATGATTTAATTGCATTGGTTTATTTGGTAGTCTGGTCCTAGACTCGTCACTACTTCGCCGAGCTTAGGCTAAGCACTTACCAACACATGTTGTCGGTTGTGCTGATACTACACTTTGCACTGTGTGCAGATCCCGGTTCCTCAGCTTTTGGACCTCAGTGAAGTTGCTGCCTTCAGTCCATTCAGGTGACCCGAGGTAGTCCTGCAGGTATCTGCAGGCCTTGGCGTCTCCTTTTACTTTCCTTACTGTTCCTTTTGTGTCCTTCAAAAAAAATTTTGTATTTACCTTTCGAAACCATTATTTGTAGTATTCCTAGATAGTCTATGAGATTATGATACCTGTTCTGGGTAATTTTGTTATGGATCTATATTGGAATCATTATTAAATTACTACGTTTCGTTCTTTCGCTAATTTATTTTCGCTGTTATTGTAATGTTAAATCACAATTGTTGAAGGATTTAAAATGGGAAAAAGGTTAAGTAATTGGAACAATTGGCTTGCTTAGCTTTCACTAGTAGGCGCCATCACTACTTCCAAGGGTGGAAAAACTTGGGTCGTGACAAGTTGGTATCAGATCTCTTTTTTTTAGGTCTTACAATTCACGGACAAGCTTAGTAGAGTCTGAGGGATCGGTACGGAAACTTCTGTATTTATCCCCAGAGGCTACAGGGTTAGAACTTTTTTTACATATATTCTTTTCTGTCGTGCAATCTTATTCTCTCACTGCTAAATTGAATCCTCTACTCTTGTTCTTTCACGAATGGTGAGAACACGAATCGTTCCCTCAGCCGAGCGGCAGCTCAGTTCGGTGATGGATCAACTACATCTTCAGATGCCTTGTGGAAATTGGACAGGTTCAGTAAGCTTTTTACTACTATTTTTGGTGGTACATCTTCTGAGGATCTCCAGGATTTTTTGGACAATTGTCATGAGGTCCTTCAAAACATGAGGATAGTGGAGACCATGGGGCCAACTTTGCTGCTTTTTGTTTGACTAGATCCGCAAAGACTTTGGGTAGAGATTATTGTTTGGGTTACTAGCTTTGACTTGGGATCAGTTTTCTCAGCTATTTCTGGAGATGTGCCTTCCTATCACTCAAAGGGAGAACTATCAAACCCTCCAATTTTCCTCCTATGCTATCGCAATATACCCCATGCGATCGCATTGAACCCAGGCCTCCAACTACGCGATTGCATCCTATCCTTTACGAACGCACAAGACCACTTGACCACACTACGCGATCTCATAGCCAATTACGTGATTGCACAACACAAAATTTGGACCCTGACCCAACCTTCTATCAGATCGCAATATGCACCATGCGATTGCATAGAACTGCAACAGCTGAAGCCCAATCTGCAACTTTCAACCATGCAAAGGCTGTCTGATAACCACTCGAAACCATCTCGAGGCCCTCGGGACCTCAACAAAAGGCACCAACATACCCCAAAACACCATACGAACTTGTTCCAATCATAAAAACACTACTAACAACACAAAAATCATCAAGTCATGGCGGATTCAAGCCTAAGTTTCAACTATAATTTCTAAAACCACATTCGATCAAAAACCCGACCAAACAACGTCCGATGACTTGAAAATTTGAAGACATATACAAAATCACCTAGCAAAGCTACAACAACTCTCGGAATTCCATTTCGATCCCTGGATCAAAATCTCATCTGTCACCCGGAATTCGCCAAAAATTCAGCTTAGCCAATTAAAGCCTAATTCTACACTAGACCTCCAAATTCAGTTCCATTTTCACTCCCTAGTCATTAATCACCACCCGAAACTAGACGAATCGTCAAAAATCTATTCCAATCCCTATAGCTCATAAGTCAACATTCTCAAACTAGCCTTCTCTTAGAAAGACTAATTGTCTCAATTCCATCCAAACTCTGACAAAATCACTTAAAACTCTACCAACACATATGATGAAACTTAAAGAAGCATAAAACAGGGAAAATGGGATGGTAACTCATGTGAAGACAGGCTGGATCGTCACAATTGCGGTCGGTGAGAGACCGCTTGCTTTGGATGTTTCGGCTTTGACCAATCAGTTCGTGAGATTGGATGTTTCTGAGCCTAGCCGTGTGTTTGCATGCACAATCGCTCATTCTTCCTTATTGGAGATTATCCGATATTGGTAGTATAATGATCCTCATTTGAGTGTCCTTAGGGACATGGTGTAGCATGGTAGTGCAAAACAGGTTACATCAGGAGATGATGGAGTTTTAAGACTCCAGGTTCAAGTTTGTGCCTAATGTGGACGGACTTCGAATGTTGATTTCAGAGGAGGCATACTCTATTCATATGGGCGCCACTAATATATATAAGGATTTGCGGTAACATTATTGGTGGAGGAGGATGAAGAAGGATATTGTTGCATATGTGGCTCGATGTTTGAATTTTCAGCATGTAAAGTATGAGCATCAGAGACCTGGTGGTTTGTTTTAGAAGATTGAGATTCCTGAGTGGAAGTGGGAGCGTATCATTATGTTCTTCATTGTTGGACTCCCACAGACTTAGAGGAAGTTTGATACATTATGGTTTATTGTTGATAGGCTGACCAAGTCAGCACATTTCATTCCTGTGGCAATCTATAATTCTTACAAGGGGTTAATGAGATCTATATCCAAGAGATTGTTCGTCTTCATGGTGTGCCCATGTGTATTATTTTGGACCGAGGTACACAGTTTACCTCGCATTTCTAGAGGGAAGTTCAGTGTGAGTTGGGCATACAGGTCAAGTTGGGCACAACACTGCATCCTCTGACGGACGGGCAGTTCGAGCGTACAATTCAAATTTTGGAGGATATGGTCCGAGCTTGTTATTGACTTAGGAGGCTCGTGGGATCAGCTTTTGCCTTTAGCAGAGTTTGCCTACAATAACAGTTACTAGTCGAGCATCTAAATGGCTCCTGATGAGGCTTTATATGGTAGGCGGTGTCGGTCACCGATTGGATGGTTTGAGCCAGGAGAGGCTTTGGACAAGGTCAGGATCATTCAGGATAGGTTGCGTACAGCACAGTCCGGACAATAGAGTTATGCCGACCGTAAGGTTCATGGTCGGTGAGCGGGTGTTGCTTCAGGTGTCACCTATGAAGGGCATGCTGGGATTTTGAAAGAAGGTCAAGCTTATCCCTAGATTCATTTTCCGTTTGAGATTTTCCAATGAGTGGGAGAGTTGGCTTACAGACTTTTGATCCGCTGAGTTTATCAGCTGTGCATCTAGTGCTTCATGTGTCCATGCTTCAGCAGCATCACGATGATCCATTCCACGTGTTAGACTTCAGCACTAACCAGGTTGACAAGGACTTGTCCTATGAGGAGGAACCGGTAGCTATTCTAGACTGGCAGGTGTCAATTGAGATCGAAGAGTTTTTCTTCTGCTCTTGTTCTGTGGAAAGATCAGTCTGTTGAGGCAGTGACTTGGGAGTCCAAGTCCGATATGTAGAGCCAATGTAACCAACTTTTCTCCGACTCATGTACTTCTTTCTTATGTCCGTTCGAGGACGAGCCTTGTTTTAGAGGTGGAGAATGTAATGACCCAATGGTCATCACTTGGTTTGAAAATAAATTCTGTATTTCGAGGCCTTAAAACCGACCCCTATTTCATACCTCGATTTGTATGCACAGTCCAGGCGTGTATTCAAAAAGCTAGTATGTGAAAATCTAGGAAACATATTAAATTTTACTTTTAAAATAAATTTAAGTTGACTTCAATTCTGGGTAAACGGACCCATACCCCTGATTTGACAGTCCCGCAGGGTCCGTAAGAAAATATGGGACTTGGGCATATGCCAAGAATCGAATTTCGAGGTTCCAAGTCCGAGAATTGAATTTTTGAAGAAAAATATTTAATTGAAATTTTAAGAGTTTTTGGAAATTTGAATGTATTGGAATTTGATGGTATTGGGTCCGTGTTTTGGTTTCGGAACCCGGTACAGGTCTTATATGGTATTTAAGATGAGCCCGTAAAATTTGGTAAGAAACGGAGTTAATATGACGTGAATCGGACCTTTGGTTGTTAAAATTTGAACTTAAGAATCTTGAGATTTTTATTTGATTTTGATGCTAAATTTATAGTTATTGATGCTAAATTCAGAGCGGGTGATGCAGGCATTTCAGACACCAATGGCACTCCAGTTGCAGCTGCTCATGCCTATGTAGTTCCTATTATGACTGATGATGAGCAGAGGAGACTAGAGATGCTTGGGAGGCTCCATCCTCCAATTTCACTGAGGCAAAGTTGGAGGATGGCGAGGGTTTGTTAGATAAGTGTTAGTGGATTCTTCATACAACAGGTATTCTTGAGACCAGTGGGTCTCACACTACTTTTCTATTTTCTAGGGATGCCTTTAGTTGGTGGGAGGCTTATGAGATGTGCAGGTCGGTTAGTGCAGCACCACTTACATAGCATAAATTCTTCGTTCTCTTCTTGGAGAAGTGCATGCCGTAGTCTCATGGAGAAGAGCTGTGTAGATTGTTTGAGCAGCTACGTCAGAATGGCATATCTGTGATGCAGTGCGCGATGAGGTTTTCTGACTTGGCCCATCATGCAGTCTGGTTGGTTCCCACTGATAGTCAGAGGAATAGAAGGTTCATTGTTGCTCACATATCAACTGTGGTTTCTTATGACTTGGGAGAGGGTCTCTGGTTCTACTTTTGATGAGGTGATCGACATTTCCCGATATATATAAATGGTACGTAGTCAGGAGAGTAGTGAGAGGGAGGCCAAGAGGCCTTGTTGATCGGGTGGTTTCAACGATGTTCCTTCTGAGGGTCAATTTTACCACGGCAGATGTGTCCTTATAGGCACGACCAGACGGATCGTCCGGTTCACTGTAGTGCATTATCCAGCCATGGTCAATGCACATTAGGTTCACTCATCTCTCAGTGCCCTTCCAGCTTAGAGTTTGTCTCGTGCATTGTCCGCTTAGGGTTCATCTATACAGGGTCTTTCTGATAGTTACTTTGGTTCTCGGGGTCTGTCTCAGTACTCGCCATCATTCACATGGAATGGTTGTTTTGAGCGTGGAGATTTAGGTCACATTAAGAGGCATTGTCCCTGACTTTTGGAAGGTCAAGCTCCGCAGAGGAGACAACCTACAACTTCAGCACCTGTTACTTCACCACCCACCTAGACAACTCGGGGTGGAGCTCAAGCAGCTAGGGGTCACCCTAGAGCAGGAGGCCGATAAGGTGGTGGCCATACCCGATTGTATGCTCTTCCTGCCAGACCAGATGCCATGGCTTCAGACACAGTGATCACATGTATTGTCTTAGTATGCCATAGGGATGCCTCTGTATTATTTGATCTTGGTTCCACTTATTCATATGTATCATCATATTTTTCTCATTATTTTGAGTATGCCTCGTGAGTCCTTAGTTTCATCTATTCATGTATCTACGCTGGTGGATGATACTATTATTGTGGACCGTGTATATTGGTTGTGTGCAGTGACTATTGGGGGATTAGACACTAAATTTGATCTCTTGGTTCTTAGTATTGTCGATTTTGACGTAATCTTAGGAATGTATTGGTTTTCTCCATGCCATGCTATTTTGGATTATCAAACTAAGATCGTGACATTGGCGATGCTGGGGTTTCCAAAGATTGAGTAGAGAGGTTCTCTAGACCATGTTCCTAGTAGAGTGATTTCATATTTGAAGGACCGGCAGATGGTTGGGAATGGTTGTTTATCATATTTGGCCTTTGTGGGGGATGTTGGTGCTCATATCGCTACTATTTAATCTATTCTGGTGGTGCGAGATTTTCTGAATGTGTTTCCTGCAAACCTGTCGGGCATGTCGCCCGACAGGGATATTAACATTGGTACTGACTTAGTGCCAGGAACTCAACCCATTTCTATTCCTCCGTATCCTATGGCACCAATTGAGTTGAAGGAACTAAAAGAGCAGCTCAAGAACATCTTGATAAGGGGTTTATTGGTCCTGTTTGTGAAGAAGAATGACAATACCATACAAATACACGTTAATTCTAGGCAATTGAACAAATTCACAATCAATAAAAAGTATCTTTTACCGCGTATTGATGATCTGTTTGACCAGTTTCAAGAAGCGAGGGTGTTCTCTAAGATTGATTTGAGGTCTGGGTATAACCAGTTGAAGATTCGGGACTTTGATATTTTAAAGATAGGGTTCAAGATAGGTTATGGTCATTATGAGTTCCTTGTCATGTCTTTTGGGCTGATCAATACCCCAACATCATTCCTGCATCTGATGAATAATATATTTCAACCTTACCTCGACTCGTTTGTCATAGTATTCATTGAGGATATACTGGTGTACTCTCGTAGCCAGGAGGATCATGCCTAACATTTGAGGATTGTGTTGAAGCGTTTGAGGGAGTAGAAGCTTTATGCCAAGTTCTCCAAGTGTATGTATTGGCTTAGTTTAGTGTCGTTCTTGGGAAAAATGGTATCCAATGAGGGGATTAAGGTGTATGTGAAGAAGATAGAGGTAGTTTAAAGTTGTCCTAGACTGTCCTCAGCTAAGGAGATTCAGAGCTTTCTTGGGTGGCCGGTTATTATCATCTTTGCATAGAGGGTTTCTCATCTATTGCATCGCCCTTGACCAAATTGACCCAAAAGGGTGCTCTTTTCAGCTGGTCGGATGGGTGTGAGGAGAGCTTTCAGAAGCTCAAAACTGCCTTGACCACATCTCCACTTATTATTTTGCCTTTAGCTTCTAGTTCTTATACGTTGTATTATGATGATTCTCGGATTGATATTGGGTGTGTCTTGATGTAGTAGGGTAGATGTATTTCTTATGCTCCGCACCAGTTGAAGCTCCATGAGAAGAACTACCTTGTCAATGATTTGGAGTTAGCTGCCATCGTTCATGCATTGAAGATTTGGAGGCATTATCTATAAGGTGTGTCTTGTGAAGTATTTACAGATCACCAGAGTCTCCAACACTTTTTCAAATAGAAGGATCTAAATATGAGGTAGCGGAGATGGGTGGTGCTGCTAAAAGATTATGATATCACCATTCTGTATCATCCCGGAAAGGCCAATGTGGTGGCCGATGCCTTGAGTAGGAAGGCAACGAGTATGGGTAGCCTTGCATTCATTCTGATTGGTTATAGACCACTTGCAGTTGATGTTTAGGCCTTAGACAACTAGTTCATGAGATTAATTATTTTGGAGCACAGTCGGGTTCTAGCTTGTGTGGTTTCTCGCTCTTCCTTATTTGATCGTATTAGAGAGTGCTAGTATGATGACCTCATTTGCTTGTCCTCAAGGATACGTTTTAGCATGGTGATGCCAGAGATTGTACAATTGGGGATGGTGGGGTGTTGAAGATGTGGGGCCGGATATATGTGCCCAATGTAGATGGGCTACATAAGTTGATTCTTGAGGAGGCCCACAGTTCGCTATATTCCATCCATCCGGGAGCCACGAAGTTATACCAGGACTTAAGGCAACACTATTGGTTGAGGAGAATGAAGAAGGATATAGTGGGAATTGTAGCTCGGTGCCTTAACTATCAGCAGGTAAAGTATAATCATCAGATGTTAGGTGGGTTGTTTCAGAGGATAGAGATTCCAGGGTAGAAGTGGGAATGGATCATTGTGGATTTTGTAGTTAGGCTTCCGTGGACTTCGAGGAAGTTTGATGCTATTTGGGTGATTGTGGATCAGCTAACCAAGTCCGCCCACTTCATTCCAGTTGGGACTACTTATTCTTCACATTAGTTGGCTGAGATTTACATTCTTGAGATTCTTCGCCTTCACGGTGTGCCAGTGTCCATCATTTTAAACTGAGGGATACAATTTACATCGCAATTTTTGGGGAGCCTTGCAGCCAGAATTGGACACCCAGGTTGAGTTGAGCACAAAATTTCACCCTCAGATGGAAGGAAGGTCCATGCGTACTATTCAAATATTGGAGGATATGCTACGTTCTTGTGTCATTAATTTTGGCGGTTCATGGGATCAGTTTCTGCCACTCGCGGAGTTTGCCAACAAAAATAGCTACTAGTCGAGCATTCAAATGGTTCTATATGAGGCTTTGTATGGAGGACGTTGTAGATCTCCGGTGGGTTGGTTTGAGCCCAGCGAGGCTAGGCTATTGGGTACCAACTTGGTTCAACATACATTGGAAAAGGTTAATTGATTCAGGATCAGCTTCGTACACCACAGTCTAGGCAGAAGAGTTATGCCGATCGGAAGTTGCATGATGTTACTTACATGGTTGGGAAGAAGGTTCTGCTAAAGGTCTCACCCACGAAGGGTGTTATGTGGTTCGGGAAGAAGGGCTAGTTTAACCCTTGGTATATTGGCCCGTTTGAGGTACTTTAGAGGATTGGAGAGGTGGCTTACAAGATTTCCTTGCCACCTAATTTATTGAGTGTGCATCCAATGTTTCATTTTTCTATGCTCCAGAACTATATCGGCGATCCGTCTCATGTTTTGGATTTAAGCACCGTTCAGTTTGGATGGTGATTTGGCTTATGATGTGGAGCCGGTGGCCATTTTGGATCAACAAGTTCGAAAGTTGGGGTCAACGAACATAGCTTCAGTAAAGGTATAGTGGAGAGGTCAGCCGGTTGAGGAGGCTATTTGGGAGATGAGGGGGAGATGCGGAGAACATATCCATACCTATTTGAGACTTTAGCTATGTTTCTAGACCCGTTAAAGGATGAATATTTGTTTAAGATGGGGAGGATATAATGACTTGATCGGTCGTTTTGAGAGTTGTAGCCACATTCCCTAATTTATTGCTTATTTTTTACTCTATAGATCCTAAGTGACTTGCTAGGATAGTCAGTTTGGGTCCAGAAGGATTTCGAATGAATTGAAATACTTACACTCTAAGTTTGAAGCTTATGTTGTAAAGGTTGATCAGATGTTGACTTATGTGTAAAGAACTCTAAAATGGGGAATTGATAGTTCTGTTAGCTCCGTTGGGTGATTTGGTCTTAGGAGCGTGTATCTATTGTGATTTGGTAGTCCGTATTTGAATTAGGCTTGAATTGGCTAAAGTTGGAAATTTGGAATGTTTGACCGAAAGTGGACTTTTTGATATCGGGGTTGGATTGGGATTCTGGGAGTTGGAGTAGATCCATGGTGTCATTTGTGACTTGTGTGATTTGAATCTATGTGACATTCATATTTATGATGTTGTTTGGAGTTATTTGAGGGCCTGCCTAAGTTCATATCATGTTTTAGGACTAGTTAGTATGTTTAGTTGACGTCCTGGGGGCCTCGGGTTGATTCCGGGTAGTAATGGATTGAATTTGGAGTTGAATCAATTGCTAAAGTTAGACATCACCTGGTGTAATCGTACATATGGAATTTTCCTCGCAGGTGCGAGCTCACAGAAGCGAGGAATGGAGCACAACAGTGGCCTTAGGCGAGGTGTCCAGTGATCAGAGGTGCAACGTGAAGGCCACAGAAGCGTAGCTGCTCCTATGAGAGGTGATCACATGAGCGGGGAGTGAACGAGTTGAGGTTCCAGGGGTTTTTCTCAAACATGGATGAGTAAGAATAGAATCGCTTCCACAAAAGCGAATAATGGTGCATAGGTGTGATGGCTAGGAAGTTAAGTGACCTCCGCACATTCTGGGATTTCACTGCAAAAGCGGGACCGCATAGTGATAAAAATTGAAGGGTTTCGTGATTTATCTCATTTTGGAATTTATAAACTTGGGCTAAGGCGATTTTGAGAGGATTTTGGAGGGGATTCTTGAGGTAAGTCACTTGTGCTCGTTTTTTATCAATAATCTTGTTTCCCCATTGATATTTCTACCTAGATTGTGTGGTTTTGAAGTGAAATTTAGGAGTTTGAGGCTAGGGATTTTGAGAATTTGATTTGGGGATTTGGGTGGCGAATTGGTGTTGAATTTTGATAAAAATTTATGGGTGGACTCGTGGTTGAAAGAGATTTCGGGTTTTCTGTATCTTGCCGGTGTAATATCTGCTCCTCTATGTTGCTCCATTTCTCAACTTCCATCAGCACCCTTTTTTTCTTGGTCAATCAAGTCTTGATCCATGCAGTTGATCTTTAACTGATTTTGAATGACTTCCAGCTTCTGCCTAGCCTTGCTGAGGTGGATCCTATACAATGCATATAGGTCTTCAATTCCTTTAACCCCATTTTTAAGGCTTTCAGTTTACTCCATACCCTGTGCATATTTCCTCCAGTTGATCTTTGGTTCCATACCCTTTCCACTATGCTTGCAAAATCAGCATGTTCCATCTCAGAGTTATACAGTTTAAATGGTTTAGGGTGCAAGTTTCTTCTTTGATCCACAGCATTGCAGTGCATAAGGATAGGGGAATGGTCTGATACTCCAGGATTCAACACATCTTCTTCGATATGGCTATATTCCTGCATCCACTCCACATTTCCAAATGCCCAGTCAATCCTACTATAGACTCTTGTCTCTGGTTTTTGTTTATTACACCATGTGTAAAAACATCCCAAACTCTTCACCTGAGTGAGATGCAGTGTAATAAGCGTATCTTGGAAGCCTTGTATCTCATGTTGCATAACCTGTGCCCCTATCCTGTCATCTATATGGAGAACATTATTGAAATCTCTACTGAGAAGCCAGGTCTCCTGTATAGTTGTTCCTAAATCACCAGCTTTTCTCGTAGTTGTTGTCTCTTATTCACCTCATTATTTGCATACACTACTGTTATCGGTGCCCTGAAAGTAGTGCTTCTTTCTTTGACCTCACAATGTATAAATTGTTCATCAATCTTCAAGATCTGCACCTCAACATTCGGATTCAACATTAGCCAAATTCTCCCATTTGGATGCTCAGTATAGTTCCAGCTGTATCTCCAGTCACTCCATACTTTAGTCATAATCCTCTTTGCCTTCACTTCTTTAACTCTTGTTTCTACACAACCCATAAAATCCACTTTATGTTTTCCAGAAAGAGCTTCAACTCCTTCTGCTTATGGGCCTTATTAAGGCCCCTTATATTCCATGTGATGAATATCATTTAGTGGTGAAGCTGGATGGGCCAGTGTCCCCTGGATCTTCACCTAGCTGCAGTAGGGAGAATCTGTTAGTCGTGTTCACTAAAGCTCCTGCTCTTTGTTATACACTTTTTCCTTTTGTTTTCCCCTTATCCACAGCCCTGCCTTCTGCATTCTCACTTGTTTGTTTATTGTCCCCATCTTTCCTACATTGTCGGTCTGCCTCATCTTCCTTCTTATCCTTTGGAATCCATTTCAAAGTCCCTCTCTGCAATAGTTTCTTTACCCCTGCTTCCTTTGGTTGAATCTTTGCTATCTCTTCTTTTTCCTGCAGCTCCTTATACCTGAATTATGGCCAAATCTTACACATTCACAACAATACTTTGGCTTCCATTCATAAGAAATCTGTCGAGTTATAACTCCCCTCTTTGTTTGTAATTCAAAACTATCAGGAAGGGGTAGGGATATATATGTTTCCACCAGTACTCTTGCATAGGATACTTTTCCCAATTCAGCAGTAATTCTATCAGTATACATAGGCTTCCCAACCACGCTGCTAGCTTACTGAGAGCTTCAGTTGACCAAAAACCCAGTGGAAGTCCGGGGAAAGTAATCCACAAGGGAATTACACTCACACTTCCTGGATCAAATCTGAAATTCATTCTCCATTGTTGCAACACAAATGGTTTGTTATGAAAAGTGTAAGGACCTGCCTGGATGACAAGATCCATATCTTCACTATTATCAAATTTGAAGATATAGTACCCTTCCTCATGATACATCATTTGAGGTTTTTAAACAAAATTTCACACATTTGTAATGTAATTATCCATTGTTCGCTCATACGGGTCTTCACCAAGCACAAAACCCACCAGTGCATTGCTCAAGTATGCCTCTTGTTCCTTTGTATCCTCGTCTTCAATATGTACAACAAATGTACCATCCCGCATAGCATGTGGTACATAACATAGCGGTTTCCCCTTTTGAGAGCTTCAATTCTTCTGCATGGCATCTCTTTTGCCTTCAATTTCCTTAGAACCTCCAAAATCCTGCCGGATCTGATCTGGATTAGCTTGTGCTAAGAATTGGAGTCGCCGGTGGACTTGTTGTGCTTCTGCGTTGCCCATCACCAGATTTTGCTCCTCACCTTCAGCGATTCCCTCACTAATTGGTTGGAATTTTTGTGGTAAAAACTTCCAAAAGTTACTGGTTGCAATCTCTGTTGAATTCCTGTCTCTGGTGTTATTATCATTCCATTGTTGCCATCATCCTTAGCAGGTTAATGAAAAATTGTTGGCGCCGATCCCATTCCTGTTAACCAGCGAAAGGGTTGGTTGAGAGCAGGTGTTTCTATTCTACTATCGTCATCCTTTGCCTCCATTGTCACTTGAGTCTTCTTTCTGTGTCTAGTCATGGCTGAAAGCGCAGATTAGCTAGCCTTGCTAACATGCGCCCATCCAAGAGAGAGAGCAAGAATTGTGTGTAATTAGAGGGGTGTAATTACACTCTCCAATTCTCAAGGGAAGGTGAGAATTGATGGTAATTACAATGTGTAATTACAAGCTTGTTTTTTTTTCTTTCTTTTTACTTTTTATTTTAATTTATTTTCTTTGTAACTTTTTATTTCTATAATTTTCATTTTTTTTTACTTTTTAATTTGTTTTAAAATTTGAAAATACATTTTTCTTTGTACATTATTTATCTTTTATTTCTCTTCCTTTATTTCTTGTTATTTCATATAATTGCTTATATTTTATTTTTATTTATTTTATTATTCTATTTTTTTGAAACTACACCTCATAGTGAGTCATTTACAAACTTATCATATAATAAGCGATGTAATTAAAGTGGAATTTCATAGTTGAATGTGGTTACAAACTTATTATATTTCCTAATCTAAAAGTATAATGGAACTTACTATTATTATGTTGGAATTTGACATATGCTAAATAACGTTTTCTGGATTTGAAATTGTGTTATATTCATAGTTCTAATTTACTTGTTTTAGTAGTATTGGTATCACGACCCGAATTTACCCACCATCGGGAGTCGTGATGGCGCCTACTGTCGAAGTTAGGCAAGCCAACCTTTATATTCATTTTCACAAATTTAAATCCAAAGCAAAACAAATACTAGAATAATTAATTAAACATGCGGAAGTCTTTTAATAACAGCAATGAAATCAAGGTGCGGACAACTAACAACAAGTCTCTACCCAGTATCTGGTGTTACTGCTCACGGACAACTAAAGAGTACTGAAAACAATAGTCTGAAAGATATGTCTGTTTGATACAAATAAAACAAACTAGAAGAAGATAGAGGGGACTCAGGGCACGCGAACGCCAGCGAACTACCTCAGAATCCCTGGACTGAAGGATATATGTGTGTGAATATATATATATATATATATATATATATATATATATATATATATATATACATATATATATATGAATTTAAACAATGAAAAGGAGGGGGCATGCTGGGGAAATAGCAGTAAAATTATAACTTCTACAAATAAGAGATAGAACTGAATAGATAGAATTTAAATAAGAGAAACCAATGAACCAACAACTAAATAAGGAAGACGACATAAGGAACACAGGCCAATAAAATCACGTTGCACGGCACCACCCATCGTGCTTTTACTCTCGTCCTCACCCAATCAACAGCAACACTCCACCTTGTGGAAGAAATCCATAAGTACACTCCATTTTGTGGAGGAAATTGATAAATACCACTCCATATTGTAGAGGAAATCAATATATACCACTCCATATTGAGGAGGAAATCGATAAATACCACTCCATCTTGTGGAGGAAATCAATAAGTACTACTCCATCTTGTGGAGGAAATCAATAAGTACATGACATCACCCATCGTGCTTTATCGCTCCTCATCACCCAAACAATAATCACAATTAATGGGAAAAGGAGTAAACAACAAGATTAACCATCCTCACAAGGGAGAACAATGCAATAACAAGCCCCGGCACAACAAGTCCCGGCAAGGGAAACAGTCTAACAACAAGTCCCCGCAAGAGAAACAATTTAACAACATGTCCCGGCAAGGGAAACAGTCTAACAACAAGTCCCGGAAAGGGAAACAATTTAACAACAAGTCCCGGCAAGGGAAAAATACCAACAACTCATCTTTAGTTAATTTACTTCTTATCTTTCACTTCATAGCTCTTATAACAAGATTTTATCCCAATTGTTCACTTCTTTCGCAATTTTTATAACAAAAATGACACCACGGTCATGCTTGACTCGGGCGCATAGGCAACCGTCACCATACCTATACACCGACTCCACATAGCACATAGCAATTAACAACCTAATCATATTCCCTCAAGCCAAAGTTAGATCGAATGCTTACCTCGAAGCCGAAAATAGCAACTCAAAGCTCAACAATCGCCTTTCCTCTAGAACTCGACCCCGAACTAACGATATCTAACATAATTCGATTTAATGTTATCAATAAGAATCCAAAAACACAATCCCAAAGCCTACAAATGCATTTCCTAGCTTTCTTTCAAAAATACTAAAATTCGACACTGGGCCCACGTGGTCCAATCTCGAGGCTCGGACCAAAACCCAATCCCCCATAACCCCACGAGTTCAAATAAGTGATTAGATTTTAAATTCGACCTCAAATTGAGGTTGAAATACCCAAAATCCCATAAACCCAAACTAAACCCAAAAACCCCTAAATCCTACTTTGATTTCATGTTTTAGATCTAGGATTTCAATGATTATTGATGGAAAATGGAAGAAATTAGTTAGAATTTACTAACCCACAAAGTCTAGGCGAAATGGGGCTTCAATGGACGCTTGGGAGCCTTGGAGAAGAAGAGGTTTGAGTGAAAATTATGAATACTCCTGTGCACACTGTTCTAGAATTATTTAAAATCACTGGAGCATTTTGTGCTTCGCGAACGCGACACAAGGACCGCGTCCCCGATGAAGGAATTTAACAAGGCATCGCATTCGCGATGGGACCTACGCGAACGCGAAGAAGGAAAACAGGGGGGTCCTGAGTAGTACTACGCGAACACGGAAAAAGACGCGCGAACGCATTGAAGGATGAGGCTGGGCTACGCGAACACGTGGGATTGGACGTGATTGCGAAGGGTAAGAAGATTTGGGGCTACACGAACGCAAGCCAAGTGCCACGTTCGCGAAGAAGAAATTGCTCTGCAATAGCTGTTGAAAAATTTGGTATTTTTCTAAGTTTCAAAACACTCTGAAACACCCCGAAATCACCCCCGAGCCCTCGGGGCTCCCAACCAAATGCACACACTACTCCAATATCATCCTATGAACTTGATCGAGCGATCAAATCGCCGAAATACCATCAAAATCACAAAATCAACCCCCAAAACTCATGATTTTCATTTCTAAGTTCAAAATTTTCAAATTTTCCACTTTTAGTCCGACAAACGACGTCCGTTTTCAACCAAACTTTACAGATAGCGCTTATCGCCCATTTAAGATTTGTACCGGGCGTCGAAACCAAAATACGAGCCCGATATCATTATTTTTGATCAATTTCCGTTTTATTTTTCCTTAAGCATATTCATAAAATGATTTCACAGAAAAGCTCCGACTCGGGCCTGGGACCTCGAATTTAGATTCCGAGAATACGCCCGGGGTCCGTTTACCCAAAACGTTGACCGAAGTCAACTATAGCAATATTAGTATCAAAATTCATAGTTATTAACACAGAATTCAAATATTTTCACATAAAAATATTCCAGCTTCGCGCCCGAACTGTGCACGCAAATCGAGGCAACCCAATATGGGGTTTCCAAGGCCTCGGAAGTGCAAGAAAAGGAAAAATTATGGTGATGACCCTTTGGGTCGTCACAATTGGCTCACATTACATGTTGTTCAGTTTTAGTGAGAATTGATATATCAGTTTTGTCAAATATTTGAATGATGTTATGACATTATATTTATGAATATTAATTTATTTTATCAAATATGAATTCCATGATGTTCTTACAAAAAATTGTATATTTTAAAAATTTGTAAGTATCTAAACTAAATATTATTAATTTAAAATATATATAAAAATTATTTTTACAATATTAGTTATAAATATATGATTACTTTTAATGTATATTCATTAAAAGTATACATCTTAAATACCAAATATAATATCATTTATACCTATAAAAATTTATAGGGATATATTTATTATATTAACTTTTAAGTTTTGATAATTACTTATTTAAAGTTTAATTTAACTGTGTAATTACACTTGTACAATCAAATAGTAAACTTGTAATTATACTATGACAAACAAATAGATCGACGTAATTACACATTAAGTAATTATTAGGTTGTATAATTACTACCCTAATAATTATACCAATTTCAATTATAAGGTAGCTTTCCAAACAGACTCTTACGAATACGAGAATAAATTAGTGCTTGTTAAGATATCTTGATTAACTTCTTAATTAACTTTTGCCGCCAGAATGATATTTTTACTAATTTAATTATTTATTTACATATTATATACACGTTACACTTTTTTTTTAGTGACAACCTTCCTAGAATTTCTTTTCCACCTTTCTCTACTTGAAAGCCAATTAGCTTGTCTGGATTAATGTTGTATCGAAAGTCGTGATCACATAGCCACTTTCGCTCATAGTGTTGTTACGATAATTGTTACAAATTTATTTTTAGTTTTACAACGCTACCTCTGCTTTTAAAATATGAGAAATTTATATAAAAAAGTCATTTTTTAAAATTCAAACTTGTAATGGACTGTGATGTACAAATATGTCACGATCCTAGTTCACCAATTGTGAAATCTGTCATGACAGCACCCAATCTTCACGACTAGGTAAACATGACACATTGCGGAAATTCAATAATCTTTACGACAACGATAAATAAAACTGAATAACATAAAAATGTATAGGGTGTCGCTTGGCACATACACTTCGAACCAGTAATGAAAAACTTCCAAGACCCGGAAACTCACGGGCAACATAGGCTAAAAGTAAAATATAACATACGGCTCTAACATCTAGGAGTGTCTACAACAAATGAGTGCATGAACAAAACTACTACTAAAGGTAGAACAGAAGGAGACTCCTCGGCTCTGTGGACGCGGCAGATGCATACCTCGAATCTCCAAGTGTAGCTGCGAGATCACTAATAGTGCGCCCGTCCAGAATTACCTGGATCTGCACAAAAAAGTGTGCAGAAGAGTAGCATGAGTACACCACAACGATACTCAGTAAGTGCCAAGCCTAACCTCGATGGAGTAGTGATGAGGAAGGTAGAGGCCCTACTGAGACGAACATAAGAAATAATGTAAGAATACATAAACAGTAGATAATGAAATAAGTCCCGAATATCTGACAAGACAGTAATTAAAACAGAACGACTACAAGTATAGATTACGAACACAAGGCAAATCACTCAAAAGTCAGGATTTCCACATGGAACTCTGGGAATTGAACCCGCATTCCATTTATACCAACATCGGAGGATCTACCGGGAATCGAACCCGTAGTCCATCATCTCTCTAACAGAGGATTTACGGGAATTGAACCATAGTCCATCATCTCTCTAACAGAGGATCTCCGGGAATTGAACCCGCAATCCTTCATACCAATAACAGAGAATCTCCGGGAATTGAACCCACAGTCCTTCATACCAATAACAGAGGATTTCTGGAAATTGAACCCGCAGTCCGTTATATCAATATCAGAGGATCTCCCGGGAATTAAACCCGCAGTCCGTCATGTCAATATCAGAGGATCTCCTGGGAATTGAACCCGTAGTCCTACATACCAATAACAGAGGATCTCCCGGAAATTGAACACGTAGTCCCAAAAGTAAATACACCATAATAAATTAATATCTAACGGAAAGGAAGCCAAATGCGAACAACAAGTAAAGTCGAAATCTAACATGCTTCACAAAAAAGACAATATGGCAATTTAGTCAAATAGAGCAAGTAAATCACTAGCATGCTTTTCAAAGAAAAATAGATATTTCAATTTAGCCAAATAGAGAAAATAAGTTACTAACATGCTTTCCCTAAGTCAAAACAAGTGAAGTTTCATTTTTAACAATTAAATATGAGAAGAAAACACAGTCTAAATAAGCCAAGTGAGGTGAATTTCCAACAACTAGCACAGGTACACGCACGTCACCTGCCGCAGAAGGCTTTAAAATAATTACAAAGATATCCTAAGGGGAGAAGTCCCCTACATAAGATTAGACAAGTCACTTACCTCGAATTGGTACAAAATCGCTAAGAAACAATGCCCTTGCCACGAGTATCCAACTCCGAGTGGCCCAAATCTATTCAAACCAATTACACATTATAAATAACATCACAAATAACTAATTATATTGTTGAAATTAAAGCTAAGGCGCAAAAATAGGTGAAATAACCAAAATTCCCCTCAGGGAAACGTCTCGGAATCGAATAACTTTTACATTTTCAGGAACCTGGTACTCTCACGTGTATAACCATATTAAAATTTCCCAAATCAGAGGTCAAATACCTTTTCAAATCATCAAAGTTAGGTCTAAGAACTTTACCCCAAATTTTCATTCAAAATCCGAAATTAAAGCTTGAATTCGAGATTAGATTAGCGGGTAATAATCATAATGGAGAACGTTACCCAATGCTTGACTCTGAAAAACCCTCGAAAAATCTCCCAACACCGAGCTCTATAGCTTGAGTTTGATGAAAATGGAAGAAACCTCATTTTTGAAAAGTTTATAACTGTTCTGGGACATTGTTCATTGCGATCTCATGAACTCGCTTGCTATCGCGGAGAAGAAAATTATAAGGCCCTGAAAATGGTCTATGCGATCGCAGGAAGGGGCTTGCAATCGCGTATAGATGGAATCTGGTCTTATGCGATCTCATCAAGGGCTATGCGATCACGTATAAGGAAAAGGAACATGGGACCCTAGCCCAGTTAACTCAATGCGAACGCATGGGGGAGTTTGCGATCGCGTATAAGGGAGTTCAGAAGCTATGGGATCGCAGGATGGAAGTTGCGATCGCATTGAAGAAAAGACGACCTCCCCAAGAAGCACTAGCGATTGCATGATCACTTATGCGATCGCAGAGAAGGAGTTTCTGCAACAGGTCTGAAGGATTTTTCTGCAATCTTTTTCAACACAAACATGCCCCGTTGGGCATTCGAAACACACCCCAGGCCCTCGGAACCTCAACCAAACCTACGAACATATCCCATAACATCATTCAAACTTGTACCAATCCTTAAATTACCTAAAACAATGCGAGAAACTCGAATTAATCAATGATTTGAACTTAAAAACTTTAAAACTTAATCAAACTCGCTTCGATTCAAAACCTAACCAAAACACGTCCGAGTGACCTAAAATTTTGCGCGCATGTCCCAAATGACATGAGGGTGCTACAGCAACTTCCAGATTCTCGTTCCGACCCTCGGATCAAAGATTCACTATCGGACCGAAAACTTCAAAATTCTAACTTTCAGCATTTATAGCCTAAATGAGCAACAGACATCCAAAATACATTCCGAACACGCTCCCAACCCTGGAATCACCTAACGGAGCTAACGGAATCATCGGCTTTCCATTCCGAGGTCGTCTTGATACTACTCTAATTACGGATCATTTTCCAACACTTAAGCTATCATTTAGAGATTAAGTGTCCCAAAACACTCCGAATTCTGTTACCGAACATCCTGGAAAATTAAGATAGTAGAAATGAACTTAGGGAAAGTAGTTAATGGGGAAACGGTGCATAAATTCCAAAGACGACCGGCCGGGTCGTCACAAAATAGCACTCTCCCAGTGGCGTAAGCAGAATATTATATAAGCAGTGTCATAATTTTAAGAGTAAATAAATAATAATTCACTACAACAATATCATATTAAAAATATAGTTAGAATCGCATTAATAAAACAACTCAAGAATTGTAAGTGGAATCTTATTTTTTTCAAATGTACCCAACAACCTCGTTAGAAATAATACTACTACTTGCGATCCACTTTAAGAAATTTATGGTCCTTTTTTTGTCCATAATATATTAAAATATCACAAAAGACTTAACTTCTTTTTAAAGTTGTTGTTGGAGTAAAGAGTATAGAGTAATTTGTTTTATTTTCAATGAGCAACTTAAGGTTAATGTGGTCAAGTTTTTTGTTATTAATTAATGCCAAAAGGTAAATTACTTAATATGTATGAAAAAAGTTAAAAAATTACTTAAAGTGGACCGGAGAGAATAAATATTTTTTTAATATAAAACACTAGACAATTACACAAAAACAGCTCATTCAATCGATTTTCCAAATTGTTCTTGATGAATTTCAATGTTAAAAAAGAAGATGAAAGGGAAAAAAAGAAGATCCATTGTTTTAGTATCTATCTATATCTATATATATATATATATATATATATATATATATATATATATATATATATATATATATATATATATATATATTAAAAGAATAAAGTTACTATATATATAAGCATTATGGTTAAGCCAAGTGGCAAGCTATTAAAAAGCCTTTTAACAATATTAAAGAGAGTTTATAAGGATACTGTCAAATAAGAAAAAATTGGTTAAGAACTATATATGTAATCTCATTCCAAAATACTTTTTCTTTTGAAATATAAAAGAATATCACTTTTAAAATTTGTATTTAAATTCTAGGATCTAGGATAAGATAGTTACAAAAATAACTACATGCGTAAAAATAGATAATAAAATTATGTTATGAAATCTCCTATTTAAGGTGAATGTCTATAATTAGAGAGATTCTAGAGTTCTATTCTTGGTAGATAAATCATCCCACTCCCTATAAATAAAGGGGTCTTCTACCATTGTAACACACTCCTAACATTCTCTAAGTATCAATAAGAAGAACTCTCTCTACTCTTCTCTCTATTTGCTCTTGTTCTTGCATTATTGTTCTTGTCTTTTATATTATTTCATAACACGTTATCAGCACGAGTCTCTAACCAATTGAAATTTTCGATTGTCTTAAATTTTGTTTGTGTAGGGTTTTGCTTCAAAGAAAGCAAAAGAAGGAAAGCAAAAGAGAAAAGAAACGAAAAAAAAAGAAAAAAAAGGGAGGAACGAAGAACAAAGAAAACAACAGAAAGCAAACGCTGAAAAGAAAAGAGAAACAGTAGAATAGTTTGCTAAATCATTATTTGCTTCATTAGACACAAAGCAGACGAAACTCGGCAGATTTTCTATACGAAAATAGACAACTCTTAAAGGTAAGTAATTTACTTTTCCCTTTCAAATTCTTGGAATTCTATAATTTGATTTTATATACAAACATAGACAACAAAGTTTGATTATAACTCTAATGGAGTTTGTAAGAAATTGTAACCACATGAAGTGGTAAAATCTCTATGTCCTGCCATGATTAAATTCATGTATGATTGTGGGCAAAGAATTAAAAATCCGTCCCATTGAATTTGCTCCATTCCCTTTAGAGAATGTGGAAGCAGTATATGATAAGTCTGAAAGAAGACTAAAATATTACCATGAAGGTATCAATGAATGTGGACGTGGCAAAGAATTCCGTCCAATTGAATTTGCTCCATTCCCTTTAGAGAATGTGGTAGCAGTATGTGATAAGTCTGAAAGAAGACCAATTACCGTAAAGGTATCAATGGATGTGGACATGGCAATAGACGAAGTTATAATCGTCATTATTGTGGTAATGAGAATAATAAAGATTCTCAAAATAATCTTTCACTTTATGAAAGTAATATTTGACATGAGATTGTGTAAAGCACATGATTATGATCCATTCCCTGAAGTGAATGTGATAATTGTAATAGAGCCCGTAAGTATGAACACGCTCTTGATGTAATTTTGTTTTATGTCTGACATTATGAAAAGAAAGTTCGTTGCCCTTGAAATTTCGGGCAAGAACTATATGACATGGGTGTTGGATGCTGAAATCCACATAGATGCTATGGGTCTCAGAGACACCATCAAAGATAGAGAAAAAGCATCCACCCAAGAATGTGCGAAGGCCTTGATTTTCTTGGGCCATCACCTTGATGAAGGTTTGAAGATTGAATATCTCACCGTCAAGGATCCACCTATCTTGTGGAATGGCTTAAAGAAGAGATATGACAACCTGAAGTTGGTCACTCTGCCACAAGCACGATACGATAAGAACCCAAAAGCAAATAGTTTATAAACTATATATTATCGTTGCGGTGAAAACGGGCACTGGTCAAAGGCTTGCCGTATACCATGACTTTTGGTTGACCTTTATCAAGCATCTCGAAAGAGTAAACGCCCTGAAACGAATTTTGTCTCTGACGACAACTTTGAGATCACCCACTTGGATGTGGCAGACTCCTTTGAGCAACCCGAGGGAAAGATAGACCACCTAATCGGTGATGGATCCGTGATGAAAGAAGATGGAGCTATTTGATTTTATTTTACTTGTTTGTATTAGTGAATGAATAAACTATTAGCCATTAGTATTAGCTCGTATTAGTTAGTTCATGATATAATGTTAGTATTAGTTCTTTAGAATGTATCAATATGCTCAAATATCAATAATATTTTTACTTTCCAGTAGAGGTAATCGACTAACCTGAAAAACTAGTCGGTTATCTCATATTTCGCATAAAACTGCAAAACAATCGATTGTCAATGATCAACAATCGATTGTCTTTAAAACAGTGTGATCTGGAATTTTTCAAAAACAGTCAACAATCGATTGTCTATGTTTAAAAATCGATTGTCTTAAAACAGTGTGATCTGGAATTTTTCAAAAATCATCCACAATCGATTGTCTATGTCTAACAATCGATTGTCATTAGACAGTGTAATCTGGAATTTTTCAAAAATCATCCACAATCGATTGTCTATGTCTAACAATCGATTGTCGTTAGACAGTGTAATCTGGAATTTTTCAAAATAGTAAACAATCGATTGTTTATGCTTAACAATCGATTGTCTTAAAATAGTGTGCTCTGGAATTCTTCAAAATAGCCAACAATCGATTGTCTATATTTAACAATCGATTGTCTTAAGACAGTGTGATCTGAAGTTTTTCAAAATAGCAAATAATCGATTGTGTGTGTTTAACAATCGATTGTCTATGTTCAACAATCGATTGTTTGTGTTTAACAATCGATTGTTTGAAGAAAATGTTTAAACTGAAATTTTCAAACTGCAAAGTAATCAATTATGGATAACATATCTGATTTTGTTAGTCAACTGTTAGCAGCAGATTTTGAAAATATTATGTGACACAAACGAATTGAAGTTGTTTATTCTCATGTTCGTATATTTTCTTTTATATGTCAAACCATGGGAAGTAAATTGATTGAAGGCTCAGGAAGAGCAACTGTAACTCTGCCCAAAGGCACGACGTTTATCTTAGAGAATGCAATATTCTCCTCCAAGTCTAAGAAGAACTTGTTGAGTTTTAAAGATATCATTCAAAATGGATATCATATTGAGACAATAGATGAGAATAATCTTGAATTCTTCATGAAAACGAGGCTGCCCATTTCGGTTTGGGTTCACACCATTTTGCATGCAGCAATGCTAATTCGTCGGCTGCCCACTTTGGTTTGGGTTCACGCCACTTTGCATGCAGCAATGCTAGTTCGTAGGCTGCCCACTTCGGTTTGGGGTCACGCCATTTTGCATACAGCAATGCTACTTCGTCTCTGACTGACGAATTGACACAAATATTCCCCGTTGCAATTGGTTTTGGGTCATGGACCCAATATATCCCATTTAAGAATCTTTGGATGCGCAGTATATGTGCCTGTAGCACCGCCATCCCGCACCAAAATGGGTCTGCAAAGAAGGTTAGGAATATATGTTGAGGTTGAATCGCCCTCCATTATTCGCTACCTCGAAACATTGACATGAGATTTGTTCACTGCACGATTTGCAGACTGTCAATTTGATGAGACGCTTTTCCCAAAATTAGGGGAGAAGTTGGTGAAACCAAACGGGAAATTTTGTGGAAAAATGCATCATTATCTCATCTTGATCCACATACCTCTATTTGTGAAAGAGGAACAAAAGATTACCCATTTGCAAAGAATAGAAAATCAAATGCCTGACGCATTTATAGATTTGAAAAGGATAACAAAATCACATATCCCCGAAGTGAATGTGACAACATCTGATTCACGAATACATATTCATTATTGGAAGAATATGAACATGAAATTGGTATTAAATATACCACACTCACCCCTATAAGGAGGTTTGAGATGATATATGGCATGAATGATCGTTGGTCACGTACCTATTGTACGCCAAAGTATTTTAGAAATATGACTATTAAAGGACAACGATAATGCAAGAAACATATCTTGCATATAAGTTTGACATGACCATAATGGTATAACTTTCTCTTTAAGAAAGATATTCACCACATGGATGTTGATGAATCTGTGGTAGTACAAAATTAATTGAGAGCTCTAGAAGAGCCAATTATTACTATGTTGGAGAAACACAATTGAGTATTGTGCTGTAGTAAGTCTCAAAGAAACTTATTCAGTTTCCAAAGTACACGCGAAAGCGATTGATTACATTGAGACTATAAATAAAGGAAGGCTTTGATATCTCCTATTACTACAACTTGTAGCGGGGTAATTTGCATATGAAAAGCTACCCGCTTTATTCTCCAGTTTGTACTACACAAACGAAAGAATGCCACAATAAAGTGGATATCTATTGGTATAAAACCCATGTCATAATAAACCTGAAGTTTATTGATAAGTGCACATGTCATGGTTACCAATATTGATAATTTATTCAGTTGGCATTCATGTTAGCCACCTCATTTTAAGTATGATGTGCAAATTCACATAGGCGAATATTAAAGAACCAGAAAGTTCTTTACGAATTCTCTTGTATCACTTGTTCTCATTAATGAACTGACCAACTAAAGAGTTCGGGTTGAAGCCCATAAATTCTGGAAATATCAAAGGTGAATATGGGCCCATTCACCTGGCATGTATACCACATATGATGCATCTATGAAATGGTTACATGCGCAAGCAATTGTTGTTGACCCGCAGCCTGGCCGGTGCTTGCGAGGTAAATTGCTCAGTAATCTAAATTCGAGCATAATTTCCAGATTTTCTACTCAAGATAGTTCATCTTGATAAGTTGGTTTATATCAAAGTTGGTTTAGCAAGATAATTATTGAGTGCTTCCACTTAATAGCTAAACTGTTTCTTATGAGAACAAAGTTATATATATCAGTTTGATATAAGTTGTATACGCGAGTATATTCTCCCCTCACAAGTGGTTCAGGGTCATGAACCAAATAATTTCATCTTATTATTAATGTGCTGTGTATATTGAAATGATAATGCACAAAGATGATTTCTCAAAGTTGAGGAAACAAGTTAGCTTTTCTAACATGAGGGGGAGACATGATAAACACTTGAGAAAAGGTTACATGGGATGAATTATCATTTGTATATGTATATCCCCGAATATCATGATATGAACCTGAAGTTCATAAAAGGGATAATTCAATTGCAACATATTGCAAAGCATGCTATACGCATTTGCTGACCCAAAGAAAGTAACTGAATGGAAGAGATACAATTCAAGAAGAATTGATTCCATATGAAAGACATGTAGTTTTGAACCTATAGTTCAAATGCTTGAAAGTGTAAAGTCAAAGGTATGTATAATCAGTTTTCGATATCTTATTTGTCTAGCATGACATGGAATACTTGATATGCATCTAAAGTCTATTATATGGCTTATATGACTTAACTTGAAAGATTTAAGTTGCTTGAAACATATGCAATTCGTGGTCCTGAAGTACCACATCCTAAGTACAATTTGTGTACATATGAATCTTGCTATAACTATAAGCATGATGGCATTGAGAATGCATCTATGGAGATATTGAAGAGTTATTCCACGACATTATATGAAGATGTTCATATCTATCAAGAATGATGATTTCAAGGTGCAGAATATTTATTCAAGTCAATATGGTTGATTTATTTATCAAATCTCTATCAAAGATCGTTTTTAAGATGATGCACAAGATTGGAATGCAAATGCTCAAGGATATAAATTGATGTACTCATTAGGGGGAGTTAATGCGCGTTGCACTCTTTTTCCCTTACAAGGTTTTGTCCCACCGGGTTTTCCTTGCAAGGTTTTTAACGAGGCAACCAATAGGCGCATATTCAAACATGTGTACTCTTTTTTCTTTCTTTAATTTTTCCCATTGGGTTTTGGTTTTAAGGTTTTAACGAGGCACATTGTTGAATAGACATTCAAGGGGGAGTGTTATGAAATCTCCTATTTAAGGTGAATGTCTATAATTAGAGAGATTCTAGAGTTCTATTCTTGGTAGATAAATCATCCCACTCCCTATAAATAAAGGGGTCTTCTACCATTGTAACACACTCCTAACATTCTCTAAGTATCAATAAGAAGAACTCTCTCTACTCTTCTCTCTATTTGCTCTTGTTCTTGCATTATTGTTCTTGTCTTTTATATTATTTCATAACAAATTAAAAATAATAAAATTAAAATTGAATATTTTATGTTAAAAATAAAAGAGAACAAAAATTTAAGTTTGAAATAGCTACATATGCATTAAGCTATACGTTTTAGATTTATTTATCTTTTTATGTAAAATAATAAAATAATAATAATTTATATATATTCTAAATATTTATTTTGTTAAATAAAATTAATTCAAAACTTATCCAAGCTTTTGAATTAAAAAAATATAAATCATATCTTATCCAGACTTCTGAATTGCAAAATAAAACTCCAAAGATCCAAAAACAAAACCTTGAGATCTTGGCGAAGAACAAAGTATGGTCATATGCACTTTTATTTATTTTGTCTATTATAGGATTAAACACAAAATGAAATAATTATATAAAATTTATAATAGAACAAACTAACACGGAAAGAAGGAACTAGAGATAGTGTGAGAGAACTTATACTTTAAATTAATTAAAAACAAAATAAAAATAATGAAGAAATATACTAAAAAATATTATTGATAAGTTTGAATCAGAGCAATAGTAGAAGAAAGTATTAAAAGCTATTGACACAATATGTAGGACTTTTCTCTGGACAGGAGCTGCCAGTGTATCAAAGAGAGTCCTAGTGGCTTGGGATAAAGTATGCAGTCCCTTAACTGCCGGAGGCCTATATATATTGAATGTAACCATCTGGAACAAAGCAGCAATCACAAAACTACTTTGGGACCTTGCTAGGAAGAACGACTGCCTATGGGTCCGATGGGTTCACTGCTACTACATTAAAAAAGCTGATATTGGCACAGTAAATGTACCCAAGCAAGCAGCCTGGGTCATCAGGAAAATCATACAATGCAGAGAAGATGTTATGGAAAACCAGCAGATGCAAGGCTCCCTCGCTGACAGATTCAAGGCTGTATGCTACCTCAACAAACTTCAAATCCAGAAACTGTATATCGGTATGCTACCTAGATTTGATAGAGTCGACTGAAGGAACTTACTTTGGTTCAAAATGTCCTACCTCGATATAAATTTACTGCTTGGCTGGCTGCCCAAAGAAGATTACCTACTGTGGATAGATTAGCAAACTATGGTATTCAAATCCCTTCACTGTGTGTGTTTTGCAAACAACAGGTGGAAACTTTCCAGCACCTCTATTTTGAGTGTTGCGTTACTAAGAGTTTATGGTCTAGAATTAGCTGTTGGCTGGGCAATTCGAGACAAATCCTTGACTGGGACAGTGAATTGGAATGGATATGCAGTAAAACTCGTAGTCGTGCATGGAGGAATGCTATCACTGCTGCTGCTTTTGTCCATGTCGTAGCTTTAATATGGCAGTCGCGAAAGAAAATACGATTTCAGAATATGGCATACGATGAAGATAGAACCACTAGAGAGATTGCATTACTCATTCACATTCGTGGAAGACACAGTAGAAGCTGGCAGATCGGTCTACGACAACTCAACTGCTTTCCATAACTATTTTTGTGTCGTTACTTGTGGGAACTCAAATACATATGATTTTGCGCTTCTTTTGGTAGTTACATAGAATTGAAATGTAAATAAATTTAGTAGCTGACTGTCCAATCAGCTACTAGTAGGAACATTTGTACATCTTTTGCTATATATGAATACCAAGCTTTTACTGAAAAAAATAATAATAGAAGAATAAAAGTATATGAAAAATTTATTAGAAGAAAAAGAATATAAATTTCTATAAGGTACACATCTATATTTATCTAAATAACCAAAAAATAGATAACAAAATCAAATAAAAGTTTATCTACATATATAATAAAATAAACATATATGCTGAAGAAAGAAATATCACAAAATCAGTCAATATTAAAATAAAGTTGTTCTTTTTTCTTCTTGAAGAATATTTGTTTGAAGAGTCAACTTGCATCATCAAACAAATAACAAAGTTTCGGCTATACAATTGCTATTATTAATTTCAATTTAGCACATTCAAGAAATTGAAGGGTATAAGATGAAACCCCTTCATTTAGCTATAGTCAAGTCAATATTGCAAGGGTATAATATTTTTTTCGTTGAAGAATATTAGTTTTGAATCATTAAATTATGTAAAAGATTTTTTTTTCAAACTCAACAAGAGAGAAATTGGTTTCTAATTAAAGTTTCTATAGCAACTTTTATGTGTAACAAAGAGTATATATAGAGAAAAAATTGGTATGACATGAAATTGTTTTTTAAAAATGTAAACAATTATTTCAAAAAAACTCTTTACTTTTTTAATTCAAAGATAATAAAAAGATACGATATTTCTTAACATTAGTGGAGAGTTTTAAAATTATTATAATAGAAGTTATATCATGGATAAACTAAAAAAACCAAAATCTTATAGCATATTTTCATAATATCCGACCATATTTATTGTTTATTTTTTATAGCTAAAATGAATAAGTTATATACCAACAGCACACGATTATACAAATATTATATATGAATTATATATAAATTACACATTATTTAATTTTTTCATTTAAGCGATTGGATGAGTATCTATTTAGGCTGATTAGATAAAGCCAAAGAAAATATAAAATAACTTCAACCAAAGACTATAAATATAATTAAAGTTTATATGTTGAAAATATTTATTAACACACCTTTTTTTAATTGCGAAATAAATTACTTTTTTGTAACAGAAGAAATAATGACATAACAAATAAGATAAAAGAAAATAAACATTGAAAAAAATGTCAGAAAGATCTAAAACGAGAAATAAAAGACGAAAACAAATTTCTACTTATGTTTCATCTTTGTTGGGTATAAAAAATGTGAAAGTTAATCTCATCGATTTCACATATATTTTTTTCAACTCAAACACATACAGTGTAAGATAAGGATATCATAGAATAATTTTTTTATACTATGTGACGTTTTTAAAAAATCAATATTACTAACAAACTGGTATGATATTCGTATTTGAATTTCAATGCAATCTAAGTAGTTTGTATTGAGGTTAAGCCAAGTATAGTATCGAAAATAAACTACTTGAAAATTTTAAGACAATATATGTAATATTTTGTAATAATAATAATCAACTAATTTAAAATTTAACGATTCAAAGAATTTATTGTTTTGTATATATAGGGTATATAAAAATTCAAGTTCTGTGGCTAGAGATATTGATAAACTTAAAGTGGAGTCATACTTAAATGCCTCCGGCCAAAGAATCATTTAAATTTTTAAATAGCCGATTAAAATGAATTTTAAATTAAGGATAATATCTTCACTTGCATCATTATAAAGATAATTATTACTATAATATATATAAACTTTTAGAAATGGAAATTTCAAAATCAAAATATTTTTTGAAAGATAAAATCATACCAAATAAGAGTTCAAGCCGTAGAATAAGAGTCACATCGTAATCAAAGAATCATTTATATCGTGTCTAACTTTGCACTTTACCATAAATATGAGTTATTATTTCACTTTTGTATCTATTTTTAGGTTCCAATGACATCTATGAGAATAATTCAAAATAAAATTATCACTGCGAGAATTGAGAAAAATGCAAGTCTTTTTCCTGTAGTGTTTCTTAATTAATATCTGACGATTATCTATAATTATTTAGAAGGTTTAAACTTTAAGGTTATTTACATATAATTTAAACAACTCAGATATTTAACATGGTTAATGTCAAATATCAAAAATGGAGTAAGAAATTTCACTAGCTAATTGTTTTAAAAAAAATATATTTAGATAGCCAACTAAAATGAGTTTTGAATTAATAATAATATTTTCAATTATATTATTATAAAAGTAATTATTATTGAAAAATAATGTTTTAGAAACTGAAAATTTATAAAGAAATATCTTTTAAGAGATATCAACACATCAAATAAGAGTTCAAGTAGTAGCAAAAGAGTTAAGTCTTATCCAAAGAGTCACTCATCGTCTCAATATTTGATTGTTTTGCCATAAATATGAGTTACTATTTTGATTCCTGACTATTTTTAGGATCCAATGACACTGGCAAGAATGGTATTAAAAATAAAAAATAGAAGAAATGGTTAATTTTTTCATGTAGTTAATATCCAATTATTATCTATATTTACCGAGAAAGTTTAAATTTTAAAATTATTTACATATAATCCAAATAACATAAATATTTGACATAATTAGTGTTCGCGCATTCGCGCAGGTACTAATACTAGTTATATTAAAAGGAGGGTAGTGATGCGCATGACATTAAGCCAAGTAACATGTTGAGAAAATGCCACTTGACAATTTTATGGAATGTATTGTTGGAATAAATCCGACTATAAAAAATGTAGCCTTCATATCGAATTATTTGGAACTATAACATAAGCGGAAGCATACCTGAATCCATAGTGGAAGCTCCTTGATCCGGCTTGAAGATTTTCCAAGGTTTGGCTTTTCCACTTGATATGCAAGACAAGGTTTTGCTCTCTAGCAAGAATGGAAAATGGAAGAGAAGTGTCTTGCATTCTTGTGGGAACCATAACCCCCTAATTATAATTATGTAGCTTAAGAAAACTCAAAGGTCACAAGAATGTAACCTTAGTTAGCCCATCATTAACTAAAGTTACTCTTTATGGGTATCTACACAAGAAATTATACCCTATTCTTTATATGACAATGTATTGGCCTACTTAATAATAATATCCCAAGGACCACTAATTTAAGGCAAACCAAAAGATAGCACATAACATATAATTAATCCACATATTGTCCATATGTATGTAGTATAAGTCCATATATCTAACAATCTCCCACTTGGACGATATACTCATGCATATGTACAAACATTAGTATTATATGTTACATTATGACTTTATGAGCTCAGTATTGCTATCAAAATAAAATAGTCATGAACAATCCGGCCCATCAATCATATCAACATAGGATCTAAGAGATCTTAGTTACTCTTGCGTAACTAGACCCAACACTGATCACGTATATCAATATAACCAAGGACATGGATCAAGTATAGGTGTGTAGCATGGAAATAACATAAAGTGTGGTCTGAAATAGAATGTCTATTTCCAACTGGTTCACCTTATTGAGATCAATCATAAACCATAAGAGTATATAAAACTTTAAGACTGAATATCTGCAGATAAAACCTTAAAGACTAAATTACCAAATGTACTGGACAATACATAATCGTATAACACAAACTCCCACTAAAACTCATAATCCTCAACTGATTTGACACCCATGCGAGCAATATGCTCATGAAATACTTTGGGCAGTAATCCCTTAGTAAGCGGATCCGCAATCATGGAGTTTGTACTGATGTTCTCTATGCACAATTGTCCATTTTGTACTCTTTCTTTAACAACCCGAAACTTGACGTCCATATGCTTTGCCTTCGTCAAACTACTGTTATTGTTAGCATAAAGGACTGCTGATCTGTTGTCGCATAATAGCCTGAGTGGCCTTTTGATACTCTCTACTATGCGCAGTCCACTAACAAAATTTCACAGCCATAATCCCTCATTGGATGCTTCATAACATGCCATGAATTCCGCTTCCATGGTGGAAGTCGCCGTAAGAGTTTGCTTGATGCTTCTCCAAGAGATAGCACCGCCAGCAAGCATGTAGATATAGCTTGATGTAGACTTCAGACTATCTTGACATCCAGCAAAATCGGAGTCGGTGTACCCGATGATCTCAAGCTGGTCCAATATCCGATATGTGAGCATGTAATCCTTTGTTCTCTGTAAGTACCACATGACCCTTTTGGCTGCCTTCCAATGGTCCATTCCCGGATTGCTGAGGTATCTGCCCAGCATCCCAACAATGTATGCGATATCAGGTCGTGTGCATACCTGAGCATACATCAGACTACCTACAGCCGAAGCATAAGGTGTCTTCTCCATTTCTATGGTTTCAAAACTATTCTTTGGGCACTGTTTGAGACTAAACTTGTCTCCCTTAGCAACAGGGATGTCGCCTAGTTTACAATCCTGCATGCCAAATCTTTTAAGAACCTTATCGATATAGCCCTTTTGTGACAGACCGAGAACACCTTTGGAGCGATCTCGATGTATCTGAATTCCTAATACAAAAGAGGCATTACCAAGATCTTTCATTTCAAATTTCTTTGAAAGAAATTTCTTAGTTTCGCGTAATAATCCTATATCGTTACTGCCAAGCAGTATGTCATCGACATATAAAACCAGAAAAATATGTTTGCTCCCACTGAACTTATGATATATACAGTCATCAGCAATATTTGGTTCAAAACCAAAAGATGTAATGACTTCATGAAACTTGTGATACCATTGACGGGAAGCTTGTTTGAGCCCATAGATGGATTTCTTTAATTTGCAAACCCTTTTCTTTGAGTCTCCCGAAACAAAGTTTTCAGGTTGCACCATATAAATTGATTCGTCAATGTCACCATTGAGAAACGCTGTCTTAACATCCATCTGATGAAGTTCAAGATCAAAATGTGCTACTAGTGCCATTATTGTCCTGAAAGAGTCATTCGATGAAACTGAAGAGAAAGTCTCTTTATAATCAATGCATTCCTTTTGAGTGTAGCCCTTTGCGACAAGGCGAGCGTTAAACCTAATGACATTGCCCTCTGAATCCTTCTTGGTTTTAAATATCCATTTGCAACCAATTGGTTTAACACCTTCGGGCAATGAAACAAGCTCCCAAACGCCGTTATCGCTCATAGACTTCATCTCATCATTTATTGCATCAATCCACTTTTAAGAGTTAGAACCTTTCATGGCTTGATGGAAGTTGATTGGATCATCTTCCTCAAGTCCAATGTCACTTTCTTGTTCTTGGAGAAATTTAACATAATCGTCCGGAATTGCACTTCTCCTCTCTCTAGTGGATCTCCTTAATGGCACTTCAGGTTCTTGAGATTGTTGAGTTTGATTTTCATTAATAATATCAGGAACTTGATTAGGGAGATTATCAAGATTGTCTTGAACTGGAGTTGTGTGATCCGTGTCAGGAATGAGAACACCCTGATCAAGATCAACAACTGAAGGAAAAGACACATGTTCTTCCTTAAAGACAAAATTTCTAACTTTATCTCCCCACCCCCAAAACTCAATATCCT
Source organism: Nicotiana benthamiana (assembly GCA_034376525.1). NCBI lineage: Eukaryota > Viridiplantae > Streptophyta > Magnoliopsida > Solanales > Solanaceae > Nicotiana > Nicotiana benthamiana. Next base: position 9,989,870 of record CM067331.1, on the reverse strand, counting down.
CAAAGAACCGAGCATTACCCGTCTCAAAAATAGTTCTAGAAGTGGGATCATAGAACTTATACCCCCTGGATCTTTCAGAGTATCCAACAAAATAGCTACTAACCGTTTTAGAATCCAGTTTGTTTTCATTTGGCTTGTAAGGCCTTGCCTCAGCTGGACAACCCAAAATGTGTAAGTGCTTTATACTGGGCTTATTTCCAGTCCAAAGTTCATATGGGGTTTTGATTGTAGCTTTAGTTGGAACTCTATTAAGAATATATGCTGCGGTTTTCAATGCTTCTCCCCAGAGTGAGTCTGGCAAAGTAGTATGACAAATCATACTTCTCACCATGTCCTTTAGTGTCCGATTTCGTTTCTCAGCTACACCATTCATAGTAGGACTGCCTGGCATAGTGTACTGAGGAACGATCCTACACTCATCTAGGAATTTGGCAAATGGCCCTGGACGTTGTTCACCTGAACCATCATATCTACCATAGTATTCACCACCACGGTCAGATCTAACGGTTTTAATCCTTTTGCTTAGTTGATTTTAAACTTCGGCCTTATATGATTTGAACACGTCTATAGATTGGGACTTCTCATGAATGAGATATAGGTATCCATACCGAGAGTAATCATCGATGAATGTGATAAAGTATTGTTGACCATTTCTACAAGGTGTAGGAAATGGCCCACAAATATCCGTATGTATCAATTCTAAGACATCTGAAGCTCTCTGGGCACCTAATCTCGTCTTGTTTGTTTGTTTACCCTTGATACACTCAATGCAAATATCCGAATTTGAGGAATCAAGAGAATCAAGAATTCCATCTGACACGAGTTTCTGAATTCTTTGTTTGGATATGTGACCTAAACGCTTGTGCCAGAGTGATAAAGAATTCTCATTAGATAATTTTCTTTTGGTACCACTAGAACTTGTATGCAAAGTTTCGTTATGTGAGGTTATTATGTCAAACAAATATAGGCTATCATATGCTGATAAAAGACCAGTACCGATAAGATTTGAACCTTGAAAAAGACTCATTTTATTGTTACCAAATGAACAAGAATAACCGGATATGTCCAATTTGGGAACAGAAATTAAATTCCGTCTAAAAGACGGTACAACAAAAGTCTCATTCAAATCCAAATAAAAACCAGTCTTAAATAATAGCCTAAAATTTCCAATAGCCTCAACTTCAACCCTTTTGTCGACACCAACATAGATGTATCTTTCACCATCACATTGGTTTTCGGTAGTTCAGGCAACCCTGCATAGATATACTTATGTGAGTAGTAGCAGCAGAATCTACCCACCAAGTATCTTTAGGTACCGAAATTAAATTAACTTCAGAAAAACAAGAGAAGAGATATACCCTTTTTCGCACGCCAAGCGTGGTATTTGGTACAATCTTTCTTCTTGTGATTAGTCTCCTTACAGAAAAAGCAACCCGATTCTGTAGTTTCAACCTTATTTTCCTTATGTTGCTTTTTCAGGGGCCTTGAGACCGCAACTTCCTTATTTTTCCTTTTCTTGTTGTCTTTAGAAAATGATGCCAAATGAGCACTTTCTGTCTTATCTTGCTTGATTCTCTCTTCCTCTTGCACACAGTGTGAAATGAGTTCATTAAGAGTCCATTTCTCCTTTAGGCAGTTGTAACTGACCTTAAACTGATTAAATTGTGCAGGGAGAGAGATCAAAACTAAGTACACAAGCAGTTCCTCAGGTAATTCCAACTTGAGTGACTTTAGTTTTGAAGCAATATGAGACATTTCTAAAATGGACTCCCTTATGTTTTCTTTGCGTTTATACCTCATGGAAACATGTTTACTCAAAAGAGTACTAGTTTCCGCCTTTTCGTTTTGTGCAAAACGCTTTTCAAGGTCCTCAAGGAAAACTTTGGCATTATTTTCTTCAGTCATAGTGCCCCTAAAAGATTCTGGAATTGCACGTTTCATGATCAGAAGACTCATGCGATTTGAGCGTTCCCACTTCTCCATCTCCTTCTTGTCATCAGAAGAAGATGTATCCTGAAGAGTAGTAGGTTTCTCAATCCGAAGTGCAAGGTCTAGATCCATGCAACCGAGAACTATCATAATGTTTTCTTTCCATTCCTTAAAATTTGTGCCATTAAGCTCAGGGATGCTGTTAATGTTCGCAGATATTGTAGCAGCTGAAGAATTCACTGAAAATAGAACAAGGACAACTTAAAACATGCTTACTATTATTTGAATTTTAACTTTAGTATACAGATTCAAAATAGGCAAATCCCATTACAAGATACCTAGCACAACATTGATTTTAGTCTTTGGACAGAAAATTAACTTGTAATTGGTACTCTTGGTGTAGTAATCAAATATTGACAATAATCTCCTGTCAAATATCAAGCCTTCCTTTGGGCCGACTTAATATTCACATGGAAAACTTAATAATTGTCACATATTTATCACCACAAGCATGCTCGAATTCCTGCCAAATAACAACCTTCCTTTGGGCCGGTGTTAAACGCATGGAATACGAACATACACAGTCATCTTATATCTCAAAATCAATCAATCTTCACAAAAGAGGTTACTTTGGTAACATAATATTTCAATTGACTAATTTAAAATATTAGATGCAAAATTAATTAGTTCTTTAAGCCATATATTGAATCTTAGCCAAAAATTACAGATTTTATTTGGTAAAATCTGAATAATAATGGACAAAACATTAATGCTATAATATTAATCTTGCATTATGTGTCCATTATTGTCCCAGAAAACAAAAAATGTTTCTTGAATAATGGACATTAATGTTACAATATTAATCTTGCATTAATGTCCCAGAAAAAAACGATTCTGTTAATAAATTGCCAGATAATCGATTATCACTCTTTGCCTTCTGTAATTTCCAAGTCTGCTGGAAATTCCAGGATAATTGATTATCCTAAAGGGACAATCGATTATTCTGGCTTTCTGGAATTTCCAATTTTGCTGGAAATTCCAGGATAATCGATTATCCTAATGGGATAATCGATTATTCTGGCTTTCTGGAATTTGGTGGACATATAACATAATCGATTATCCAAATACAATAATCAATTATTGTATGGTTCTGTTTCATAAATATTTGATGAACAAATGAAATAATCGATTATTGATCTAAAATAATCGATTATGTAAGCGTTACAAATAAGATAATCGATTATTTTAAGCTTCTGTTTTGAGAATTTGGTGAATTTATCAAACATAATCGATTACCTATATAAGATAATCGATTATCTTGCCAATCTGTCCAACTTAATGGGGCTTTCAACAAAAGGCTTAAACAGGAAATCATATTCAACAATCAAAAATATGCAAAAAATTCAACATTTCAATTCAACCGGTGATAGCAAGGTATTGAAATACTGAAGTTCATTAACAAATCACTCATGAAAGCATATAGATTAGATAGTTTCAAAAAATCCTTACAAAATCATATATCAACAGCAAGATTCAATCTGAATTCATAATAGCATATTGGCCACAATATTGTACTTGACAAATACAGTAGCATACGAAATTCTTGATTTGCAGTTTTGAATTACGTAGCTATAAAGTTTCCAAATAACCCAATACGAAGGAGGCTCTGATACCAATTGTTGGAATAAATCCGACTATAAAAAAATGTAGCCTTTCATATCGAATTATTTGGAACTATAACATAAGCGGAAGCGTACCTGAATCCATGAGTGGAAGCTCCTTGATCCGGCTTGAAGATTGTCCAAGGTTTGGCTTTTCCACTTGATATGCAAGACAAGGTATTGCTCTCTAGCAAGAATGGGAAATAGAAGAGAAGTGTCTTGCATTCTTGTGGGAACCATAACCCCCTAATTATAATTATGTAACTTAAGAAAACTCAAAGGTCACAAGAATGTAACCTTAGTTACATGTATGTAACCTTAGTTAGCTCATCATTAACTAATGTTACTCTTTATGGGTATCTACACAAGAAATTATACCCTATACTTTATATGACAATGTATTGGCCTACTTAATAATAATATCCCAAGGACCACTAATTTAGGCCAAACCAAAAGATAGCACATAACATATAATTAATCCACATATTGTCCATATGTGTATCGTATAAGTCCATGTATCTAACATGTGTTTGTTGGATTCTATTTGTATAACATTTAAAAATATTTATTAATTGATATTCTTTTGGATCTAATTAATAATTGAAGAAAATTTTGTTAAGAAATGCATATTTTGGACTTATAATTAGCATATTTAGAGGATACAAAGAAGGAAAGTTATTCTGGAAGCATAACTTTGGTAAAGTAAAAGATCGTAAAAGGGAAGCAATCATCGGAATCCAAATTCAAAGGACAAAGAAGGAAATATTATATGGAAACAAGATTTTGAATATACTACATAATCTAGCAAGGAGATATTTATTACAATAATGAACTACTACATTATGGAATAAATATTCATTGCAATACTGATTTTATGGAAGTAGATATTTTACAAAAGGGGAAGAAATGCCCATGACTATAATAAAATAAAATATTCAAGACCGACTTTTACGGTAGGAAGGAGTATTTGATAAGAATGGATCTTGGGCCTAACTCAACTCCAAAAGTTACTTATGAGGTGAAGATTGCCCAAGCCATATAAGGAGACCAAGGACCTCAAATCCCTCCGATCTGGGACAACTCAACACCCCCCTCATGCCCAGATCTTTGAAGCGTGGACAACATAAATGGGGGCCCAACATCGGTAACAATAATTGGGATGGGCCTGGCTCTGATACCATGATAAGAATGGACCTTTGGCGTAACTCAACCCAAAAGCTAGCTTATGAGGTGATGATTGCCCAAACCATATAAGGAGACCAAGGACCTCAATTCCCTCCGATGTGGGACAACTCAACAGTATTTGTTTTAAGATTACAAATGAGTCCAAATTAAAGAGATCGAACTAATCGAGAGAAGGTAATTAAGTATGTTCATGTTGTAGATGTAAAATTAATTACTAGAGAAGGTTATTTTTCTATTCTAAGTTTCTTATTGTGATCTTTAGTTTGATAATAAAGTTCAGTGTTTATATTTTTCAGATTTTTTCAAGTGCATTTATTGAAGCAACATATGGCCACAATGATGCAATCTCTTATATGGTGAAGAATGCAAATCACTTGAAAGAAGTATATTGAGGTTCACGCTGGTATGATTACATATGTTCTAAATGCAATTTTGAGGTTAAAAGAAAGATGAATAAGATTACTTTTTTTCTATAATATATTTTTGTTAAAGATAAAGATTGAACTTAAAGATTGAATCATGAATTGTGATATTGGTGGCTTATAAAAAAGTTAATGTGTTCCATTTATTTAATGAGTTTGTAAATTTAGATTTTCTTGCATATATTTATTTATGAGATTTGATTACGAGGTAATTTATCCATGAGAGAATCATAATATAATGTTGTAGTAGTTGGCAAGTGGTTTTTTCTCAATTAAAAGCGCATTTATGTGAGTGCACATCGCTTTTTTTTTATATAGTGTTTCAGGCGCTATTATATTTGAATTTTTTATTTGAAAAATAAATAATGTTTTTTAATCAAATGTCCCCAAAGGGAAAAAACAAATAATGTTGAAGATTTGATTATTTGACCTTTCTGAATTTTCAAAGGTACGTAATGAATATAGTTGGATTACTGTGGTAACTGGAAGCTATTGACATCAACTTACAAGTATCCTCTACGAGAAAAGGTATATTGATACTTTTATAAGAGATTGCTTAAAATTTTAATATTTTAATTTCGAAATCGTCATATACTTACTTTGCTTAAATTTTGTAAATAAATTTTTGCTGAAAGAACTAGACCCAAGAGAGGTGCGGGATAGGTGGATTTGATCCATGAGTGAGATTCTATAATTTATATTTAGAATAATTTCATCGTAGTACTTATCAAGTTGACTTAAGAAAAATTTCTTTCTTGTAGATATTCATTTATGAGATTTGATTACCAGGTAATCTATGTATGAGAATAGAGTAACAAGTTAATGTTGTAGTAGTTGGGAAGTGAATTTTTTCAATTAAAAGTGCATTTTATGTGAGTTCTAATTACTTTTTAATAGTGTTTCTGTGATGACCCGACCCGACGTCTTGTGTGTTACTGCTATGTTTCTCCCTTATTGTGTTGCTTCATATCTCAATATCAGTATTATAGTTGATCGGTGTAATTGAATTGGTTTTTGTTGAAAATAAGGCACATGGCCTCTTAGAAGGAAGCTTTTTTTTTTGGAAAAGTCAACCGGAAGTTGACTTGTGAGTTAAAAGGCTCGGATGTGATTTCCGGTGATTCGATTAGGTTCGGGAGATGATTTTTATCTTAGGAGAGCGATCAGAATTGAATTTAGAGGTCCGTGTAGAATTAGGCTTGAATTGACAAAGTTTGAATTTTGGCGGATTCCGGTTGATAGGTGAGATTTTGATCCGATGGTCAGAATGAAATTCCAAGAGTTGGGTTAGCTTTGTTAGGTGATTTTGGATATGTCTGCAAATTTTAGGTCATTCGGACGTCATTTGGTTGGGTCTTGATCGCATGCGTATTTCGGAAGTTCTTAAGAAATTTAGGCTTGGATTTGAGGAATTTGGTGATTTTTGATGTTAATGATAGTGTTCTTATGGCTCGAGCAAGTTTGAATAATGTAATAGGTCATGTTTGTGCTTTTGGTTGAGGTGACGGGGGCCTCAGGGTGATTTCGGATGGTTATAGGAGAGTTTGGAGTTTATTGCATGAAATTAGTTTCTGGCTTCTAGTATTTCCGCTTTTGCAGAAGGGGAGCCGCTTAAGCGGTGACCGCAGAAGCGGCGGGTGAGCCGCAACAACGGAAGATGGAGGATGGGCCATGATCGTGGAAGCGGAAGTTGGACCGCATAGGCGGTTACCGCTGAGGCGGAAGTTTGATCGCAGAAGCGGGCTCTGGGATTTAAGTTGGACGGTCGTGTGGCTGCAAAAGCGAAGGCCGCAGGAGCGGTCAGTTGACCGCGTAAGCGAAAATCGAGCTGGGCAGAAGGATTTAAATTATCATTTTCCATCCGCGAGTTAAAGTCATCTTTCCACCATTTTTGAGGATTTTGAGAGCTTGTGGACAGATTTTGAAGGGGATTTCGACGGGAAGTGATTGGAGATAAGTCTCGTGATCTTAACACGTCAATTTATTGAAGAATCAACGATTAATTCTCTGAAATTGGGTGAAAAAGTTGATGAACTAGAGCTTGAAATTTCAAATGAAAATTTGGGATTTGGAGTAGCAATTGGACTCCGATTTTGATGAAGTTTATAAGTACGGACTGGTGGCGAGATGCGAATTCCGAAAATATAAGTTTTGTAATTTTTTGAGAAGCAGGTCTGGGGCTTGGATTTTGTTAGTTTCGTGAATTTTGTTATATTCCGATAGTTTTCGATTGGGTGTTGTCCCATTTGCATATTGTGTTGTATTCGCTCTATTTTTTGCTAGATTCAATGCACATGGAGGCCGATTTGAGGGGCAAAGGCGTCGCGAGCTTGAGATTTCACCGGTTCGAGGTGAGTAATACTTGGGAATGATATCCTGAGGGTTTAAAACCCCGGATTTGCACATCTTAGTGTTGTATTATAGTGACTTGCACGCTGGACCTGAGTGTGAGGTAGAGCACAGTTGGGATTGTGACTTGGTCCGTCCCGGTTATTGGTTTTTACCGCTAAATTGTAATATTTTATTTTTATCATTAGGACTTGGTCTCATTGCCATACTTGGGACTTATTGACGATTGTTTGAACCCTTGTTGAACTGTCATCACTATTTTTCCTCATTATTTGAAATATCATTGAACTCAGTCCATGTGATTTACACTGTTTATTGAACTCAGCTATATTTTTACTCAACCTTGGAATTTTAAACGATATTTGAATTATCATTTGAGCTGAGTATGTTTACGGATGCCCGATGGGCTTTTGACTATTTTGGACTGGTTGAGGCTGAGGGCCATATGTGAGGGTATGAAGATGCTGTAAGGAGGCTTTCAGGCCTCGAGTGTTGTGTGAGCATGTGCATATACATGCATGGATCGAAATGCACGCCACAATAGCATATACATGCATGGATCGGACTGCACGCCGCAGTAGCGTATTGCATGGATCGGACTGCACGCCACAGTAGCATATTACATGGATCGGGCTGCACGCTGCAACATTATATATATTATCTTGGATCGGGCTGCACGCCGCAATATTATACATATTGAATCGGGCTGCACGCCACAACATTTTTTGCGCTTGGGCTAAAGGAGCCCCTCCGGAGTCTGTACACACCCCCAGTGAGCGCATGGTACCCATGGATCGGTCTATGAACCGTAGCGATCATGTGCATTGCATTGCATTCACGCATTCACTCCTGTTTGTACTACGTGGCACGACATTTAGCACTCATATATTATTGGCATACATACTGTTACTTGCCTTGTTGACCAGATACCCTAGTGTTATATGTTAAGGAGTGCTGAGCCCGAGAGGGTGGTGTTGGATGCTGTGAGTTGGGAGTGAGCCCGTGGGTTGATACTGTACTAAGAGGTTGACACTGAGCCCGAGGGGTAGGTTTTCTGATTACTTTCTACTTGTTGAAATTACCTATGCAACCGTTAAAAAAGCATGTTTTCAAAAGAGATTTTGAACAGAACTTGAGATTTTCTAAAGGTACTTTTACAGTATTTCGGTTTTTCTCAAAAAGGGTTGTTTTATCTTTTATAGCAGTTTGGTGTACTCATACGTGTTTTCTTATCGCTCAGATATTATTCTCTCTTATTACCACTGAGTTGGAAGTACTCACTTTACTACCTGCACCTTGCGTGCAGTTGCAGGTATTGTTCACCCGGTAGCGGGTTATTAGCAGGATCGAAGGCCATATTTGGTAGTTGGGCAAGGTGACCGCCAGCATTCGCGGCACCGCATTCTGACATTGAGTCCCAGATTTTACCTTGTATATATATTTTGTTGGCCCAATAGTAGTGTCCCTACTCAATAGATGCACGTGACTTGTGACACCCCGGTCGGGTTATATTGAAATGAAATTTCATAGTTAAATGCCATTAAGTAATATTCCTATTCATTTATGTTTAATAGTTTCCTAAAGAGTATTTGGGGTTGTTAGCTGGCCTTGTCTTCACGAGAGGCGCCATCACGACCGGGTTAGGGAATTGGTTCGTGGCAAGTTGGTATCAGGTCCTAGGTTACTAGGTCTTACGAGTCATGAGCAGGGTTAGCAGAGTCTCCCGGATTGGTACAGAGACGTCTGTATTTATCCTCGAGAGGCTGCAGAACCTTTAGGAAAACTTCCCATTCTTGGAATTCTTATCGTGCGTACTTGATTCAGTTTGAGATAACTCTAGAAAATTCATTCACATGTCTGTATGCGCACGTGAGCGCTCAGTAATATATGTGCCTTGATGGCTTGTGATTCCCCGATCGATGGACGAGAGGTCATATCCATGAGTTTGGGTTGGGCCAGTATGGAGGACTTGAGGCCTGATATTTGCCTATGGCTTGAGCACCGAGGTGCTGATTGTGTGAGCAAGTGTTTTGAACGTATATGTTTGGTGATGTTCTTATTAGGCGTGATGGCGGTTGGATATCCATGTGATGAGCAAGTCAGTACTGCAGGGGGTATCTATGTGATCTTGGTGGTGACGATAGAGTCTGCTGATAAATAGATTAGCTGTTGAGTGTTCGATTCCAATTGTGCTTTAATGTGTAGTCCGAGTTATGGGCGTGTGAAGAATATTTCATGTCTCTTAGTTGGAAGTAAATTACATTCCATGTGGCAGTATGAGTATGGACTCAGAAGGCTATGGCAGGTGTAATACGTATATGATGGTGGAAGGTATGTGAAATATTGAAATGAGGTGAAGCAGGTGGATTATCTCATGCGGAGGGTTTCGAGCGATATGATCCTTATGTGTATGTTAAAATATCTCTTGCGTAATTGAGGGGTATGTGTCATGAAGAACTGGGACGCTTAAGAAAGTGGACTCAGCTGATGTGGAAATGAATGAGAGGTTTGCAGAGAATGTCAGTTCTAGATGATATGTGTATTCACAAAACTTGTAAATTATTTGAGTTTGATCTCATTGTGGCATCATTAGAGTAAAAGTGTTATGAGTTGTTAAGAGTGCCTTAATATATGGCTTCGACCCAAGTTGGGGAGGTTACTGCTGGTCAGCTGATTGCATGGTTATGTGCTATGTTGGTTCCGTTTTGAGGTATGATGGCGGATCAGTTCTGGTTACAGAAATTGAGCCGAGGATGGCACGTGTGAAAAAATTTCTACAAAGGTTATATGGTGCTTTCATAAATGTGAGAAAATACTATGACGTTTTGAGCTGTTGTTGATAAAGAATGCTCGGTGCATAAAGAAGGAAAATGGTTGTTTGTATCTGTATGAAACCATGTTCTGCAGTGTTAGGGTGCTAATGAGGCACGAGTGGATCCGTTCGTGTAGAGCAAGTGAATTGCAGCTGAATAAGAGTGAATGACTCTCGAGAATGGTTTTACTATGTTCAAGATTTTGCATGTAACAATCAGGTGTCTTAAGTTTGTGTATGCGGCTAGAGACTGTGCTTTCATTAGAAAGATCAAGACTTGTGGTACTCTGTGTTAATCATGGGATTCTACGTATCCGCATTTGGAAGGTAATGGTAAACGAATTCAGAATTGCAGGAAGTTCTTCAAAGTAAAGTATTCTGGAATGTGGTACTTCTAGGAAACGTTTGAAAGGGTATTCAGTGGCCTATAGGTCTTAGACAGTGTGGTTTTATGTGTGAGTCTCGTGTGGTAACCTGGGTTGAGGTATTGTGGTGCTACAGCAAGAGAGAATATCAAATTAAAGATGAATCGGGAAGGAAATTGGATAAATGGAATAGCTTGATAATGCCGAACCGGTATGGTAAGGATACGATTAATTATTTTATATGTCAAGGTAATGAGCCTTACCGGTATTTTGCAGCAAAGCTTTGAAGTGCTGGCAATTTGCTTAACTTGGTTTGGGTAGAAGGATTCAGTCCTGGCAGTTTAGCTTGTGCAATGGAATTGGGAGTAAGAGTTCTTGATGTGTTTTACCGTGGTTTGAAAATAAGTATATTTCCTATGGGTATGCGAAACATGAAGTGTGTAATAGTTTTTCTCCTATATGGGATCATGAAAGTTCTTGACTAGTTGAGTGCGTCGATGTCTGTGGCGCAGGAGATAGATAGAAGTCCTCATGTTATCCTAGTGTGGTATGGTCTATGTGTTATGATATGGAGAATTGAGATTTGCATGTTCAAGGTTTTGGTTCAGTTCATAATATAATGGGAAGTCATTAAATTCTTGAGTAGCACGGTCAGCTACAGGTGAGTAAGAGCCGATCTTGAGATGATTAAGGTGATGTATATTGATGATACATCAGTAGCATTGCGACATTTTCCTGTTGGATCGACTGCAGATATTTGAGTTTGTTGATGGAGCAGGGAATTTTGAATATCTTTCTTGGTATGAATGGATACTTGATGTGTGTTATGTATTCGTACGGCGGAGTGTGGGATCAGGCATAGTGATTCATGCGTTATATGCGTTGGAGACTAGAAATTCTCGTGATCCGACCATGCGGTGGTTATGGGTCGTGTGTATCGACATCGTCTAGTAGTTGTTGAAAACTGGAGGTCCTAGTGGATCTTTCTTTGCTTGGTATGTTAAATTTGGGTTATGATATTTGATGGCAGGCTGGTTGCTCCAGGGTCAAATTGTCTAGACTAATGTCTTATGGGCTATGTCAGGAAATGCCACAGGCTGCGTGGCAAGGTACGTCGGATTATGTTCTAGCAGGGTAGCTTTTACTCCAGAGACAGGCGGATGGCTGGCAAGTATTGCTTGTTTAATTGGGCCTTCATGGAAGATGTCAGTGCAGAAGTTTCTACCATTGATTCAATTCCTATATTGAGGGACTTTACGGATGCGTTTTCTTCTGACCGGGCATGAGGCTGTATGTGTTTATTGTAATGAGTAAATTTGACTCAATGTGCATCTCCTTTTGCGAGATGTATGTGCGGATCGGGTGGCACGCCGCCACGGGTATTTTATCTGGATCGGGTTGCACGCCGCCACGGGTATTTTATCTGGACCGAGTTTCGCGCAACAACAGTGTGATATGGAGAATAGTTTTCTATTTGTTACCTTGTATGCATTACTTCTTAGTTTCTGAGGGAAAAATCCGTATTGGGTGTTGCTCGGCGGATAGTGCATCGGTCGTGTCCTTTCAGGATTGAATAGTGTATAATACTTGCTTCACCGTGGGTGTGATGGATTGCTTGGCTTCAAGCCTTAATCTGTGCGCGGCTGTCTGTGTTGAGCATGGTGACTTGAGGTGCTTCATGGGTAATAATGTTTGGATAGAATCGCGCGTTGTGGCAAGTCCACGTGATGTTATGACATTTCAAGGAGGATTCAGGTACTCTATTTCAATGATGTGAGATGGGATCTCAGTTCTGTATTGTGATCGTACGGAGGAATTTGTATTACACCACTTTCATTTGATTCAGTTGACATGATTTGAGTGTGTTCAGATCGTTTCTTATTGATGCATGTGTTGAGCACGTTGCGGCTTAGGCTGGTGTTGAGGTGTCATATCACCAGAGTGGCATGTTGTAGTTGAGATGATCGTTGGAGTCACTAATGAGGACGAGCATATTTGATTTTAGCTTGTTAGAAAGGTAATATCGAGGTTTGGCTCCGAAATCTGTTGTTGTATCAGTCAGAAAGGAAATGGACTCATGAATGGGTGATCTGAGAGATGGGTTCGGTTTATCGCTTGTTTCAGTTGTCGTTGGCAGTATATAAAGGTATAAAAATGAGACTCTATCTAACAAAAGATTTTCTATCGATATTGGTTGTTATGGGATACCATATAATTGCAGCCGAGGTTGCAGTTATCGATTATTACAGTTGGTTCAGGTTTATTCTGAGTATAAGTTGTGGGGTTCTGATCTGGTGCATGACTTTGGAAAGTGCAATGTGGTTTATGGTTTAGATGGACGGTGAAATTTCGGCTATGTTGTGTTATCGGACCTATGTGAGATAGGGTAAAGTGGTATCACCCCGAGTATGTACTTGGTAAGGTCATTCAGCTATTGGGTTGCTTTTAGTACAACCCTGGGTACGCTCGAGGACGAGCGTTTGTTTAAGTTGGGGAGGATGTGACGACCCGACTCGGCCCGTCGTCTTATGTGTTACTGCTCCATTTCCCTCTTATTGTGTTGCTTCATGTATCAATATCAGTATTAGAGTTGATCGGGCGTAATTGAATTGGTTTTGGTTGAAAATAAGGCACATGACCTCTTAGAAGGAAGCTTATTTTGAAAATGTCAACCGGAAGTTGACGTGTGAGTTAGAAGGCTCGGATGTGATTTCGGTGATTTGGTTAGCTTCAGGAGATTATTTGTGGCTTAGGAGAGCGATCAGAATTGAATTTGGAGGTCCGGTGTAGAATTAGGCTAGAATTGGCAAAGTTTGAATTTTGGCGGATTCCGGTTGATAGGTGAGATTTTTATCCGAGGGTTGGAATGGAATTCCAGGAGTTGCAGTAGCTTTGTTAGGTGATTTTGGATATGTCTGCAAATTTTTAGGTCATTCGGACGTTGTTTGGTTGGGTTTTGATCGTATGCGCATTTCTTAGGAAATTTAGGCTTGGATTTGAGGAATTTGGTGATTTTTTTATGTTAATGATGGTGTTCTTATGGCTCGAGCAAGTTTGAATAAGGTAATAGGTCATGTTTTTGCTTTTGGTTGAGGTCCTGGGGGCCTCGGGGTGATTTCGGATAGTTATCAGAGAGTTTGGAGTTTATTGCATGAAATCAGTATGTGGCTTCTGGTATTTCCGCTTTTGCGGAAGGGGAGCCGCTTAAGCGGTGACCGTAGAAGCGGCGGGTGAGCACGCAACATCGGAAAATGGAGGATGGGCTTGGATCGCGGAAGCGGAAGTTGGACCGCATAGGCGGTTACAGCTGAGGCAGAAGTTTGACCGCGAATGCGAGCTATGGGATTTAAGTTGGACTGCGTAGGCGATCGTGTGGCCGCAAAAGCGAAGGACGCAGGAGCGATCAGTTTACCGCGTAAGCGGAAATCGAGGTAGGCAGAAGGATTTAAATTATCATTTTTCATCCGCGAGTTTAAGTCATCTTTCCACCATTTTTGAGAATTTTGAGAGCTTGTGGATGGATTTTGAAGGGGGTTTCGACGGGAAGTGATTTGAGGTAAGTCTCGTGGCCTTAATACGTCTTTTTTTTGAAGAATCAACCATTAATTCTCTGAAATTGGGTAAAAACGTTGATGAACTAGGGCTTGAAATTTCAAATGAAAATTGGGGATTTGGAGGAGCAATTGAACTCCGATTTTGATGAAGTTTATATGTACGGACTCGTGGTGAGACGTGGATTTCGAATATGTATGTTTCGTAATTTTTCGAGAAGCGGGTCTGGGGCTCGAGTTTTGTTAGTTTCGAGATTTTTGTTATATTTTGATTGTTTTCGATTAGGTGTTGTACCATTTGCATATTGTGATGTATTCATTCTGTTTTTGGCTAGATTCGACGCGTGTGGAGGCCGATTTGAGGGGCAAAGGCGCCACGAGCTTGAGATTTTGCCGGTTTGAGGTGAGTAATACTTGGGAATGATATCCTGAGGGCTTGAAAGCCCGGATTTGCATATCTTAGTGCTGTATTGTTGTGACTTGTACGTTGGACCTGAGCGTGGGGTAGATCACCATTAGTATTGTGACTTGGTCCGTCCCGGTTACTGGTTTTTACCGCTAAATTGTAAATATTTTGTTGTTATTATTAGGACTTGGTCTCATTGCCATACCTGGGGATTATGCCGATTATTTGAACCCTTGTTGTACTGTCATCACCGTTTTCCTCACTATTTGAAATATGATTGAACTCAGTCCATGTGATTTACACTGTTTATTGAACTCAGCTATATTTTTACTCAAACTTGGAGTTTTAAACGATATTTGAACTATCATTTGAGCTGAGTATAATTGTTTATGGATGCCCGAGGGGCTTTTGACTATTTTGGACTGATTGAGGCTGAGGGTCATATGTGAGGGTATGAAGATGCTGTAAGGAGGCTTTCAGGCCTCGAGTGTTGTGTGAGCATGTGCATATACATACATGGATCAGACTGCACGCCGCAGTAGCATATACATGCGTGGATCAGACTGCACGCCGCAGTAGCATATTGCATGGATCGGACTGCACGCCGCAGTATCATATTACATGGATCGGGCTGCACGCCGCAATATTATATATATTATATTGGATCAGGCTGCACGCCGCAGCATTATACATATTGGATCGGGCTGCATGCCGCAATATTTTTTGCGCTATGGCTGAAGAAGCCCCTCCGGAGTCTGTACACACTCCCAGTGAGTGCATGGTACCCATGGATCGGGCTACGCGGCGTATAGGTCATGTGCATTGCATTGCATTCACGCATTCACTCATATTTGTATTACGTGGCACGCCATTTAGCACTCATATATCATTGGCATACATACTGTTACTTGCCTTGTTGACCAGATACCCTGGTGTTATATGTTAAGGAGTGCTGAGCCCGAGAGGCTGGTGTTGGATGCTGTGAGTTGGGAGTGAGCCCGTGGGGCTGGTACTGTACTGAGAGGTTAACACTGAGCCCGAGGGGCAGGTTTTCTGATTACTTTCTATTTGTTGAAATTACCTTTGCAACCGTTGAAAAAGCATGCTTTCAAAAGAGATTTTGAACAGAACTTGTGATTTTCTAAAGGGATTTTTACAGTATTTCGATTTTCTCAAAAAGGGTTGTTATGTATTTTATAGCAGTTTGGTGTGCTCATACGTGTTTTCTTATCGCTCAGATATTATTCTCTCTTATTACGACTGAGTTGGAAGTACTCACTTTACTCCCTGCACCTTGCGTGCACTGGCATGTATTGTTCACCCGGCAGCGGGTTATTAGCAGGATCGAAGGCCATATTTTGGTAGTTGAGCAAGGTGACTGCCAGCTTTTGCGACACCGCATTCTGACGTTGAGTCCCAGATTTTACCTCGTATATGTATTTAATTGGCCCAATAGAATTGTCCCTACTCAATAGATGCTCGTGATTTGTGATACCCCGGTCGGGTTGTATTGAAATGAAATTTCATAGTTAAATGATATTAAGTAATATTCCTATTCATTTATGTTTAATAGTTGCCTAAAGAGTATTTGGGGTTGTTGGCTGGCCTTGTCTTCACGAGAGGCGTCATCACGACCGGGTTAGGGAATTGGGCTGTGACAATTTCAGACGCTATTTTATTTTGATTTTTTATTTGGAAAATAAATTATGTTGAATATATAATTATTTGACCTTTCTAGATTTTTTTTTAAGCTTAACTATCAACTTATATTGATATTCAAAAAGTATACAATGTAATCCTATGGTAGTAGTATGGACTCCTACTACTCATTTACATACAATTTCTACTATTCTCAACTCTAACTACTCCTATTCAATTACAATGCTAAGTAGTTCATCTTCAAAACCAAATCTAAGGATAAAAATTGAGCATTTGTAACTCATCTTTCCACCTCTTACATTTCCTATTCTTTGCATGTATTAAGATTGCTATCTCCTTACAACACTGATCTTCATCAAATCTCTTGTCTTCAAATCTACTTAAATTTCGACTTCTCCACAGCAATGCAACAGTGGTTACAAATGCTGTGGCAGTAATGACTTGTTTCCAGTTTTTGCTTTTGACTTTGCTACAAATCCACTTCAATTCATCCTCCCATTTCGTGCCTTTCTAGATTTTCAAAGGCACGAAATGAATACAGTTGGTTCATTGTGGGAACTGGGAACTATTGACATAAACTAACAAGCATCCTCTACGAGAAAAGGTATATCGATACTTTTATAAGAGATTGTTTAAAATTTTAAAATTTCAATTCCGAAATCGTCATATTCTTACTTTGCTTAAATTTTGGTAATAAGTGTTTGCTGAAAGAACTAGCCCCAAGAGAGTTGCGAGATATGTGAATTTGATCCATGAGTGAGATTCTACAGTTTATATTTAGAATTACAATTTCATCTTAGTACTTATCAAGTCGACTTAAGTTTTTTTTCTCTTTTTTCTGTGCTCTATTATTTTTAATTAGATACCGAGCTTCCAAGAAGTCAATTTTCAGTATTATCGCATGAAAATTGAGATATTCGATGTGTATTCTTCTTTAAAATTATTTATCATTCAAGCGGTGGTCTTTTGATAGGCGCACATATCACTTTTAGGCGTAACTAAAGATGAAAAATCGAAGTATCACAAAAACAAAATGAAAAAGTAGAGAGGTTTTGCATACGAATTTAGACATTTAATTGTTCGTGAGAAAGATTATAAATTTATTTATCAATAAGTCTTTACGATATATGTTTTTCTTCAGTTTTAATATTGATCATGATTGATGAGAATGTAAAATCGGTAAAATAGCGTTCTCCCATAAATTTTCTTTAATCCTTCCCTTTTATACTGATGCATGATTTTGCTGTGTTCAAAATGCTTACCATGTTACTTTTTTCGCATTATATACATCTATAAGAAACATACCGGGGGTAAAATATTTTGCTTCTACAGCTTATATACGCTTATTTTATGGTTACAGGTTATCACTTAATTATGAAATCTTATTTCTGATTGCTTTTAACGAGGCTGTCAAATTGTATATCTTTCAATAGTGCTGGATTAGGATTAATCCTGTGTTTATGCACATATTAATTTTATCATGTATTCAGGCATGTCTTAAGACCATTATCAACAGAAAACTTATTAAAAATATTAGTGGATGTTACAATAAAATACTATAACGATCCGACCTGTCATCTCAGGTATCTCTATCCCGTTTTCCCCGCTTTATGCTTCTATATGTTTCATTATATGTGTTTGGTGAATTTGAAGTAATTCAGATAGAGTTTGGATAGAAATGAGACAATTAGTCCATTTATGAGAAGCTTAGTTTGGAAAAGTCAACTGAATGTTGACTTATGAGTTAGAGGACTCTGAATGGATTTGTGACGATTCGACTAGTTTCGGGTGGTGATTTATGACTTAGGAGCGCAATCGGAACTGAATTTGGAGGTGTGATGTAGATTTAGGCTTGAATTGGCTAAGTTAGAATTTTGACAAAATCCGGTTGATAGGTGAGATTTTGATCTGGGGGTCGGAATTGAATTCTGACGGTTGTAGTACATCCGTTAGGTGATTTTGGATATGCGTGCAAATTTTGAGATCATTCCGAGGTGTTTAGGTCGGGTTTTGAATCAAATGTGTGTTTCGGAAGTTTTAGAAGAACTTAGGCTTGAACCTTTTTTTTTATCCCCGCTAGGCAAGCGCCTAAGGTTAGTTTTATATTAATAAAAGAAAAGAAGATAGAACAATTAGGAAAAGTAAAATAAGGGGGACAATAGCATCGGTCTTGTTACCCATATAACAAAACCTCGCTAAACCTTACCTGACAAATCCTATTGAGGCCAAAATAGCCTCATCTACTAGCAAGCGTGTAAGAAAAAAGAAGATGCACGGACCAAATATTGTATGATCATCACAGAATTCATAACATATTCTGTGATGATATTACACATAATAATACTAATGTGATGGTAAAATAAAAAGATGAAGAAGCCATCAATGTGCTCGCTTTTCTCTAATTTTGTGATAACTTCAATTTATAGATTATTGTGTTCGTCCACAACTTTTTTTCAAAATGTCTTCAAAATTCGTGCTTTGTTCTTCAAGCAATTGGACTTTGTAGAAATTGTTTGAGTGACCTGATTTTGTTTTGCATTTCTCATTGGGGGCCTCCTTATGAATGTGTCTTCAAACACCCTACCGTCCCAACTTCTATCCCTTTCCCGACACTTCTTATTTTTTTTACTATGCAATGGTGACAAGTCACCTTTTCTTGAAGCGTCTGCTCGGCATTGGTTTAAGATATCCTATCCTCCCCTTCTTCATATATATATATGTCTACCTGTCAAAATTGGATTTGGCATCTCTTGAAAATCGCCTTGTGTTGTTAGTTGTACATTACCCATAACTGCCTTGTTTTGTTGTTGTTTTTGCAATTTGTTGCTGCTCATATTCACACGACCAGCAGTAGGATTAGCATGACTTAGATGGTTTACTTGATTTGTTGCTGCCATCGAATCCAAGAGTTGTCTTTCCTCTAAAGAGATTACTGGAGCATTTATCACGATCCTGTGCTGCCCCGCCTGTGACAATGCTACTGTTTTGCAATCAGCAGAAAAAGAGTTTGTTGGTGTAGTTACATTCCTTTGCTGCTGCTGACTCGTATCCAAAGGTTGGCTCATTGCATCCAAAATTTGTTGAAATACGTTCTTAAGGCACTATACTAAACGTGTGTTCATATTTGTAGGTTTTGATGAGTGACAAACTATGCGCAATGGACATATGACGAGGTCCAAGCACAAGCGCGCAATTGATATATAACGAGATTTAAGCACAAGACCAAGGTCAAGCAAAGATATAAAGTTATACATGAGTCGTTCTTTAATTGTGATCTTGATCCGATAACTTGACTCAAGACTTGGCTTCTCTCGTAAAAACATTTTTATCAAAATCATGCATATTTAATTTAAAGCAAAATGATTTTAAATCATGCATATTTACTTTAGTCAAAATGATTTTTAAACATGCCTCTAAAATCTGGACTAAGATAATCGATTATGTACTTATGATAATCGATTATGTTAAGTCAGCTGCATGACAATCGATTGTGAACTTATGACAATCGATTGTGTTGAGGCAGTGTGCATCAGATTTTTCAAATCTGCATGACAATCGATTGTGAACCTTATGACAATCGATTGTGTTGAGGCAGTGTACATCAAAGTTTTTCAAAGCTACAAAATAATCGATCGTGAACTTATGACAATCGATTGTGTTGAGGCAGTGTCTATCAGACATTTTCAAAGTCATAAAATAATCGATTGTGTACCTTTGACAATCGAGTGCATTAAGGCAGTGTCTAATTGATTTTTCAAAGACTGATATATAATCGATTGGTCTCATAGCATAATCGATTGTGTAATTGACCGTTGCCAAAATATTTTCAAAAACCGTCAGGTAATCGATTATAGATTTCTAATAATCGATTGTTTTAAATAAAATCTGAAAATGATTTTTTGAACGTTGCCAAGTAATCGATTGTAGATTTCTGACAATCGATTGTTTTAAGTAAAATCTGGAAATGATTTTTTGAACGTTGCCAGTAATCGATTATTGATCTTAGATAATCGATTGTTAAGCGTAAAATCTAGGAATGATTTTTGGAACGATTGGCAAACAATCGATTGTGGCATTTTGACAATCTATTGTCACTGAGTAAAATCAACAATTCTTAATTGGCAATTAGGCAACGGTAATGCATGGTTTTGCAACTATAAATACAGCTTCAAATCAGTCTTCTAAACAGAACAACTAATCATATTATTGCTATAGCTTGCATACTCAATTGTTCATCACTTTCTATTCATTACATAAGTTTTGAGAGCCAAAATTCTTGACGAAAGTTGTTGCGTTCTTGAGCGTATCTGTTTACTCATATCTACTCTATTAAGAGAGTCTTGTTTAAGTGAGTGCTAAGTGTTTTATACACTTGAAGGGAAGTGTTAGTCTCTTGTATTGTAAGAAGGAACTTGTGTTTCCTTTGGTTGAAGTCTTGGAGTGTTGTATCTTCGAGCAAAGGTTGTTGAGGCTTGTGTCCTCAGTTTGTAAAGGTTTGTTGAGCACCCGTAAGCTTAACAGTTTTAGTGGAAATCTCGAGAGAGTCTCTTGGGGACTAGACTAGCCACGGGTTGTGGTGAACCAGGATACATCGGTGCGTTCGTTCTTATTTATTTACTTGTCGCACTTATTTCTTTCCTGCAATTTTTAAATTCCGCAAGTTTACGCTAATTTTTATTATAACGCTATTCACCCCCCTCTAGCGTTAAGCGTATTTTCTAACAAAATTTTCCTCTATTCCAAATTAGTGAGTGACTCTGTTGTTACAATGTTATTCTGCCCAGATTTTGGCAGCACTGTTGCATTTCGATGATCAGCTGATGTTTCGCTTGAGCATTGGTTTAGATGGGCATTATCTTTTGTTTCCTTTTGATCGAACTTTGTTGTTGCTGCATTTGAAGTAGCTGGCTTTGCATTATTTCTTGGAACAAAAACTGGTGCATTATGATCCAAAATGCTATTAGGACTGGCTGCAATTTGCTGAATTGCACGACATATCATATTGCTATTTTGAGTTATTGCAGGTTTCCTTTGAATTTTTGGTGAAGCATCAATGTCCTCTCCTGCACTATCCACCTCTTGCTCATCTTCTTCAATGAGAAAGCAGCAAGCCGTCACCCCAGCCCTCGTCATCATCAAACTCTCGTTGGTCTTTCCACAGTTTCGAGTTAATGATCATCTCCCTCATCTTAGCTTGAATGACTTCTTTGTTATTTCCAGTGGAGTTTGATGGTTTCCCATATTCTTTGATAATTTTCTTCACATGTGGACTGGAGAAGTGAATTTTCTTCACATTTTCTTCACATTGCCAAATGCAACAAATGAGTTAGAATTTTTAGGTAAACCTGTACTCTTTTCTGCATTCTGCATTTTTTTTGCTTTTTGGAGTTCTTTTTTTGTTGGACACGGATGACCAATTATTGTTTGCAATATGTTTTCCAGCTTCCCTTGTGTGTTGACTAGCATCAGTACGCTGTAAATCAAAACCGTCATTAAATAAGGCAGCATTAGAGACATCTGCATCAGCTGTACCTATAGAAGTAGTCACAGTGCCTTTTGTTGAACCATATGATGTTGGTTAGAGGTATGTTGTCGAAATGACTTAAGCGCAACATCATCATCCGTAGGAGTTGATGTTATTTGAATAAGTTCACTCACATCATCATTGTTATCTATCCCAGTAGCAGGTCGATCAACATGACCTTGCAAAGCAAGTGTAGAATCCAGCTTCGAAAATTAGAATCTGCAGCAGCTGCTTCATTATCTACTGTCTAGTTGATACTCTTGTTACCCTTTGTAACAGATGCTGCAAACTCCAATTCCATAACATCACATTGATCACCACCTCTTCATTTTGCCCAGTCCATTTAAAGCCATCCAATGCTATATTTGCCTTAAGAATTGGATCTACAATAGCTGGTACTTTTACCTCCCCTGCTACTAGATGGTGTACATTGTACTTGTAATGCTGTCCTTTGCATATTTCAGTTGATTTGGTAGGCTTAGAATTAACCAAAACTGATGCTTTATTCAATTCATTACATCCTTGTTGTCCAGGAAGTGTTGAAGCATCAAGTAGATTTGTTACTATCGACCTCTCCCCTGGTTGAACTGATAAAACAGTAGGATATGTAGTAGCTTTGAAAGTATCCGAAGCCTCCAAGTTTGTACCATTTCCTTGACCAAACAATATAGTTTTTTATTGATATTATTCTGCAGCATCGGCTGCTGCTCAATCAAAATCTGTTTATTCCTTTTTGCATTATCAGGTGCTGCCACAGTAGATGCATCAGTTGATTCCAAATTTGACACCACCTTTTTCACTTAAAACATTCAAATGAACATTAAATGGAACAGCAGATGGCCCTTTACAAAGCTGTGCAATATCACCATTTGGCCTTGAAAGAGCTTCTGCAGCTGGAACATTTGAAGCAAGAAACAATTTCTTGTCCTGCATCATCAATCACATTAGGTAGAACCCTTCAATTCGTCGCCCTACAAGATTAGCATTCAAGTACTCCCTGGCATCACCTCCTAATTTAGCCAAACTGCCCCGGACTTCAGATTGGTCAACATGAACTACTTCTTCGTTAAGTTCCTCTGCACTCCAACGACACGATTTTACATCATGACCTTGGTGATTACAATACGTGCAGTATTTAGGTAAATTATCAAACACGATCTGATGGTCGTATTCAACTATTTTTCCAGATTTCATATCTACTATCTTGATCTTGATTTTCTTTGGATGTGTGTCCGGTAAATTAATCAACACTTTAACTCGTGCCGTACTAGGTCGCGTTCGATCTTTAGTAGCCTTATCTACTGCAATAGGCTTTCCCACGGCAGATGCGATGGACATTAAGGATGTTTTTGCGAAGAAATTTGCTGGCAGATCGGGAAATGAAATCCAAGCCACAGCTTTTGACGTTTCTTCACGGGGTCTAAATCCCATTGTCCATGGGAATGTCCTAAAGAAGAACTCGTCTCCTTTTACCTTAACATAACCAGTTGTTCTTGATACGACATGAGCAAAATCTTCAAATAGATCGAATATTACCAGAATATGCCGATATTCTAGCTGTCCAATGTTGCAATTACCTTTGACGTCGACTTGTTTCGGCAAAATCTGTCTCAGCTCCTGAAGCTCAGGCTTTCCATATGAAAATTTAATTACTACTGCTTGTTGAAGACCTTCTTCCATGGTGAATGAGTTCACTTCATCTACTGTGAATTCAACAATAGGTATTCCATGCCCAAACGTAACAGGAAAAAGTTCCAGTTTTTGAATTTGTTGCGACAGATTGTTTCCCAGCAAGTTGCGATGCATATGTTTGTTTGGTATCGATAGTTGTTGGAATTTTCAGGACTGTTTTGAGTACCCTCTCCCACAGCAAAAGGCTGGGGAGAGGGCCTAGCATCCATGGTTGCTTTATCCTTCAAACACAGTCCATCTCATCCACGCTATAAAAAGGAATAGCGCTGGAAATTTGAAGAAATTCTGGATGCTACAGTAAATCTTGGAATAAGATTTAAGATGTAGGAAAATTGGTTATAGATTTGAGGTAAAAATCAATTGGGGATTGTTTGCAAAGAGAGGTGATCGTGTGACACCAATTTTGTGACAATCCACCGGCAAAATCCGGAGGTATTCCCGATGAATAGTGACAGAAACACTATTTACCCTTCTTCCTAAAGAGAATATGTGAACAGTAACACTATTCACCCGAAATTTTGTTGAATTCTCCTTTGGTCTTTTAGGCTTGAATCCGATGTAAATTTGGTGTTTGGTGTTAGTTTTGGGTTTTTTTTTTTTTGAGAGTGAAACTAAGTTTGAATGATCAGATGTGATGTTTTAGTATGTTCATATGCGGTCCCGTGGAGTTCGGGTGAGTTTCGGATAGGTTTGGGCTGCGTTGTGCTCGTTTTTCTTATGCTTCGACGTCGTTTCGTCAAGAATAAATGATATCATATTAAACAAAAAGCTTCTATTACAGTTTTGAATGAAGTACTAGATCCGTATCGTAATCATGGATCCGTAGCAAAAAGAATCGTTGAATTTGGACATCGTATGAGGATTTTATGGCCGTTTTATTAAGGTTTGCCTTGATTTGTCAAGTTAATGACGAAATTGCCCCTGGCGGCGTATTAAAGACCTGCACTATTTGCAAATCTAACAACCTACATATCGCCTTCATTATATGGTCAAAGTGAGTGATTCAAAGCCTAAATTCATTAGAATTTCACAAGGAATCCATTGGGAATAGCAAAATGTGTGAACAGTATACCTATAATGAACAGGTCGAGTTTTCTTCCAATTTTTGAACGGGAAGAAGCTTTCGAGGTGATTTATAAGCGGGAAAATCAGTGGGTATCGCAGAAGTTAGTTATTTGATTATTAAAACTCATTTATAGGTGATTATAAACCAAAATCCCAAGCTTTAATTCATGAAAAATAGTAGAAAATAGGATTTTGTGGCATGAGATTATGAGACCTTTAGGGGTCGATTTGAGATGTCAAACAGACTCCGACTTTGGTGTTCTTTATATGTACATACCCGTGACAAGACGAGGAATCCAAAGATATGATTATTAATATTTTTCGAGAAGTGGGCTCGGGGCTCGGGTTTTGTCAACTTCTTAATTTTTAGTGTTTTTCGAATAATTTCAGTTGGGTTATGTTTATTTAGCCCATATTTACGTATTCGTTGTGATTTTGACTATATTCAACGCTCGAGGAGGTCGATACAAAAGGAAAAAGGCATTGTGGACCAGTCTAGGGCCGGTTAGAGGTGAGTAGTTTGTATAGATGATGGCCTGAGGGTTTGAAACCCCGGTTTATCACATCATGATGCTATGTTAGGGTGTGACTCGCACCCCATGGCAGGTGCGGTATGGTATATAATTGGGAATTGTTACTTGGTCCATCCCGAGAGCTGACTATAAATTATGTGCAGCTGATACGCACATTGTGTCGTTGATAATTGGGCTTAATGCCATGTTTGGGGCCTTGTGCCGATCTGTAGTACCCCTCTAGGGTGAATATCTGTGTGATAACATGATTTTCATAATCATTAATCTCAGTTCTGTGTTTAATCACCGTAATGAAATGCTAAGTCACTTTTCCTGAAATTAAATAATTAAATTTTATCCTTCTTAAGAATTAGAAACTGAAAAATAAGTTGAATCTGTTATGTGACTCCTATGCATACTGTGAACTGAGCATGGATGGAGCTACACGCCGAAGCGATTATATACATTGGATCGGGCTACACGCCGTAGCGCTTATATACATTGATATTGCGGATGAGAGCCTATTGTATGCTAATACCTAGCTGATATTGCGCAATGGGCTGAAGGAGCCCCTCTGGAGTCTGTACGCACCCCCAGTGAGTGCCGTCGACGATAAATAAATATGGGTGGCTCAGGCTGCACACTGCAGCATATTCATGAGCATTGCATTGCATCTTTATCTGATACATGACTCTATATTTGATATTGTTTTATTGTTAGTTCGTGGCTAAGGAATATGACTGTTAGATTTAGCTTTGCTTTGTGGCATTTCGTGGATTTCTTACTTCCAGACATTTTTCTATGCTTATTATTCACTGAGTCGGTAGTACTCACCCCTACTTCCTGCACCTTGTGTGCAAATTCAGATACACCAGAGGCTTAACTGATACTCATAGTCTCCATATATTTTCAGAGTCGTCGAGGTTGTTGCATGACGTTAGCAGGACCTGACTGCTCTTCATTTTTCCAGTTTACTATTTTTACATACATTCTAGATTTTTTTAATTTCCATTCAGATATTATTATCCAGTTTTGTTTAGAGGCTCTAGACTCGTGACCCCAGATCTTATGGGTGTTTATCGGTTTCCGTATTTGTTCTTATTACTCTACTAATAATTTCGGATTATTATTCTAAAATTACTATTATATTTTTAAATTGTTGGTTTTGAGACTTAATGTTAAATTGGAAGCGATTGTTGGTCAGGCTTACCTAGCTTTAGGGCTGGGTGCCATCACGATCGGGTTTGGGTCATGACAAGTTGGTATCAGAGCCTAGGTTGCTGCATGACGTTAGCAGGACCTGATTTCTCTTCATTTTATGGGTGTGTCGTGCACCACACTTATAAGCAGGAGGCTACAGAACCTTTAGGAAACACACCACTTTCTTGAAATCTTATTGTGCGTCCTTGATTCAGCTTGAAAGAGTAACTCTTAAAATTCCTTCCTCACGCCTGTATGCACGCATGAGCTCTCGGTATTATATGTGCTTCAATGGCTTGCGATTCCCCGATCGAGGGGCGAGATGTAATCTCAGTGAGGTTGATGTTGGGCCAGTCTGGAGGACTTGTGGCCGGGCCTTTTCTAGGGCTGAGCACTGAAGTGCTGATTGTATGATCATTGATCAAGGGTTTTGAACGTATATGTTCGACATTGTCGCTATTAGCTGGAAGGGCAGTTTGGTAATCGTGTGATGAGTCTGCTAGTGTTGCGAGATGCAATTATATGACCTGGTAGTGATGAAGGAGTCTGCTAGCTAATGGATGAACTGTCAAGTGATTCGTTTCCTATGGTGGTCTGATGAGTAGCCCGAGTTGCGGGCGCGTGAAGAATATTTTCGAGTCTCCTAGTGGGAGTGAAGAAAATTGTACGATACGATATGAGTTCAGACTCAGGAAGACTAAGTAGCTGAGTAATGTATATGACGGTGGAAGGTATACAGAAATGTTATATGCGGCGAAGCATGTGGGTTATCTCCCGTGGAGTGTTCTGAAGTGATGTGGTTCCTATGTATATTGTGAGAAGACTTCATGTGTAACTAGAAGGTATTTTCCATGTGTCATGACCCCAAACCCGGTCGTGATGGCGCGCAATCCAACGGCTAGGGAAAGCCCGAACAAATGTGCTCTCAACCCGAGCTTAGAGCTCATAAACCATTTATTTTAAGCCATTAATAGTGAAGGAAGCCAAAATAAACTGTTAGTTATAAAAGTATCCCGAAAATCTCACAGAACAACATAATTTCTCCAAAGACCCGGGGTCACGAGTTTTAGGGCCTATAAAAAATACTGAATACATGTCAAAATGAAGGAAATACAAGTGTAAGAATAACTAGAAAATAACTAGAAGATTAGAGACATAGTTCCTGCGGACGCTGGCAGCTACCTCAATACTCTGTCAAACTAATAATCAGCAACCGCACGCGCAAATACTCTGGAATACCTGAATCTGCACACAAGGTGCAGGGAGTAGGGGGTGAGTCTACCAACAGCGAGTAATAATAGTAAATAAAGCTCCGAAAGAAAGAAAACCCAATAATTACACAAAGTAAGCTAAAACTGTGTATAACAGTATCTGCAACTGAACAACTGAACAACAACAATATATATATATATATATATATATATATATATATATATATATATATATATATATATATATATATATATATATATATATATATATATATATATATATATATATATATATATATATATATATATATATATATATGTGATGCAAATGCAGGGATGCAATGCAATGCATATGATGGCACAATCCAGTACCCACTGCGGCGTGCATCCCGAGCTAACCATATCATTTATCGTCGACGGCGCGCACTGGGGGTGTGTACAGACTCCGGAGGGGCTCCTACAGCCCAAGCGCAATAACCAACCATCTCGTGGCGAATAATCAAACCAGCCATCTCGTGGCGAATAATCAAACCAGCCATCTCGTGGCGAATAATCAAACCAGCCATCTCGTGGTGAAAATCAATAACCAGGCCAGTCCATGTTACCTAACCGCTCATATCACACAGTGTCCGTGTTACCACTGTTTCTAATCACCGCTGCAGCGCGCAGCCCGAGCCACCCAAAATCAGTTCCGAAAATATATCATAAGCCCTTTGGGCTGTTATAAACAATGATCCTCAGCCGAAATACATTTAAAAGATAGCATATGAGTTTTGAACATTTGAAATACGGCTGGGTTTTGAAAATAATGTTTTAAAACCATGGACTGATAGTAAATTATATGCAATCAGGCTAAAACAGCAATACCAACTCCCGAAGGATATCACAGGTCGGCACTAGGCCCCAAACACGACATAAAGCCCAATAATAGTCATCACAGTGTGCTTATCATACACCAATATAGTATAATTCTCACTTGGGATGGACCACGTCACAATCCCTCAACAGTATCCGACCCCGCACTTATCATCGAGTGCGTGTCACGCCTCAACATAGTGTTACAATCTGAAAGTCCGGGGTTTCAAACCCTCAGAACAGCATTTACTAGCATTACTCACCTCGAACCAATGAAATCTCAAGCTCGCGACGCCTTTGCCTCTCAATTCGGCCTCCTTGCGCGTCGAATCTAAACAAAAACAGAGCGAATAAATCACAAAAATGCCTATGGGACAATACCCAATCGAAAACAACCGAGAAATAGCCAAAATCTCGAAACTAGCAAAACCCGAGCCCCAGGCCCCCTTCTCAAAAAATTACAAAATTCACATTTTCAGAATCTTCGTCGCGCCACGAGTCCATAGATATCAAATTTACAAGAATCGGAGCCCATGTGACCCTTCAATCAACACTTTAAGGTTCACTTGGACTTCAAGCCCTAACAACCATTTTTGACATTAAAAACCTTGATTTCTAAGTGTTTAATCCATGATTTTGCACCATCATCACATATTCGAGGTATAAGAGAACATACCTGTATACTCCCCTCGAAAATCTCTCCAAAACCTCTCTCAATTGCCTCAGCCCGAAGTTCTATTGTTCTTCTCCTTTTCAAAATATTAAACCCTCTGTTATCATTAAAACTAGACGATTTCCTCTTCCGCGATATTTTTCCGCTTCAGCGGTCCTCGCTTCCACGTCCAGTTGACCGCTTCTGTGGTCTAACCATTTCCTAAGCGGCCGCTTCTGCGGTCGATCTTCCGCTTCTGCGACTACCGCGAACGCGGTCCCTTTGGCTGCTTCTGCGGTCTCTGACTTCCTTTTGGCCGCTTCTGCGGCTTATTGTCTGCTTCTGCAGACAACGCTTAAGCGGTCTCCTAGTCGCTTCCGCGAAAATACTAGAAGCAGCAGTCATTTATGATGCTTAACTCCAAAATTCCTTGTTTAACCATCCGATATCACCTCGAGGCCCCCGATACCTCAACCAAAAACACAAGCACGCCCTAATACCTCATTCAAACTCGCTCGGGCTGTAAAAATGCTATCTTTAACATCAAAAATCACCAATACCATTGAATTTCATTCTAAGTTAAACTTAAACTTTCCAAACTCATATCCGATGTCGAAACCAACCAAACGAGGTCCAAATGACCTGAAAATTTGCACACATACTCAAATTCGACTAACGAAGCTAATGAAACTCTCCATTCCGACCCTCGGATCAAATTTTAACCCATTAACCGGATTTCTCCGAAATTCTAACTTCGCCAAAATAGGCTAACTTTAACTTCGGACCTCCGAATTTCACTTCCGCTTTCACTCCTAAGTCACAAATCATCCCCCGAAACTAGTCGAATTATCGGAAATCCGTTCCAAGCACTCTAAATCATAAGTCAATGTCCGGTTGACTATTCCAACTTAAGCTTTCCTTAAAGTGACTATTTGTCTCATTTATATCCAATTTCAATCCAAACCACTTCAAACTTACCAGACAACATATAATAACGCACGGGAAAACATATAACGGGAATAACGAGGCTGAAATACAAGAGACGACGCGTTGGTCGTCACATCCTCCCCAACTTAAACAAACGCTCGTCCTCGAGCATATCCAGATCCGTACTAGAAGCAACCCAATAACCAAATGACATTACTAGGCACATGCCCGGGGTGATCCCTCGTCACCCTAACTCACACAGGAACCGAAAATACAACACAATTGAAATTTCACAATCCATATGGCCCATAAACCGTAGAACAACACTGCCTCACCCGAAATCATACACAAGATCAGAACCTCACATCTATGCTCAGAATCAAACCGAACCAGTTGTAACAACCCATACCTGCAACCTCAGGTGCGTTCATGCAATATACCACACATTACAACACTTGGAACGATAGTCTTTATTCATGGCAATTGCCCACAGTACTCAATATCAATAGATAACCTCTTATTTAGCTAGAGTCTTATTTCAACACTTCCGCATATTGCCAACGATAACTAAAACGCAACGAACAGTAGCAGTCCTTCAAATCAATCATTCATGAAGTCACTTCCAAGTTGACTATTACCACAACTGATTTTCGAGTCAAACCTCGATATTATCCTTCTAACCCGCTGAAATCAAATCTGCTCATGCTCATTAATAACCCAATGATCACCTCGGGTCTAACACACAACTCC
Source organism: Nicotiana benthamiana (assembly GCA_034376525.1). Classification (NCBI taxonomy): domain Eukaryota; kingdom Viridiplantae; phylum Streptophyta; class Magnoliopsida; order Solanales; family Solanaceae; genus Nicotiana; species Nicotiana benthamiana. The sequence continues at coordinate 9,959,143 of CM067331.1, read as the reverse complement.
TGGTGATCTGATACCTCAATACAGGCCAAAGCCACAATTGCATAACACACGCGCCAATAAGAATCAGTCTAAACATTCCCCAAATCAGGGCCAATGACTCAACCAGAAGAGTTATACCTCAAGTTCGTCAATACCTTTACAAAATCAAGCTGAGACCCCGTCTCACATCATAGGGATAGAGTACCTGACGCCTCCTCAAGGGGTATTAATTCCACGTGGCCTTACCACAACACTCGATCCTAACTCAACTCTATTACACATGAATCACCTCATGGTACCATGCTCAAAGAAGACAACCATGCACAGATCGATGCCCGAAACTCAATCACCCATCATACTCACGGTGAAACAAGTAATATACACCATTCCGTTCTGAAAGGACACAACCGATACGCTACCCGCCAAGCAATTCTCAATACGGACATTCCCTCGGAAGCTAGGAAGCAAGGAATACAAATCAACACGTGGATAGCTTTTCTCAGCATCACACGGTTGCGGAGTGCAACCCGATCCAGATAACATACTCGTGGCGGCGTGCCACCCGATCCACACAACATGCCTCACATAGGGAGGTACACATCGAGCCAAATTTCTCATAATAACAAATTACCAGCATCGGTCGTAAGCAACTGAGTGCAGAAAGATATTCATATATGCATTGTAAGCTACAAATTCCACTTCAACTACTATACTCATACCGGAGCCATACGATATAGTGCCCGATACCAAATAGTTACTGAAATCCACAGTCTCACTCGGCGACATGCCCGGCCACAAGGACGCATCTGAAAAGTCCCTCAATACTGGAACCGAAATCAATGGTAGAAACCTCTATACCGACATCCGCCTAGAAGGCCCAATTATGGAACGCAATCCTTCCCAGCCAACCGCTAGTCTCTGGAACACAACTCTCTAGCTAGAACATAGTCCCATACGCCCCGCCACGCAACCTGTGGCCTTTCCCAACATGACTCATAGCATAATTGTTTAGAATAATTCGACACTGAGACAATCACTCTACATCCCCATAACATATCCAGAATTTAATATACTAAGCACGGAAAGATCCACTCGGATTCCGAATTCCCAAAAGCCGCTAACAGTACCAATGCAACACACACGATCCTCAAACACCGTATAGACTGCACCGGAGAACTCCCAGTCTCCGACTACTCATAGAACACGAATCACTAAACCCGATCCAAATTTCCACAATGCGAAATACCGATTACATCTCAAGTACCCAACTATTCCACAAAAGATACTCTAAAACTCCCTAGCCATCAAACAACTCAGATACCCGCAGTCGGTCCCATAAGGAAATGCCGTAATACAACTGATGTATAATTTATGGAATTACCCTCTTCCGAAACATAACCATCGTCAAATCACTTCCATTTAACAGCACCAATTCCTTGATTACCTGAAGCTACTCATTACCTAAGACCTAGAAAAATCCACCATACCTTTCCGAACTGAGTCGAAATCTCACATACGCCCATCTCGGTTCTTTTCAACATACCGCATACACAGTACTCTCCAAGGATAACACGAGAGCTTTCATCTCCCTTCTGCACCGCAGACATCGACGCACCCAACTAGTCTGGGACTTCCATTGATACCATTTAGGAGAAAAATTATTATACCCTCATGCCAATTTAGAGCCTTAGAAATGCATCCCTTCAACCTTGTTTAATCAATATGAATGCTCCCAATTCCATCTGCATAACTAAACCGACGTGACTGAATCCTTTTTAATTACAGCACGCTAAGAGAATCATCAATACCCAAGAACATTGCCGCAAAAATTACATGTGCTAATCCATTATCTCGAATACACAACGAGAACTAACCGTACCCTTACCATGCCGAATCCAATCCACTAACAAGCTACTTCATTTGCCTAGATTCCCACTTGATTCATCTTCAACTAGATATACTCTCTTGTTGCAGCACCACAATGTCTCAACCCAGGCTCACTACATGAGACCCGAACACCAGACCACATTGTTTAAGACCTATAGGCTATTGAATACTTCCTCTAACGTTCTCAGAAATACCACATTTCCAAGTACCTTACCCGAAGGACTTCCTGCGACTCTGAATTAGTTGCCATTACTTCCCAATTTCTAATACCTAGAATTCTTGTAATCAACATAAAAATACCACGACTCTTGAGCCGTTCCAAAGAAAACACTGCCTTAGTCGCATACTCAACCTTAAAACACCTGAGTGATACATATCAAATCTTGAACACCCCAAAAGCCATTCTCAAAAGTCATCAACTCTTCTACACATTGCAAATCACTTGACTTAATGAATCAAACCACACGTGACTATCGGCACTCTAACATTACAAGGCGAGAGCTCATTCTGATACAACCAAACAACTTCCTTCCCTTTACTCTAAGCACTCCTTATCAACAACTCAAGACTTTATCTTATTTTTCTCGCATTTACGATGCACCATATGACCTTTGGCAATTTTTTTTTGTTTCACTTGTGCCACCCTCGGCCCACTCTCTGCAACCAGAACTGATTCTCTCACATGCATCAAATAGGGACTAACACAGTATATAACAGTATCACCAGCCCATCAACAGCAACCTCCCCAACTTAGCTCGAAGCCATATATATATATATTAAAACACACATATTCTATAGCCCTCAAAACACCGTGGCGAGATTAAACTCGCTCTTTTATAAGCTTGTGGAAACAAGAATCATAAGAAATTCTAACTTTTCTCCAATTCTTGCATTCATTCACACAACCGACAAGCCCACTCTCTAGGCGACAAAATTTCTACTAAGTCCCAAATTTTTCCAGAAATTTTGGCAGAGTTTCCTTTATAATTGAGCATATCCACCTGTCAGAGAATTGCCAAAATCATCCTAACAACAAGTCCACAACTCGATGAAGCATCACAATGTATAATGGCAACTCGGGCCACATCTCTATTTCACAATGAGAATCAAACATTTAATGGTTCGTCTACCACCTAGTACATTTTTTTCAACACTTCCAAGTCAAATGGACACATTACACGGCACCAACATACACACCACGTATCTATCCAGTCGCCATTACCACAATTAGGGACAATACCGAACTTATAAGCTCATAGCACTAGCTCGCCCAATCAGCACCTTGGTGCTCAAGCCATAGATAGAGATTCGGCCTCAAGTCCTCCAGACTGGCCCAACATCAACTCATAGGAATCATAATTTGCCCCTCGATAGGGGTATTACCAGCCATCAAGGCACATATAATACTAGACGCTTACGGACGCATACAACGTGAGGAAGGAATTTCAAGGGTTACTCTGTCAAACTGAATCAAGGGCGCACGATAAGATTTCAAGAAAGTGGAGTGTTTCATAAAGGTCCTGTAGCCTCCTGCTTATAACAACGATCCTTAATCTCAATACTACATGTATTATATTCTCAAAATTGACACCTGAACATGCGTTGCACCTGTTCGAATCATAACATATAGAAAATACATCTTAATTACACATACAATCTTCTAACATACACATAATGATCATACCATTTCGGAATAATCTGCGCGAGATACCCACCTGCTTGCTTCAATATAATATTTCGGTACATCATCCACCGTCATACTCTTCACGCAATCAATTAGTCTTCCTGAGTTTGGACTCATACCATAACACACACACTCCCATCTAGGAGACTTGAAAAGATTCTTCACGCCCCCATAACTCGGGCCACATCTCTATTTCACAATGAGAATCAAAAATTTAATGGTTCGTCTACCACCTAGTAGACTTTTTTCAACACTTCCAAGTCAAATTGACACATTACACGGCACCAACATACACACCACGTATCTATCCAGTCGCCATTACCACAATTAGGGACAATACCGAACTTATAAGCTCATAGCACTAGCTCGCCCAATCAGCACCTTGGTACTCAAGCCATAGATAGAGATTCGGCCTCAAGTCCTCCAGACTGGCCCAACATCAACTCATAGGAATCATAATTTGCCCCTCGATAGGGGAATTACCAGCCGTCAAGGCACATATAATACTAGACACTTACGGACGCATACAACGTGAGGAAGGAATTTCAAGGGTTACTCTGTCAAACTGAATCAAGGGCGCACGATAAGATTTCAAGAAAGTGGAGTGTTTCATAAAGGTCCTGTAGCCTCCTGCTCATAAGTGTGGTGCACGACACACCCATATACAAGACTCTAGTAAACCGGCTCTTGACTAGTGAGGCCTAGTAACCTAGGCTCTAATACCAACTTGTCACGACCCCAAACCCGGTCGAGATGGAGCCTAACAAAACGGCTAGGCAAGCCCGACCAAATGTGCTCTCAACCCGAGCTAAGAGCTCATAAACCATTTATTTTAAGCCATTAATAGTGAAGGAAGCCAAAATAAACTATTAGTTATAAAAGTATCCCAAAAGTCCAACAGAACAACATAACTTCCCCAAATACCTGGGGTTACGAGTTTTAGATCCTCCAAAAAATACTGAATACATGTCAGAATGAGGGAAATACAAGTATCAGAATAACTAGAAAATAACTAGAAGATCAGAGACATGGGTCCTGCGGACATTGGCAGCTACCTCAATACTCTGTCAAACTAATAATCAGCAACCGCATGCGCAAATCCTTTGGAGTACCTGAATCTTCACACAAGGTGCAGGGAGTAGGGGTGAGCAAACTCAGCGAGTAAAAACAGTAAATAAAGCTCTGAAAGCAAGAAAACCCAATAATTACACAAAGTAAGCTAAAACGGTGTATAACAGTATCTGCAACCGAACAACAATAGTCACATATATATATATATATACATATATATATATATATATATACATATATATGTATACATATATATATATACATATATATATATATATATATATCTGTGTGTGTGTGTGTGTGTGTGTGTGTGTGCGTGTGATGCAAATGCAGGGTGCGATGCAATGCATATGATGGTACAATCCAGTACCCACTACGGCGTGCAACCCGAGCCACCCATATCATTTATCATCGACGATGCTCATTGGGGGTGTGTACAGACTCCGGAGGGGCTCCTACAGCCCAAATGCAATAACCAGCCATCTCGTGGCGAATAATCAAACCAGCCATCTCGTGGCAAATAATCAAACCACCCATCTCGTGGTGAAAATCAATAACCAGGCCAGTCCATGTAACCTGACCGCTCATATCACACAGTGTTCGTGTTACCACTATTTCTAATCACCACTGTGGCGCGCAGCCCGAGCTACCCAAAATCAGTCCAGAATATATATCATAAGCCCCTTGGGCAGTTATAAATAATGATCCTCATCCGAAATACATTTAAAAGATAGTATATGAGTTCTGAACATTTGAAATACGGCTAGGTTTTGAAAACAATGTTTTAAAACCATGAACTGATAGTAAATGATATGCAATCATGCTAATACAGTAATACCAACTCCCGAAGGATATCACAGGTCGGCACTAGGCCCCAAACACGGCATAAAGCCCAATAATAGTCATCACAGTGTGCGTATACGCTGATATAGTATAATTCTCACTTGGGATAGACCACGTCACAATCCATCAATAGTATCTGACCCCGAACTTATCATGGAATGCGTGTCACGCCTCAACATTGCGTTACGATGTGAAAGTTTGGGGTTTCAAACCCTCAGAACACCATTTACTAGCATTACTCACCTCGAACCGATGAAATCTCAAGCTTGCAACGCCTTTGCCTCTCAATTCGGCCTCCTAGCGCGTCGAATCTAAACAAAAACAGCGTGAATACATCACAAAAATGCCTATGGGACAATACCCAATCGAAAACAACCGAGAAATAACCAAAATCTCGAAACTAGCAAAACTTGAGCCCCGGGCCTGCTTCTCGAAAAATTACAAAATTTACATTTTCAGAATCCTCGTCACGCCACGAGTCCATACATATCAAATTTACAAGAATCAGAGTCCATTTGACCCTTCAAATCAACACTTTAAGGTTCACTTAGGTTTCAAGCCCTAACCACCATTTTTGACATTAAAGACCTTGATTTCTAAGTTTTTAATCCATGATTTTGCACCATAATCACATATCGAGGTCTAAGAGATCATACCTGAAGACTTCCCTCGAAAATCTCTCCAAAACCTCTCTCAATCGGCTCAGCCCGAAGTTCTATTGTTCTTCTCCTTTTCAAAATATTAAACCCTCTGCTATCATTAAAACTAGACAATTTCCGCTTCCATGATATTTTTCCGCTTCAGCGGCCCTCGCTTGCGCGGTCTAACCATTTCATAAGCAGCCGCTTCTGCGGTCGATCTTCCGCTTTCGCGACTACCGCGACGCGGTCCCTTTGGCCGCTTCTATGGTCTCTGACTTCCTTTTGGCCGCTTCTGCGACTTATTGTCCGCTTTTGCGCACCACGCTTGAGCGATCTCCTAGCCACTTCCGCGAAAATACCAGAAACAGTAGTCATTTATGATGCTTAACTCCAGAATTCCTCGTTTAACCATCCGATATCACCCCGAGGCCCCCGGGACCTCAACTAAAAACACAAACATGCCCTAATACCTCATTCAAACTCGCTTGGGCTATAAAAGCACTATCTTTAACATAAAAAACCATTGAATTTCTTTCTAAGTTAAACTTAAACTTTCCAAACTCATATCCGATGTCGAAACCAACCAAATGATGTCCGAATGACCTAATAATTTACAGACATACTCAAATTTTCCTAACAAAGCTAATGCAACTCTCAAAATTCCATTTCGACCCTCAGATCAAATTTTCACCTATCAACCGGATTTTTCCGAAATTCTAACTTCGCCAAAATAGTCTAACTTTCACTTCGGGCCTCCGAATTCACTTCCGCTTTCACTCCTAAGTCACAAATCCTCCTTCAAAACTATTCAAACCATCAGAAATTCATTCTGAACCCTCTAACTTATAAGTCAACATCCGGTTGACTTTTCCAACTTAAGCTTTCCTTAAAAAGACTATTTGTCTCATTTATATCCAATTTCAATGCAAACAACTTCAAACTTACCAGACACATATAATAACGTACGGAAAAACATAAAACGGGAATAACGGGGCTGAAATACAAGAGACGATGGGTCGGATCGTCACACTATGTGTTAGGATTCAAATAGGTACAACGCATGCCTACGTATTAATTTTTGATAATATAATACATGTAGTATTGAGATTAATGTTGTTGATATACATTGTGATGCTTTGTCAAGTTGTAGATGTGTGATGATTTTGGTGATTCTCTGGCAAGTGGATAGGCTCAATTACTAAGGAAACTCTGCTGAAAGTTTTGAAAAAAAAATGGGACTTAGTTAAAATTTTGTCACCTACAGGGTGGGGTTAATTATGGTATTAATGAATGCAAGAATTGCAGAGGAGCTAAAAATTTCTGATGATTCACGTTTCCACAAGCTTATGAAATAGTGAGTTTGATCTCACCATGATATTACGCCAGCAAAAGAGTATATATGTTGTGGTATGTATGGCTTCGAGCTAAATTGGGGAGGTTGTTGTTATTTAGATAATTGTACGGCTATGTACTCTGTTAATTCGGATTTGATGCTTGTGGGTGAATCAGTCCTGGTTACAGGAATTGAGCCAAGGGTGGCTCGAGTGAAGCCAAATTTCGACAAAGGTTAGATGGTGCTTAGTAGATGTGAGAAAATAATAGGATGTCTTGAGTTGTTGGTAGATAATTCTTAGTATAACAAGAAGGAAGTGATTTTGGTTGTGTCGGAGTGAGTTCATGTCCTGCAGTGTCAGAATGCTGATAAAGCACGAGTGGTTGATTCATTAAGTCGAGTAATTTGTAGTGGGTATAAGATTGGATGACTCTTGAGAATGGTTGATGTGTTCAATTCTATATGTAGCACTCAGATGTTTTAAGGTTAAGTAGATGACCATGTCAATGTTTTCATTAGAACAGGTCTAGACTTGTAGTATTTTACATCAATTACGGGATTCTATGCATCAGTATCTGAGAAGCAAAGGTAGTGAACTTAGATTCACATGAAGTTCTTCAAAGTAGGGTATTTTAGAAGTGGTATTTTTGGGAACGTTTGAGAGAGTGTGTAGTGGCCTGTTGGTCTTAGACAGTATAGTCTTACGTTCGAGTCTCGTGTGGTAAGCCTAGGTTGAGGCGTTGTGGCGCTACAGCAAGAGAGTGCAAAAGTACGACCCAGTACAATACCACTCAGTGGTGTCTGGGGAGGGTAGTGTGTACGCAGCCTTACCCCTACCCTGGGGTAGAGAGGCTGTTTCCAAATAGACCCCCGGCATAAATCCCCAGAATTTGCTCTTGGGGAGACTCGAACTCACAACCTCTCGGTTGTAAGTGAGGGTTGGTTACCATCAGACCAAGCCCCTCTTGTCTACAGCAAGAGAGTGCATCAGGTTGAAAATGAATCAGAAGGAAATCTAGACAAATGAAGTAGTTTGTTAGCGGATTGAATCGGTATGGTAAAGATATGATCAATTCCTTATTTATGTTCAAGGTAATGAGCCCTTACGGGGTATTGCGCGCAGAGCTTTTGAGCTGGGACAGCTTGCTTAGGCTGGTGTGGATAGAAGGATTTAGTCGTGGCAGTTTAGCTTGTGGTTAGGAAAAAGCACATGGAGTTCTCAGGTTATTCTAGTATGGTATGGTATGTACGGTCTGTTGTAGAGTATTGGGGATTGTGTGTAAAGTACGGTTTAGTTCCGAATGGAAAGTCATTAAATTCTAAGCAGCACTGACAGCTGCAAGTGTTTTAAGAATCGACCCTCAGATGATTAAGGAAAATGGTATTACTATTCTAGTGATTTGACTGGAGTATATGTTCAGTAAGCGGGGAAGGTGATGTAAACTGATAATACTTCGGTGGGATTGCAGCAGTTTCCTATTGGACCGACTGTTGATATTTGAGTTTGTTGATGACACATGGAAATCTTAGAATATCTTTGTGGAATGAATGGGTACTTGATGTGTAATAATTATTCATACAGCGGAATGTGGGATCAGGTATAGTGATTTATATGTTATATGGAGCTGGAGACTGGGAGTTCTCCGATGCATTCTATGTAGTGGTTTCGGATCGTGTGCATTGGCACCGTAAGAGGCTATTTGGGATTTGTAAGCCCGAGTGGATCTTTCCTTGTTCGGTATGTTAGATTTGTACACGATATCGGTTTGTAGACTAGTTGTCTCTGTGTTGGATTATTTTAGACCGTTGTGCTATGGGTCATATCAGAAGATGCCATAGGTTGTGTGGCGAGGTGCATCATACTATGTTCTAGTGGAATGGTTGTGTTCCAAGGATCAGCAGATGGCTAGTAGGAATTGCTTTCCTTAATTTGGCCTTTGAGGCGAGAGGCAGTGTGGAGGTTTCTACCACTGATTCAGTTCCAACATTAAGGGACTTTTCGGATACGTGTTCCAGTCTGAGTCCACTCGGTTGGCTCCGAATTGTATTGTCGAAGGATAAGTTGACTCGACCATTGCTGAGCTTATCAGCAATCTGGAGTGACCTATGAGTTGTTTTCTACGTTGTGAGACGTTATGATTTACGGACTATTGGCATATATGGTGCGGTGCTATCGAGATTCATAGTGGAAGTTGAGCTTTGTAGCTTACACCACCATAAGTAGATATGATTATGCATTCATTCTGCTTACGACTGATACTCGGTATTTGGTTATAATGAGCAAATTTAGTTCAATGTGCATCTCCCTGTGTGAGATAGTTGCGTGGATTGGGTGGCACGCTGCCATGAGTATGTTATCTGGATCGGGTGGCACGCCTCCACGGGTATGTTATCTGGAACGGGTGGCACGCCGCCACGGGTATGTTATCTGGATGGGGTTGCGCGCCGCAACAGTGTGACATTGAGGATGGTTTCCGTATGTTACTTTGTATGCCTTGTTTCCTGGTTTTTGAGGAAAGTCCGTACTGGGAGTTGCTCGGCGAATAGTGTATTGACTGGGTTCTTTCAGGATTTAATGGCGTATATAACTCGCGTCACCGAGGGTGTGATGGATTGCTTTGTTTCGGACATCAATCTGTGCATGGTTGTCAAGTCCGAGTATAGCGACTTAAGGTGCTTCATGTGAAATGGTGTTTGGATGAGATCGCGTATTATAGCGAGGCTACATGGAATTAGACCCATTGGGAAAGATTCAGGTATTCTATTTTTATGATATGGGACAGGGTCCCAGCCATGTGTTGTAATGGTATTGATGAGCTTAAAGTACAACTTTCGTTTGAGTCATTTTCACGACTTGACTATGTTCAGACCATCTCTTATTGGTATGGGTGTTATGTAAGTAGTGACTTAGGCTGCATTGATGTGTCATGTCACCAGGATGGTGTGTTTGGTCAGAAGAGACCTTTGGGGTCATTAATGGATACGAATGGATTTGGTTTCGGCTTGTCGGAAGGTTAATATCAAGTTTCGGCTCGGAGATCTGTTGTGGTATTAGTCAAAAGGGAAAAAATGTCTTCGTGAATGGTTGATCTGAGAATTGGTTATGGACTACTGTGTGTTCATTATCATTGATAAAGTATAGAGTGTTGGAATAAAACTCCAGCTAATAAGGGGTTTCTATTCGGTACATGGTTGTTGTGGACAACTACTATGGATATAAATTATCGTTTTGAGTGTTAGGATTATGCGGTATATCAGGTGAGTGCACTTGAGGTTGCAGGTATGGGTTATTACAGCCGGTTCAGGCTTATTCTGAGTATAAATGTGAGGTTCTGATCTTGTGCATGATTTCAGAAGTGTAAAGTGGTCCTACATTTATGGTCTGGATGGACTGTGAAATTTTAGATATGCTGTATTATCTGGCCTATGTGAGCTAGGGCAACGTGGGATCACTCCGGGTATATGGTTTGCAAGGTCATTCAGGTATTGGTTGGCCCCTAGTACAATTCTGAGCACGCTCGAGGACGAGCATTTGTTTAAGTTGGGGAGGATGTAATGACCCGACCCGTTGTCTCAGGTATCTCTGCCCCGTTTTCCCCGTTTTATGCTTCTATATGTTTTTGGTGAATTTGAAGTAATTCGGACAGATTTGGGTAAAAATGAGGCAATTAGTCCCTTTATGAGAAGCTTAGATTGAAATAGTCAACTGAATGTTGACTTATGAGTTAGAGGACTCAGAATGGATTTCTGATGATTCGACTAGTTTCGGGTGGTGATTTATGACTTAGGATCACAATTGGAATTGAATTTGGAGGTTTGATGTAGATTTAGGCTTGAATTGGCTAAGTTAGAATTTTGGCGAAGTCCGGTTGATAGGTGAGATTTTGATCCGGGGTCGGAATGGAATTTCGATATTTGTAGTACCTCCGTTAGGTATTTTGGATATGCGTGCAAATTTTCAGATCATTCGGAGGTGTTTAGGTCGGGTTTTGGATCAAATGTGTGTTCGAAAGTTTTAGAAGAACTTAGGCTTTGAATCCGATGTAAATTTGGTATTTGATGTTAGTTTTGGTGTTTTGATAGTGCACTAAGTTTTAATGATCATATGTGATGTATTAGTATGTTCGTATGCGATCCCGAGGAGTTGGGGTGAGTTTCAGATAGGTTTGGGCTGCGTTGTGCACATTTTTCTTACGCTTCGACGTTGTTTCTTCAAGCATAAATGATATCATATTGAACAAATAAGCTCCGATTACTGTTTTGAATGAAAGACTAGATCCGTGTTGTAATTATGGACCCGTAGCAAAAAGAATCGTCTAATTTGGACATCGTATGAGGATTTTATGACCATTTTACCAAGGTTTGCCCAGATTTTTCCAGTTAATGACGAAATTGCCCCTGACGGCGTATTAAAAACCTACACTATTTGAAAATCTTACAACCTACATATCGCCTTCATTATAAGGTCAAATTGAGTGATTCAAAAGCCTAAATTCATTATAATTTCACAAGGAATCCATTGAGAATAGCAAAACGCGTGAACCGTATACGTGTAATGAACAGGTCGAGTTTTCTTCCAATTTTTGAACGGGAAGAAGCTTCCGAGGTGATTTGTAAGAGAGAAAATCAGTGGGTACCATAGAGGTAAGTTATTTGATTGTTAAAACTTAATTATAGGTAATTATAAACCATAATTTCAGCCTTTAATTCATAATAACAGTAGAAAATAGGATTTTGGGGCCTGAGATTTTGAAACCTTTAGGGATCGATTTGAGGGGTCAAACGGACTACGATTTTGGTATTCTTTATATGTACAGATTCGCGACGAGACGAGGAATCCAAATATGTGATTTTCATAATTTTTCGAGAACTGGGCACGGGGCTCGGGTTTTGGCAACTTCGTAATTTTTAGTGTTTTTTGAATAATTTAGTTGGGTTATGTTTATTTAGTCCATATTTACGTATTCGTTGTGATTTTGACTAGATTTGACGCTCGAGGAGGTCGATACAAAAGGAAAAGGCATTGTGGACCAGTCTACGGCCGGTTAGAGGTGAGTAGTTTGTATAGATGATGGCCTGAGGGTTTGAAACCCTGATTTATCACATCGTGACGCTATATTAGGGCGTGACTCGCACCCCATGGCAGGTGCGGGATGGTATATGATTGAGGATTGTGACTTGATCCATCCCGAGAGCTGACTAATAATTATTGGTAGCTGATACGCACATTGCGTCGTTGATAATTGGGCTTAATGCCATGTTTGGGGCCTTGTGCCGATCTGTAGTACCCGTCTAGGGTGAATATCTGTGTGACAACATGATTTGCATAATCGTTGATCTCAGTCCTGTGTTTAATCACCGTAATTAAATGTTAAGTCACTTTTCCTGAAATTAAATAATTAAATTATATTCTTCCTAAGAATTGAAAACTGAAAAATAAGTTGAATATGTTATGTGACTCCTATTCATACTGTTGACTGAACATGGATCGGGCTATACGCCGTAGCGATTATATAAATTAATATTGAGGTCGAGAACCTATTTTATGCCAATACCTGGCTGATATTGCGCTTGGGATGAAGGAGCCCCTCCGGAGTCTGTATAAACCCCCAGTGAGCGCCGTCGACGATAAATAAATATGGATGGCTCGGGCTGCACGCCGCAGCATATTCATGTGCATTGCGTTGCATCTTTATCTGATACATGACTGTTATATTTGATATTGTTTTGCTGTTAGTTCATGGCTAAGGAATAGGACTGTTAGATTTAGCTTTGCTTTGTGGCATTTCGTGGATTTCTTACTTTCAGACATTTTTCTATGCCTATTATTCACTGAGTCGGTAGTACTCACCCCTACTCCCTGCTTCTTGTGTGCACATTCAAGTACACTAGAGGCTTAGCTGATACTCATAGTCTTCAGATATTTCCAGAGTCGTCGAGGTTGCTGCATGACGTTCGCAGGACCTGGCTGCGCTTCATTTTTCCAGTTTACTATTTTTACAAGCATTCCAGATTGTTTTTATTTCCATTTAGATATTATTATCCAGTTTTGTTTAGAGGCGCTAGAATCGTGACCCCAGATCTTATGGATGTTTATCGGTTTCCGTATTTTTTATTATTACTATACTAATATTTTCGGATTATTATTCTAAAATTAGTGTAATATTTTTAAATTGTTGGTTTTGAGACTTAATGTTAAATTGGAAGCGATTGTTGGTCAGGCTTACCTAGCTTTAGGGCTGGGTGTCATCACCATCGGGTTTGGATCGTGACAAATACATAACTTCTTTATTATTAATTTGGACAAATTCAATATTACAAATTAATAATAAATATGATATTAATTGATTATATATATTTTTATGATATGGGACAGGGTCCCAGCCTTGTGTTGTAATGGTATTTATGAGCTTAAAGTACAACTCTTTCGTTTGAGTCATTTTCATGACTTGACAATGTTCAGACCATCTCTTATTGGTATGGGTATTATGTAAGTAGTGACTTAGGCTGCATTGATGTGTCATGTCACCAGGATGGTGTGTTTGGTCAGAAGAGACCTTTGGGGTCATTAATGGATACGAATGGATTTGGTTTCGGCTTGTCGGAAGGTTAATATCAAGTTTCGACTCGGAGATCTGTTGTGGTATTAGTCAAAAGGGAAACAATGTCTTCGTGAATGGTTGATATGATTTGGTTATGGACTACTGTGTGTTCATTTACATTGATAAAGTATAGAGTGTTGGAATAAAACTCCAGCTAATACGGGGTTTCTATTCGGTACATAGTTGTTGTGGACAACTACTGTGGATATAAATTATCGTTTTGAGTGTTAGGATTATGCGGTATATCAGGTGAGTGCACTTGAGGTTGCAGGTATGGGTTATTACAGCCGGTTCAGGCTTATTCTGAGTATAAATGTGAGGTTCTGATCTTGTGCATGATTTCGGAAGTGTAATGTGGTCCTACAGTTATGGTTTGGATGAACTGTGAAATTTTAGATGTGTTGTATTATCAGGCCTATGTGAGTTAGGGCAACGTGGGATCACTCCGGGTATATGGTTGGCAAGGTCATTCAGGTATTAGTTGGCCCCTAGTACAACTCTGAGCACGCTCGAGGACGAGCGTTTGTTTAAGTTGGGGAGGATGTAATGACCCGACCCGTTGTCTCAGGTATCTCTGTCCCGTTTTCCCCGTTTTATGCTTCTATATGTTTCATTATATGTTTTTGGTGAATTTGAAGCAATTCGGACAGATTTTGGGTAAAAATGAGACAATTTGTTCCTTTATGAGAAGCTTAGTTTGAAATAGTCAACTGAATATTGACTTATGAGTTAGAGGACTCAGAATGGATTTCTGACGATTCGACTAGTTTCGGGTGGTGATTTATGACTTAGGATCACAATCGGAATTGAATTTGGAGGTCTGATGTAGATTTAGGCTTGAATTGGCTAAGTTAGAATTTAGGGAAAGTCCGGTTGATACGTGAGATTTTAATCCGGGGTCGGAATGGTATTTCGACAGTTGTAGTACCTCCGTTAGGTATTTTGGATATGCGTGCAAATTTTCAGATTATTCGGAGGTGTTTAGGTCGGGTTTTGGATCAAATATGTGTTTCGAAAGTTTTAGAAGAACTTAGGCTTTGAATCCGATGTAAATTTGTTATTTGATGTTAGTTTTGGTGTTTTGATAGTGCAACTAAGTTTTAATGATCATATGTGATGTATTAGTATGTTCGTATGCGATCCCGAGAAGTTCGGGTGAGTTTCAGATAGGTTTGGGCTGCGTTGTGCTCGTTTTTCTTACGCTTCGACGTTGTTTCTTCAAGCATAAATGATATCATTTTGAACAAATAAGCTCTATTTACTGTTTTGAATGAACGACTAGATCCGTGTCGTAATTATGGACCCGTAGCAAAAAGAATCGTCTAATTTGGACATCGTATGAGGATTTTATGGCTATTTTACCAAGGTTTGCCCAGATTTTTTAAGTTAATAACGAAATTGCCCATGACGGCTTATTAAAAACCTGCACTATTTGCAAATCTTACAACCTACATATCGCCTTCATTATAAGGTCAAAATGAGTGGTTTAAAAGCCTACATTCATTATAATTTCACAAGGAACCCATTGAGAATAGAAAAACGCGTGAACCGTATACCTATAATGAACAGGTCGAGTTTTCTTCCAATTTTTGAACGGGAAAAAGCTTCCCAGGCGATTTGTAAGAGAGAAAATCAGTGAGTACTATAGAGGTAAGATATTTGATTATTAAAACTTTTTTATAGGTAATTATAAACCATAATTTCAGCCTTTAATTCATAATAACAATAGAAAATAGAATTTTGGGGCCTGAGATTTTGAAACCTTTAGGGATCGATTTGAGGGGTCAAACGGACTACGATTTTGGTATTCTTTATATGTACAGATTCGTGACGAGACGAGGAATCCAAATATGTGATTTTCATAATTTTTTGAGAACTGAGCACGGGGCTCAGGTTTTGCCAACTTCGTAATTTTTAGTGTTTTTCGAATAATTTAGTTGGGTTATGTTTATTTAGTCCATATTTACGTATTCGTTGTGATTTTGACTAGATTTGACGCTCGAGGAGGTCGATACAAAAGGAAAAAGGCATTGTGGACCAGTCTACGGCCGGTTAGAGGTGAGTAGTTTGTATAGATGCTGGCCTGAGGGTTTGAAACCCCGATTTATCACATCGTGACGCTATATTAGGGCGTGACTCGCACCCCATGGAAGGTGCGGGATGGTATATGATTGAGGATTGTGACTTGATCCATCCTGAGAGCTGACTAAAAATTATTGGCAGCTGATACGCACATTACATCGTTGATAATTGGGCTTAATGCCATATTTGGGGCCTTGTGCCGATCTGTAGTACCCATCTAGGGTGAATATCTGTGTGATAACATGATTTGCATAATCATTGATCTCAGTCATGTGTTTAATCACCGTAATGAAATGTTAAGTCACTTTTCCTGAAATTATATAATTAAATTATATTCTTCCTAAGAATTGGAAACTGAAAAATAAGTTGAATCTGTTATGTGACTCCTATGCATACTGTTGACTGAACATGGATCGGGCTACACGCCGTAGCAAATATATAAATTGATATTGAGGACAAGAACCTATTTTATGCCAATACCTGGCTGATATTGCGCTTGGGATGAAGGAGCCCCTCCGGAGTCTGTATAAACTCCCAGTGAGCGCCGTCGACGATAAATAAATATGGATGGCTCGGGCTGCACGCCGCAGCATATTCATGTGCATTGCATTGCATCTTTATCTGATACTTCACTGTTATATTTGATATTGTTTTGCTGTTAGTTCGTGGCTAAGGAATAGGACTGTTAGATTTAGCTTTGCTTTGTGGCATTTCGTGGATTTCTTACGTTCAGACATTTTTCTATGCCTATTATTCACTGAGTCGGTAGTACTCACCCCTATTCCTTGTTCCTTGTGTGCACATTCAAGTACACTAGAGGCTTAGCTGATACTCATAGTCTTCAGATATTTCCAGAGTCGTCGAGGTTGCTGCATGACGTTCGCAGGACCTGGCTGCTCTTCATTTTTCCAGTTTACTATTTTTACAAGCATTCCAGATTTTTTTTATTTCTATTTAGATATTATTATCCAGTTTTGTTTAGAGGCTCTAGACTCGTGACCCCAGATCTTGTGGATGTTTATCGATTTCCGTATTTATTCTTATTACTCTACTAATATTTTCGGATTATTATTCTAAAATTACTATAATATTTTTAAATTGTTGGTTTTGAGACTTAATGTTAAATTGGAAGCGATTGTTGGTCAGACTTACCTAGCTTTAGGGCTGGGTGCCATCACGATCGGGTTTGGGTCGTGACAAATACATAACTTCTTTATTATTAATTTGGAAAAATTCAATATTACAAACTAATAATAAATATGCTATTAATTGATTTATATATATATATATATATATATATATATATATATATATATATATATATATATATATATATATATATATATATATATATAAATAAATAATCAATTTAAATGGAAGTTGAATTTCCCCTTTTCTAAGCAATGTGATCTAATATGCTTAATTAACAGAGATCATAACTTGAAATGATTAGTATTTTTAATGCGATCCACGCATCGCTCGGGTTCTATATCTATATTATATTAAAAAGAGAGTAGTTTATAATGTGGTTAAGCAAAGTGGAAAGCTAATATGAAACCACTTGGCAATTTTAAGACAACATTAAAAATTTAGATTATAAATGGACAAATATTTAATGAAAGTAGTAGTCCAAGATTTTCTATTGATATCTTTAATCAAATTTGTGTATAATTCAGTTATGGTAGGTACTTTTTTGAGCAAGAATCAATTAAAATTTCGTTAAAAATCTTATACACTAATTTTAAGTTGAAATAATAATTTTTCATTTTGTACAAGTTTTGTATATAATTTTATTTGTGAACAATATACATTATTAGGTACCTTTAATTAAATTTTGTGTATAATTCAGTTATGGTAGGTATTCCTTTTTAAGAAAAAAATATTTAAATAAATATTTTTTATCTTACAAAATCGATAGTTCATATCCAACGACCCCTTACTATTGGAAAAATATTTATGATAAACTTTACTTTAGAGCTAAAAAAATAATTTATAGAAACATGTGATGTAATTAAATTATTAAATTCCAAATGATTGTTCATGCAAACTTTATATGATGAGATTTGAATTTATTGAAATAAATCTTACTCCTAGACTGCCATATCTCTTGCATATCTTTTAGAAAATTATCCTTAACGAAAACTAGAGTTAAAAAAATTAATCAGATAATTAATTAAGAATAACAAGGTAATCAACCACATCAAGTGGTGTGATAAGGAAAAGCTAAAGTAATAGTTAATAAATATTATAATAAAAATATTGAATTTAGATTAAAACATATTTAAATTGAAGGATAAAAGTTCTTTTGAAATCTTAAATCTTGAATTGAAAGATAATTTTTTTGAATTGAGATTTAAAATCAAGTTTGATTAAAAAAAGCATTATGATACTATTGAAAAAAAATGCAGATCTTATTGATTTTTCTACGTGCTTCATTGTTGTTGGATTTTCTTTTATGAATCAAGATATGTAACGTATAAATATAGCATTTATATATTGTGTATCTATATTTGTTAGAGATTTTGTACTATATGATATATTATAGGAATATGATATTATTAGAATATTCTTATGAGAGATTTTATTGAGTATGAGCTTAAACTCATGTACATATACTCTTCTTCCTGGGAGTGAGAAAGCAAGTCTGATCCATCTAAAAGTTGTGCAATCTTTAATATATTATTTTTCCCATTGACGCAGTGATAATACGGTAGGAAATACATAAAAAAGAAATAAAGTAGGAAATACAAAATTATTATTTATATATTAAATATTCGAAAAACCGTTAATAATATAAGAAACAAAAAAATTTAAAAATTAGGAGAAATAAAAATGTATATTGATATATAAAATTGAGTAATGGTCAAGGATAACAACCCATTAATAAAAGCTTTTATATTTATATAATAATACGAAATAGTCAATAATGTAATACATTAAAATAATAAATAAAAAAAGTTAATTAAAGCTATATAATTAGTTTTCTTTAATTTTATTATTTTATTTTTGGTTACACTGCATTAAAGATACAAAATAACACTTGATAATTTTATTAAAAGAATATGATTATATTTATTTACTGTTATATGCGCATCGCGCGAGTTCTAATACTAGTATTAATACTAAAAGGAGAGTAATTTGCAATGTGGTTAAGCCAAGTGACAAGCTAAAATGAAGTCACTTGACAATTTTAAAACAATATAAAAAATTTGGGTTATAAATGGAAAAGTATTTAATGAAAGTAGTAGTCCAAAATTTTTATAGGTATCTTTAATTAAATTTGTGTATAATTCAATTATGGTAGGTATCTTTATTTAAGCAAGAATCAATTAAAATTTCGTTAAAATCTTATACACTAATTTTAAATTGAAATGATAATTCTTTGTTTGTAAACAATATACGTTATTATACTGGCCCAGATAATGATCCCCGGAAAGTAGCACACTGGCGGTGAACTCGCCGTCGACGTCAAGTTCGCCGTCAATGGAGATTTTTTCATTTTTGCAGACCATTTTTCCACCATTTTTTGCGGCTACTGTTCTTCTTGATCTTTTCTGAAGATTCGGTTTTTGAAATTGGTTTTTGTAGCTTGAAATGAACTGCATCTATAGAAGATCTTGCCGTTTCTCTAATCTTGTGCTTTCTTGCTTCTTCTAGAATCTGAACATAATTCTTCTATTTTTTAAATATTACTCATATTTAATATATATATATATATATATATATATATATATATATATATATATATATATATATATATATATATATTAAATATAAGTAATATTTAAAAAATAGAAGAATTATGTCAGATTCTACACACACATTATTATAGGTATATTTAATTAATTTTGTATATAATTCAGTTATGGTAGGTATTCTTTTTTAAGAAAAAATATTTAAATAAATATTGTGTATCTTACAAAATCGATAGTTCATACCAAAGATCCCTTACTATTGAAAAATATTTATTATTATTATGAAATAATGTAAAAGACAAGAACAATAACTCAAGAACAAGAGCAAATATAGAGAAGATAGGGAGAGAGAGAAGTATTCTTATTAATACTTGGGGTGATTTACAATGGGGTAAGACCCCTCTATTTATAGGAAGAGGAATGACTTAGCTTCAAGCTAAAACTCTTAGACATTCACTCTAAATAGACTTCTATTTTATAACACTCCCCCTTGAATGTCTATTCAATAATGTGCCTCATAAAACCTTAAAACCAAAACCCATTGGGAAAAATTAAAGAAAGGAAAAAGAGTACACATGTTTGAATATGCGCCTATTGGTTGCCTCGTTAAAAACCTTGCAAGGAAAACCCAGTGGGAAAAAACCTTGTAAGGGAAAAAGAGTGCAACGCGCATTGACTCCCCCTAATGAGTACATCAATTTATATCCTTGAGCATTTGCATTCCAATCTTGTGCATCATCTTCAAAACGATCTTTGGTAGACGTTTGACAAATCAACCATATTGACTTGAATAAATATTCCGTACCTTGAAATCATCATTCTTGATAGATATGAACATCTTCATATAATGTCGTGGAATGACTCTTCAATATCTCTATAAATGCATTCTCAATGCCATCATGCTTATAGTTATAGCAAGATACATATGTACACAAATTGTACTAAGGATGTGGTACTTCAGGACCAAGAATTGCATATGCTTCAAGCAACTTAAATCTTTCAAGTTAAGTCATATAAGCCATATAATAGACTTTAGATGCACATCAAGTTTTCCATGTCATGCTAGACAAATAAGATATCGAAAACTGACTATACATACCTTTGACTTTATATTTTCAAGCATTTGAACTATAGGTTCAAAACTACATGTCTTTCATATGGAATCAATTCTTCTTGAATTGTATCTCTTCCATTTAGTTACTTTCTTTGGGTCAGCAAATGCGTATAGCATGCTTTGCAATATGTTGCAATTGAATTATCCTTTTATGAACTTCAGGTTCATATCATGATATTCGGGGATATACATATACAAATGATAATTCATCCCATGTAACCTTTTCTCAAGTGTTTATCATGTCTCCCCCTCATGTTAGTAAAGCTAACTTGTTTCCTCAACTTTGGGAAATCATCTTTGTGCATTATCATGTCAATCTACACAACACATTAATAATAAGATGAAATTATTTGGTTCCTGACCTTGAACCACTTGTGAGGGGAGAATATACTCTCGTATACAACTTATATCAAACTGATATATATATATAACTTTGTTCTCATAAGAAACAGTTTAGCTATTAAGTGGAAGCACTCAATAATTATCTTGCTAAACCAACTTTGATATAAACCAACTTATCAAGATGAACTGTCTTGAGTAGAGAATCTGGAAATTATGCTCGAAGTTAGATTACTGAGCGATTTACCTCGCAAGCACCGGCCAGGCTGCGGGTTAATAACAATTGCGCATGTAACCATATCATAGATGCATCATATGTGGTATACATGGCAGGTGAATGGGCCCATATTCACCTTTGATATTTCCAGAATTTATGGGCTTCAACCCGAACTCTTTAGTTGGTCAGTTCATTAATGAGAACAAGTGATACAAGAGAATTCGTAAAGAACTTTCTAGTTCTTTGATATTCACCTATGTGAATTTGCACATCATACATAAAATGAGATGGCTAACACGAATGTCAACTGAATAAATTATCAATATTGGTAAACTTCAAATTTACACCATGACATGTGCACTTATCAATAAACTTCAGGTTTATTATGACATGGGTTTTTATACCAATAGATATCCACTTTATTGTGGCATTATTTCGTTTGTGTAGTACAAACTGGAGAACAAAGCGGGTAGCTTTTCATATACAAATTACCCCACTACAAGTTGTAGTAATAGGATATATCAAATCCTTCCTTTATTTATAGTCTCAATATAATCAATCGCTTTCGCGTGTACTTTGGAAACTGAATAAGTTTCTTTGAGACTTACTACAGCACAATACTCAATTGTGTTTCTCCAACATAGTAATAATTGGCTCTTCTAGAGCTCTCAATTAATTTTGTACTACCACAGATTCATCAACATCCATGTGGTGAATATCTTTCTTAAAGAGAAAGTTATACCATTATGGTCATGTCAAACTTATATGCAAGATATGTTTCTTGCATTATCGTTGTCCTTTAATAGTCATATTTCCAAAATACTTTGGCGTACAATAGGTACGTGACCAACGATCATTCATGCCATATATCATCTCAAACCTCCTTCTAGGGGTGAGTGTGGTATCATCTCAAACCTCCTTCTAGGGGTGAGTGTGGTATATTTAATACCAATTTCATGTTCATATTCTTCCAATGATGAATATGTATTCGTGAATCAAATGTTGTCACATTCACTTCGGGGATATGTGATTTTGTTATCCTTTTCAAATCTATAAATGCGTCAGGCATTTGATTTGCTATTCTTTGCAAATGGATAATCTTTTGCGCCTCTTTCTCACAAATAGAGGTATGTGGATCAAGATGAGATAATGATGCATTTTTCCACAAAATTTCCCGTTTGGTTTCACCAACTTCTCCCCCTAATTTTGGGAAAAGTGTCTCATCAAATTGACAGTCTGCAAATCGTGCAGTGAACAAATCTCCTGTCAATGTTTCGAGGTAGCGAATAATGGAGGGCGATTCAACCTCAACATATATTCCTAACCTTCTTTGCAGACCCATTTTGGTGCGGGATGGCGGTGCTAAAGGCACATATACTGCGCATCCAAAGATTCTTAAATGGGATATATTGGGTCCATGACCCAAAACCAATTGCAACGGGGAATATTTGTGTCAATTCGTCAGTCAGAGACGAACTAGCATTGCTGTATGCAAAATGGCATGACCCCAAACCGAAGTGGGCCGCCGACAAACTAAAATGCTGCATGCAAAATGGCATGAACCCAAACCAAAGTGGGCAGCCCCGTTTTCATGAAGAATTCAAGATTATTCTCATCTATTGTCTCAATATGATATCCTTAAAACTCAACAAGTTCTTCTTAGACTTGGAGAAGAATATTGCATTCTCTAAGATAAACGTCATGCCTTTGGGCAGAGTTACAGTTGCTCTTCCGGAGCCTTCAATCAATTTACTTCCCATGGTTTGACATATAAGAGAAAATATACGAACATGAGAATAAACAACTTCAATTCTTTTGAGTCACATAATATTTTCAAAATCTGCTGCTAACAGTTGACTAACAAAATCAGATATGTTATCCATTACTTTGCAGTTTGAAAATTTCAGTTTAAACGTTTTCTTCAAACAATCGATTGTTACTTACAAACAATCGATTGTTGAACATTGACAATCGATTGTTAAACACACACAATCGATTATTTGCTATTTTGAAAAAACTTCAGATCACACTGTCTTAAGACAATCGATTGTTATGCATAGACAATCGATTGTTGGCTATTTTTGAAAAATTCCAGACCTCACTGTTTCAAGACAATCGATTGTTATGCATGGACAATCGATTGTTGGCTATTTTTGAAAATTTCCAGAACACACTGTTTCAAGACAATCGATTGTTAGCCAAAGACAATCGATTGTGGATGATTTTTGAAAAATTCCAGATTACACTGTCTTAATGACAATCGATTGTTAGACAAAGACAATCGATTGTGGATGATTTTTGAAAAATTCCAGATTACACTGTCTTAATGACAATCGATTGTTAGTCAACGACAATCGATTGTTGATCAATTGTTTTTCAACTTTAATGCGAAAATAGTTGATAATCGACTAGTTTTTCAGGCTAGTCGATTACCCCCACTGGAAAATAAAAGTTTTATTGATATTTGAACATATTGAAGATATTCTAAAGAACTACTGCTAACATTGCTTTATGAACTAACTAATACGAGCTAATGCTAATGACTATTAGTTTATTCACTAACTAATACAAATAAGTAGAACAAAATTAAATAACTCCATCTTCTTTCATCACGGATCCATCGTCGATTAGGTGGTCTATTTTGCCATCAGGTTGCTCAAAGAAGTCTACCACATCCAGGTGGGTGATGTCCCCATTGTCGTCATAGACAAAATTTGTTTCAGGGCCTTTTCTCTTTCGAGATGCTTGATAAAGGTCAACCAAGTGTCTTGGTATACGGCAAGTCTTTGACCAGTGCCCTTTCCCACCACAACGATAACATATAGTTTCTGAACCATTTGCCTTAGGATCTTCATGACCCCGTTTCTGCTTTCGGCGGTTATCTCTCTTGGGGGGTTGACGGACTTCATTGGAATTTCTTCCTTGTCTACGTCCCTGGCTATGACCCCGTTTACGGCCATGACCATGGCCCTTTTCATGTTTGGCATAATGAGAGTGCACCTTATCTGCTTCAGGCAGTGGTGTAGACCCAGTGGGTCGATTTTCGTGATTTCTCATGAGCAGGTCATTATTTCGCTCAGCCACTAGTAGAAGAGAAATCAGTTCAGAGTACTTTGTAAAGCCTTTCTCTCTGTATTGTTGTTGCAGTACTATATTGGAGGCATGGAACATTGTAAACGTTTTCTCAAGCATATCATAATCGGAGATATTATCCCCGCATAGCTTCAATTTGGAAGTAATTCTGAACATAGCAGAATTATATTCAGAAACGGACATAAAGTCCTGGAGCCTCAGATGAGCCCAATCATATCGTGCTTGTGGCAGAGTGACCAACTTCAGGTTGTCATATCTCTCCTTTAAGCCGTTCTACAAGACGAGTGGATCCTTGACGGTGCGATATTCAATCTTCAAACCTTCATCAAGGTGGTGGCGCAAGAAAATCAAGGCCTTCGCACATTCTTGGGTGGATGCTTTTTCTCTATCTTTGATGGTGTCTCCGAGACCCATAGCATCTAAGTGGATTTCAGCATCCAACACCCATGTCATATAGTTCTTGCCCGAAATTTCAAGGGCAACGAACTTTCTTTTTGTAATGTCAGACATAATCGAAAATTAAATTAGGAAGAGAGAAATACCTTAGATTTCTCGAGAATGGTTCTTGAGACGGTAGAGTCTCGTGCTGATAACGTGTTATGAAATAATGTAAAAGACAAGAACAATAACTCAAGAACAAGAGCAAATATAGAGAAGATAGGGAGAGAGAGAAGTATTCTTATTAATACTTGGGGTGATTTACAATGGGGTAAGACCCCTCTATTTATAGGAAGAGGAATGACTTAGCTTCAAGCTAAAACTCTTAGACATTCACTCTAAATAGACTTCTATTTTATAACAATTATAAATTTTAATATAGAGCTAAAAATGTTTTTTTGGAAACATGCGGTGTAATTAAATTTTTAAATTTTAAATGTTTGTTAATGCAAACTTTATATGATGAGGTTTAAATCTATTGAAATGAATCTTGTAAATGTTTTGAAAAATATTTTTAAGGAAAAAAGACTCCTAAACCGTCATATCTCTTGCTTATCTTTTAGACTATTATTCTTAATGAAAATAGAGTTAAATAAATCACTCAGATAATTAATTAAGAATAACAAAGTAATCAACCACGTCAAGTGGTGTGATAAAAAGAAGTTAAAGTAAAAGTTAATAAATATTATA
Organism: Nicotiana benthamiana; assembly: GCA_034376525.1. Classification (NCBI taxonomy): domain Eukaryota; kingdom Viridiplantae; phylum Streptophyta; class Magnoliopsida; order Solanales; family Solanaceae; genus Nicotiana; species Nicotiana benthamiana. The sequence goes on along the minus strand of CM067331.1, from coordinate 9,933,435 downwards.
ATAAAAATATTAAATTTAGATTAAAACATATTTAAATTGAGATAAAAATTTAAATTGAAGGATAAAAGTTTTTGAATTGAAATCTTAAATCTTGAATTGAAAGATAATCTTTTTTTAAATTGACATTCAAAAATCAAGTTTGATTGAAAGAAGCATTATGATACTATTTATGAAGCTTTGAAAAAATTCTATAACCATGATATGATATTGTTCTTAAAAGTAATTAGTATGATTTTCTGGTGAATTTGAATATTATAAGGTTCATCAAGTTGATATAAATGAAGGCATTGTGCGTTGTTCATAATTGGGTAATGTGCCTGCGCTATTTGTAATTACAGATAATCATTGTATTTAAATTTCAGTCAAATATTTTATAATATCATCTATCATTTATTTTGACTATTATGATTTTAACATGCTTCCTGCTTGGTTAAAGAACATAGAAAATACTCTTTAAAATATCTACAAAAAAAGTAATAGCTACAACTGTTAAATTTTAGAGAACCTGTTCTTTGCGTGGTAATTATTTCAATTGATTGGATTCATTTGATACATTCTTCTTTAAAATAGAGCACCAAGGACCGAGAATAGCTTCTTTGTAATATAAGATGGTATCGATTATCTCCGGAGTTATTTTCTCATTAGTGTATGCATTGAAAGAACAAGATTTGAAATGATATATATGTCTAGAAATGATGTTGAATTGAATTGTACTCGTCTTTACTATGATTTAATTCTCATTTGCTTATCTTCAAATCTTTTTATGCATTTTTTTTTTGCTTTTGCAAATAATAGAAGATGTTATTTGTATGGTATGCCAGAAATACAATCATTCAGATTTTTTTGCAATTTTTTTAGTAATTTAACAATAACAAATTTATTGAACATTTAGAAAAATAAATGTCAAGTTACTTTTAGACAAAAGTTATTTTGTGGTGTTCTGTCATAGCTAAACTTAATTTTATTCTTCATTTTATCATCTTTTTGCCTTCTCAACCGACTGAATTGTACTGAATCAACGAATTCCTAGCTATAATATAAGAGTGGGAAAACAAATTAAATTTTAGAGTTAGACCAAGTATTGCATAATGCAACAACAAACTAGCATGGTTTAAAAGGTTGAAAGAATAATACTTATTTTAGTTTGAGATGAGAAATTATTTTTGATTTGTGAAAAGCAACGATACAGAATAAATAATACTACATATCTCGAATCTCATTAAGTAAAGTTAATAATAAAAATATATAATAATAAATATCTTCTGATCAACATAGTGAATTGCTAAAAATAGACAAAAACTTCTCAGGTAGAAAGTTTTCAATAATTAAAATAAATAGAAAAAAATATCGTTACTAGACATAATACAAAATAAAAAAAATTAAAACATTACATGAAAAAGTAAATGAGCAAAACTAATCAAAACATCATAGTATAAAAAATATTCAAAATATGGCACATAAATTTTAAGAATATATAAAGTAGGAAATACAAATTTATTATTTATATATTAAATATTCGAGAAACTGTTAATAATATAAGAAACAAAAAAATTTAAATTAGGAGAAATAAAAATGTATATCGATATATAAAATGCAGTAATGGACAAGGATAGTAACCCATTAATAAAAGCTATTATATCTATGTAATAATACGAAATAGCCAATAATGTAATAAATTAAAATAATAAATAGAAAAATTAATTAAAGCTATATAATTAGTTTTCTTTAATTTTATTATTTTATTTTTGGTTACACGGTATTAAAGATACAAAATAACAGTTGATAATTTTATTAAAATAATAGGATTAATATTTCTTAATGTTTCTAACTAATTATGTTAATAAGAGTCCACTGGTTATTCGGCTCAAAAAATGTTTAAAATGTTGAAGCAAAAACTGTTCGAACTTGTGACCTTACCGTGTAAAGTGATACGTTTGACCGAATCAGCTACATTGCTGTTGTCGTTAAGTCGTCACTTTATTAAATATAATATTTACTTTGCTTTTTTATTTTAATTATATATGTATATTTAGTAAAAAATTTCGACCAAGCGGTGTCACATGACACCGCTTAGACCAACGTAGATCCGCCCCTGCACTCTCCAAATGTAGTAGTCATTCGAACCATTCCATGTTTGATTCTTTCCATAAGGAATATAGATGACTCTGTGCGAGAGTGATCACGCCCAACTATACCTTATAAAAAAAGACAAAGTGGTCGCCGCAAATATAATCCGAGTAATTAGCCCAAAGTTTTATCCTATAATTGTTAGACTCACTAAATTCTACGTAATCAACTTTTTAGATATTTTGAATAACAATTGGAGATGTTTTTCCTAACTATAACTGAATGAAAGCAAGTAACTAAAAGCTAACTATGACTGGGTTGTATGCAAGTAAGAGAAGGATCTAAGGTTATGATTTTCCCTATTGATGGCCAGTCGTCACATGAGTTACCGCTCCATTTTTCCTATTTATGCTTCTTATTGCATTATTTTTTGGTGCTATGTGTGATCGGGTTAGTTGGCTCGGGTTCGGAAAGGTTTTGAGAAGGTTCGAGACACTTAGTCTCTTTTAAGGAAGCTTAAGTTGGAAAAGGCAACCAGATGTTAACTTATGTACTAGAGGGCTCAGATGTGAGTTCTGATGGTTCGGATAGCTTCGGGAGGTGATTTGGGAGTTAATAGCGTGATCGAAATGTATTTTGAAGGTCCGAAGTAGATTTAGGCTTGAATTGGCGAAATTGAATTTTGTCGTTTTCCAGTTGATATGTGAGATTTCGATATTAGGGGTCGGAATATAAGTCTGAGAGTTGCAGTAGCTCCGTCGTGTTATTTGGGATGTGTGTGCAAAATTTCAAGTCATTCGGACTTGGTTTAGTTGGATTTTTTATCAAAAGCAGAATTTGGAAGATTTTGGAATCTAAGACTTGAATTTGATGTGAATTTTGTGTTTTAATGTTGTTTTGAGTAATCCGAAGGTACGAACGAGTTTGAATAAGGTTTATGGGATATGTTTGTGCTTTTTGTTGAGGTCCCGGGGGCCTTCGGGGTGATTTCTGATGGTTGACGAAGAGTTTGGATTTTTTGGTGAAGCTGCAGATTTTCTACTTCTGTTGTTTCCGCACCTGCGAATTGGAGATCGCAGGTGCTATGCCGCAGATGCGAAGAAGAAGGCCGCAGAAGCGGAAATTGCCTTGGAAGGCTGGAGCCATAGAAGCGGATGAGGAGCCGCACCTGCGATGGCGCAGGTGCAGGTGCAGGTGCAGGTAAGGTTTCGCAGAAGTGAAAAGTGGATGTTTAAGTAGAGTTGCATAGAAGCGCACTTGGGACCGTATGTGCAGATTCACGTGTGCGAGTTTTGGGCAGCAGAAGCGGTTTAACTGGGGCAGAACATATAAATTGTTTCCTTTGCGATTTTGAACTATTCCACCATTTCTAAGTCGGTTTGGAACTTTTTGGGTGATTTAAAGAAGGCTTTCAAGGGGATTTCATTGAGGTAAGGATTTTGGACCTAATCCTCGTTCCTATGGTATTATTTCATGGATTAGATTAATGGAATTTAAGGGTAAAAATTGGGGAGCTAGGGCTTGGTATTGGAGACCTAGACTTGAGAATTTGAGAGACCATTTGTGGTCAGATTTTGGTACTTTTGATATGTATGAACTCGTGGGGAGATAAGAAATCCATTTATTTGAATTTAATCGAATTTCGAAATGTGGGCCTGGAGGTCGGTTTTTAGTAATTTCGAGATTTATATTGTAAATTGATTATTTTAGCTTGGGCTTCGTTCCCTTAGCATATTTTTGACATCGTGATTCTGATTTTGGATAGATTCGACGCGAGTGGAGGCTGACTCGAGGGGCAATAGGGTCGCGGGCTATAGTTTTGACTGGATTGAGGTGAGTAATGATTGTAAATGTTGTCTTGTAGGTATCAAACCCTGGATTGTACATCGTTGTGCTATATTGAGGTGACACACACGCTGTGTTATGAGTGTGGGGTCGTGCACTGTTGGAGATTGCGACTTAATCCATCCCGAATGACTATTTTACCGCGTATTTGACTGAAAACTATTTGCTATCATTATATTTTGGGCTGCATGTCATATCAGGTCCTCGTTTCAATTATTTGAACTCTTAGGCAATTTTTATTGATATTTTCTCACCGTTATGACTTTATAGTTAAACTCAATCATGTTATATTCTACTATTTTTATAACTCACCCATGTTTACTCTATTTTTACATATTAAATGATATTTGGGCTGAGCATTATATTTTACTTTTGCCCGAGTGGCTTATAAGATTTTGACTAAGTAAGGCTGAGGGCCTGTGTTGTGAGGATACTCTGATTTTTGATTATGAGGCCGATGGCCTGAGATTTGTATGCCATGAGGTGGCTTGTTGATATGAGGCCGATAGCTTAGTGATGATATTCACGAGATGGCTTGATATTGCGCTTGGGCCGTAAAGGCCCCCTCCAGGAGTCTACACACCCTCAGTGAGTGCATGTATCTATTGTGATGTGAGATGTAGCCTGAGGGGCTAGTTTTGTTTCTAAGATTTTGCCCGAGGGGTGGATTTGTTGATATTGTGCCCGAGGGGCGATCCTTTATGTGTTTATCTTTCCTATTTGCATGTTGTTTACTTGTTTAATTGTTAAAATGGAATTTTATGAAGTTTAAACTGAACTCAGTTATTTTATACATCTATACTGCTTTACTATTGTCACGATCCTATTCCCAAAATGGGTCGTGATGGCGCCTCTCGTGAAGACAAGGCTAGCCAACTAACCCAGATCGTCTTTCTAACAATTAATAAACATAAATAAATAGAATATACAACTTAATGGCATTAAAAACCGTCAACTATAACCCAACTCAATCCGACCGGGGTGTCACAAGTCACGAGCATCTAAAGAAAACTAAATGCCACTATAGGGCAAATATTATATACAAAATAAGATTAAGAAGCAAAAGATGAAGTCCGGTGCCACGAACGCTGGCGGTCACCTTTCTCGGCTACAGTAGTATACCTTCAGTTCGCTAATAACCCGCTACCGGGTAAACATTACCTGCAACTGCACGCGAGGTGCAGGGAGTAAAGTGAGTACTTCCAACTCAGTGGTAATAAGAGTAAATAATAACTGAGCGGTAAGAACTCAAGTAAGAACACTTCATCATGTTATATAAGGAAGTACAACCTTTTTTGAAAATAGTAATTCCATGAAAATCCTTTATAAAATATCTTGCTCAGTTGAAATCTCTTTTGAAAATATCTCTTTCTTTTCTTTTTAACAGTTAAGCATATGAATGCGATATCAAGTAGTGCAAGTCCGCACGCAAATAAGCCACTCGGGCGCATTACTCTATTAACAATATAACACCACAGTATCTGGTACTCACTGCAAGAAATAGCATGGATGCTAATGATATAAGAGTGTTAAATGTTATGCCACATACTACAAACAAAAATCAATGCGTGAATGCAATGCAATGCACATGACCGCTGTGGCGTACAACCCGATCCATTTGGGTACCCACGCTCACTGTGCGGGTTCAGACTCCAGAGGGGCTCCTGCAGCCCAAGCGCAATATCAATATCACACCGCTGTGGCGTGCAGCCCGATTCATGCGTAGTCCATAAATGCACATATGCCACTTGGGCAATATCAACATAACAGTTCTCAGCTCAGAACATCAATAGAGTATCATTTAAGTTTTCATATCTTAGAAAAATGACTGAGTTTGCAAAACAATATTTAAAACTTTGGACCGAGATCAAATAATATGCAGAGTAATGCAAAAACAGTGATACCAATCCCTGAAGGATTCAAATAATTGGCACGAAGCCCAAAACATGTCAATCAGCCCAAAACATGACAATATCAAGTAGTTTCACTCAAATACGTAGTAATTTCATCAATCGTGACGGACTGAGTCTCAATCCCAAATGGTGCTCCACCCCACGCCCATATCCGACGTGCAAGACACCTTGATACAGCACTATGATGTGCAAATTCGGGGTTTAAGACCCTTAGGATAGCATTTAAAAGTATTACTCACCTCGAACCGGAAAAATCTCTAGCCCGCGATGCCTTTGCCCCTCAAACTGACCTCCACGCGCGTCGAATCTAACCAAAAGCAGAGCGACTGCATCACACTATGCCAAGAAAATAATATCCAATCGAAAACAATCAAAATATAGCAAAAATCTCGAAACTAGCAAAATCCGAGCCTGGGGCCCGCTAATCAAAAATAACAAAACTCAGATTACTGAATTTTTTATCTCGCCACGAGTCCGTACATACCAAGAACTCCCAAATCCGAGCTCAAATGACCTATCATATCCCAATTTAAAATATCATAACTCAAGCCCTAGCTTTACCCCTTTTTAATGAATTTCAACCTATTTCCATGTTAATTCTGTTGAAACACATTCTCAAGTCGCTAAAACTAAACGTGTGTTCATTTCTGTACATTTTGATAAATGACAAACCGACGCGCACGGAACATCGACATATGCCAAAGTCCAAGAACATGAGAAACTAAGAGCAAGATCAAGAATATCAACAAAGTTATAAATGAGTCACTTTATAGTGTGATCTTGATCCGACAACTTATTCAAGTCTTGGCTTCTCTCGTAAAATCATTTTCATACATCATTGAGTTAAACCAAAATGATTTTCAAACATTTTCATTTTAGCCAAAATGATTTTCAAACATGTTTTTCAAATCTGGACATACATAATCGATTATGTATTCCTTATAATCGATTATGTTAAGACAGTGTTAACCGAAATTTTCAAGAAAGCAATATAATCGATTATGTCTTCCATATAATCGATTATGTTGAGACAGTGTATAACCGGATTTTCAAAACAACGAAATAATCGATTATGTCTCTTCTAATAATCGATTATGTTGAGGCAGTGTATAACCGGATTTTCAAAACAACGAAATAATCGATTATGTCTCTTCTGATAATCGATTATGTTGAGGCAGTGTATAACCGGATTTTTCAAAGCAACAAAATAATCGATTATGTCTTTTAGGTAATCGATTATGTTAAGACCGTTGCCAAAGTATTTTTAAATCGCTGAAATATAATCGATTATACACAAGGCTATAATCGATTATGCTTGCACAGAATCTGTTTCCGATTTTTTAACGTTAACTGATAATCGATTATGTAACTTGAATAATCGATTATTATGCTTAAAATCCGCATATGATTTTTGAACGATCTGCAGATAATCGATTGTGCAGATCATATAATCGATTATGCAAGCACAAAATCAGCAATTAGTGATTGGCAATTAAGCAACGGTCTTGGTGACTTTGAGCACTATAAATACACCTCAAAATCACTCTTTTAAGTACAACAACTGATTACATTCTTGCTTAAGCTTACATACTCTCATATCAATCATTTTATATTCATTTCATAGCTTTTTGAGAGCCAAACTCTTGACTAAGTTGTTGTGTTCTTGAGCGTATTGTTTTTACTCATATCTACTCTATAAAGAGAGTCTTGTCTTGAGTGCTAAGTGTTTGTACACACTTGAAGGGATAGTCTAATCCCTTGTTGTAAGAAGGAAAGGTAGTTCCTTGGTTTGAAGTCTTGAGGTGCGGTATCCTCAAGCAGGTTGAAGTCTTGTAGAGTGTATATCTACGAGCAAGTGTAACGGTTTGTTAGGCACCCGTAAGCTTAACGAAGTTAGTGTAAAACTCGAGAGAGTCACTCGGGGACTGGACTAACCACACGTTATGGTGAACCAGGATAAACTTGGTGTGTTCTCTCCTTACTTCTTTATTTACCGCACTTATTTTACTCCTGCAATTTTAATTCCGCAAATTTACATCGTTTTTTATTATAACGCTATTCACCCCCCCCCTCTAGCGTTAAGCGTATATTCTAACAATTGGTATCAGAGCCATACTCTCTGAAAGACTTAACAGCTTGAGAGAAACTTTCCATGGCTTCTACTCGTAGTGTTTATGCAGGACTAGGTGAAGGACAATGCTTCACAAGGCCACCACTATTCGATGGCACAAACTATACCTATTGGAAGGAAAGGATGAGAATATTTATTCAATCAAATAATTTTCTACTATGGAAAATTATCAAGAATGGAGAGCAAATTCCAACCAAAAAGGTGGAAAATGAAATGGTGCCAAAATCGGAAGATGAGTATGATGCAGACGATATTAGAAAGGTGGAGAACAATGCAAAAGCCATCAACATGATGTACTGTGCTGTAAATCCTGATGATTATCGGAAAATCTCATGTTGCACCACGGCTAAGCAAATGTGGGATAAATTGGAAATTACCTACGAAGGTACGGACCAGGTAAGAGAAGCTAAAATAGATTTTCTAACCCATGAATATGAACTTTTTCATATGAAGGAAAACGAGAAGATAGATGATATGTTCGAACGATTTTCAAAATCGTTAATGATCTTCATGCTCATAAGAAGACTTTCACGAATAGGGAACTTGTTCGTAAAATTCTTCGAAGTCTCACTCCGGAATGGCGCTCCAAAGCCGACGCTATTCAAGAGTCAATCGGCATTACAAATGTCACAATCGACGGGCTTAGAGGTAATCTCAAAACCTATGAATCTACTATTCTTAACCCTCCTTTGGATGATCAAAGGAAACGAGGAATCACCCTTAAAGCAAGCACGGCTCAACCTCAAAATGATGAGGATTCAAGCGACGACGATAACGAGTTCGGACTCGTTATTAAGAAATTTCACAAGTTCATGCAAAAGAAGTATGAACGAAAAGGTAAGCAACAAGGAGACCAATTGAAGTGCTGTGGGTGCAGAGAAATCGGGCATATCAAATCAAATTGTCCAAATATCAAAAAGGAGAAGAAACCATTCAAGAAACAAAGAGCATACATCTCTTGGGGAGGCGACTCCGGAGACGAATCAAGTGATGGAGAAGGAAACGAGACCGCAAACTTGTGTCTTATGGCACACGAAGAAACTCAAAATGAGGTATGTACTTCTTCTAAGAACTATTTCACTTTAGAAGAAATGCAAGATGCATTTGATGAGTTGTATAAAGAGTTTATTAGCGCTTCTAAATCTATAAAAGATTTAAGAAAACAATTTTCTTCAAAGGAAAAGGATTTTGAAAAACTTACTCTTGAAAATGAGAAATTAAGAGAGGAAAACAAGTTTTATGGCAAAAGAAGCGCCGATAAACCCGAAAGCTCAAATAAGGATTGTACTTCCTGCAAATCTCTAAAGGAAGAAGTAGAAAGTCTTAGAAGCACTTTGCACAAATTCAATTCTTCACACAAAAATCTCAATGAAGTGCTTGTAAATTTGAAATCCACTAAGCACGGTATAGGCTTTAAACACGAGCCAAAAGAAAAAGTTGAGTCCATTCCTAAACCACCTAAGACTCAACTTAGGCAAAATAAAATAAATGCCAACACTCAACCTAGAAATTTTAATCCTAGAATTGCAACTCATCCTAGAACAAATGCTAGAAGAAATAGTGGCATGTATAGACCACCTAGACAAGATTTTCGAAAACCACATCAAAACTATATTCCTAACAATAGAGTAAATACTAGAAGAAATATTGGCATTTATAGACCACCTAGACAAGATTTTCGAAAACTACATCAAAACTATATTCCTAAAAATAGAGTGAATAAATTTAGACCTCTAAATTATTATCATCCTAGAAGAATGCACAATCCGAATGTCATTTGTCATTATTGCAATAAAATTGGACATATTTCTCCCGCATGCTTCACTAGACATAGACATTTCACTACAGGACAATCACATCAATATGTTGCACCTAACGCACAAGGACCCAAAATGGCTTGGGTACCAAAATCTCATTAATTTGTTTTGTAGGTGTGTTTGAAGGGATCAAGTGTACTTTGGTACCTTGATAGTGGATGCTCCAAACATATGACCCGGGATGCATCAAAATTCCTTCATCTAAAACCCACGGAAGGAGGAAATGTTATTATTGGAGACAATAACAAGGGAAAGATTATCGGCATTGGATCGGTCGGTAAGGACGAATCCTCCTCCATTAAGCATATTTTGCTAGTTAAAGGTCTTAAACATAATCTCTTGAGCATAAGTCAATTATGTGACATGGGAAATCTTGTATTGTTTGACTCCAAAGAATGCTTAGTTATCCATCGTAGTGATTTTAAAATTATTCTTCGTGGTATTAGAATGGATAATATCTATATGGTTGATCTTGAAAATTCTTCATCAAGTTATGTGAATTGTCTTTTGAGTAAAGAAGACGACATGTGGTTATGGCATCGTAGAGTAGCTCATGTAAATATGAATCTTTTAAACAAACTAGTTTCACAAGATTTAGTAATTGGTCTTCCAAACATGAAATTTGAAAAAGATTCTACTTGTGATTCATGTCAAAAAGGGAAACAAACAAAAGCCTCTTTTAAATCCAAAAATGTTGTTTCAACCACTAGACCTTTACAACTTCTTCACATGGATCTTTTTGGACCATCTCGTGTTGAAAGTCTTGGTGGAAATCTTTATGCTTTTGTAATTGTTGATGACTACTCTAGATTCACATGGACGTTATTTCTTGCTCATAAAAGTGATGCCTTTCATGCTTTTAAAAGTTTTCTTAAACGTGTTCAAAATGAAAAGAACACAACCATCACTTCCATAAGAAGTGATCATGGGGGAGAGTTCAATCACAATCTCTTCGCGGATTTTTGTGACGAACTCGGTATTGAACATACCTTTTCGGCTCCACGTACACCACAACAAAATGGAGTGGTGGAACGTAAAAATTGATGTCTCGAAGAGATGGCTAGAACCATGCTCGATGAGGCTAAGATTTCCAAAAAGTTTTGGGCGGATGCCGTGAGTACCGCAAGCTATGTTTTAAACAGAGCTGTCATAAGACCGATACTCATAAAAACTCCCTATGAACTCTATAAGGGAAGGAAACCAAATCTTTCCCATCTTAGCGTCTTCGGTTGTAAATATTTTATTCACAACAACGGAAAAGATAACTTGGGAAAATTTGACGCGAAATCTGATGAAGGAATTTTTCTTGGTTACTCATCGCGTAGCAAAGCATATAGAGTTTTCAATAATCGAACCAAAACTGTTGAGGAATCTCCCCATGTAGTATTTTGTGAAAATGATACTCGTTTGGCGAGAAAGGATTCTTGTGTTGATCTTACAGATGCATTAAATAAAATCAATCTTCAAGACGAGGTACAAAAGGAGGATCCAAAGGAAGTTCAAGATGAAGTCATGGAAAAACCTTCGGAAGAAGTACCACCACAAGAAGAAGAATCGATGATGCCTAAGGCTTAGAGAACGTCTAAAGACTATCCTCTTGACAAGGTAATTGGCAACATCGAGAAAGGGGTAAGTACACGAAACCTTCTTAAAGACACTGTAGGACATATGGCTTTTGTTTCACAAATAGAACCTAAAACCATTTCTGAAGCAATTGGGGATGAGCATTGGACCTTGGCCATGCAAGAGGAGCTTAACCAATTCAAACATAATGATGTTTGGGAATTGGTGCCAAGACCCGATAATCACACCATAATTGGTACGAAATGGGTTTTTTGGAATAAATTAGATGAAAATGGTATAATCACTAGAAACAAAGCTAGGCTAGTTGCTAAGGGATATAATCAAGAAGAGGGCATTGATTATGAAGAAACCTATGCACCCGTTGCACGCCTAGAAGCCATTCGTTTATTACTTGCTTTTTCATCATCTATGAATTTTAAATTATTTCAAATGGATGTCAAAAGTGCCTTCCTCAATGGGTTATTCAAGAGGAAGTGTATGTTGACCAACCCCCGGGCTTTGAAGATTTTACATCTCCCGACCATGTCTTCAAGCTTAAGAAAGCTTTATATGGTCTTAAACAAGCTCCTCGAGCTTGGTATGAACGTCTAAGTAAATTTCTTTTAGACAATGAATTTGAAAGGGTGAAAGTTGACACTACACTATTTATCAAAAAGAAAAACAATGACATTCTATTAGTTCAAATTTATGTCGATGATATTATTTTTGGTGCTACTAATGATTTTTTATGCGAGGAATTTTCTAAGTTAATGACTACTGAATTCGAAATGTCAATGATGGGAGAGCTAAACTTCTTCTTGGGGCTGCAAGTGAAACAAATGAAAGAGGGAACTTTCATTTGCCAATCCAAATATTGCAAGGAGCTGCTAAATCGTTTTGAAATGAGCAACACCAAAGCAATGGCCACCCCAATGAGTACATCCGACCATCTTGACAAAGATGAGAAAGGTAAGGAAGTAGACACCAAGAAGTATCGAGGTATGATCGGATCTCTTCTCTATCTTACTGCTAGTAGACCGGACATCATGTTTAGCGTATGTTTATGCGCTCGATATCAATCATGTCCGAAGGAGTCGCACCTAACTGCGGTAAAACGGATAATGAAGTATCTTGTTGGAACAATAAATGTGGTACTATGGTATCCCAAAGGTCTTCTTGCCAACTTGTTGGCTATTCCGATTCCGATTTTGCGGGTTGCAAATTGGACCGCAAGAGCACTAGTGGCACTTGCCATTTGCTCGGTAGCTCTCTAGTTTCTTGGTTTAGCAAGAAACAAGTAAGTGTTGCGTTATCCACAACCGAGGCTGAATATGTAGCCGCGGGGAGTTGTTGCGCTCAAATCCTTTGGATGAAACAACAACTCTCAGATTATAGTCTTAGTATTGATCACGTTCCTCTTCGGTGTGACAATACTAGCGCCATAAGCTTGACGAAGAATCCTATTCTTCACTCAAGAACGAAACACATAGAAATTAGACATCACTTTATAAGAGATCACGTTCTCAAGAGCGATGCCGAAATTGAATTTGTTGAAACCAAAAATCAATTGGCCGACATCTTCACAAAGCCTTTAGAGAAAGAGTCTTTTTTTCGCATTCGTAGTGAACTCGGAATTCTTGACTCCACGATGATCTAATTCATGCATTGCATTTTTCTTTGAATAATTACTAACTTGAGCATCGGAGGCGCCTAATTCTTTTTTGCAGGTATTGCCCCAAAGACAGGGGGAATTTGAAGGCACTGGTAACAAATAATCGATTATTGACTCCGCACAATCGATTATTTCTAACATCTCAGTTTGCAGGAATTTGGCAATAATCGATTATCATATATTACTAATCGATTAAGTTGAGATTCAGTGTTACAGGTTTTATAATAATCGATTATTTAGTACTGCATAATCGATTATCTATTACCGTCTCGGCTTTTCGTCACTTCACTGGACTAAAATAATCGATTATCATATTAACCAAAATCAATTATTCCCCGAGCCCGGATCCTCATAATACTTTCTTTCTTCAAATAATCGATTATCTCCTATCGCATAATCGATTACTTCTCTGCCTACAATTCAAAATATTGGCAATAATCGATTATCCAGCCTCCATAATCGATTAGCAACGGTCCGTGCTTTTAATTTTGTTACCGTTTCTGACCGTTTGGCTTATGAAATCTGCAGCTTTTTTGCTCCATAAATGCCTCACTTCTTAAATTCTATAAATAGGTATGTTCATCCTTCAAATTTCTCACTTCACACTTCACTCTTAGCTTCAAACAATCTTCCAAAGTCTTCAAACTCTTGAAACAACTCCTATTTCTTCATACTAATGGCAAGCAAGCACTCTAAACGCTCTCGTTCCGGCAAACAAATTGCCTCCTCTTCCGCCGCTCCTCCACCCGTTTTCAACTATAAAGACGGCTCTTATTTGCGTTTTGACACTCAACCCGAACTTCTTCGATTTATTGAAAAATTTGAGAATCGAGAAATCCTTCCGCCTCGTTTTTCAACTACTCGATATCTTCGAGATAGCGCACCCCCATCAACAGAAAATATTCTTATACAAAGCCAACTCATTGAATTTCTATATCTTCAAACTCCTTACATTCACCCTGCTCTTATCCGTGCCTTCTATTCAAATCTACAGAAGGACGAAGATGGTGACCTTGTTTCTAGCATCAATGGAGTCCCAATTTTTGTAAATGAGGAAAATTTGCAAATCCTCACTAACCTTCCCCGAAATGGTGAAGACATTTCTCTCTACACTAGAGAAGCAGGCGTTTTATTTGATGAACAACTTCTTTTCCACCAAATTGGTATTGGCGACTGTCCGGATAATCGTCGCCCAACTATTACGCACATGCGCCCAGAATATTGTCTAATATTTTATTTCATCACCCGAGTTCTCAAACCCCGAAAATTCAATCATACAACCCTCTCTCATGAGGATTCAAAACTCTTACATGCAATTATCACCGGGGCTCGCATCAATTGGTGCAAGTTCGTCATGACTCATATGTATGATGCAATTGGGGACGATAGGCCACTCCCATATGCCTTTCTCATAATGGCTATTTTTGAAGCCTCCGGTATCGACACCTCCGTCGGTCCACACAAAAAGGCAACAAAGCATTGGGAAATTCAAGAATCTTCATTTCCTAATATTGGTGAAAATCCTCCTCCTCCTCCTACTCAAATACGTCGTCCTCAAGCTCCTACTCTTCAAACCATTTCGGACCAACTTGCTTCCTTGTCAACCTCAGTGGCTCGTATTGATCAAAACGTCACTCGTTTGACTTATGAGCTTCATGGGTACTTTGATCATATCAACTATTCATATGCCCAAATTGTTATTCCGGATGGAGTGTCGGATACCGAGCCGGATATTAATGATGACAATGAATAAAATTTTTTTATGTATCGTTTGAATTATATTCTGTCTATTTCTTGCTTTCTCATGTATGTTTAATATTTCTTTAATGAAATTCATTATTTTTGGTAATGTCAAAAGGGGAAAGAATAAGGGCTATGCTCACTAATTCATATTGGCATAAATTGAGGGGGAACTCATAAATTGAGGGGGAACTTATACTTATCTTATGCATATCCCGATGTTGGTTTGCCATTATCAAAAATGGGGAAATTGTTGAAACACGTTCTCAAGTCGCTAAAACTAAACGTGTGTTCATCTCTGTAGGTTTTGATAAATGACAAGCCGACGCGCATGGAACATCGACATATGCCAAAGTCCAAGAACATGAGAAACAAAGAGCAAGATCAAGAATATCAACAAAGTTATAAATGAGTCACTTTGTAGTGTGATCTTGATCCGACAACTTATTCAAGTCTTGGCTTCTCTCGTAAAATCATTTTCATACATTATTGAGTTAAACCAAAATGATTTTCAAACATTTTCATTTTAGCCAAAATGATTTTCAAACATGCTTTTCAAATCTGGACATACATAATCGATTATGTATTCCTTATAATCAATTATGTTAAGACAGTGTTAACCGAAATTTTCAAGACAGCAATATAATCGATTATGTCTTCCTTATAATCGATTATGTTGACACAGTGTATAACCGGATTTTCAAAACAACGAAATAATCGATTATGTCTCTTCTAATAATCGATTATGTTGAGGCAGTGTATAACCAGATTTTCAAAACAACAAAATAATCGATTATGTCTCTTCTAATAATCGATTATGTTGAGGCAGTGTATAACCGGATTTTTCAAAGCAACGAAATAATCGATTATGTCTTTTAGGTAATCAATTATGTTAAGACCGTTGCCAAAGTATTTTTAAATCGCTGAAATATAATTGATTATACACAAGGCTATAATCGATTATGCTTGCACAGAATCTGTTTTCGATTTTTTAACGCTAACTGATAATCGATTATGTAACTTGCATAATCGATTATTATGCTTAAAATCCGCATATGATTTTTGAAAGATCTGCAGATAATCGATTATGCAGATCATATAATCGATTATGCAAGCACAAAATCAGCAATAGTGATTGGCAATTAAGCAACGGTCTTGGTGACTTTGAGCACTATAAATACACCTCAAGATCACTCTTTTAAGTACAACAACTGATTACATTGTTGCTTAAGCTTACATACTCTCATATCAATCATTTTATATTCATTTTATAGCTTTTTGAGAGCCAAACTCTTGATTAAGTTGTTGTGTTCTTGAGCGTATTGTTTTTACTCATATCTACTCTATAAAGAGAGTCTTGTCTTGAGTGCTAAGTGTTTGTACACACTTGAAGGGATAGTCTAATCCCTTGTTGTAAGAAGGAAAGGTAGTTCCTTGGTTTGAAGTCTTGAGGTGCGGTATCCTCGAGCAGGTTGAAGTCTTGTAGAGTGTATATCTACGAGCAAGTGTAACGGTTTGTTAGGAACCCGTAAGCTTAACGAAGTTAGTGTAAAACTCGAGAGAGTCTCTCGGGGACTGGACTAACCACACGTTGTGGTTAACCAGGATAAACTTGGTGTGTTCTCTCCTTACTTCTTTATTTACCGCACTTATTTTACTCCTACAATTTTAATTCTGCAAATTTACATCGTTTTTTATTATAATGCTATTCACCCCCCCCCCCTAGCGTTAAGCGTATATTCTAACAAATTCTACCATAAACTTGAATAATTAGGCCAAGGAACTTACCTCCAGTAGATTCCCGTCAAAACTCTCTTCAGTTTCTACCCAAACGCTCTTGAGGTGGTGCAAAAATAGAGGAAATGATAAATGGGTCGCGAATGAAATATCCCATTAAAACCCTTCTGATGCCCAGCTCCCCTTCTATGCGAACGCGAGACCCCATCGCGTTCGCGATGCAACAAAATTCTTTGACCATTTAACCCTTTCGCGAACGCGTACCACCTGACGCAAACACGGTCCTTTAGCTTCCAACATTATGCGAAACACGAGCCTTGTGTCGCGTTCGTGAAGAACAAAACACACGGGCCTCAATTTCCTCATACGCGAACGGGAAGCTCCATCGCGAACACACTGAACAAACTGGTCAGGGCCCTAGGACCTTCTACGCGAACTCGACTCTATCATGCGAACAAAAAGGTTCAAGGACCTCAGTCCTACGCGAACGCATAGACCCCCTGCGAACGTGAAGGCCAAGAGTGGCCTGCAACAGCTATTGCATTTTCTGCAGCAAATCCTAAGTCCAAACTTCCCGTTCAACCATCCAAAATCACCTCGAGGCCCCCGGGACCTCAACCAAAAGCACAAACATGACCTATTACCTTACTCAAACTTGCTCGAGCCATTAAAACACTATCGTTAAAATCAAAATCCCCTCATTTCCTCAAATGAAAGCTTAAGTTCTTCAAAATCTTTCGAAATGCATTATCCATCAAAAACCCGACCAAACGATGTCCGAATGACCTGAAAATTTGCACGCATATCCAAAAGCACCCAACGAAGCTACAACAACTCTTGGAATTCCATTTCGACCCTCGGATCAAAATCTCACCTTTCAACCGAAATTTGCCAAAATTTAAACTTCGCCAATTCAAGCCTAATTCAACACCGGACCTCCAAATTCAATTCCCATTGCACTTCTAAGTCATAAATCACACACCAAAGCTAACTGAATCACCGGAAATCAAATCCGAGCCCTCTAACTCAATAGTCAACATTTAGTTGACCTTTTTAACTTAAGACTTCCTTAAATAGACTAAGTGTCTCATTTCTTATCAAAACCATTCCAAATCAATTCTCACACACCACATACTGATAATGAAATATGAAGGAGCAATAAACGGACAAAATAGAGCGGCAACATATGAGACGACGGGTTGGGTCATCACAACTATATTTACTGGCTTTACTGTTTTCTTATAGCCTGTTATGTGCCTTACATGATTTATTACTTCTTAGTCTTTATTTATGATTATTACCTGTTACAACCCCCTTTTTACTATCCCCAGAAGGTTATAAAGGAGTATTTTTCACTTTAAGGACAATCGAAATAGAATTTATTATTAAAAGATTCAGAGTTGCTACTTGGAAGATTTATGGTGTCACAGGTCACCGATTTAATCCCGAATCGAGGAAAAGTTGACTCTGTTTAACAATCCGCGAACCAGAAATCCGAGTAAGACATTTTGTTGACCGGGAGAATGGGTTAGGCATTCCCAGGTTCCGTGGTTCTAGAACGGTCGCTCAACTATTATATTCGGCTTAATTGTCTTATTTTAAATATTTTTTGAACCTATGTGCAAATTTTAGTTTTAACCGCTTTTATTCATTTTTAGAAAAAATTGAAATGTTATTAAAACACGTCTCGAACCACGTCACATAAATGCATCCGTGGCTTTTGACATATTTTAACATCATTGAGATTTGGATTTGGATTTGGGTCACATAAATGTGCACCCGAGTTTAGGAAGGAAAAATTATTAAATAACGCGCCTAAAAGAAACTAACGCATTGTTGACTTTGCGAGGGCCACGGCAATTAGCTAAATGGCTAGCCTCGAGTTCTAAATATTTTAAAGAAAAAAATTAAAAAAGGCCATATATTTGTGATTTTATTTAGCACGACGCACCTTAATTTCATTTTTAAAGGATATTCGAACTAAGATTCAGGGGGCCATATGCTACTTGTTTATCTAACATGGCACACCTCAATTATCTAAATAAGATTGATTGTATCAAGCTTTTAAAGAGACTGCAGGTACTATTAAACTAAAGTGCAAATTTAGGATACTATTCAATGGCCTAGTAAGAGGAGGGTGTCGATACATTATTTGCCACAAAACAAATCCTGAGCCTGGCAACAGGCCCAGTAATTGCTGAAAATCTCCACCTTGAGGCAAAGAGTCATGGAAATACCCAGGGCAGCAAACTCCTTTTTGTCTATCAACAAACTCAACATTCAGACCCATATGAGGCCCAAACTGCGCAAAATACATGTTGAAGATCGAAGACCCCAAAATAGAATTCGAATGGAATCAAATAGACATATGCACCAAAGAATTGTGCCAAATAAATCTGATCATTAACATTCAATAACTCGATATGCAGGGAATATCAAATTGACTTCTAATACCTACTAATTACCGGACTTTCAGAATCAGTAGAATAGGAACTTAAAAAGATCTCATGATTTCACCACATCTCAATTTACATTAGATTTATGGAATTAACAACACCCAATGTTCACTACTGCACTCAATCAATAGACAGTGATCTCAAAGAGCCTCTTAACCATCCACTTTTAGAGTTCCATTAAACATGTGAACATAACAACAAATGTAGTCACCTAAATTTGCGAGAAAAATAACTCAGTGCTGGTTAAAATAAACATACACAAATGAAAACTCTGATTGCAGTCTCCATAATAAACTACAAACGTTCATAATATGTCATTGATTGACATACCAGAACTGAAGCCCAAGTTAACCAACCTATTGAGGGAAATAAAGTAAAACATGGATACATATACTGGTACAACATCTACTTAACTATGTTGAACTTATACTTAAGAAAGTGGAGCTAATTAAAAAGTGGAATTACAACATACTGACCCAAACCAAGCTCAATTACAACAACACAATAAGCTAAGTTATAAAACCCACAAGTATGAAACAGTACAATTAAACTCATAGTAGCATGGTGGAGCACATGTTTGAACTTAAAATTTCATCTTCATTCATCATAGAGCCAGACTTCACACGAGATAGAACAAAAGTGTGTCTGGAATTTGAAAATAAAAAGCAGAAATAAAGTATCAACAACCTATATCAGAAGTCAACAGCAGCAGAACCCAGAAAAATGATTTGAAATGCTTTAGAATTTGACCAACTGAATAGTAAAACCAAGCTGAATCTAACACCAAACAAATAGAAATATACCTACACCAAACCCAGAACAAAATAAAAATTGCAGCAACCCAGAAAATCAACTCCAGACCAGTGGTTTTCAGCATAATTTCAAACAATTAAACCATATTCAAATCATCTTAAACACTTGGGGAATCAAATGTTGTTTCAGCATTTTGAATTTGAAAATCAAGAAGGAAATCAGTGAAAATGCACCTTTTTATATTTTTTTTGTTTTCAACTCTTCAAAAATTCACCCTTGCAAGGCAAGGAAAAGTGCCTTTAAAGGCAAGTAAATAGGGCAAACTTTAGATTTTAGTTTTTACAGTTTATCCCTTTTTGAATTTTCGTTTTTGCTCAGCTAACCTCTAATTATTGACTTGCTACCCAAGTTTTTGTAACTACACTTCTAATATTTCACTAAGGCCCCCACTAGAAGCTTCCCCATTCTGTTATTAAAGGTTCTCTAATCCCAAATACCTAAACTACCCTCCCAGTACCCCTGTTATTACATTAGAAAGCCAACAACCTCTGGGCCAATTGACCCAACTTAATGGGTCTAGACAGACCCAAATTGAATCTATCTTGGGCCCTTTGATTTCCAGGAACCAGACCAACCAAATCAAAATCCACAACTTAAAGAACTGACCGAAATTCCTAGCGAAAGAAAATAAGGAAAACCCCAAAACTAAAACAAAGTGAAATCAACTTCTTAATTTTGTTCACCAAAACTCTAAAACTATGTATAATAAATTTGTCATTAATATAATTAACGCGACTGAAAAATAGAAAAATAAAATGAACACATAATATAATAACAAATGAGACACAGAACCAAGAACAAAAAAAAGTATATTAAAATTAACAAAGAAAAATACAAAGGAGAAGAAGAAACTTGAATTAATACCTATCATTTGGTGAAATAAAATATCCAGAAAATACCCCCGAGCCCTTGACTTTGATTTCTGGCCTACTACTATATTAATCATGTGTTCTTAATAAGAACACATGAGTAAAATAGAGATAGACCCAAATCTTCAACAGGATCAACTCTGAAAACCCTCTTGAGAATTAGGCATTTCTTTGACCAGTGATTGAACAGTTCCGGGGGTGTTCGAGGGTAATAGCTTTTATATTTGGAACGAGGGTGGCTTGGGGTTTGTGGGGTATTAATTACGGAGCAGTTGGGCTGCGGAACCACCGGACACGGCAGAAGTAGCTGCTAGGGTTTTGCATATTCGATCAGTTTGGGAGGGTTTAGAGGAAATCTAATGGTAGATTAAAGATGGGGAGGTGAAGGAGAAGCAGCGGCGTAATTTTGGGGCTTATTGGACGATCGCCGTCGGCGGTTCACGGCGGGGGACGGCGAGGTTAAGTTGGTCTCTTATGAATAGGTGAGAGATGTAGGGGTAGGGGGATTCTGATGGGCGGGGTCCTGTTTGGACACTTACATATCAAACAATCTAAGCTTCCCACATCATCAAACCTCGACGACTGGGATTAATCCTACTTAAAACAATGTCGTTTGGGGTACTAGGGGCTGGATCGGGTTGGAGAACGGGTATGGGCTGGTCTAAGGATAGAATCCTTTTAGGCTTGCACATTTAAAACCAAAATCTGGCCCAAATTATCTTCTCTCTTATTAGTCCCTTTTCTCTTAATTCCCCCTTATTTATTTATTGTTTTATTTTCTTTTTTTCAAAATATAAAAAAATAAAGATAAAAATCTAAAGCTAATCTTTGGACCTAATTAAACAAATTAAATCTAAATAATGATTAACATACTTAATTAAAACAGCTCAACAGAAGAACTACTCAAAAATCAAAGCTAAAATTAGAAGTGCAAATTAAACTATTTTTGTGTTTTTTTATTTTATAAAACGATTTTCTAATTAATAATAAAATGCAAAGTTAAATCCTATATGAAAAATGCAAAATATTTTTATATTTTTATGAATTAAATTCACAGATAAAATGCAAACAATTAACATAAAATTTCACAAAAATCCACAAAATCATAAATACTAAAAGAAATTCTTTTGTTTTGAATTTATGGGAGTAATTCATATGTGGCAAAATTACGTGCTCATAGTTGCCCCTCTTTGCTCGGAAACACAAGAGTTTTCGCGCAAAGATAAGTGAGCGAATACGAGCGACTTTTGCCCGTTTGAATACTCCGTGTAAAGCATTCTTGAAAGATTTAACCGCATCCTGCTTCGGAGGTTATCTACATATCCTTGGCTACAAACAAATTAGGTCAGTGTAGTTCGGCAATGTCTAGTAGCTGGGGCTACCATGAAGCCGTGATTTCGCTGTTGTTGTTGTTTTTGTTGTTGTTGTTGTTGTTGCTGCTACTGCTTAGTAAACCCCCTTATTACACTATGTCACAATAAAAAGAAGCTAGACTAAGCTATAATCTATGAATTACAAAAGTCCTATCTATGTCTTCACACTTGATCTTGTACTTGCTGACTTATGTTTCTTCAGGTGAAATTCCTTTGTTGCTGCCTTGACTTGTAATTTGAGATGGTTTCCCTTTCTCCAGGTGGATGCCTGACTGCTGAACTTTGAATTGTATTCCCTTGCTCTCAAGGTGGGCGCATGACTGCTGAATCTTGAAATGTATTCTTTTGTTCTCCAGGTGGGCTCCTGATTGCTGAACTTAAAATGTATTCCCTTGTTCTCCAGGTGGGCTCCTAATTGCTGAGACTTGAATATATTCCCATGTTCTTCAGGTGGGCTCCTGATTGCTGATCTCGAAATGTATTCCCTTGTTCTCCAGGTGGGCGCCTGATTGCTAACCTTGAAATGCATTCCCTTGTTCTCTAGGTGGGCTCCTGACTGTTGCACCTGAAATATATTTCTTCTTTCTCCAGATGGGCTCCTAATCTCAATAAAATTGACAAACAAAGAAAATTTTATGCCCTAATTTGGTAGCTGGGCGCATCATGTTACCAAATATTACTAAAAATTTGAAAACTAAAACTTGAATTGTACTTCCCTTGTTCAACTAAAACTTGAATTGTACTTCCCTTGTTCTCCAGGTGGGCTCCTGATTGCTGAATTTGAAGTGTATTCCCTTGTTCTACAGGTGGGCTACTCATTGCTGTACTTGAAATGTATTCCCTTGTTATCCACGTGGGCTCATGATTTCAACAAAATAATAAACAAAGAAAATTTTCCGCCCCAGTTTGGTGGCTGGGCGCATCATGTTACCAAATATTACTAAGAATTTGAAAGCTAAAACTTGAATTGCACTTTCCTTGTTCTCCAGGTGGGCTCCTGATTACTGAACTTGAAACGTATTCCCTTGTTCTCTAGGTGGGCTCGTGATTGCTAAACTTGAAATGTATTCTCTTGTTCTCTAGGTGGGCTCCTTGCTTCTGCATTTGAAATGTATTCCCTTGTTCTCCATGTGGGCTCCTGTCTGCTGCACTTGAAATGTATTCCTTGTTCTCCAGGTGGGCGCCTAATTGTTGCACTTGAAATGTATTCCCTTGTTCTGCAGGTGGGCTCCTGATTCATCAAAATAAACAAACAAAAAAAATTTTCCGCCCTAGTTTGGTGGTTGGGCGCATCATATTACAAAATATTACTAATAATCTGAAAGTTAAAACTTGAATTGTACTTCCCTTGTTCTCTAGATGGGCTCCTGATTGCTGAACTTATAACGTATTCCCTTGTTCTCTAAGTGGGCCTGTGATTGCTAAACTTGAAATGTATTCCCTTGTTCTACAGGTGGGCTCCTGACTTCTGCATTTGAAATGTATTCCCTTGTTCTCCAGGTGGGCTCCTGACTTCAACAAAGTAGACAGACAGAGAAAAGTTACTCTCTCAGTTTGGTAGCTGGGCATACATGTGAGTCTTAAACATGAATCATATCACCAAATATTACTAAGGATTTGAAATCTAGATCCCATTATCCAGGAGGGTCCTGACAACTCCTAGTTAAATGATAGTTTTAAATCTAAGTTATATCTTTTACAGGTGTGACTTCCACTAAATCCTGTTATCTAAGAGGGTGTTAAACTACTCCCCATTATCTAGGAGGGTCCTGATAACTCCTAGTTAAATAACAATTTTAACTCTAACTTACATCTTCTTAAGGTATTATTTCTGCTACATTCTGATATCTAACAACAATCTTAAAACTAGGTCCCATTATTAGGGGGGGGGGGGGCTGAAAACTACTAATTAAAACCTCTCCTAAACATGCAAATTTTGAAACACACTTATATTCCTTTTGGGGTACATTTATGCTAAATTATGCTACTCATGATTGTTTGAAATTTAAACTAAGTCCCATTTTCCAGGAGGGTCATGAGAGTTTACGGTCAAACCTATTTTGGTTCTTTCCCATACAGAGAATTTCTACGAAACAAACACAATTTCTTGCCCCTGTTTCAATCAAAAAAAATCTTATTAGTTTAGAATGGTGGTTAGTTGATGGCATTCTTGCTGGGGATGTCTCCATTGCCGTGATTTGCTTTAACTTACTTCCCTGAACTAGCTCTGAACCGCTTGACTTTCTGACTGACTTTCAAACCCCATGACCTTTGAAGACCCGAGTGATCTATACCCATGTTGTCGTTTTCACATCTTTGACCCTTTTGTCTGCACCTTTGCATCTCCCGCAAAATTACCCAGTCATTCCACCGAAACAATCTCCAGTGACTCCTTGTACCCTACTTTATAATGTTATCTTTAGTATGTTATGGCCATACTGTTCTTTGCAATTTTGGAATCTGGTAGTGAGCTTTGAAATCCTTTCTCATTTGCTTTGAACCAGATTGACACTGAAACGTCTTAGAAAATTAAACCTCAAAAGAAATGAAATGCAGTGACTTTGAGAGTTAAGGGTAAGAAGAATCACAAACTGGATGACTGATTAAAGGGAGAAAGAAAGAAAAGAAACTTATCTGAGTGGAACAGCTGGTACCAAAGATCATGACATGCATTTTGGATTAATCGGCCCAATTTGTCCAACCAGTCAAATTTTAGTTGCCATACTATGTTGCCCCAGAATTTCCATGAACTGATTACCTTACCCAAACCTTGACCTTGTTCATCCTGCGGTACCTTGAAATACTTTTACAATAACAGACCTTTCTCATTTATTCACTTATTAACTCACTTTCGCCTCAAGGTACCCGCGGGGGTTTTCACCAATAAGACTCTCTCATTTTAATTTCTCTCAAATCTTGTTGCCTTATGGTGCATGTGAAGGTTTTAACCAATAAGACTCTCTCATTATTATTTCTCTCAGCTCTCGTCGCCTTACAATGCCTGTGAGGTTTTTCACTAATAAGACTCTCTCATTTTCAATTTTTCTTGCTCGTACCAGAGTGTTGTCCTTGATATGAATCACCTCTAACTATTTGACTTGGCATTTCTCGAAGACCAATCAGAAGGTCCTTCTTTGGACCATAACATGGGCTTTTAGACAGCGTTAGAAAGAAAGAATATACTGAGGACATGGCCTTTGATAGGGGAATGTGGAGGTCGAACATTAAAGTTGTAGGTTAGGGGGAAGTTGTGGGTATTTTCACAGCGCACTAGAGTGAGACTAGCTAGTTATGAGGTAATCTTAGGATGTTACTGATCAGCTAGCGTTACAGAGAGTTATCTGTTGGATACTAGTATACCCTTCATCTATTTCGTATTTCTATATTGCTGCTATTTTGATATTTTATGTTATGTTGTGTATTTTATGTTATTTTTAGTATGAGTCTATTGATAGTACTAACATATCGTCTCTTGTTGATGTCTTGAGCCAAGGGTCTTTTGGAAACAGCCTCTTTGCCCTCCGGGGTAGGGGTAATGTCTGCGTACATATTACACTCCCCAAACCCCACTTGTGGGATTGTACTGGATTATTGTTGTTGTTTGTTGTAGAAAGAAGGGGTATAAAAGGCTCAAAAGAATTCAAATGGGTTAAAATTACAACTTTCGGAATCATATCACAACTTCTGCCCCAGTTTCTTGCTTGGGAACTGTTAGATTTTATTTTGATTGGACCGAATCATGAGGCTACCTACTTATCCTTAAAAGGAATCAGGCCGAACGTAGTTCATGTCATAGAAATTACTTTGTTGTTGTGTTTTTCTCTTCTTTCTTTCTTTTCTTTTCTTTTCTTTCTTTTCTCTTTTTGTTGTTTTTGCTGCTTTTTTTCTTCTTTTTTCTTTTTCTTTCTTGTTTTTCTTCTCTCTCTTTCCATTCTTTTCTCTTCTTTTTTCCTTTTACTTGACTTTTGCGCTTGTATTTCTGATCTTTGTTACTGATTTCAAAATAGGGCATGAAAGAAAATAAATAATGCTCAAATGAGGTGACAAATGTTAAAGTGTTTAGATAGTAAAAAAAAATGCCTTCGTCATTCCAATCTTCAAAATATGCCAAGTACAAACAAATACAAATTAACCAAAGAAAATCATACATGGTATCTCTTGACCACATCATAATTGATGGCCATATCCACACACTTGCCTTCTATATCTATTAAATACAAAGCGCCATTTGACAACATTCTATTTATGATGAACGGCCCTTGCCAGTTTGGAGTGAACTTGCCCTTGGCCTCAGCCTGATGTGGAAGGATACTTCTCAACACTTGTTGTCCCACTCAAACTTCCGTGGATGTACCTTCTTTTTATATGCTCTCACCATTTTTAACTGATATAATTGGACATGACACACTGCCTCCAACCTTTTCTCATCGATCAAACTCAACTGTTCTAGGCAGGTTTTGACCCATTCATCATCATCGATCTCAGCCTCCGTGACAATTCGAAGGGATGGAATTTTCACTTCTTCAGGTATCATTGCTTCGGTGCCATACACCAACAAATAAGTTCCCCTACTGAAGTTCGAACAGTGCTGTGGTACCCTAGCAGTGCAAAAGGCAGCTTTTCATGCCACTGTCCAGAACCTCTACCATTTTCCGAAGTATTTTCTTTATATTCTTGTTGGCCGTTTCAACTGCTCCGTTTTCCTTAGGGAGGTACGGGGTAGAATTACGATGTATAATCTTGAACTGCTCACATACCTTTTCATCAAATGACTATCGATATTAGCTCAGTTGTCTGTAATGATCACCTTTGGTATCCCAAACCGACAGATGATGTTCGAGTGCATAAAATCGATAACAGCTTTCTTGGTTACGAAGTTGAACATTTTTACCTCTACCCACTTTGTGAAATAGTTTATGGCCACCAAAATGAACCTGTGCCCATTTGACCTGCTGGCTAAATTAGCCCAAGGACATCCATGCCCACGTAACAAAAGGCCACGGCACAGACATCATGTGCAATTCTGATGGTGGAGAATGAATCAAATCTCCATGTACTTGGAACTGATGACATTTGCGTTCAAAACTGATACAATCCCGCTCCATAGTGAGCCAATAATAACCTGCTCGGAGAATTATTTTGGCCAATATGTACCCGCTCATGTGCAGCCCACAGACTCCAGAATGTACTTCGGTCATAATAGTTGTGGCATGTCTAGCATATATACATCTCAGCAATCCAAGATCTAGAGTTCTTTTGTACAAAACGCCTCTTCTGAAGAAAAACCCATTTTCCAACTGCCTAATTAATCTCTTTTGATCACTTGTGGCTTGTACTAGATATGCCCCTATTCTAATATATTCCATGATATCGTGAAACCAAGGTTCTCCGTCAAGCTCTTCTTCCACTATATTGCAGTAAGCATGCTGATCGCGGACCTGAATTTGCAAAGGGTCCACATAAGCCTTATCTGGATGATGTAACATTAACGCTAAAGTAGCTAAAGCATCAACAACCTCATTATGGATCATTGGAATGTGCCTGAACTCCACCGATTGAAACCATTGACAGAGATCATGCAAGCACTGTCGGTATGGTATGAGCTTTAAATCATGTGTTTCCCACTCTCTCTGAATCTGGTGCACCAGAAAGTCCGAGTCACCCAAGACCAAAACTTCCTGGACACCCATATCTATTGCCATCCTCAAACCTAGAATGCATGCTTCGTACTCCGACATCGTGTCAGTACAATAGAGACAAAGCTAAGCCATAATAGGGTAGTGCTGCCCTGTTTCATAAATAAGTATCGCTCCTATCCCCACACCTTTCATGTTTGCAGCCCCATCAAATAAAAGTTTCCATCCTGGCTTCTCAACTTGTTCCAACTCATCAATATGCATCACCTCTTCATCAAGGAAATAAGTCTTCAAAGTTTCATAATCTTCATCAACTGGATTCTCATCCAAATGATTAGCTAATGTCTGTGCTTTCATCACAGTCCGAGTCACGTAGACAATGTCAAACTCTGTAAGCAAGATCTCCAACATTGCAAGCCTCCCTGTGGGCATAGCTTCTGAAATATATACTTCAAGGGATCCAAGCGAGAGATGAGGTAAGTAGTATAAGAAGGCAAATAATGTTTCAGCTTCAGTGCCATCCAAGTCAGGGCGCAACATGTCCTTTCAAGATGAGTGTACTTAACCTCGCAAGATGTGAAATTCTTGCTGAAACAGTAGATGGTCTGCTCTTTTCTGCCAGTGATACCATGTTGACCCAATATACAGCCAAACAAATTATCCAAAACCATCAAATATAAAAATAAAGATCTCCTTGGTTCTAGCGGGACGAACACAGGTGGGTTTGACAAATACCCCTTTATTTTATCAAAAGCCTCCTGACATTCATCTTTCCATTTGACCGTAGCATCCTTATTTAATAGTTTGAAGATTAGCTCGAAATTTGTCATGAGTTGAGCAATGGACCTGCTAATATAAAATCAATATTCCCAAAAAAACTCATCACCTCAGTCTTGTTCCTTGGAGGTGGAAATTCCTTGATAGCTTTGATTTTTGATGGGTCCAGCTCAATACCTCGGCAGCTGACTATGAATCCCAACAATTTTCCAGATGGTAGTCCAAAAGCGCACTTTGCAGGATTGAGCTTAAGATTGTACATGCAAAGCCTTTGGAAGAACTTCCTCAAATCCCTGACATGGTCAGACTGCTTTCTAGACTTCACGATCACATCATCCATATCCACCTCGATTTCCCTGTGTATCATATCATGGAATATTGTTTTCATTGCCCTCATATAGGTTGCCCCAACATTCTTCAAACCAAATGGAATGACCCCATAGCAGTACATCCCCCATGGCATGATGAATGCCGTCTTTTCTGCATCTTCCTCATCCATTAAAATCTGGTGATACCCTGCATAACAATCCACAAAAGAACCAATCTCATGTTTGGCAAGATTATCAATCAATATATGGATGTTTGGCAGTGGGAAGTTATCCTTGGGACTTGCTTTGGTGAGATCTCGATAATCAACACACACCCTGGTCTTGCCATCCTTCTTTGGCACCAACACGACATTGGCTAGACGAGTGGGATACCACGTGACTCGAATGACTTTTGTCTCGAACTGCTTGGTGACCTCTTCTTTGATCTTTACACTCAAATCAGTTTTAAATTTCCTTAGCTTCTGCTTGATAAGGGGGAATTCTGGGTCAGCGGGTAATTTGTGAATCATCAAGTTAGTTGTTAGACCCGACATGTCATCATAGGACCTTGCAAAAACATCATTATACTTGAACAATGCTTTAATTTTCTCCTCCCTTAGTTGCGGTTCAAGATGGACACTTATTTTAGTTTCCTGGACATTATCTTGGTCTCCTAGATTGATTACTTATGTATCATTCAGGTTAGGTTGGGGTTTTTCTTCGAATTGACTTAATTCTTACTAATCTCCTCAAGGGCCTCATCATCGTCAGACTCTAACACATCACCAGTCTAAATTTCTTGTATTATTATTTCCGAATTAGATTAGGTTTTAAGATTGGGCCGAGGATTCCTCATGCATGTCATGTCATTGATACTAGCATAAAAAGAACTGTACAAGAAAGAAAAGAAAAATAAAATAAAATTATCACAAATGAATAAGAAAAGGAAAATTGCATTATATTGAAATTCAAGGATAACAAGGTTTAATGCATACAAATGGACAGAACATAATATCTGAATTACAACCCTGAAAATAACCCATATAACTAAAAGAAAATCAAAGCACACTACCAAAACTTCCTCTGAATAGGAAGAGGAGTAGCTTACCAATTGTTGATTTTTGCATGGTCCCACAAACTGCACATCCTTGTTGCTCGGACCCTCTCCAGCCTGTACTATGCTAATATCACTGAACAATCTCTCGAGCCCCTTATCCAAATCTCCATCAACATCAATCAATGAATAGGGAACCGTTTCTATTGGGCACTTCTTGGCACTTGGCTTGATAAATGACCTGGACAAATGTGGGATGGGCTTTGGAAGGGTCCACACCCTCTTCTTCATTTTTTGGGCTCGTCTCACATCCGCAGCTGTGGGCTTAAACCACAAACCGAATGTATCCAGATTCTTAGGAAGAAAAACTGGCTGCACAATTCCTTGAAGAGTAGCACCCAAACCCTTGCCCGGTATGAAACCATTCTTCAACATCTCGGATGCCACCATGACAGTCACGGTCATTACTTTCGGAGCCATAATGTTTTTCCCCTCGGGGATCTTCTCAACTGATAATGTGTCAAAGACTTGATACACCCGTGGTTCTTTGTCATCTTCAACTTCGATAAAAGGCACAATGGTATCAGTCAAAGCACACATATTATCTTTACCATGTACCACAATCTCCTGTATGTCCCACTCAAATTTATTCATTTGGTGAAGGTAGATGGCACTGCCTTAGTAGCATGAATCCAAGGTCGCCCCAGTAGAAGATTGTAAGAAACCGCCACATCTAGCACTTGAAATTCCATAGTGAACTCTACTGTACCTATTGTCAACTCCAGTATTATGACACCCGCTGAATCTTTTCCCCCACCGTCAAACCCTCACACACAAATGTTGTTCTTATAAATTCTATCATCGTCGACATTCAGCTTGTTCAGCGTGGATAAAGGACAGATGTTCGCACTAGCCCCATTGTCGACCAGAACTTAGGTAACTACTAAATTTTTGCACTTCACCGTCAGATAAAGGGCCCTGTTATGCTCAGTGCCCTCCACGGGAAACTCATCGTCAGAGAAAGTAACTCTATTCACCTCAAATAATTTATTTGCTATCTTCTCCAATTGATTCACCGAGATCTTTTCAGGGACGTGTGCCTCATTAAATATTTTCATCAGCACCCAACGATGCTCATTTGAATAAATCAGCAACGAGAGCAATGATATCTAGGCATGTGTCTTCTTCAACTGTTCTACAATAGAAAAAACCTGCACTTTCATTTTTCGTAAGAATTCTTTCGCTTCCTCTTTTTTCACAGATTTCTTTCCCAATACTGTGTTATCTTTGGGGATTCTCAATTTTCTTAACTCTTCGGGGACAAGCACCTCCCCCAACGAGTCAGACCATGAGCTTCACAAACTTCTTCAGTAACTTCTTTCCCTTTATATGTCACTATTACTTGTTCATAACTCTACGGAACAACCTTGTTGTTTATTACTGGAAGCCGAGTCACTGGTTTTATGATAACTCTCTTTGTGCAAGTGCCCTTCATGAATACAAGAAGTTTACTTTCTACCCCTGGTACCACCACTTTAGCATTTTCTGGTTTCAATGCAACAATACCCGGCGACCCATTTTCGATTACCTCAACTGGCTTACTATCTGCCCCTTTCAACTGGGTCACTAATTTCTCACTGGTTACCTTTTCCTTTGGACTGGTTTCGTTGGAACGGATCATCATTACCTTATGTGAGGGCTTCTTAGGATCCCCTACTTTATGTATCAACTCAACCATATGGGTCTCATGGTGAGCCGGTAACATATTTTGATTGATATCTGGTGCCTCCGGGCCTGAACCTCGATCCGATGAGTGTCAATAAGCTCTTGAACAACTAATTTTAACTTCTAACACTTCTCCGTGTCATGCCCAGGGGATCTTGAACAATACTCACAACTCACTGAGTGGTCCAGATTTATAGGATGGGGATTTGACATTTTAGGCTTAATTGTATTTAACATGCCCAACTACCGCAACCTGTGGAAAACACTGGTATATGATTCTCCTAGTGGAGTGAAAGTCTTCTGCTACTATAATTTCTTATTTTTGAAGACTTGATTTGGTTGGAAACCTGCTCCAGGGAGATTTCTGTAGGCTCTTTGGGGTGGATAGGTATTTTGTGGATCTGGGTACAAATTTGGTGTAGCCGGCGCGCGCCATTGTGCGTGAGCCGGAAGTTGGGTATAGGTTTGTGCATGATAGAAAAAAAAATGAGGATCTGCATTGGGTAGTAGTGTTGTGGTGGGCTATATAGAGTGTGGGGGTAGTTTTGGTGGTGGGGTCGGGGTTGGTTATAGTAAGGTGATGGGCCTCTAGACCTGAACCACGCTCCAGACTCAACTGTCGCAACC
The DNA here is from genome assembly GCA_034376525.1 of Nicotiana benthamiana. Lineage (NCBI taxonomy): Eukaryota > Viridiplantae > Streptophyta > Magnoliopsida > Solanales > Solanaceae > Nicotiana > Nicotiana benthamiana. The sequence continues at coordinate 9,901,312 of CM067331.1, read as the reverse complement.
TCCTCTTTCTTCTTTTTCCCAAGTACACCGTAGTGCTATTTGAATGGCCTGGGTGGTTGCCTTGATTGTTGAATAACTCATGATCTTGTTGGAATTAAGTCCCTCCTCAACCATGCCTCCCATTTTTACAACATTGTTAAAAGACTTGCCTATCGCTGACACCAAATGACCAAAATAAGTGGGCTCCGAGGCCTGTAAGAAATAGTCAACCATCTCACTCTCTTTCATTAGAGGGTCGACTCTTGCATCTTGCTCCCTCCAACAAAATCCATATTCTTTTAAACTTTCACCAGGATTCTTTTCAATTTTTGTTAACGACAGACAATCATGGACAATTTCAAGATTGTACTGAAAGTGGCAGGCAAATGCTTGGGACAAATCATCCCAGGTGTACCACCTACCATGGTCCTGTCGCGTGTACCACTCCAATGCTAACCCACTTAAACTTTGGCTGAAGTATGCCATCAGTAACTCATCTTTTTCACTCGCTCCTCTTATCTTGATGCAAAACCCTCTCAAGTGTGCTAACGGATCACCATGCACGTCGTACAGATCAAACTTAGGCATCTTGAATCTTGTTGGTAGTTGAACATATGGAACAAACATAAATCCTTATAGGGCACACTTACTTTACCTCCCTCATATCTCTGAACAATTGTTCTAAACTTTTGACCTTTCTGATCATATCCTCGTGTTCGGGATTTTTATGTGGCTTTTCAATTTCTGCCGGGAAATCATGATGAGGGATGTAAGAATATGGCTCTGGCACTTTGAAGGTAGGCCCGAGAGGGTAATACTGGTTGTCATGAGTTTGGAATAGTGGCTCACTAGAAGATCATTGAAATGTGGCAGGTGGAGGTTCCACAAAGACAGGAGTGACTGGTGGGGGAGGGTATGGGACTTGTTTTGGTGGTGGGGCTTAGGAAGTGTGGAAGTGGTGCCATAACACTGTTGGTAGAGGGGAAAGGTTGGAGACGAGTTCACAGTAGGTGGCTCCGGAGGTTGGGCCAATGGTGGGATATAAGCAGGATTGGCGGGATAAACCGGTGGTGGATGCCCCTTTGACAAGGAATGGAACATCTCAACCATTTGCTGTTTTAACTTGTTCATCTCTTCCTTCATTGCAACAACATCCACTTCTTCCACCTATTTTGAGGGGTCAATAATACTTGCCTCCAGTTCTTGGTTGGTTATTTTTGGCTTGTCTTTTGACCGAGTACTGTATGAATGGGTTGGCAGAATGCCAATCAACTAACCACATACCTGAACTCAAATACATCAACAACAACTTTGTCAGTGGTTAGGGCCTTAGCAGATTTGATAACCGCATGTTTGGGGAATGAATGCACCTTAAGTAGTTAACCGTTTCTACTATGCATTTGCCCAACTACTTGCGTCATCCCGGATTTCCTTATTTCCAATTGCAAACTTCTCTTTTTTTTCACTTTTTTTTCGTTCTTTCCTTTGTTTTATTCCCTCTGGTTTTTCCATTGCTCCTTTTGATTTGGTTTCTTATTTTCTCTCTTTTTGTTTTTCTTTTCTTTCTTGTTTTTCCTCTCTTTTATTTTCTTTTTTTCATTTAGTTATGGCCGAATCCTATGGAGATTGCCTACGTATCATGACCACGTATGAATCAGACTAAGTGTAGTTCTTGGAGATAAATGTAAAATAATAAAACATTTTTTGGAATTTCAATTTTTCATAATAAAAACAAACTTTGATTACAAAGACTCGAAAACTAACAAACTTAAACAAGAAACTAACAGACTCTAATGACAGACGAAATACAGACTCAAAAAACAAAACAACGAACATACTCTAATAAAAGAAATACAAACTCAAGAACAGACTGATAGACTTTAATAAAAAGACAATACAGACTCAAGAAATCACAAATACATTAGCGCCTCAATTGCTCCTGGGACCGGCGGGGAATCATTCTGCCTCACCGTAGGCCGACTAGGTAAATCCCCTTGAGGTAGTGGAGATCTTCCATTACCCTGTGAACAAAAATTGTCATAGTGGTGAAGAATATAGATCTAGTCATGTCTTCGCAACTACTGCACTTCATTGCAATGTAATTGGCGATTCTCCTGATTCTCTCTCTTATGACACCTTTCTCTTGGAACAACCGCCTAATCTGCTCAGTTTTAGCTCCCAAAGTTTGTTCTGCTACCTAATTCTGCTCTCGAAGATGTCGCAAATCGCTTTCAAGTTGTGCCATTGTTGCGTAGCAGTGTTCTATTTCACCCTTGAAGTTTTTTGCGTGTCTAATTTTTTTATTCTCCGTGATGATGACCTTTTTCTTTAGCCCTGCTACCTCATTGTCCTACTTTTCTTTCAAATGCTTAACCAGATGTGCTCGTTCTGCCGCATTTTTAGCCAACTATTTTCGAGCCCCGGCTAGTCTTTCTGCTTTGTTCAGATCAAAACAATAGTCATTCACTATCTGCCTCCAATTATCTATAAATTTTTCATCTTTGGCACTTCGGAAAGGGTTTTGTGCCGCTACTTTCATTTTCTGAATTTGGGCTATAAGGGCCTTATTCTCTTTGGCTAGTTTCTTCTTCTTGCCCTCATCTGCGGTAGCCTGTAAACCGTTCTCAAATTGCAGATCCATGACCTGCTTTTCTATATTTCCTATTGTATCCCTGTACTTCTTTTCCTTGGCCAACCAAGCCCATTGCTCTTGCGATGCCTCAATAATTCCTGAATGTGGGTTTTTTTGGCCGGTATTTCACGTTCGGCCCTTGTAGTATTCTTCTTTCTGTACCAAGCAAGATAGGCGGGTGCAGGCTTGTCTCTAGATAGGTCACGTTATCGAGTGTTTGCTGTTAAATACTGACACTCATTCCAAATAGAACGAACTGTTTCTTCATGATATTGACTGTTAGAGCTGACGTCGACCGTATGAACACTAAGATCTTCATCTGGGTGCGTCACTTGGCACCTACCCAACTGTCTCATCACCCGATATGGAGCATAAGGCTGAATGCCTCGAAGACCCATGAGGAGGAAGTAAGGACCGGTGGTAGGCATATACACAATTCCTTCAAAAGGAAGCCAACCCAGTGTCCAATCTATTTGCACCGTAGTGATGTAGCGGAGGCGGAATACTTAGTCTCCAAACCCTTCTAGCAACTTGAACCCTGAAACCCTTATGTCAAACTCTTCAATGCATCTCTTATCTATGGATCTATAGCTCATATGTTGAGGGAGATGACACAAGTTATCAATTAACCACATCTGTAATAGCAAATTGCATCTCTCGAAGAATTCTTCCCTAGCTTTACAAGATGTGAGAGCTTAGTATATCTCAGATACTATCATAGGGGCAAGAGTGCTCTAGGCGTTAGTAATTAGGACCTTGACGACTCCATCCACTCGCAAATAAATATGCCCGTCTTTTCGGGGAAATACCACAAGGCCTAAGAATGCCACTATGAAAGCGAAATGCCTATGCTTGTCCCATTTTGTCTGATTCCTTCTACTACAAACCTCGCTTTCTAGATCGTTGAACACTCCTATATTCCCGTACATCTGATATATAAAACGTAAAGTGAAAGAACCCCATCAACTCTGAGTGCGAGATCCCTTGCTTATCTTCAGCAGATCTATTAATTTTTGAGAATTAACGGCTCTTGGAGCGATCAGACATTTGTGCCTATGACCTTCAGTAATGTTTATATAACCTACTATCTCTTCCAAGGTTGGGGTGATCTCAAAATTCGAGAAGAGAAATAGTTATGGGCTGGGTCGCAAAACATAACAAAAGCCTTTATGATATCACATCTGGGTCTGATCTTTAACAAACCGGTGAGACATGCCAAATGTAGCTTGACCTTATCTTTCTCTGATTCTCCCAGATCCTTGAACCACAAATGCAATTCCAAGGGGATCTTGTTCCTAGCTGTTACTGGCAAGCTTGGGCTCGTGCTCATTCAGCACATTTATTAAGGTGACTAAGCAAAAAGTCCTGATTTACTCTATTTTGACTTAAAATGAAAACTGGCCTGCTTTTTTTTCAGATTTTTTTTATTTATAAGATCAAAACCGCAGCTTTGCAAATACGGCCTTTCAGCATTCACGAGGTAGATTTTAAGGCTATGCCCGCTACTAGCCAAAAATTGGGAAAAAGACCAAAGTTGGCAATTTATGCAAAATCAGCCTTCCGGCGTCCCTTTCGGGAACATTCAGGTATTTTTAACAAAAACGGCATCACCTTACCTATTTACAATAAAATAAATTTTTTGTTCATTTTGTGCTATTTTTGCAAAAATAAGTTGGACCGGAAGGGGTTTGCCTACGTATCCTACACCCTCTGAGAATCAAACTGGCGTAGTTCGGGCAAATAAAACAAACTATTTTTGAAGACAAGACTCACTTTTTTCTTTTCTTTTTTTCATTTCATTGGCAAATAAAACAAACTATTTTTGAAAACATGACTCTTTTTTTTTTCATTTCATTGGCAAATAAAATGAACTATTTTTTAAAAACAAACACATTTTTTCTTTTCTCTTTTTTCTTTTTTTCCAGTTTCTCAAAAATTCAGTAGAGTTTCGACAATATTTTAACATTGGTTTTTCAAAATAGGCGATTAGCTCTCTTAAGCCTCTACACTGCTATTTCTCTGTTATGTTTTTCTTCAAATTTTTTTTAATATTCAAAAGTCGGTCAGCATGCAAGTACGAAGCAAATAAATGCACAAGTAGCAAGTAAGATGCATCAGGATGGTCTTTTTTCATTTTTGGTACACCTGTCCTAGACAGATCCAATCCTTGTGTTGAGCCTCCAAAGTGAAATGCACATGATGCAAGAAAACGTTCCCACTAGGGATCCTATATGAGATCTTGTTATACTAGGTTTAAAACCGGGGTTTATTGTTTTAGACCTGGCTTACCCGAGTGGACAACTCGAGCTGAGGAGGGGGCTGAGTACCCGTAACCAAAAGATCATCTAGCTTTGCAACTTATCCAAGCCTCGTTCTATTTGGGATATCTCACTAACAGAAAGAAGTCATGACCAGTGTGCACTCCTCAGGAGAGAGAAGAGAAGGGCTTTGTAGCAGTTTATATATACAGTTCAGATAATATCAGAGCAGTAAAAAGCAACATTTAACACATTAGGACCAAACATGTAATAAAATCAGACAATAAATAAATCCAAACATAACGATTATTCTAAGCTCAAATTCTTGAACCCTGAACCAAAAGTTCTGGGTTCGATCCCCAGCAGAGTCACCAGAGCTGTCACACCTCCTTTTTACTATCCCCGGAAATGAATAAAGGAGATTTTTCAATTAAAGGACAATCAAAATGAGATTTACTACTAAAATATTTAGAGTCAGCACTTGGGATATTTATGGTGTCCCAAGTCATCGGTTTAATCCGAATCGAGAAAACGTTGACTCTATTAACAGTTCGCGAATCAGAAATCTGAGTAAGAAGTTCTGTTAACCTGGGAGAAGGTGTTAGGCATTCCCGGGTTCCGTGGTTCTAGCACGGTCACTCAACTGTTATAGTCAACTTAATTATATGATATTAACCATTTTTTGAACCTATATGCAAATTTTAGTTTTAAAAGCTTTTATTAATTTTTAGAGAAAATTGCAATCTCCAAAATGAACTCAGTGCTGATTAAAATTTAACATACACAAATATGCATCCCCAAAATGAACTCCAAACGTTCATAATATGTCATTGATTGACGTACAAGAACTGAAGCCCAAGTTAACCAACCAATTGAGGGAAATAAAGTAAAACAAGGATACATATACTGGTATAACATCTACTTAACCATGTTGAGCTTATACTTAAGAAAGTGGAGCTAATTGAAAACTGGAATTACAACATACTTACCCAAACCAAGCTCAATTACAACAACACAATAAGCTAAGTTATAAAACCCACAAGTATGAAATGGTACAATTAAACTCATAGTAGCATGGAGGAGCACATGTTTGAACTTGAAATTTCATCTTCATTCATCATAGAGCCAGATTTCACATGAGATAGAACAAAAGTGTGCCTGGAACTTGAAAATAAAAAGCATAAATGAAGTATCAGCAACCTGTATCAGAAGTCAGCACCAGCAGAACCCAGAAAAATGATTTGAAGTGCTTTAAAATTTGACCAATCGAACAGTAAACCCAAGCTGAATCTAACACCAAATAAAAAGAAATCTAGCTACACCAAACCTAGAACCCAATAAAAAGTGTAGCAACCAAGAAAATCAACTATGAACTAGTGGTTTTCAACACAATATCAAAAAATTAAACCATATTCAAATCATCTTAAACACTTGGGGAATCAAATGTTGTTTCAGCATTTTGAGTTTAAAAATCAAGAAGGAAATCAGTGAAAATGCAGCTTTTTATATTTTTTCGGATTTCAGCTCTTCAAAAATTCTCTCTTTCAAGGCAAGGAAAAGTGCCTTTATTGGCAAGCAAATAGGGAAAACTTCAGATTTTAGTTTTTACACTTTACCATTTTTGAATTTTTATTTTTGCTCAGCTAACCTCTAATTATTGACTTGCTACCCAAGTTTTAGTAACTACACATCTAAAATTCCACTAAGGCCCCCACTAGAAGCTTCCCCATTCTGTTATTAAAGATTCCCTAATCCGAAATACTAAACTATCCTCCCAGTACCCCTGTTATTACTTTAGAAAGCCAATAAACTCTGGGCCAATTGACCCAACTTAATGGGTCAATAGAGACTCAAATTGATCTATCTTGGGCCCTTTGATTTCCAGGAATTAGACCAATTAACTCAAAATCCACAACTTAAAGAACTGACCAATATTTCCAACGAAAGAATATAAGGAAAGCCCCAAAACTAAACCAAAGGGAAATCAGTTACTTGATTTTGTTCACTAAAACTCTAAAACTATGTATACTACATTTGTCATAAATCTAATTAATGTGACAGAAAAACAGAAAAATAAAATGAAAAAATAATATAAGAAAAAATGAGAAACAGAACCAAGAACAAATATATATATATATATATATATATATATATATATATATATATATATATATATATATATATATATATATATATATATTAAAATGAACAAAGAAACTTACAAAGGAGAAGAAGAAACTTGAATTAGTACCGATCATTTGGTGAAAAAGGGATCCAGAAAATACGCTCGAACATTTGACTCTTTGATTTCTGGCCAACTACGACATTAATCACGTGTTCTTAATATGAACACACGAGTAAAATCAAGATAGACCCAAATCTTCAACATGATTGACTCTGAAAACCCTTCTATGAATTAGGCATTTCTTTGATCCGAGATTCGAAGAGCTTAGGGGGTATTCGAGGGCAATGGGTTGGATATTTGGAAAGAGGGTGGCTTGGGGCTTGTGGGGTGTTAATTTGGGAGTGGTTGGGTGGCGGCGCCGCCGGACACAGCAAAGGTGGCTGCTAGGATTTTGCATATTCGAGCAGCTTGGGAGGGTTTTGAGGAAATCTAATGGTAGATTAGAGGCGGGAGGGGAAGGAGAAGCAGCGGTGTAATTTTGGGGCTTATAGGATGCTCACCGCCGGCGTAAGGCGATTTTCAGCAGGCAGTTCACGGCGGGGAACGACGAGGTTAAGTTGGTCTCTGATGAACATGTGAGAGACGGAGGGGTTGGGGGGTTCTGAGGGGCGGGGTCCTGTTTGGACACTTACATATCAAACAATCTAAGCTTCCCAGCCGTTCAATAATCAAACCTCGACGGCTGGGATTAAACCTACTTAAATGACGTCGTTTGGGTACTTGGGAGGGGGGGAGGCTGGACCAGGTTGGGGAACGGATATGGGCTGGTCCAAGGGTGAAATCCATTTGGTCTTGCATATTTAAAACCAAAATCTAGCCCAAATTAACCTTCTCACTTTTTAATTCCTTTTCTCTTAATTTCCCCCTTTTTTATTTATTTCTTTTTTTTCTGTTTCCAAAATAAAAATAAAATAAAGATAAAGATAAAAATCTGAAGCTAATCATAGGACCTAATTAAACTTATTAAATCTAAATAATAGTTAACATACTTAAGTAAAACAACTCAACAGAAAACCTACTCAAAAATCAAAGCTAAAATTAGAAGTGCAAATTAAACTATTTTGTGCTTTTTATATTTTGTAAAATAATTAATTTTTTAATTAATCCTAAAATTCAAAGTTGAATTATATATGCAAAATACAAGATATATTCGTATTTTTATGAATTAAAATGCACAAACAAAATTCAAGCAATTAACATAAAATGCCACAAAATCGTAAATACTGAAAAAATTCTTTTTTTTTTTGAATTTATGAGAGTAATTCGTATTGGGAAAAAATTTACGTGCTCACATTACTCACTGAGTTGGGGTGCTCACTTTAGTCCCTGCACCCCATGTGCAGATTCAGGCGTTGCTGATCCTGCATTTGAGTGTTAAGAACTCTCGGCAGATTTCGGAGTCCACGAGGTAGCTGCTCGGCGTTTGTAGCCCCATGCTTTTTCCCCTTTATCTCATTTGTAGCCCCGTGCTTTTCCCCATTTATCTCATTTCCTTTCCCTTAGTAATGATTCTAGAGTAGATTTGTAGACTCTTCATACTTGTATTAAATTGATATATGCTCATGACTGGTGACACTCTGTTATCGGGCGGTGTTGGGTTTGTTTTCCGCAATTGTAATGTCACTACTTATTTTTTGATTTTATTATGTTAAAGACTTAATACGTATTATCTTAATTGCTTAAAATTGAAATGGTAATGTGTCGGCTGGCCTGGTCGTCACGAGAGGTACCATCACAACCGCGTGCGGGTTTAGGGTCGTGACAAGTTTGTATCAGATCCTAGGCTACCAAGGTCTCACGAGGCATGAGCAGGTTTAGTAGAGTCTCTTGGATCGGTACAGAGATGTCTGTATTTATTCTCGAGAGGATACAGAACATTTAGGAAAACTTCAAATTCTTGAAATTCTTGTCATGCAAATTTGTTGATTCGAGTACTAAACTTCTGTTATTCTATTCTCTCACAGATGGTGAGGACACACGCTACCGGTTAGGATGGACAACCACCAGTACTCCCAGATGTGGACACTGGAGGTCGAGGATGCGGTCGTGGTAGGGGTAGGTGTTAGAATATACGCTTAACGCTAGAGGGGGGGTGAATAGCGTTACAATAAAAAATAGCGTAAACATGCGGAATTTAAAAATTGCAGGAATGAAATAAGTGCGAGAAGTAAATAATAAAGAACGAACGCACCGATGTTATCCTGGTTCACCACAACCCGTGGCTAGTCCAGTCCCCGAGAGACTCTCTCGAGATTTCCACTAATTTCGTTAAGCTTACGGGTGCTTAACAAACCGTTACAAACTGAGAACTTGAGTCACACAAGCCTCAACAACCTTTGCTCGAAGATACAACACTTCAAGACTTCAACCAAAGGAATCACAACGTTCCTTCTTACAATACAAGGGATTAACACTTCCCTTCAAGTGTATAAAAACACTTTGCACTCAAAACAAGACTCTCCTTAAGAGTACATATGAGTAAAATAAATACGCTCAAGAACGCAACAACTTTCGTCAAGAATTTGGCTCTCAAAAACTTATGTAATGAATAGAAAATGATGAATAAGAGAGTATGCAAGCTTTAGCAATAATATGATCAGTTGTTGTGCTTAGAAGACTGATTTGAAGATGTATTTATAGTGTCAAAAGCATGCATAACCGTTGCCTAATTGCCAATTAAGAATTGCTGATTTTGTGCTACGACAATCGATTGTCAAGTTGGCACATTCGATTGTTTTCCAATCGTTCCAAAAATCATTCCCAGATTTTACGCAGCATAATCGATTATCTAAGACGTATAATCGATTACTGGCAACGTTCAAAAAATCATTTCCAGATTTTACGTAAAACAATCGATTATCAGAAATATACAATCGATTACTTGGCAACTTCAAAAAATCATTTCCAGATTTTACGTAAAACAATCGATTATCAGAAATATACAATCGATTACTTGGTAACGTTCAAAAAATCTTTTCCAGATTTTACTTCAAACAATCGATTATTAAACTCCTATAATCGATTATCTGACGGAGTTTGAAAATATTTTGGCAACGGTCATTTACATAATCGATTATGCTATATGCACAATCGATTATTTTTCAGTCTTGAAAAATCTAATATACACTGCCTCAACACAATCGATTGCCATAAGGTTCACAATCGATTATTTTGTATCTTTGAAAAGTCTGATGGACACTGCCTCAACACAATCGATTGTCATAAGGTACACAATCGATTGTCATGCAAATTTCAAACATCTGATGGACACTGCCTCAACACAATCGATTGTCATAAGGTACACAATCGATTGTCTTGCAGCTACCTTAACATAATCGATTATCATAAGTACATAATCGATTATCTTTGTCCAGATTTTAGAGGCATGTTTGAAAATCATTTTGCTAAAATAAATATGCATGATTTAAAATCATTTTGCTCTAAATTAAATATGCATGATTTGATAAAAATGTTTATACGAGAGAAGCCAAGTCTTGAGTTAAATTGTCGGATCAAGATCACAATTAAAGAGTGACTCATGTATAACTTTGTTTACTCTTGATCTTTGTTTGTCTTGTGCTTGAACTTCGTTACGTGACATTTGCGCGCTTGTGCTTGGACCTCGTCATATGTCAATTGCGCATCGTTTGTCATTTATCAAAACCTACAAATATGAACACACGTTTAGTTTAGTGCCTTGAGAACGTGTTTCAACAATTCTCCCCTTTTTGATAATGGCAAACCTTAACCGGGATATGCATATTAGGTAATTCATAATGACGATCCAAGACAAGTATATATATATGCAATTAGTTCCCCCTCAACATATGAATTCCCCCTCAATTTGTGCCAATAAGTATTAAGTGCATAGCCCTTATTCTTCCCCCTTTTGACATTAGCAAAAAAATTGGTAAATAACTTGTTTATTGATTAATCAAAAATTTCAACCTCATAAAAGGGATAATAAAGCAAATAATGTCAACATAATCGATTATTGATACTTGATAATCGATTATATACTAAAGAGAAATCGATTATTCTAAAGAGGAATCGATTATTCTGCACCAGTCTTTATAATTCCCCCTGCTTTTAGGGTGATACCTGCAAAAATACGTTAGACGCCTCCGACGCTCAAGTTAGTAATCATGTGAAAAGGAAAATGCAATGCATGACTTAGATCAACGTGGAGTCAAGAATCCCGAGTTCACTACGAATTCGGAAGAAGGACTCTTTCTCTAAAGGCTTTGTAAAGATGTCGGCCAATTGATGTTTGGTTTCAACAAATTCAATTTCGACATCACCTTTGAGAACGTGATCTCTTATAAAATGATGCCTAATTTCAATGTGTTTTGTTCTTGAATGAAGAACGGGGTTCTTCGTCAAGCATATGGCACTAGTATTATCACATCTAAGAGGGATATGATCGATACTTAGGCCATAGTCCAAGAGTTGTTGTTTCATCCAAAGGATTTGAGCGCGACAACTCCCCGCGGCTACATATTCAGCCTCGGTTGTGGACAACGCAACACTTACTTGTTTCTTGCTAAACCAAGAAACTAGAGAGCTACCGAGCAAATGGCAAGTGCCACTAGTGCTCTTGCAGTCCAATTTGCATCCAGCGAAATCGGAATCGGAATAGCCAACAAGTTGGCATGAAGAACCTTTGGGGTACCATAGACCCACATTTACAGTACCAACAAGATACTTCAATATCCGTTTCACCGCAGTTAGGTGAGACTCCTTAGGACATGATTGATAACGAGCGCATAAGCACACGCTAAACATGATGTCCGGTCTACTAGCAGTAAGATAAAGGAGAGGTCCAATCATACCTCGATACTTCTTGGTGTCGACTTCCTTACCTTTCTCATCATTTTCTAGATGGTCGGATGTGCTCATGGGAGTGGCCATTGCTTTTGCGTTGCTCATTTCAAATCGTTTTAGCAATTCTTTGCAATATTTAGCTTGACAAATGAAGTTTCCTTCTTTCATTTGCTTTACTTGCAGCCCCAAAAAGAAGGTTAGCTCACCCATCATAGACATTTCAAATTCGCTTGTCATTAAATCAGAAAATTCCTTGCACAAAGCATTGTTAGTAGCACCAAAAATAGATTTGAACTAATAAAATATTATTGTTTTTATGCTTAACAAATAGAGTGGTGTCAACTTTCCCCCTAATGAATTCATTTTCCAAAAGAAATTTGCTCAATCGTTCATACCAAGCTCGGGGAGCTTGTTTGAGACCATAAAGCGCCTTTTTAAGTTTGAAAACATGATTGGGAGATTTAAAATCTTCAAAGCCCGGGGGTTGTTCTACATAAACTTCTTCTTGAATAACACCATTTAGAAAAGCACTTTTTACATCCATTTGATATAAATTGAAATTCATAGAAGAGGCAAAAGCAAGCAATAAACGAATAGCTTCTAACCTTGCTACGGGTGCATATGTTTCTTCATAGTCAATTCCCACTTCTTGATTATAGCCTTTTGCTACAAGCCTAGCTTTGTTTCTAGTGATTACATCATTTTCATCTAGTTTGTTTCGAAAAACCCATTTCGTACCAATTATGGTATGATTTTCGGGTCTTGGCACCAAATCCCAAACGTCATTTCGTTTGAATTGGTTAAGCTCCTCTTGCATTGCCAAGGTCCAAAATTCATCCCCAATTGCTTCGGAGATGGTTGAAGGTTCAATTTGAGAAACGAAAGCAGTATGTCCTAAGGTGTTCTTAAGAGTGTTTCGAGTACTTACCTGTTGTTCAATGTCGCCAATTACCTGTTCGAGAGGATGGTCTTTGATTGTCCTCCACGCGTTAGGCAGTTTCGTTTCTTTTTCCATTTGTGGCACTTCCTCCGATAATTGTTCCAAGATTTCATTTTGAATTTCCTTAGGAGTTTCCTCTTGTACTTTGTCTTGAGGACTCATTGAGTCTAAACTACCTGCAAGTTCAAAACCAGAATCCTTTCTCGCCAAGCGAGCATTATTTTCGGAAAACACAATATGAGGGGATTCCTCCACAGTTTCGGTTCTATTGTTGAATACTCTATATGCTTTGCTACGTGAAGAATAACCAATAAAAATTCCTTCATCGGATTTGGCATCAAACTTTCCCAAATTATCTTTACCATTGTTATGAATAAAACATTTACAACAGAATACTCTAAGATGGGAGATATTTGGTTTCCTTCCCTTGTAGAGTTCATAGGGAGTTTTCATGAGTATTGGCCTTATGACTACTCTGTTTAAAACGTAGCATGCGGTACTCACGACATCTGCCCAAAAATGTTTGGGAATCTTAGCCTCATCGAGCATGGTTCTAGCCATCTCTTCGAGACACCTATTTTTCCTTTCCACCACTCCATTTTGTTGTGGTGTGCGTGGAGCAGAGAAGGTGTGCTCGATACCGAGTCCGTCACAAAAATCCGTGAAGAGATTGTGATCGAACTCTCCCCCATGATCACTTCTTATTGAAGTGACGGTTGTGTCCTTTTCATTTTGAACACGTTTAAGAAAACATTTAAAATTATGAAAAGCTTCACTTTTATGAGCAAGAAATAGTGTCCATGTAAATCTAGAATAATCATCAACAATAACAAGAGCATAACGATTTCTACCAAGACTTTCAATGCGAGATGGTCCAAAAAGGTCCATGTAAAGAAGTTGCAATGGTCTAGTAGTTGAAACAATATTTTTCGATTTAAAAGATGCTTTTGTTTGCTTCCCTTTTTGACAAGAATCGCAAATGGAGTCTTTTTCAAATTTCAAGTTTGGAAGATCAATAACTAAATTTTGTGAAACCAATTTGTTTAAAAGATGCATGTTGATGTGAGCTACTCTACGATGCCATAACCACATATCATCTTCTTTGCTCATAAGACAATTCACATACTCAGATGAAGAATTTTCGAGATCAACCATATAGATGTTATCCATTCTAAAACCACGAAGGATAATTTTAAAATCGCTATGGCGAAAAACTAAGCATTCATCCGAATCAAATAAAACAAGATTTCCCTTGTCACATAATTGACTTATGCTCAAGAGATTATGTTTTATACCTTTAACTAGCAATATATGCTTAATGGAAGAAGGTTCATCCTTACCGACCGATCCAATGCCGATAATTTTTCCTTTGTTGTTATCTCCAAAAATAACGCTTCCTCCTTCCTTGTGTTCTAGTTGAAGGAACTTGGATTCGTCTCCGGTCATGTGTTTGGAGCATCCACTATCAAGGTACCAAAGTACACTTGATCCCTTCAAACATACCTACAAGACAAATTAATGAGTCTTTGGTACCCAAGCTGTTTTGGGTCCTTGAGAGTTAGGTGTAACATGCTGTTGTGCTTGACATGCAGTTAAGTGTCTATGTCTAGTGAAGCAAGAAGGAGCAATATGTCCAATTCGATTGCAATAGTGACAAATGACATTAGGATTATGCATTCGTCTAGGTTGATAGTAGTTGGACGGACGAAAATTGTTTACTCTATTTTCGACAATATGACTATTGCGCATTTCATGAAAATCATTTCTCCTACTATTTGTTCTAGGATATGCAGCATTTCTAGAATAGTTATTTCTAGGTTGAAAGCCATTTCTAGGTGTCCTAAAATGTTCAACGTTTCTTCTAGTGTTTGGTCTAGGATATGCATCATTTCTAGAATAGTTATTTCTAGGTTGAAGGCCATTTCTAGGTGTCCTAAAATGTTCAAAGTTTCTTCTAGTGTTTGGTCTAGCATGCATGTTGATTCTAGGATTGTTATCTCTAGGATGACCATTTGTTTTATTTGTCCTAGGTTGAGCCTTAGGTGGTTGGGTTTTGGCTTCAACTTTTTCTTTAGGCTCGTTTTTAAAACATATCCCATGTTTGGTCGATTTCAAATTAACAAGAACTTCATTCAAATTTTTATGAGAAGAATTGAACTTATCTAAGGTGCCCTTAAGTCTTTCTACCTCAAATTTTAGATGCATGAAAGAAGTACAATTTTTACTAGAACTCTTGGGTTTGTCGGCGCTTCTTTTGCCGAAAAACTTGTTTTCTTCTTTCAACTTCTCATTTTCCAAAATCAGTTTTTCCAAATCCTTTTCTTTCAAAGAGAGTTGTTTTTCAAAATCTTTTTCTTTCAAAGAAGCATTTTCCTTAATGTTCTTAACAGTTTTGGAAGCTTTAATGAATTCACTATACAATTCATCAAAGGTATTTTGCATTTCCTCAAGAGAGTAGAAGTTTTTGGAAGAAATTTGACATACCTCTTCTTGATTGTTTTCGTGAGCCATGAGACAAAGATTTGCGGTTTCGTCTTCTTCTTCCTCACTCGACTCGTCTCCGGAGTCGCCTCCCCAAGATATGTATGCTCGTTGTTTCTTGAAGGGTTTCTTCTCCTTTTTGACATTTGGGCAATTTGATTTAATGTGCCCGATTTCTCCGCACCCATAGCACTTTACTTGATCTCCTTGTTGTTTGCCTTTTCGTTCATACTCTTTTCGCATGAACTTTTGAAATCTCTTAATAACGAGTCCGAACTCGTTATCTCCGTCCTCGTTATTTTGAGGTTGGCTTGTGCTTGCCTTGAGGGCGATTCTTTGTTTCCTTTGATCATCAACAAGAGGGTTAAGTATAGTAGATTCATAAGTTTTAAGATTACCTCTTAATCCGTCGATGGTGACATTTGAAACGCCAATAGACTATTGAATCGCGTCGGCCTTAGAGCGCCATTCCGGAGTGAGACTTCGGAGAATTTTTCGGACAAGTTCCTTATCCGTGAAGGTCTTCTTAAGAGCATGTAAGTCATTAACGATTTTTTAAAATCGTTCGAACATGTCATCGACCCTTTCGCCTTCCTTCATGTGAAACAGTTCATATGCATGGGTTAGAAAATCAACTTTAGCCTCTCTTACCTGGTCCGTACCTTCGTACGTGATTTCCAGCTTATCCCACATTTGCTTCGCCGTTGTGCAACACGATATTTTTCTGTAATCATCAGCGTTTACAGCACAATATAATAAGTTGATGGCTTTAGCATTGTTCTGCACTTTTCGGATATCATCCGCATCGTATTCATCTTCGGATTTTGGAACCCATTCATTTTCAACCTTTTTGGTTGGAATTTGTTCTCCTTTCATTATAACCTTCCACAGATGAAAATTATTCGATTGCATGAATATTCTCATCCTCTCCTTCCAGTACGTATAGTTTGTGCCATCGAATAGTGGTGGTCGGGTGGAGCGTTGTCCTTCACCTATTCCTGCAAAAGAATCACGAGTAGAAGCCATGGATTGTTTCTCTCAAGTGGTTAAGTTTTTCAGAGAGTTGGGCTCTGATACCAATTGTTAGAATATACGCTTAACGCTAGAGAGGGTGAATAGCGTTATAATAAAAAATAGCGTAAACTTTCGGAATATAAAATTTGCAGGAATGAAATAAGTGCGATAAGTAAATAATAAAGAACGAACGCACCGATGTTATCCTGGTTCACCACAACCCGTGGCTAGTCCAGTCCCCGAGAGACTCTCTCGAGATTTCCACTAATTTCGTTAAGCTTACGGGTGCTTAACAAACCATTACAAACTGAGAACTTGAGTCACACAAGCCTCAACAACCTTTGCTCGAAGATACAACACTTCAAGACTTCAACCAAAGGAATCACAACGTTCCTTCTTACAATACAAGGGATTAACACTTCCCTTCAAGTGTATAAAAACACTTTGCACTCAAAACAAGACTCTCCTTAAGAGTAGATATGAGTAAAATAAATACGCTCAAGAACGCAACAACTTTCGCCAAGAATTTGGCTCTCAAAAACTTATGTAATGAATAGAAAATGATGAATAAGAGAGTATGCAAGCTTTAGCAATAATATGATCAGTTGTTGTGCTTAGAAGACTGATTTGAAGATGTATTTATAGTGTCAAAAGCATGCATAACCGTTGCCTAATTGCCAATTAAGAATTGCTGATTTTGTGCTACGACAATCGACTGTCAAGTTGGCACAATCGATTGTTTTCCAATCGTTCCAAAAATCATTCCCAGATTTTACGCAGCATAATCGATTATCTAAGACGTATAATCGATTACTGGCAACGTTCAAAAAATCATTTCCAGATTTTACGTAAAACAATCGATTATCAGAAATATACAATCGATTACTTGGCAACGTTCAAAAAATCATTTCCAGATTTTACGTAAAACAATCGATTATCAGAAATATACAATCGATTACTTGGCAACGTTCAAAAAATCTTTTCCAGATTTTACTTCAAACAATCGATTATTAAAATCCTATAATCGATTATCTGACGGAGTTTGAAAATATTTTGGCAACGGTCATTTATGCTATATGGACAATCGATTATTTTTCAGTCTTGAAAAATCTAATAGACACTGCCTCAACACAATCGATTGCCATAAGGTTCACAATCGATTATTTTGTATCTTTGAAAAGTCTGATAGACACTGCCTCAACACAATCGATTGTCATAAGGTACACAATCGATTGTCATTCAAATTTCAAACATCTGATGGACACTGCCTCAACACAATCGATTTTCATAAGGTACACAATCGATTGTCTTGCAGCTACCTTAACATAATCGATTTTCATTAGTACATAATCGATTATCTTTGTCCAGATTTTAGAGGCATGTTTAAAAATCATTTTGCTAAAATAAATATGCATGATTTAAATCATTTTGCTCTAAATTAAATATGCCTGATTTGATAAAAAAAATTTTACGAGAGAAGCCAAGTCTTGAGTTAAATTGTCGGATCAAGATCACAATTAAAGAGCGACTCATGTATAACTTTGTTAACTCTTGATCTTTGTTTGTCTTGTGCTTGAACTTCGTTACGTGACATTTGCGCGCTTGTGCTTGGACCTCGTCATATGTCAATTGTGCATCGTTTGTCATTTATCAAAACCTACAAATATGAACACACGTTTAGTTTAATGCCTTGAGAACGTGTTTCAACAGTAGGGGTGTGGCCTGCACAACAGCTAGGGCGGCATTGATAGATCCATCAGCCGCCCTTGTTCACAATCAGGTCGAGTTGTAGACGCTCAAATAGCACTACCTCAGGCACCAGTTGTGCCCATTGTGACTGCGGGTCTTCAGGAGGCCTTGGCTCAGATTCTATCAGTTTTATCTACCCTAGCTGAGGCAGGCTCAATTACTACAGATGTAGCTACTTCTGAGGCCAAGGGACACATTCAGTCACCCACTGCTTGCACACCTGAGCAGGTCATGCAGGAACTTCAGACTTCGGGGGCGTATCCAGCCCAGCCAATCGCAACTGCTCAGGGCTATGTAGTTCCTGCCATGCCAGAGGACGAGCAATGTAGGTTGGAGAGGCTTGGTAGACTTCAGCCTCCGACCTTCAGTGGTGGAGAGGGTGAGTATGCATATGATTTCTTGGATAAGTGTTAGATGATGCTTCATACATCGGGTATTATGGAGACTAGCGTAGTATTTTTCACTACTTATCAGTTTTTTGGAGATGCCTTCACTTGGTGGGAGGCTTTTGAGAGGCGTAGGCCTGTTGGTGAATCACACTTTACCTGGCAGCAGTTCTCCATTCTCTTCTTGGAGAAGTATGTGCCGCAGTCTCACAAAAAGAAGCTACACAGGTAGTTTGAGTGGTTGCATCATGGAGAGATGACTGTGACGCAGTATGAAATTAGGTTTTCTAAGTTAACTCGTCATGCAATTTGGTTAGTTCTGATAGATAGAGAGAGGATTAAGAGGTTTGTTGATGGCCTCACTTATCATCTTTATATTCTCATGACCAGGGAAAGGGTGGCTGGTGCTACTTTTAAGGGGGTTATAGACATTGCTCGTGAGATTGAGTCTGTAAGTCATTATGAGTGAGAGGAGAGGGAGGCCAAAAGGCCTCGAGAATCTGGTAGCTATAGTGGTAATCCATCGAGAGGTCAGTTTTAGCATGGCAGAGGCCGTCCCTTCGAGCATGGTCAGCCAGCTCCCCCAGGTTATCATGGGGCGTCATCGAGTCATGGTTCTCACAGTTCTCATCAGGGTCAATCATCGCTTAGTGCCCTTCCATCTTAGAGTTCGTCCCTTGCTAGATCAGTTCAGGCTCTTATATGTTAGGTACATCTTCTAGTCACTCCGGTGTGAGGGGTTCCCTTCAATCCCATTCTATAGCACCTAGGAGTTGTTATGAGTGTGGAGAGATGGGTCATATGTGGAGGTAGTGTCCTCGTCGGCTTGCGAGTTTATCTTAGCAATGGAGTCAGCCATCCACTTCAGCGCCAATTACTTCCCCACTACCCACCCAGCTAGCTAGGAGTAGAGGTCAGTCATCTAGGGGCCACCATCGAGGGGGAGGTCGATCAGGTAGCAATCAGGACCATTTTTATGCGCTTCCAGCTATACTCGATGTTATTGCTTCTGATACTATTATTACAAGTATTGTTTTAGTCTGCCACAGAGATGCATCTGTATTATTTGATCCGGTTTCTTATGTGTTATCATACCTTGCTCGTTATTTGGGTACGTACCAGGAGTCTCTTGCTTCACATGTTCATGTATCTATCCCGGTAGGCGATACTGTTATTGTAGACCGTGTCTACTGGTCATGTGTGGTGACTATTGGGGGTCTAGATACCTGAGTGGATCTTTTATTTTTATGTATGGTGGATTCCAATGTCATTTTGGGCATGGATTGACTATCTTCGTATCGTGCTATTCTGGACTATCATACCAAGACATTCACATTGGCTATACCGGATGTGCCACAGATTGAGTGGAGAGGCTTGACTGATTATGTTCCTAGTAGGGTAATCTCATTCTTGAAGGCCCATCATATAGTTGGGAAGGGTTGTCTGTCATATTTAGCCTTTGTGAGTGATGTCGGTGCAGAGACTCCCAATATTGATTATGTTCCAGGTGTGAGGTATTTTCCCGATGTGTTTCCAAGAAAAGATGTCGAGCATGCCACCAGACATGGATATTGACTTTGGTATTGACCTGGTTCCGGACACTCAAACCATTTCTATTCCATCGTATCATATGGCACCAGTGGAGTTGAAGGAGTTAAAAGAGCAACTTCAGGAAATCCTTGATAAGGGGTTCATTCGACTTAGTATGTCACCTTGGAGTGCGGTGGTTCTATTTTTGAAGAAGAAGGATGGCACTATGAGCAAGTGCATTGATTATAGGCAATTGGACAAAGTAACAATCAAGAACAAGTATCCCTTTCCTCGCATTAATGATTTATTTGACCAGCTTTAGGGAGCGAAAGTGTTCTCCAAGATTGATCTCCATTCAGGTTATTACCAGTTGAAGATCGGAGAATCAGATATTCATAAGACACCTTTTAGGCCCAGATATGGTCATTATGAGTTCTTGGTAATGTCTTTTGGACTAACCAATGCCCCAGCAGTGTTCATGCATTTGATGGACAGTATGTTCCGACCTTATCTCGACTCGTTTGTCATAGTCTTCATTGATGATATTCTGGTTTATTCACATAGCTAGGAGGAGCACGCGGAGTATTTGAGAGTTGTGTTGCAAAGATTGAGGGAGGAGAAGCTTTATGCAAAGTTCTCTAAGTGAGAGTTTTGGCTCAGTTCAGTGTCTTTCTTGCGACATGTGGTGTCCATCGAGGGTTGTTCACGCTCAACCGAGTCTTGCAAAAGACTATGCGGGCATTGCAAACCTCAGAGAATTATCCTATTAATCACCCTTGTAAGATTTACTCAATTCACACAATCACTTTCCCAAACTTTTTGACTCACAGTGGTTGATTTTTCTAACAACTAAAGATTGAAGGTAAAAACTGGAAATTAATTGAACTTGATTTGTAAACAGTTGGAATAAGGTCTAAGGCAATGGTTTCCCCCGTTGTTGATTTCCTTGGTTGTATAAATCTTATAACTACGATTTGGTTATCTCTATCAATCATGAACACTCAAGCTATCATAGGTATTTCTCAAGTAACTATGACAATCTACTAGACTCACTCTCTCAAGTTACGCTAGCTACTTCCACAATATAGTTCACTTAGATTGCATCCAAAGTATCGTTATCTCTAAACCAATGTCTAAACCCTCGGCTATGACTCTCGTCTATACTCAGGAGTAATGTTGTTCGTACAATAACCTAAATATGCACTCTCTTTCAAGTAGATACATACTAGATAGGAACGGATAATTGAGGGCCCTTTTCAACTAACCACAATCAAAACACGTATGAAAAATAGAGATTAACAACCAAACCAAATTATATTAATCAAACAACCAAGTTATCCCCAACGGGTTCCACCAAAATCTTAGATTAAGGTATTTAGCTACTCATAACAATGGGGGAACAAACTAAATTAATAATCATCACAAATACCAATAAAAATCAAAAGAAAAGAAGAATTATGGTTTGTGTATTCTCTCACAATTGTTTTTCCTTAAAAGAACTCTAAAAACTGAATACATGCCTCAAAGAGGCGAAACCTAGTGACTAAAATAGGTTTTTAGGCTAAAATTCACACTTGGACAACTCTATCCTTGAAGCTTTACATGCATATCGTGATTCTGCAGCGATCGCACTAGAACCGCGGCCAATCGACCCCTCTGAATCTCATGTTGTCCGCGACAGTCATTCACCGCATTTCTGCCGCAGTCGCGGTAGAACTCCAACAGTACCCATATTCTTAGTCTTCAGCCTTTTCCTGCGTGGGTCACTTGGGATTTTTCACAATTGGCCTCTTTTTCTTCATTTTTGACTCCAAAAGTACTCCCTAGCCTTCCCTAGTCATATATAACCCGCAAATCATGAAAAGCATTAATAAGAACATTTTGTTATCACTTTCATTACCAAAACATTGCAAGAAGGTGGTTATTTAGGGCCTGAAAATAGTTAAATTCACCTATTATCAAGGGTATTCAGGTAGATCCGAAGAAGATATAGGTGGTTTATAGTTGGCTAGACCATCCTTAGCCATAGAGATTCACAACTTTCTTGGTTTGTCGGGCTATTACTGCCAGTTTGTTCGGGGATTCTCATCTATTGCATCGCCCTTGAACAAGTTGACTTAGAAGGGTGATTCATTTGAATAGTCGGATGAGCGTGAGTAGAGCTTTCAGAAGCTCAAGACGGCCTTGACCACAACTTCAGTGTTAGTTTTTCCATCAGCCTTTGGTTTATATACTGTGTATTGTGATGCTTCGAGAGTTGGTATTGGGTGTGTACTGATGTAGGAGGGTAGAATTAATGCTTATGCTTCTCGTCAGTTGAATCCCCAAGAGAAGAACTACATTGTTCACATTTGGATTGGCTGCTATTGTTCACGCGTTGAAGATTTGGAGGCATTATATGTATGGTGTGTCTTGTGAGGTATTTACTGATAATCGTAGCCTTCACCACTTGTTCAAGTAGAAGGATCTTAATTTGAGGCGACAGAGGTGGTTGTAGTTGCTAAAGGATTATGATATTACAATACTTTACCATCCGGAAAAGTCCAATATGGTGGCCGATGCTTTGAGCCGAAAGGTGGTGATTATGGGGAGTTTTTCGTATATTCTA
Organism: Nicotiana benthamiana; assembly: GCA_034376525.1. Classification (NCBI taxonomy): domain Eukaryota; kingdom Viridiplantae; phylum Streptophyta; class Magnoliopsida; order Solanales; family Solanaceae; genus Nicotiana; species Nicotiana benthamiana. The sequence goes on along the minus strand of CM067331.1, from coordinate 9,878,726 downwards.
GTTGGGGAGATACCTCTTGCGTTTGATGTTCATGCATTGGCCAATCGGTTCGTGAGGTTAGATATTTCGGAGCCCGATTGAGTATTGACTTGTGTGGTTTCTCGGTCTTCCTTATATGATCGCATCAGAGAGCGCCAGTATGATGATCCACATTTGCTTGTCCTTAGGCACATAGTTAAGCACGATGATGCCGGAGATGTTCCATTGGTGATGATGGGGTGTTGAGGATGCAGGGCTGGATATGTGTGCCCAATGTAGATGGGCTTCGGGAGTTGATTTTGGAGGAGGCCCATAGCTCGCGGTATTCCATTCATCCGGGTGCTACAAAGATGTATTAGGATTTGAGGCAGCATTATTGGTGGAGGATAATGAAGAAAGATATTGTGGGATTTGTAGCTCGGTGTCTCAATTGTCAGCAGGTGATGTGTGAGCATTAGAGACCGGGTGGCTTGCTTCAGCAGATGTATATTCTAGAGTGGAAGTGGGAGCGGATCACTATAGACTTTAGTTGGACTTCCACAGACTTTGAAGAAGTTCAATGCTATTTGGGTGATTGTGGATTCGCTGACCAAGTCCGTGCACTTCATTCCTGTGTGTACTACTTATCTTCAGAGCGATTGGCGGATATCTATATTTGGAACATCATTTGTTTGCATAGTGTTCCAGTTTCCATCATTTTAGATAGGGGCACTCAGTTTACTTTACAATTTTGGTGGTCGACACAGCGGGAGTTGGGTACTCAGGTTGAGTTGAGCATAAATTTTCACCCACAGACGGACAGGCAGTCCGAGCATACTATTTAGATATTGGAGGACTTGTTCCGTGCTTCTGTTATTGATTTCGGGGGGCCATAGGATCGGTTTCTACCGCTTGCAGAGTTTGCTTATAACAACAACTACCAGTCAAGTATTCAGATGGCTCCATTTAAGGCTTTGTATGGGAGGAGGTGTAGATCTCTAGTTGGTTGGTTCGAGCAAGGTAAGGCTAGGCTATTGGGGACAGACTTGGTGTATAAAAGGTGAAGGTAATTCAGGAATTGCTTCGTACAATGCAGTCGAGGCAAAAGAGTTATTCTAATAGGAAGGTTCGGAATGTATCCTACATGGTTGGTGAGAATGTTCATATAAACATTTCGCTAGGGTATTATGAGATTAGGGAAGAATGGTAAATTGAGTCCTCGGTTCGTTGGGCCTTTTGAGGTTCTTCGGAGGATTGGGGAGGTGGCTTATGAGCTTGCTTTGCTACCCAACTTGTTGAGTGTGCATCTAGTATTTCATGTTTCTATGCTCCAGAAGTATATTGGGGATCCGTATCATGTTCTGGATTTCAACACGGTTCAGTTGGATGGTGATGTGACTTATGATGTGGAGCTAGCAGTTATTTTGGAGCATCAGGTTCAAAAGTTGAGATCAAATGATATAGCTTCAATGAAAGTGTAGTGGAGAGTTCGACCCATAGAGAAGGATACCTGGGAGACCGAGCGGGAGATGTGGAGCACATATCTTCACTTGTTTGAAGCTTCAGGTATATTTCTTGACTCGTTCGAGGATGAACGTTTGTTTAAGAGGGGGAGGTTGTAGCGACCCGTCCACTCATCTCATGAATTATGCTCCGTTTCCCCTATTTATGCTTCTTATTGCTTTGGTTATCGGTTCTATGTGTGATCGGGTTGGTTGGCTCGGGTTCGAAAAGGTTTTGAGAATGTTTGAGACACTTAGTCTCTTTTGAGGAAGATTAAGTTGGAAAAATTAACCGATGTTGACTTATGTGTTAGAGGGTCTGGATGTAATCTCTGATGGTTCGGATAGCTTCGGGAGGTGATTTGGGACTTATGAGCATGATCAAAATGTGTTTTGGAGGTCCAGAGGAGATTTAGGCCTGAATTGGCGAAATTGGATTTTTGGCGTTTTTGGATTGATAGTGATATTTTAATATGGGGGTCGGAATGGAATTCTGAGAGTTTTAGTAGCTCCGTTGTGTCATTTGGGATGATTGTGAAAAATTTCAGGTTATTTAGACGTGGTTTAGTTAGGTTTTTTATCAAAACCAAAATTTGGAAGATTTTGGAATCTTAGGCTTGAATTTGATGTGATTTTGATATTTTAATGTTGTTTTCAGCGTTTCAAAGGTTGGAACGAGTTTGAATAAGGATATTGGATATGTTTCTGCTTTTGGTTGAGGACCCGGGGGCCTCTGGGTGATTTTGGATGGTTGACGGATAGTTTGGAGTTTTTGGTGATGCTGCAGATTTTCTGCTTCTGTTGTTTCCGTACCTATGGATTTGGGACCGCATGTGTGATGCCGCAGATGCGAAGAAGAAGGCCACATAAGCAGAAAGTGCTTGGGAAGGCTGGAGCCATAGAAGCAGTTGAGGAGCCGCACGTGCGATGGCGTAGGTGAGGGTAAGGTGTCCCAGAAGCGAAAAGTGGATGTTTATGTGGATTTGCACATAAGTGCACCTCGGACTGCAGGTGCGGATCCGCATGTGCGAGTTTGGGCGCAGAAGCGGTTTAACTGGGGCAGAACATATAAATTGTTTCCTTCACGATGTTTGAGCTATTCCACCATTTCTAAATCAGGTTTTGGAGCTTTTTGGGCGATTTGATGAAGGCTTTCAAGGGGATTTCATTGAGGTAAGGATTTTGGACCTAAAACTCGTTCCTATGGTATTATTTCATAGATTAGGCTATAATTAATGGAATTTATGGGTTAAAATTGGGGAACTAGGGGTTGGTATTGGAGACCTAGACTTGAGGATTTGAGGGACCATTTATGGTCGTATTTTGGTACTTTTGACATGTGTAAACTCGTGGAAAGATAAGAAATTCATTGATGTGAACTTTATCGAATTCCGAGACGTGGGCCTAGGGGTGTGCAGTCGATTTACCGATTCGATTTTGACCCTTATCGATAATTACTTATCGATTATCGATTTGTACATATGCTTATCGTTATCGTTTCAATAAGGTTTCGATTTTTTCGATTTCGATTTATCGATTTTGGGGGCTTATCGATTCGGTTATCGATTACACCAATAAGAAAATTTGTGGGATTCCACGAAAAGTATATCGCTATAAACGCGCCTAATTTATATGGACAAATAGAAGCTAAAATAAGACGAACACCATTTATAACATAAAAATTGTATCAACAAGCACATGCAACAAAACTAAAGTAAGGGATCAAATGTATGCCACCAACACTCCAACAGTATAAAAAAATAAAACAAAACAAAATACATCATCACGGCTAATTTTGTTTTCCATTAATTTGAACTTCATTCCCTTGATCTTTATCATTCCTTAAATGTGGTAGAGGAAATAGTAGGGTAAGGGACTTAGGGTAAAGGAAAGGGTATAGATTACGAAAAATGATATTGTATAGCCGCTTTCAAAATAGTAGCGGATATATACATTTTGTATGTTATATTAATCTACACAAATAGGTAATTACTTATTTTACAAATGTCTACAGTCTAGGGGTGTGCATTCGATTTATCGATTCGATTTTGACCCTTATCGATAATTACTTATCGACTATCGATTTGTACATATGCTTATCGTTATCGTTTCAATAAGGTTTCGATTTTTTCGATTTTGATTTTTTCGATTTCGATAACAAATAATCGATTCGATTTATCGATAAACCGATTCGAATGCACACCCCTACGTGGGCCCGAGGGTCGGATTTTGGTAATTTTTGAATTTATGTTGTAAATTGATTATTTTCGCTTGGACTTTGTTCCTTAGCATATTTTGACATTGTGATTCTGATTTAGGATAGATTCGACATGAGTGGAGGCTGATTCGAAGGGCAAAGGCATCATGCGCTAAAATTTGGATCAGATTAAGGTGAGTAATGATTGTAAATATTTTCCTGAGGGTATGAAACCCCGAATTGCACTTCGTTGTGCTATATTAAGGTGACGCACACGCTAGATGACGAGCGTGAGGTCGTGCACTATTGGAAATTATGACTTAGTCCGCCCGAATGACTGTTTTACCGCGTATTTGACTGAAAACTATTTGCTATCATCACATTTTGGGCTGAATGCGATATTTGGTCCTCGTGCCAACTGTTGAACCCTTAGGGAATTTTTATTGATATCTTCTTATTGTTAGCACTTTATAGTTATATTCTATTGTTTTCATAACTCAGCTATGTTTACTCAGCTGTTACATATTAAATGATAATTGGGCTGAGCATCATGTTTTACTATTGACCGAGTGGCTTATGAGATTCTGACTAAGTAAGATTGAGGGCCTGTGTTTTGAGGATACTTTGATTTATGATTATGAGGCCGAGGGCCTGAGATTTGTACGCCATGAGGTGGCTTGTTGATATGAGGCCGAGAGCCTAGTGATGATGCCATGAGATGACTTGATATTGCACTTGGGCTGTGAGGGGCCCCTCCAGGAGTCTGCACACCCACAGTGAGTGTGGGTACCCATTGTGATGTAAGATATAGCCCGGCAGTTATGTCTTGAATAGATTTGCCTAATTGTATCTATCGATCATGAGCACTCTTACTACCGTAAATCTCTCCCGAGTAATCACGACAATTTACTAGAGGCACTCTCCCGAGTTACGCTAGCTGACTTTTATTACATCTCACTTAAAATCGAATCCAAGGATTCTTTATCCCTAATCCCACCTTTAAACCTTCGGTTATTGATTCCTCGTATAATTCGGAGTGATGTTGTTCAATAATTACCTAAATATGCAATCTCTCAAGTAATACATACTAAATAGGCACATCTAATTGAGGATCCTATCAATTAACTACAACAGGAACGTAGTTGAACAAATAGAGATTAAATTGGGCAAACTATATTAACATAACATGAAGTTTATCCTTCAACAGGTTCCATTAAATCCTAAGTATTTAGCTACTCATAGCAAAGCAAGATAAAATTACAAAAGTATTCATAGTGTGCAATAAAGATAAGAAGGAGAAGATTAAAAAACTCAATTTGTTGATTGCTCTTCTCACACTTGTCCTTGCCTCCAATTCAGTCTAAAATCAAGCTTAACCTTTGCTTGGGCGAGTTTGTTGAGATTATAAAGGGTCAGGATAAGTTTTTCCTGATTTACATTTTAGCCCCAAAATTTTTGGACGATTACACAGTCGACCACGGTCGTGTTAAATCACAACTATTGTGCCTCAATCTTTTGCCCTACTGCGTTCCAGCCGCGGTTGATCGCGCGATGGCCTCTTGTCCAGTCCTCCTTTGCCTCTTTCTTGCTTATTTTCATTTGGGTTCTTCTTGATTGGCCATATATCTACATTATTGACTCCAAAATACTCCATAGTCTCTTCTTAACTTGGATTAGTCTCTACAAAGTAAAAAAATTATTATTATTTAGCCTTTAAAACAATAATAAAATATAATATATTTAAAGTGTATATAACGTTTATATAGCCTACTATCAGAGGGCAAAGCTACGAATGTGCTTTCCCATGACGAATTACCCCTTCAATGCTTTATCTTATTAGACAAAAGAAAGAGTTCAGGCATTATCGAAAAATGAGACTACAATAACATATTCATTCACAAACAAAGAAAATATAGTCAAATTAGTAACAAGTTGAAGAAGCTTTTTTACTGCAATTTTAAATTAATACAAAATTAAAATAGAATACTCATGTGTTAAGATTATCCATTTTTCCATTAAATTGCAATAGTAATTAATTGTGTATGATATATCATACAGAATTTCACTTTTATTTGTTGTACTTTTTATTTATTTTTTATTTTTTTAACCATTAACCCACCCAAGCCCACTACCTCCCTCCCCCTCCCTTGGGCAAACCTCCTAAAAAAGTTTCCTTTTTTAATTTTTAATTTTATCTTTTATTTTTCTACATGATCCACTGTTTAGTCCATCTTGACCCAACCCATTTTAATCCAAATCCACTTTAAACTGAATTAGACAATAACTTATCTATTGATCTAACCATCTTAACCCGTCCAAATTCAATTCAATCTGCTCATTCGATCCACTAACTTATAGAAGAAAAAAGAGCTTTTGTTTACTCATCTACTTTTCTCATTCTGCCAAAACAAATCATTTTGTTTCCTGTAGATTCATTATTATGCACCATAGTTCATGCAACATACAAAATTACTTTAACATATTTGGTTAAATAATAATTAGAATAAATTTGAAATTTATTTTTAAAATTCATATTTGGCCATAAATTTTCCCTACATTTTAGCAAAATCTCAAATTTCAAACCCCAAATTTCAAAATCGCCCAAATTATTGATTTTGAACTAAAATCCCAAAGCTTGAGAATTATATACATATTTTTTCCAAAATAAAGTTACAAAATATATTACAAAAATACATGTCCAAACACATTTTCATCTTAAAATCAAACAAATACTTACACAGTTCACTTAATAAAAATGTGAAAAACAAATGAAGTACAGCAGAAAAAGAAAAGAGAATGAATAGTGTTATAAATAGAGAGATTTTACACTTCTATTTAAGGTGAATGTCTTTAATTAGAGAGATTCTAGAGTCCTATTATTGGTAGCTAAATCATCCCACTCCCTATAAATAAAGGGGTCTTCTACCATTGTAACACATCCCTAACAATCTCTAAGTATCAGTAAGAATACTTCTCTCTCTCTATTCTCTCTATTGCTCTTGTTCTTGCATTATTGTTCTTGTCTTTATATTAATTCATAACACGTTATCAGCACGAGACTCTACCGTCTCAAGAACCATTCTCGAAAAATCTAAGGTGTTTCCCTCTTCCTAATTTAATTTTCGATTATGTCTGACATTACGAAAAGAAAGTTCGTTGCCCTTGAAATTTCGGGCAAGAACTATATGACATGGGTGTTGGATGCTGAAATCCACTTAGATGCTATGGGTCTCGGAGACACCATTAAAGATAGAGAAAAAGCATCCACCCAAGACTGTGCGAAGGCCTTGATTTTCTTGCGCCATCACCTTGATGAAGGCTTGAAGATCGAATATATCACCGTCAAGGATCCACTCATCTTGTGGAACAGCTTAAAGGAGAGATATGACAACCTGAAGTTGGTCACTCTGCCACAAGCACGATATGATTGGGCTCATCTGAGGCTCCAGGACTTTAAGTCCGTTTCTGAATATAATTCTGCAATGTTCAGAATTACTTCTAAATTGAAGCTATGCAGAGATAAAATCTCCGATTATGATATGCTTGAGAAAATGTTTACAACGTTTCATGCCTCCAATATGGTACTGCAACAACAGTACAGAGAGAAAGGCTTTACAAAGTACTCTGAACTGATTTCTCTTCTACTAGTGGCTGAGCGAAATAATGACCTGCTCATGAGAAATCACGAAAATCGACCCACTGGGTCTACACCACTGCCTGAAGCAGATAAGGTGCACTCTCATTATGCCAAACATGAAAAGGGCCATGGTCATGGTCGTAAACGGGGTCATAGCCAGGGACGTAGACAAGGAAGAAATTCCAATGAAGTCTGTCAACCCCCAAGGAGAGATAACCGCCGAAAGCAGAAACGGGGTCATGAAGATCCTAAGACAAATGGTTCAGAAACTATATGTTATCGTTGCGGTGGGAAAGGGCACTGGTCAAAGACTTGCCGTATACCAAGACACTTGGTTGACCTTTATCAAGCATCTCGAAAGAGTAAAGGCCCTGAAACAAATTTTGTCTATGACGACAACTTGGACATCACCAACCTGGATGTGGCAGACTTCTTTGAGCAACCCGAGGGGAAAATAGACCACCTAATCGGTGATGGGTCCGTGATGAAAGAAGATGGAGTTATTTGATTTTGTTCTACTTATTTGTATTAGTTAGTGAATAAACTAATAGTCATTAGTATTAGCTCGTATTAGTTAGTTCATGATGCAATGTTAGCAGTAGTTCTTTAGAATGTCTTCAATATGCTCAAATATCAATAATATTTTTATTTTCCAGTAGGGGTAATCGACTAGCCTGAAAAACTAGTCGATTATCTAATATTTTCGCATTAAAGCTGAAAAACAATTGATCGACAATCGATTATCTATGTCTAACAATCGATTGTCGTTAGACAGTGTAATCTGGAATTTTTCAAAAATCATCCACAATCGATTGTCTATGTCTAACAATCGATTGTCGTTAGACAGTGTAATCTGGAATTTTTCAAAAATCATCCACAATCGATTGTCTATGTCTAACAATCGATTGTCGTTAGACAGTGTAATCTGGAATTTTTCAAAAATCATCCACAATCGATTGTCTATGTCTAACAATCGATTGTCGTTAGACAGTGTAATCTGGAATTTTTCAAAAATCATCCACAATCGATTGTCTATGTCTAACAATCGATTGTCGTTAGGCAGTGTAATCTGGAATTTTTCAAAAATCATCCACAATCAATTGTCTATGTCTAACAATCGATTGTCGTTAGACAGTGTGATCCGGAATTTTTCAAAATTAATCAACAATCGATTTTCAATGTTAAACAATCGATTGTGTGTGAAAAATGCTTAAACTGAAAATTTTCAAGCTGCATAGTAATCGATTATGGATAACATATCTGATTTTGTTAGTCAACTGTTAGCAGCAGATTTTGAAAATATTATGTGACACAAACGAATTGAACTTGTTTATTCTTATGTTCGTGTATCTCTTTTGTATGTCAAACTATGGGATAGCAAATATGGATATCTCACAAAGCGAACTTGGATCAACGTCTAACTGTAAAAGTATTTGCCTAGTTGATTCATGTACTACACATACAATACTCAAAGAAAAGAAATATTTCTCTCAACTAAATATGTGTAAGGCAAACGTTACTACAATCTCTGGAAGTAGTAAATTGTTTGAAGGCTCCGGAAGAGCAATTGTAACTCTGCCCAAAGGCACGACTTTAATCATAGAGAATGCAATATTCTCCTCCAAGTCTAAGAAGAACTTGTTGAGTTTTAATGATATCAATCAAAATGTTCTCCTCCAAGTCTTAAAGGAACTTGTTGAGTTTTAAAGATGTACGCCGGAATGGCTATCATATTGAGACAATGGATGAAGATAATCTTGAATATCTCGTCATCACAGAGAATGTCTCCGGCCAAAAGAGGGTTATTGAGAAATTCCCGTCTTTATCTTGTGGCCTGTATTGGACAAGAATTAGTGCAATTGAGGCACATTCAACAGTAAACCAAAGGGTTACTGATTCCAATACCTTTGTACTTTGGCATGATCGATTGGGACACCCAGGATCGGTCATGATGAGACGGATTATAGAAAGCTCATATGGGCATCCGTTAAAGAATTTCAAAATTCTTTCGAATAATGAATATCCTTGCACTTCGTGTTATCAAGGCAAGTTGATTATCAGGCCATCACCAACAAAGGTTGGGACTGAGTCACCCACGTTTCTGGAACGTATACAAGGGGACATTTGTGGACCTATTCACCCACCTAGTGGGTCGTTTAGGTATTTCATGGTCTTGATAGACGCATCCTGTAGATGGTCTCATGTGTGCCTGTTGTCATCACGCAACCTTGCGTTTGCGAAATTAATGGCACAAATAATTCGACTACGAGCACAATTTCCAGATAATCCAATCAAGTCCATTAGACTGGATAATGCTGCTAAGTTTACATCCCAAGCATTTAATGATTATTGCTTATCAATCGGGATAAAAGTTGAACATTCTGTAGCTCATGTTCACACTCAAAACGGTCTTGCAGAATCGTTAATTAAACGCCTGCAGTTGATTGCAAGGCCATTACTTATGAGAACGAGGCTGCCCACTTCGGTATGGGGTCACGCCATCTTACGTGCAGCAATGCTAATTCGTCTCAGACCGACGAATTACCACAAGTATTCCCCGTTGTAATTGGTTTTGGGTCATGAACCCAATATATCCCATTTAAGAATTTTTGGATGCGCAGTATATGTGCCTATAGCACCGCCATCCCGCACCAAAATGGGTCCGCAAAGAAGGTTAGGAATATATGTTGGGTTTGAATCGCCCTCCATCATTCGCTACCTCGAAACATTGACAGGCGACGTGTTTACTGCACGATTTGCAGACTGTCGATTCGATGAGACACTTTTCCCAAAATTAGGGGGAGAAGTTGGTGAAACCAAACGGGAAATTTTGTGGAAAAATGCATCATTATCTCATCTTGATCCACATACCTCTATTTGTGAAAGAGAGGTACAAAAGATTATCCATTTGCAAAGAATAGCAAATCAAATGCCTGACGCATTTACGGACTTGAAGAGGATAACGAAATCCCACATTCCCGCGGAAAATATTCCAATCCGTATTGATGTCCCTGTTGGACAATCATCTAGTGTCATAACCAATGAGTCGAATGCACGCCTGAAGCGTGGCAGACCATTAGGTTCCAAAGATCGAAATCCTAGAAAGAGGAAAAAGAATGATCAAAATGACACCACGAAAGAATCTCATGAGGAAATTCATGATTTAACAAATTCTGAGATTCATGAAGAATCCATTGAGCCCGAGACTCTGGAAAATACGGAACTATCCCTAAATCCAATTAATATTGAGGCAAATATTAATCGAGTGGATATTGTGGTGGATAATGCCTTTGCTTATAATGTCGCATCTAGCATTATGCAAGAATGTGAGGATCTCGAACCTCAATCTGTTGAAGAATGTCGAAAAAGACAGGATTGGCCAAAGTGGCAAGAAGCAATTCAATCAGAATTGAATTCGCTGGCAAAACGTGAAGTTTTTGGCTCTATAGTTGAAACACCTAATGGTGTTAAGCCTGTCGGCTATAAATGGGTCTTTGTACGCAAAAGAAATGAGAAAAACGAGGTACAAAGATATAAGGCACGCCTTGCTGCACAAGGTTTTTCTCAAAGGCCTGGTGTCGAGTATGAAGAGACATATTCGCCTGTAATGGATGCGATAACCTTTCGTTATCTCATAAGTTTTGCTGTCCATGAAAAGCTTGACATGCACTTAATGGATGTGGTTACTGCCTATCTTTATGGCTCACTTGATAATGAGATATACATGAAAATTCCCGATGGACTCAAGATGCCAAACGCGCATAATTCAAAATCTCGGGAAATGTTCTCAATTAAATTGCAAAGATCCTTGTATGGTCTAAAGCAATCTTGACGAATGTGGTATAATCGTCTTAGTGAGTACTTGTTAAAAGAAGGCTATATAAATGACGCCATTTCCCCGTGTGTTTTTATAAAGAAAACAACATCGGAATTTGTTGTACTTGCCGTATATGTCGATGACATAAACCTTATTGGAACCCCTATAGAACTCCAAAAGGCAATTGATTATCTAAAGGATGAATTCGAGATGAAAGATCTCGGAAAGACTAAACTATGTCTTGGTTTGCAAATTGAATATTTGGCAAACGGAATTTTTGTTCATCAATCTACCTATACAGAAAAGGTACTGAAACGGTTTTACATGGATGAAGCACATCCTTTAAGTACACCGATGGTTGTTCGATCACTTGATGTGAACAAAGATCCATTCCGACCACAAGAAAGGAATGAAGAGCTACTTGGTCCTGAAGTACCATATCTTAGCGCAATTGGCGCACTAATGTATCTTGCAAATAATACAAGGCCTGACATATCCTTTTCAGTTAATGTCTTAGCAAGATTTAGCTCGGCTCCTACGAGGAGACATTGGAATGGGATCAAACACATATTGTGGTACCTAAAGGGAACTACTGATATGGGCTTATTTTATGGCAAGAATTGCAGCCCGGATCTTGTTGGTTATGCTGATGCTGGATATTTGTCCGACCAACACAAGGCTCGATCTCAAACGGGTTATGTGTTTACCTGTGGAGAAACCGCCATATCTTGGCGATCGACTAAGCAATCAATTGTGGCTACTTCATCTAATCATGCCGAGATAATTGCTATTCATGAAGCAAGTCGGGAGTGTGTGTGGTTGAGGTCTATAATACATCATATCCAAGACAAATGTGGTTTGAAGTGTGATAAACTACCCACAACTTTGTATGAAGACAATGCAGCATGTATAGCTCAATTGAAGGGAGGATTCATAAAAGGAGATAGAACGAAACATATTTCACCAAAGTTATTCTTCACACATGATCTTCAAAAGAATGGTGATATCAATGTTCAACAGATTCGTTCAAGCGACAATATGGCTGATTTGTTCACAAAATCTCTACCAAAGTCAACCTTCAAGAAGCTAGTTCACAAGATCGGGATGCGAAGACTTAAGGACATAAATTGATGTTCTTATCAGGGGGAGTTAATGCGCGTTGCACTCTTTTTTCCTTACAAGGTTTTGTCCCACCGGGTTTTCCTTGCGAGGTTTTTAACGAGGCAACCAATAGGCGCATATTCAAACATGTGTACTCTTTTTCCTTACTTTAATTTTTCCCAATGGGTTTTGTTTTAAGGTTTTAACGAGGCACATCATTGAATAGACATTCAAGGGGAGTGTTATAAATAGAGATATTTTACACTTCTATTTAAGGTGAATGTCTTTAATTAGAGAGATTCTAGAGTCCTATTATTGGTAGCTAAATCATCCCACTCCTCATAAATAAAGGGGTCTTCTACCATTGTAATACATCCCTAACAATCTCTAAGTATCAATAAGAATACTTCTCTCTCTCTATTCTCTCTATTGCTCTTGTTCTTGCATTATTGTTCTTGTCTTTATATCATTTCATAACAAATAGTATATTTTCTGGGGTCTCTTTGGTTTTGCAAAATCCGCGGTAGCTTAACGAAGTACAGAAAGTGGCAACCGCGTAATAATACTCAATTCCAGGGTCTTTCTCCTAGGACTATTTATTTGACCGACTCTCCTTTCAAAATCACAGAAATATTTTTCTTTTTCCTTCTTCACATTTTCAATTTCAATTACTCTCTCTAAAAACGTTACAACCATGTCCGGTTACCCGCATAACGATCCCGGCTACGGTTATGGTCAGCCACCACCACCTCAGCCGTACTCCACCCCATACGGCGCTGCTCCACCACCTTCATCATCCCCTTACGGTGCCCCACCACCGCCCTCATCATCACCCTACGGTGCCCCACCACCACAAAGTCACTCCTCCCCATACGGCGCCCCTGCCCCACCACAAAGTCACTCCCCTTACGCCCCCGTCCCCTCCCCATACTCCACAGGTGCACCATCTTACGGTAGTGATCCGCATAAACCCCCAAAAGATAACAAACCACAGTCTTACGGAGGTTACCCGGCTCCACCACCTTCAGCTCCTTACGGTGATCCGAACAAACCCCCGAAAGATAATAACCCACACGCGTCTGCTGCTTACGGTGGATACCACGCGCCAGCTCCTTATGGGGCTACGAGCCCATTTGCTTCACTAGTGCCCTCCTCTTTTCCACCTGGCACCGATCCGAATGTGATAGCGTGTTTCCAACTGGCTGACCAGGATGGGAGTGGGTCAATCGATGATAAGGAGCTGCAGAAGGCGCTTTCTTCTTATAACCAGAGCTTCAGCTTGAGGACTGTCCATCTCCTTATGTATCTCTTCACCAGTACCAACACCAGAAAAATCGGTAATTTCACACTCATCGTCGCATTTTATTTGTATGATTACTCTGCAACAACAATTTATGTGAGCGGGTTTGATTGAGCACGAAATTAAAAAAAAAAGAGTTTTGGGTTTATATGCACGAAATTGTTTACGCAATCAGATTATTTAATAGGTAATTGCAGTTAACTTATTTAATAAGCATTCATTGGTAACCTACAATATGTGGTAAGTTTACCAAATATAGCAGGTTAAACAACACAATGGTCTAAAAATTATTTTCACAGTCAGTTCATTTTGCACTGCTACTGTAAAAATTATTTACACAAGCCATAGCTCATATGCATTCATTGGTAAGACAAGCCATAGGTCATTAAGGGCTAAATTGAAAATTTAAGTTAAAATGTTTCTAAACTTAGAATTGTGTCCTTCAACAAACAGAGGCCCAAATGGAACAGAATGGATATTGAGGGTTCAGACGATGCTGAGCCCATTTAGTTATAATTCCACGCTATGATATGTCTTGTACAAAAGATCATATGTAGTATGTACAATAAAAAAAGTGCTTAGGTTGATTTGTGAGCGGAGTGGTTGAAGAAGGTAATTTGGTCTAACCAGTTGTAATAGATAAGTTATTATGATTAGTGCTGTATAGTTTCTATTAACATTAAACCACTGAGTTGGTCGGCCATCCTTAATGCATATATTGGCCAGGAAGATATGACCTAGAACAGGTCTACAAGATTTGAACATGTAGCAAACCAATATCTCTTTTCATCTTGTTGACATATATTTTAGCCTGCTGAAGCAGACAGTCTACCGCCTACCATGAGACAGGTTTTTGAGTCATTAAGGGGAGAAAGTAAGAGAAGAGCCCGTTGGTCCCTTGATGGGGAAATTTTAGGGTGGGGTTTACCATATAAAAAAGGGAAAGAAGGACATTTTTTCCAGCTGGAAGATCTTTACAAAGCAGATTAGGATTTCCTATATGGCAAATAGATTAATTCACTCAAGCATGTTCACAAGTTCATATTTGAAAATTATCTTGCTAAATTTGTTACTATCTTGCTTTATGAACATTATTTTGATAAATTGAATACTTTCTTGTTCTAAGCTGTATTACATAGTTTACTTGTAAAGCAAAGAAAATCTAGGGCATGTTGTATGCTGAAAACCTCTTCCAACAGTATATAGAGTGTGTGTGTGAGCGTGCACTTGTGAATTTAAATCACGTCTGAATTTTTGTTCTGACAACTATATTGAGGCCCCAATTCAGTGAATATTTCTGTAGCAGAGTTGCATGAAATGCATCAAATTAGTGATTGCAAATTAGTTGTCTGTAAAAGGGGAAAAAAATGAGCCTTTGGCAATATGGAGAATAACGACGGAGGTTTCATTTTCCCTTCTTTTTTTAAAAAAAAAAAATTTTAACCTCTCCTTTCTCTTTTCCTTTCTTTTTAAGAATCTCATTAAAGCACATCTTGAGTGTTTAGTGGCAGAACAAAACTGCCTATTGAAAACGCAACTTAGTACATTGATTATGGATTGAATTGTTCCTGGAAGAACCATTGTTCAACTTTAGAAATTTTAGTTTCGATATGGCAGTAATTAAATTTGTGTGCAAACATGTGCTCTAAACTTATCTTTTCCTCGATATTTTTGAAGAAGAAAGATGAAAGCAGAAATATGTTTAGTTTATCTTCCTACTGGCCTTTTCTCTATATTTCCAATTTCCAAGTGTTATTGGCTCTGAAGTTAATCAAGAGTATCATTTGACGATGCTGACAGAGTTTGAGCTGGGGATATACTTTTATGGGGAAAAAGTTGTTGAGTATATTCATCTTTTCTTTTCCTTTTTCTAAAAAAACTTGTTGATCTATTTTCTTATCCGTAAGCAGGTCCTAAAGAATTCACTTCAGTCTTTTACAGTCTTCAAGAGTGGAGAGTAAGTTGAAAAATTCCTCTATCTTCACCTTTGAATTTCTTTGTGTTCTATGTTTTAGCTCAAAATGGATTTCCTCGTTATGCAATCTGATTGGAAGTTCCTTTACGCAGGGAATTTTTGAGAGATTCGACAGGGATAGGAGTGGAGGAATTGATTCATCTGAACTGAGAGACGCATTACTTAGCCTGGGATATGCTGTATCACCTCCTATCCTGGATTTGCTGGTCTCTAAGTTTGTCAAAACTGGTGGAAAGAATAAGGCCATTGAATATGATAACTTCATCGAGTATGTATCTCTGCATTAATGCAAACCTTTCTTGTTACTGTTCTATTATGTCTATCTCGACTATTTTGTTCTACATTTTGCTAATTTAAGCATTTGCACTTTTGTTTCCTTTGCTTGATTCAGGTGCTGCCTCACTGTGAAGGTAAAGTTACACTGTCTTCTGTCTATTCTGGCATTCGAATTCGTATTCCGAGCTGTATCCAACTATTTTTTATAGTCACTTAGGTGTTTGTGTCCTCAGATGGGGGTTTTTTTTTTTTTGCAGGGACTAACTGACAAATTCAAGGAGAAGGATACTTCATATTCTGGCTCGGCTACATTCTCTTACGAGTCCTTCATGCTAACCGTTTTGCCTTTCCTGATCGCTTAGAAGCATGTGTATCTTACATTTTCATGTGGATTTTACGTGTATCTTTTCGTTTTGATAATTTGTTCAGATAGTATGCTTCTTTTGGGCCTTTTTATGTAATAGATCGAGTTGGGTGAACGAGTCACATTTTTGTAGAAGCCAGTGTGTTGCAGTTGTTAATGGGATATTAAAATAACCCTTGTCATTCTGTGTTCGGATACAATTTCGATGTGTTCATGAAAGGGATGAATTCAGAGTTGTCAAATGCACGATTAGTTTCTGGGTTTGTTTTTCTTGGCTGTCGAGTACATACAAGCTCAAAAAAGAAAAGTTCAAGTGTAAAACAGCTATAGCACAGCATGATATTTGTAAACCAAGATACAGCTTTGATTGCTCTTAGGTGTGTTCATCGATTTGGTAAGGTTTTGAAAAACTTCAATTCAGTATTTTTAGTATTCGTTTTCTTAAATTACTATATAAAAGTTAATTAAATTTGGTATACTTTGATTTTTCTCTTCTAGGTTTGGTTTGTTTGATGTGAGTTTATACAATAATAAAGGTCGCCTATAACGCTGTAAGGGTCGTTTGGTATGAGGTATATGAAGGTATAAGGGTGATATAAAAAATTTAATGTCACCCTAATACTCTGTTTGGTTAACAAACCAGGTATAAGTTCTATATTCTTCTTAGAAATTATGCAATTTTCATTTTGATACAACATACCAAACAATGAATAAACAACAATCTCAGCATAACTAATCCCAGCATAACCTATCCCAATTGAACTTATACCAGTATAAATCATATTCCAACCAAACGACCCCTAATGGGTGGAGAATGTGACGACCTAAAGGGTCACTGATTTCTTATCCATTATGTGCTTCCGAGGCCTTGAAATCCTCATTTAGATTTGCCTCGACTTGCGTGCGTAGCCCGGGCGCGTAGCCGGAAAGCTTAAATGTGAAATTTTGTGGAAAATGCTAAATTTTGATATTAAAATGAATAAATTTAATTTTGGTCAGCATTTTAGGTAAACAGATTCGGACCCGTGATTTGACGGTCCCGGAGGATCCGTAGGAAAATATGGGACTCAGGCGCATGCCCAGAATCGAATTCCATGGTCCCAAGCCTGAGAAATAAATTTTTAAATAAAATTATTTTCTGAAATTGTTAAGGAAAATTAAAATAAAAATTTATTAGAACGTGTTGGTATCAGGCCCGTATTTTGGTTCCGGCGTCCGGTACAGCTCTTATATATGATTTAAGATGTTTCTGTGAAGTTTAGTTAAAATCGGACGTCGTTTGACGTGTTTCAGACTTAAAGTTTAAATTTGAAACTTGATGAAGTTTGAAGAATAACTCTTGATTTTTGAGGTTTGATTCATTGTTTTTGATGTTATTTTGGCGATTGGATCATACGATTATGTTCGTAGGGTGTTGTTGAGTTAGTGCATGTGTTTGGTTAGGAGCCTTGAGGGCTCGGGACTGCTTCGGAGGTGTTTCAGAGAAGTTTTGGACTTGTGAAAAATTGCAGATTTTGCTTCAGCTGTTGCAGACCCCATTCATTCTTCGCGTTCGCGACACATCTAACATGTTCGCGAAGCTTCAACTTTTTTCTTTCTTCGCGTTCGCATCCCTGTCCTCGCGTTCACGTAGGGTTATTTAAAGACCTTTGAGGGCTTGATCTTCTTTTCCTCATCGCGTTCGCGTGAATACACTCGCGTTCGCGTAGCTTGCAGGGTTCTCTCTTCGCGTTCGCGTGATGGCCCACGCGTTCGCGTAGGTCAATTTCTGGGTGACAACTTTTTTACTCTCTGCGTTCCTGTTCCTCTTCTCGTGAATCCGATAGTCTGCCAAGTGTTACTCATCGCGAACGCGACAGCGTGTCGCGAACGCGACCAGCATGTCGTCCAGTTAAATTTTAAAATTTCATAACAGAATCATTACGGTATTTCACCAAGTTTTCACAAGAACCTTTCATCTCCAAGCTCTTGGGCAACCATTGAAGCAATTCTTCATCAAACCTCTTGGGTTAGTAATTCTAAGCTTATTTTCTTCCATTTTCTTCAATATCTATTGAAATCCTAAGCAAAAAACACGCAATTAAGAGTAGAAATTAGAGAATTGGGTAGAGTTAGGGCTTTTTATTTTTTCTTGATTTAGACCTTGTTTTGGCGTCGAATTCGAAAAAACAAATTATATATTTGGGATCGTGGGTGAATGGGTGATCTGCTTTTGGTCCGAACCTCGTATTTTGACCAAGCGGGTCCGGGGTTGATTTTTTTGAAATTTTTGGAAGAATGCTTGGAAAGCTATAATTAGGCATTGGGTTAGCATTGTTTAGCATTTACTGATGTATTGAAGTCATTATTGTATATATACAATTGGTTTGGAGCCGAATTCGAGAGGGAGAGCGGTAATTGAGGATTGATTTGGCTGTGGAAGTTTGAGGTAAGTGTTTGGTCTAACCTTAGGTTGATGAATTATGAGTTGAGTCTTATTTGCTACGTGCTAATCGTTAAGTATGACGTATAGGCATGGTGACGAGTATCTATACGTTAGTGTCTAACATGACCGTAAGTCTTTATGTTGCGGATATTCTGCTTTTGTTGTATCTTTCATGCCTAAATGATGAATTCTATATGTTGTAAAGAGCATGTGAAAGAAATTGTGATATTTGAACTACGAGGAGCATTGGCTCAAGTTATAATACAAATTGTGGAGGTATATAAGCTAATAGAACCCTTTGGAGCATTGACTCAAGTAGTAAAGTGAATTATAAAGTAAGAAGTGAATGAAAGAGAAAGAGTTATTGGTTTATTCCCTTGCCAGGATGTTTTATTGTTTTGTTGATTTACTCCATTGCCGGGATATTGATATTTATTGATATTTTTCCCTTGCCGGGACTTAGCTGTTTAATGGTATTCCCTTGCGGGATTTCTACCATTATTTGTCTACTCTCTTGCTCCCTGTCTCTGATTGTTGTTTGTGTGAGGAAGAGTGTTAAAACACGAAGGGTGATTCCGTGCATTGTATGCTATTTTGAGGATAGACTGCAAGCACGAAGAGTGATGCCGTGCCGTACGATGTACCATTCTTTACCGATATTCATTGATTATATGGCGAGGAACGAGAGTAAAAGCATGAAGGGTGATGCCAATTATATTGTTAATATATGATTTATTGGTGAGAATGAGAGTAAAAGCATGAACAGTGATGCCGTGCATATTGTGGATTCTGTTTCTGTTGATGTTCTAGTTTTGTTGGTCATTTCCTTGTTTGATGTTTCTATTCATAACTGTTATCTCCCCCACAACATGTTCCCCCTCCCACATTGACTGGTTATTTCCTATATTTCTTTTCCGCTATATATATATATTTGAACTGAGGTTTATTTGGTAGTCTGGTCCTAGCCTCGTCACTACTTCACCGAGGCTAGGCTAGTCACTTACCGGCACATGGGGTCGGTTGTGCTGATACTACACTCTGTGCTCCTTTGCACAGATCCAGACATTGGACAGCATCAGTAGCATGGGAGTTAGCCTTCAGTCCAGCGAGACACCGAGGTAGCCTTGCAGGCGTCTGCAGGCCCGTCGTCTCCTCTATCTTTTATTTTAGTCTGTTATCTCATGTATTCGAGACAAACAATTGTACTTTTCTTTCAAACAATTGTATTTTATACTCTCAGTGGTTCGTGAGTATGTGACACCAGTCCTTGGGTAGAGGCATATGTTGATTTTTTGCATTATTGTCCAGTTTCTTTAATATAAGACTTCAACTCATTTATTTTATTCCGTTGTTTTCATGATATTACTGATAATTGTTAAAAGAAGTAATTAGTTAATCAAAAAGGTAGTTAAGGGTTGGCTTGCCTAGCTCTCATTAGTAGGCAACATCACGACTCCCGAGGGTGAAAATCCGGACCGTGACAAGATGGTGCCAGAGCTCTAGGTTACATAGGTCTCACAACTCACGGACAAGCTTAGTAGAGTCCAAGGGATCGGTACGGAGACGTCTATATTTATCCCCAGAGGCTACAAAATTAGAAATATTTCACATTTGTTCTTTCTTGTCATGTGAATTTGTTCCCCAAATGCTAATTGAATTTCTACTCTGTTCTTTCGCAGATGGTGAGAACACGCGCTTCTTTATCTACCGCTCAGCAGCCCAAGCCCCCAGTAGGAGCTCCTACTAGGGGCAAAGGGCGAGGCTGGGGCCGTGGCAGAGGCCGAGGTAGGGGCAGAGCTCAGCCCCAAGCAGCAGCACTAGTGGAGGAGTCTCAAGTTGATTTTGAGGAGATTCCGGCCCTAGAAGTTCTGGTTGGCCCAGCTCACGTCCTAGAGGGATTCATTGCCACCCCAGTTCTTCACGACGCTCTAGTCCTGATTGGTGGGCCTCATGAAGAGTGTCACCCAAGCAAATTTCCTTCCAGTAGCACCAACCACTTCTCAGGCTGGAGGAGGGGCTCAGACTCCTACTACGTGCACTCCGGAGCAGGTATCTCCCCAGGTTCAGGTTCCAGTGGTTAGCCAACTATGGTAGTTCAGCCGGGTGTACTGACTCGGACCGACGATGGAGAGGCTATGTCCGTCGATGCTCTATGAGACTAGATAGCTTCACCAAGCTTTTCACTTCGACATTCGAGGATGCATCTACTGAGGATTTCCAAGATTATCTGGATAGTTGTCACGAGGTTCTTCGGAACATGGGGATTGTTGAGACCAATGGAGTTGATTTTTCTACCTTTCGACTATCTGGATCCGCCAAGACTTGGTAGAGGAATTATTGCTTATCTAGACCAGCTGGGTTGCCATCTTTGACATCGGAGCAGTTCACAATGTTGTTTCTAGAAATGTTTCTCCCTGTTACTCAGCGAGAGTCCTTTCGGAGGCAGTTTAAGCGCCTTCAGTTGGGTTCCATGACAGGTACTCAGTATGAGACGAGGTTCATTGATCTAACGTGTCATGCTCTTATCATACAACCCATCGAGAGAGAGAGAGAGAGAGAGAGAGAGAGAGAGAGGGAGAGAGAGAGAGGGTGATGAGGTCTATTAATGGTCTTATTCAGCAGTTTCGTCTTCAGATGGCCAGGGAGGCCGGGAGCGAGATCACTTTTTAGGAGGCGGCCAATATGGCTCACCGAGTTGAGATGGTTTTGTCACAGGGATGAGGTCATGGGTCGGATAAAAGTCCCATCATTCAGGCAGATTTAGTGGCACCACGTCTGAAAGTAGGGATCCATATGGTTGAGGCCATCCTCCTAGGCTTTTTCAGTCTGCTCTCCAGGTTTCCCATAGTACTTTAGGTGGCCGTGGTTCTTAGGCATACTATTCTAATCAACAGCCTTAAAGCGCACCACCAGCTCCCATCAGTGCACCGCCGCTTCAAAGATTCCAAGGTGGACATTCGGGTCGACAAGGCCAGCAGCCTCAGCAGCAGAGAGCTTGTTACATTTGTGGTGATCTGGGTCACATTGCCAGATTTTCCCCTCGAGCATTGGGTAATTCTCAGCATCAGGGTTCTCGTGCCATGGTACAAGCACCAGGTGTTCCACAGCCTGCCCAGCCAGCTAGAGGTGGGGTTAGAGGTGCTAGAGGTGGAGGTAGAGGTCCTAGAGATGGAGCCCAGGCTCCCAGAGGTGGAGGTCAATCAGCAGCTGGCCGTCCCAAAGATATGGTCCAGGGTGGTGGGGCCCGGCCTCGATGTTATGCTCTTCCAGCCAGGCTAGAAGTTGAGTCTTTAGATGCTATCATTACAGGTACCATTCCGGTTTGTGATAGAGATGCTTCAGTGCTATTTGATCCAAGATTTATGTATTCGTATATGCCATCTTATTTTGCATCGTACCTGGTCATGCCTAGTAATTCACTGAGTATTCCTATTTATGTGTCTACACCAGTGGGTGATTCTATCGTGGTTGATCGAGTCCATCGTTCTTGTGTTGTGGTGATTGGGGGTCTTGAGACCCGTGTTGATTTGTTGCTTTTAGATATAGTCGACTTTGATGTTATATTGGCGATGGACTGGTTATCTCCATACCACGCTATACTAGATTTCCATGCCAAGACCGTGATCCTAGCCTTACCACATTTTCCCCATTTAGAGTGGAAAGGGACTTCTGGTCATTCTACCAGTAGTGTTATTTTGTACGTGAAGGCTTGGCGTATGGTCGGGAAGGGGTGTTTGGCCTATTTGGCTTATGTGATTCCAGTGCTGAGGTTCCCTTTACTGATTCTGTGCCCGTGGTTCGCGAGTTTCCTGAGGTTTTTCCTTCAGACCTGTCGGGGATGCCACCCAATAGGGATATTAATTTCTGCATTGATCTGGCTCCGGGCACCCAACCTATTTCTATTCTGCCATATCGTATAGACCAGCCATAGTTGAAGGAGCAGTTGCAGGACTTGCTTGAGAAGGATTTCATTAGACCTCACTGTTTTGCCTTGGGGTGTGCCGGTGTTGTTTGTAAAGAAAAAGGATGGTTCGATGAGAATGTGCATTGATTACCGGTAATTGCACAAGGTTACAATAAAAAATAAGTATCCACTGCCGAGGATTTGATGATTTGTTCGATCAGCTTTAGGGTGCCAAGGTATTTTCAAACTTGAGATCTGGCTATCATCAGTTGAGGATTAGGGCATCCGATGTCCCTAAGATAGCTTTCTGCACTCGGTACGGGCATTACGAGTTATTGGTCATGTCATTTGGGTTGATAAATGCCCCAACAACTTTCATGGATCTGATGAACCGAGTGTTTAGGCTTTATTTGGACTCGTTCGTGATAGGCTTCATTGATTACTCCCACAGCCAGGAGGAGCATGAGCAACATCTCAGATTGGTTCTTCAAACTCTGAAGGATAGTCAGCTATATGCAAAATTTTTGAAGTGTGATTTTTGGTTGAGTTTAGTTGCATTCCTGGGTCATGTTTTATTGGCATAGGTATTCAGGTTGACCTGAAAAAGATTGAGGTAGTCAAGAACTGACCTAGACTGGCATCAACTATAGAGATTTGGAGTTTCTCGGGATTGGCAGGCTACTATCATCGGTTCACTGAGGGGTTCTCATCCATCGCAACCCCAATGACCAGGTTGACCCAGAAGGGTGCCTAGTTTAGATGGTCGGACGAGTGTGAGGCGAGCTTTCTGAAGCTCAAGACAGCTCAGACTACGACACTGGTATTGGTTTTGACCACAGGTTCAGGGCCTTATATAGTCTATTGTGATGCTTCCCGTATTGGGCTTGGTACAGTGTTGATGCAGGATGGCAAGGTCATTGCCTATGCTTCGAGGCAGTTGAAGATTCATGAGAATAACTATCCAGTGCATGATTTGGAGTTGGCAGCCATTGTTCACGCATTGAAGATTTGGAGGAACTATTTGTATGGCATGACGTGTGAGGTGTTCACCGATCACAAGAGTCTTTAGTACTTGTTCAAGTATAAAGATTTGAATTTGAGGTATCGGAGGTGGTTGGAGTTGCTGAAGGATTATTATATCACTATCTTATATCACCCGGGGAAGGCCAATCTGGTGCCGATGCTTTGAGTAGGAAGTTAGCCAGTATGGGCAGTCTTGCTTATATTCCGGTCAGTCAGTGGCCGCTTGATTTGGATGTTCAGGCCTTGGCCAATCGATTCGTGAGGTTGTATATTTCTGAGTCTAGTCGGGTATTAGTTTGCACGGTCACTCGTTCTTCATTATTGGAGCGTATTCGTGATCGGTAGTTTGACGATCCCCATTTGTGTGTCCTTAGAGACACGGTGCAGCGAGGAGATGCTAAGCAGTTTACATTATATGCTGATAGCCTATAGTTCCCGATACTCTATTTATCCGGGCGCCGCGAAGATGTATCAGGATTTGCGGTAGCATTATTGGGGGCGTAGAATGAAGAATGATAGTGTTCGATATATGGCTCAGTGTTTGAATTGTCAGCATGTTAAGTATTGGCATTAGATACCTGGTGGTTTATTTCAGAGGATTAAGCTTCCTCAGTGGAAGTGGTAGCAGATCATTATGGACTTCGTTACTGGACTTCTGCTAACTCGGAAGAAGTTCGACGCACTTTGGGTCATTGTTGATAGGTTGACCAAGTCAGCAAATTTTATTCATGTGGCAGTCTCCTCTTCATCCGAGAGGTTAGTTGAGATCTATATTTGGGAGGTTGTTCGCCTTTATGGTGTGCCAGTAACAATCATTTCGGACCGAGGTACGCAGTTTACCTAACGTTTCTAGAGAGTAGTTCAGCAAGAGTTTGGCTCCCAGGTGGAGTTGAGTACATCATTTCATCCTTAGACGGACGGTCAGTCCGAGCAGAATATTTAGATATTGGAAGATATGCTCCAAGCTTGTGTCATTGACTTTGGAGGTTCGTGGGATCAGCTTTTGCCTTTAGCAGAGTTTGCGTACAACAACAGCTACCAGCCAAGTATCCAGATGGCTCCTTATGAGGCTTTATATGGTAGACAGTGTCGATCTCTAGTTGGATTGTTTGAGCCGGGAGAGGCTCGGTTGTTGGGTAGATTTGGTTCAGGAGGCTGTGACAAGGTCAGGATCATTCAGGATAGGCTTCGTACAGCCCAGTCCAGGCAAAAAATCTATGTGGATTGCAAGGTTTGATATGTGGCTTTTATGGTTGGTGAGCAGGTATTGCTCCGAGTTTCTTCAATGAAGGGCGTGATGTGATTTGGGAAGAAGGGCAAGCTTAGCCCTAAGTTCATTGGCCCGTTTAAGACTCTTGATCGAGTGGGAGAGGTGGTTTATAGACTTACATTTCCGCCGAGCTTATCAGCCGTGCATCCAGTTTTTCATGTGTCCATGCTTCGGAGGTATCACGACAATCCATCCCACTTGTTAGATTTTAGCACTGTCCAGTTGGACAAGGACTTATCTTATGAAGAGGAGCCGGTAGCTATTCTAGACCGGCAGGTCCGTCTGTTGAGATCCAAGAGTTTCCCTTTCATTCGTATTCAGTGGAGAGGTCAGCCCCCTGAGGCATCGACCTGGAAGTCAGAGTCTGATATGCGGAGCTGTTATCCTCATATATTCCCGGACTTAGGTACTTAATTCTTCTGTCCGTTCGAGGACGAACGATTGTTTTAGAGGTGGAGAATGTGACGACCCAAAATCTCATCACCTATTTTCTTATCCATTCTGTGCTTTCGAGGCCTTGAAAACCTCATTTAAAGTCGCCCCGACTTGCATGCACAGTCCGGGAATGTAGCAGGAAAGCTTAAATAGGCATTGAGTTCAAATTATTTAGCATTTAATGATGTATTGAAGTCATTATTTATAGATACAATCTATTTGGAGCCGAATTCGAGAGAAAAAGTTTTAATTGAAGATTGATTTGGCAGTAGAAGATTGATGCAAGTGTTTGGTCAAACCATAGCTTGAGGGATCTGGAGTTGAGTCTTATTTTCTACGTTCTAATCGTTGATTACTATGTATAGGCATGGTGAAAAGTATCTATACGTTGGTGTCTAGCATGATCGTGAGTCTTTATATTATGGATAGTCTACTTTTGTTGTATCTTTCATGCCTAAATGATGAATTCTATATGTTGTAAAGAGCATGTAAAAAATATTGTGATATTTGAATTACGAGGAGCATTGACTCAAGTTATTATACGAATTGTGGAGGTATGTGATCTAATTAAACAGTTTGGAGCATTGACTCAAGTAGTAAAGTGAATTATAAAGTAGGAAGTGAAAGAAAGAGAAAGAATTATTGGTTTATCCCCTTACCGGGATATTGAGATTTATTGATATTGTTCCCTTGCCGGGACTTAGCGTTTTAATGGTATTCCCTTGCCAAGATTTCTACCATTATTTATCTACTCCATTGCTCCTTGTGTATGATTATCGTTTGGGTGAGGAAGAGTGTTAAAGCACGAAGGGTGATGCTGTGCATTATTTGCTATTGTGAGGATATTGCGTAAAGCACGAAGGATGATGCAGTACTATACACTGTACCATTGCGTACCGATATTCATTCATTATATGGTGAGGAAAGGGAGTAAAAGCATGAAGGGTCATGTTGTGTACATTGTTAATATATGATTGATTGGTGAGAATGGGAGTAAAAGCATGAAGGGTGATGTCGTGCATATTGTGGATTATGTTTCTTGTTGATATTCTAGCTGTGTTGCTCATTTCTTTATTTGATGTTTCTATTCGTAGCTGTTATCTCCCCCACAACATGTTTTCCCTCCCACATTGACTGGTTATTTCCTGTATTTCTTTTCCGCTATTTATATATTTGAACAACACATATTTATTTGGTAGTCTGGTCCTAGCCTCGTCACTACTTCGCCGAGGTTAGGCTAGGCACTTACTAGCACATGGGTTCGACTGTGCTGATACTACACTATGTGCTCTTTTTCACAGATCTATGCATTGGACAGTAGCAGTAGCTTGGGATTTAGATTTCAGTCCAGCGAGACACCGAGGTAGCCTTGCAGGTGTCCGCAAGCCCGTTGTCTCCTCTATCTTTTATTTTAGTCTGTTATCTCATGTATTCGAGACAAACAGTTGTACTTTTCTTTCAAATGGTTGTATTTAGTACTTTTAGTGGTTCCTGAATATGTGACACCAGGTCTTGGGTAGCGGCTTATGTTGATTTTTCGCATTATTGTTTAGATTTTTTTAATTTAAGACTTCCGCTTATTTATTTTATTCCTTTATTTTCATTTACTGATAATTGTTAAAAGAAGTTATTAGTTAATTAAAAAGGTAGTTAAGAATTGACTTGCCTAGTTCTCATTCGTAGGCGCCATCACGACTCACAAGGGTGGAAAATCTGGGTCGCGACATTTTGAATGTTGTTAAGATGTTGTTATTCCATTAAAGGTTTTTTGCAAGAAGGAATTTGACTAGTATTCCACCCTCTTGCACCCCGTCACTTGCCGCCCACCATTATCAACTATCTAACTCACTATTTACTACTATTAATACCATATATTATCACAATCAACCGTACCATTAACCACCATTTACAATCATCACCACAGATCATTATTACCACAAACCACCACCAATTTCCATCACTAACCACCATAAAAGTCGCCACAATCATTAGTTATCATTATCATCCACCATAATTATCAATCGAACTATTTACCATCACAACTACCATCATTTGCCGTCAATTTCAACCATCATAACATAAGCTACTACTGCCAACCACTACTCTTACCAACCACCACCGTCATTTAGCACCTACAACCACCACTGACTATTACATAGCCTTTTATTTTTTTTACTGATAAAGTATTTAGTTTAATTTGTATTTTATGTAATTTTATTTGTATTTATTATTTTTTAATAAAAACATACATTTAGATGTTGAAAAAATAAATAATTTTTAATATAGATCTCAACGCAACATATGATTATTCGAACTGTGTATTTAAATTCAAATGTATATGTTTTAATAGACATTAAAATATTCAAATGTCTTAATCTTTAAGAAAAGAAAAAAAAAAACAAAGGAGACTAAATGAATTGTCTCAATCTGTCCAGATTTTCAAAGACAATATTAGATCATATTTGTGAAGATGCAAAGTAACATGTATATTTTTATTTTCCAAAAGAAAAGGAGAGAAAAAATGTAATTCCCCATGAAATTTCACCTAGAACCCGGGGTTTTGTGACGCTTAGGTAGGCTAATGTGTTTGAGGATTGTAGAAATTCTTCGTGGCGAGCTTACAAGCTGCGGTACAGAATTTTTGGATTGTATAGTACGTCGGGGAGTTGAAAGAAATTTTTTGCAGAACATGGTGTTTATGCGGTCAACTATGCGACCATAGAATCCCTTCGCGGACCGCCGAGTGCAACAGAACTTGAGCCAATTTTTGAAGAGCATTATGCAGTCCATTATGTGATCGCATAATTATTTCGTGGGCCACATATCCGTCACAAAATCAACATGAAGATTTCCGAAGGGAGATTTCACGGCGGGACGGCATAACCATTTTGCGGGCCGCATAATGGCCACAAACCCTATTTCATAGGCTTAAGTTTTAGGAAAATTTCACCCGACCCCTATTTTGATAAATAGACATAAGGGACCCTTTTTAAAAGGGAATAATGATATTTTTAGGGAGATGTGGGGGAACTAGAGAGAGAAGAAGGAGCTCCAACACCTCTAACTTTTTTTTTTGGCAATCCACTAGGCGTAGCCTAGGGTTAGGTTTTTATTAATAACAGAAAATAAAAATTGCAACATAAGAACTTGATCGTGCCAAATAAGTTATGATCATCACAGAGTTTATAACATACTCTGTGGTGATATTACATATGAGGATATTAAGATGGTTAAATAAAAATATGATGAAGCGTCAAAGTTGCTGTCCTTTCTCCAACTTTGTGATGAATTAAAAAAGAAATATTGATTTCATCCACAAATTTTCTCAAAATGTCGTCCAAATTCATGCTTTGTTCTTTGTTCTTTGGGTAACGTGTTTTTGTTTTGCAATTCTCATTGGGGGCCTCCTTATGTTTGCGTCTTCAACCACCTTGTCGTCCTAGCTTCTGTCCCTTTGGCGATACTTTTTACTTGTTTTAATGTGCGTTGGTGACAAATCTCCTATTCTTGCAGCATCTTTACGATATTGCGTTAAGATATCCTCTTCCTCTCCTTCTTCATATATATGCCTTCCTTCCATATCATTCTGGAGTTTTCTTTTCTCTGAAGAGATTAGCGGAGCAGAAGATTCATGCTGGAACTGTCCGACAAGGCAGTTCATTGGTGTATTTTCATTCATTTGCTGCCGCTGTCCAGTGTGTATAGGTATAATCTGATTTTGTCTACAGTTTTGCAATGCTGTTTTGTTTCCAACAGCTGATGTTTCACCCGAGAATTGGATTACATTTTGTGTTGTTTCTTTTTGGTCGATCTTTGCAGTTGTTGTCCTTGAAGTACATGCTGTTGTATTAGTTTTTGGAATGAAAATTGGAGCATTATGGTTTAAAACGCTGTTTGGATTTGCTACAGATGGCATTTTTGCATTCCAATTTATAGTTTCCCTTGACATTTTGGCTTGATTGGATCTTCAATGTCCTCTCCTGAGCTATCGTAACCATCTTATTGGTCTTCTTCTGCAGATGAGCAACCAGCAGAACCTTCGTCCCAGCTCTCTTTATCCTCATAATGTCGTTGATCCCAGAGTTTCGACTTAATTACCATATCTCTCATATTAGCTAGAACTAGATGTTTGTTCTTTCCATTGAAGTTTGAAAATTCCCCATAATCATTGGTACCTTTCTCTACAAGTATACTGGATAAAGGAAGAGGAGGATAACTTTTAACCATCTTTAAATTTCCTCCAGCCACCTTTCCATCATTTTTACTGACATTGGCAAGCGCAACAAATGAATTAGAGCTTGTTATTAGAGCTGGGCTCTTCTCTGCGATCTGCTTATTTATTTATTTTTTTGAAGTTTCATTTCTGTTGGATCTTGATGACCAATTGTTCCTTGCATTATGATGTCCAGTTACCTTTGATTGTTGTGAATCATCTGAAGGATGTGTATCAAGATCACTTTGATGCACAGTAGTGTTAGAGACAATTGCAGCTGTGTTATTTATTGAGATGTTCAAATTGCTTTGTTGATCCATCTCTGGCTTGTGATGTAAATCCTGTCGAGATGAATTTTGCGCAATATCGTCATCTGAAGGACTTGCTGTTGTGACAGCATCATCAGTCACAATTTTAGCTCGATCTGCAACACTTTGCTGTGTAGAATCCATATTTGGCAGAATACAACTGCAGTGGCTGCTTCATTATGCAATGACCTATTGGAGCTGTTGTTAACCTCAGTAACAGATGCTTTAATGTCATCCAATGCCGGAGTTGACTGCACAGTAGTCAGGACATGTATCTCTTCTGCTGTTAGTTGCTGAACCTTATTCCAGTTTTGTTGTCCTTTGGATAGTGCAATTATATTGTTGTCCTTTGCGCCAGATGTTTGATCCAACAGAATAGAATTCTGCGAAATCTAACTTCAGTTCCTTGCTCATGCTTTGGAGAATTCACTAAGAAATCTTGCAAAATTGTCTACTAAAGAGGCAGAGTTCTAGCCCTAACCTTCAATTTTGAAATTTGGTTTGGGAATAGGTAATGGGAAAAATAATTGTGAGGATAAGAGTTGGTTGATTATGCATGTATGTGCCAATAAAGGTGGTAGGGAGGTTGTGGAGTATATATGAACGGCCTATTGAAGTGTGAATTACTTGTGGGTTAAAGGAACATCACCATAGGACCCTATAGTTGAATATGCCCACCTAGTGTTTGACGAATGGTTAAATGAGCTAAACCCATGAATATCTTCCTAATTATGACTCAATTTTGTTATGTCTCTAAGTAGATTGCTGGGATTTTTGGAATATTGTAGTAATTTAAGGAAAGCTTAAAGTGAGGTATTTTGGCTAAACTTATCTCTTATAATTGAATCCCACGATATTCTCGTAAGTCTCAAGTATGACGGGTCAAGTTCTTATTTCTCATGTTCGGAGTTACTCCTTATAAAATGGGCTATTTCAAATAAGCTTTGTGTTGAAATATATGTGTTCAAAATGTATTCTGAATGCTCCTATCACATTATGTTATCCTTCGAAAATGTGTTCACATATGGTTTGTATATTAAATTTTATGACTTCAAATTGTGTTTTAAATGAAAGTTATTATGCTAAATTATGGAAGAAAATCAATGTGCTTGACTCTTATTTTCTCATATGTATACTTATAGCCTTGATAGAAATGCTTTATTACTGATAATCCATGATGATGTGTGAAAGTGAAAGGAGTATGTATGACATATGAAATACGATCGACGTACCATGAATGATATTATATTTGTGGCTACTAGTACCTATGAAATGAAAAGATGAGTGAAAGACTATGAAATGAGCTAGAACTCTTTTGTTCATAATAAATATTTTGTGAGTATTGTTTAGTCACCGAGGAAGGGTAGGTTGAAATAGCCTTACCCCAAAACTACACGTGCCCATGTAGAAGTGATTGAGGGGTAAAATCTCTGTATTGATGTGATGATATTATTTCCCTTAAGTATAATAAAATTGATGTGTTAAGATTATTTCTCTTAATTGGGATACAATAATTGCTAGGGGAAAGTGATGTCCACCTACACGACATTGTGGTGAGATGGCTTAACCAATCAGACTGAGATCGGTCACTATTTCATGCATATAGTGGTGTTGTGATTGGATGTCGTTGGGTAATATTTCTT
This sequence comes from Nicotiana benthamiana, assembly GCA_034376525.1. NCBI lineage: Eukaryota > Viridiplantae > Streptophyta > Magnoliopsida > Solanales > Solanaceae > Nicotiana > Nicotiana benthamiana. The sequence goes on along the minus strand of CM067331.1, from coordinate 9,847,378 downwards.
AGCTGTTCGGGCCGTGATCGAAATCCTTGCTAAAAACACGATGGTATATCGGTACTAAAGATCTCCCCACCCAAAACATTGTTATTTACTTGAAAATTGTCTTTCTTTTAGCTTCATAATTGTTATATTATTTGAGGCTCTCATTGACTCCATGTTCTTTCTCATAGTATTGTTACTCGTTCTATCAAGATGGTGTTTACTCTTATATACTAGTACTATTCTATACGTACTAACATGCAGAATCTTTAATGGATACAGGTAGTTTCACAGTAGGAGGCATCATTCAGTGATAGCAGTACACTCTCCCCTCAGCTGACTTGGTAAGCCCTGCTTCATTTCGGGGTCTCGTATCTTTTATTCCTTATATATTGTGTTTTGAGGTATAGTCAGGGCATTGTTTTAGGCACCATCATTTCACTCTCTTGTATCTATTAGAGGCTCTATAGACATAGTATAGGTTGTATCTTGTTTTTGTTAAAGTCAAACTAAAGATGTTGTATTTGCATCATATATTTTCACTTCTAACTATAAATGTATAATGTATTTTGGGAATTATAAATGAAATAATTCATGAAATCCTCTCATTGTTTAATTAGTGGAATACATCTTCACTCTATTCATGGAAAAGGTCGGGCATAAAGCATATAGCAAGAATGCTTGACCGAGTTATTACAGTTGAGAACCAGTCACATACCCCGAAGTTGGTGCATGACAAAAAAAAGTAAAAAAATCTAACTAGGACAAAAGTAATAATAATCAAAAGCCAAAGGTGCGTTTGCAACAAAATCTATTTTAGAAAAGAAACTAGAATCCTAGCTACCAGTGAAAACATTCATCTGCATATTATGGTGGCCGATGGTTAGTGGTGATTGAGATGTAGGTGATTGGTATATTGGATAAAATTTAAAAAATTTAAAATTTGCAGGTGGACGTCTCTTGAGCAGACACGTGGCAATAAGAACTGGGTGGAGGTAAGTCAACATAGAGTTACTATCGGATACAGATATGTGACTTGGTATTGTGTGAATTTTGAGGACACAAAGATCGGAGAAGAGAATTTAAAAGCAATGTACCGGTTGGAGAAAATAGCATTAAAGGAGCAACCATTATGAAAAATTTCAGCATTTATTCTCAACGTTATGCAACCATAAAGAGAAGTTTTTTATTCATCTTCATGAGAATAAGATTTGAGAATTTTGTCTCCTCATATTTCACTATAAACAGTAATATATTTACTTGTTGTAACAACACTTTCAAAAATTACAAAGACTATCTCTCTTTCTCTCAGTTTTTCTATGTTTCATACATAAAAGGCTATTATAAAAGCTTGTCAGTTATCCTTGACTCCACTTGGTTCAATCTGAATTTCAACCTTGTTCTTTCCTATTTTCTTTTAATTTTGTTTCATTTATTCTATATTATTTCACTAATCGGATCATATTAATATACGTGTTTATAAATCACGCATGCAAATTTAACTGTATATTATTAAGGGTAAAAAATTGGATGTCCATTGTGGGGCTCAGATAATTGTGGTATTATTTTGATCTACTCATCTTTTACTAATGTGCTTTAAAGTTTTTCTGTTTTAAGCATACTTATAATGATTCGACCTGTCGTCTTACTTTTTAGATCCATGTTCCCATATTTAAGATTTTCTGTATGTGCTTTTACTATTTTATGAGTTCTGAGAATGATTGGTTTGGTTTTGGAAGGATTTATGTTGAATTCGGAACACTTATTTCCTTTATAGTGGCCTAAGGTGGCCAAGGTTGACATTAGTCAATATTTTGAGTAAATAAACTTGGAACCATGATTTAAAGGTTCTAATAGGTTCGTATGATAATCTTTAGCTTGGGCGTGTTGTTTGGATCGAGTTTTGGGGTGATCCAAGAGCCTTTTAGTGTTGAATATTGAAAATTGGCGCCTTGAAGGTTTTAGAGCTTCCTAAATTTGGTTTGAATTAGACTTAAGCTCTACCATTGTTCATATGATATTCCAAGTCTAAGAGTAGGTTCGTATTGTCATTTGTGACTTATGCATAAAATCTGGCGTCATTCTAAGTTGTCTATGCATGATTCTTCGCGTTCAGAACTAGTTAAAGAAGTTTAAAGTTCAAAAGTTGATTAATTTGGTTTTAGGGCACGGTATTTAGTACCGATATTGTTTTATATGTTCCAAGGCTTCGAGCAGGTCCGTATTATATTTATGAACTTATTGGTGAAGTTGGATGGGGCCCCGGGTGGCTCGAGTGTGTTTCGAACCATTCGGAGTTAAGTCCGAATTGAAATAATTGTTGGTTCTGATTTCCTTCTATACGAACGCGGAGGACGTCATGCATTCGTGATGAAGGAATCTGGGGCTGGATCATTTTGTGCTTCACGTTCACGAAGGATGGGTTACATTCATGAAAACTTTGGATCAGTGGCCTTTGCATTCGCGATTATAGTCCTGTATTCGCGAAGGATCTAGGTCTAGGGGATCAGGTAGTCATTTCTCTTAGCATTCGCGAAGGGAGGAACGTGTTCACGATGCTTAGGATGGGCTAGACTTCACAATTGCGATTACATGGTCGCATTTGCGAAGAGTCTTTTATGATATCTTGAGGCTTCTTTCGTGATCGTGAAGAAGGATCACTTGTTAGAAACATGTTTTATAATCGGGACTTTGGCTCATTTTCTCTCATTTCACATTGGTTTAGTTGATTTTAGAGCTTCTTGGAGAGGGAGTTTCACCTAGAATCTTGAGGTAAGTGATTTCTACCTAATGTGAGTTTAAGACATAAATTATGCATAAATTTTGACATAGAAATTGTGAAAAATTATGGGATTACGTTGAAAACCCTAGGGTTTGATAAAAAAAGAGATTAGACCCGAAATTGATGTTGGAGTTGTTAGAAATTATATATTTGAGTTTGTAAGATCATAGGTAACATTTATCTACAACAAATTTTAGAATTCGGTAACGTGTGCCTAGGCGTGACTTTTAAGGACTTTTCGATTCTGATTGGGTAATTATTGTAATAAATGAATTATGAACTTTTGAACATATATTGATTAGTTTGTACAACCTTTTACCAGTTTCATATTGCTCCGCATCGATTTGAGGAAATTTGTGAGGTTGAAGGGGCGATTAGTGGACTTGGAAGTGAGCTAAGTCTCTTATCTAACCTTGTAAGATGGAATATCACTGTAGGTGTTTAAATTGGTAATTGTTACTAATTATGGGTGCTACCTACGTACGAAGTGATGAAAGTCTGTGCATAGAAAATTCATATATATATGTCCAGGTAGACTTAGGACTTTATCATGCAATAATTGTATTATTGAACCCAACTTGTTAGTTTATTTACTTGAATTTGAAATTGAAATTCGATCAGGTATTATGCTAGGTAGAGCTTTGTTACTTTGAGTTTTGGCGGAATATTCGATTGTTGATAGAAAATTATGCTTCTTTATGTGCCCATCCCGGCGTTGTTCTTCTATGACCCGTAGTCCGAAGAGTTTCTCTATTCCTATGGATCGGGCCGAATGCCTCAGCAATATATTTGAGATGCATCCATGGAATTGGACGTACGACCTTGGTAGTGTATGTACATGATTATCATGGATTGGATCATATAACCTCAACATAACTCGTGTGTAATATCGCTAGGGGTCCGAATATACATGATGTTTCTTTCATGACTTGAGATTTGATATTTACATTATGGTTCTTATTTATTGATATGGCATGTGATATTTGGTGATTTTAAATTGATGTTTTGTTTGAGGATCACGTCTCCTACTGTTACTTATTCCATTATTACTGTCGTATTTCATGCCTATTTATAATTCTTACACTTTACTTATTGACCATTAGTAAGTGCTGATGTAGACCCTTCGTCACTACTTCTTCAAGGTTAGACTAGATACTTACTGAGTATACGTAAATTTAAGTACTCACGCAACACTTCTCCATAAATTGAGGAGGTACTGAGGCAGGTACATCTGGTGTACGTTCAGGAACACATCCATATCATACAGAGACTTAGTGGTGAGCTGCTCCACCATTCTTCGATTTGCATCACCCAGAGTCTCCTTCCTATTGCATTTTACCTTTCTGTCTATTTTATTTCAGACAGCTGTTGTGATGGTTTGTATAATCTACTAGATTGCTCGTGCACTTGTGATATTGGATGTCAAAAAATTCTAGTAGATGTTTATGGTTTTTTCCTAATATTATCACCATTTCATTTTTATGTTGTATTTATGCTTTATGTTACCATGGATTTCTGTACCTAGATTCTTTATGAAATAAAAATTCATGATTTCAAAGTTAATAAACTGAGCAATTACATAGATAGTTCACTGTTGGTTTCCTAATGGCGTAGTTGGGGGCCATCACAACCTATGATATTTATTGGGTCGTGAGAGCTTGGTATCAGAGCACTAGGTTCACAAAAGTCTCACAAGTCATGAGATGGACTAGTAAAGTCTTGTGGATCAGTGCAGAGACGTCTGTACTTGTCTTCGAGAGGCTATATGGTATTAAGAAACTTCCCTTTCTTCAACTCATATCATCATGTTTATGTTGTGCTAAGCATATTAATCTTATTCTCTCACAAATGATGAGAACATATGCTACAAATGTACCCGGGGGAAAAGTAGTTGGTTTCCTATTGTTAGAGGCGAAGGGAGGGCCACAACTTCTACTAGAGGACGAGGGCATCCTAGAGTTTCTCCTGTTGAACCATCAGCAGATCTAGTGGAGGATCCTATTATTGAGGAGTAGGATAAGGCGACTGCAGTTGATCCAGCCCCAACAGATTTTATGAATGCACTGGGATTTTAGGAGATCATGGGTCGTTTGCTGTATTTCATGGATTTTATGACTTAGACCAGACTATTTTCGATAGATCCGGTAATGTCTCGGGAGGGAGGTGGAGCACAGATCATACCACTCATGATCTGGGGCACGCTGTTGCTATTTATTCGACCCCAGGTACACTACCTGCAGGCCCAACCAGTTACAACGGTTATATCAGAGCCTAGACCATCCATGACCTTTGAGCAGCATAACCAATTGGTTTGATGGACTAGGCTACATCCTTCTATCTTTGTCAGTGAGCGGCATGAAGACCTACAAGACTTCATTGATCATTGTGCACAGTCCAACGGGGTGGACTTCACTATATTCAATCTGCAGGAAAGGCCGTAGATGGTGGTAGTATTATCTCTGAAGTAGGTCAGGAGGTTCCTCTCCCTTGACTTGGGACTACTTCACACATATCTTTTTAGAGAGCTATATTCCACCTTCTTAAAGGGAAGGTTATAGGGTCAATTCGAGCAGCTTCAACATGGCCAGATTTTTGTGATCAATTATGGACGAGATTATGTGAGTTGTCTTGCCATGCACTTATGATACCCCCGCCCCCCTCATATTCAAAGGTTTATTGCAGGCTTTTATGGCCAGATTTTTGTGATCAATTATGGACGAGATTATGTGAGTTGTCTTGCCATGCACTTATGATACCCCCCCCCCCCTCATATGCAAAGGTTTATTGCAGGCTTTCATTATGTTATCTAGGTTACTATGGCCTGAGAGGTTGATATGTGGACTTCTTATGAGAAGGTTGTGGAGATAGCTCAGAGGATCAAGGGTATCCGCAACTAGGGTCAATTGTATACAATAGGGGAGAAGCAACTTCGACATTCTGGCAGATTTAATGGTACCCCGTTTAGGGGTAGAGGTCAGTTCATGAGAGGCCAATATAGCAGGTCTATGTATTCAGCACCACCGCCTGCTCAGGGTGTTCTTGTGTGACCCTACTTAAGCACCATTCTAGAGAGTACCTGGTGTTCACCGGCTATTAAGGGTTCCTTCGGTGGGTATTCTAGTTACCAAAATCAAACATAGGGGTAACAATCTTCTAAATTGAGAGGTTGCTATGAGTGCGGGTAGCTTGGTCATATGAGGAGGGTTTTTCCCATTCGGAGATATGAAGCATAGAATGGCTATCGGCCCATGATCACCACACCAGCTACCACACAACCTATTCGGCTGGCTAGAGGCGAAAGGCAGGTGGGTAGGGGTCACCCTAAAGGTGGAGGCTAGCTAGGTGGCACTCCGGCTATATTCTATGCCTTTTTAACCAGACCAAATGCAGTAGCCTTAGACGCGTGATCACAAGTAATATTTCTTTCTGCGATAGTGATGCTTCGGTACTATTCGATCCGAGGTCTAGTTATTCAAATTTATCTTCTATATTTTCTCCTTATCTGGATGTCTTTCATGAGTCCTTGAGTGTTCCTATATATAAGTCCATGCTGATGGGTGATTCTGTTGTTGTGGATTGGGTTTACTGGTCTTGCGTTGTGAATTTTTATGGTTATGAGACTAGCGCAGATCTTCTATTGCTTAACATAGCTGACTTTGAGGTTATCCTAGGCATGGATTGGTTGTATTTGTACCATGGCATTATTGATTGGTATACCAAGACTATTACCTTAGTGATGCTAGAGTTGCCTAGATTGGAGTGGAGGGGCTCATCTATCAGTACGTCTAGTCGGGTTATCTCTTTCTTGAAGGTTCGACATATGGCCGAGAAGGGTTGTTTACCCTATATAACTATGTTCGGGTACTACCATGGAAACTCCCACGATAAATTTAGTGCCCGTAGTGGGTGAGTTCTTCGATGTATTTGCTTATGATCTACCATGCATGCCACTAGATCGTGATATCAATTTCAGCATTGATTTGGTGCCAGGCACCCAGCCTCTGTATTTCAGCGTATAGCATTGCTCCAAAAGAGTTGAAGGAGTTGAAAGAGAAGCTTTAGGAGTTTCTCGAGAAGAGTTTCATCAGTTCAAGTGTGTTTCCATGAGGTGTACCAGTATTATTTGTAAAGAAGAAGAAGGATATGAGTATGCAGATGCGCATTGATTATCGCCAGCTAAATAAAACCACTATCAATAAAAATGGATGATTTGTTTGATAAATTATAAGGTGTTAAGATGTTTTCTAATATATATTTGAGATATGAGTATCATCAGCTGAAGATTCGTGCTTTGGATGTTCTGAAGATGGTTTTTCGGACTAGATATGGGCACTAAGAGTTTCTAGTTATGTACTTCGATTTGATTAATGCCCCGACGACGTTTGTGGATTTGATAAATCTGGTGTTCGGACTATATCTTTACTCATTTTTCATTATCTTCATTGAGGACATATTGATATACTCGCGTAGTACGGAGGAGCATGAGCAGCATTTGAGGATAGTGATTCAGACCTTGCAGGAACAAAATGATATACTAAGTTCTCCAAGTGTGAGTTTTGGTTAGAATCTATGGCTTTCCTGAGTCATGTTCATCAGGTGAGGGTATAAATGTGGATCTCGGGAAAATTGAGTCAATTTAGAGTTGGCCTCGTCCTACCATAATGATTGAGATCATGAGTTTCATGGGCTAGCAGGTTACTATCGTCGGTTTGTGGAACGTTTCGTGTCTATTGTAGCTCATTTGAATAGATTGACCCAGAAGGGTGCTCTGTTTAGATGGCCCGATGATTGCAAGGCGAGCTTCCAAAAGCTCAAAACTGTATTGACTATAACGCCAATGTTAGTGTTGCCCTTCGGTTCAAGAATGTATACCATGTACTGTGATGCTTCACGCATTGGCTTGGGTTGTGCATTGATTAGGAGGGGCGAGTTATTGCATATGCTTCACATCAACTGAAGCCCCACGAGAATAATTATCTTGTGCATGATTTGGAGTTGGTCATGATAGTTCATGCTCTAAAGATTTGGAGACATTATCTTTATGTGGTGTCATGTGAGGTCTACACCAATCACCGTAGACTACAACCTTTTAAGCAAAGGAATCTTTCTGGCTTTCTGCTATTGGTGTTGCATAGCTTTGTTCTTCGTGTTCGTAGGGGTATGTCGCGAATGAGTAGAAGGAATTGGAAAGCCAAGAAATTTGGCCGTCACGTTCGTGAAGAGTGACCGCGTTCGCTTAAGTTGGGGCTTGTTTGCCTTCGCGTTCGGGTTTGGCTCCACGCGTTCGCGACGAGGGAATGCTGGGGGTCCTAAGTTGTTCTTCACGTTCGCGCCACTGTCACACGATCGGGATTAAGAAGGCAGAAGTGTCCTTCGTGTACGCGGTTGGGCACCGCGTTCGCAAAGAAGGAAAATTGGCCCAGTGTATTTTGACCATCGCGAACGCGAAAGGACCTCGCGTTCGTGAATAAGAATCATTCAGCTGGGCAAAATGTTTTTAAGGGTTTATTCATCCGCGATCCACTTAATATTTCCTCCATTGTTAAGCAACCAAGAGAGCTTTTTGAGCGATTTGAAGCGTGTTTTCTACAGAAACAACTAGGTAATCAACTTGCATCAATTAGGTCTGATCATGGAACTGAATTTGAAAATGCCAAGTTTGCTGAATTTTGCATTCTACATTATAAATAGTTGCATGACTATCCTCTTGTTAAGAAGATTCCCTATGAGTCACTTAAAGGGAGAAAGCTAAATATATCTCATCTTAGGGCATTTAGATGCAAGTGATTTGTGCACAATAATGGCAAAGACTCCCTAGGTAAGTATGATCCAAGAAGTGATGAGGGAGTATTCTTGGGATATTCTTCACATAGTAAAGCTTATAAGATACTCAGTAAAAGAACTATGTGTGTAGAAAAAAATGTATATGTTATTTTATTGAAAAACTAACATTCTTTCTGAGAGGAAGGAGCAAGATAATGAAGAGATTGAGCTGATAAGAAATTCAAATGGTGAAACCACAGTCCACCTAAATATGCATCACAGGAAGGAACGGGTGATGGAATAGGTCCTTCCACCTGGGCAACATGATAGGGGGAACTGAGTATGGAGTAACTGATCCTCAAACCTCGAGGAAACCTGTCCATGAACATATTCCTCAGTAACAAAACCAGGAAGGAACATCCAAAGAAATTGACACTGATATATCAACATCCACGAAATTATATGTCGTTGTGCTCGATTTCAGGAAATACAAAGGAGACCCACTTGACTAATGTAAAGAGAATATTGAGATACTTGAAAGTCACCCTTGACTTTTGCCTTTGGTATCAAAAAGGTAGTAATTTTAACATAGTGGGATATGCTGACACTGATTATACAGGTTTCCTAGTGGATAGGAAGAGCACTTCAGGTGTGGCACACTTCCTTGGTTCATGTCTTGTGTCATGGGCTATTAAAAAGCAAATTCAGTGGCCTTATCTACTGCTGAAGCTGAGTATGTTGATGTTGCTTCATGATTATGCTCAATTGTTGTGGATCGAGCAGCAGTTGATGGATGTTGGTATTAAAGTTGGTTGCATCCCTATTTCAGTGATAACACTAGTGCTATTAGTATGACTAAGAATCTGGTTCACATAAGAGAACTAAGCACATAGATGTTAGACACCATTTTGAGGGACAACTATTAAAAAGGCTTGATCACTGTGGAGTTTTGTGCGTCTCACAAGCAAATTGCTGACATCTTCACAAAAGGTTCAAGTAGAGATCACTTTGAGAGGAACATATTGGAATTAGGGATGATTAAGATCACCTAAAAGGACAAGTTCAAGGTTAAACGAAAAAAATGAAAAAAAATATTTGGTTAGAAAGTCTGTAAATTGTGATGGTTAGATTAAATCTTGCTCAGTCTCATACTTTACATAGTATACACTTGTGCCATGTATTAAAATGACTCATCAATCACTAATGATATTTTCTCTATTTTAGAAAATTTAGACTTACACAAGAGAATTTTCAGTGAAGAACCTAGTTCATCAAGATAACACGGTATGTTTTCTACACTCTCCATAATTTGAAATTACTATATTTGGATCATGAGCAGAGTCCTATTAAATACCAAACTTCTTTTGGACTTATCCATTACAAGTGAACCAGTCCAGTTCAAAAGAATCCCAATCGAATGGAAGTACCTAAATTTTAGGGATACACTCCAACATCTCTTCAAAACTGAATTTCAGTTTGACTAAACTTCTAAGAGTCTGAAACGTTGTAGTTACCCCATAAATTATTCCTCTATACATTGATCAGCTTTAGTGTATTTCTTACTTCATATTTCTCAAGCCGTCAGAAACTCTTATTCTCCTTTCATCTTCCAAACACAATCCAATTCACTTCTTTTCCTTACCCTAGCCTAGATTGTCGAACACCTCTGAAGAAGAGGAGATAAAGAAAATAAACAAGCAATTGAAAGCGCGTAGGGAAGAAGAATCCTAAGATTCATTTAAGTCTACTACTAAGGGAGAAGAAAGTAGGTCTTCCGAAACTGATAAGGTATCTTCTGAACATAAGGGTTCTCCTGAGACAATTTCTCAAGTTGTTGTAAATTTTGAGAATAGATTCGTAGGATGTATAGCAGGTGTTCAGACTATATAATCTAGAGAAGTTGGTGGTAAAAATGAAAAAAAGAAGAAAAGAGAGCAAGGGTTCTAGGAGTATTGTGAGGGGAAAAGGTACAAGAGTGGTTGATTCTTCACCTACTCATGTTGGTCTAACAAAAAAAATTGGTGCAATAGTAGTTCGGGGAGAGAAATTTAGTGAAATAGAAGAGACTGTGAGCAAAATAGGAGGAAGTAGTTCTGGCGAAGCTGTTGAGTGGTTGGTTCAACTTGGCAAAAACATAGATGAACCTGTTCCATCTGAACATGAAACCCTCGTGGACCTACTGATAGAGTTATCAATGGCACCAAAACTCATGTCATTCCTATAGTTTCATTATCAAAACTGTGCTGCACATTTCAAGGTACCTATGAAGAAGTGGGTTTAATACTCTTCTTGCTTGGGATAATGAAGTCAATGTCATTATTAATGAACCTGGTTCATCTAATAAGACACCGGTCAATAGCAAAATCAGTTCCTTGGTGCAAGAAAGTGAGGCTAAGGATGCTGAGATTGAAAGGCTGAAGAAGAGGTTGGTTGAGATGGAGAATAAAAGAGATGCACTTAGAACTGATCTGGCAAGAGAAAAAGAGAATAATGATGGCATTCTTCAAGGTGTGCTGAAACTCCTCCAAGTCAAAAACCAAGCACCTAGTTCTTCCCAGCCTTAAGCCTCCTAGCCTAGTGAAGATCAACCAGTGACCCATTTCGGGACATTTTGTTTCTTTTGCTCATGTTTTCAGTATTTTTATTTCTTCTTATGCTTTGTGTAGAATCTTATCAATCATCAATGAAATTCACTGTTTTTTCTCTAACTATTTGTTCATATTTCTTTGATGGTTATAATTCTTAGCTCGATCTATGATGCTTAATCCATGATTGAATTTTAAGTAGCCCCAGTGGCCATGAGTAAGTATTAAAATCTGGTTATCTCACATTTTTATGCAACTTTTATGATGCCAAAATGGGCAAAAAAGGTTGTGCTTTATGTTAGAAAATACTCTTAACGCTAGAGGGGGGTGAATAGCGTTATAATAAAATTTAGCGTAAACTTGCGCAAATTAAAATTTGCAGGAAATAAATAAGTGCGTTAAATAAAAAAAAAAGAATGCACCGATATATTCTGGTTCACCACAACACGTGGCTAGTCCAGTCCCCGAGAGACTCTCTCGAGATTTTCCACTAACTTGTTAAGCTTACGGGTGCTCAACAAACCTTTACAACTTAAGGACACAAGCCTTAACACCTTTGCTCGGAGATACAACACTCCAAGACTTCAACCAAGGAAACACAAGTTCCTTACAACAAGAGAATTACAATTCTCTTACAAGTGTATAAAACACTAAACACTCAAACAAAATACTCCTTTATGAGTAGGTATGAGTAAAAGAAGTAAGCTCTAGATCACAACAACTTTGGACAAGAATATGGCTCTCAAAAGCTTTATGAAATTGAATATAAAATGATAAACAAAAGTATGCAAGCTTATAGCAATGTAATGATCAGTTGTAGTATGTTGTTGTGTTTAAAACACTGAAATGAAGCTGTATTTATAGTTGAAAAACTTGGCATTACCGTTGCCTAATTGCCAATTAAGAGTTGCTGATTTTACTCACTGACAATCGATTGTCAAGCCCCAACAATCGATTGTCTGCCAGTCAGATCAAAATTCAATCCCAGATTTTACGCTTGATAATCGATTACTTACAATCCATAATCGATTACTGGCAACGTTCAAAAAATCCTTTCCAGATTTTACCACAAACAATCGATTGTCCAGAATCAACAATCGATTACTCAGCAACGTTCAAAAAATCTTTTTCGGATTTTAATCAAAACAATCGATTATACCAAATCAATAGTCGATTACCCAATAACGTTCAAAAAATCTTTTCCGGATTTTAATCAAAACAATCGATTATACAGAATCAATAATCGATTACCTGACGGTATTTGAAAACTTTACGACAACGGTCAGCTTCACAATCGATTACTTATCAGTTTTTGAAAACATTTTAGACACTATCTCTTGACAATCGATTGTCCAATGTAACAGTCGATTATTTAATAAATTTGAAAATCACTGGAAGACACTATCTCAACATAATCGATTACCATTAGTTCATACTCGATTATTCTGAGTTTTGAAAAACTTTGATGGACACTGCCTCAGTCACAATTGATTGTCATTAGTTCACAATCGATTGTCATGCAGGTTTGAAAAACCTGATGCTCACTGCCTTACTCACAATCGATTGTCATTAGTTCACAATCGATTGTCATGCAGTCTTGGCTTAAAACAATCGATTATCATAAGTACATAATCGATTATCTTAGTCCAGATTTATAAGGCATGTCTAAAAATTATTTTGACTACTGTAAAATCATTTGACATTAAATTAAATATGCATGATTTTGGAAAATAGTTTAATGAGAGAAGCCATGTTACGAGTCAAGTTGTAGGATCAAGATCACAAATAAGAATGACTCAATTAAACTATAAAACTTTGTCTTGAGCTTGAATCTCGTTGTATATCAATTGTGCACTTGTTTCTTGAACTTCATCATATATCAATTTTCGCTTCGTTTGTCATTCATCAAAACCTACACAAAAGAACACACGTTTTAGTATATTGCATTGAGAACGTGTTTCCAACAATTTCCCCCTTTTTGATAATGGCAAACATTAAGCGGGATATGCAAGACAAGCAATTTATATTGACGATTCAAGACAAGTATATACATGTAACAAGTATGCAATTTGTTCCCCCTCAATTTAAGCTTATTAATACTGAGAGTGCATACCGGTTATCTTCCCCCTTTTTCCATTAGCAAAAATAATAATAAGATGCCAAAGATGAAATAAACCTTGTTTATTTATTGGAAAGAAATTACAGCAACAGGGAAAACAATACAACATATAAAAACAAACTTAAAAACTACAATTATTCATTCATCATTTTCCGCCTCATCATCCGGCGCTGCTTCATATGGAACAAGACCTGCATATGGATAATGAATGTGGTCAAAATATCCATGGATCTCGTGAGCTAATTGACCGACAGAGGTGGTCAGGGAAGCAATTTGGTCAGAAATGGATTGGAGAGTGGGTTCTTGAGGCGGACGAGTTTGACGGGATGGAGGAGGAGCAGGCGCTACATGATCACCGTCATGATGAAAGGAGGATTCCGAAATTTCCCACTTTTTGGTACTCTTTTTGAGAGGACCATTTCCAGTGATGAATCCGGTGGCTTCAAGAAGGTTCATGATGAGGAGAGCATAAGGAAGAGGCCTATCATCTCCGATAGCGTCACGCATGTGAATTTTGATAAGCCGACACCAATTGATGTTAGCTCCGGTTATTATGGCATGCATGAGCTTAGTGTCCTCTTGAGAAATGGTAGTATATTTATGTTTACGAGGCTTGAGGACTCGGGTGATGAAATCGAAAATCAACCGATAATTGGGATCCATTCCCGTAATTGTAGGACGACGGGAAGAAAGATTTGGATCATAAGAAGTAAGACCGATTTGGTGTAAGAGGGCTGTTTCATCAAAAAGGGCTCCGGCCTCTCTGGTGTACCGAAAAATGTCTTCACCGTTATGAGGAAGACGTGCAATGGTATGAAGATTTTCATCGGAAAGAAGAATTTGAACACCATTAATGTTGGTGACAAGCTCACCATCATCATCCTCATGGAGGTTGGAATAAAATGCTTGAACCAATGTAGTATTGATGTAAGGATGGGTAAGGAGTAAAAAGTTAAGAAGTTGAGAATTTTTGAGCATATTTGCAGCAGGCCCAAATGATTCAAGATACTTGTGGGTTGAAAAGCGGGATGGAAGAATGTCGCGCTTTTCAAATTTGGTTAAGAATCGAGTAAGCTCGATGTCGGAATTAAAATATAGAACGGAACCATCTTGATAGGGATATTTCGGACGAGGAGGGGCAACAGAGGAGGATGCGCCGTGCCTAACAGAACGGGAACTCTTTGAGTGACGGCCCGACATTTTTAATGAAAGCTGCTGGATTTTGCAAAGGATTAGAGAGAAGTTGATATTTTGAAAGCTACAATTGATGCTTGAGTGAATGCATATGAACATATATGAAGCCTATTTATACAGGGGAAAGTGGCTTATCATTTATGGAAGAAATCTGCTGAGAATTTAAAGCCAAATCAGTTAGAAACGGTAAAATAAATTCACTGACCGTTAGACAATCGATTGTTGAGATGCAATAATCGATTGTTGAAGAGTTATGACCTGACTTGGAACTGACACAAATCGATTGAGGAGCCAAACGGTAACAAGAGTTTAAATTTCTAACATGAAATAATCGATTGTCAAATGTGGTAATCGATTACGGGACCAAACGGTAACAAGCTTTTGAATTACTGACATGAAATAATCGATTATATATGTGAAATAATCGATTGTTTTGGACAAGCATTGCTGAATGGCTGAGGCAGAAATCGACTATGCAATTTAAGGAATCAATTTTTAAACAAGGCTGCATAATGAACATAAACCATAAACAATCGATTAGTGATACTGCTAATCGATTTTCAGCACAGTAAAATAATCGATTATTTGCTTGGAACAATCAATTGTTCTGTGCCAAAACTTTATAATTCCCCCTATCTTTTAGGGCGATACCTGCAAAATAGAATTAAACGTCTCCGACGCTCAAGTCAGTAATTTGTAAAGAAGTAATAACTTAAATTAGTGTTGCCAAGTGAGAACATGAGCTCTTAAGAAGTGTGTCCTAAAGTGTTCTTAAGAGAGTTTCGGGTACTTACCTTTCCTCCGACGTCTCCAATTACCTGTTCAAGAGGGTGATCTTTGATCGTCCTCCACTCATTTGGCACTTTTGTTTCTTTTTCCAATTGTGGCGCTTCTTCCGTTGGTTGTTCCTCAGTTTCATCTTTATTTTCCTTGGGTGGTTCCTCTTGTATTTTGTCTTTCAAGCTATCTCAGATACCTGCAAGATCAAAACCGGAATCCTTTCTCGCCAAGCGAGCATTATTTGAAAATACAACATGAGGGGATTCCTCCACTATTTGGGTTCTTTTATTAAAGATCCTATATGCTTTACTACGTGAGGAATATCCAATGAAAATACCTTCATCCGACTTAGCATCAAATTTACCCAATTGGTCTTTGCCATTGTTATGAACAAAACATTTGCAACCAAAAACTCTAAAATGGGAAATATTTGGTTTTCTACCCTTATAAAGTTCATAGGGGATTTTCATGAGTATCGGCCGAATTACTACTCTATTTAGAACATAGCAAGCGGTACTCACGGCGTCCGCCCAAAAATGTTTGGGTATCTTAGCTTCGTCGAGCATGGTTCTAGCCATCTCTTCGAGACACCTATTTTTCCTTTCCACCACCCCATTTTATTGTGGTGTCCGTGGAGCGAAAAAGGTATGCTCGATTCCGAGTTCGTCACAAAAGTCCGCAAAGAGATTGTGATCAAACTCTCCCCCATGATCACTTCTAATTGAAGTGACGGTTGTTTCTTTCTCATATTGAACACGCTTAAGAAAATATTTAAAATTTTGAAAAGCATCACTTTTATTGGCAAGAAATAAAGTCCAAGTAAATCTCGAGTAATTATCAACAATTACAAAATCATATTTATTTCTTCCTAGACTTTCAATGCGAGAGGGACCAAATAAATCCATATGAAGTAATTGCAATGGTCTAGAAGTTGAAACAATGTTTTTAGATTTGAAAGATGCTTTTGTTTGATTCCCCTTTTGACACGAGTCACAAATAGAGTCATTTTCAAATTTTAAATCGGGAAGACCAACAACTAAGTTTTGAGAAATCAATTTGTTCAAAATATGCACATTGATATGTGCTACTCTACGATGCCATAGCCAAGTATCATCCTCTTTACTCATTAGACAATCAACATAATCGGGTGAGGAATTAGCAAGATCAACCATATAAATATTATCCACTCTAAAACCACGGAGGATAATTTTGAAATCACTACGTCTGAACACTAAGCATTCATCCGAATCAAATAAAGCAAGATTTCCCTTGTCACACAATTGGCTTATGCTCAAGAGATTATGCTTTAATCCTTTAACAAGTAATATATGCTTAATAGAGGAATTTTCATCCTTACCGACCGAGCTGATGCCGATGATCTTTCCTTTATTGTTATCACCGAAGATAACACTTCCTCCTTCTTTGTGCTCTAATTGAAGGAATTTGGATTCATCTCCCGTCATATGCTTGGAGCATCCACTATCAAGGTACCTAGTACACTTGATCCCTTCAAGCACACCTACAAAACAAATTAATGTTCTTTAGGTACCCATGCCATTTTGGGTCCTTGGGGGTTAGGCATATTATAATGATGCAATTGAGTAATATGTCTATTACGTGTAAAGCATGCAGGAGCAATATGACCAACACGTCTACAATAATGACAAGTCACATTTGGGTTATGCATCCTTCTAGGTTCATAGTAACTAGACGGATGAAAATTTCTTACTCTATTTTGAACACTATGACTATTTCGCATTTCATGAGACTTATTTCTCCTACTATGAGCTCTAGGATGGGCAGCATTTCTAGAGTGATTGTTTCTCGGTTGAGGGTCATTTCTAGGTCTTCTCAAAGGTTCAACATTTGGCCTAATATGCATATTGGTTCTAGGATTGCTATTTCTAGGATAAGCATTTGTTTTATTGGTCCTAGGTTGAGCCTTAGGTGGTTGGGGTTTGGCTTCAACCTTTTCTTTAACCTCATTCTTAGATCCTATTCCATGCTTGGTTGATTTCAAGTTAACAAGAACATCATTCAAGTTTTTGTGCGAAGAATTAAACTTATCTAATGTGCCTTTAAGCCTACTTACTTCATTCTTAAGATGCAAACAAGAAGTGCAATTTCTAGTAGAGCTTTCGGGCTTATCGGAACTTCTTTTTCCAAAAAACTTGTTTTCCTCTTTCAGCTTCTCATTTTCTAAAACCAGTTTTTCTAAATCCTTTTCTTTTAAAGAAAGCTGTTTTTGAAAATCCTTTTCTTGCAACGACAGAGTTTTCTGCAAATCTTTAATAGTTTTGGAAGCATCAACAAACTCACTATGTAATTTATTATAAGCATTTTGCATTTCTTCAAGCGAGTGAGAGTTGGACGTACTTACCTCTTCTTCTTCGTTTGCCATGAGGCATTGGCCAGTTGATTCATCATATGAGCTGTTCGCTTTTTGAGGCGTGCTTTCATACATTTCCTCCAGCTTATCCCACATTTCTTTGGCGGTTTTGTAGTGGGAAATTTTCTGATAGTCTTCCTGATTCAAGGCGCTATACAACATATTTATTGCATTAGTGTTGTATTCACTTACCTTGGCTTTCCCAACTTTTGTTGTCATTTGATCACCATGCTTGATAATTTGCCATAGATAAAAGTTGTTGGCTGTGATGAAAATTCTCATCCGATCTTTCCAATATGAGTAATTATTTCCATCAAATATTGGGGGCAACATGTTAAAATAACCTTCACCTATTCCTGCAAAAGAGTCACGAGTAGAAGCCATGGATGGTTCTCTCAAACTGTTAAGTCTTCAGAGAGTATGGCTCTGATACCAATTGTTAGAAAATACTCTTAACGCTAGAGGGGGGTGAATAGCGTTATAATAAAATTTAGCGTAATCTTGCGGAAATTAAAATTTGCAGGAAATAAATAAGTGCGTTAATAAAAAAGGAAAGAACGCACCGATATATTCTGGTTCACCACAACACGTGGCTAGTCCAGTCCCCGAGAGACTCTCTCGAGATTTTCCACTAACTTGTTAAGCTTACGGGTGCTCAACAAACCTTTACAACTTAAGGACACAAGCCTTAACACCTTTGCTCGGAGATACAACACTCCAAGACTTCAACCAAGGAAACACAAGTTCCTTACAACAAGAGAATTACAATTCTCTTACAAGTGTATAAAACACTAAACACTCAAACAAAATACTCCTTTATGAGTAGGTATGAGTAAAAGAAGTAAGCTCTAGATCACAACAACTTTGGACAAGAATATGGCTCTCAAAAGCTTTATGAAATTGAATATAAAATGATAAACAAAAGTATGCAAGCTTATAGCAATGTAATGATCAGTTGTAGTATGTTGTTGTGTTTAAAACACTGAAATGAAGCTGTATTTATAGTTGAAAAACTTGGCATTACCGTTGCCTAATTGCCAATTAAGAGTTGCTGATTTTACTCACTGACAATCGATTGTCAAGCCCCAACAATCGATTGTCTGCCAGTCATATCAAAATTCAATCCCAGATTTTACGCTTGATAATCGATTACTTACAATCCATAATCGATTACTGGCAACGTTCAAAAAATCCTTTCCAGATTTTACCACAAACAATCGATTGTCCAGAATCAACAATCGATTACTCAGCAACGTTCAAAAAATCTTTTCCGGATTTTAATCAAAACAATCGATTATACCAAATCAATAATCGATTACCCAATAACGTTCAAAAAATCTTTTCCGGATTTTAATCAAAACAATCGATTATACAGAATCAATAATCGATTACCTGACGGTATTTGAAAACTTTACGACAACGGTCAGCTTCACAATCGATTGCACAAAGTCAACAATCGATTACTTATCAGTTTTTGAAAAACATTTTAGACATTGTCTCTTGACAATCGATTGTCCAATGTAACAATCGATTATTTAATAAATATGAAAATCACTGGAAGACACTGTCTCAACATAATCGATTACCATTAGTTCATAATCGATTATTCTGAGTTTTGAAAAACTTTGATGGAAACTGCCTCAGTCACAATCGATTGTCATGCAGGTTTGAAAAACCTGATGCTCACTGCCTTACTCACAATCGATTGTCATGCAGTCTTGGCTTAAAACAATCGATTATCATAAGTACATAATCGATTATCTTAGTCCAGATTTTTAAGGCATGTCTAAAAATTATTTTGACTATTGTAAATATGCATGATTTAAAATCATTTGACATTAAATTAAATATGCATGATTTCGGAAAATAGTTTTATGAGAGAAGCCATGTTACGAGTCAAGTTGTAGGATCAAGATCACAAATAAGAATGACTCAATTAAACTATAAAACTTTGTCTTGAGCTTGAATCTCGTTGTATATCAATTGTGCGCTTGTTTCTTGAACTTCGTCATATATCAATTTTCGCTTCGTTTGTCATTCATCAAAACCTACACAAAAGAACACACGTTTTAGTATATTGCATTGAGAACGTGTTTCCAACACTTTACACTTTGAACAGTGATGTTTATAACCTAATGTTCCTGGTCCTTGATGACAAGTGATAAAAAGGAAAAATATTTCTATCATTGTGTTGATGATGAGTTAAGTTGAAATAAGGCCTAAGCTTATGAAAAGCATAGAGTTTGTCATCATCAAAAAGGGGGAATTTGTTCGCCCAAGTAAAGGTTAAGTTTTGAAGATTGACAAAAGAACTCGATGAACCAAGTCCATCCCAGTGGTCCATCCCTCAGGTTCATAAAACGGGAAGATTCAAGCATGTGGGTTTCACGTGAAGAAGATAAGCTTAACTTGGTGTATTTAATATCTCCTGATCGAAAAGGTTGCATAATTCATAAGGAGAAGGAGTCCTTAATCAAAGATAACACTATCCAAGATAAGGAAGGAGTTAGAAGTTGAAATCAACTAGAACTCTTCCACCAAGAAAGAGTTGCATCAGAACTCTAATTGTTTCTTCATCTAATAACTCTATAAATTGCATGATGTTTTAACATTAAAGTATTGCACAAAAACGTAGAAGTTAAATGTGAATTGGGAGCAAAATAGCAAGGCTTTTTGCAAGAAATTCGTGTGTGATTCAAGAGTGCATACCTGAAGCTACATGGACTAGATTGAAGAACCAGTTCCATAAAGAGTTTTATGTATCTTTCTTATTTCTAGTTCAATTGTAGTAGGTGTTTTCATATTGTACCTTTCAGCTTTTATAGAAGCATTTGTAATAGGTATTTGGGTATTCAAGTTAGATTTAACTTGAAGTTGTCGCAACAGTTAGAGGTTGGTTGCCACAACAGGATTAGAGGTAATCATTAGGTTTACAAAGTGTTTTGTAAATGCTGTTTTGGCTCAGTGATTTTAGTGGAAGTTTGGGAAAATCCTTCTGAGCAGTAGGGCGTGGTTTTTTCACCTTTTGAGTCATGTGTTTTTCACGTAAAATCTCTGTGTTCTTTATTTTCTATATTTATTATTTCGCAATAGTAGTAGTTGGAACGCATAGAAGAACTAGGTCCTTCATAAGCACTTTAAGCGAAAAATTGGGTACCACACAAATCACTCCCCCTCCCCCTCTTGTATGGTATTGACGTTTATAACATCACTCTCTCATACAAGCAATCAAGGAAATGTTGTAGCCATATTGATTAAGCTAGATTTGCTTGAAGAGCGCTGAGATTTGGCTTTTGTATTAATAATGGAGAAAGTAAACAACGGAGAGGTATTATAACTGTAGAGTGAATCTTCGTTATTTTAAAGTAGGAGATTTGGTTTTACAAAAAGTAAATCATAACACTCGAGAAGTCAATGCCAGAAAGTTGAGACCAGATTGAGAAGGAGCTTACCAAATTTACGCTATAATTGGAAAAGGCTTGTATCAACTGAAAAATTAAAATGAAGTTAGATTACCAAACAACTTGAATGTGAGCCATCTCAAAAGGCACTATTGTTTAAGATTGATGATTAGATTGAAAGTACGGGCTGCACTCGTTTTTCCTTCGTTAAATTTTTATCCCAAATGAATTTTTCTAACTAAGGTTTTTAACTAGACATCAACATAAAATGTACTATGAAGATAAATGAATCCAGTATTAAATTGTGAGCGACAACACTAGAAGTGTTAATGTTAACTTAAAAGTAAAAGAAAGTAAAATATACTATGCAGCAACACAATAATATTGGGGACTATTGAAATTGGTGAAACATATTGTGAACTTAGAAGTTCAGATGCTATGGATCATCTCAAGTTCGGATCGAGGACTATACATCCAGCCCCATAGAAATAAGAAGTTAGACACATGTATTGACAGTTCAGTTATTTCGCAAATATAATTATCTTACTTGTCAAAATCTATTTTTTCAAATAGAAGGAAAAAATGAAAAATTCTTTTGTTTATATTCATTTCTTATTTCTTGTCAAAACATTTTGGCATTTCCCTTATTTGAATATTAAAAAAATATTAAATTTAAGTATCAGAATAAATTGGAGTCATCCTCTTCAAGAGCACCATAAATATATGGGTACTTTCTTGTGAAACCTTTTCAGTTAAAGGTTAAAAACCCTAAAGCATTAATATCTCGTAATAAAGTCAATTCAATGCAAAAATTTCTGAATTTTATCAATTGAAAACATGGATCAAGATATATCTTTTATAACTTAAAACACCGAGATATTAAGGAAAAAAAACTATTTTTCTAATTTCAAAAATTCGGACCCAAAGGTGTATCCAAATTAATCTGCTTCATCAACAGAGATTGAAGGTTGGGAAGCTTATAATGTTGGAGTATTTTTCGGGCCTGCAACTTCTGGAGCTGAAGGATGCTCATCGTCAGGCTCAACATCTTCACCTTCCTCAAAATATAAGGATTTGGAACCTGCTTCAAAATCTGAGGATTTGGAGTAAGTTTCTGAAGAACATGAAGCAATGGGTATATTCTCAAAGGAGGTTATTTCCAAAGCACGAGCTTCATCAATGTGGTCATCTATATTTTTAATGCTAATTTTGGCCTTCTCCAAACTTTTTCGTCCCATGTTGTAAACAACATGAGCCTTCTCAAGCAAGAAGGAATACCCTTGAGCTTGGAATCAGCTTTGAGTTCCTGGATATTTGGCGATAGTCGCTCGTTATCAACCTTTAAAATCTTGTAGGTCTTCACCAGGTCCCGAAACCTTCCTCCATTTTTTCCCTTTTATCATTGACTGTGGCAGCTTCTTCGGTTTTAGAATACAGGTCAACTTCTAAGGATCGAACCTTCCCCATTCGGCAATCAAAGATAGAGCATCTTGCAGCTCCACCTACTTGCTCTTTAACTCAAAGTTCAACATATAGCTATATGGCTTCTTGACCGTGAGCCTTTTTCTCTTGCTCTATTTGTTTTAACCAGGTCTCGCGCTCTTCTATTTGAGCAGGTTTGACAAAAGGTCGGAAGGCGCTCAACAAGTTGATCCTGCTTAGACTGAAGTGCTTTCTTATCTGTTATCATTCTTTGGAGACTCTCAAAGGCAAGAATGTTATCCTGAAAGATTAGTTAAAAAAAACAATTAGAGACAAGGATGAAAATTAAGCACAAAGAAGATGAGAGAAAGGCAAAACATACCTGACTAAAAAGATACATGATGTTGTTGATTAGACATTCAACAGAAAAAACATCCATTTTTCTCTAATTTTTCTTTGTAGCCAAAGGTTTCAAAATACTGGCTACCCTCATAAGCTTGGGGAGAATGTGTCATTTATCCAAAAGTATAACGGTAAGTATTGCGTTTATTATTAGGGTCCTGGATTAAAGTCGGGAAGATAATTTCTATGTTCCCATGGTTAGGTGACCGGGAGAACGAGTACCCTTCACTTAGTCAGTGTTGATTACCACTGGAGCAGAAGCTGGTGGTGGAACAGAAGTTGGGGCAAAACTTGAAATAGTACTCATTTGGCTAGTAGAACCAACTGAAGCCCGGAGAGGAGAGCTAGTTATTTCGGCCAATTAAGACTTTCTAAAAAGTCTATCTACTTCCTTTGGATGAACTATTGGAGCTCATCTTCTTATTTTTCTTTGAAAAAACCCATTTCAACATTATTCTCCTTTTCTTCCTCATCAAGGATCTGGTCCGTCAGTAAATTCCTCTATAATAGAAGGCTACACTTTCTCCTCGGTTTTAGAGGAGAGTTTTATTTTATTTTTTTCCGCTTCGGGGCGGATGACTTGTGGATTATGCATCTACACCAAAAGCAAAAGCTGTATCACGAGCCTTTTTCTAGTTAAAGACTTCTTGAAGTTGTTGTTGGTCCACCTTTGAGTCGAGCGAAACTTCGACGATTGAACAAACAGATAACCCTTTAGAAAGGCCCGAGGTTGCAACATAACATGAGAAAAGTCAATAGTTTATTACCGAATGAAGGAAAACATTAAAAAAGGAAAAAAAGAAGGTATTCTCACCATTATTCTTGCACTTTCATTTTTTCTTTATCGAAATTTCTTTCCACATGCAGAGTTCCAACATAAAAGAGTTTAAAATCCATTGTGTCAGATTTTCAACTATGGGGGAGGGGGGATAGAGGAAGAAGGGTAGCGAGTAGTTAAAATTGAAGAAAGAAGACTTCAGGAAGATAAAAGATCTTTTCAAAATAAAATAAAAAGTATTTAAGAAAACATACAAGTAATGTTTCAGGAGTAGGGGATGCTGATGGCGATATAATATCCGCGTGAGCATCGATAAAAAATATCTCCATCCAACAACGGTCATTATTATCATTCATGTTGGTGATGATCGCCTTGTGGCCATGTTTGCTGAGTTTGATCACAACACTTCGGAAGATCTTGTGAGCGTAAATGTGTATTAGTTGTGCAAAGGTAAGATCCCATTATGCCTGAGAGCGTAGATACCAGACATAAGATACAGTACGCCATATCGTCGGACTAATTTGAGCCAAACAAACTTGATAGTTCCAGCAAAACTAAAGAATAACCGAGTTAATATCCTTTTCAAACTTGAGGGAAAAAGGGTATGTATAAAAAAACATACACTGATTTGCTGAAAGCTACACTCTCCACTTCGGATGGGGGCTAAAACATCAATGTTATTTCAACCATAATCCTCCTTCACAGCATGAATGCTAGCCAGGAAAATAGATGAGGGAACTCGCCAATGGCACTATTTCTGTCGTCGTCACAATTAGAGGAAAGATTATGGACTTGGAGATCCTTATTAAACGACCATTCTCCAGGAATGATTATATTTATTGAGGGAGGATCAACATTTGAACTTTTGGGTTTGATTTTCTTAGATGGCCGTCCACCAATGCAAGTTCCGACGCGGTAGAAAAAGGATGAGATGAAGTCATAACAAGAAGATTATGTTATTTGATGATAAAAATGAGTTGACGGAGATGGAAACAACTGAAGATATGGTGGTACAAATAATTAAATTTTCTATTCAAACTCAAAGATTTTATTGAGAAAATGGAGTTTTAATGAGTTCAAAGATTTTTTGAAGAGATTCGAAAAAGAGTAAAGTAAAAATTAATGGGGGAGGGGGTAAGTTTATAGGAAGTTGAGTAAAGTCATTATTACCTTGGTAACTACCAAAATTATTCATCAAATCATGAGTAAATACATGTTTAGCTCATTAAATATAAAAATACATGCGTCCTTTCAAGTGCCAGAAGCCGTTCGAGAATTTTTCCGTAAAAAAAAGGATCTTATCTACTTCTCGATCACATCAAGTTGAGTCACATATGTATTAGGTAAAATTGTGAATTTACAAATGGACATCTCGAGCAGACATGTGGCAATAGTGATAGGATGGAGATGAGTCAAATGATAGTTAATACTGGTTATATACATGTGACCGGTATTGTACGAATTTTGAGGATACAAAGATCGGGGAAGAGAATTTAAAAGTAAGGTAACGGGTAGAGAAAATAACATTAAAGAAGCATCCATTACGAAAAATCGCATAATTTATTCCCAACGTTATGCAGCCATCAAGAAGGTTTTTTATTTATTTGTAAGAGGGTGAGATTTGAGGAACTTATCTCTTCAAATTTCACAATAAATAGTAACATTTGTACTTATATAAGGATATGAAATACAAGAATTACAAACGCTATCTCTCTTTCTCTCATTTTTTCTAAGTTCCATATATATTAAAGGTTATTATAAAAGCCTTCTAGTTATCCACGACTCCGGTGGGATCAATATGAATTTCAGGCATGCTTTATTTCATTTCCTTTATTCATTGTTATATTACCAATCAAATCATCTTAATTAATGTGTTTATAAACTACTCATACAAATTTAATTGTACATATTTATAGATAAATAATTAACTGTGATGATTAACTACTGAGAAATGCTAGTGGTGGTAAGTCAGAGGCTTGTGGAGTGGTTATGTGATTATAATAGATAGAATGTCCAAATAATTTTTAACATTTTGTGTAAAATCAGATTAATTCAAACATGTTAAAAAGAAATAAATTGCCATATAGAAAAAAGGTACAAATAGTTAATATAAGGTTGAACTTTCAAGTTATGACCTCAAAAAAAAATACTAAACTATTAGGCCATTACAAGGATGGATCGGAGAAGAACACGCCATATTTTGCCTTCAATACCTTTAACACTCCCACACTTAAAATAACTGATTCTCAGCAGCACCTGCAACTGCTAAACAAAATTAATGACCCTCCAGATATAGGATCCATGCAAATTAACGATACAAACATGCACACACAGTCGGCTACTTTTCTACAAACTCTACTTACAAACAAATACCTATCACCAACACCGAGCAACCAAATACCCTCCTTAAATACCTCAGATTTAACAAACGAAATAATCCATAACCCTACTGATGATGACATGTTCATCCTAATTACATCACTAATAAATTACGTTTGTATGAACCTTGGAAATATTATGTGATAGTCAAGCTATTTGGTAGACGGACTACTCATCAAATCCTATGCGATAAACTTCTGACTTTATGGAAATCAACAGAGGACCTACCTATCATTAATTTTGGCTCTGATTTCTTTCTTATTAAGTTTCAAAGAGAAGAAAATATGATCAAGGCTCTACAAGGAGGACCATAGTTCATCCTTATCCATTTTCTAACTGTATGAAAGTGGGAGCAAAAATTTAAAGCCTCGTCTACACAGCTCACATACTTAGCTCTTTGGATTAGGCTACCTGAACCGCCTATAGAGTTCTACAATTTGGAAATACTAAGTAGAGTTGGTTGGAAATTAGGACTAATATTAAAAATAGATACATGTACCTCAATTGCTACACGAGGAAGGTATGCACGTATATGCATTGAAGTACCTTTGGAAAAGCCTTTAAAACACACATCTTCATAGAAAACCACATGCAATCACACTTCTATAAGAATGACTTAATCTTATGTGCACATACTGTGGAAGATTTGGGCACCTTACTATCAGTTGCTCTGAAGTTGTCCACTCACCCAAGGAACAAACTAAGAAGAGTCAACAGTTAGCATCTAATCTAACCTCCGATTCTAGACCATTACATGAAAACGAACGGAAAACACTCACCTTTGGAAAGAAAACTACATATCCACCCAAACATTCCAACCTCAATAAACGAAAGGCGGCTATAATAGTGGCACCGCCAGTTGAACAATCCATATGAGGTAAGATCTCCAACCATACTATACCTATATTGGGCCGGGTAAATTCTACAAATCCCCTTATGCTACAAAGGCCCAATATAGAGGTTACTAACAAGTTCCATTCACTTTCTTATGTTGGGCCTTCTGAAAGAAAACTGGCCATTTTAACACAAGCCTAATAACACAAAATCTAAGTGCAGAAGAAATACATGACTTAGATATGCTAAATCAGCAGCACTCAAAACCCAGTCCCAGTGTGTTATTAACTCGTCAAACTCCTTGCCCAATACAATTCTTAATGACTCTATGCCTAGATTAACTGAACCAAAATCCCAACATTTAGTTGGCTATCACACATTTTGTCAGGACTACAAGCCACCTCAGACGTGTTTTCCATGAACCATTAACTAACACCCTCAACCCAATACATAATTGATAACTCAGTAAGGAACCCTCATATTATAGATACGTTTGTTCCAACTCAATATATTATCACACCAACTTTGCATGCTACAGTAACCCCTACAAGTCCTCAAACCATGTTTCCCCAAATCCCATGCAAACATCATGATGAATTTTCGTGTGAAGACCATCATGAATCCACTACTACCATGTTTCTCTCATGCTTAATATATCCTCCTATTCTGTTAAAACAGCCAACACCAATACTACTCTTTTTTCTGCTGAACCACAAAACTTATCCAGCCATATACACAATGTAAAGATCAATCTTTTCTGACGACCCGACCAGCCATCTTAAAAATTAATACCTGATGCCTTATTAACTGCTTTTTCCCAAGACTATTTCTACTAATTTGAATTGTCGGAATGTTCGGTTTTGAGTTTTGAATAGTTTTGGGACACTTAGTCCCTAAATGAGAGCTTAAGTATTGGAAAGTCTCCCGTAGTCGGAACAGTGTGAAGACGGCCACGGAATAGAAACTCGATGGTTCCGTAAGCTTTGATAGGTGATTTCATCGTTGGGAACGTGTTTGGAATGTATGTTAGAGATCGTAGCTAATTTATGCTTGAAATGCGTAAGTTTCAATTTTTGAAGTTTCCGGTTCGATGGTGAGATTTTGATCCGAGGGTCGGAATGGAATTCCAAAAGTTGCAGTAGTTTAGTCATGTCATTTGGAAGTGTGTGCAAAATTTCAGGTTATTCGGATGTGGTTTGGTTATGTTTTTGATCGAAAGCGTGTTTTCAGAGAATTTGAAGTTCTTAGGCTTAAATCATTGATTAATTCAAGTTTTCGAAGTTTTTTAGATGTCTTATGGATTGGTACAAGTTTGAATGTGTTATGGATATGTCTGTAGGTTTGGTTTATGTCTCGAGGGCCTTGGGCGTGTTTCAGATGCTCAACGGGGCATTTTGGAGTTGTTCAAAATTATAGAAAATCCTTCAGTTGTTGCAGAACCCTTTTCTTCTTCGCGTTCACGTCCTCCTCCACGCGTTCGCGTAGAGTAATTTTGGAGGAGGAGCAGTTTCCTCATTGCGTTCATGCTCGGTCCTTCTGTGTTTGCGAAGCTTCACCTTTTCCTCCATCGTGTTCGCGGCTAAGCCATTACGTTCGCGTAGCTCTATTCGGTTCTGAGGGCTAAGAATATTTTATTCATCGCGTTCGCATTCTCCGTGTCACACTCACGTAGCCGCATTAGCTCATTCCTTTACATTTGCATACTGCTCCTCGCGATCGCGAAGAGCATTCTTGGCAGCTTTTATTTTTCTTCTCCGCGAACGTGTGACTTCCTCTGCATTTGAGATGCATTAAATCCGTGGCTAGTAATAACATTTCAAAATATGAGGGTTAGCCATTTTACCAAAACTCAAGCTTTAGAGCTCGGATTTGACTAAGATTTTTAGGGTTTTTCAGAGGCAACGATTGGGTAATGATTCTCAATTCTTTTTTTGCTTATGACCCGCTAATCTAATTATGAATTCCTCTTCTAATTTTGGGGTTTTGAATGAAAAATGGATAAAATTTCATAGATCAAATCACTGATTTTTAAGTGCGTGTTTGACCTCCGACTTGAGAGATTTTTATACGGTTAGACTCGTGAGAGTACGAGGATTCTGAAAATATTAATTTCATCCAATACTGAGACGTTGACCTGAGGGGCATTTTTGTTATTTTACCTAATTTTGCGTCTTAGCTTTTAATTAAATATTAGAATCACTTGCTTGAGATGTTATTTACGATATGTAATTGAATTGAATAGATTTGGGCCATTTGGAGTCGGATACTCATGGCAAACTTGTGATTTCGAGTTGATTTTGGAGTCGGTTCGAGGTAAATGGCTTGTCTAACCTTGTGTGGGGGATCTTCCCCTTAAGATATGATATTTGGTATTTGAATGCCTCGTACGTGAGGTGACAAGTGTGTACTTGAGAAAATTATTGAAAATTTGATTTTACTTGAAGTATTTAAATTGAGTGTTCTTGCTTACCGATTTTACTCTAATTGCAATTTTAGCCTATTTTAGCTTACAGAAGCATGTTTAGTTGTCTTACTTGCCTATTTGCTAAAACTACCTTGTTCATACTCCGTGAAGTATGTTAGGCTAGAGTTTACTATTGCTTGTTATGAATTTTAGCATTCATTCTGATATTTTGAGCTGTTATTGTGTGTTTTAAATTTGGGACTACAGGACGGCATCCCGAGAGATTCCCCTTCACATGTTATATTCTAGACTGAGAGTGCGGTATACCAAGAGATCCCTGGAACATGTGTGTATGTTTGTGCGTATATATTTATACACAAACCAAGAGATCCTCTGGATACCACGTGTATGCGGTGATGATACAAAGAGATCCTCGGAATACCAAGAGATACACGGTTATCATTCCTATTGTGGGAAACATTTCCTTGTATTGTCTTATTTTTGTTTTCTGTTACTGTATTCCTTATTCATCATGTTTAGATTCTCGCTGCTGACTCTATTTTTAATGTTTCTTTATCTTATCATTTATTATGTTTATTCTCAGTAAAGCCATGACCTTCCTCGTCACTACCCTACCGAGGTTAGGCTTGACACTTACTAAGTACCGTTGTGGTATACTCATGCCCCTTCTGCGCATGTTTTTCATGTGCAGATCCAGGTACCTCCACCCACGCGTATTACCATCGAGGTGGAGAGATCTAGCAGAGACTTTGAGGTACATCTGCCGCATCCGTAGACCATGAGTCTCTATCTTGTTCTAGATTTAGCAGTTAGCTTTCCTTTCGTACTGATATTTTAGACATTCTGGAGTTAGAGCCATGTATTACATTCTATTAGTTTGTGTTCCCGTGAGTTTCTAGTTTTTGGGATGATACTGTAGACTTCCGCGTTATTGAGTTGTATATGTCGAGCGACATTTATATCAATTTTATTTCTAATTGTCCAGTTTTAATCATTTATTTCCGAAAGTTATGTTATTTTTTGCATTGTTAGGCTTAACTAGTCGTAGGGACTAGGTGACATCGCGACAATTTTACAGAGGGCGAACTGGGGTCGTGACAAGTTGGTATCAGAACTCTAGGTTGATAGGAGTCACAGGACACAGGCCAATTTATTAACGTCTCGTTGATCGGTATAGAGACGTCTGTACTTATCTACGAGAGGGTATGTAAATGTTAGGAAAAATTTTCACTTCATTTTATTTCCTTGTTGTGCGATATTTTGACATTACAATTCTAAATCTTTTTCTTCTATTCTCTCACAGATGGTGAGGACATCCTCTACTTGAGATAATCAGGCACACGTGCCCCCTCCTGCAGCCATTAGAGGCCAAGGATGCGCATGTGGTGCGGCGAGAGCACCTGCGCGAGCTGCCACCGATGTAGCACCAGCAGATCCAGCCAGAGTTCAAACACCTAACACGCTTATTACCACTACTACTCTAGCCCTTCTAGAGACTTTGGCGCAGTTCATGAGTATGTATACCACCTTGGCTCATGCAGGATTGCTTCCCCTTGCTGTAGCCATATCCTAGGCCAGGGGAGGAGCACAGACTCCCGCGACCGGCACTCCTGAGAAGCGAGCACATGTTGAGCGGGTCCTAGGGATCATTCCCGTTCCACGTGTAGTGTCAGTTCAGCTTGTGGATGGGGCAGCTGCATCTGAGGACGAGCAGTAGGGGTGTTCAAAACCAAACCGAAACTGAAGCTTAATGGCTTATTGTTATCGGGTTAACGGTTTAAACGGACGGGGAACTGATTGAATTTTTTTTATTAACGGCTTATCGGTTTGGGACGGATTATTCAATTTTCTTAACGGATAATTCATTAACCCGTTAAGAATATATATATATATATATATATATATATATATATATATATATATATATATATATATATATATATATATATATATATATATATATATATATATATATATATATATATATATATATATATATTATGTTCTTCTTTGTGACAGACAAAAGCATTATTATGTAGGAAGTAGGCATTAACACATGACATAGTATTGTGTTCTTCTTTTTTCACTCTTTAATTGTGTTATGCTTTTTTCACTCTCCAACGCATGACATACAACGTCATTCTTATGTAGGCAGTAGGCGTTAACAGACATGTATGTCTGGACTCAATGTGCAATTTATATTTTTGAATTTGTATGCTAGGTTGTTAGCAAACAACTAATGCACGCAATATATGTTGAATTAGGCCGATAAACCGCCAATAACTGTCCGATAACAGGTAAATCGATACCAACTGTCCAATATCTTATAGGTGGCTAGCAGATTAATACATTTAATAGCTAATAACCAATAAGACAAATCGCTAAGAGTAAATAATCTTCCAATCTGCCCAATAAGCAGCCCTAACGAGCAGCGGAGGCTTGAGAGGTTCAAGAAATATGATCCCCCGGTATTTAGCAGACTAGTATCAGGCGGTGCCTTGGAGTTTCGAGAGGAGTGCCACCGTATTTTTCGCACTATGGACATAGCCGGATCTAATGAGGTTTCCTTTACTACCTTCCAGCTTCAGGGAGCCGCCTATGATTGGTGGCGCACATATGAGTTAGACAGTCCAGTCGAGGCTACTTCACTGAGCTACACCCAGTTCTCAGATATGTTACTAAGAGAGTTTGTTCTTCAGAGCCCAGTGGTACGGGACTATCCCGATGTGTTCCTAGCTGATCTTCCGGGCATGCCACCTGATAGAGATATTGATTTTGGCATTGATCTCTTATCGGACACTCAGCCCGTTTCCATTCCTCCGTATCGTATGACTCCTCCTGAGTTGAAGGAGTTGAAGGATCAGTTAAAGGAATCGCTTGATTAGGGTTTTATTCGGCCCGATGTTTCACCTTGGAGTGCTCCTATCTTGTTTATGAATAAAAAGAATGGTTCTATGTGTATGTGCATCGATTATCGTCAGTTGAACCAGGTTACGATGAAGAACTGTTATCATTTGCTTCGTATTGATGACTTATTTGACCAGCTTCAGGGCACACAAGTGTTTTTTTAGATTCACTTGCACTCGCGTTTCCATCAGTTGGAGATTCGGGAGCCAGATATTCCGAAGACTGCCTTCAGAACTTGGTATGGTCATTACCAGTTCCTCGTTCAGTCATTTGGGCTAACCAATGCCCCAACAGCTTTTACACATTTGATGCACAATGTGTTCAAGCCATATCTCGACTCGTTCGTCATTATTTTCATAGATGATATTCTTGTATACTCCCGGAGTTAGGAAGATCATGATAGCATCTAAGGACAGTGCTTCGGACCTTGAGAGAGAAGAAGTTATATGCAAAGTTCTCAAAATGTGAGTTTTGGTTGGATTCTATGGCATTCTTGGTCCACGTGGTATCGAGTGAGGGCATTCGGGGGGATCCGAAGAAGGTAAAGACCATGCAGAGTTGACCTAAGCCATCCTCAGCTATAGATATTCGCGGTTTCCTTGGCTTGGCTGGCTACTGCCATCGTTTTGTGGAGGGGTTTTCATCGATTGCAACCCCTATGACTAGATTGACCCAGAAGGGTGCTCTATTTCAGTGGACAGAGGAGTATGAGGTGAGCTTTTAGAAGCTCAAGACAACTTTGACTATAGCCCCAGTGTTGATATTACCTACTGGTTCAGGGTCTTATACAGTTTATTGTGATGCCTCACGGGTTGGCTTCGGAGCGCTGTTGATGCAGGATGGTAGGGGTGATTGCCTACGCATCCAGATAATTGAAGATACATGAGAAGAATTAACTTGTCCACGACCTTGAGTTAGCTGCTATTGTTCATGCTTTGAAGATAGCGCCATTATTTCTATGGTGTGCCTTGTGAGATTTATACTGACCATCGGAGATTGCAACACTTGTTCAAAAAAAGGATCTAAATTTGCGCTAGAGGAGGTGGTTAAAGTTGCTGAAGAATTATGAAATCACTATTCTGTATCACACATGCAAGTCCAATGTGGTGGTTGATGCCTTGAGTCGTCGGTCCGAGAGTTTGGGGAGTTTGGAATACCTACCATCTTTAGAGAGGCCAATGGCGATGGATGTTCAGACCTTAGCCAGTCAGTTTGTGAGATTGGATCTTTCGGAGCCCAGCTGGGTCCTAACTTGCGTGGTTTCATGGTCTTCCTTATTCAATTGCATCAGGGAGCAGCAATATGATGACCCCCATTTACTTATCCTCAAGGATAAGGATCAGCACGGCGATGCCAAAGATGTGACCATTAGAGATGAAGGGGTATTGAGAATGCAGGGTTGGATTTGTGTGCCCAATGTTAATGGGCTTTGAGAGTTGATTTTTAGCGAAGGCCAACAGTTCGCGGTATTCCTTCTATCCGGGTTCCGCCAAGATGTAGAAGGACTTGAGGCAGCACTATTAGTGGAGACGAATGAAGAAGGATATAGTTGGATATGTAGCTAGATGCCTCAACTGTCAGCTGGTAAAGTATGGGCACCAGAGACTGGGTGGGTTGCTTCAGCAGATAGAGATTTCGGAGTGGAAGTGGGAGCGGATCACTGATCGGTGCGGACTCACTCCTAGGAAAGAGCGGGCACGAGAACTTTTACCTGATAGTGGTATCGGGATCGATTTTTCCACAGAGAGCTTTGATTTGGAGTTGAGTATTTGCTAAGCCTAGAAGTGCGTTTTGGCTCCTAATTGATCATCTAACATTTTTGGTTTTCTTTAGAGTAATAGCTACAATTTATCAACTACAATTGTAAAACTAAACTATGCTAAGGTAATGATTCTAGTTGTATGCAATATAGAGGAAGGCACTAGGTTCGTTGCATATACCTAGGTGGTCAACTAACGGGCAGATATTCCTAATGCACAAATGATGAATATGGGACTTTTGCTATAACCGTTGCACTTTTGCACACACCCTCACACCTCTTGGTAAAGAGAATGATTTTGCCTGATTGACTCTCTCGAGACCAATTGGGTAGGCTAATTTGTCCAAGCAAATAATGGTTCAAGTTGGGTAGTTACTCTCTCGAGGTTTAATCCATTAATTTGGACTATCATTCTCATGAGTTCATCCCAATTCCTTGTTAGAATTAATCTTGGGACATAGACTCACTTTGTGAAGAAGAGTCAAGACCCACTAAGCTAGACTTAGTGTTTGCAATAACCAAATCTTAGTGAAAACATAAGATTAATCCAAATAACAAATACCCGACATTATTCATGCACTAAACAATCATACTCATTAATTACCCACACTAGGTTTGAGCCACAACCCTAGCTAAATAGGTTTAGCTAGCCATAGTAGTAATAGAAATTAAAGAGATAATAGATGATATTGACATAATAATTAACTATATTTATAATCTACTTGAATCCACTTTAAAACTAGAAGAAATTGCCCAAAATAAGCTAACAATGTGAAGTCTCGAACTCAACAACTACTCTGAAAATCAAAACTTCGCCTAATAAAAGTAAAATGTTCTATTTATAATACACAGGAAAAACCTAACAAAAATACCCCCGAGGGTCTGGCACGGACCACGTACAAAAGTCATACGGCCGCGAAGGGCAATTGGTTTTCAATTCTTTGCTTCTGGAACTGGGGATGCGTACCACGCAGTTGTGTCACGCAGCTGCATAGGCTAAGCCACGTGGACTGCGTAGAAAAGGGACGCGGCGCGTAGGATAGTTTGCAAAAACTTGGACTCTCTGAACATTTACCCACGCGGACCGCACTAATATGGTGTATGGCCGCGTAGGCTTTTGCCTTGATTTTCTATATCTCTGAACTTCCATCAGTGCGGACCACGTGGAAATGATTGCGGTCCGCGTAGCTTTACTTCAAAATTTGTAAGGTCTCTGAACTCACCTGCGTGGCCGCGTGGAAAATCAGTGCGGACCGCGCAGGGTAGCCTTGATTATTCTCAGCCTCTAAACTTTTCTGTGCGGCCGTGTTGCAAAGCAGTGCGGACCGCACATGTCATTTTGACCCCCTTCAGTTATCTTTTGACGCTTGGCAGGTTTCATTCCTTTTTAGCCGATTTGTGATATTTATCATCTTGTCGCTCAAAACCAGCAATCAAGCACACTTGTAAGCATTCAGGATTAATTTAGAGCAATTAATGCACATAGCTCAAGTAATAAAGGTTATAAAACATGTACAATTCACAGTTATCAACTCCCCCAAACTTAAACCTTTGCTTGTCCTCAAGCAAATAAAATGAGACCTATCCCTCAATGAAAAACACCCAAGTAATTCCTGTTCTTTCCAAGGTAAACTCAGCGAGCCTCAGTTGGGATTAACAATTGCCCTCAATGCAAATGTATAATTAACACATTTAAAACTTGGAACTCCTGTGGATCAAGTGTGACACAAGAGCATCAAGGGTTGACACATCTCATCAAGGAACCTTTCTCAAGCACTTTGGTCGTTGTGGAACCTAAACTCACGCATCTTCGACTTTCCCTAAGTGAACCTCACCTATTAGAATAGTTGCATACAAATCGAGGTGAATGAACACTCCCTCATATCTCACAAAGAAACGGCCCTAAATCCGGCTCTAAGTACCATATGCTTGCCCTTCATGTAAGTATCCACTAATGTAGGCTTCCCTCAACTCAAGATTAAATAGGGCTTTTGATGAGTCATTATGAAGGCTTTTGGGTGAATATAGGATATTATTTAGTTCAAATGGTTTCAATGTTCCCTTAAGCACTTCTTTTGATTCATTTTGGCACACTTTCTTGAATCAATTGAGTAATTCACTTCATTCAAGGGGCTAGAGGGATACATTATCACTCTTTCTTTTGCAATTCAAAACCTTTCTCTTTTTGTCTACTTTTCCATATCCTTTTCACTTTTTGATTCTTATTTACTTTTTGTCTTTTTCTCTTTTTCATTGCCTTCCTTTTCTTTTTGCTTTTGTGCCTTTTTACCACATTGGTGCGTTTCTTGTCTCCTCCCCCAAACTTAGGCAATTGTCACTACTCAAGGGAAGATTTGGGTGCAAAAAGAAGGTCTAATTGAGAACGGGTATAGGCTTGTAACTTGGTTCATGAAAGAAAAAGGTTCAAGGCTCAAAGGGGGTGAACTAGGGATCATTTGATTGGTAGGTAATGAAATTGTTAAAATTGGCATTTTTGGATCAAGGAGAGCCTATAATCACTTCTCAAATCAAGTTCCACCTATGATTTCGCCTCAACAAACATTCAGGGCAAGTTCTAGACCATCGGCACGGTACTTGGGCTCAATAAATCGAATTCTCACCGCACGCACTCAAGGATTGCCAAAGACGGAGTCGAGGGCCCACAACGACCTTAGATACGATTCAAGCGCACGATGGCCCAAAATGACCATATGATGATTGTTTGGTCAACACAAGAGTCTCAAGGCCACGACTTTCACCATCCTAAACACAACTTGATGTCTTTGATCGTAGGATCAAAGGAAAATGTGCTAGGACCAAGTGAAGTTTTGCCTGAGGTACCCTTAATTACAAAAACTTGAAAATCAAAAAGAGAAAATACAAAAATAGACTCAAACCCTTAAGAAGGTTGTCACACAATCTATCATGAGAGTTCCCACAACACTCTACCCTTGGAAAGAACTGTGGCATTAAGAAAACCAAGGGCTTATTGCAAACGCCAAATCAAAACAAAAAATTCTATGAGCCTAACTTTACAACTAAAATGAAAACGAAATTTTTTAATGAAAATAGAGAACTCAAATGAAAACTAAATGAATATGTACACAAGGGGAGTAGAATATACAACTAGGGGGAGATGAATATGTACATGAAGTAAGTTATATATAGGCCATATATACTACGAATGACAAAAGCTAAAAGTGAAGCAACTATATACAGTAATCTAGTCAATCAAATCAAAAATAGTAGGGTCACATCCCTACGAATAAGAGCTATCATTGTCCCCAATGCTAACTACCAAATAAAATAGCAAAAATACTGACAAAGGATATAGAACGGCCCTTCAAGCCTCATCAATTTCCCTGTGCTGGTCAGTGGCTCCCGTGTCCTCTGTACTGGCAGGGACCTCAGACTGGTCCACAGCCTGCTGTTGCTATGCTACTGGGCTAGGTGCCTGCTCCTGGTCTAGCTCATCAACTGAAGGGTCACTGGAGGGACCCTCATGCTCTGGAGCTACTGCTATCACAACTCCCTCAGTACTAGGGTGTTTTCTCCTCTTCCTTGGCATGTGCTCCTCCTCCTATGGCTGCCTAACTGGTGTCTCTATGGCTGGCTCCCCAAATAGCAAATCAAGAGGTAGCTGATCCTCCAACAGCTTGTCTACTTGCACCTTCTATGTCGCCACCGACTCCTTCGAGGCCTTTATCTTTCTTAGCTTTTTATGCTCCTTAGCTAAGTCCTTTAGTGCTTTGTTGTGCTCACCGACTACCTTGGCCAACGTTTCCTACTTTGCCATCATTTGCTCCTGGTTGGCCATGATTTTCTTCAATGTATCCTCAATGGAAGTAGTGATCTCAACAGCCATCGGCGCTCCCTAAGCATGTACAGCTGTGGTCAGTGCTGACAACTTGGATGTCGCAGCCAACATTCAGTTGTTCAAACTGGCTAATGAGTGCGTGAGCTAGTTGGCGGTGAACCTGTGAGTCTTTGATACCGGGATCCCCGGATCAGCAGTAACCGGGATCCCCAGATCTGCATTACTGTAAACTAATTGATTTAGGTTATCAAGGTCGTCATTTTACATGGACAAATAAACAGCATGGTCATACAATATTAGAACGACTTGATCATTTTCTAGATAATTATGATTGGCTAAGTCTATATCCATAAACAACTGTGATGCATCTACCTCGTACTCATTCAAATCACTACCCGATCTTACTCAGCTTAGAAATTCCTCAATTTATATGACATAAGTTATTTATATTTGAAACTATATAGGCATCTTATCCACAGTTTCAACACCTTATCCATGATACTTGGTCGGATGAGCTACCTTTTCTATCTACTATTAACAAACTTAAGACAGTAGCCATAAGATGGAACCAAAATACTTTTGGTAATATATTCCAAAAAAGGAAAGATTTTGGCTAGACTAACAGGGATACAACCTTTTATCCATTATCCTACTAGTATATTTCTTTAAAATTTAGAAATACAGTTGACCTTAGAATACATTCACATACTACACATTGAGAAGAATTTTGGAAACTAAAATCTTGAATAAATTGGTTAAATAATGGGGACGCTAATATTAAGTTCTATCACTTGTCTACACTTAATCGACGTCGGAGAAATAGAATAATTGCTTTACAAGTTAATGTAGGGAATTGGATTTCAAGCCCTACCGAACTACAAAACCTAATTCTTAATTACTACAATAAGCTTTTTGAAACTGATCAATTGATTTCGAACAAAACTAGCAGGGATTCATATAGTTGTCAGCTCTCTTCCAATGATATACTTAGGAAGCTTCACCTCTACATCAAGATAAAATTATTTTTGTGTTACACAGTTTTAAACCATATAAGGCTCCAGGTCCAGACGTGTTACACTTATTCTTCTACTAAAAATATTGGTCGGATGTAGAGGAGAAAGTCACTTCCTTCTGTGAAGATATCTTTTATTCAAAGATCATTCCTCCTGAACTAAATAAAACTCTTAGATGCATTGTTCCTAAAGTGAAACATCCTACTACAATTCAACAATTCAGGCCTATTAGTTTTTGTAATATAGTTTACAAGCTTATTACAAAGATAATTGTTAAAGGGCTCAAGCCAATCATTAGTAAAATTGTAGGTCCGACACAAACTAGTTGCCAACAAAGTAAAATAGCCTCTGATAATGCTATAATAATTCAAGAAACTTTAAATTACTTTGCTAAAATGAAAGGCAAATGTCCATCAATGTTTTTAAAACTTAATCTAGAAAAAGCCTTCGATAGGTTGGAATGGTCTTTCATAAAACAAACCTTGTTTTATTTTAACATACCTCCCTCTATGATTTCCTTAATAATATCATGCGCTACAACTTCCATTTCTATATTAATCAACGGTTCAAAAAATAATACTTTTTACCAACAAGAGGTATTAGTGAGGGAGATCCACTATCACCCTACTTGTTTATAATGTGCATGAAATTATTTTCATGTAGTATATCCTTCTCTGTAGACTATCTAAGGTGGAAACCAATTCGACTGTCTAGGAAGGGTCCAGATTTTTCTCACATCTTCTTTGCAGATGATATTATCATATTCGCGAGGATTACTACCAACAGTTGTCATGCTTTTATTGATGTTTTGAATAACTTTTCATGACACTCGGGACAAAAAATTAATTTTAAAAAATCAAAAATTTTCTTCTCTAATAACTGTAGCTCTTCTAATAAAGCTTTTTCAATCAACTCTTTTAATATTAAAGAAGTAACCTCTTTCGGTAAATACTTGAAATTTCCTATATTCCAAGCAAGACGTAAAAATGCTGATTTCCAATTTCTCCTTGACAATTAAAAATAAAATTGCAGGATGAAAATCTAAATTTATAGCATTGTCAGGGGAACCACTCTAATAAAATCTACTCTAAACTAGCTACCAAACTATATTATGCAGTGCATACATATTCCTTCCTACATAGTTAATAAAATGGAACAATATTAACGATATTTTTATGGGGTACTACTTTAGAAAGGAAGAAATTACACCTTGTTAGATGGAATGAAATAACCGTTTGAAAGGAAGCAGGAGGATTAGGAATTCAAAAACTACGTCAAAAGAACTTCGCTTTACTAGAAAGTCTGGCATGGAGAATCATAAATCACCACAAGGATTGTGGGCTCACATCCTTCTTAATAAATATCTTAATATATCCCCAAATATTCTCATTCATAATTTTTTACTAATGTTATCAATGGCTGGCATCAGTGTTAGCTAGGAATAAAATGGACAATAGGTAAATGCTCACATATCAAATTTCAGGAAGATCC
The DNA here is from genome assembly GCA_034376525.1 of Nicotiana benthamiana. Classification (NCBI taxonomy): domain Eukaryota; kingdom Viridiplantae; phylum Streptophyta; class Magnoliopsida; order Solanales; family Solanaceae; genus Nicotiana; species Nicotiana benthamiana. The sequence goes on along the minus strand of CM067331.1, from coordinate 9,807,162 downwards.
CTGGATTAGGTATGGCACGACGATTAGATCTCAAATCCATTAGGTCATCATAATATCACAATCTCTTCTCTACTAAATTATATCGGATGGGTTTGGAATAGTTTCCCATTTGAATTACCAACCAATATTATCAAACAATAATAGCTACATATATCTTCAAATATGGAAATAAGGAAGATAATATTTACTGGGGTCTAACACCAATGGGTCACTTCGTAACTAGATCTATGTATACGGTTTTGGAAGCTCAGTTAACTGGTCCTGCTAATAGCTCTATAAAATATAATTGGATATGGAAGCTTCCCGTGCAACCCAAAATCAAAGGGTTCATTTGGTTTTTATGTCGGAGAAGACTCCATACCAAAGAATTCCTTAAGCATATCATTGTAATTCAAGATGTTACTAGTAAATATTGTCATCAAGAGGATGAAACTATAAGACACTTATTTCTTGATTGCACAAATGCTAAAGTATATTGGCAGGAACTGGGAATATTGCAGTTTATTAATCAAAAAATACCCAACATAAACACACTAAATTATTTTACATGATTCAACTTCCTTACCATATGAACACATCCACATACTTACCTCTAAGCCTATGGAACATATGGCTAGCTCGCAACAACAATATTTATAAGCATACTACAGACATTGGTTCAGTCAAGCATACCACTCAGCAAGCGGCGGAATACACCTACCTAGTAGCTAAAAAACACAAATGTGTTAAAAAAGACAGCAAAATCTAAAATAAAAACCTCCAAAAGAAATGTTTTTAAGCTAAATACAGATGGAGCTCACACAACAACAGCTGGCATCGGTGGAATAATTCGAAACTCAAAGGCTGAATGGATGTTGGACTTTACGGTAGTAGTCCCAAGAGATTCATCTACTTCAGCAGAATTTAATGCTTTGTTACAAGGTCTTAGGATAGAATATGACTACAATTTCATTCTACAAGAGGTGAAAGTGGATGGATAAGAGATTATCAGACTGCTCCTATTTAATAATGACTTATTTGGTAATTTGTTAATTGACAGCGGTACTTCCTGGACAGGTTAGGTAAGGCAGTAGTACAACATGCGTACAGAGAGCAGAATAGGGTGGCACATCAAATAACAAAGGTAGGCTGTAATTTGGACATAACTCAGCGACGCGTATTTTGGTAAACACCCCAAATTTTGCATGGCAAGTTTTTGAAGGAGATAAGAATGGCATGCAAGCTCAAACTACGGTGCAAAGACATGTTTTGGAGATAATAATATTACTATGGGTCTGTATAATAGTTTGGTATTCAGTATTAATAGGTTATCTTGTAATAGGATGCAGTATCTCTGTACACATCACTTAATCATAATATATGTTCATCTTTCGAACTCAAAAAAAAAAGTCCTCAATTAAATGAAAACAAAATGGGACTTAGAATGAATTTTTGTGCACAAAGTTACGAGTCACTTGTGTAAGGAGTATAATTTTTCCTTAAAAAGTAAAAACAAAAACAAAAAAGTTCTACTCATATCTAAGTGGGGTAAAGGTAACAATAATCAGAAGTCAAAGGGTGTGTTTCAACATCTATTCCACAGAGGAAAACAAAACCCTAAAGCTACTTGAAACGTTTACAGATCCACTTTCCCTCTCCTTCTCCAACATAGAAAACGGCGAACTTTATCGCTGCTACCTTGAAGCTCGAATCCAATAACAAAAATCATGGCGGCGAAGTACGACTTGACGCCACGTATAGCGCCGCAACTGGACAGGCACTTAGTTTTCCCTTTACTGGAGTTTTTGCAAGAGAGGACATTGTACCCCGATGAAGATATGCTTAAGGCTAAGATTGAGCTTCTTAATCACACTAATATGGTTGATTATGCTATGGACATTCATAAGTCCCTTTATCATACCGAGGATGTCCCTCAAGGTATCTCCTTTTTTTTCTTTTTCTTTGTTTCGATGCGTGTTTTTACATATGGTTCCACGTATTGGTGAATGCTGATTGATTTGTTTCTTTACTAATATTGTTTCCTGTAACCTTTTCAGCGTTAAGGGTCTTTTGGCGTTTTTGTAATTTTGATGGATATGGTCTCTAGAAGTTGTTCATCATAAAAGAAGGGTTTTTAGTGTTTTACTATGTCTTGTTTGGTTATTGCCTTTTTGGAGTTGTTTTTGCTAATCTAGTCTATTAAGGTTCTTGGAGTTGCTTAGTTGTTTTTGCTATAATACAGTCTTGCCCCAGCCACATGGGTGTCGAGTGACTATGTCCCTGCTATAACTCCCAGTCGCATAGGTGTCGAGTGACTATGTCCACCAATGGTTAAGGCAAACGAGAAGAAATAAACCTTGTGTTTTTTGCTTATTGTCTGCTGGTATTTTCGTCCTAGTCTCCAAGGCCTGCACCCATTTCTTTGACCACTAGGCTAGAACCTTGGGTGTTTGACGTGGTAGTTAATTTTAAGATTGTTGTCTGTGTTCTCTGTGTAGTTTGAGGTCTATGGTCTATATAGGCAATATGAAGATTAAAGCTAAGTTTGTGCTATACACTTACATATAGGAGATATTTTGTATGAGCAGAGGTGAATTTAGGGGGTTCCCTTTGCATGTTTAACTAAGTAATACATGTTGATAATGTTGTTGGTTATTCAGAGATGATGGAGAGGAGAGCTGAGGTTGTGGCAAGGTTGAAAGCACTTGAGGAAGCTGCAGCCCCATTGATTAATTTTTTGCAAAATTCCAGTGCTGTCCAGGAATTGAGAGCTGACAAACAGCACAATCTTCAGCTGCTCCAAGAGCGGTACCAGGTCAGTGGGGCTATTCTGGTTTACATAATATGGAATTTCTTGTATTTGAAATACTTACTGGGATACAAGGTACGTAGGAGATTGATTAACTATTAGAAGCTGTCCGACAGCTAATGTTGTGAAGACCTTTTCCTATTTGATTAGTGATGCTTAATGGCTCTTTATATAAGAATACCCACTGTTCTCTCTTCTTAATAATTGTTTAATGCTATGTTATGAATCTCTGCAGATTGGTCCTGACCAGATAGAGGCATTGTATCAGTATGCCAAGTTCCAGTTTGAATGTGGAAACTACTCTGGTGCTGCAGATTATCTTTACCAATACCGAGCCTTGTGTACAAACAGTGACAGGAGCGTCAGTGCATTGTGGGGAAAGCTTGCTGCTGAGATACTAATGCAGAATTGGGATATTGCGCTTGAGGAACTCAACCGCTTGAAGGAAATTGTCGACTCGAAGGTAATATTATGCATATGCTGAGTTCACTATCTGTGTGTTTGAGTTGACCTTACAAGTTGAAATATCTAGTAAGGGAACTTGAATGCAGTGTTTTCAAGGGCGCGCTTAAAGCACGCTTAAGCCCTGAAGCGAGGCTCGAAATATGTTGAGCGCCTTGCCTTCCTTTGTAGGTGCTTTAATATCGCATCAAGGCTCTAAGGAATACTATTCCTTGCCAATGAGTGTAATCATGAAATGGTGGCATTAAACAATTTGTATTTTATTTTACCGTAAATTTTTCACAATTTCTTTGTCCATATATTTGTTATTCATGCTTATAATTATTAGTCTTGGACTACATATACATATTTTTACTTTTTCTCCCGTTGCTCCTTTTTTCATTAAAGCCCACGCTTTATTTGTGCGTTGCGCTTAAAGCCCCAACAGACCTTAGAGCTTTTTTGCGCTTTTCGCTTTTGATAACACTGCTTGAATGATGCTCATTTTTTATTTCTAAGTTTACTAACAGGGTCACATGTCTTGCAGAGTTTCTCGACTCCGTTGAATCAAGTTCAGAATAGAATATGGCTAATGCATTGGAGTCTATTCATCTTCTTCAACCATGACAATGGCAGAACACAGATCATTGACCTATTTAATCAGGACAAGTATGAGACAGTACTTCTATTCTTCTCCCTTGTAAATATTTTTTTTCTTTTGCTGCACCTTTTTGGCTATTCCCATAATTTTCAGCTAGGCATCTTTTCTAGTACTGTCACTTACAGAATACAGAGAATGATGTCAGGAAATATTTTAGGGAAGTTTATTCACTGAGTTCCTAGCAGCTTCCTTGTGTGGGAATGAAGGAAAATTAATCTTCAGGGGTAAGGAGGTAGAAGTGTATAGTATTTTGTGTGTGCGCACAGCAGAGTTATGTTTGAAATATCTTCTTTTGCTGTGATAGTCTGGAATACTATTTCTGCTTGAGCTTCTAAATCATGGAAATCTGCAGGTATTTGAATGCCATTCAAACAAGTGCTCCCCACTTGCTACGATACTTGGCGACTGCATTTATTGTGAACAAGCGGAGAAGACCTCAATTTAAGGACTTTATAAAAGTTATTCAGCAGGAACAATACTCTTGCAAAGATCCCATCACAGAGTTTTTGGCGTGTATTTACGTCAACTATGACTTTGATGGAGCACAGAAAAAGATGAAGGAGTGCGAAGAGGTGAGCTTTTGAACCTAGTTTATCTGCTTTGATGCGTGCTTAACATCATAGTTTTTCTTCATTGTATTGCTCATTTCTTGTATGTGAAATGTAGAAACTTCAGTTGCTGTAATTGGCTTTAAGATAATTTATGAAATGAGGATTGTGTTCTGAACTAAGAGGACTATTCTTATGTATAATTGTAAATGCTAGTCCCCTATTAGCTCTGATCAGTATTCAATAGTAGTCTGTAGCTGTGGTTAAGTAGGATGCTTCTTCCATCATAGGAAAAGGTAGAGACGGAAATATACAGTCATTTATTTTGCGAAAAATTTTCCTATTTTTATTCCCTATTTGTCATGTGGAATATTTTATTATTTTATGCTTTTTTAAAATAAATATAAATAATTTTCTTATCTTTTACTATTTTTAGGTATTTGCTATAGTAAACTTTAAAAACCAGTAATGCATTTATTAAGGATGTTATAATGTTTAAGTAATGGGCATGGATATTACAGTGGGGCAATGTTTTGCACAATATTGTGTTATATTAATTTTCTATTTTTTCTGAAAAACATGGATTGTTTTCCTAAAACTTAAAAATCAATCATCCAAAGCTGTATGCTCTCTGCTACTTTCTGATAGAGCTAGCTCAATGTTACCTTTGCATAATACTCGAAAGTTTGGTACTTGAACATTCTAGTTTCTGTTACCCTTAGCTAAGTAATTTTTAATATAAGCCTGTGAGCTCTTCCTTTTTATGCCGCTGTTTCCCTCCTTTTTAATATGGATGTCACGTGCAGGTAATTTTGAATGACCCATTTCTGGGAAAACGAGTTGAAGAGGGCAGTTTTTCCAGTGTGCCATTGAGGGATGAATTCCTTGAAAATGCTCGCCTTTTTATCTCTGAGACCTATTGTCGCATTCACCAACGCGTTGACATGGGGTATGTAGCTAATGCTTGAAAGTCACTTCTAACATCAACAATTTCTATATCTATTTGGTTTGCTTTCTACCCTCTTTCCCCTTGTGTTTAATATTCATATATCCCCCCTTTATTACCCATGAAAGGGATGTTGGCAGTATAGTTGCTTGTGGAAGGAGAGCTGTGCCCATTTAGTCACAATTTTCTTTTGGTTCATATATGGCAGGGTTCTAGCTGAGAAACTAAACTTGAACTACGAGGAGGCCGAGCGATGGATAGTGAATCTTATTAGGACCTCAAAGCTTGACGCAAAGATTGATTCCAAGTCAGGAACAGTTATAATGGAACCAACTCAACCAAATGTGTAAGTTTGATGCAGACGTATTGACTCTAATAGATTAATGAAAGCAGCTTGTTTTTAACCCATTTTATCGTACCTGATTTATAATGCACTATCTTTATTGATTGGCTTTTTCAGGTATGAGCAGCTCATTGATCATACCAAGGCCCTTTCTGGTCGTACTTACAAATTAGTTAGCCAGCTTCTTGAACATGCACAAACACAAGCTGCTCGCTAGTTTGGTTGAGGAAGTCAAGCCAGTGTCAATTTTGCATTGCTCCCGTGCGGTCTTATTAACCTTTATATTCAAGAATGTTTTTTCACCTTTGTAATGCCTAGATTTTCGTTGGAGGAACATTTCGAGATTCATGGTTCATTAAATATATTGTCTCACTATTCTTTATCTTGCATCTCCATTGGAAGTGGAGCACCTCTGTATGTGTTTACTCGTTTTGCCTGGGAGTTTTTTTTGGCTATATTGCCTATGTATTATGGTTCCTATGATGCTTACTCTTTGCACTTTGTATTGACTAGGTATACATAATTATCAAGAGAAAACTGGGGACATCAGTAGCAATTATAGATGTTCTATGGAATTGTCAGATAAGCTTCCTATTTTTAGCTCCATCCTACCCCACCTTAGAAGGATCAACTTAGTAGGTCGATGGTGACTATCACCAAAACAGGCACCTCTATTCTGAAGATTCCGATGATGTTACTCCACTCTTTAGCTTAAGTTAATGTTTTATCAAGTGGTGCTTGCCAGGCAGACGACTGAGTTAGGGTATATTGATATCATTACAACAACCCAATGATCCCACAAGTGGGGTCTGGAGAGGGTAGAATGTACGCAACCTTAGCCCTACCTTGGAAGGGCAGAGAGATTGTTTCCGATACTGATATCATTATGAACAATTAATGGTGCTTGGTTGGAAATTGTTCTTGCCTCTATCATTAGCTTGTGTTGTCCGTATTTTTGTGTTTTAGTCACCTTTGAATCACTGGCTCAGTTTGACACGTCTTCATTAGTGATCGCCTAGAGCCCTCTTCCATCAATTGGTACATAAGGCATCGACCATACCTCCCTGGGATAGCCTTTTGTGCAGGAACATCCGCAACAGTTCTGCTTGACAGAGTGGTGCAGGCAAAATAGCTGAGCGCTCTATCTAACACGCCTCTGTCGCAAGGCATTTTATGTAGTCTAATGTAGAAAGGAAAGAAGAAAAGATTTAACATATGTATATATGCACTGTATCTATCTGACGTATCATTTGACTTGGCAAGAGTGGAGGAATATAATTCACTTAAGAATGTACATTTGTTCATTACACTTGGGCATGCCACTGATGTTCAGGCAGCATTTCTCTTTTTGTCTGAAATGTCTGGCATTTAATAAATGCTTCTCTAGTATGCGAGTCAGCAAATTATAATTTTCTGCCGCTTTAACGACCGATGGTACAACCACAGCAATAATTCTTTCTTTAGAGAATTTGGTAGCGACTGATCTCAGTAGCTAAATTTGTTTAGCCAGCATTACCATCTTTGTAGTATTTTCCATAAACAAGTCTTTGCAAAAGAGTAGTACAACAGTTATACTACTAAGTACATATATATATATATATATATATATATATATATATATATATATATATATATATATATATATGTACACTTCCAGTTTTGGAGCATTATGTCCTATTGTCCATTCATCTAAAGTTAAAAACAATCTCTATGTACCAAGTTATTTATTTTTAAGAGGTTATTGTTGTTCACAGGCTTCTGCCCTTCTGAAAATTCTCTGGCTAGGAGCAAGTATTGCCAAAGGGTCATATGTGGATTTCCTTCTAACAAATGGTATCCACTGCGGGCCAAAGTGATCTTTCCACTCTTCTTGAGTCTTGTAATTTGGCAAATATTGTTTCATTCCTATTTTTGTTTCTTCACAGAATTTTAGTATTCTTTTGTTCTGAGCAACAATATGTCTTAGTCCGTCGCTTCCTGTTGAAGATGGCATGGCGGAAGATAGGAATGCGACCAGGTAGAAAACATCTTCGTCAGGGGTAATCATGGATGTTCCTTTTCTCCACCTATAACAGAAATTACCCCAGATAAACTATTAGGACAATGCATATTTCTCTAAGTAGATTGGTAATTTATGAAGAATTTTATTACTTTGATTTGTTGACAGGGTAGATGAGTAAAGGACCATTGCTAGTGTCAGTAAGAATCTTGCCAAAAACTTGTGCAAATTCAAGAATCCTGCTTTTTGGTATTAGAAGATTTAGCCATGGATGAGGAACATCCCACAACCCTTTTTCTTGGAGTTCCATCTCAGAGACATGCACTCTGTCGAGAAATTCCACGTAGGAGACTTCTGATAGGAACAGCGTGGATCGGATATAATTCAACTTTGCTAAGATCACATCAATGTTCTGTAGGATATAGGAAACAAGTGTTAATATTATGCAGAGTTGTCTAAGGCTGGAGGTTTGGTATACTTTACCTGATCAATACTATCTATGACTTCTGGATTGAAGTATTTGGCAACTTCTAGGCAGAACAAAACTCTACCCTCAGAACTGAAATTGCTGGCTAGAACTGGATTTTTAGGATTGAAACTAGACCTCCAGTTATTCAATAATCCAGTTTGGTTGATAATGACAAACCCTTCAATATAGTCAAATGTATCCTGAGTTGATATCAAGTACTCTTGATCATTGGAAAATGTAGGAAAATCTGAATACAGCACTCTAATCCACTTGACCTGTCAATAAGTAAATATTAGCAACATTAAATGAGCTTGTTTAACTTTGGTAATTGGGAGTTCAATGACTACCTGTTTAGGTGCTGTTTCAAGAGAAATCCTTGCTCTGGTAATAATACCAAATTGCCCAAGTCCACCTAGTACACCATGAAACAAGTCTGCATTCTGCTCCTCTGAACAAGTAATCACCTCTCCTTTACCTACAAGAAGAAATATTTTTTTACAATTGAACAAATTTTTGGTCTTACCCCGAAGTTGACACCTTTTATTCAGTACACAAACTATCTATGGTCTTAATTACCCCTGAACTTGGCTGTTTGATAGCCTCCGCCCCCTTGAATGCTGACATGGCAAAGAGAGTTGATACACTCTCTTTAGGCGCGTAAAAATTATGAGAAATCAAAAAAATCAGTTTCCAAGTGGGATATTTTTTAACTGTTAATTGCCACATGATCATATATAACAATATTTTGTTCCAACTGTGTAATTTTTCTTACTTCTCAAGTGTACTCGGTAGTTGTTGTTGTTGTTGTATTTTATTTTATTTCTTCTTTACATTCAAGATATTTATTCTAACCGTTTATTTAAATCTTTATTTTTTTTTCTTCGAGAAATCTATAAAAATTTTACTAAAAATCCATTATTTTTAGTGAACTACAATTTTTAAGCTAAAATAGCGTATTTCAATTGCGTGTTTTTGTATTTCATCTTTAAATGCGATGACGATTTATTTCAGCTACATATTTCTTTTTCATTTTTTGGGTGAAATATGTATAAAAAGAAATTGTGGTGAAACTCAATTGTGTTTAGCTAAATAAAAGAAATCCTAATATAATAAAGTCCCAAACATGTTTTTTTTTCACAATTTTGGCTTGAAAAATGATTTAAACAGTAAAAATATATATTTTATTATTAAAAATAATTACATGGACAAAAAATATCTGTGTAACAGCGAGTGCATCGCGCTTCATTAGACTGGGATCATTCAGGGAGGCGAAGTCCTGCAAACTGCCAAGTTGAAGGGGTAATTAAGACCACTACAATTATAGGTGTGTACCAAACAAAAAGTGTCAAAATTAGGGGGTTCCGATATATTATGCCAACAAAATATAATAAAATGGAGGATGTGAAGATTTCCAATATTTTTGGTCCAATAAATAGGGATGATCAACTTATGACTTTTAGCGGAATTGTCTTATAGATATTTGAATTGTTTCTATGTTTACCAGATGCGTATATACACACGAAAAAGAGCTCATAAGCTAATTTGACCAAGGGTATAAGCTTACTCAAACACCCTCAAAGACGGTTGTGCATGAACATACCAGTGACCACTTCAAGTTGGTGGACATTATTGATCTGGGGTCCATGCCGGAAAGCTTGTCCACTGATTCCAGCATTAGACAAAGTGCCGCCAACTGTGAGGTGAAGATAATCAGTCCAAGATTTAGGCGCAAGCCCAAGTTTAAGACTTTCATGCAGGATATTTATCCAAAGTTCTCCAGCAGATACATCAACATAAGGTACTTCTCCAGTCTTGAATTTCATTGCTGGTGTTTGTAGTGATTCCATATTAATTACAACTCCTCGATAAGCTTGAGATTGGCCTTCTAGAGAATGGCCATGGCCTCTAGCAACAACAGTTAAGTCTGTTATAGTACCCATGTCAAAGATAAGTTTTATAGTGGAAGAGATATCAGAAACTGATTTTGGGTACAAAACTGCTAATGGGAGGAAGTGGCATCTATTACCAAAGTCTTTGGCTGCATGATCTAAGTTCTCAAAATTAAGGTACCCTTCAAGTTGTAATTGTTTCAATGATAAATAATTCTGTGAGAAACTTGAGGGTGTAGAAACTGCAGGGGTGGCAAACTGATGGTAGTGACAGCAGAGTTTATTTTTGTTGCTTGAACAACTGCATAGTATGAATATAAGCAATTTCAGGAGCAAGCCATTTTGCTTAAATAAAAAATGGGGCGGTAACTTCATTTTTTTAAAATATGTATGAAAGGGAAGTTCTAGTGGGAACAAAGGAAAGCTTGTTATTTTAACACCTTACCTTTTGTTTGAGAGTATATATGGTTTCTTGAAAGGAAAGGTGGTGAAGAGAATATATAGGTGTATGTCTGAGATGTCACTGTCAATGGGCCAGGGAAGGGATCCATCTGAAACAACCCCTTTATCTTCACAAAGGTAAGGGTATGTCTGTGGTATCCTACCCTTCTCAAACCTCATTATATAGGATTATACAACAACAACCCAGTATAATTCCACTTAGTGGAGTCTGGGGGTAGTGTGTACGCAGACCTTACCCCTACCCTTGGGTAGAGAGGCTGTTTCCAAATAGACCCCCGGCATCCTTCTCTCCAAGAACTTCCCACCTTGCTCTTGGGGAGACTCGAACTCACAACCTCTCGGTTTGAAATGGGGGTTGCTTACCATCAGAGCAACCACTCTTATCTCATTATATAGGATTATACTGAATTTTATTGTTAGTTGTTGTTGTTGTCGTCGTTTCAGATGTCACTGTCAATGTTGGACACTAGTAGTCAAGGACTATGATGTTTGTATTGTTTGCAAATGGATACAATCATTAATGGCTCAGTCCCTAGCAAGATGGGTCTGGCTATATGATTTCTCGCCATGTTACTAATATAAACTCATCTCACGCCATTATTTGCAAATGTATACTTTGAGAAAACCTATTTGATTTTGGCTCAACTTTTTAAAAAAAAAATTGAAGAGGAAAATTTCACATATTATTAGATTGTCGTTGATCGAGGGAATGGATTGTTGATTTCATTGTATTGTACCGTCTTGGACAAACTTGATGTTATGAGGTAGATTTTGTGATCATGATAGATGTTCACTTTCTTAACATTGTATTATTGTATCAAAGCCAAACTTGTTCATGTTCCTTTTTCAAAAAATAAAATAATTTGTCCTATTCTTGGTTACCCCAGTATTAAGCCTCATTCTTCAGAGGTCCAGCCCTGGGCATACCAGTTGAGAGGTGTTAGATTGTCCCACATTGGTCGGGGGATTGAGCTGTTATCACTTTATATGGACTTGGATAATGCCTTCCTCCTGGTTGAGGTAGAGTTACACCCAAAATCTTTTTGTTTTAACATCTATTATTAGTACTTCCCACTGAACCAACTACCATCTTACAGTTTGGACTCTTATTTCTATTTGGAGTAAAGTTTATCTGCATAACAGGGGTTTTGAACCAACTAAAGATTTTACAAATTAGGTGAAGCTATGACCCCATTTCCTTTATAGAAGTCATTCCATATGAGGGTGATATGTGCTATTTTACATTCTGTTCAATAAATCCTAATTGAGAGTCATAGACTCATAATGGCTACAACAATTTGCTCATTCTCCTTGTAGTATTCATCCTTTCAACTTACTAGCCAGGGCCACAATTTCATCTTTCTCAACAAGTAAACGGCTCTGAAATTTCTCTTCACATGGATGCTGTATTGGTGGAAAGAAAAAAGATATGACACGTGGTTCAGCTATATGTTGACAGGTGGCTTTTGAATAAAAGAAGAATGATGAGGCGCGGCACTCACGGGATTGCTTATAAATAATATTGTATCTGACAAGAGATAGGCACGAGATGCATAAAGATTACAAAAGAGACATATTTATTGACAGTTATGGATAAATAAAGGGAATCAGCATAATCCCTGATTATACGCGGTTATCTATTATTGCCATAACAGTTAAGAATAATTTGACTAATTGGCAAATAATATAGTTAATATTAATAACGGGCATGAATTAGGTGGGAAAACAGTTACAAATTGTAACCTTGTATAAGCTCTACTTGCCATACTTTGTACGCTCATCGAAGTCTTTTATTTAATATTTAATTTTTATTATATTTTATTCTTCTATATTCGGAAAAGTAAAGTAAATTTGTTGGTTAATATTTACTTTAACCAGGAAAACTAGTTTTTGGGATAAACAAATTGGTTCCATTATTGGAAATCTAATAAACCTTTCATTTTTTATATTTTATCTTTATCAATGAAATATGTCTACACTAACAAAATTATTTAGGTGGGTGATGAGGATCAAGGAAGGCAACAAGGTGGAACTCCAGCATACCATACACCCACAGCTACTCCATAGTGTTACCGAGAAAATTCACGTGAAAGGTCAGCTAATCGTAATGTTGGACAACGAATTGATGAGAAAACAAATGAGCAAGACAACTGGAAGTGGTTTATTGCTGACATATTGGTGAAGCTTTGCATGCTTTGACAAGTGGATAACCGAGTGGTGTGCAAGCTCCACCACCAATAAATACAATTGCGGAAAACCATCGTTCAGGGAATAAAAACTATGCAAGTGGGGAAATGCCAAACGATTCTGAAGCCGGATGGTCAGGTACAACAAATAATTCTAATTTATAAAATATGGTGCAGAAGAAGCTTAAGGAGCAAAATGAGCGGATATAACAGATACCAGGAGTACCGCCCGTGATCAGAAGAGAGAATATTTACAAATATTTACAACAACCTTGGAAGCCGAGTGCAACACCATTGCAAATTTTCAAATAGTTTAAAACGCCCGATATTTCTAAGTATGATGGGACTACTGACCAGCGAGATCACGCAACCTCATTTACCACAGGAGTCAAGAGCAACGATTTAATTAAGCAAGAAATTGAATCAGTTTTGGTGAAAATATTAGACGAAACCCTTACAAAAGGAGCTTTAACTTGGTATTCGCTCTTACCTGGAAATTCTAGTTGACTCTTTTACTAAGCTTGAAGATTCATTTATAAAAGCATGTTCGGGAGCTCAATAAATAGAAAATAGAATGGAAGATATCTTTAAAGTGAAGCAGGAAAGCACGTAATTGCTCAGGGAATTCGTAGATTGATTCCAATGGGAAAGGATGAAGTTACCGCGTGTACTTAATAATTGGACACCTATGGCACTCACAAGTAATTTGAATGAGAAAAGTTCAGAAGCCATGAGGATATTAAAAGAAAGAATGGGGTAGTTTCCTATAACTACTTGGAATGACGTATATAATAGGTACAATACAAAGTTACGAATAGAAGAAGATACAGTGTCTCAGCCAAATGTAGAGAAAATGTTCGGGTCTAGACATTCAGAAACAGAAATGAGGTCTGAAAAAATAGGTACAAGCCTTATGGGACCCGCGGGACGAGATTCCAGATAAAAACAAGAACATGCATGGTTTGATTCAAGAAAGGAGATAAGTTCTTCTTCCCGATTGAATAAGGAACGGGATACAACAAGAAATCAAAACTCCCGATCAAGAATATGGGAGTATAATTTCAACGCCAATACGTCCGAGTTGGTAACTATGCTGAGAGGTATGGTGATAAAGTACAATGGCCGAGAGAGATGAGGACATATCCCAACAAAAGAAGCAAGGAATTTTGGTACCAATTCCATAATGATCATGGCCATTGAACAACTGATTGCATGCTCTTGCAAGGAGAGGTTGAATATTTACTGAAAAAGGTTACCTCACCGATCTATTTAGTGAAAAAGGAAAATAATCTTATATGAAAAATAGGCAAGAACCACCAAAATCCCCGTCACTAAAGAGGATGGTAAATGTTATAACCGGAGGTCATTGGAGAAATGTACAAAGTAGCAAAAAAGATAGCCAATAACTCAATTACCTATGGGAAGCGGGTTCGTCAAGTTTTGGAAGCAGACAACATAACATTTGACAATGAAGATGCGGTGTTGCGACCAAAACACTCATGCAAGTGCACGTGATCTTCAAGTAATAAATTATTGAGTAGAGTATCGTTCCCACGAAGACTTGTGATTAACTGTTGACTAATTCAAACTCAATTAACTTATCTATCTAAAAGGTTTTTCACAAAATAGAGATGTCACTAATTTACTACCTAAACTATCAAGCAATAATTTAACTAGAACAATTAACCAAACAACCAACACTTTCAAGTAACAATCAGCAGGAGAGGATATTCCTGGGTAACGAGCTAGTTAGCAATCGTGTTGCGCTCTTATCTTAAAGTGACTAATTGATTTATCCGAATTTTTCATTGATAAGGTTGATATTACTCATAAGAATCTGTCAAGTTCTTACTCGCCTATTCAAGCTAACTCAATGTCTATATTCTATGAGATTAAGATTAACAAGAATAATTTTACAATTCCTTTATTCCAACCAAGCAAGGCAATTAGGTATATGTCTATCCTAATGTTAAATCTGTTCCCTGATGCCCAGGTTCAAGAACTTGCTCTATTTAATTCTATATGCAATCTAAAGTTCCCACTTTCGAGTTCAACTAAAGATTCGTAGATAGTATTTCACTGTTAGCTACTCAGCAAAATAACTAAAAATAAAATTAAATAAACAACCCAATATGATAAACTAATTTTGTCAAATTAAACTTCGAATCACAACATTCATGTTTCACCCATGACCCGAGAACAATGGGTTTTAGCCACTCATACTAGTGTTCATCACAAAAAGATTCAATTTCATCACAAAGAGTAAAACCAAAGGAGAGAAAAGAAGAACATGATGGTTAAATCTCCTCCTTGCCTCTCTATTTTTTGCACTAGACTATGAAAACCTTGATATTTTCTCCTTAGGCGAGATTTACTTTTATAGGTTAAGTGGAATTTCCTCTAAATTTCCAATTTTTCCCCTAACAGGTCTTTTTCGGACTGGGACTAGCGTAAACGCACTATAGCTGGCACTAGAGTTCGCGCTAGTTCCCTGACATTCTGCCTCCAGCTTCTAAACTAGCTCGACTTCGCACTAGAGCTCGCGCTACTGGTCCATCATTTCTTTAATTTTTTCATCTCGTCCTTGCATGCACTCAGCTCCGAGGCTCTTGCTTGCTCCAAAATGGTTCCAAACACAACTTTAAGGCATCATATAGGCTCCTCATCCTGTAATGTATACAATTCACAATTAGAACTTATTTTTCATCTATTAACCATATTATGAAATTGGAATATACTCAAGCGGGAGCATAAACAATCGCCAAATTACCTAGATTTCGCCTATTATCAACACCATACTGAATTCATTGCTAGTCCTCGAGCAATCAATACATTCTTAAGGTTCCTTCACTCAACCATTTCCCCTCACCCATAACAATTTATATATATTACGCCTAGCAGTGCACAATCCTATCCTCAAAGGTCGACTCTCAAGTGTCATGCAATATCTATACTTCCTCAAAGTACTCTACACAGGAATCAAGACTTGCTTTTCCTTCACGGATCACATGCCCTCACAATCACATCAAAGAAGATAAAATCAATCTAGACATTTGAATCTCATGCTCACATATATCAAAGAGAATCACTCAGACTCACAAAAGAAGTCATATGCATGTAATTGGTACCATAAGCTTGCCCTTAATGTAAATCTCTACTAATGTAGGCTCACTCGATCTAAAATCAATTAGGACTTTTTTATGGTTGTAATGTGGGCTAAGGGACGGGTAGGATATATTTATAAACAGTGACAAAACCTCCTAAACACTTTAACACATCACATAATCAACTTTGAGCGCAATTTCTTCAATCTACCTCATTTTCACAAACAAATCACCCAAAAAATGCTCCCGTCTTCTTTATGTACTACATTAATTCATACCCACTAGGAGGAACAAGACAACAATGTATTCATCTTTATATCTTTCTTTTTTTTTTTTTTTTTCAATTTTCGCTAGTGGTGTATCATTTTACAAAACAAATGAACCTTTCTTCCTTTTATTGGTTCCACTCAAAAGCCACCCCACGCTTAGTTCCTTCTTACTTCTTTTAGCGCTCATCTCACAACTAAAGTTCTTTAAGAGGTAAACAAATCATAACAGTATCAATTAAGAACAAAAAGGGTATAGGCTTGTAATGCGGGTGGCAAACAAAAGTCTATAGGTTCAAAAGGGTTAAATTGGGATAATTTTTATTTGTGATAAGTAATTAGGCTCAAAAAGATAAAAAAAAAATCCTGAAATCATTTTTTAAACCGAGCATCACCTTAAATTTCGCTTCGACTCACATACCGGGAAAGTTCTAGACACAGGTACAAAATATGGACTACACAAAAACCTCACCACACATGTCAGATGACTCATTCCAGATCAGCTCATCAAGACGCTCTGTTACAAGCATTCAATTCAGTAACAAACATACAGATTAAGAAACTTTAGTGAGATTCAACAAATAAGACTAAGCATTACACTCTAGGGTCTATTGTGTTCAGGTGTGTCGACGCTATGGGTCCTCTTTTTATTTTCTACCTCGTAGCCCATTAACCTAATCTTCAAATAAAAAAGAAAACAAAATAAAATAAACTACCTATACCCGGTTCAAGTGAAACCCTTGAAAAAGAACCGTGGCCTAAAGAAAAATCAAGGGGGAGTTTCTACACTACCAAAAAAAATCTTTTTGGTGTTTTCTCTAGACTAACTTCCCTCAAAAAATTATCTAATGGATCTGTCATCAGGAAGAGTCAATATATTTTCTATTTTTTTCGACTTAGTACCTCAAGAACCCTGCCAAAAGGGATCCATCGTCGGAATGAGACATTTATCTACTTTAAACTAACGATTCCTACTCAACATCACCGCAACTATCAAAGAAAATGAAACAAAACAAAACCAACAGTCAATTGATACAATTACATACATACAATGAAGTAATCCTCACCCCACACTTAAAAATGAAGACATGTCCCCATGGCTTAAAATTTTAAAGAGCAGTGAGGTAAAGGAACTTCCCTGAAGTCCCACTCCTGATCAGAGACGGTTTCTGGGTTTACGTTGCACGTCTGCCCCAGATCTCGCATCCAACCCATGAATTTCTTTTCTGACTTCTTCTGCTGGGTAGACACTACGTCTATACGAGTACCTAACTCAGTAACTAAGGAGCGTATACCAATTACTTCCTACTCTAATGTGGTGAAATGAGACACTCTGGCAGTTCCTAAAGAAGATGCTGCTCCTGACGGTGCGGTAGCTGTTGCGCTAGCCGCATGGGCTTGCGTTTCGCCCTCCACGTTCATCTGTTCAGCCTCCTCCTCCTCCAAGGCATCAGAGCCACTCTCATCCGCTCCACCTGCTACTGTTGGGGCTGGCACCGTGATGCCCTTGTTTGGTCGGATCTTGTGGCCATTTCGTACCAGCCTATCTATATGAATATTTTTGGGCACCCGCGCTTGCTTGCAAATCTTAGTCACTAAAGAAGGGAAAAAGAACCCATACATGCGGTGGGTGCAGCGAACAAACATTTCATCGTGGATCACCTTAGCCATATTGAAGGGAAGACTTTTGATGAAATACCAAATAAATGCAGCTCGGGGTCCATTCACCTCCATAGTGTTTTTGGAGGAGGCAACTGTTAATCATATATAACCAGCTCTTCACCTCTGGGGTTAAAAAGGAGGAGTGGAACTTCTCACCATATTCCATCCACTCCATCTCTTTTCCAAGTGCGCAAATAACATCAAAGAAGCACTCCACTTGGTGTCTGTTGGGTTTCGGCCATACTCATAAAAGTTTGGATTCTCAGCTAGAGGAGGGGCCAACTGATATGCCGTCCGTATTGCCTCAATGAAGCATTTAACACCATGCGGCGCACTGTGACTACATTGTCGGCATGATCTGGCAGATTAGCATAAAATTCCCGCACAACCATTGCATTGGCCTCCCCTGGATCATCAATGAAGGCCTACAAATCAAACCCCTCATTATCAACTCCGAATATATGTGGGGGTAGCGTCACTGGAATGCACTGATGTTAATGCCCCTCTCTGGAATTAGCTGTTTAGTAGACTTCCTCGTAAAGCGGGCGTGAGCATTAGCCGAAACAAATTTGATATTGTCAAAGGGGTGTGCAGGGGCTGCCCCTTGTGTTCTAGATGTGCCAGCCTGGCTGCTTGATGATGGACCGGTGGCTCGGCGTTTTCGCTATGGTTCCATGACACCCGAAATTTGGTACACATTAACATAGCTCAAATAAAAGTGTGACACACTGCGATTACTTAGACTTCACACGCATAAGTGGTCACAACTGCACAGTCACACTCATTTGGGCCTTTCCACAAACACCTTGTGGGCATTAGGCCTTCACAACCCCTTTCAAGCTTTTTAGAACACGAGTCCACAACATACACTCACCAACATCACAACTCAAGTGGGATTCCACCCCTCACTTATCACCCAACAACACCAACAACAAATTTTACCAATTTCTCTATAAAAAATCTAAGAACAACTACTACAACTAAGGTATTTGAGTACAAAAAATTTGAAAAATAAAAAGAGAAAAAGAGAAGAAAAAAAACTAGGGTTCATAACTGTGATGGAAGATGGTGGTGATTAGAGAAGGAAGATGGAGAAGAAGGGGGTAGTGGTATAGTGAGAATGAGGGAAGGGATTTGGGGCTGGGATTTTGTTGTTTTGGTTTGACTGGGGTGAAGAAAGGTAGCTGGAGATTTTAATTTTTTTTGTTTGACTGGGGTAGACGAAGGGGATGGGGGTATTTTAGTTTAGTTTGGAGAATTAGATAAGAGGGGGAATAATTTAAATTAAACTTGAAATAAAAAAAGAAAAGAAAAAAGAAACTTAAACTATACAAAAACACTGATTTGTAGACGGGGCTAGCGCGAAAACTAGTGCGATCGCGCTAACTTAGCGCTAGTCCAAGCAGACTGGTATGCATTTAGCGCGAACTCTAGCGCTAGCGTGCGCTAACTTCACGCTAGTTTTGTGAAGCATAGGCAAAATGTCACCCAGTTAGTGCAAAGTGTAGCGTGATCGCACTACTGGGCAACTCGTTTTGCACTTTTTCACTTGTATTTACCCTGGTCGATGGTCTTTTTGCCTGCCCTTTGTTACTGCATTGGTTAGCATGCGAAAACACAAAAATAAAAACTACTACTATCTTTGGGTTGCCTCCTAGCCTTATTTAACGTCGTGGCATGACAGTTACAACAATTTAATGGGTTGCCTCCCATCCAGCGCATGATTTAACATCGCGGCACGACTCAACACGTTCTCAAGAAAGTACCAGTTGAACTCATATCCCGCAAATCTATAACTCCATGAGGCTTCACAGTTACCACAACAAAAGGGCCTGACCAACGAGATTTAAGCTTTCTGGAAAAAAGCTTCAACCTCGAATTGAACAAAAGAGCTTCTTTCCCTAGCTCAAACTCTCGTTGTTAGATGTGCTTGTCATGCCACCTCTTAGTCTTTTCTTTATACATTTTGGCATTTTCATATGCGTGCAATCGAAACTCATCAAGTTTGTTAAGTTGCAGCAACCTCTTATCACTAGCTAAGTCTCCATCCATATTCAGCATTTTAATTGCCCGATAGGCCTTGTGTTCAAGTTCGACGGGCAAGTGACGTGCCTTCCCATAAACTAATTTATACGGAGAAGAACCTATGGGGGTTTTGTTTGCAGTTTGATATTCCCACAATGCGTCGTCTAACTTCCCGACCCAGTCCTTTCTATTTTCACTCACTGTTTTCTCAAGAATCTACTTCACCTCTCCATTTGACAGTTCCACTATACCACTCGTATGGTGGTGATAGGAAGTGGAGACCTTGTGCTTGATTTTTTACTTTGCAAAAACATTATTCAGAAATTTGTTGCAAAAGTGCATTCCTCCATCACTTATCAACATTGTTGGAGTTCTAAAGCGTGTGAAGATGTGCTTCTTGACAAAGCTTACCACAACATTTGCATCATTAGTGGGAAGACCAATGGCCTCCACCCACTTGGAAACATAGTCGACCACTACCAAGATGTACCTATGACTGTTAGAGTGCGGAAATGGTCCCATGAAATCAATCCCCAACACATCAAAAAGCTCCACTACCAGAATATTTTGCAGCGGCATCTCGTGCTTCTTTGTGATTGTTCTGGTTATTTGGCACATGTCACACATTTTAACAAAGGCGTGTGCATACTTAATCAATTTTGGCTAATAAAAACATGATTGTAGAACTTTCTAGGCGGCCCTGTCCCTACCATGATGACCTCCTTATGGCGAGGCGTGACAAACATGAAGTATGGCATTCATCCCCTCCTCAGGAACACATCTCCGCACCAACTGATCTGCATAGAGCCTGTATAAGAATGGCTCATCCCACATGTAGAGCCTCACATCATGTAGGAACCTTATTTTATTATTGGGTGTCAATTCTGGTTGTGTCACCCCACTTGCAATAAGATTCACATAATCTGCATACCACGGGGCTATGCTTGAGGTAATTGCTAATAACTTTTCTTAAGGGAATGTTTCTTTGATTGCGCCCCCTTCAGCTACATGGTTCTGATTTTCTAATCTGGACAAGTGGTCAGCCATTTGATTCTCTGTCCCTTTGCGATCTCGAATCTCTAAGTCAAACTCTTGCAAGAGGAGGACCCAACGAATCAGCCTCGGTTTGGCGTCTTTCTTCTCAGACTAGTATCTGACAGCTGAATGATCTGTGTAGACAATGATTTTTTCCCCACTAGATACGATCTGAACTTCTCAAACGCCCACACCACTGCAAGTAACTCTTTTTCAGTAATTGTGTAGTTCATCTAGGCTGGATTTAGAGTTTTGCTCGCATAGTAGATGGAGTGAAAGGTTTTATTTCTCCTTTGCCCCAGAACAGTTCCAATAGCTAAGTTACTCACATCGCACATCAACTCAAATGGCTGCTTCCAATATGGAGCAATGATAATTGGTGTTATCACCAACCATCCCTTAACCTCCTTGAATGCTTTCAGACAGGCATCATCAAATTTGAAGGAGACATCTTTCTCAAGCAACCTGCACAAGGGAGAAGAAATTTTTGAGAGGTCTTTAATGAAACGATGAAAACCTGCATGGCCCAAGAAACTGCGAATGCCTTTGACAGATGTTGGTGGAGGCAAATTTTCAATTGCTTCCACATTCGCCTTGTCCACCTACAAACCATTTTTAGACACCTTGTACCCAAATACTATACCTTCACGTACCATGAAATGACACATTTCCAAGTTTAGTGCGAAGTTAGTTTCTTCACACCTAGCAAGTACTTTATATAGATTCATCAAGCAGTTATCAAAAAAACATCCAAATCATCCATGAACACTTCCGCAAACCTCTAAAACCTGTCAGTAAAAATGGCCATCATACACCTTTGAAAAGTCGCAGGTGCATTACAAAGACCAAAGGGCATTCTCTTGAACACATACATGCCATAAGAACACATAAATGTGGCCGTCATTTGGTCCTCTAGGGCTATAACAATCTGATTATACACTGAGTAACCATCTAAGAAGCAGTAGTACTCCTAGCTAGCTAATCTATCAATCATTTGGTGGATAAAGGGGAGGGGAAGGTGGTTCTTCCGGGTGGCACAATTCAATTTTCTATAATCGATGCAAATCCCCCACCATGTGATAGTTCTTGTGGGAATTAGGTCATTATTTTCATTGACCATTACAGTCATCCCCCCTTTCTTGGGTACATATTGAACGGGGCTTACCCATTTGCTCTCTGAGATAGAGAATACAATACCTGCATCAAGCCACTTAATCACTTCTTTTCTTACCACTCTTTCATGATTAGATTTAGTCGGCGTTGTTTCTCTACACTGGGCTTGTGTCCGTCATCCATGAATATTTTGTGCATGCAAAAGGATGGACTAATTCCCTTTATTTCAGACATCGTCCACCCAAGTGCTCACTTGTGCTCACGGAGCACTCTCAACAGCTTCTCTTCCTGCAATTTAGACAAGTCAAAAGAAAGAATAACATGTAAAGTGTCAGAGCCACCCAAATAAGCATATTGAAGTGAGGTGGGAGAGGTTTAAGCTCCAACTTTAGGGCTTCCTCAATTAACGGCTTTGGAGGAGGTCCCTCTGGCCTATTGAGAGGCTCAAATAGGTGTATCCCTTGCATGTACGTACAAGATGTGTCTAAGATGTGCATCATCTCATCAACATCATCATCTCCCCAAGCTATCAAACAACATAAGTGCTTTCTCTAGAGAATCTCCTAGATATACACTCAGATAATGAATTTGCTCATCATCCTCAAAAATAGATATCATTGAGAGCTCCTCGTAATGGCGGGAAAGTTGGATTGCATTGTAGACATTAAAAACTGCTTCCTCGTATCTATCCTCAAAATCATTTTTCCCTCTCTCACTTTGATAAGTGCATCATCAGTAGCCAAGAGAGGTCGTCCCAATATGATTGGAACCAGTTCATCAGCCTCATAATCTAGGATAACGAAGTCAGCTAGGAAGATAAATTTCCCAACTTACAACAGCACATCTTCAATCACCCCCCTCAGGGTGTGCTATCGACCTATTAGCCAGCTGCAACATCACAGTAGTTGGCCTTGGAGCTCCCATGCCCAATTGCATAAACAAAGATAAGGGCATAAAATTTATGCTCGCCCCCAAATTACAAAGAGCACGACTCACATAAATATTACCGATTCGCACATGAATGGTAAAGCTGCCAGGATCCTTATGCTTTTGAGGGAGCTTATTTTGGACCCTTGAAGTGCATTCCTCAGTAAGTTCAACAATCTCAAATTCAGTCAATCTTCTCTTGTGAGCCACTATATCTTTATGTACTTTGCATACTTTGGAATTTCACGCAGCACATCAATAAGTGGAATATTTAATTGAACCTGGTTCAACATGGAGAGAAATTTGCTGAACATGCGATCATCATTCTTTTTTTGCAATCTCTGGGGGAAAGGTGGTGGGGGTCTTGGGGCCTCCACTAGCTCTTCAATTTCAGTAGCATACTTTCGTTTGAGCGTTGCCTTAGGGATCAACTCCCCCTCAGGTATGGGCTTGTCTTTTCTCTTCTTTGGCACTGCCTCTAGCTCCCTCCCATTTCTAAATGTAACTGCATTCGTCTCTATATCTGTTGGGAAAGCGACTTTAGGTCTAGTGTTTTGATTTGTTGCTAACTGCCCCATCTGCCTCTCAAGATTTCTGAAGTCGGTCCTGAGCTACTAATTGTCAATCAAAAACTTCTTTAGCAAATTATTGCTGTTCTCTTCCATTTGTTGGGGTGGTTTTTGAGGCTGATTAAAACTCCCTTGGGGTCTATGCTGATTCTGCTTCTGCTGATTTCTATCACAGAGAACTTAGGTTGATTCCTCCAATTTGGATTGTAAGAATTCCCGTATTGTGCATGCTTATTCGGTGGACCTCAGTTCTGTTGCCCCACATAATAGATGAATTCTGAATTTGTGGGACACATGTTGCTCACATGATTGTCACCATATAATTCACAGCAAATAGCCATTTGGTGTACATGTTGCATTGGTTGTGGTTGCTGTATTGTCATCCCAGTCATTTGATTTGACAACTTTGCAATATTGGCTCTCATGGCTAACAAGTCGTCGAGCTCAAGTAATCCAACTGCTTCTCTCTTAATTGCCATTCGTGAATCACCATCACCTTGCCAATTATTATCATTTGCAATGAATTATCCAGCAGGAGTTGGATATCACTGTACGGTCTGGCCATGCAACTATCCCCACAAGCTGAATAAAGATTCATCTTCGATGCATCATCTAACATATCTACGAAAGTGTGACTCAATACCCTGTCTGTCTGACAATATTGTGGACAGTCTTTGAGCATCTTCTTATACCTTTACCATGCTTGACTAAGTGTCTGGTCAACTCATTGTTCGAACCCAAAAATTTGACTCCTCAATATCTTTGTTTTCTTAGTGGAGAAAAACTTGATTAAGAATTTTAGTAGATCATCCCAAGTGCGGATTAATTCATTGGATCCTTATTCAACCACTCGTTAGCTTCCCTGATCAGTGAAAAGGGGAAAAGTGTCAACCTGACATAGTCCTTGGAAACATTTGGATAATTGTAAGTATCCGTATTTCCAGGAAATTTTGAATGTTCCTCTACGGGTCTAAATGAGGTAAACCCACAAATAGCCCTGTGGACTGGATCAACTGCACCATGTATCGTTTGAGTTCAAAGTGCCCTGTGATATCAGGCTTCACAATAGCCTGAGTCATATTAGCTAGACTGGCCTTGAGACTTCAATCACTGTGCGTTCCTCGTTACCTGCCATCTCAATTGGTTGTGGCTGAACTACGATGTCCAACTCTCTTTCAATTCTGGTTCTAGCGTCCTTCTCCCTCCTAACTTTGTGAAGTGTTCGTTCAATTTCGAGGAAGGAGGTTGTTTGCGCTTCTACTTCTTCGCATTCAAGAAAGGATCCTGCATGAGCACAAACAAAGTGAACTGAAAATTAAAACTTGAATAAATAATAATAAAATCTCAACTGAGTCAAGTAGCTAATTTCTAAGTCCCCGACAATGGCTCCAAAAAGTTTTGCGGCCAAAACACTCACGCAAGTGCACATGATTGTCAAGTAATAAAGTAGTGAGTAGAGTATCCTTCCCACGAAGACTTGTGATTAATTGTTGACTGATTCAAAGTCAATGGATTTATCTATCCAAGAGGTCTTTCACAAAATAGGTAGGAGAGTATATACCAGGATCACGGGCCAGTTAACAATTACGTTGCGTTCTTGGCTTAAAGTGACTAATTGATTTATCGGGATTGTTGATTGACAAGGTTGATATTACTCATAAGAATCTTCCGAGTTCTTACTCGCCTATTCAAGCTAACTCAATGCCTATATGTCTATGGAATTAAGATTAACAAGAATGCTTTTATAATTCCTGTATTCCAACAAAGCAAGGCAATTAGGTATATGTCTATCGTAATTGAAAATCCGTTTCTCGATGCCTAGGTTCAAGAACTTTATCTATTTAGCTATGTATTCAATCTAAAGTTCCCACATTCGAGTTCAACTAAAGATTCATAGATATTATTTCAGTGTTAACTGCTCAGCAAATAATTAAAAATAGAATTAAATAAATAACCCAAATATGATAAACCAATTTCATCAAATTAAACTTCGAATCACAACATTCATGTTTCACCCTTGACCCCAGAACAACTGGTTTTAGCCACTCATACTAGTGTTCATCACAAAAAGGTTCAATTTCATCACAAAGAGTAAAACCAAAGGAGAGAAAAGATGAACGTGATGGTGAAATCTCCTCCTTGACTCTTTCCTCTCTATTTCTTGCACTAGACTATAAAAACCTTGATATTTTCTCCTTGGGCGAGCTTGAATTTATATAGGTTAAGTGGAATTTCCTCGAAATTTCCAATTTTTCCCCTAACAGGTCTTCTCCGGACTGGGACTAGGGCGAACGGGATTGAGATCACGCTAGAGTTCGCTCTAGTTTCTCGACATTCTGCCTCCAGCTTCTAGAGTAGTGCGACTTCGCGCTAGAGCTCGCGCTACTGGGCCATTATTTCTTTAATTCTTTTGTCTCATCCTTGCATGCACTCAGCTCCGAGGGGTCTTCCTTGCTCCAAAATGGTTCCAATAACAACTTTATGGGATCATATGGGCTCCTCATCCTACAATTTTTATAATTCACAATTAGAGCCTATTTTTCATCAATTAACCATTTTATGACATTAGAGTATAATCAAGCAGGAGCATAAACAATCGCCAAATTACCTAGATTTAGCCTACTATCATGTAGGCAACTTGATCATCCCTTGTAACGATGCACTGATAATATATTTACTTGTCCATGTCAAACAAGTTTATATTGACCCAGTTAGATCGCATACCACTGAAAGTAGTGAATGAGATGCAAGGAACCGATCATTATCATACCAAGGCTCGATCATTGTCTGGGTTCAATAATTCAAGTGTCTTAACAAAAGGAGAAATTATGTTAGCAACATTCGTAGAAGGTGTCGTCAAAGATACTAAATTTCAAGTGGTGAATGCGGACATGTCCTATAACATAATTTTAGGAAGGCCATGGATTCATGACATGGATGCAGTTCCGTCAACAATACATCAGGTAATTAAATTTCCATCACAATGGGGGATTTGTCAAATTAGAGGGGTTAAATAGGCAGTGCAAGAAAATAACGAGTGGAACATTCAAAGACGGAGACGAGAAATAGCAATTACAAAATTCAGTTGAGGAGAATGTATCTCTACCTAAACCGAAAGTCAAAAAAATGAAGTTGATATAAATTCAAGGCCCGATATGATCCAAGATCCAGAGGAGAAAAAAAAAATCAAAACGAACATGGAGGAGCTCAAAGGTGTTATATTGTTTGTTCACTAGTCGGAGAGAAACAATTTCATATTGGAACAAACCTGAGCTTAGAGATGAAAAGTAAGTTAATTGAATTCTTACGTACTATATTAGACTACAACAGGCAAGCAGTGAAGTGCTATCCAATTATCAATAACGAAGCAGAGTATGAAGCAGTAGTTGCAGGTTTGGAACTCACAAGAGAGCTGGGAATTGAGCAAGCCGAAATCAAAGGTGACTCGCAAATACAAGTGAACCAAATGCAAGAAAATAACGTAGTTGCAGAAACATGAATGCAACAATATTTGGAAAAATGTCCAAGGAATACCGCGACAATTCCAAGCATGGAAGACTGTTCAAATACCAAGGGAAGAGAACACTAGAGCTGACGCATTAGCAAATCTGGGGTCTGTGGCTGATGTGTCAAATGCAGAAAACACAATTGTAGTGCACTTGCTTCATTAAGCCCTTGATCAAGACAAGAATGAGATAAATTTCAATAATTTAAATTGGGATTAGAGAAATGAATTAGTGAATTATATGTAGTATGGAATTTTACCCGAGGATAAAAAGAATCCCTTATTGCGAATGAAAGTTGCTCAATATTGCTTAATAGAAGGCAATTTCTATCGCAAACTATTTCGGGGATCCTTAGCATGATGCCTTGGTCTATCACAAAATGAATATGTGATGCAAGAAGTACATGAATGATATTGTGGAAATCACGTTAGAGGTAGGTCCTTGATAAAAATACTAATAAAAGCAAGATATTATTAGGCAAAAAGTGGAGGACAAAGCGGAAAATATTGTAACAAAGTGCGATAAATGTCGATATGCAAATAATATGCCTAAACTAGCATAGCTGCTTCATTCAATAATAACACCATGGCCATTTATGAAGTGGGGGATGGATATCGTAGGTCCTATGTCTCAAGCACCAGGAAAGGTACAATTTCTACTAATTTTAACTGTTTATTTTTTGAAGTGGGTGGAAGCAGGTGTCTTTAAACAAGTACAAGAAAAGGAAGTTATGAACTTCATTTTGGAGAAATATAATATGTCTATTTGGAGTCCTAAGAGAAATCGTCTGTGATAATGGGCCGCAATACGTTGATACAAAGCTTATTGTTTTTTTTCAAAAGTTGGAAAATTAAATAAATTACATCAGCACCATATCATCCCGTAGAAAATGAGCAAGCAGTGCCGACAAATAAAATCATTGTCAATAAAAAAAAACTGTTAGAGGAATCAAAAGCAGGTGGCTTGAAATTTTATATGGGGTGATATGGGCTTACATGACAACGCTGAAAATAAGCACGAGAGAAAAGGCCATTTGCACTTGTTTGTAGTACTGAGGCCTTAATTCTAGTAGAAACAGGAGATCCAAGTACAATGTACGTACATGCAAATAAGGTATCGAATAAGGAAGAATTTAGTAAAAATTTGGATTTGAGAGAGGAGAGACATTACAACATAAAGGCGAACCT
Source organism: Nicotiana benthamiana (assembly GCA_034376525.1). Taxonomy (NCBI): domain Eukaryota; kingdom Viridiplantae; phylum Streptophyta; class Magnoliopsida; order Solanales; family Solanaceae; genus Nicotiana; species Nicotiana benthamiana. The sequence continues at coordinate 9,779,036 of CM067331.1, read as the reverse complement.
TCAATATTTCAAGATTGGGAACCTTGTCCTTTAGAAAGTGTTTCGATTAAGACAGGCAGCAAATGTACGGAAATTGAGTCCAAATTATGAAGGCTCGTATCGAGTCAAGGGTATTGCTGGAAAAAGAGCGTATGAATTGGAGACCATAGACGGGAAAGTGTTACCTTCCAATTGGAATGCGGCTCACTTGAAAAGTATTACTTTTGAGCAAGTACCCACGGTCAAGTAACCTGAAAAATATATTTTTATTTTGTTCGTTTGAATTTTAATAACCATTTTAGATGATAGGCAAAATGCTAGTCCATACCAGATGATCACATTAGACCCAAAAGGTAAGGGTAATACTTTATTATTTCCGATATAGGTTACAATAATTCTTATGAAAAGGGTTAAGCAGTCATCATCTAAAAAGTTACCTCCAAGTTGTATGTATTTTTTTGCAAGGAAAGGATCAAAGAGAGGAACTGATCCATTAATTAATTTTTCATGCTTCAAATCTCAAACACGGGAGGGGGGGGGGGGGGAGAATATGCATATGGAAGAATTACACAAGAAATAAAATGTACAATACGAAAGCATAGCTCTCAATAGCCAACGGAAAAACTTGAAGAAAATTTAGAAAATTTCATATTTGAAGAAAAATTTCAAATTTTCAAGCTCACAAAAGGAATGGGAAATAAAGAATAGAAGATTCAGCAGAAAATACCTAAGAGCTATTAGGTTAAGGCCACAAATATAGTAATGAGGTAGTCAAACTTGTACTTGTACACCTGTTATAAAGAATACTACGAAAATATTTTACATAAATATTTGTTTTGAAAGTTCCAATAAAACTTCTTCAAATTACTTCAAATTTCATATCTTTACCCCAATAAGAAGATAAGACTTCATCTTCATCACTGTTGTTAATATAAAATGGTCCTATTTTATAAATAAGATCGTATGTATTTAGTCACGGCATATTAAAGCATTTATCTAGTTGAAAAATGCTAGAAAAAGCTCAAAACTTAAAGGGCAAAAGCATACATAAGATATGCAATGAAGTTATATTGATGTTGATATTAAAAAAAAAGGGGGAGGAATAGTTTCCCAAGACCAACTTTAAAAAATATCCAGTAAACATCAATAAAAAAACATCCAAAATGATAATCACTAAAAGGAAAGAAGCTGTCATGACCCAAATCCCATAATAGGTTGTGATGGCGCTCAACTGTGCTTTCTAGGCAAGCCAACGCATGAACTTCCACTCAATTATGCATATATAAATTTTAAAATCAGGAATCTCATTAAATAAATAGAATTAAATCTAGCATTCATAAAACATACATTTTTCTTTACTAAATTTTCGATTATAAATAAATCATAAAGTGAAGTGATAATAATAACATGAGATACAATTACGAACACCACTAGGAACCCCTAAAATCGGTGTCACAAGTGAACGTGCATCTACTAGAACAATACAATATCTGTCTAAAATATAAAATAGATGAAAATGATAGAGACTTCGCGTGCTTCGGATAATAGCGTGGAATGCATCTCATCATAAATTCTCCTCAGCAGGTGCGCCAATGCGCTAAGATGACCACATAATATACATGTCTCAGTACCTTCACTTTTAGTGAAGAAGTGTAGCGTGAGTAAATCAATGCGTACCTAGTAATTATCTAGCCTAACCCCAAAGAAGTAGTGACGAAAATCGACATTGACACTTATTAGTGATCCAATATATCAAATATGATAAGGTATATAAGTATGAAAGATGTTACGTAAATAGTGAGAACAATTACAGGTAAATAATATGGTCTCCAACTGGATAGTAAACACAAAGTCCTCAAATACCAGATGCATCCTTAATGGAATATGCAATGGTCAACACCAAATCAATGGTCATATCTCAAGTCAGAAAAAACTCATGATTATGCAAACTCCTTATCAAGTATTTTGCACAATTTTGCCAAGGCAAGAGACCTGATCTCATAAGATTAAAGACACAAATTCTTACAGTAACTGACGACCTGATCCCATAATAATCGTGTACATACACTGCCAAGGTCATACCACCTTATCCATAGATGCATCTTAAATATACTGCCAAGACGAATGACCCGATCCCATAACAATACTAATGAGGCAATTACCCCGATCCCATAGGGTATAGTGAAGACTTGATGGGCCATTGTCCCCACTTACGAATATACGTGTGAGTTGTGAAATTCAAAAAAGTTTCGGACAAATACGTACAAAACGGGAGAAATCTACAATAGGAAATGAAATCTCCACTACTAATCAAGTAGCTTGATAAGTAGGATTTTTAACATGTTTTATATCCATACTTGCATCCGCTTTGAGTATAATTTGCCACAAAATAGTCCCGAAATTCTTACAGATTGTTCTTGATTACAAGTTTGAGCGACAAAGTGATAAACCGTCAAAGATCAGCTCAAAACGGAGTGAAACTTGCTCAAGTGTCAAAGATCATTAAAGTGAGGAAGTTCAGACCTTGGTGCGGACCGCACAATCATATCATGCGGCCGCACCATAGGAGTTCAGAGACTGTACCACTTCAAGTTCAACTCATGCGGCCGCGGTCCGATCCATGCGATCCGTGCTCACCTCATAGAGCTGCACAAACTTGACGTGCAGCCGCACCTAAAGAGTTCAGAGAGGTGTTGTTTTACAGCAGCAGACCACGTGGCCGCAGTCCACTTTATGTGGCCCACATCAACTCCATACGGCTACACTCTATGGTCACGCGACCGCGTAGAGAGGGTTTCAGAGAAGCTACTAAATCATTCATGCGGCCGCACCACAGGTTTGTGCGGTCCACGCTGATGTTCATACGGCTGCGTTCCAACTTTGTGCGGTCCGCATCAATGTCTTCAGAGAGCAAGATTTGAAAGTCAAGTAGCCTAGTGTCGCCACGTGCCAACTTTGTGCGGCCCGCACTGACCCCACATGGGTATTTTTGTCCAGTTTTCCAGTCTACTGTATATAGAACATTTGCCATTTTTAGGTTAAGTTTTGTATATCTGTTAGCTGCTGCACTCGTGAGACTTATGTTTTGGCCTATTTTTGGCATTTTTAGCTTGGTTTCATCATAGATTTTTGTAGTTTAATATTAGCAATAGATTAATATGGTTGTTTCATCTCCTATTTTTTCAAATTCTTCTTTAATTATATCTAGCTAAACCCATTAGCTAGGGTTGTGGCTCAACCCTAGTGTGGTTAATTGATGGGTGTTGCTTCTTAATGATAAATTGATATTGAATATTTATTATTTGGGTTAATTATATGCCTTAAATAAGGATTGGTTGTAGCAGACATTGATTTTAGCTTAGTGGGTCTTGACTCTTCTTGAGAAAGAGAGTTATGACCCCAAAATTGACCCAACAAGAAATTGGGATAGTCCCAATTAATGGGTTAAACCTCGAGAGAGTAATCGCCCTACTTGAACCCTAGGTACTTGGTCTAATTGGCCTACCCAATTGGTCCCGAGAAAGTCAATTGCGCGAAATCGCTTTCTCTACCGAGAGGTGTGAGGGTGGGTACAATTGTGCAACGATTATAACATTGATCCCAAATGTGTCAATCTATTATTAGTAGTCTCTACCCATTAATTAACCACCTAGGTGATGCCACGATCCTAGTGCCTTTCTCTATATTAATCACAACTTAAAAATATCCCTTTAGCATAAATTAGCCTTAACTTATAGTTGATACTAGTAGCTGATTAACAAAAACCCAAAAATGTTAGAAGTACAATTAGGAGCAAACACGCATTTGTAGTCTAAACAAATACGCAACTCCATTCCAAGATCCCAATGGAAAATCGACCCCGATACCACTACTCGGGTAATAGTCTTAGCGCCCCCTCTTCCTATCGTATTGTAAGGTTGAGTTTACTAAGATCACTTTTTGGCATCGTTTCCGGGTTTATGCGGTCCACGTGACCTTGTTTCAGCGATAGGTAACTTGTAAGTGCTAGCGCGTCCCGAGGTCATGTTCACGTGGCCGCGTTGGAGGGTAAGTCCTGTGCCGCGCCGTGTTTTCTATAAATAGGCCATTAATGTCTCCATTTGAACTTTTCGCAAAAATTGATCTCTAAACCCTAAAAAAATATTGTTCATGCTGAGGCCCTCAGTAGTGTTAGCATCAAGATTATTTCTTCACTTTCCTGGTAACATATATCTCAAATTAATCTTTACTTAGTATTAATTTCAACTTTATACATGTTCCTATTGTCATACTTCTTCGGTTTTCTTTTGTTCTTCTACGTTCATGATTATGATTGTTTTCTGTTATTCTTGTTGTTTGTTGAAATGCCGGGCTTGCAATAAATGAGTAGGGACAATGTAAGAAACTAGAATTTGAAAGAAATGAGCTTAATTTTTAAACCCTAATTAGCCCCGTACTTAAAGCCCAATGCGACCGCGTCCATGATTACGCGGTTCGCATGCCTGTCACGCGACCATATCATTTTGTTATGTGGCCCGCAGTGGCATTGGCCTGAAAGTTGACATCTCCCTAGTGTGGTCGCATGCCCAGTTTGTGTGGTCCGCGCCAAGCCCCACACGGCCGAATCCCATGTTTCCTCCGTCCGCGTGGGAGTGGTTCAGAGAGGTGGTGATTTTGTTAGATGACCAGTGCGACCCGCGTCGCAGTTTGTGTGTATCGCACTGACCCCCATGCAACCGCATGACCTTATCACGCGGTCTGCATGAGAAAAGTTTGAGAAGTTATCATTTTCTTGTTTAGTCAATGCAGCGTGCGTGCCCACTTTGTGTGGCTGTGGTGCCCTACCTGTGAACAACTTAAAATTGTATGTGTTTCTGTTCTATATTCTATTGTAGTGTTCATCTGTTTATGATCTAAAATTACCTGAACTAACAAAGCTAGACTTGTGTACGTGCAGAAAATGGTCAAACAACGTGGGAGTGGTGCTAATCAACCCGGACAAGGAGGTGAACCCTTCCGAAGAGGTAAAGCAAAATTGAAGAAACTCACTGCCAAACCAAAACTGAACACAAGAAAGCAAGTAGTAAGCGATGAGGAGCAATCGGGGAGTGAGTACCTCCCCTCCCAGGACTTGTCAGCAGATTCAGGGAAAGCCACTTCTGGCCCAGTCAAAGCTCCAACAACTACACAGACTGAGACATTTGAGGGCTTAGAAGTAGGCAGTTCCAAATACTCCACCTCCCCCACGACTTCAGAATCCGGGGAGGGTGCAGCAGACAAGGACAACAATGATGAAGAGGTCCCCGACAGTGGGGTATCAGGTGTTGGGGGTATTGAAAGAATGAGAAATCCTGAGGCGTGGAAAGATATATTTGTGAGCTAGGTGGCCTTCCATAAATTTCGGGAGATGTGGCCCAAGAACAAAGTGATTGCAAAGAGAAAAGTGGTTACCCGCGATTTACTACCATTACTTCCCCATGTCCATGAGCAGTTTTTGACTATAATGGGGTGGGAATTCTTCAAAGATGAGGTAGACAACCCAAATGAGAATATGGTAAAAGAATTATACTGCAATGTGGCCCACACCAAGGAAGGGTCAATTGCAACTAATGTGCGGGATATTAAGATTGTGTTTTCGGGTGAGGCATTAAATGAATATTTGGGATTTAATGATGAGGATGAAACCCAGTACAGAGAGAAGCTGGAATTGAAGGAGAAAGTTTTCCTGTGGTTTGCGGAGTTCTTGGCTCACCCGGGTACTATTCCGGAGTGGATACAGGTTGGGAAGAAGATTTTGGGAGAGGACCTCAATTTTGAGGTGAGAGGATGGCTAACATTTGTATACAACAGGTTGGATCCCAGATCCCATGACCAGACCATTCCAATCCCCCGAGCTGTACTCATTCCATCGATCATGGCGGGTTTCCCTATCAATGTGGGGAATGTTTTGTACAAGGTGATAACGTCTATTGTGATTGAGACTGAAAAGAACTACCCTTATCCAAACACCCTCACCATGTACTTTGAGAATGCAAAGGTGAAGAAATACCCCTTTGATGTCAAAGTCCAGCTGGTGTCCTTGTTCTCATGGTTTAGCATTCAGGGGCCGGACAACCCAAAGGGGGAAATAAGGGAAAATCATCCACTTCTGCCTCGACTAGCCAATCTCAGGAGCAAGTTGCAATAGAGGCTTCTATTGAGCCATCCATACCTAGTTCTATCACTGTTCATGATATTCCATCCTCCTCTGTTGGTCCCAGCTCTTTTACTGGCCTAGTGGTTCCCACCTCCAGATCTGACCCCATGACGGCCCAACAGTTAGCAAAGAGATTAGCCAGTTTGAACAACTGGATATCAGTCTCGACATCCAGGTTGTCCACTTTGGCTACCACACTTGCGGCCCATTCTGTTCCAGCCACCGTTTAGATTCCTCAGTCCATTGAGGAGACATTGAAGACAATCATGGCCAATCAAGAGAAGATTTTAGCTACTCAGGCTGCTTTGACAAATGTAGTTGATGCACAAGGCAAAGCTCTAAAGGATCTTGCCAGAGAACACAAGAAGATGAGGAAATCCCGAGCATCTAAGGAAGAGGTAAAGGTGCTCCGTGCTGAGGTTGACAAGCTAATGGTAGAGCAACTGCCTTTAGACTTGTTCTTTGATGAGTCAGCACCTCCACCAGCAGTAGCTATGCCGGAGCCATAACAGAGGGAGGCACCCAACCACCTGAGAAAGAAGAGGAAGCTACCTAGCAAAGAGGGAGTCATGGTTGAGCTTGCTGAGATTCAGAAGGCTCCCTACAGTGAGGCACTTGAGGTGCAGCGAGGCTAGCATCAGCATGATCCTATACATGCTTCAGAGCAGCAGGCCGGGGACCAGTCTGAGGTCCGTGCCACAACAGAGGATTAGGGGACCGCTGGAGATCCCATGCATGTGGACCAGGCTTAGGGAGCCATCTATATCCTTTCTCGGTGATTTTATGTTTATTTTGGTAGTTGGAATTGGGACAATGCCAGCTTTTATTCGTGGGGGCGTGCCCTACTATTTTGATTTTGATTCATTTGGATGACTGTACATATTTATTTGATTCTTAGTTTATGTTGATAGTTGATAGTTGGTTTGTATATAACCTTTCATTTTAGATACTTTTCTACTTTATGTATATATTCATCCCCCGTTGTATATTCTACTCCCCTATTGTACATATTCATTTGGTTTTTTCTATTTTCATTAAAAGATTTTCGTTTTTAACTTCATAGTAGGCTCGTAGCCTTTTGTTTTTGTTTTTGCATTTCCAATAAGCTCTTGGTTTTCTTAATGTCATGGCTCTTTCCAAGGGTAGAGTGTTGTGCGAACCGGGTGGCTCTTCTAAATGATAGATGGCGTGACAACCTTCTTAAGGGTTTGAGTCCATTTTTGAGTTTTCTTTTTGATTTTCAAGTTTTGTAGTTAAGGATACCTTAGGCAAAAATTCACTTCGGCCTAACACATTTACCGTTGATCCCATGGTCAAAGACATAATATTGTGCTTAGGATGGTGAAAGTCGTGGCCTTGAGACTCTTGTGTTGACCAAACACTCATTGTGTGGTCGTGTTGGACCACTCTGCGCTTGAATTGGAACTAAGGTTATTGTGGGCCCTCAACTCGATATCTTTAGCAATCCTTTAGTGTGTGTGGTGAGAATTTGATTTGCGAGTCCAAATTCCAAGCCAATGGTCTAGAACTTTCCCCGAATGTTTGTTGAGGCGAAATCCTAGGTGAAATTTGGCTAGATAAGTGATTGTAGGCTCTCCTTGATCCAAAATGCTAAGATTGAACAATTCCATAACCCACCAATGAAATGATCCATAGTTAACCCCTTTGAGCCTTCAACCTTCTTCTTTCAAGAACCAAAGCTATAAGCCTATACCCATTCTTAATGATACCCTCTCTTGGCACCCAAGTATTCCTTTGAGTAGATGGTAAATGTCTAAGTTTGGGGGGGGGGGGGGGGGGGGAGACAAGAAAGGAAACAATGTTCTAAAAGGTACAAAGGCAAAATAAAAGAAAGGAAATGAAAAATAAAGAAAAGACAATACAAAAAGAAAGACCAAATAGAATAAGGTCAAAATGGGGATTCAAAGAAAATAAAAGTGAAAAAAGGTATGGAAAAAGTAGAAAAAGGAGAAATGTGTTGAATTGCATAAGAACGGGTGACAATATGTCTCTCTAACCCCTTGAAAAAAGACGTGACTACTCAAATGAGTCAAGAAAGTATGCCAAAATGAATCAAAAGCAGCGCTTAAGGGGAGATTGAACCCACTTGAACAAAAACATGTCCTACCCTTACCCAAAAGACTTCACAATGACTTCAAAAAAGCTCTACATGATCTTGAGTTGAAAGGAACCTACATTAGTGGATACTTACATAAGGAGCATGCATATGGTACTTAGAGCCAGACTTGTGACCTTCTTCTTGTGAGAGACGAGTGAAAATCCATCAACCTCGATTTGTGTGCGAATATTCTAAAAGGTGAGGTTTTCTTAGGGAGAATTGGGGATGTGTGAGTTTGGGTTCCACAATGACAAAAGTAATTGAGAAACGTTCCTTGATGAAATGTATCAACTCTTGATGCTTTTGTGCCACACTAGATCCACAAGTTTTCAAAGTTTAAATGTGGTAACGATGCATTCGCATTGAGGGCAATTGTTAGTCCCAATTTATGCTTGTTGAGGTTACTTTTGGATAAGTTGTAATTGCTTGGATGTTCCCCTTGAGGGGTGGGTTTTATTTTGTTTGCTTGAGGACAAGCAAAGGTTGGAGTTGATAAGTAGGATTTTAACATGTTTTATACCCATACTTGCCAGCGCTTTGAGTATATTTTCCCACAAAATAGTCCCAAAATTCTTACAGATTGCGCTTGATTGCAGGTTTGAGCGACAAAGTTACAAATCATCAAAGATCAGCTCAAACGGAGTGAAACTTGCTCAATTGTCAAAGATAATTAAAGTGAGAAAGTTCAGAGCCTGGTGTGGGCCGCACCATCATCTCATGCGGCCGCCCCAAAAGAGTTCAGAGACTGTACAAGTTCAAGTCCAACTCATGCGGCCGCAGTGTAATACATGCGGTCCGCACTCACCTCATGCGGCCGCACAAACTTGACATACGGTCGCACCAAAAGAGTTCAGAGAGGTGCCGTCTTATAGTAGCAGACCATGCTTACGTGGTCCACTTTATGAGGCCCACATAAATTCCATGCGGCTTCACTCTATGTTCATGCGATCCGCATCAAGAGGAGTTCAAAGAAGCTGCTAAATCATCATGCGGCCGCAACACAGGTTTGTGCGGTTCGCGATGGTGTTCATGCGGCCGCGTGCCAACTTTGTGCGATCCGCATCAATGTCTTCAGAGAGCAGGATTTGGAAAGCAAGTAGCCTAGTGCGGCCGCGTGCCAACTTTGTGTGGCCTGCACTGACCAGCCAGGGGAATTTTTGTCTAATTTTTCTAGCCCTCTATAAATAGAACATTTGCCATTTTCAGGTTAAGTTTTGTACATCTGATAGCTGCTGCACTCGTGAGACTTATGGTTTGGCCTATTTTTTGGAATTTTTAGCTTGGTTTCATCATAGATTATTGTATTTTAACATTAGCAATTAATTAATATGGTTGTTTCATCTCCTATTTCTCAATTTCTTCTTTAATTATGTCTAGCTAAACTCATTATCTAGGGATTTGGCTCAAACCTAGAGTGGGTAATTGATGGTTTTTCTTCTTAATGATAGATTGATATTGTGTGTTTGTTATTTGGGTTAATTTTATGCTTTAATTAAGGTTTGGTAACTGCAAACATTGATTCTAGCTTAGTGGGTCTTGACTCTTCTTGAGAAAGAGAGTCTATGACCCCAAAATTACCCCAACAAGGAATTGGAATGGTGCCATGAGAAATGGTAGTACCAATTAATGGGTTAAACCTCGAAAGAGTAATCACTCTACATGAACCCTAGTTGCTTGGTCTAATTGGCCTACCCATTGGTCTCGAGATAGTCAATTTGGCGAAATCGCTCTCTCTACCGAGAGGTGTAAGAGTGGGTACAATTGTTCAACGGTTATAAAATTGATCCAAAATATGTCAATCTATTATTAGTAGTCTCTACCCATTAGTTAACCACCTAGGTGATGCCACGATCCTAGTGCCTTTCTCTATATTAATCACAACATAGAAAATATCCCTTTATCATAAATTAGCCTTAACTTGTAGTTGATAATAGTAGTTGATAAACAAAAATCCAAAATTTTTAGATGTACAATTAGGAGCAAACAGGCATTCCTAGTCTAAAGAAATACGTAACTCCATTCCAAGCTCCCTGTGGAAAATCGACCCCGATACTACTATTCGGGTAAAATTCTTAGAGCCCACTCTTCCTATCATTGTGTAAGGTTGAGTTTGCTGCCATCATAGCTCACCATATATCACAAATCGTAAGTCCGATACTTTACAGAAGTCTAGTCGTTGGCAGAATGTATATTAAAGAAATTAAATAGGCAAGGATAACTCAATTATTACAACTAAAATATGGTGTGAGCCTAAGTCTATCCGAACCTGATCATGAATTCTAGCATAAGAATGGAAACGCATCACCTTATACGTGTGTAGCCCCACAATACGTAGCACATAGCAAATATAATTCCTACGAGGTAAATTCTCCCTCACAAGGTTAGAAAGAAACTTACCTCGCTCCGAAATCAAATAACTGGCTCCAACGCCTATGTAACACCTCAAATCGATGCCAAATGATCCGAAACTAATCAAATAAAGTTAGAACCAATCAAAATATACTCCAAAACTCATAAATTAACATTTTATGATAATTTCCAGCTCTGCTCGAAAAGTCAACAAAGTCAACCCTTGGGCCCACGTGCCCGGATTCCGAAGATTCGCGAAGATAATTACTACCCATAACACCACGAAATTAAATATATAATTTATTCCTAATTCCACGTCCAATTTCATGATCAAAATCCAAGATTATCATTTCTAGGTTTTCTTCTAAAATCCAACAATTTTTACAAAATTTCATGTTCAAATTCATATATAATTCATATATTTAACTTACAATAAGTGGGAATAACTTACCTCATGATAGATGATGAAAATCCCCCCTCAAAGAGCTCCAAAAATCAGCCAACCAAGTGAAAATGAGAGAAAACTGATCCAAGTCCCATATAAAAAATCAAGTCTGCCCTAGGTCTTTCCCTTCGCGATCGTGAAGGCCAAAAATTCAGCTCCCCAAAAATCTTCTTCGCGTTCGTGACTGGGGTTCACGATGCTTCCATGTCCCAACACTTCACTTTTGCTGTCGCTACTCCGCATTCGTGAAGGATTAACGCCTCCGGCCCCCAAATCTCTATCATTATTCGCGTTCGCGACTCCATTCACGTTTGCGTAAGGTACCTCTGCCATTTCTACGCATTTGTGAATCCTTTGTCTCGTGCAGAATGCACATTCTCCCAGTAACCAAATTTCTTTCTTTGGGAACGCGTGCCGCCCTTCATGTTCATGAAGAACAACACAGACACATCAGTACCAGCAGTTGCAAAACAAGGAACAGTGGTCTGAAATAACCCCAAAACATACCCTAGATCCCGTTCAATCACACCAACAAGTCCCAATATCTTAACCAAAGGCTCAAAATGTCATGAATAACATAAAATCACTAATCGACGATCAAAACCTCTTCTTAACTTTCAAATCATTCAAACTTTGCCGAACGCATCCAAATCATACTTAAATATTACAGAATGATGCCAAATTTTATGTACAAGTCACAAATACAATATAGACCTATTCCAAGGCTCGGAATGTCAAATGGAAGTCGATAATACCAAATTCCACTTCATATATATCTTAGGAAATTCTAAACATTCAAAATGCCAACCTTCGACATTAAGCGACGAAATGCTCCCGGACCATCCGATGCTCAATACGAACATACGCCCAAGTCTAAAATAATCATACGAACCTATTAGAACATTCAAATCCTAATTCCGAGGTCGTTTACTCAAAATTCAAACCTTAATTAACTCTTCTAACGTAAAGCTTCCGAATAGAAAATTCTTCTTCTAATTCTACTCCGAACTCCTTGAAAATCAAACCAACCTCACGTACAGGTCATAACTCATAAAGTAAAGCTACTCAAGGCCTCAAACTATAGGAGGATATGCTAGAGCTCAAAATGACCAATCAAGTTGTTGTAGAAGTGAATGAGCATTATCAGCAGGGCCAAAGGGTCAACTTGAGGAGAAGACGAAGGTTGGGGGGGGGGGGGGTTAAAGTAGGAACAACTTCATTATCCTCGGAGATATCAAGAGGAACATGCTCAGTCTCATCAACTAGTTGAAAAGGGACAAATATTGAAGGTTGATTCTGGGAAATGGTGGATTCATCATTAAGAACAATACGCATTCTGACTCGTGGCTTCTTCAGTAAAGAGCCACCTTCTTCTTCTTCTTCTTCTTTGTTAGAGGTGCAAGCTTCTTTTATTTTTCCTATTTGAAGAGGATACACTTAAAATCTATTCTTGGGCAGCGCTAACACTTAGTCTAGCTATAGGGATGGAGACGGAATGAATTCCATGAACAACAAATTCTAAGAATAATGAAAGAGGTCAAAATAAGAAAAGTCACAAAAAGGAAAATTTATGGCAAAATAAAATAGAATACTGTGGGTTTTCACTTTCTATCCAAACTTTTGAGAAAAACATTTCCAAGACCATTGATCCATAGGGGCAACATACATTATTTTTCTACCCAATCACGAAAGTCGGGAAGTTCACCAAAAACTTCATGATGCTGAAAAGTAAGAAAATATGCATGTGGAAATCTAAATTTTAAAAAGAAAGTAATGAAGAAAAATACTCACGTACAAAGTTCCACTTATCAGGAAAAGATATGTAATCATCACCTACTAAGTCATGAGTAAGAGAAACCACGAACAGAGCGTACCAACCCCGGTCATAGTCATCTTCAGGACTGACCAAAGCTTTCTTGCTTCTCGCTACAAGAGATAAAATATCTTCGCAAAAAAGCTTCGGGGAGTACAGATGGAGGAGGTGCCGGAAAGTGAAAAGGGCTGAAACTAAGCCTAACAAGTAACAAGCTACTGCCCTCCATACTATCGGGCCTATTTGACCAAAGTACACATTGAAATAATAGCAAAACTCGATGATCACTGGATCAATAGGGGGATTGAATCCTAAAGTAAGAGATTAGGTGTAAACAAACAAATAACCCCCACAGTAAGAGGTTATTTGATCATCGACACCAGGAGCTACTATAGGGAAATTCGATTTCCAATGGCATTCATTACGTACTAAAGGGAGAAGGCCAGAAGTTATTAAAGACGGATAATGATCGGCAGGGTTAAGAGATGCAATGGAAGAAACCTTTTTTCTCCACGCCTCACAGACAGATGTAAAAGAAAACTCCTGAGGAACAATCTCAGAAACAACATGCTCACGCAGTGATTCATTTTGGTCTCTAAATTTGGTGGAAGATCTGGGAGTTGATGAAGCTTTAGCTTTAGAAGAAGAGGATTTAAAAGAATTCTTCTAGGAATAAGTGGCATTACGACTTGATATGGAACCTAAATCACGGAGTCTACCGTCTTTTCTGCTTCTAATCGAGGCTGAAGAGGGAGGAAGTTCGTCTACAATTATAGTTTTTTGAGGGTCTGGCGATGGAGAAGGATTTGAAGAACGGGAAGCCATTTTTCTATAATAGTAGAAGCACGAAGAGAAATTGCAGAAGAAGCTCGTAAAGGAATGCAAGAAGGAAGAAAAAGTTTCTAGATGGTATGTGATGCGATATTTATAAGAGAGAAACGTCATTATGAACTTTCATCATGGAACCATCACTTCAAACTGATGTAGTTGCAAAAAATCCTAAAAAGATGCTATAAACAACAGGAAAAATCATAGCAGAACACGTGTCTCAAGCATTAAATGGAAAAGACGGACGTCTCCTCGCCACCGAAGAAAAATTAATAATATTGGGTAGAGGCAGCAAGACATTCTCGCCATAAACTTACCACTTTTCGAATATTCAGTTGAGAATATTCAGAAAGTGGGGGGACTATCTGTATTGATGGAAAATAGCTATGACACATGGATTATTTATATATTGACAGGTGGCATTTGAAAAAAAAAGCAATAAAGAAGAATGATGAGGCGTGGTTAAAACACCCACGTGATTGCTTACAAAGGATACTGTATATGACAACTGGAAAGAAGAGATAGACACAAGATGTATAAAGACTATAAAAGAGGAAGATCCATTGACCGTTACGGATATGGAAAGGGAATCAACAGAATCCTTGATTATACGCGGTTATCTATTATTGCCATAACCGTTATATATGAATAATTTGAGTAACTGATAATTAATGTAGTTAATATTAGTAATGGGCAGGAATTAAGTGGGAAAAATAATTACACATTGTAACCTTATGTAACTCTCCTTACCATACTTTGTATGGTCATCGACGAAATGTTCGAATATATGCAATCTGTCTTTTACTTTTACTTCCCGACTTGGTTGAAGATTTTTACTTACGATTCTCTGAAGAAAGCTACAACAACCAATAAAATTTTCTTTTCTTTGTTTATTGAATATCTAATTTCTATTACTTTTTATTCTTCTATATTCAGAAAAGTGCAATAAATTTGGTTATTAGAAATCTGATTAATTTTACTATTCACTTTGACCACAAACATTATTTTCTTGGGTTCAACAGATGTGTCTTTGATTTAGTGTCATCTTCAAGATGATTTTTTTGATTGATCATTTCATCCACTATAATGTCAGTAATATGTTTGATGGATTTTAGTGCTCAGTTGAGAGCCTAAGAATGGGGAGGCCCCTACTAAGTTCATTGCTGTTAGAGTGGGTGATGAAACAGCAGTTGGATGTAGTGGTGGCCCTCAACTTGTTTACCTTGTTTTTGCATTTGGGGTTTGAGACTAACTCGGAAAAAAGAATCTTGAACGGAATTATTTTGAACTGAAATGACTTGTATGGAATTCCAAACAATTTATATAGTGGTTTTAAATATAAATGGTTTAGCTGAGTCACCCAAAGAAGAATTTTGATCTCAGGATGACATAAAAATGGATTTTACATCAGTATGCAGACACCCAATAGATGAGTTGGAAAACCATACGCGCCTTACATTGTTTCTTGCTTTCTCAGAAATGATTTTTTTGTTGAACATGCATGTCGTTTTAGGGGTTTAAGTATCATGCGTTCGAATCGATTTAATTTGGATTCGCGCTGTTTTTTTGGGGGGAGTGGGGGAGGGGAGAGGAGAGGAGGTTAGTGCTCCATAGCAAAAAGTACTTCATATTCACAAAGCTCGAAACCTGTGAGGCTGTGAGGTTGAAAACTTTTGTCATTCCATTACACCCTTTAATGCATGGAAATTCATGTCGTTTTACCCTAGAGTTAAATTACAATTTTTTTGTTTTGGTCCGTTCCAAAAAGAATGTTCCAACTCTAACCTCTTTTTGCTTTATTTAGGACCTCAAATTTCAAAAATGTTCTTTTCAAGAGTAACTTCTGTTGGTATTACTTGGACGTGTAGGGGCCTGGTCTTTGGCTCTATAAAGCAAGCAGAAGTGGACATTGGATAGCGCAGTTTTTTTGACAGGAAAAAACACTAAAATCCAACCAATTCACGCCATTGTCTTATGGTATTCGATCCAGGCAAAGAGACAACTTTAGTATGTTCTCTTCTTGAAATATTTCTGAGTTGCTTTTTTGCTTCTTTTACCAAGAGTTTAAGTTATATAAACGCCAATGTAAATAATTTTTGATACTATCAGGTCAGCAGAAGATATCTATAACGTGAAACACAAAAGTACAAGTTTGTTTTGTGTTGCTAGACATAGTAATGTCTTCCGTTATTCAGCTTCTAACTTCTTTATTATATTGTTGGAAGACATAAGAAATCATCATTAACAGACATTTTAAGCAACGGTTCTGCTCTTGATTATAGTTTCAATAGAAAATGAGATAGTCAAGAGTTTTGACATTAAAACAAAGTGAAAACTACCCAATGAACCCTTTTGATTAAATTTTATGGTCTTCAGTTATCAGCTGATGATTGACGAACAATCGATATGTTATGCTACCAAAAAGGATCCAAAGCTAATACAGCAAAACAGATTGGCTATGTAGTCCTGGATCCCTGCACTTGCACATAATAAGCACTAAGCAGCAGCTCTTTTTGGGTAGTTGTATTCATATAAATAAAATATTGATTTTAAGAGTTGATTTTTTTTCTTTTTTCAAATTTGAACACCCTTAAAAAAATTTATGGCTTCGCCATTGGATGGGGATCTCCCGGGGGTACGTGAAATATATGCAACGGTCAGACATTTTCAATATGAATCATTTATAAATTCCATCATACTCTAAAAAGAAGAATTATATAGACTAATTATTTTTATATTCCAACACACCAATTTAGCATCAGATGTCATGTCAAAGTTTCTCATTACTTCTTGGAAAGATTTGATATAAGCAAGTAGCTATAATTCTTCGAAGAAATCATCTCCATTTCTTGGATGAATCTAAGTTTAGGTTTTTGATTTGGTTGAATTCTATGTCCCGTGAGGATACTTTTAGGAAAAATACTTGTATACACTAGTACCCCTTATTGCCTCACCACATAATTAAAGACTGGTTTAGATTGTTTCTGATAGACAACATCATTATGCACCAACTTTTATTACTGTTATTTAAAATCATGGTGTCATTTCTTTTTTCTTTTTTGGAGAATCATGTTTCGTTCTGTCTATGATATCTTATTTGAACCCCATATGCACAGTCCCTTGAGACGTCCTCCCTAAAATGGATTCCCTAAATGATTACTATTTATTTTCTCTAGTGCAAATGAATATAGTTTTTAAAGAACCAAAAGAAGGAGCAAAACAACCCTGAGGGTAGTTCAACTGGTAAATGCTTGAGGATAAAGTCCTTCAGGTCGTTAGTTCGAGCCTCCGCAGGTCCATTGGAGGCATTACAAACCGGTCGCGTCTCTAGGGCCCCGTGGAACTAACCGTGGTACACGCATTGAAACAGCAGGTCCCAATATATACAGCTAGTCAGGTTCGCAAAGCGATGTCAGAAAACCACGATTAAAAAAAAAAGGAGCAAAACCAAAAAATATTATTTTAAATTAAAAAGTGGAGGTACATATTATTGCCTGTGCCGATGAGAAGGAGACAATCAAGCTGAAAAGAAAGACCAAGTCTTGGAGATAAATACTAAGACAAAAGAATACTATATAGTATAACACACATTGCAGTACATATTTAGTAAATTTTTAATAAAAATATAGGGTTCGATACAAAACTATTAGACTCTGCCGAATACATAACAATAAGGTTGTCTCCGCCCTTGAGAAGATTTGTCTTGTACATTATTAGAAAAATTCGAAAAGGTCGTTCTTTTTTCCCTACCACAATATCAGTATATGAATTAAAAGAATAGTAATATATCCTATAATAATAAGGTGATTAAGAGAAAAAAAAAAACACACAAGGTTTTTTAAGGGTATGTAAACCTTAGGAGGGAGGTAGCACAAAAGAGGAGCCAAAAGGGTATTCCTAAAACCAAGCTATATATGGAAAATTTTACTTATCATGTTCCCCTCCTATTTACATTCTGTTCTACTTTTATCTATTTGTCTTTATGTGATCTTTCTACATGTTGATGCTGTTGCCTTAATCTTCTGGACAAGATGGCATTTGTTTCTTTTTTCTTTTAAGTCTTGGGCAACAGTGAATGAGACTGGATTAAGCTCCAGGACCTAAGAGTCGGTCCAATACTATAATAGAGATGCTGAATTATAGGCAAAAGTTTTCCAACGATGCATTAGGCCTAAAGACATGCTGATGGTTGAAATTGAAAGTGCTCTAGGGTTTAGCTCTGCATTTCATATATATATATATATATATATATATATATTCTCTTACTGTTGGAAACCAAGTTGGCAACTTGAGAAAGATTCTGAGTTATAAGGACGATTCTATGTGAATTCGCGTCCATGATTCCAATAAGGATAGGAAAATACATATTTTGGAGAAGAAGCGTAATATTTCCTTTTTTTTTTAACAACTTAAGTCTCTAGTTGGTTTGAAGTGTAAGATTTCAAAAAGTTTAACTAACAACCTAAAGTTATTTTTACACAATCAAATTGCCCAAAAGATATCTACAAATATGTGTAGAAAATCACAAGATTGAGAAGAAATCTTATGTATTAAAAAACCACAAGTGACCGAATTTATACAAGTCAAAGAACAAGTAAAAACTAGGTTAAGTATGCTAAGTGGTAACTACTAAAAATGACTTAGAATTCTATTACCTTTATGACTATAACATTAAGTTAAGTACAAATTACAATGCAATCTAATTATCCTTATCTCGTTCAAGCTTATTCTTATCATGATCAACTTCTTCAACACTTCTCCTCAAGCTAGTGAAGGGTGTACTTACCACTCCTAGCTTGCTTCAAAAACCTGCGAACATTTGCTTAGTTAATGCCTTAGTGTGAATGTCAGTTAGCTGGTCCTTTGATCTAACAAACCTTGTGACAAGCTGGCCACTAGCAACCTTTTCTCTAATAAAATGATAGTCCATCTCAACATTCTTTGTTCCGGCATGCATTACTGGATTGACCGTCATATATAGTGCACTCAAGTTATCACAGAACAAAGTTGGTACTGTTTTTTAAACGAACCCCAATTTCATTGAGAATGCAGGTTATCTATGTCATTTCAGCTGTTGTCAATGCTAGTGCTCTATACTCAACTTCTGCACTACACCTTGCCACTGTGTGTTACTTCTAGGATGTCCAGGATATGCATTTAGCGCCTAGTTAGATATTGTAGCCTATAGTTGATCTTCTAGTCATAGGGCACCCTCCTAGTCTACATCAGAGAAACCATATAACCTGAATGGTGACTGAGACAGGATTCTTAGACCATACTCAATTGTGCCCTTCACATATCTAAGGATTCTTTTTACATCTTAGTAATGAGTGTTGTTTGGACTTTGCATGAATCGGCTTGATAGATTCACTACATGAGCTATGTTTGGCCTTGTGAGAGTCAAATATTGCATACTACCAACAATACTTCTGTATAGTGAAGTATCAACTGGATCATCCACAACTTCTTCTAGACCATACTTCTGTGCTAGAGGTGTGCTTATTGGCTTAGCAAGTGCCATGATAGTCTTGGCAAGTAATTCTGTTACGTACTTACTCTGATTCAGATGAATGCCTCCAATAAAGTAGGTGACCTCAATCCCTAAGAAGAAGTGTAGAGGGGCAAGGTAATTCATAGAAAACTCCTTACCTAGTATGTTAATAATTTCTAAAATTAGTACAGTATGACTCCCAGTGACAATTATATCATCAGCATATAGAATCAACATGACTGTGCCTATTTTACAATGCATCACAAAAAGTAAGGCGTCTTCCTTACTGCACTTAAACCCACGGTGGAGCAAGTGTAAATTGAACCTATCAAACCTAGCTCTAGGTGTCTTCTTAAGGCCATACAATGCTTTTTTAGAAGGCACACATTGAAGGGATGTCTAGTCTCTTTAAAATATGATGGTTGACTCATGTACACCTCCTCCTGTCTCCTATAGATGTCCATGCAGAAATGCATTCCTTACATCTAGTTTCCTGATGCACCAGTGGAGACTCACAACTACTGAGAGTCTTATAGTGGTTCCTTTAACAACTGGACCGAAAGTTTCTTCAAAATCGACTCCTTCAATCTATGACTATACTTTGGCAATTAGTTTTTCCTTGTGCCTGTCAATGGATCCATCAACCTTTAACTTGGTTTTAAGCACCCACTAGAGCCAACTATATTCGTACCAGGTGTCTTAGGCACAGTATCCAGGCTTTGTTTTGGTGAAGTGCATTTATCTCCTCTTGCATAGCTGCAAGCTATTCTGGTGAGCTAAGTGCCTCATTGATAGTATGTTTCTCCTTAGCTGCTACCAGACACATGTGTCTCACTAGCATGTATTTTGATATCTGTCTTGTGACCATGTGATGGCTTTGTGTATGTGATGTATGCTCTACTAGTTCTGCATCATCAGTTGGTGTAGCTTGTATTGGTATGGGTTGATCCTGATTAGGTTCAGTATTGAACCAATGAGACAAATCAACTTCAAGTTGAATTCCCCGTGGATATAAACTGAAAACACATTAGAGTTAGAAGGTGCACTGTTCTTGGCGAGCTGTTTGGTTCTTCACTCTCAGTAGAGATCAAAGGAAGACTAGGGGTTGCTGCAGTCATGGGATCATCTGTTCCTGCAGGAACTGCTGCTAAAGAAGATTCAACAAGCTAAACATTATGATAAGTTATAGGTGTAGGCTCAGCACCAGGGTCAACATTGTGATCAGTTGTAGGTGTAAGCTCAGCAGGCTCATCAGGAGCATCAACTATGAACTGATCACTTGGTGATGGTGCATTCACATCAGTTGTAGGCTGATCACCTACACCAAATAATGGTGACCCATTCAACAATTTCCCTGAATTAGAAGAGTGCACATCTGAGCTTGAGGTATCATGCAAGATGGAGAAAAACTCATAGAAGGTAGCAATGTTAGTAGAATCACTTGAACTGTCTAGTGGTGCATCTGGTTGCACATAAGGCAATGTGTTCTATTAAAAGACAACATGTCTTGAGATAAACACTCTCATGGTAGGTGGGGGGTAGCACCTATAGCTTTTGTGAAGGCTACTGTATCCAATAAACATACAAGGATAGGTCTTTGGAGAGAATTTTGTTTTTTTCATTCAAGTAAAGAAAATACCTACATCAAACCTTCAATCTTATAATGGCTTTGATAAGATAATAGTTCGGGATGACTCTAACCTTGACATAATCAAAGGAAATCCGTGTGCCTAAGATTAAGAAGAAACTATTATTAGTTAGTAAGCTTGATAAGGTTAATTCTTGTAGACTAGAGTTTGATGAATCTGATTTTGTTGTAAAGGAGAAAATCTCAGAGAGACTTCTGGCCAAAGGATCTAACGAGAATGATCTATATGCACTGGAGTACAATAAATTTTATGCCTTATCTGGACCAACGGAGTGGAAGCATACAGACAGTATTTGGCAATGCTTTAAAGATCTTAGTAGTAGCAAGTGTATTGATGTCAAGTACTAAAATAAAGTCCCTACTATTTGTGTTAGTTGTCAGTTAGGAAAAGGAAGTAAGATTCCATTTGAATTGAGAAATAAGATAGAAAAAGAGCCTTTGCTTAAATTCACTGTGATTTTGGGATCCATAACCTGTTGAATCATCTCAGTACATGAAATACTATGTAGTGTTTGTTGATGATTGTACAAGATATACCTGACTCTATCCACAAAGAAGGAAATCAAATTCTATGATATTTTTTTAAGTTTCAAAAGATGGTTGAGAAACAATTCACAAAGCCTATTAAAAATTTTTCAGTGTAAAGGAGGTGGTGAATTTAATAGCACTGTATTTGTTGAACATCTAGATAATTGTGGTATTGTTATACATATATCATGCCCTCACACACCTGAGCAGAATGGAGTCTCTGATAGGAAACACAGACATATAGTAGAAATTGGTCAGACTTTGATATTTCATGCAAAGTTGCTACAGTTTCTTTAGGTAGAAGCCTTCTTGATGGCTTTATTCTTAATTAACAAAATGCCTTCATCAATGTTACAAATGGTAACTCCATTCTTCAAGCTTTTTGGAGAGCATCCGGATTATAATAGTATAAAGGTTGTTGGATAGATTACCTGTTGAATTGGTTATGTGACTGCTTGCACCAGAGTCAACATACATAGCTTCATCTTCAGCCTATGTATTCGGAAGATTAATAACAGAAAAAGCCTGTGGAAGATCTCCTGTAGCCTGGTAGAAATAGTCCCACATGTAGAAGCATTTTAAGGTTGCATAGTTGTTTCTTCCATATATTTGGCAATTTTTGTTGCCCTTTTATTGACTTGAATTTGCAGTGTTTTGAGTAGCTTGATTAGTCTGGTTGCTACCTTGTCCTACAAGTCTGAAACTCTTCCTCTTGAAGAGAAGTATGAGTTTCCTCTTCTGTTAGAGTAACCTCCATGACCTCTTCCTCTTCGAGGAGCAAATACTATATTGTATCCTTGTTAAGACACTTCTTCTTCTTCATATTATCTTATGTCAAATCCTCCAAGAGCATTGACAAACTGTGTAACACCCCATAAATTTGAATCAGTTGTGGATGCACTAAATGAGTATTAATGTGATGGTTATCAGTTGGTTATGATAATAAGCGTACGAGGAAAATTATAAGTGATTTGGGGTCCAAGAAAATACCTAAGTCTAAGCCAAGTTGGAAAATTACATGATAGACTAAACTTCTAAATTAGCACGCACAAGACTATATTTTGGACGAGCATATCTACATTTATATAAGGTATTATGTGATTCATAAACTATCAAATGAAAGATCTTTGAGTGTAGTTTCTAATTCTTCAAACTGTTCATCATTTGGATATTCATACAAGAAGTTATGACCAAATTACGAAAGTCATACCACCCAGTTATTTTGGCGGACAGTGAAGCAAGGACACTTCACTAGAGTAGACGCGTCCTAGTCCCAGCTCTTTTAAGCCAATTTCAGGGTTTATTTTTTCTATTTCTTTTGGACGAATTTTGGGGTCTTCCTCCGCCCTCTCAAGATCTCCAACCCCCCCCCCCCCCTGTTCAAATTAAGTAATATCCATTATCTTAGTGTGAATTCAATTATTTATACACTAGTATTGATGAAATCTACGCATAAAATACTTAGATCTTCAAGAGATTTCTTCAAGAATTCAAAGGAGAGTTTTCCAAGATTTTTTCCAAAAGGGTAATCCTACACCCTTAGACTTACATGCATGGATTTATTAAGGAATGAGTATGAATAAGTATTGAAACTCTTGGTATGATGATTGGAAACCATAAATTCCCAATTTAATTACACAACTATTATAGAGATTGAAAGATGTTTATTTAATGGAACTTTATTGGTTAAGGGTGTTGTTTATATTATGGGTGATAAAGAATAATATTGATTACAACCACTATCCAAGAGCAAGAGAATCGGTTATTGGGTATAGAAACACCATTAATAGGGATTATAAAGCTTTATACTTACCAAGTGTTTGATAAAATGCCTAAGTTACCAAAATATGGATATTGTTGCTAATTTGGAATCCCTTTAACTTATATTGATATAGATTAAAATTGAAAGGGTTGGCGAATGTTGTATTTTGCTCAAGATAAAGAAATAAGGTATGTGAGGCTAACTCTCTATATTTGGGAATGTTAATGATTCTCCCTACACTATGTTTTGTTTTACGACGTATCAATTGCTTCAGAAATATAGTTAAGCCTAGTTCCTTGAATAGTTGTAGAACTTCTATTATCTAGCTTCGTATCTCGTTCATGACCTTCATTCTGAACATTGTGATCTCAATTCGTATTCAATATAGACTTGGGTTTGATTCATAAGTCTCAGTGTAGCCTACTCAACATGTCATAAACAGTTGAAGTTTCAGTATTCATAATTAGTTCAAGAATATATGTCTCAGTCTAGTCCTATTCAGTATTCCAGTATTATGTAACTCAGTGTGATCCACCATTCCATTATCATGTAACTCAATGTGATTCGGTATTTCACTATTATATAATTCAGTACGATTTTCAGTTCCTGATTTTAAATCCCTGAATGTTGAACAGTTGTATATATATATATATATATATATATATATATATATATATATATATATATATATAGGGCCAGAGGCCACATTTTAATATTCAGATAAACAGGTTGATCATCCTTTAGAAGAGGGAGTATTTATATCCTTACTTCCTTTGTTCGAATTAAGTTATCAGTTATCAGTTGAGTTATAAGTTATCAGCTGTTATTTCAGTTTCAATAGTTATCATTTTAGTTATCAATTATCAATTATCAGTTATCAAGTTAGTTTCAGTTTCAACATTTGTAATTCTTTCATTCAATTGCTTTACATACAAGTGCAATTAAAATGTATTGATGTCCTTTTTTGCTCGGGGTGTGCATCTCACGTTGCAGGTACTAATTTACAGGTTAACGATTCAGAGCGCTAGGATTCTCGTACCAACTATTGGGTGATCCCTAGTTCTTTCGACGCATTATCATTAACTTATAGTCTTTCAGTATTTACAGATAGATAGTGTTTTCGGTACTTCAATAGAGGCTCCATAGGCTAGAGTAACAGTTAGACATAGTCACAAACCTTTTGTGTTAAGCCATGTTGGCTACATACATGTTTCAACACTTTGATTTTTTTTTTTATCATTCAGACATTCAGTAAATCAGTATATGTTAGTTTGTATTCCGTATTTAGTATGGTATGATATCACATGTTGATTCAGCCAGCCAATTGGTTCGTTCGGTCACATGTAGTTAGGCACCGAGTGCGTATTACGTCCAGGACCAGGTTTGGGGCGTGACAAACTGGTTTAGGGTAGGGTATGGAGCCTTTCCCAGCACGACAGTCCTAAAGTTTTGGATCAAGTCCTCTAGCAAAGTTAATTACTTTACTGTCTTCATCAACATGCTTGTGTATGGCTGAAAGACCATCATATATGCTTTTGAACTCCTTCAAATATTCATCAAACCTTTTGGTTCCTAACTTGATGTTCTGCACCTGTTGCTTAAGCTGAAATTCCTTATCCTTGGTTGCTTGCATGTATGCTTCCTCCAGGCATTCCCACATTTCCTTGGAAATTCAACATCCCACAATGAAGTACATGCTTTTATTAGTCATTGTAGCAGAGATCCAACTCCCCAGGAGCACATCTTTTTCCTTCCAGACAGTGTTGTCATCACCTCTGTCGACAACCATTTCAGCACCAATAAAATTTGATGAACTGCTTGTGTCTGGCTTGCCTTACTTGATTAGGTTTGTCACCTTCATTACCTAACTCAAGTGGAGTATTTGTGTCCTCCAGATTAAATAGTTTGATGATTTTAACTTAACTGGACATGAGGCAATCAGATAGTGCAGGGAAGCAGATGATAGACACAAAGAGGTTTAGGGTGTTGTTATGGCCATGTTTGATTGTATGGGCAGCGTAGCTTCAATAAGGTATCATACCATGTAGAAAATCATAAGATTGAGAAGAAATTAAATTGAAGAATCGTGTGTTTTCTTATGTATTACGAAGCCACAAGTGACTGAATTTATACAAGTCACAAGACAACTAAAAACTATCATTATATCATTCAAGCTTATCCTTATCATGATCAACTTCTTCAACAATATGAGGAGACTACTTCCATAAAAAGTGAAATTTGTAAACTTGAAAATAAAAGCGGTTACCGAAAATGACATGATAATCTAAGAGTTTCAACCGCATATATATTTCATTCTTTCTAAAAAGAACTACAAAAATATGCATGTCACGTATAATGGGACATATATAGAGTACTACTTGTTTAGCTCAAAGTTATCACATACTTTGCAAGCATAAAAAAATAAAATAAAATTGAGGGCCAATCATTGCAGATTGTATAATTGAGATACCAAATGGAAAGTACAAGAGAAAAGTGTTGTTTGTTAGAAAGGAATATGTACAGATCTTTTATTGATAATATTGATTTGGTCTGCCTCTTCGTGGACAGGTTCAGAGCCTTACAATCATGCCCTCTCTTTTCTAGAGAATAGTGATGAAGAAGAAGCAGCTCCCTTTCTAGGGTTCCTTCTCTTTATATTTATAGATATAAGATGCATGAACTGGAAATGGAGGCCGTGATTATGCTGAGGTTCCATCCTTAAGATGGTGGATAGGCCATAGCCTTAATTATTGAGTTGGCTGATAATCAGGTATCATAGTTGATAAGTGAGCATACCATTTATTAATTACATATTAGCTTAGAATATAATTAATCTCGTTAATTATTTTGAGGTCATATTTTGACCCATACAGTTAGTCCCTCCGTTTATCGAGGTCGTGTCTTGACCAAGCTTGATGAGCGAACTTTACCGGACGCAATTTTGGTCGAGGTCAATAATGGCCTTAGCCATTTTTATTTTGGAGATTATGCCGTTGAAGTTGATGGCCTAAGCCATTATGTGTTGATAACCTTGACCATGAAAGTGACTTTGACCGTAGTCGAGTCCCTTGCATACATGTTGAGGATGGCCGTAGCCAGTTATTCATTGGGAATAGCCATAGCCTTAATAGTGTGGACGACCTTAGCCGTTTACATACTAGAGATGGCCATAGCCTCAATATTGTGGACAGACTTAGCCGTTTACATACTAGAGATGGCCATAGCCTCCATACTATGGACGACCTTAGCCGTTTACATACTGGATATGGACATAGCCACAATACTGTGGATGGCCGTAGCCGTAATGGAGTCAAGTCAGTGATCTTGGTTGCATTTTGTTGAGGGTCTTACCCGTTCATTCATGGGAGAGGGCCGTAGTTGTAAATGCCTGAGGAATGGCCGTATCCATATGTATATATATGGGTAATGGTCATAACCATTTTCAACTGGCGCGGTATATTAATACCGATGACCTTCGACCTTGCAAGGTGTTAAACTTATATTTGGTGGTTGAGTCGTATGCCGTGCAGCCGAAGAGATTATGGGTGCGCCTGGCATGCAGCTTGGCGGCGTCCGAAGGCGTATGGAATGTCTTTTAGATAACCTCAGGTAGTTATAACCGTTTCGAAGGCCAAGCGTCTGTTGGCGACTGAAAAGCTGTTTTGTGGTGCTCATCATAATGACGCACGTTTCTGTAGAATTGAACCGCTCTGCGGTTGGTCAAGTGGTTAATGATGGTTATAGGAATTCGTGAAAGCCACTTGTGTGACCTATATATAAGGGGTTGTGTCATTCATCTTTTACGTTTCCATCTTTTGTTTAAGTGAGATTTCTGAAGAAGTTTCCTATTTATTAGTTCATCTTCTTTCTTGTTCATCGTTGTTCTTCGTTCGATACCATATTCGCTTTCCTTTCTGTGAATCATATTCTATTCCCATTTATCCATCGACAATGGCAAGCAGTTCTCGCACCACCCTTGATCCGGCGACTTTTTCGGTGGCTGAAGGGTCATCTACCGTAGTGAGAGCCACTGAATCGGCAAAAATCGGTGGGATCCCATCGGTGGCCGATGTCCTTTCCTTGCCCGACTGATTTCACCGCCGATGAGGGGGAGGATCAGGTGAATGAAGCCCACTAATGGGGGAAGTGGGAATTGATCAGTTACGGGCACAGTGGGGTATTCCCTGTTTCGCTGATATATACCTCGCTAGACGTGAGGAGAGAGTCCCCATCGACCGTAGGGGGTATTGAGTTTTCTACGCTTATCCTTATAGATTGGGGTTTAGGATCCCCCTTCCTATGTTGGTGGTGGACTTTTGCAATCATTACAAAGTGTGTCCTGGCCAACTCGCTCCTTCTCTTTACAAGCTTTTTGCCATGCTCATAAAATATGCCGAGTTTCAGAGAGAGATCATGTTGCCGCACATGTTGACCCTCTACGCCCTTCAGATAGTCCGTGGTACGATGATTTGGGCCGTCCCTCGTAAGGTGAGGGGATTGACCATGGAGTTAGATGATGCGGTCGAGCCTCACACTTATGAAAATTTCTTTTATATCAGGACTGAACATCTGGTGGCGTGTGCCACTGGATTTCGAGAGACGTGGAACCATGCACTTAAGTATTTTTATTCGTCAGATTATTCATTCCATATATTTTTTCATGTTCTGATAAGTGCTAACCTTACCTCTTGTTCGTAGCTGAACGAACGCCGCTGGCTCTACTGTCGGCATTCATGAATGGGTCGAGGTCGTGCTCCCTCACACAACGGGCATTCACACGTGGCCGTCTTTCTGGGAAAGGCATGGTTGTAGACCAGCTTCTAGTGAGAATTTTAGCTTCTTTTTGTCGTTGTTTTATTCATGTTTGCTTCTTCTCAACTTTTGTTCTTTCTTTGATTAGGGAGGGCTCGCCGCGTGAGGGCGCCTCAATTAGCTTTTCGCATACCGGGCACAACTTCATGACTCGTAACATTGCTGGCACCACGTTGAATACCGAGGGTGACTAATCCTCGGTGGCCCATTCCCCAATACGATCTGAACCTCGGGTCGAAGAGCCTTCGAGGACCGTACGCCCCAGGACGGAGTTGCCATTCAGCGAGGATGAGGAGGAAGAGGAGAGACCGCTGGTCAGGCGTAGGGTCACATTCATGCAAGCTCCGATGGTGATAAACTTGGATCCTCCACCATCAGATACAACGGCGGCACCTACCCTTGAGAGCGGGCACTCGATGAGGGTTGCCCCCGTTGGCTCAGGCCAAGATGACACTATCGCTTTGGCGATTCAATTATAAGTTCCGGTTGCTGAGAGGGGAGGTAGTTCCTCAGCAACTGCTTTGGTTGGAGAATCAGGAGCCATTGTATTGGCGGGGGCGGGAGCCTCAACTTCCTGATCGGCGGGCGAAGGGAGGGGCGTCGGGGGCGAATGATCTGACTCTGATTCTGAACTGGACCCTGACAACGTCCGCATACTTCAGGACGGCCACACCCGCACAACGGTGCATGCGGAAGGGCAGCTCCATTACATTGAGATCCCTACAGAGCGGAACTTGCTGCTTCAGGAGGAGAATTTGGTGCCACTGTTAGAGGTGCTATGTTTGGAGGCGGAAAGTATGTCACTGGGGGGTATCTCAGATGTGGGGCTGATGGGTGAGGTGGCCGCACATGCTTGAAGGTACGAGTAATGACTTTTAGTTCATATTTCTCTTTGTTCTACTTGGTTTGTTTTTCTGATCTGATTGTTGCTTCGTTCTTGTAGCTATTTTTGTTGGAGGTGGAGATCATCCGCCGAGCTAATGTCCGTTTAGGTATTTGCTCGCGGGCTCTGGAAAAGCACCGTCTCTACCTAGATCGGTGCCGCACGGTGCGTGAGCGTATGAGGAACGACCCCCGGAACCGGGACCTCGTTGAAGAGCTGGCGAGGTGATAACTTCAAATGTAGCATGCCCTTGGCAGGGTCAACACTCTTGAGGAGCAGCTTCATCGTAAAGATGAGGATATGGATACCGAGAGGGGGGCTGCTGTTGAGAAGGGATGCCAAGATCAGGCTAGGGCGGCAGAGGCCTTTGAAACTTTGACAAGGCAGGTGGTCGCTTTGGAGACCGAGGCTGCTGCCTTGAGGCTTCAGGCTAGGGACGCTGTATCGAGGGTTGGAACATTGGAGACGGCCAACCGCATTTATGAATGAGAACGGGAGCTGGAGAAGGATGCTGCGACCTTTCGAGAGGGAGCGCTGGAGGAACGTATTGGCATTTATGAATGTGATGCTTAGACTGCGTAGCCTAATATTCCTGTTATTGGTGAAGGTACGTAGCCTAAGTCTCTATTCAACCGTTGTTGAATCTTGTAAATTTTTTGATGGCGAAAGTGCATAGCCTAAGTCCCAGTTCAACTCGTAATTGAACATTTTTGTGAAGGCACGTAGCCTGAGTCCCAGTTCAACTTGTAGTTGAACTTTTTGGTGGTGGTGGGGGGGCGGGGGGACTGCCCGAGAGAGGAGTGACAGAGGAGTTGGATCTCCATTCGAGATCTTCGAGCTTCCTTTGTCCCATATATACCGCTTTAGCTTGTTTGAGCTAGGATGTTCTTTGGCGTTTCTTTCCTTTTGGTCTAGGGAAGAACTACGTGATTCTGCTATGAAATTTCCACAAACGTTGCCAAATTATTTAACCCAAAGTTATCACATACTTTGCAAGCATAAAACAATAAATTAAATTGAGGGCCAATCATAGCATATCGTAATAATTGAGAGACCAAATGGAAAGTACAAGAGACAAGTGTTATTTGTTTAAATTAAGAATTTGTAGAGATCTTTTGTTGATAATATTGATTCAGTCTGCTTCTCCGTGGAGATGTTCAGAGCCTTACAATCATGCTCTCTCTTTTCTAGAGATTAATGATGAAGAAGAAGCAGCCCCCTTTCTAGGATTCCTTCTCTTTGTATTATAGATATAAAATGCATGAGCTGGCAATGACGGTCGTGACTATGCTGAGATTCCGTTCTTACGATGGCGGATAGGCCGTAGCTTTAATGATCGAGTTGGCTGATAATCGGGTATCATAGTTAATAAGTGATCATACTATTTATTAATTACGAATTAGCTTAGAATATAATTAATCTCGTTAATTATCTCGAGGTCATATTTTGACTCATACACTACTTATGCTATACATCATTCAGAATAAGAGCCAGGAGAGTTATGTACACAAAAATAGGAATATTAAGAAAAGCTTTAGACTGAAAGCAACTCAAGAAGCGGAGAAACTAGCTATGGATATTAATTGATTATGACTCGGTGTTTTTCCACACGAACCTATGAGATTGGCTTTATTAAAGGTTCGCTTGGTAGAATACTAGAATTTTAGGTCTATTTCTTGGAGAATTTTGGTACCATTGCCATATATATAAAACAGAAATATATGTATTATTGCTTATTATTATCAGATATTATAGGACCCTTATTGCACGTGAATATCATAAAAAAGGGCGATCTTTTCTTTATACGTCAGTTAAAGTTGCTAGACAAGTGAACAAGCTAAGAATCAAGATTATCATCCATAGAACTCTTGTTTTACGTTAGGTCACTTTCCATTCTCCATATTGAGAATTAGAATGTGTAAATTACTCATGCTGGCTTGATGACTATTAGGCTATTAATTTCTTATGAAATATTGAAATTAGTTACAGCTATTTGTGCTTACTTCATGCTTCACTTCTTGAGAATGATGTTACAAGTTTGTATACTACTCAATAATAAAACTTTCTCTTCTTTTTCTTGTGCTGTTAGACAGAAGTGAAAGAGAAATTGGTTTCAAAAGTTGTAATGTCAATTCTGTAACTCCAATCTCAACATCATTAGTCATGACCAAGAGCAAGGGCATGCACAAGAATTTTTATACGCAGTTTCCACCTTTATAGAAGAACCGGAATAAATAACTTTAATTATCATATTTCTATATAAGAATTATTCATTGTCCATTGATTTTGTTGAGTCTTTTAAATTAGAAAAGCTGCGTCCGATTCTACTTAATCACAATTTTTGCAAAAGATGGTAGTTGAGGTTGCAACCTCTAGCCTCTTAGAATAAATTCAAGCATATAAACAATGCACCATGAAATAATTTTTGTCAAGTGGTATCACTTTTTCAACTTATCCGTTTCCGACGAACCGGTGTTGCATGACACCGCTTCATTGAACGTGCATCTGCCCCTAACCATGTGGTTCTAGCTGAAATTAGCACGATTTTCTCATTTAATTTATATCATAAATCTTAGGGGCGGATGTATCATCTAAACCCATAACTTTCAACACAGAATATAAATATATATACATATAACCTACTAAAATCTTAATAAATATTAGATCGAATTCATAATTTTGAACAGTATAATAAGTTCAATGCAGAAAATCTTAAAATTTGAACTTATTAAATTTAAATTTTGAATCCAGATATAGCTACAAGAAGATTTCACATGTTTTTTGATTAACTAATGCTTTTGGCCAAAAGAGCACTGACAAGACCTCCTAAAAGTATATCAGATGTATATATCCAATTTTGGAAAGAAAAATTACAAAGGACAAGTACTGATTGAAAGTAAAACCCAGCAAACTACTTTTAGAAAAATAGACATTTAGAGAACACGAAGGGACATTTTAAAAGGCGAAGAGGTAACTAGTTGGGGGGCATGCAATGGAGTTAGTTAATGACTACTGTATATATATGTGTCACAACCAAGTTGCTTGACCCAGTGGGACTTAGATCAATGCTTGTGTCTTCGACAAGTGGACGCAAGTGCATACCTCACCAAATGCCAATATAAGTAATCCCCAATCACCAATTTAGTTGAATAATACCAAATCAAAAAGACATATTCCTTCTTCAATACTTTCTAAGGTCCAATAATACAGTTTTGAATTTTTTACAATAAATAATTAAATCGGTATTTGAACTAAAAACTCAAGCATAAATTATAAATATTAAAATGATTTTAATAATGATGGATCATTAACCTTCTCCTTTCCATCACCAAATAAGTCAAGTTTTAAATATTGAAGAACTATGATGCTCAAGTGAAAGGGGGACATTTCGCTAAGTATCGCCAAAAATAAGAATATTTCACCCAGAACAATTCCATTGGGGGACATGCCGTGTAGCTTTTTAAATATAGAAGGCATGCAGTTGGTTACTATCGGCGAGCTCCTACTAGTTTATCGGGTTAATTGAATTCTCGGGCATTTCCCGACTCTCCAAGTGAAACTAGTAGTTTCTTAGTTACGACCAACTAAGATTAAAGTTTCATTAAATGTACAAGGTTGGATTAAGTTTCGATAGATATAGATACATAATAAGGTTATAAATTATTCACATTTATTTGGGTAAAATGAGTTAGGTCAAACAATTAGTTAAACCATGTGTTATTTTGGTTATAAAACAAACAAAAGAAATTAATGAATATCATGGAGTAATAAAATAATAAAAGAAGAAAAATAATATTGCAGAGAAAGAGAGAATAATTCGTATTGAATGTTGGGATAATTATAATGAAATAGAACCCTCGATTTACGGGGAGAAAGTGACTCAGCCACCAAGTAATAAACCCTAAAATCTCTCTAAATATAGACATTTACCATAAATAAAATTCTATTTATAACACTCCCCCTTGAATGCCTATTCAACAGATAATGTATCTCGTTAAAACCTTATAAAATAAAACCCAGTAGAAAAAAGTTCTAGTAAAGGAAAAAGAGTACACATATCTAACAATGCGCCTTTTTGGTTGCCTCGTTAAAAAACCCTGCAAGGAAAACCTAGTAGAAAAAAAATCTTGTAAGGAAAAAAGGGTGCAACGCGCATTAACTCCCCCTGATGAGAGCATCAATTTACATCCTTGAGCCTTCGCATCCTAATCTTGTACACTAGCTTCTTGAAGGTTGGAGTCGGTAGAGACTTGGTGAACAAATTAGCCATATTATCACTTGAACAATTTGTTGCACATTGATATCACCATTATTTTGAAGATCATGAGTAAAATATAACTTTGGTGAAATGTGTTTTGTCATATCTCCTTTTATGAATCCTCCATTCAATTGGGTTATGTATGCTGCATCGTCTTCATACAAAATTGTGGGAAGTATGCCACATTTCAAACCACATTTGTCTCGAATAAGATGTATTATAGTCCCCAACATATTTTCGATGTACTTCATGAATATCAATTATCGCATCATGATTAGATGAAGTAGCCACATTTGATTGCTTAGTCGATCACCAAGATATAAATGCCTCCACATTTTAAGCACATAGCCTGTTTGAGATCGAGCCTTGTGTGAGTCAGATAAATATCCAACATCGACATAACCAACAAGATCGAGACTGAATTATTGCCATAAAATAAGCCCATATGAATATTTCATTTTGTATACCGCAGTATGTATTTGATTCCATTCCAATGTATCTTTGTAGGAGAAAAGCTATATCTTGCTAAGGCATTAACAAAGAAGGTTATATCAGGCCTTGTAGTATTAACAAGATATATTAGTGCACCAATTGCACTAAGATATGGTACTTCAGGACCCAGTAGCTCTTCGTTCTTTCTTTAGGCCAGAATGGATCCTAATTCACATCAAGTGAATGAACAACCATCAGAGTACTTAATGGATGTGCTCCATGCATGGAAAATCGTTTTAATACCTTTTCTATGTAGGCAGATTGACGAATTAAAATTTTGTTTGCTAAATGTTCAATTTGCAAACCAAGACATAATTTTGTCTTTCCGAGATATTTCATCTCGAATTCCTTCTTTAAATAATAAATTGCCTTTTAGAGTTCTATAGGAATTTCAATAAGGTTTATGTTATCGATATATATGACAAGTACAACAAATTCCTTTGTTGTTTTCTTTATAAAAGTACATGGACAAATGACATCATTTATGTAACCTTCCTTTAATAAATACTCATTAAGACGATTATACCACATTCGTCGTGATTGTTTTAGACCATACAAATATTTTTACAATTTAATTAATAATATTCCATAGGACTTTGAATTATGTGCGTTTGATGTTTTAAAACCCTCGAAAATTTTCATGTATAGCGATCCATAAAGGTAGGCGGTAACAACATCCATTAAATGCATGTCAAGATTTTTATGGACAGCAAAACTAATGAGATAATGAAATGTTATAGCGTCCATAACGGGTGAATATATCTCTTTATAATCGACAACAATCCTTTGTGAAAATACTTGTGCAACAAGGAGTACCTTATATATTTGTACCTCATTTTTCTCATTCCTTTTATGTACAAAGACCTATTTATAGCCAACAGTCTTAACATTATTATGTGTTTGGACCACAGGCCCAAAAACTTCACGTTTCGCAAGTGAATTCAACTCTGATTGGATTGCTTCTTGCCATTTTGGCCAATCACGTCTTTGTCAACATTCTCCAATAGATTGAGGTTCAAGATCCTCACTATGTTGTATAATTCTAGATGCAACATTATATACGAAGACGTAATCCACCACTATATCCAATCGATTTAAATTTATCTCAATATCGATTGGATTTATTGATAGTTCCTTATTTTCTTGAGTCTCGGGCTCTGTGATTTCCTCATAAATCTAAGGATTGGTTAAATTGTGGATTTCTTCATAAGACTCTTTCGTAGTGTCATCTTGATTATTTGTTTTCCTTTTTCTAGGATTTCGATCCTTATAACCTAATGGTTTGCCATGTTTTAGGCGTGCTTTTGACTTGTTAGCTATGACACTAGATGATTGTCCAAGAAGGACATCAATACGGATTGGAACATTATCTGTCCGGATATGTGATTTTGTTATCCGTTTCAGCTCTTAATGCATCTAGCATTTGATTTGCTATTTTTTGCAAGTGAATATCTTTTGCACATCTTTTTCACAAATATAGGCACATGAATAAAGATGAATGGATTTTTTCATAAAATTTTCCATTTGGTTTCAGCATTTTCCCCCCTAACTTTGGGAAAGTGTCTCATCGAATCGACCGTCTGCAAATCGAGCAGTGAATAAATCTCCCGTTAATGTTTCAAGATAGCGAATAATGGAGGGTGATTCAAACCCAACATATATTCCTAACCTTCTTTGGGAACCCATTTTGGTGTGATATAGAGGGGTTATAGGCACATATACTGCACATCCAAAAATTCTTAAATAGGATATATTAGGTTCATGACCCAAAACTAATTGCAATGAGGAATATTTATGGTAATTTGTAAGTATGAGAGGAACTAGCATTGCTGCATGCAAAATGGCGTGACCTCAAATAGAAATGGGCAGCCTCATTTTCATGAGTAACAATCTTGCTATCAGTTATCAGACGTTTAACTAAAGACTCTGCTAGGCCATTTTGAGTGTGAACATGAGCTACAAGATGTTTCATTTTTATCCCAATTGATAAGCAATAATCATTAAATGTTTGAGTTGAAAACGCAGCAACATTATTAGGTCGAATAGACTTATCTAGATTATCGGGTAATTGCGCCCGTAATCGAATTATTTGTGCCATTAATTTTGCAAACACGAAGTTGTGAGTTGACAGTAGGCACACAAGAGACCATCTAGAGGATGCATCCATTAAGACCATAAAATATCTAAATGACCCACTATGTGGCTGGATAGGTCTACAAATATCCCCTTGTATATGTTCTAAAAATACAGGGGAATCAATCTCAACCTTTGTTGGTGATAGTCTTATAATTAACTTGCCTTGATAATAGGAAGTGCAAGAAAATTCATTATTTACAAGATTCTTTAAGTTCTTTAATAAATGCTCATTTGAGTTTTCTATAATTCGTCTCATCATAATTGATCCAGGATGTCCCAATCAATCATGCCAAAGTACAAAAGTATTAGATTTATTAACCTTTTGGTTTACGGTAGAATGTGCCTCAATTGCACTAATTCTTGTCCAATGCATGCCACAGGATAAAGATGAGAACATCTCAATAACCCTCTTTTGGCCAGAGACATTATTGATAATGATGAGATGTTCAAGATTATTCTTATCTATTATATCAATATGATATCTATTTCGGATATTTTTAAAGCTCAACAAGTTCCTCTTGGACTTGGAGGAGAACATTGCATTCTCTATGATAAGTATTGTTCCATTAGGCAAAGTTATAGGAGCTCTTCCAGAGTCTTCAATTAAATTACTACTACCACAAATTGTAGCCTTACACATACTTAAATGAGAGAAATATTTCTTCTCTTTGAATATTGTATGTATCGTACATGAATAAACTGAACAAATAAATTTTTGTTCAAATTTGCTTTGTGGAATATCTATATTTGTTTCACATGACTTGATATATAAAAAAAAATACAAATAAATATTAATATTTTCAGAGAAAAAGGCGAAGAGATAAAGTTAAGTCTATAATTGCTCGCGAATGAACAAAAGCAATATACATGCATGACATGCGATCAATATATGATCTTAGATTCATAAATCATGAGAGCTTAAATAAAATGGTAATCCTAACGTAAGGAGCAATAATGATTTATCTGTATCACACAAAGGTAATGGTATTCTCATTCTTTTAATGTAGAATAACAATTATTTACAGAAAATACAAAAAGAATGTTTTAGTACTATATATTCCAATAAATAAGGCATGTTGAAAGTCGTTCCCGGCTCTAATGTTCAGGAAAAAAAAATCAATCTCACTTAGTTTTTTTTTTTTTTAAATTAAACCAAGCACCCAGGTTTTTGTCCTCTATAGTAGTACTGGGGGTTTGGCATTGACCCCTACCTTATTTATTCATAAGCAAAATAGTACAAAGGAGTGGGACATAAACCAAAACCTCATAAGAACTAAAGATCTAGTAAATGGTAATGGCTAGGCCTAAGAGATTATAAAGAGCTACTTTGACAAGATTCAGTTCAGTTTAGCAGTAGCTCTTTCTTATCAATTAAGGAGGATCAAAGACCCATTATGCATATTTCCTTGGTCTAATTCTGAAATTTGGGACCTGTTGCCTATCCATACAGATAGCTTTTCTGGCTTCACTAGGTAGATCATTTTCGTTGAGGAAGATGACCTGCTGCGTGATAGTAGTAGCATATTTGGCTAAAGCGTCGGCCACTTCGTTCCCTTTCATGTAGCAATGTTTAATCGTGATGTCACTTAGTTCAACTCCAGTAACAATATTTGTTTCATATTGAACGTTACTTTAATAAAGAATATGTTAACCTTTGAAAGCTAAGCAAAATAAAACATAGTTTAAAACGAATACTAAAACTATATTTAATCAAAACGAACAAATACTATTTCATAAAACAAATAATACTAATAGATATTAATGACTACCACTCATGTAAAAACCTATAATTACATGGTATTTATTCACTAGATACTACGAATAGACAAAAATAAAAACTAAACTACTCGCTCATCTTTAACCACAGATCCATCACCAATTAAGTGGTCCATTTTTCGATCAGGTTGCTCAAAGAAGTCTGTCACATCCAAGTGGGAGATGTCAAAATCATTGTCAGAGACAAAATTGGCTTCATAGCCTTTATTCTTTAGAGATGCTTGAGAAATCTCAACCAAATGTCTTGGTACACGACAAATATTTTTCCAATGCCCTTTTCCATCGCAACGATAATATTCAATTTCTGAACCATTTGCCTTTGGCTTCTCTTCTTTCCCTTTCCCCTTTTTGGCAGTTATTTTTCTTTTGGAGGGTGATTAACACCTGAAAAATTTCTTCCTTGTCTATGGCCAAGGTCACGATCGTGACCGCAACCACGGCCACGAATAGGGCCATGGCATTTTCCACGCTTAGCATAATGAGAATACACCTCATCCACTTCAGGCAATAGTGTAGACCCAGAGGGTCGATTTTCGTGATTTCTAATGAGCAATTGTTGTTTCATTCAGCTACAAGGAGAAGAGAAATTAACTCAGAGTACTTCTTGAAACCTTTCTCTTTATACTGCTGTTGCAGGAACATATTGGAGGCATGAAATATTGTACACGTTTTTTCAAGCATATCATAGTCAGTGATAGTATCTCCACAGAGTTTAAAGCCTTCATGTGGTCTCTCAAGACCTCCAACAACATTTCCACCTGCAAATCATTCAAAGAAGACAAAACGATTACGGGTAAGGTGTCATTAGAGCCTAAGAATTTATACCTTAAATGTGTCGAGAGGGGCTTGAGCTCTAATTGCGATGGTTGAATGATGGATGGTTTGGTGGGAGGTGTGGCTCTATTTTCCAAGTCAAGAGAGAGCTTGTCCAGAGCATAAGTATAGGATCCAAGACCCTCCAATGTGTTCACCGACTCCATATATCCCTCAATGTCCTCACCATCAAAATTCACTATGATTGCCGCCAATGCCTCAGCAAGGTATTGCTCTTCCATTTTCACTTCTACGACATCTACAATCACGTCAACCACCTCAATCATGGAGATGTTCTCATATTCATGGGGCAACCTCATACTCTTGCTAGCTTGGAAGGTAACTTCTTTGTCATTCACCTGGATTTTTTGATCTCATTTCGTTCTGAATCCACAAGTGCTCTATGGTCTCCCCAAGATGATGGGGATATCTTTGTCCACGGTACAATCTAGAATCACAAAGTTGGCGGGCAAATGAAATTCACCAACTTTCACAATCACATCATCAACAATGCCTACCGGTCATTTGATAGATCGGTCGGCCATTTGTAACCTCATGCTTGTTGGCCTTGGCATCCCTAATCCTGCTTTCTTGTAGATGGCAAGTGGCATCAAGTTGATACTAGCCCCATTGTCACAAAAGACTCTAGCAAATTTTTGCTCTCCGATAGTGCAAGGAATGGTGAATGCTCCCGGGTCCTCTTTCTTTTGGACGGGACTCTTGGCAATGATAGAGCTAAACCGGTGACTCATATTCACCACCTCATTCTTCATTGTCCTCATCTTGCTGATCAATTCCTTCATATATTTGGAAAACCCTGGCATTTCTTGCAAAGCTTCCAAGAATGGAATGTTCACCGACAATTTCTTAAGGATATCATAAAAATTTTCAAGATTGCTATCTTCAATCCTTCTTACAAGTCTTTGGGGAAATGGTGGAGGAGGTCTAGGAATAGGAGGTGAAGTTGTTGATGTCTCCCTCTCTTTTTTATGTTCCTTCACCTCTTCTTGGAGCACTTCTTGAACTTTTTCTTTTTCCGACAACCTCACAACTTCTACAACCCCTTGCTCTTCGGCCTCCACTTCTTGCTCGGCTTCTTCCCCCACAACCTTTTGATCAATTTCACTTTGTAGAACTTTCCTACTTATAGGCGTTATTTCCATTATGTGATAGGTTGAACCACCTCTGTCACTCTTCGGGTTCGCGATTGTGTCACTTGGAAGTTGCCCTTTTAGCTTTGGGTTTTGCTTCCGTGAAAGGTCTCTCATTTTCATCTCTAATTTTTGGATAGATACGGTATGAGAGCTAACCACCTCGATCATGTTTCTCATGGATGCATCCGACTTTTCTTTATTTTGCAAAACTCTCTCAAGCATGCTTTCTAACTTCGAATCACTGGATGACCCTTGATTTGCATAATTACCTTTCAGGGGAACATATAGGTTTGAGCTACGGTTGGCGAAGTTGTTGTTGTTTTTCCAATTTCTTTTTTGAGAATTACCTTGGACATTTCTCCACTGTTGGTTGCCTTGCCCTTGCGGGTTTGGCCTCCATTGATTTTGTTGCCCAGGACCATGGTATGGTTGCCTTTGGTACCCTTCATGAGGGTTGTTTGCTTCCTAAAAAGTTTCCTCAAAGTTGGGAGGAACATCCTCAACTACATTAACTCTCTTTATCTGATTATCTTTCAACATCTTGGTAAGCACACTTACATTTGTAGCAAGTCTGGCAATCACCTTATCCCTCTCCTGATTTTCCTTGATCAAAGTGCTCAAGGAAGGAGAGCCATACGAAATTCCTCTGGTAGCATCTTTGGAGTGCCATGCCTGGTTGTGCTTTGCCATTTTTTCCAGAATTTTCTTCACTCGAGCAAATGTTATATCCATGAAAGAACTGTCAGCTGCATTCTTGGCTATGGCTTGGTTCATAGGATCCAAACCCATGTAGAAATTTTCCAACAGCATGGAATCCGGGAACCCATGGTTTGGAGACCTCACCAAGTACAATTTGAAACAATCCCATGCCTCATGCAACTACTCCTCCTGCATTTGCTTGAAGAAAAATATCTTTTCACGCAATTCAGAATTTTTACTTTGCGGGAACC
This sequence comes from Nicotiana benthamiana, assembly GCA_034376525.1. Lineage (NCBI taxonomy): Eukaryota > Viridiplantae > Streptophyta > Magnoliopsida > Solanales > Solanaceae > Nicotiana > Nicotiana benthamiana. Next base: position 9,738,625 of record CM067331.1, on the reverse strand, counting down.
ACTTGGACAAAAACGCCCAAACAAGCTCAGTCCATGTATGAATGGAGTTGGGAGGTAGATTCTGGAGCCATTTATTTGCATCCTCAACTAGAGAGTACTTGAAGCATCTCATCCTTAGGGCCGTCAGTTACATTGTTTTGCTTATGCATTGCGCACACACCCATAAAGTTCCTAAGGTGTTGCGTTGGATCATCAAGAGTGGAATTTCTGAAGAACCCTTCTGCCTTAAGCATCAAAATTAACCCATGTTCCACTTTAAATGTAGCCGCTCCAACGGGTGGAGGCACAATAGCATTGGTATCTTCAATGTATTCTTCGACGTCTGCAAAGGGATTTTCCCCCATTTCACCATCCACATCTTCTTCATAGTCCGACATGTTTCCTATCAACATCAAGCAAAACAAGAAAAGTGTGATGGAATTGAAATAAACTTAAGTAAAGTTCACATTAAATAGTAATTTCAAGAACCGTATTCCCCGGCAACGGCGCCAAAATTTGAAATGCTCAAATTATACTTTAATAAATAATGTAAGGCGGTCGATGTCAAATATAATAACCCAACAAGGTTGGGGTCGAATCACACAGGGAATAGGTGTGAAAAGGTTTCTTGTTTAGTGTGTCGCTCGACTCGAGTTCAATCTCTATTCGATTAATTGTAACAGGAAAAATAGTGTATGGTGACAAGAGTATGTAAGATTGTTTGGGTTTTAGTAACAACTCATTTTCAACAATTAAAGAGTAAACAAGTGGATAAAATAACCAAGGTTGTGTCCCCTTTTAATGTAGTGTGATGTCAACAGGCATTAATATGATATATTTCTTATAGGAGGTCCTTAAGATGTGCAAATGATTTCTAAGATACCACCCAATATTTTCCAATGAATGAGTAGTATTTCCTCTTTATGATTTTTCCAAATATAAAAGAGTTTCTATTAAGAACCATCACTAATTTCCAATTAAAACCCACTTATTCCTAAGCAATTTTATTAAACAAGGTTTAAAGCCTTGAGTCATTGATATTTACTCCTACCAAATTCTAACCCACTTTTCCAAGCAAAGCAAGAATTTAATGGCTTTTGTTGATGTTTGCAACCACCAACAATGAATGAAGAACAAGAAGTAAATAAACATTAACCACCCATTATATATATATTTAATGTCAAACACCCATTTAGGGACCACAACCTTAGTATTTAAAACGAGTTACTCATGTCAAAACACAAAAACCAACTAATAACAAGTGTCATAAATGCTTTTCAAAGAGAAGATTCTTCACCCAAAAGCTTCAAAAAAGAGAGTATATTAATGTCTTTGAGTGTAGCTAAAAGGTAAGACCAGATGTTCCCACAAAAGTCTCTTAAAACTATTTATAGGTGGACCAAATTTAGGAAAGAAAATGGACAAATTTGCCTTCCAAGTCGCGTATGTGACCACAGACTTGTCGCAGAACAGGTCTGCAGTCCGCATCTTAAATAGCCGTGTTGCAAATCTAAAACCCTAGGTGTCAGGCCTTCATCGCAGGTTCAATCTTCGGTCCATATTTGAGTTATGCGACCGCAAATTTGCATCACATATTTATCCTCGAGTTTCTTCTTGTTCATTATGCGGCTCATTTGCGGTCCGCATGTTGATTCTACGATCGTAGAACACGCCGCATTCTTGACATGATTTTTGGCTCCAGACTCTGTAAAGCTCTGCGATGTGAGAGACGAGTCTGCGGTCCGCATGTGTGTTCTGCGACCGCAAACTAGACCACATTTTGGCAATTTGTGCAAAATCATGCTCTTTTCTTCTCTTTTTGCATCCATTTTCATATCCTTGATCTTCCCTTCCTCTTGTGCTATAAGAACAACAAATCTATATGAGTATCAGTTATTATTGCGTAAAAACAAGCTAGAATCTAAGTAATTAGTAATAAATGCGCCAAAATTCTCCGGCGCATCAGTCATCCATGTATTTCCTAAGAACCATTAAGTGAGTAAACTCGCTCCGGAGCCATGAGTTTTCTAAGTTTATATTAGGGAAAATCTAACTTTATATCTATTACACCCAAACTATTTACTTTTTAATACTCATCCCCAAACTATTTACTCTCCCTACCTAGTCTGCCCAATCTATTTACCCGCCCCGGCCCAATCTACCCATCTCTCCTTATATTCTATCCAGCCCATTCTTCCCATGGCTTTCTTCTTTCTCTATCAGTTAATAGAGTAACTTTCCATAAAACAATCCACAGCCAACCGAGAACGCAAAAGTGAAACACATTCGAGTTGTAATGTTTTTCTTTCAATTCAATTCTATTTCTTCATCTAGTACCTAATTTTGGGTGACATTTTTGCTTTGGGTGAATTTTTGTGCTTCTGAAAGTACATTTTAGTGAAAGTGGATTTTCAAAATCATAGGATTTTTATGTTTTCCTTTGCACTTTTGTGAATCAATATCTATGGGTTGTTGTTTTCTCTATGGGCCGGAAGAGTTATGCGCATAGATGGTGGGTCTTTGGACAATATAATTCTTCAAAAGAAGTAGCTGCTGAATCTGTTGCCTCAGCCATGTCTAGGCCTAGTTTTTCCTTATTTTCTAATTCTCAGTCTCCACTTAGTCGTAACCCTAGCGGTAGTCATGTTGAAAACACAACTGAAAATGTAGAATTAGAGGGTGGAAAAGACAAAAATATTAATATCGCGTCAGGCGATGAAATTCCCTACCTTTCATTACCCGACACAAATTCTGAACCAATAGGTGTTCCTGTGACTTACAAGGGAAAGTTAAAGTTGTTGAGGATTCTGAGTTATGGGGAAGCCGACGTGAATCTGTGCCTGAAACAGAGACTCAATCAGTAGATGTTAATTGTAGGGATGATTCTCAGTGAAAGAAGAGTAAAATTGGTGTGGCGCCCAAGAAGGTAATTTCTTACAATTATGATCTTTGTAATTTTTAATGTATAGTACATTGTTATTTTTTTTATTTCCTGTTATGTTTTTGTATTATATTATAGTTAAAAGTCAGTTGTACTAAGTTTTTGAATTAAATAGACATATTAATTTAATTTTCTGCTTGAGGTTTATAAAAATTGTCGCCGATTCACTAGTGTTGTCAATCAGTAGCTGTTGTTTTCAACCAAATTTATTGAAGTCAGAGCTGCTCTGTGTTATTTTTGATTTTCAGCTTTGCATTAGATGATTTTGTACGTGATCTAGTGATTAGGCTGGTTGATAGAGGTGCGGAGATGCGAGTATAAAAATGATTTGTTGCATTGGTGCTAAGTAGAATACAAAAAAGAAGCCAGATACTCAGTTACATCATTGACATAGTACATGAGTCTGGAAGGGGTAGGCAATGCTATTGGGTTAAAGAAATGTTTTGCTCAGAAAGCATGTCCACCAATGCATTCATGCATGAGATTGCACTTCTGTATGCAGCTGCTTGGCCGGTGGCACAATTTTCATTTTAGTTAATAGGATGCTGTTATGTAGCCAAAATCGATGTGTTATATATCCATTTTGTACATAATGTTTGTGACAACCCGACCCATCGTATTTTGTATTTCACCCCGTTATTCTCGTATTATGCTTCCCCATGTAATGATATATGTGTTTGGTGAGTTTGAAGTGTTTTGGGTTGAATTTGGTTAGAAATTAGACCAATAGTCTCTTTAAGGAAAGCTTAAGTTGGAAAAATCAACGGATATTGACTTATGAGTTATAGGGCTCGGAATGGATTTTCGGCAATTCGACTAGTTTCGGATGGTGATTTGCGACTTGGGAGAGAAAACAGAATTGAATTTGGAGATCCAGTGTAGGATTAGGCTTGAATTGGCCAAGTTGAATTTCGGCGAATTCCGGTTGATAGGTGAGATTTCGATCTGGGGGTCTGGAATGGAATTCCTAGAGTTGCAGTAGCTTCGTTAGGTGATTTTAGATATGTCTGCAAATTTTCAGGTCATTCAGATGTCGTTTGGTCGAGTCTTGATCGAATGTTAGTTTCAGAAGTTATAATTAAAACATAGGACATCTGATTTTCAAATTTTAAAAAAGATAAGGACATTGGAACCTCGGGCTAAGGCGATTGTGGGTGATTATTGGAGATAGTTTTAGGGGATTCATTAGGTATGAACTCTTGGACCTAAAGTATGTCATTATAATGTAAAATCATAGAATAAACACAAAGAATTCAAGGTCTTTAATGTCAAAAATGGTGGTTAGGGCTTGAAACCCAAGTGAGCTTAAAGTGTTGAATTGAGGTGTCAAGTGGACTCCGATTATTGTAAATTTGATTTGTATGGACTCATGGCGAGACGAGGATTCTGAAAATGTGAAATTCATAATTTTTTGAGAAGTGGGCCCAGGGTTTGGGTTTTTCCAACTCGTGTTTTTGGGTGTATTTCGTGCTATTTCGATTGGGTAATGTTCCATTAGCATATTGTGACATATTCCTATTGGTTTTGATCAGATTTGGCATCCGCGGAGGTTGATTCTCGAGGGAAAGGCATTGCGAGATAGTTTGCAGCCAGCTTGAGGTGAGTAATGGGTGTAGATGATGACCTGAGGGTTTGAAACTCCGATATATCACATAGTGACGCTATTATGAGGCTAGACACGCACTCCATGGCTAGTGCAGGGTCGTATATGTTGGAAATTGTGGCTCGTTCCAATTCGAGGGATATATTGTACTATGTTGGCGATTTCTTCGCATACTGATGATATCTGGTCTTGATGCCATGTTTGGGGCCTTGTGCCGACTTGTAGAATCCTTTAGGATCGTTATCTCAGAATTATCATGATTTGCATATTATTTGAATTCAGTCTAGGTTTAAATAATATTTTTGCAAAGTAAGCCATACTTATAGGTTTTGAAAACTCAAATGATTTTAAATGATACTTCGGGCTGACGATTACTATCTCACTATTTTCTGGACTGTATGTTGTTCGTTGGAAAATGTGGTAACTATTGGCACCATGTATTGTAATGGAAATGGTGGTAACTATTGGCACCGTATATTGTAATGGAAATGGTGGTAACTATTGGCACCGTGTATTGTAATGGAAACAGTGGTAACTATTGGCACTGTATGATATGACGCTTGGGCTGTAGGAGCCTCTTCAGAGTCTGAACCCTCATAGTGAGCACGGGTACCCATATGGATCGGGCTGCACATTCCGCAGTGTTCAAGCATTGCATTGCATCTCATTCATTTATTTACTGTTGCTTATTTTGTATATCTGTGAGACTAGTACTGGATAGAACTGTTAGATTTCTTCGTTTTCTGTTATTTCATGTTTTCTTATCTTCGGGTTTTTATACATGCTTATTACTCTCTGAGTTGGTATACTCACCCCATACTCCCTTCACCTTGTGTGCAGATTCAGGTGCTCTAGACATCTAGTGTCGCTGTTGTTGATTACCCGAGCTATTCAGAGTATTGAGGTAGCTGCCCAGCATCCGCAGGACCACTTACTCTGTCTCTATCAGTCTGTTCTTTTTGTTATTTTGTCATAATTTGGTATCACTTCTGTTCAGACTTGTATCCTATTTTGTTAGAGGCTCTGTACTCGTGACTCCTTGGTTTTAGGAGGATTACTGTTCTTGCTCAGCTGTATTTTCTTTGGTATTGTCTACCCTAGTTGTGAGTTGATATTAAATTCGATGTGTTACCTTACATTGTTTCTCTTTGGCTTGAATGCCATTCTGGGTTGTGGTTTTGTTGGTCTTGCCCAGCCTCACGGCCGGGCGCCATTACGACCGGGTTTGGGGTCGTGGCAAATTGGTATCAGAGCCTAGGTTTACTAGGCCTCATGAGTTATGAGCTAGTTTGGTAGAGTCTCGCGGATCGGTACGTAGACGTCCGTATCTATCCTTGGGAGGCTGCAGAACCTTTAGGAAACACTTCACATTCTTGAACTCTTATCGTGCGGCTTTGTTGATTTGAGAACAGAAGCTTCTTATTCTATTCTCTCGCAGATGGCGAGAACTCGTACTACCGGATGAGGTGGACGACAACCATTGCCACCAGCTAGAGGTCGTGATCGTGGTCGTGGTAGAGCAGCAGGGGCATTACCAGTTGACCCACATGTTGCTCATGTTCAGGATCAGCCCCCAGTTGTCGAGGCTCCAACAGCACCTACTCAGGCTCCGGTAGTGCCTATTGTGATACCTGGTCTCCAGAAGACGTTGACTCAGATCTTATCCCTCTGCACCGGTTTAGCTTAGGTGGTATCAGCTACCACTGCAGCGGCTACTTCTCAGACCGGTGGTGGTCATCAAAGCCCTGCAGCTCGTACTCCAGAGCAGGGTGCACAGGGTTTATAGACCCGAGAGGCACCACTAGTTCAGCCAGATGCCCTTGTTCAGCCAATTGTTCCAGTTCAAGATGATGGGGTACCAGTGATTCCAAATGACGAGCAGCGTCATCTGGAGAGGTTCAGCAGACTTTCACCTCCGACTTTTAGCGATTTTTTCGGGCGAGGATGCATAGGGGTTTCTCGACAAATGTCATCGCATGCTCAGGACAGTAGGGATTTTGGAGACTAGTGGGGTATCTTTTACCACTTTTTAGTTCTCAAGAGCAGCCTTCACCTGATGGGAAGCTTATGAGCGGCGTAGGCCGGCAGGGTCAGCACCATTATCTTGGCAGGAGTTCTCCGCTATCTTTTTGGTGAAGTGTGTACCTAGGTCACAGAGGGAGGAGTTACGAAGGTAGTTTGAGTTGCTTCGCCAGGGGATATGTCTGTGACGCAGTATGAGATGAGTTTGCAGAGTTTGCTCGTTATACTCTGTAGATGGTCCAGACGGATCAGGAGAAGATTAGACGATTTGTGTACGGACTCATTTATCCCATTCGTATTCTGATGACTCGAGAGAGAGGGTCCTGAGTCATACCTTTGAGGAGGTGGTGAATATAGCCCGCGATATTGAGACGGCTCGCCGTCTGGAGCGAGAGGAGAGGGAGGCCAAGAGGCCTCAAGGTTCAGCCAGTCATGGTGGCACTCCATCTAGGGGCCAGTTTCATTAGGACAGAGGTCATTCTTTTAGACCTCCTCAGTCTGGCCGCCCAGAGTACGGCAGAGCTTCTTCCGGTGGTGGCCGTCAGGGTCACTATCAGGGCCAGTCTTCACTCAGTGCCCTCCCAGCTCAGAGATCTGCACCCGTTTTTTCAGCCTAGCTTTAGTCGGCTGTTTCGAGTGTGGGGAGTTTGGTCATTTGAAGAGACAATGTCCTCGACTTCGTGGTGGTAGGTTTCAGCAGAGGGATCAACCCTCCTCTTCTTCTCCACCTTCTTCAGCACATCCCAGTCTAGTAAGGGTAGGGGTCAGTCATTTAGAGGCCTCCCCAGAAGGTATGAGCGATCGAGCGGTGGTCAGGCTCGTTTCTATGCACTCCCAGATAGGAGAGATGTTGTTGCTTCGGATGCAGTGATCACAGGTATTATCTCAGTTTGCCACAGGGATGCTTCTATTTTGTTTGATCCCGGGTCTACATATTCTTATGTATCTGCTTACTTTGCTCATCATTTGAGGACTACCCGAGGGTGTCTAGCGTTGCCTGTGCATGTATCTACCCCGGTGGGAGATACTATTATTGTGGACCACGTGTATCGGTCATGTCTTGTTACTATTGAGGGGTTCGAGACCCGAGCTAACTTGCAGCTATTGAGCATGGTAGATTTTGATATTATTCTGGGCATGTATTGGCTATCACCATGCCATGCTATTCTAGACTGTCACGCCAAGACAGTCACATTTTCTATGCCAGGTATCCCGAGGGTTGTGTGGCATGGTTCGACGGATTATGTACCTAGCCAGGTAATCTCTTTCTTGAAGGCCCAGCGGATGGTTGGGAAGGTATGTTTATTATATCTTGCATTTGTGAGGGATGTCAGAGCTGAAGCTCCTAGTCTTGATTCAGTCCCCTTGGTGAGGGAGTTTCCTGATGTGTTTATAGCAAACCTGTCGGGCATGCCGCCGGACAAGGATATTGACTTTGGTATTGATTTGGTGTTGGGAACTCAACCCGTATTTATTCCTCCCTATAGTGTGGCACCAATAGAGTTAAAGAAGTTGAAGGAGCAGCTGCAGGAACTTCTAGATAAGGGGTTCATTCGTCCGAGTGTGTCTCCGTGGGGCGGACCAGTGTTATTTGTTAAGAAGAAGGATGTAACAATGAGAATGTGCATTGATTAGAAACAGCTGAACATAGTGACAGTAAAGAACAAGTATCCACTGCCCCGTATTGAGGATTTGTTTGACCAGCTTCAGGGAGCAAAGGTATTCTCCAAGATCGATCTCCGTTCAGGCTATCACCAACTGAAGATTAGGGATTCTGACATCATGAAGACAACTTTCAGGACGAGATATGGGCATTATGAGTTTCTGGTTATGTCATTTGGGCTAACTAATGCCCCATCAGCATTCATGCACCTGATGAATAGTGTATTTCGTCCGTATCTGCATTATTTTGTGATTGTGTTTATAGATTATATTCTTGTCTACTCGCGTAGCCAGGAGGAGCACGCGTAGCATTTGAGGGTGGTATTGCAGAAGTTGAGAGAGGAGAAGTTGTATGCAAAGTTCTCCAAGTGCGAGTTCTGGCTCAGTTCCGTGGCTTTTCTGGGACACGTGGTGTCCAGTGATGGTATTCAGGTTTCTCCAAAGAAGATCGAGGCGGTGAAGAGTTGGCCCAGACCGTCCTCAGCTTCTAAGATTTGGAGTTTCCTCAGTTTGGTGGGTTATTTCCGCAGGTTCGTTCATGGTTTTTCATCTATTGCTTCGCCCTTGATGAAGTTGATGCAGAAGAATGCACCATTTGTGTGGTCTGATAAGTGCGATGAGAGTTTCCAAAAGCTCAAGTCATTGTTGACTACCGCTCCAGTGTTGGCATTTCCAGCAGCTTCAGGTTCTTATACGGAATATTGCGATGCTTCGAGGATTGTTATTGGATGTGTTCTGATGCAGGAGGGTAGAGTGATTACATATGCTTCCCGGCAGTTGAAGCTCCATGAGAAAAACTATCATGTTCATGACTTAGAGTTTGCTGCTATAGTTCATGCCTTGAAGATTTGGAGGCACTATCTATATGGGGTATCTTGTGAGGTGTATACGAATCATCGCAGCCTTCAGCACTTGTTCAAGCAGAAAGATCTGAATTTGAGACAGCGGAGATGGATTGAGTTAATCAAGGACTATGATATTATAATATTATATCATCCGGGGAAGGCCGTTGTAGTGGCCGATGCTTTGAGCCGAAAGGCGGTGAGTATGGTAGCTTGGCGTACATTCTAGTTGGGGAGAGACCCCCTTGCAGTTGATGTTCATGCCTAGGCCAATCGGATGGTGCGGCTAGATATTTCAGAGCCTAGTCGGGTGTTGGCTTGTCTGGTTTCCCGGTCTTCTTTATATGATCGCATTAGGGAATGCCAGTATGACGACCCGCATTTGCCTGTCCTAAAGGACAGGGTCCAGCATGATGATGACAGAGATGTGACTATTGATAGAAATGGTGTGTTGCGGATGCAAGGCCGGATTTGCGTGCCCAATGTGGATTGGCTCCGAGAGATGATACTAGAGGAGGCCTACAGCTCTCGGTATTCTATTCATCTGGGTGCCTCGAAGATGTACCAGGACTTGAGGCAGCATTATTGGTGGAGGAGAATGAAAAATGACATTGTGAGTTATGTGGCTAGGTGTCTCAATTGTCAGCAGGTCAAATATGAGCATCAAAGACCCGGTGGTGTACTTCAGTAGATGGATATTCTGGAGTGGAAATGGGAGAAGATTACTATGGACTTTGTGAGTGGTCTCCCTCGTGCCTCGAGGAACTTTGATTCTATTTTGGTGATTGTGGATAAACTGACCAAGTATGCGCACTTTATTCTGGTGTGTACCACATATTCTTTGGAGTGGTTGGCAGAGATTTTCATCCATGAGATTGCGCAATTGCATGGAGTCCCCGTTTCTATTGTCTCAGACATGGGTACTCAGTTTTCTTCCCAATTCTGGAATACTTTTCATTGGGAGTTGGGCACTCAGATTCATATGAGTACAGCTTTTCATCGTCAGACAGACGGATAGTCCCATCGTATCAGATATTGGAGGACATGTTGCGTGCTTGTGTTATCGATTTCGGAGGTCCTTGGGTTGAGTTCTTGCCACTTGCGGAGTTTGCTTATAACAATAGTTATCAGTCAAGCATTCAGACGGCGCCGTATGAGGCTTTGTATGGGAGACGGTGTAGATCTCCAGGTTATTGGTTTGAGCCCGGCGAGGCTAGACTATTGGGGACAGAGTTAGTTCAGGATGCCTTGGAGAAAGTGAAAGTTATCTAGGAGAGACTTCCTATAGCTCAGCCACGTTAGAAGAGTTATGCGGACCGAAAGGTTCGGGATGTATCTTATATGGTGGGCGAGAAGGTTCTGTTTAAGGTCTCGCCTATGAAAGGCGTGATGAGGTTTGGAAAGAAAGGGAAGTTGAGTCTGTGGTTTGTTGGACCTTTTGAGATTCTCAGGAGGATTGGGGAGGTGGCCTATATGCTTTCTTTGCCACCCAGTTTTTCGGGGGTTCACCCAGTGTTCCATGTTTCCATGCTCAGAAAGTAAGTTGGGGACCCGACTCATGTTTTAGACTTCAACACGATTTAGCTGGATGAGGATTGGACTTATAATGTAGAGCCAGTGGCTATTTTGGATCGTTGGGTTCGGAAGTTGAGATCTAAGGACATAGCTTCTGTGAAGGTGCAGTGGAGAGGTCAGCCCGTGGAGGAGACCACTTGGGAGACCGAGTAGGAGATGCGTAGTAGATATCCTCACTTGTTTGAGGCTCCAGGTATGTTTCTTGACCCGCTCGAGGACGAGAGTTTGTTTTAGTTGCAGAGGATGTACCGACCCGTCGTCTTTTGCATTTCACCCCCGTTATTCTCGTATTATGCTTCCCCGTATGTTGATATATGTGTTGGGTGAGTTTGAAGTGTGTTGGGTTGAATTTGGTTTGAAATGAGACCAGTAGTCTCATTAAGGAAAGCTGAAGTTGGAAGAATCAACCGGATGTTGACTTATGAGTTATAAGGCGTGGAATGGATTTCTGGCGATTCAACTAGTTTCGGATGGTGATTTGTGACTTATGAGAGAAAACAAAATTGAATTTGGAGGTCCGGGGTATGATTAGGTTTGAATTGGCTAAATTGAATTTCGGCGAATTCCGGTTGATAGGTGAGATTTTCATACGGGGTTGGAATGGAATTCCGAGAGTTGCAGTAGCTTCTTTAGGTGATTTTGGATATGTTTGCAAATTTTCAGGTAATTCGGACGCCTATTGGTCAGGTTTTGATCGAATGTTAGTTTCGGAAGTTATAATTAAAACTTAGACTTGAATCCGCCATGATTTGATGATTTTTGGGTTTAAGGACGTGTTTTTATGATTGGAGCAAGTTCGTATAATGTTTTCGAGTAGGTTGGTGGTTTTGGATGGGGTCTCGAAGGCCTCGGGGTGATTCTGGATGGTTAAACAAGGAATTTTGTTGTTTGCTTCAGATTTGGGGTCTGTCATCTGGTATTTCCGTGTTTGCGGACATTGGACCGCGTAGGCGGCGTCCGCTGAAGCTGAATTTGAGCTGCAGAAGTGGCCCATGAGGAAAAGGGATAGGACCACAAAAGCAGGCGATCGACCGTAGGAGCGGAGGTCGCGGAAGCGGTTCATGACCGTAGAAGCAGTCATTGAGGATTTCAACTTAGACCGCAGAAGCGGTCAAAAGGTCGCGGAAGAGTAGAAATGGCCGTGTAAGCGGAAATCAGCATGGGTTTAATGAAACGGTAGGTTTTCTATTTTAAAAAAGATAAGGACATTGGAACCTCGGGCTAAGGCAATTGTGGGCGATTTTTGGAGAGATTTTGAGGGGGTTCATCAGGTATGAACTGTTGGACCTAAAGTATGTCATTATAGTGTAAAATCATGGAATAAACACAAAGAATTCAAGGTTTTTAATTCAAAAAATGGTGGTTAGGGCTTGAAAACGAAGTGAGCTTAAAATGTTGATTTGAGTTGTCAAATGGACTCCGATAAATTTGATATGTATGGACTCGTGGCGAGACGAGGATCTGGAAATGTAAAATTCGTAATTTTTCTAAAAGTGGGCCCGGGGCTTGGGTTTTGCCAACTTCGTGTTTTTGGGTGTATTTCGAGTTATTTCGATTGGGTTATGTTCCATTAGCCTATTGTGACGTATTCCTTTTGGTTTTGATCTGATATGGCGTCCGCAGAGGTTGATTCTCGAGGGAAAAGCATTGCAAGCTAGTTTGCGGCCGGCTTGAGGTGAGTAATGGGTGTAGATTATGAACTAAGTGTTTGAAACCCCGGTATATCAATGAAGCTATTTTGAGGCTAGACACGCACTCCACGGCTAGTGCGGGGTCATATATGTTGGAAATTATGACTCGGTCAAATCTAAGGGATAGATTGTACTATGTTGGTGATTGTTTCGCATACTATATGGATGATATATGGGCTTGATGCCATGTTTGGGGCCTTGTGCCGACTTGTGGAATCCTTCAGGGATCGTTATCTCAGAATTATCATGATTTGCATATTATTTGAATTTAATCCAGGTTTAACTACTATTTTTGCAAACTCGGCCATACTTATACGTTTTTAAAACTCAAATGATTTTAAATTATAATTCGGGCTAACGATTACTATTGTGCTATTTTCTAGATTGTGTATTGTTCCTTGGAAACGGTGATAACTATTAGCACCGTGTATTGTAATGGAAACGGTTGTAACTATTGGCACCGTGTATTGTAGTGGAAACGGTGGTAACTATTGACACCGTGTATTGTAATGGAAACAGTGGTAACTATTGGCACTGTATGATATGGCGCTTGGGCTGTAGGAGCCCCTCCGGAGTCTGAACCCCACAGTGAGCGCGGGTACCCATATGGATCAGGCTGCACGTTCCGCAGTGTCCATGCATTGCATTGCATCTCATAGATTTATTTACTATTGCTTATTCTGTATATCTCTAAGACTGGTACTTGATAGAACTGATAGATAGCTTCGTTTTATGTTATTTCGTGTTTTCTTATCTTCGGGTTTTTATACGTGCTTATTACTCACTGAGTTGGTAGACTCACCCCATACTCCCTGCACCTTGTGTGCAGATTCAGGTGCTCAAGAGATCTAGTGCCGCTGCTGTTGATTACCCGAGCTATTCAGAGTATTGAGGCAGCTGCCCAGAGTCCGCAGGACCACTTACTCTATCTCTATCAGTCTGTTCTTTTTGTTATTTTTTCAGACTTGGTATCATTTCTGTTCAGACTTGTAACATATTTTGTTAAAGGCTATGTACTCAAGACTCCTCGATTTTGGGAGGATTATTGTTCTTGCTCATTTGTATTTTCTTTGGTATTGCCTACCCCTAGTTGGGAGTTGATCTTAAATTCTTTGTATTACCTTAAATTGTTTCTTTTTGGCAGGAATGCCGTTCTTGGTTGTGGTTTGGTCGGGCTTGCCCATCCTCGTGGTCGGGCGCCATCACGACCGCGTTTGGGGTCGTGAAAATGTTGTCTCTAGAAAGAATTGGCTTTGCTAATCGTGATTAAGCTTAGTATGCAAAAACACATAGTTGTTTGCATGACTTAGCTTTGCTTGTCATGTCTCTTTGTGATCGTTCTGTGTACAATTGTCTAACAAGCGGTATTTGTTATTTACATACGTTCTCTACAATTAGCCTAAGGGGTTGAGCTTTGAAACCTATTATGTTGCAACTTTGTCTCCCTTTATAGTTGAGTTTTTTGGTTTAACAAAAATGTAACAAGTTTCTAGGATAAGGTACATCTTTTTTCTTGACAAAGATAATCTTTTGTTGACGATGGTAGTTGCATAATTATATGGATTTCAGGTTAAGCTCGCTTTCATTAAGTTGACTAATAGATAAAGCGTAATATTTGAAGCAATTCTCCCTCCTTTTTATTCACAATAGGGGTTGCTCTGATGGTAAGAAACCCCCACTTCCAACCGAGAGGTTGTGAGTTCGAGTCTCCCCAAGAGCAAGGTGGGAAGTTCTTGGAGGGAAGGATGCCGGGGGTTTATTTGGAAACAGCCTCTCTACCCAAGGGTAGGGGTAAGGTCTGTGTACATACTACCCTCCCAAACCCCACTAAGTGGGATTATACTGGGTTGTTGTTTTTGTTGTCTCCCTCCTATTTATTGTTCTTTAACATATATTTGGCATTAGTTCTCTTTGATTTTTCTTATTATCAGGTAAATATTGTTATGATAATAAAACTTTTTGATGAACTGAAAGATAAGAATCTATTCTACCATTGATATATTTTAAGTGAATTCTATTTCTGAAATTATTTTATATGAACATGTTTTGCAGTGTTGGGATTTCCTTGTGCCTATTGACTTAAATTATAAACCAAAGGTTAATTGGGATACTAACTGCCATATTATTGATCAATTGAAAGCGAATTTATCAAACATGCAACTTAGACTGTTTAGGAAAACGTGCTTTGGCTATTTTTTTGGATCTGCCACCCGTGATTGTGCAAATTCGTGTTATGCATCATTTTCTTATGAGAGAAGTACATCATGAGGTTAAAAATGAGATGCGGTTTGTAGTGAATGATTCTAGGTTGAGGTTTGGCTTGCTTGAATTTGCACTTGTCACTGGGTTGAAATGTAAGGTTGATATAAGTGTAGAGAGCATAGCATAGAATAGGTTGATTTCAAAATATTTTGGGACTGCATCCGTGACCTTTGCCCAACTAGCAGACTGTTTGAAGAAGAAGAAAGGGGAAAGGATGATGATGCGTTGAAGATAGCAGTTATGTACTTTGTCAATAGCTTCTTATTTTCTCAACTCAAAACAAAAGCTATTTCACGGTCTTATATTGACTTGGTTGAGTCTAATGATTTTAGTAATTATCCCTCGAGTATTGATGTTTATAAAGCTACTATTGAGTCGTGTTCCAACAAGTTTCAAGAGAAGCCTTCTTTTTATAGACTTGGTGGCTTCCCGTTGGCTTTACAGATTTGGTTGTATGAATGCTGCCCAAGTTTGGATGGTCACTTTAATGATCATCTTGCAAACAACAAACTTCCACGAATTTTGAATTGGGTAGTCATGGGTCAAATCCCGAATGGGCGAGCTGCTTTGCGAATGTGTAGCTTGCAACGCGAACAGGTAATTTTCTCATAGTTTTATTGCTTCTCTTAATATTTTGGTACACTAGTTTAGTCACATTTGTAGCAATATCCCAGTTTAGTGATACACTCTGTTGGTATACATGTATACTATATCCCAGTTCAGTGATATATTCTGTTGGTATATATGTATACTATATTGGTATCATATGGTAATATGGATTTTTTTCCTTTTATACTTTATTATCATTTTTATTCTAACTAGTGTGCTTAATAATTGTAGGTAAAGAACATCACCCCAACTAATGACGAGAAGAAACAATTTGATGTGCGTGGTCTAAGATTTGAAATTGAAGCTGAGTTCAGGTTTTTGGCACTCCCAACCTAATAACACAAAGTATGCCTGAAAGTACTAGAGTTGATTCCCAACCTACCAATTCTGAGGTAGTGAAGGAGTTAAAAGATTTGAAGCTTTTTGTAGAGAACAAGTTTGAGGAGGTGCTTGCAGCTATTGGTAGGCTGTCAATGAAACCAGAGGGAAATTCAGCGGTATTCATCTTATATATAATATAATGCTATAGTATATTGTTCAAAGATACAATATATGCTTATAATATACATAATACTAAAATTGTTAGTTTCTCATTTTCAGCATAAGCAACAACATAATGATCCTGACTTTCGTGAGATGCGTAATGATTATGACCAGTTTGAAAGTGGCCAAGTTGGAAATGATCATGTAGTTATTGGATATGGCACGCCCAATGCACCTTCTAGTATGTAAATCACAGATTTAATTGATTTTTTATTTTTTGTTGTTGTTGTTGTTTTTTGAAAATAGTACTGTTGCTTATACTTTTATATGTTTAGTATCTGGCTTTGGTGGGGTTGGTCAAGATGGATGTGCCACTGGTGTCAACGTGAAGAACATCACAAGAAGTGATGGCGTAGTTAATGATGATTTGCCTTCTGGTAAGATGTTGTACATGTAATATTTTTAGTCTTTTTTTATTAATTTAACTCTATGTATTTGTGCATTGACTAACCTTCTTTTAAAAAAACTTTTTCCAGCCCCCTTCGTAAATGCGCATGATTTTGACTTTGATTCTAACTTTGAATTGTCTGCATCTGCACTTGATCAAATCACTGCCATTACACAACAAGCAACATATAAGCAGTCATCTCATGATGTTACAAAGTCAGGTCCTACTCCACTGCCATCAGGATTTCCTGTACAGATACGAGCAAATGTTGTTATTGAGTGTTATATTGCTCCACAGGTTACAACGTTGATATTACTAATTCTGTAGTTAGTATGCAAATGATAGGTTCTTGATAGTTTTTTATTTTTTATTTAAGCAGTTATGTTGATAATGCTATTATGTGTTCAACATGTCGGGTTGATGGTGTTGGTCAAGTGGATGTTGGTGGCAGAAACGTAAATTTGCCTTCTGTTAATGTCTTATATATATAACTTTTCATTCTTTTCTTCTAAATTTCTTAACTTTGTATATTTATTTATTCACTAACATTTTCTAATTTAAGCTCCATGTCGACACATGGGTGATCTTCACTTGGATTCTGATTTTTAATATACTGATTCTCAATTTCATCAAATTGCTGCCATAACACAAGGAGGGAGATGTAATGTGAATCAATCAAGAAATGAACTAAAAACTGGTGCTGTAAATAAGTCTGAACATCATCAGTCGGTATCAAGAAGTATTATCGAGATACAAACAGACGTTGAAACTACTCCTGCAGTTTTGACTCGGAAAAGGCGCCCTGCAGCTGTAAAACAGTCACCGTAAAGGAATGACTGGCAATATGGTGTTAGTGCAATTGGGGATCCTAAAAGGTTATCAAAGGAATATTTTCATTTGTAAATGACATTTCAGAGACTGTTGATTTTAAGCTTACGACTGCATTCTCCAACTTTGTTGAAGCAAACATGCAATTGGGAGAGTGTGTATTCGTTTGCATGTACTTTTGTATTCATTTTTCCTTAATGGTTGTTGTTATATTTCTTATTCATATCTTCTTTTCTAAAAAACAGGGAAGTGTATTTACCAGCGGATCAAAAGCTAGAGCGTTGTTTTGACTTTGGAGTTGAACAAATTGATGATAAGATGTTTTTCCACACATTAAACTATTCTGGCAGGCCACTTTCTTGTTCGGTATGTATATTTATTAGATTGCATCTATTTCAAACTCACTAACATTAAATTATGAATCTGCTTGAGCAAGCATGGTGCTTGGTGTACTTGTCCAAAAAAAAGACCTTAGCTAAAATCAAGAATGCGAGTTAAATAAAACTCGAAGAAGTCGTAGATTTTGAGGTTTTAGCCACCTAATTTCCAACCTGAATCTTATCATTCAAGGTATTGGCGTAGTTTAATGTTTAGTTTTATCCTCTATTTTGCTGCCCTTTATTGTTTCAATTTTGTCACCTTTTGATATAAATCTGTAACTATATTGAAGCTCTATGTGCTGTTAACAAGATTGATTCTTGTCAAGCTTTACATTCCATTATGCAGCTAAAACTTCACATGGAAAAAAGTTAAGCACATATATACAGAATTTGTGAAAGATCTATTTTCTTCCTCTTCTTTCGCCATTCTTTAGTTTAAAGCTCGTTGATGCTCTTTCAAATACATTCTTATTGCTTTTTTATGGTACCAAGTTTGCACTTTATGTGCTGATTTTTGCTAATTCTTAGTGAATTTGGTAATATAGTTATTATTCCTGCTCGAATGTATACCAATATGCTTCTGTAGGCGACATGATATCGGTTCTTTAGTGTAACTATTGCTAGTTTATTTTTCAAAGAAGTTTGAGAAGTATTTCTGCATTTTTTAAACATATATACCTGGGGACATGTTTGTGGAAATTCTGTAATATGCATGATATGTTTAGTTGTACCGCTTTTTATTTTTTCTTGTTGTAGTAGTTCATTCATATTGTTAGTAGTAGTCATATTTTCTTCCTCTATGTTTTTGCAGCACTTGAATATTATATTCTACGATCTTAGGAAGAAGGCAAAATATGAAAATAATATGCCAAGAAAAGTGACAACTACAGATACTCTCTTTAATAATATCATTCAAAGGATTTTCAAAGAATTTGTAAAAGGTGGGAAACAAGATCATTTGATTGATAGATCAGATGATATCATGCAGTACATGAAATGATTTAGGATGCATTGCAACACTCCATGGCACCAGGTTGATCATGTCCTTTTTCCAATTAATTTGGCAGAAAGTTGGCATTGGATATTGGGATGTGTGTCATTCCACAATAGATGTTTTTACGTATATGACTCGTTACGTATTAGAAAGCGCAAAAAAGCTATTCAAAAGGTGGCAGAGGCTTATGCTGTGTTGATCCCCGTATTTCTAGTTAGTATTGATTTTTATAACCAAAGAAGTGACATTGTATTAAAAAATGGTCTGAACATGGTAAAGAATTTGACTGATCCTTTTGAGATTGAACCGATTGCTAATCTGCCAACACAGCAAAATTCGTAAGAATAGTTACTTTATTGTTTACTTTCTTTTCCTCATTCATATTAACATTTTTACTTCTAATTGATTTTTATATTCTATTCATTTGTTTTATTTCAGAGATTGTGGAGTATATATTGCTTGCTTTGCTGAGTATATTATTGAAGATATTCTAATCCTTGTTGTCAATTTTAATGTGGATGGTCTTCGAGCTAGGTTTGATATACTGTTATAGCACAATGGAGGAACAAGCAGTTGATTAGTGAATCAAGTGAATCTGAGGCTCCAGTAGCACCTAAAAAGACTCGAGGAAAGAAACGCAAGAAGTAGTATAGGTCTTTTTTTTGTTTTAGTTAATCGTATTATGAAAACATCGCAAGATTTTAATAGTTTTTGGTGAAGTATGGTAATATTAGTAGTAAAGGACCTTCTGCTGATTCAAGACTTTAGGAAACTTGTAAATTTTATAAAATATTTCCAGCTGTTAATGTTTCTTTTGTGATATTTAATTATTCTAGTTCAGTTTAGTTATGTCTCTTGATGCTGAAAATTTGCAAATTTTGTTTTTGATTTCAGCTTGTTTTAGTAGGATTTTGTGTTCTTCCATAAAGTTGTTGATTTATCAGGATGTCGAGGTTCATTCCTTTGCCAGAGGTTAAGATTTAATGGATTCTGCAAGTGAAAATTAGGGGCAGAAGAAGTAAAGTTAAATGATCTGCTTTCGAATGTGTTGATTCTCTAAGCTTTAGTTTTCATCTGTAGTTTTAGCATAGATGGTGTATTAGTGTAGTAGCATTATATACGAATCAGGTATACTGATATACCATTTGGGTATCACGTTGTATTTGACTCACCTTTTTTCCTGCAACAACTAGATGTAAGTACTGGCATGAGTTGCAAAGCATGCACGTTATGGGTATCACGTTATATCTGGTGCACCATTTGTATTTTTGCGCATATTTTGTTTTAGCCATATTAGTGCAATACCACTATATACCAGCGAGGTATACAAAAATAACATTTGGGTATCACCTTGTATTAATGTACCTGATGATGAAAATAACTTTATGTAAATGACTTCCAATTTGTTATACTTCAATACAAACAAGAGCTGCAAAGCGTGCCCATTTTGTTAATAAAGTATATGCAAATGTTGCATTTGTAGCACCACTTCTATTTCTGCACATATTTTGATACTAATAAGTTATAGAGATATACCAATAAGGTATACAGATATACCACTTGGGTATCATATATATATATATTAGCATCTTTTTTCCCTGAAGCAAGCAGATGTAACTGCATCCTACTTTTATATGCTAAAATAGAAAACAAACAGATTGTTATTGAAAGTACAAGTAGCCATATAAATTTGTTGCCAAAAAGTAATTTCGCAAAGAATCATCATACCAAATATATGTCTAATGCAAGAAATGCATTTTATTTCTTTGCAATTCAAATGCTATGATTCTACGATATATGAGTTCTACAAAAACATTGAAGCAGTATATCAATCTCTCTTTGGAATATTTCGGCATGTTCTCCAGTTGTGTCCTTTTCTCCCACATAGTGCACATGTAACTGTATTTCCTTCCCAACCTCATATGCCTATCTTCTTTTCAGGTCTTCCTGGTTTGATTTGTCCTTTTGGTGGCAGAAACACCTGAGAAGAGACATGTTCTGGAATTTGCCATGTTGTTTCATCAGGCAATGAATTTACTGGTACCTCATATATTTTCATCAAGTAGTCTATGTTGTAGTAATCTGAGCAATACTTGTATGAATCCATATGGAATATTTGTATAACCGCCATTGCATGTGGACATGAAATATCGTCTAGCTGAAACCTCCCACAAGTGCAGTTTCTTTTGTAGAAAATCACTCTATCTATGATATGTGCGCTTTGGTTGTATGAGCATGATTTTCAGGCATAGGTTTTGATGAATGACAAACAATGAAGTCAAGTGTCAAAACACGATACAATATGACAAACAATCAAATGGCGAGAAGCATACTGATGACGAAATTACATGAACAAGCCAAAGTCGAGCCAAAGAGTTCAAGACCGAAGACCCAAGACTTAGGTCGTTTGGTAGAACCAATGTAAGAACAACGCTTAAGTTATCTCGTCTTTTGGCTCAACATTAGGTCATCATAAACATGCATAAAACATTTTATTAAATCTTATTTATCATAAACATGCATCTTTGTGTTAAACCAAAATGATTTGTATTTTAGTCAAAATGGTTTTTAAACATGTCTTTTAAATCTGGACCTAAACAATCGATTATATGCTCCTTACAATCGATTGTGTTTTTCAAAATAGCAAACAATCGATTGTATTAAGACAGTGTGATCTGAAGTTTTTCAAAATAGCAAACAATCGATTATATACTTCTAACAATCGATTGTATTGAGACAGTACTTAAACTGAATTTTTCAATCAGCTGAATAATCGATTATATGTTTTTAACAATCGATTATAATCAGAATAATCGATTATGGTTTTTATACAATCGATTATATTCAGACCGTTCCCACAGAATCCTAAATTGATTTTTGAACATTGAAGAACAATAGATTATACAGGTTTTACAATCGATTGTTTCCCTTAAAATCAGGAGTCTGTCTTTTGAACGGTCCTCAAACAATCGATTGTGTAGGTCAGACAATCGATTGTATGAGCAAAAATTCAGGGATTTTATT
The DNA here is from genome assembly GCA_034376525.1 of Nicotiana benthamiana. Lineage (NCBI taxonomy): Eukaryota > Viridiplantae > Streptophyta > Magnoliopsida > Solanales > Solanaceae > Nicotiana > Nicotiana benthamiana. The sequence goes on along the minus strand of CM067331.1, from coordinate 9,717,282 downwards.
TGTCAATTAAGCAACGGTCAGCACCATTTTTCACCTATAAAATGAGGTCTTTTGAGCTATTTTTAAACACACAACTCCTCCATACATTGATATACATATTGATCATTTTCAAGCATTATTTTAGAGCTTTTGTTGAGCCATTTGATAGACAACTTTGTGTTGTTCATAGAGCTAAAATTGTATCTCTTTATCTACTCTTTTGAGAGAGTGCTTATGTAAAAGAGAGTTGTTTGAGAATAACATATCTTCTCATTTGTCGGGTTTGCTAAGTACCCAAAGTCTTAGTGGTTGAAGTCTTGGGGTGAGGTATCCTCAAGCAAGTGAAGTCTTAAGGTGCGGTATCCTTGAGCAACTGTAACGGTTTGTTAAGCACCCGTAAGCTTGACGAAGATAGTGGAATCTCGAGAGAGTCTCTCGGGGACTGGACTAGCCACGGGTTGTGGTGAACCAGGATAAAATACGGTGTGTTCTTTCTTGATTATTTCAATTACCGTATTTACTTATTCCTGCAATTTTAAATTCCGCAATATTTCAATATTCTCGTGCCTCACTATTCACCCCCCCCCCTCTAGTGAACGGCATAAATACTAACAATTGGTATCAGAGCCTAACTCTCTGAAAGCCTTAACCGGTTGAGAGCGATATATATTTTTTTGTTGAGAATATTGAACGCGGGAATAATAAGCGAAGGACAATCCCCCACTTGCCCTCCACTATTTGACGGAACAAACTATACATATTGGAAAGAGCGGATGAGTATCTTCCTCAAAGCAAACAGTTTTCGTTTATGGAAAATCATAAAAAACGGTGAACCAATGCCGACAAAGAAAGTTGGAGAAACCACGGTTCCAAAGAAGGAAGATGAATATGATGCCGAGGACATCAAGAAAGTTGAAAATAATGCAAGGGCCATCTATGTATTATATTGTGTGGTGAATCCGGATGACTATCGAAAAATCTCGTGCTGCACAACCGCCAAGGAGATGTGGGATAAACTCGAGATCATTTATGAAGGTACGCCTCAAGTCCGAGAATCCAAAATTGATTTTCTAACACATAAATATGAAATCTTTAAAATGGAGAAGGAACCCATTGGTATTATGTTTGAACGATTTTTAAGAATCGTCAACGATCTCCATGCTCTCGGGAAAGTTTACACGAACAAAGATCTTGTTCGAAAAGTCCTACGGAGTCTCACTCCCGAATGGCGTTCCAAAGCCAATGCAATCCAAGAGTCGATGGAATTCACGGATATCACAATTGATGGACTAAAAGGTAACCTCAAAACTTATGATAGCACAATTCTTGATCCTTATCTTAGAAGTAATTCAAATTTTGCCTTCAAAGCCTCATCCTCTAAACGAGAAGAGGTAAGTGATTCGGAAAGGGATGATGATAATATTTCAAATGATATAATTGAAAAGTCTTGTAAGTCTATGAAGAAGGACAAGAAAAAGAAGAAACACCATAGGCGCGTATCACGGGATTCGGACAGCTCAGGCGATGAAACCGCCGCATTGTGTCTCATGGCAAACGAAGAAGAAGAGGTAAGTACATCTAACTCTCACTCGTTTGAAGAATTACAAAATGCCTATGATGAATTGTATGTTGAATTTATTAATGCTTCCAAAATGATAAAAGATTTGAAGAAAACACTTTCTTTGCAGAAAACAGATTTTCAGAAAACACTTTCTTTACAAGAAAAAGATTTTGAAAAATCCTCTTCTTTGAAAGAAATAGATTTTGAAAAATTGACTAATGAAAATGGTGTTCTTAAAAATAAAATTGAAGTTTTAGAAAAAGAAAATAAATTTTTGGAAAATGACATTGTTGATTTTAAAAATAAGATCAAGGAATTGAATGAAGCCTCTTCAATTGATAAATGCTCAAATTGTTCTTCTTGTAGTTCTTTAAAAATAGAGAACATAGAACTTAGGAACGCACTAGAAAAACGTAGTGTTGATAGTCCTAAAATTGAAGTTATTAAAAAGGATAATAAAAATGAGGTTAAACCACCTAGAAATAATTCTAGGAACTTTACTAATGAGTCTAAGATTAATTATTTTAGACCACCTAGAAACAACTCTAGGACCTTTGTTAATGAGTCTAGAATAAATAATTTGAGACCACCTAGACACAATTCTAGGAATTTTATCAATAAGTCTAGAATGAATAATTTTAGACCGCCTAGAAATGACTTTAGGAATTTCAACGCTTCTAGGAATAACGACGTTAGACCACCTAGAACGCATTTGGCTCAACCTAGACATATGCACAATCCTAATGTTATATGTCATTATTGTAACCGGGCAGGACACATTGCACCCGTATGTTTTGCTAAACATAGAGATTTATGTGTTGATTATGATTATTATCCTAACCCCCAAGGACCCAAAAGAAGTTGGGTACCAAAGACCTATTTTTAGGTACTTTTGCAGGTGTGCTTGAAGACTACAAAATTGTAGTAGATGCACCAAGCACGTAACCTTAATGCATTAAGGGGGAACGTCGGTTAGTTATCATATTTTGATTAAAAACGTAATAGTTGATATGTGCTAATAATCAATATTATTTTTGTTTGATGCATGTCTTAGTAAGTTCTTTTTGAATAACAATTAGTATCAATTAGTTTTTAAAATAAATGATTGATTCATGTTTTGATGAATATTCTTAGTTTAAAATAATAATTGGCATAGTTGAGAAAAATGACCGTTATTATTAGTATGCCATTTACTAACATTTGATATGATCTTGTTTATAACGATTGGTATCATCAATGGTTTAAATAATTTTTGGTATAGTCTTTTTGCTAATGCCAAAAGGGGGAAGAATATAGGCGATATGCATGCCTTAATTGAGGGGGAATATTCAATTAAGGGGGAATTATATTGAATTGATTTTATTGAATTGGTTGCATCAATTGTATGTTGAGATATAGCATGAATTTAGGGGGAATTCAATATGCATATCTTCCGTTGTTTGTCATTATCAAAAAGGGGGAAATTGTAGAAAATCACTCTATCTATGATATGTGCGCTTTGGTTGTATGAGCATGATTTTCAGGTATAGGTTTTGATGAATGACATACAATGAAGTCAAGCGTCAAACAACGATATAATATGACAAACAATCAAATGGCGAGAAGCATACTGATGACGAAATTGCATGAACAAGCCAAAGTCGAGCCAAAGAGTTCAAGACCGAAGACCCAAGACGTAGGTAGTTTGGTAGAACCAATGTAAGAATAACGCTTAAGTTATCTCGTCTTTTGGCTCAACATTAGGCCATCATAAACATGCATAAAACATTTTATTAAATCTTATTTATCATAAACATGCATCTTTGTGTTAAACCAAAATGATTTGTATTTTAGTCAAAATGGTTTTTAAACATGTCTTTTAAATCTGGACCTAAACAATCGATTATATGCTCCTTACAATCGATTGTGTTTTTCAAAATAGCAAACAATCGATTGTATTAAGACAGTGTGATCTGAAGTTTTTCAAAATAGCAAACAATCGATTATATACTTCTAACAATCAATTGTATTGAGACAGTACTTAAACTGAATTTTTCAATCAGCTAAATAATCGATTATATGTTTTTAACAATCGATTATAATCAGAATAATCGATTATGGTTTTTATACAATCGATTATATTCAAACCGTTCCCACAGAATCCTAAATTGATTTTTGAACATTGAAGAACAATCGATTATACATGTTTTACAATCGATTGTTTCCCTTAAAATCAGGAGTCTGTCTTTTAAACGGTCCTCAAACAATCGATTGTGTAGGTCAGACAATCGATTGTATGAGCAAAAATTCAGGGATTTTATTTGTCAATTAAGCAACGGTCAGCACCATTTTTCACCTATAAAATGAGGTCTTTTGAGCTGTTTTTAAACACACAACTCCTCCATGCATTGATATACCTATTGATCATTTTCAAGCATCATTTTAGAGCTTTTGTTAAGCCATTTGATAGACAACTTTGTGTTGTTCATAGAGCTAAAATTGTATCTCTTTATCTACTCTTTTGAGAGAGTGCTTGTGTAAAAGAGAGTTGTTTGAGAAGAACATATCTTCTCATTTGTCGGGTTTGCTAAGTACCCAAATTCTTAGTGGTTGAAGTCTTGGGGTGAGGTATCCTCAAGCAAGTGAAGTCTTAAGGTGCGGTATCCTTGAGCAACTGTAACGGTTTGTTAAGCACCCGTAAGCTTGACGAAGATAGTGGAATCTCGAGAGAGTCTCTCGGGGACTGGACTAGCCACGGGTTGTGGTGAACCAGGATAAAATACGGTGTGTTCTTTCTTGATTATTTCAATTACCGTATTTACTTATTCCTGCAATTTTAAATTCCGCAATATTTCAATATTCTCGTGCCTCACTATTCACCCCTCCCCCTCTAGTGAACGTCATAAATACTAACATCTTTCATGTAGGTGCACCATATTTCTTCTTTGGCCATCAATTACTAAATGTAAGAATTCAGTTGATGGAGACAGCTAGTATAATTTTAATTAAGAAAAGTCATTAGCTATATGAAGTAATAGTATTTTTAAAATAACAATATTAAGTTGTTTAATGAAATCACTAAGGTAAAAAAGTAAAAATACAATACATGCAGTGTTTTATGATTTTGAAAATGCATACCTACATCGATTGTGATAAGACGGTATTATCTGTCAATTTTTTTCATACTTTTCACCAATCTTCATAAATGATTCCACTGCATCCTTCCTATTGGTGTAATTCCATTTTTGAATCTATATTGTCATAAAGTCAAGCAAATTCACAACTGGGAGGTCTCTTGCGTGCTTGTTTGCTGCATTTACTGATTCTATAATATTTGATGTCATGGTCATGGTTCTATTTGCCTTGGAATGCGCCCGAGACCATTTATCATATCCAACATCCATCAGGTATGTTTTCATTCTGCTATCGATAGCTTCTAACTCTGCCATATGCATATCGAATTCTTCAATAGTGTATGCTCTTGCTAACGCAAAATATATTTCTTTGATTAGTTTTTCGCTCTTCCTGAAATTTGTCTTTATGTTGTTCCACAGATGGAACATACATGCACAATGAGGGACTTCTGGATAGACAATTGAAGTTGCTTTCCATATAGTATCATGCCTGTCTGATACAATGCACATTCCCTCTCTTTGTCCATAGGTTTCTCTGAACTGCACGAAGAACCATTCCTACGATGCATCCGAATCAACAATTACATATGTAGAATTTGTCCTATAAACCCAAAGAACAAAATATCAATTACAACACACTATATTATTTTAGCATCGCATATAGTAGTATAGTTATAGGTAGGTTCAGATGAGTAGCAAAAAAACTATATACTATGTTGGTATACTTATATACCATACTGGTATCATATAATATTTGATGTAGGTGTGTAGCAAAAGAACTATATACTCTGTTGGTATACTTGTATATCAGATCTTCTACTGATGTCTTTTATCCCAGGTTGGGACATATTTATTTGAACCCGAGGTGCTGTGGGGAAATTTTGCGCAGACTGCACTAACGAGAAAGGTTAATTCTGTTGCAACTACAGTGGAAGAGGCGTTTGCGACACCTAATGTTAGCAATGATCGCTCGATGGGGAATCTTGACTTCCTTAACAATGACTACCCTGGAGATAGTGCTTTGTCTGCTGGTTCTGGTGGAATGCAGGTCCCCTATTTACTAAATGTTGAAGACACAAACGCTTATAGCAATGTGGGCAGTGATTATGGTTTTAGAACTGGAATAAAACCAAGGACTCGGCTCAAGAAGAATCAACCTGATGACAAGCAGTTTGGATCTGGAATGCAAGGAACTTCTCATAGAAGAATAAGTTTCCAAATGAAACTTTAAGCTGTAAGTGTTCATTATCGTGTGCCTATTGATTCTGATAAGGGTGGAGAAAATTACACTGACCTGATTTCTTTATAGCCAAGGATATGTAGGCAAGCTTGAAACAAGGTTTGGTCGGACACTTTTCAAAACGCTTCTCATGGAGTTTCAAAACGGGCAAAAATCCCTCGTAATAGCTCATTTTATCTTTGTCCGAAAACCCTTCGTGCCTCCGAGCAAAGAGGGGCAACTGTGAGCACGTGATTTTTGCCCTATATGAAATAATCCTACAAAATCTATAAATAGATTTTTTGTTAATTATTTTCCTTTTTATTGGAATTCTGATTTTTATTAATTGTTTGCATTCTTCTTGCTTGTTTAATTTAAAATCATAAAAAATACCAAAAGTATCATGCATTGCATTTAAAATTTGTTTTTACAATTTTAGAGTTAATTCGTAATTACTTATTTTATAAAATTTTTAAATCACAAAAAATAGCTCATTTTCACATTCTTTGTCTTTAATTTTAGTTTATTAATTTTTCACTTTAATTATATATTTAACTAGTGTTTATAGTATTTATAATTAGTTAATTATTTCAATTACACTTTTTTAGATAATTTATATATTTTTATTATTATTCAATTTTTAATTTTTAAAAGGAAAGGAAGTTAGATAATGAAAGAATTGAAAAAATGAATTGGTCCACCTTTATATTAATTCCCCACACTCCAATCTTGCCCCCATATAATTAAGAGATTTTTACCTATCTATACCATATAGCAAATCTTATTACCAAAAATGTGTAAGGTTTGGTATTTACCCACCTAGACCATATTTTGTTTACAAAAATTGTACCAAACCAAAAATAGTTAAATTTTATCCTAAAAAAGCGCCAATTTTGTAGCAATCAGAATTAATGTGATTCTGTCACCATTAATTTCGAGTTTGAAAATGGAATAAAATCATACATCAACGTGATTCTCTCATTCTGTTTCAGAAATATATCTCTCATTTGTAACTCAGCAACAATTCAGAAAACACGAGAATCTCCAGCAATCAAATTGTAGAACTTCAAAATTTTTGAATACAATTCTTCGTCTACATCAGTACGAAAGTTGTCGAATTGTTGAATACAGTTCTTTGTCTACATCAGTACACAAATTCTCGAATCTAAATCTGTTCTTCGCCTACATCAGTACAAAAATTGTCCAATTGTTGAATACAGTTCTTCGTCGATATCAGTACAAAAATTCTCTAATTGTTGAATACAGCTCTTCGTCGAAATCAGTACAAAAATTCTCGTATTGTTGAATACAGCTCTTCGTCGACATCAGTACAAAAATTCACGAATCTAAATCTGTTCTTCGTCTGTTTTTCTATCAACTACACAAAATTATATAAAAAATCCCAATAATGCTGAAATCGAATAGTTATTGGGATAACTATGGCAGATTCCGAGATTTTGAAGTTGATACCATTTTGGTAGATGATAATGCAAGCTACGAAATTCTCCTTTCTACAATTGCAGAACAATTATCGATTGATACATCGGATAAAATTGTAGAAATAAAATACATTGTGAATGATAATTTTCCTCCATCTGAGATTAGGAATGATATGGGGTTTCGTGTATATATGCAAACGAAAAAGGAACACAAAAACTTAGGTTCGAATCCCTTATGTATTAGCGTAAGAGATTTCAATATGGAATTAGCAATCACCAATGAAAGCATCAGTACAGGTATGTTTGATTCGATAATGCTAAGAGTTTTTGTGTTACCTAGTAATCTACAATTTAACGACATGTATCTACAATTAAACTACAATGATGATATAGTACTGGAAATGACACAGCGATGTTGCTTTCAAATTTACCTACATAGTTACTACATTTGTTGAATTTATTGTCTGCAAGTTCTTCAGGATCCCTAAGGTTACTAGAAATTCCATCCTCACCAGCTATAGAGGAATATCAAAGTGAAATAATAATTGAATCCACGCAAACATGTATTGAAGAAGGACAAGTGTACTAGGACAAGAAAATAATAGTTACTGCAATGAAGAATTATTCAGTTATTCACAAGATCCAGTTCAGAGTGAAAAGATCAAGTAATAGAAGGTATGTAGTTATTTATGGATCATAGATTTGCAAAATTACTGTATTATTGAAGATATGTTTGTTTATGCAATTGTAGTTACATTGTAGTTAATTCGTAGTTAATTGTAGTGTTTAATAAATATGTCTGAATATTGTATTTTTTTGTAGCTACTGGCTTGTATGTGTAGCTGAAAACTGCAAATGGCATTTCAAGGCAACGTCAATTAATGCTTCTTCATTGTTCAAGATAAGAAGTTTTAGCCGACAACACAAATGCTGCCCAATGGACGAAACATTCATACATCGCAAATGTACTGCAACAGTAGTTGGTAGCATGGTCATTCCAAAGTATTGTGATCATAAGACTGTTTACACGCCAAAGGACATACAAACTGACATGTTATCCGAACATGAAGTGAACCTAAGCTACATGCAAGCATGGAGAGCAAAGGAAAAAGCATTACAGTTTTTGAGAGGGAATCCGCGTGACTCATACAACATATTACCAAAATATTTTTATATTCTTGAGAAGAATTATCCCGGTTCTGTTGTTAAATTGAAGAAGGCAGCAGATGATTGCTTCTTATACGCATTTGTTGCTCTTTGTACATCAATAAATGGTTGGCAACATTGTAGGCCGGTAGTAATGGTTGATGGGACATTCTTAAAATCATCATATAGGGGTATTATGCTGACTGCAAGCACCATGGATGCAACAAGTACATAATGCAATAATTTTGTAGTTATTTTGTAGACAGTCTAAACAATGTAGGTAAATTGTATTTATAGTGTAGTTAGTTAGTATTTAGATAAATGAATGTAGTTAAATTGCCTAATTTCTCAATATATATTTGTATTTAATAGTTAATCTTATTTTATGTCTAAAAATTGTAGGTTTTATTTTGCCCTTGGCATATGCTGTTGTTGATTGAAAACGACGCTTCTTGGAAGTGGTCCTTTGAACAATTCAAAGACGCATATGGTGAAAGACCTTCAATGTGTGTTGTCTCAGATAAGCATGAGAGTATATCGAAGGCAACATCAGTTGTCTATCCGGGCATGGCACACTACTTTTGCATGTGGCATATATGGACAAATATAAGGTCAAAATTCAAGAAGGCACATCTACAGTTACACGAATTATACTTTGCTACAGCATGGTCATACACTCTGGATGAATTCAATGAAAGGATGATGAAGATTGAAGAGGTAGACCCGCGTGTGTCGTCTTACCTACATGATATTGGCTATCATAGATGGTCAAGAGTACATGCAACGGTGAATAGAACTTTTACTATGACGTCAAACATTGCTGAGTCGTTGAATGATGTAACAAAAGAGGCAATAGAGCTGCCAATATTTGATGTCTTTGAGTATATGAGAACTATTCTACAACGTTGGACAAAAGAAAAATTATTGAAGGCAAAGGGTACTTTCACATTCCTTGGTCCTAAATTCAACAAAGAATTGGAAGATAACAATATATTATCCCAGAAACTAAAGGTAATATATTCTTGTTTGGTGCAGGAGAAAAAACAAAAATAGTAGTAGCTTCAGTATTTCCAGTTTGTATTTACAATGTAGTCACGTTGTGGGTAAATGTAGTTATCGTTTATATGAAGTTTATTTGTAGATGACTTGTAGTTAACCGATTGTTGCTAATCTAGTTAACTGATTGATGTATTATTATTTCTCTTTGGTCTTGAAATGTAGGTGAGGGCTTCAACAGATCATATACATACTGTGCTAGATGGTGTGAAGCGGTATATTGTATGTCTAGAAAACAAGAAATGTACCTGTCAACAATTCCAACTTAATGAACTTCCATGTGCTCATGCTTTGGCAGCATTAAGGCATAGGAATGAAAGGCCTGACAACTATTGCACTCCGTATTACACAAGGAAGAGCCTTCTTCTTACCTATGAAATGCCAGTAAATCCTCTTCCTGATGAAGCCAAATGGGATGTTCCATAACATATTTTGGATGAGGTAGTAAAGCCACCAGCGGGAGATAAAAGGCAGCCAGGTAGACCTCACAAGGAAAGATATAAACCATTTGATGAAATAAACTCAAAGAAGTACAAGGTGTCGTGTGGAAATTGTGGAGGTGAAGGGCATAACAAAAGAACTTGCAAGAATGCGCCGAAAAAGAAATGAATATCATGTAGCTAGAATAGTTATTCAAAATAAATGTTAGTGAGCTCAAATTATCGAAATTTATAGTGTAACTGTTCTATGTTTTGACGATGATTAAGAAGTATAACCATATATTTGATGTCTGCACTATGTACATTTTTTATGTATTCCGTCAAGCATCAATTCCTTTCAATTTTTATTGAATAGTTAAACTTTTGTAATAGCTATATGGGAAACGTGTGATATTAATAAAGAAAAAAATAAATGTAAATTGTTGCCAGATTGTACTTAAAATGTAGTTTAATTGTGGTCTAAATGTAGTACTGGGAATCACCTAATGGGAATTTGTAGTTATAATGTAGTTCAATGTAGTTTAATTGTAGATAAATTTATTTTTTCTGAAAATAATTATTGATAAGGGATGGCTAAATTATTTATCTGAGACCTATATACATTTCATCTTTATGCTGTGTAAGAACTGACAGTTATATAAACATATTAAATGGCAACTGAAGGTATTATATAAAAATAACTCCAACATTAAAGTGAAATTATAAGACAAAGCTGTTACTGCAAAAATGCTATCAGATAACTTGAAACTCGAGTATAATGTAATCAAGAAAAATTGTTGATTACAAACCAAATTACTTAATTCATACATTGTTTTCCAATTCAACTATCAAATAGGAACAAAATAGTCTACTTCTTCTTTCATTGAACTTTAGTCATCTCATTCTTTGCTGGTGCACCCTTCCTCCTTACAAGTCTGCCAGTAACCTCACTCTCACTGATTGAACCATTTTTTAGCTTCTTCGTGGCGTAGTCCCACAGTAGAGCTCCATAGCATCTACGGTGTTGGTCAATATCAGTAAGATCTTCCTTTGGGATAGACAAATCACCATTGCTAATATACTCCGCAAAGGCAGCCACAAATACACCACAATCCCTGCAGAAGATGAGAATTTTTCATTATATAACAAACGATAAAAAAATAATAATTAAACATATATAATGAGAGATTAGTTTTTTACACTGAGCCTCCTTTTGTTGTGGAATCTCAGCAACCATCCATTGTATGCCGAGAGGGTCTGTAACTGGTTTCTCTATGTATGACTTTGTAGTCTTGAAGTCAATGTCTTTGCGTTTACCATAGAAACCAGTGCATGACAAATAAAGAGGAATAATGACTGAAAATTTCTCAACCAATGTCTGAATTGTTTGATTACGCTTTGCTCTCACCAATGAATCATAAACATAAAGTTGCCGATCCTTTATGTCAAAAACTAGCAACAACCAATGAAAGTTCTCCACAAGGTTAACAAGCATGAGCATATAGTCAACAAGATCCCATGCTACATTAGCAAGAATTCTGTAGCCCATAATATATTCTCCAATATCATCCTCGACTTTAACAACAGAATTCCTTTGATCCAGTGGAGAACTAGTGAACTTCTCATAGATTCTTTCAATCTTTGTCTTGAACAAGCAATCAGTTTTTGTAAACCTAGTTTGGATGTTGGGGCCATATTTTCCCTTTTTTCTCAGATAGTACATAATAACATCAATGTGCTGTCAAAGTAAAAGTGCAATATACAATAAGTTGTAGTGTAGCCAATCACATCTACAAAATAACTACATATTAACTACAATTAGAAATTATGAAAAAATCTAACAGCTTGCTTCACTTTAACAACACCATAACTACAGATATATAACAGTTATTCCAAATGCATCACAAAATGTAATTTGATTGCATTAAGCATGAAAGATATAGAAAACAAGTACTATATCTACAAATGACCAATCATAATTACATAAGAACTACATATTAACTACATTTTTCACGCTGACTGCATAAGGTTCAAAAAAGCAAAATTTTACAGTTGAAGAATAAATATAGTAACATATCAATGATGTGTACAATATAACTACATTTAAACATTATAGTTAAAGATAAAACTACAATTAGAAACTATATACTTACTGTACTATTGATTACTTGTCCGGGGTGAGCAAGGGCATAGAACCAGTCCTTCTTATCAATCTTCTCACAACCCAAATCCAACCAAGGATTGATTTGGTTATACTTCTTTGAAAAGAAATCTTTCCTCATGTAATAATAAGAGAATGAATCAAATACAAAAAAATTTCAAAAAGATTTACAACTTTAAAGTCTAAAAAGGGTGAACAAACAGTGTAAATTTAAGCATCATACCTCCTAGATACTTTGTCAGTGCGATGGTATAACCAGGTTGTGAACCTATCTATCAATTCAGGATCCACATCTTCACCTATGACACTTGTGAAGGGTTGCTTTAGGTAAAAATATTTTGGCCCAACAGAGGTGCTGCCTTCAGTACTATACAATGGTGCTGACGGAAAAGCAACACTCGTATAGCCACACTTGCAAGGCTAATGAGCATCCACGTATAAGATAAGAATTTACATTGGGATTAAGACGATGTCGGACAGATTCAATAACCTGTTTGAAGGATTTTTTACCCCATGAGTACGACTCAAAATTACCAGACTCGATAAGAAAGAACATAAACTTTCCTATGAATGTAACACTGTCCTTCTCTGAAGGACAAACAAAGAATTCCAACATATAAAGGACGCACAACTGCACCGCATCCACATCGTTTGTCCATGCTGTGTTAGTGACTACATTTTTCAGAAGCCATTTCTCAACCCTTTCTTTGTTAGGGAAATATTATTCATTAAAGGGCTAACATAGTTCGAATTGTAACCATAGTCTGAGAAACTATTGATACAATAAAACCAATTGTTAAACCAAATTCTCTTAATGAAAAAATCAATTTTCACCCTTTAAAAGAACAGAAAAGTATGCGTCAGTAGACTTTGATAACTCATACTTCATTAGAAGATGAATGGACTGGTTTTGCATAAATTTGAGGAAGATCTAATAAGTAACCAAAACATGTTTTCTTGAAAATACGTAGTTGATTTGGGGATAGTAAAGCCTTTATCTGGCTAGGTATTGTAGGATCACACAAGTTGTGGAATCGAAGCACACCATAATCAATATTTTGTTGAGAAAAGTAAGGCCCATTCTGCAAAAAAAAAGTATATTAACTGTGGTTAGAATGGCGTTATAGATTTCAGCATTACAGGATAGAATGTAACATATCATACCTACAATTTTAATCAACAGATTACAATTAAACTACAATCTAATTACATTTATAAACTGTATAAGAGGCATTGCTCCAATTAAACTACAAAATTGAGCCAACTAATCTACAAAATTAGGACTAGACCATATTTTACAAAAATACACTTGAACAGACAAGTAAGAACAATATAACAGTTAAATGTAACAGTTACGTAATGTAACCTTGAAAAAATGTAGTATACTTGTATTGAGAATGAAGTTAAATGTAGCAGCTATGCAAGTTGCAATACAAAAATCATAGATACAATTTTCTTAGCAGACTACAAATCAACTACACTCTAACGACATTTATAGACTGTCTATTAATCACAGTGCCAAATAAACCTACAAAATTGCGACAAATAATCTACAAAATTAAGACCATATCACATTTTGCCAAAAAACACTTCAACACCAAAAAACACTTGCAGAATATTTTTTGGCAAACAAAATTAAACTACAAAACAGTGAGGACAAATAAATATTGTTTACCTTTAATGAAATTTTTTGAGGAACCAATTTTGGTAATTGTTTTGAGGGTTTCTTCTTTTTTTGTTTTGACGGTGAACCTTTGGTTTTTTCCTAGTTGAAAGTTGGGTGAATCTTCTACAAAATCATCATCTACCATCAACTCTTTCCCCTTGCGCTCAGTTGTTTGTCGACTGCTTTTTCTACTCCGCTAGCATCAACATAGTGCAAATTCTTGCTTCGCATTTCAGCACGGATTTATCTTGGAGATGAAAGACCTGTATTTTTTTAACTTGCATGTGTAGATTATGGGTTTTTGGGTGGTGATTTATGTGTTAAAACACCCAAATCAAAAGACGGAATATCTGCTAATACAACTTTTGATGGTTTTCTTTTTGTGGAGTATTTGGATTTTTCATAATTTATGAATTGAATACAAAGTTGGAATGTGGGTTGAAAATGGTGGGAGATTCAACAGAAATTGGTGGAATGCGAAGGTTAGGGCTGTGCGACAATGGTGGAAAAATTGCGGAAAACAACTGAAGAAAAATGGTGGGGAGGGGGGTAATTAAAATGGAAGGTAAATCGTGGGTATTCAGAGAGAGAGAAGCGTGTACTATACAAAATCGTGAAGATACAATTCCAAAAATAAAACCTACAATAAATGAGGCTATAATTAAAGACTTAATTTTAATTATGGTAGATAAATTGAAATTTGATATGCTTAGATGTAATAAACACAAACCTTAAACATGGGAGATAATAAGGTTTGCTATATAGTATAGATACGTAAAAATCCCTATAATTAATTCATCCCCAGCCCAAATTTTCATGCCCAAGCCAAATAAAACCGGGCTGACCCATCAAATGACCCGCACATTTCCTTTAATATAAAATCCCCCTTATAATTTTTCCCCCAAACTCCCTAACCCTAGAGACAAAATCAGAGGCGGCTACTGTTCATCTTCCTCTCTACTGAGCTCGATCTCAACTCGCCTGGGTTCGAGCTCACTCACACAAAACGATTTCCTCCCCACGTCACCCCTATTTCCCAACGGATTTGTCAGAGAGAAGTACGAATATTCCCTCTAAATCTCTGATTTTTATACAAAATGGACAATTGTTGGATGAATGGGAGCCGTGGAAAGATGTGAATCAATCCGCGCCCTCCATTTGTCCCAAAATTGTTCGAAAACGAGAAGGATTTTCGGATTTTGGGCGGATTTGGGAAACGTTTTCGAAGGCTATATATATGAGGTAAGCTCTATGTGCTAGAGGCAGGAAAAAATAATCGAGGGGAGACAGAGAGCAAAAAAAAACAGAGATATTTTAGAGAAAATAGATAGAAAATCATAGAGGAAAATCAGAGAAAAATCGAATAAAGTCTTCAACAACTTAAGCGAAAATCCGAGTTTTTTTAGTCGTGAGTGTTCTTCGAGCCCTTTCTTCTTCGGTCGTTTTCTTTTCGTCTCAAGAAAATACACGGAAGAAAAATATGTTCTGAGTTCATCTTTCGTTCGAGCCTATTTATTTTTGAGAAACATAAAAAAAAAATCAAAAGAAAAGGGGCTACTTCAACAGATATCCTTTAGCCTTGTTTCTTCTTTGATTTCTGGTTTTAAAAGGGAGTGTTGGATTGAACTCCAAGCTGAAGTTGTGGCTGGGATTCTTAACTTTGGCACTGTGGATTTCTGTGCGAACTTTTGGTTGTGATTTGGATTTGGCTGGCTGGTTTGCTGAGTTATCTTTGCTGTCGCTGAATTTCTCCTCCTATTTCAGCCATTTTGTTGTTGTTTGGTGGTTAGGTAAGTCACGAAACCATTGTACCTCACTCTTATTGAGTAATGAAATTGTTGTTTTTTTTTAGTTTATCTTTGAAAGAATGGTCTCGAATCCCACATGTTGGTACTAATCTGTGTGTGTTTCATTCAATTTAAAAGTGTTTGACAAGCAGTATGCAAAAAATAGTTATTGTGTTAGATTCATTCCACTTGTTCTTTAATTCAGATTCCTTAATCATTTTTATACATCTGTTTTGTTCATGAAGTCCATATGTTTGTGTGATTTGATTGGTTCGTTTTAAGGTTTGTTTACTTCGTGATTTGAGAATATTTTTGTAGTAATTGATGGATTGTTGCCAAAGGTTTTAAGCTGATTATTAGTTGGGTTGGTAGTGAACTTGGTTGTGGAATGGCAATCTCTTATTCTTTATGAAATTGGTACGACTTGTTGAACTCTTCTGCTAATGGAGCAAGATTGAACGGATTTGCTCTTATTATGTGGTATATTATTCCAACAATGGACTGAAGTGGATTGTGAAACATGTATTTGTTGCGATAATTTCTGTCGCTGATTTTCTGCACTTGATTTTAGCGAGTATAAACTCCCTTCTAGATATGTTAGAATACACATTTCTGCTCACTTTGTTGTGGTTCTGCTGATGCTTACTATTAGTGCTGTAATAATTGATATCCCTAAATAAGCAAGTAGGAGTAGTAATTTAAATATTTAAATCAGAAATCGGGCCAGAAGCAGGTCTTTGGTGAAATTTTGGTAACAGTAATCGTTTTGCTGCTTTTAGAACAGTCAGAATATCTGTCCAAATTCACTCCTATGTTGAATTTAGGATCACCCTTTTCCATGTTGGTTTCATTCTTTAGCATGTGTGTCCAAATTATTTGTGCATCACTAATGGAATGAGGAGCATCGTTGTGTATTGTGAATTTGATGTAAAATCTGTTTTAAATCAGTTCTGTACAAGCATAGATACTATCATGCATCATAAATGTCATGATGTTATTTAATTACTAAAACTCTTTATTGAAGTGTGACTAGTTTATATCTTATATGTGCAATTAAATAGAAATGCTAATATTCAGATGGTTAGTTATTGGTATTGATGGTTATACTATGCCAATTTTTGTTTTTTTATATGAATTAGGACTAGTTGTCTTAGCGTAGGAAGAGACCTAATGTGAAATTGGAGTAAATGAACTCCGATATTACATTGTCTGGCCAACGCCTTCTATCGGGACTTGTCCCATGAGAAACGAGCAATTTAAGAAACTGGTTATGATTACCGTTGGTCTACTTTCCATGAAGTATAATTACGGATGAATCCCACAAATTTTCGCACCACAGTCAAATATCAAAGTAGTTTAGGAGTACAATCTTAAACCCTCTTAGTTTGCTTTAGCCCCAATTTAGATTAATATTGCGATTATGTATACGTTCGCATAATGTAATTGCAAATTAATTTATCAAAAATTCAAGGGATGCGTCCGCAACTTCAACCGATTTTTCTTAATAAAAATAAACAAAACGTTATAAATTATGGATACGTTCGTGTGATACAATTTTTGACGCGCCAAAAGGAAAAAGTATATGTACGCATAACTCAATTCTTTATAATTATGAATAATTCAAGTATTTTAAAAGCGTTAAAAAGATAATTACATGTAGGTTCTAAAAATGAGTAGTTAAATAATTTAAACAAAAAATAAATTGCTAAGCGATCGTGCTAGAACCACGGAATTCGAGAGTGCCTAACACCTTCCCCCGAGTTAAAAGAATTCATTACTCAGAATTTCTGGTTCGCAGACTTTTTTCAAAATAAAAACCTTCTCGACTCTGGAATTATTTAAATAACCCCATATCGAATAATGTCACTTAAAGTAGAAAAACTCCCTTATATCCCTCACGGTGGTGTAAAAAAGAAGGTGTGACACTGTTAACTGTGTCTGAGGTAAGTCTCCCCAATCCCTCACACACAAAGGAAAAGAAAAAAAGCAAAAAGGTGACAACATTGAAATATATCATAATTGGCCTGTGTAGAGTTATAAATTCTCCATTGAAGACAGTTCTACTGCCGGAGCTACTATCTCAAGTGATGAGACACAAGATACTATGCGCAAAGAATTTAAATGATATGGTCGAGTCGCTGAAGACTTGAGTGCAAATGCGAAAGATATATACTATACTGTTATCATATAATATTTGATGCAGATGTGTAGCAAAATAACTATATACTCTGTTGGTATACTTGTATACCATACTGATATCATGTAATATTTGAAAATATCTTTTATTTCTTTAACTGAATGTAATTGGATTGTATTCTTACCTTCTGCGTCTTGCGTGGAAGCCGTGAGTATGGTCCCTCTATATGTTGACATTAAAAAATTTCCATCAATTAAAATTGTTGGCCTACAATAGACCCATCCTCTAATTAATACATATATAACTATGAATGCATACAAGAAGGTCTCATCTTCTTCAGTGTATAGTTGTGTCACTGGTCCTGGGTTAGCGTAATCTATCATATAAAGATTTGTTGGAATTTTCTTGTTTGACTCACTTGGTGATCAATTCAAAAATTGCATTGCTTTTCTTTTGATCTCCATGTCTATTCAAAAAATTGCATTGCTTTTCTTTTGATCTCCATGCTTGCATGTAGCTCAAGTCCATACCATATGCTTTTTGGATGTCTCTTTGGATATCTGTTAGTGTGTATATGATTTTCGGGTCAACAAGTTTATCTTGTACCCCAGCTGCAACAAAAGCTGAGACAACTTGCTTTTCTGAACAAAATCTCTTATCAGTTAAATATTTGTGGATAGAATTGAATTCCGTCACTTTGAAAAGATTTGATGCTCGCAGGCTTGATGCTTTAAGTCTCCAAGTGCATCTTTCATCCACGCATTCAAGGATATACCTGTTTATAATACAAATACAGTTATGTATCATTAATTATTGATAAAAAACACACAAAAATGCATACAATTATATACTCACATGGTATACTTATATACTATAGCAGTATCACTGATAAAAAATAGACACGAACCAATACAATTCCATACTAGCATAGTATACTGATTTAGCATACTTATATACTACATATGTATCATATAGTTATTTACTTGAAAACATGTAGACGAACCTTCTTGGGCATGATTTATGAACTCGATATTGACAATTTTCTTTAACTGTATACTGTTTCATAACGAGAGCCAGCAGGTTCTTGTCTTCATAGTTTTGTCCTTTTTCAACATTTTGATGAAATTGATCAATTATGATGTTTGGATCATCAAGTTCTAAAATAGCGTCATCTCCTTCTTCCACATCAAACGCAGTAATCATGTCAATGCTTTCAAATTCTGCAATTTCTGATGAAATTGGAGCAACATCGAAACTGGATGTGCTTGCAGCTATTGTGGTTTTAGCAAACGACACACACAGGAGAAGTGTTGTCATCCCTGCACTTGATTTTTTCAATTTCATATAAACAGTAACACTCATATCGCTACAAATTGTTATTGGTGGATATCCTTGGGCAATAGCATGCGAAATAACTATTGTTTTACTGTCCTTTTGCAGTTGCTTTGCAATTTCTCTGAGAAGTTGTTCAAATTTGAAATAGGTCTTTATTAGAATTGCATCAACATGAAAATTTATGAAGTTGTTGTTATCATCCAATTCTCCACTATGTTGCAGCAGAATTGGAATATTTTCCATGATTCTATAGTAATAATCACTTTTATGTCCATAGTTGAATCTCAAAAATGCAAAATTCAACAGTATTCGAAATCAACATTGTTCGAAATTTCAACAAAACAATAGCGAAATCAAACCTCTAGATCTCTAGATCTCCAAACCTAGATTACAATTTTCAGCAAATATTCAGAAGTTTAGCTCCGAAATCAAAATCAAACGAACAACGAAATCAAAATCTGAAGAGAACAACAAAATTAAAATCTGAATCAACATCTTCAATCTGTTTTTTCACACTTATTGTTCTTCGATTGGTGGAAATCTCAATTTTGTGCGCTAATTTTCTGAAATTTTGAGGAGCTTCTGTGTTTTTGTACGTTCGTCGCTAATTTTCTGAAGCTTATGTGTTTTTATACGTATGGCATTAAAAACATGGGCAGTTATTTTGTTATTACCGTTTATTTATTAAATGGGTAGGAGTTGTAATTATCTAGTGGATGGAATTGTTTTAATGGGTAGGGGAGGGTAAATAGTTTCACTTTTATAGGTAGTCCTATCTTTTTCCATTTATATTATACTCCTGTTTTAAATTATGTGATCCTATTTTCTTTTTAGTTTGTTAAAAAAGAATGACATCTTTTCATAATAATTTAATGTTAAATTTTTTTATTTTAGTTTTAGTATAGTGCATAAATGTCATGACATATTATCACATGTATAAATAGAATTAACCTTATAGTAGGTATTTTTTCTTCTTCTTTTTTCCCTTTTTTTATTGTTAAATTACCCATCTCTACTTTTATTTTCCCATTAGACTTTACTCCTTCCAGTCCACAATAAGTGATAGTCTGAGATCTATCCAGACGAGCTCAGATTCTTATACATGCAACTGATGGATCATGAGATTGAGGAAGATCGTAGAGAGAGAAAGTAGAAAGAAGGAAGAGAAATATCATTACTGTGTTAACTAATACTGCGAATACACAGTACTTAACTAATATAACCACTTCCATTAGTTAGTGGAGGAGAAGTGTAAAATTACAAAATTACCCCTCACTTAGTACAAAACTATCCCTCACTCAATACTTCCCCTCAAGCTGGTGGGCGAAAGACATCAAACACACCAAGCTTGGATAAGAGAAGTTGATGTGGAGCGGAAAGCCTTTGTTCAATAGGTCTGCAATTTGTTGAGTGGAGGAAACATGATGAGGAAGAATAACCCCAGGCTTGATTTTTTTCTCTCACGAAGTGACAATCAAGCTCAAGGTGCTTGGTGCGCTCATGAAAAATATGATTGCTAGCAAGCTGCCTTGTTGTCGCAGAACAGGGATATAAGCTAGGATATAGTGAGTCCCAACTCCTGTAATAGACCGACAACCCAAGTAACTTCAGCTACTGCTACTACCATGCTCCTATATTCAGCTTCTATAGAGCTTTTACTTATAGTGTGTTGCTTCTTAGACTTCCATGAAATGAGAACCTTCCCCTAATTTGACAACATATCCTGTGATTGGCCTCTTCGTATTAGGGCAGGAGGCCCAATCTCTGTCACAATAGGCAGAAAAATTGGTGATCGAACCAGCAGGCGAAAACACACCTAAACCAGGAGAACCTTTGAGGTATTTAACCACTCTGAAGGCTCCTCAAGTGTGATTGATTAGGTCTCTACATGAACTGACTTAAACTCTGAACTGCAAATCTAACGTCTTGCTTAGTGATGGTGAGGTACAACAGCTTCCTAGTTAATGTTGTGACATCTTCAAGCTCTAAATCATCTACTTTTCCTACATGAGCATCATAATCAACAGTGATCAATTTTTGGTTGAGTTCCAAAGGTGTCTTAACAAGTTGACAAATAAGCTCCAAGACATAATTTCTTTGGTTAAGCAATGTCCCCCTTTAGACCTCAGAACTTAAATTCTAAGAAAGTATCTCAACTTTCCAAGGTCGTTAACCTTAAATCGATTGTGCAGGGTCATTTTGGAATCTTCTATCAATGTTGGATGACTACATGTAATCAGCAAATTATCCGTATAGATGAGGATGACCACTAAACCATCTCCTTATTTGTTGGTAATTAAAGAGTGATCAAATGCACTTTGATTGTATCCACTCTCTGTCAAAACTTCAATAAGCTTGATATTCCATTGTTTGGAGGATTGTTCGAGCCCATACAAAGACTTCAAAGATTTTAGTAGTCTACACACTTTGTTCTCCCCCTTTTTGGTAAACCCTTAGGGCAAACTCATATAAACTTCTTCTTATAAATCACCTTGTAAAAAGGCATTATTGACATCCATTTGATATAAAGGCCAATTTTTGGAAGTGGCTATACTAATAACAAGTCTCACCGTGACCATTTTGGTCACAGGTGAGAAAGTATCATGGTGATCAAGCCCTTTCTTTTTATTGTATCCTTTGTCAACTAAGTGAGCCTTGAATCTTTCTACTTCTCCATTTTCTTTGTATTTGACTTTGCAGACCCATTTAGATCTAATGTCTTGCTTTCCTATAGGTAAATCAACCAGTTCCCAAGTTTCATTATCTTCAAGTGCTTGTATCTCTTGATGCATGGCTTCAACCCATCTGTTATCCTGAACTGCATCCTTGAAAGAGCTAGGTTCAATGTAAGCTGAAAAAGCC
Source organism: Nicotiana benthamiana (assembly GCA_034376525.1). Classification (NCBI taxonomy): domain Eukaryota; kingdom Viridiplantae; phylum Streptophyta; class Magnoliopsida; order Solanales; family Solanaceae; genus Nicotiana; species Nicotiana benthamiana. The sequence goes on along the minus strand of CM067331.1, from coordinate 9,695,402 downwards.
TTCAAATAGAACTTGTATCTTGTCATTAGATTCTCATAGTATAACATCTCATAGTATAACCCTTTGGACAAAGGATAAAGCACTAACCAGTGTTACTCTTTGTTGTCACATAATCCTTTAACCAAATGGGAAGTTTGGATATTCTTCCTCATTTAATGATATCATGGGCTATCTCCTGAACTGGTGGTTGTTGAGTGGAAGTTTTTGGTGGTTGTGGTGACATTGTTTCTGGTGATTGTGGTGACATTGTTTTGTCATTTAAAATATCTTGTGGAATGTATACTGCTAGTGTTAATATTTCTTTTGAAATTTCATCGGGTGATATAGCAATTTGATTCTCATGAGCCTTTGGAAAAATTTCAGCATGTGGCACTTGTTGCCGAGTATCAACATCATCTAGTTGTCTTGTTGATTCACTTTGAATAGTAGGTTGATCTGATTGTACTACCAACTCTGACTGTTTGGGAAACAACTCAGCAGAATCCAGTACAACGTTCTTGAATGGAAAGACATCCTCCCTAAAGCTAACATCCCTGCTGACTAGAAAGACCTTTCGTTCTGGATCATAAAGTCTGTAGCCCTTCTGAGTTGTTGAGTATCCCACCAATACACTTCTGCTTGCTCTTGGACTGAAGTTATCTGCTTTTAGAAGGTTACTAGCATAACATAGACTACCAAACATCCTAAGGTGATTTATGTTAGATGGTTTATTGTATAGGAGTTCATGAGGTGACTTTCCTTTCAAAATACAACTAGGCCATTTGTTAAGCAAATACACATCTGTCTTTACACACTCTCCTCAAAGCTTGTTAAGAATTGAGCTTTGGAACTTCAAAGCTCTAGATACTTTCAAAATGTGTCTATGCTTCCTCTCTACTATCCCATTCTGTTGAGGTGTGTAGGGATAGTTACTCTGGTGAACAATTCCTAATGAAGAAAATAGTTCATTGCAACCAGAATTAAAGAATTCAGTGCCATTGTCAGATCTCAATATTTTAACGATCACACCAAATTGATTCTTAACCATTGAAAGGAATCTCTTCAATGCAACTATTACTTCACTCTTTGATTGCAACAAACATTCCCAAGTGAATTTACTATAATCATCTATCACTATAACAAAGTAGTGTTTTCTGTCATAAATAGGTATTCTATGAGGTCCCCATACATCTACATAAATAAGTTGAAAAATATTAACAACATTATTACTACTAGATGGAAATTTTAGCCTGCTTTGCTTAGCCAAGGGACATGTGTCACATCTATGTTGTACTCTAGTGTCCATTGAGTTTCTCAACTGGTGGATATGGTGCATTGCTTTTATTGAAGGGTTTTCTAGCATCATGTGCCATAGAGCTGAGTTATTTGAACTATTGATGACCATTACTTGCTGCAGATATTGATCTTCTCTGCAGAAGGTACAATCCACATGATTCCTTACCAATCCCCACCACCTTCCTATTGTAAAGACCCTGTAGCACATAGAAGTGAGGGAAGAGCATTGCAATGCAGCTCAATTCCTTGGTCAGCTTTGAAACAAACAATAAGTTGAACTTAAAGTTAGGAACATGTAAAACATCCTTCAAAACTCGATTGTCAAGTATATAGACACTTCCTGTATGGACTACTTTGCATTTATTCCCTGTTGGTACTTGTACACCACTATTATTCTATAAGTTATAATCCTTAATGTCATGCATGATCTCCTAATGAAAAGCAATATGGTGTGAAGCACTTGAGTCTAATATCTATTCACAATCAAAGGCATTTGATAAAAATGCAGTTATACCTGCCATAAGCGAGTGACAATCACATGTACCTTGTCTGTTCAGACGATTTACCAGTTGCTTGTACTGATCCTCTGTGAAGAAGTCCCCCTGTGTTGGCTGAGTACCTGATAAATTCCCTTCCTCAGCAGCAAAAACATTAGCATAGTACTTGATACCATGTATCTGCACTTTCTTCTTACTCTTGAAATTCGGGGGGGTACACTATGATCTTATAACAGTTTTCTTTTAAATAACCGTTGTAGCCGCAAAATTCACAAATCAACCCTAGTTTCTTTGCCTTGAATCCATGACTAAATATCTGATTTTTCCCAGCTAGCATGGTCAAAGCCTCGTTGTTAGATTCCCCTGTTCCAAGAGTTATTTGGCTCTCTTCTTATATGACCAAGGCATATGCCTCATTGACTGTCAAAATTGGTATTTGAGTAACACCTGGTTCCTCACATGGCTATAACTTTCATTTAGGCCAATATGTAAAAGTCTTATATTTTTGATTTCAATGAAAGGCCTTGTTTCCTCACAATCACACCCAGGCCCTACCACTAATAAGTCAATTTCATCCCAAAGATCCTTCATTTGGAGTAGTAAGCAGTGACTAGATCTGTACCTTGAGTTAACGATCCTATCATCTTCCACAGGTGATATGTTTGAGTTAAATTTGATTTGTCAAATTGTTTCTTAAACTCGCTCCAAATTTGCTGCATTTGATGCATAAATGATGCAAGGTTGCAATTCCACAGCCACTATTTTTCCTATCCACGATAACACCATAACATTGTATCTTTCCCATTGATTTGCTAATTCGCCTTTGAATGATCCTTTTACACAAGTTCAAGTTCCTTCTATGAACCCTAATTTATTTTTTACCAACAAATCCGTTCGAATAGCTCGACTCCACAACCCATAATTTTCTGAACCTGTGAGTTTTATGACTCAGTCAATGCCACACTAGGTGTGTCTGATTCTCTCAAGTACAAAGGATGATTATGATCAATTCGAGGAATTTCTGTTTCTCCCATGGCCACTCAACTTCAACTATGGTTTTCTATTGAAAAATGGAATTCTGGTCCTAAATCCCGATCGATCGCTCTGATACCATGATAGAATCTGAGATCTATTCACACGAGCTTAGATTCTTACACATGCAACTGATAATTCATGAGACTGGGAAGATCGTAGAGAGAAGGAAGAGAAATATCATTACTGTGTTAACTAATTATGGGAATACACGATACTTAACTAATATAACCACTTCCGTTAGTTAGTGGAGTAGCAGTATAAAATTACAAAATTACCCCTCAGGTACATTAAACTACCAATCACTCAATAATAAGTAATCATTTTACCTTTTTATTTTGGTCCAAAATAAGTGTCTATTTACATAATCAAGAAGGAATTAATTTTATTTTTTCAAAATTTACTCTAATTTACATATTCCAATGTCTCAAGGTAACAATTAATTAAGGTTAACAATTATTTTTATCTCGGAGTTCATATTTCCTTTATGGCTGTGCCAAAGGTAAAATGGTCATTTATTGTGAACCGGAGGGATTAGTATTTAACTAAACTCTAACCCTTAGTTTAGCATGCGAACTAAATTATCCTCGAATTATAATCCTTAGATTAATTTATCCCACCTAGGAGGTGTAATAAAATAATCCAAAGTTTGATGCGATAAGATAGGATATTCGATCCAGTATTAAGTGTAGAATTAAATGTATATCATATTTGGTTGATGGTACAAATTTATCTTGGGATAAATTTGGAACATCCACCAAATATGGTACAAATTTAATCCCTTACCTTATCCCTAATCATGTCATCTCCTTCCTTTTTGTTCGCAACAGTAGAATATGAACCGAACTTTCATGTATTGTAGTTTGTGGAATTATGTGTATATGTATTGTAACTAGGTAATGACAGAAAATAACTGAATTCACTTCACCCTAACTTAAGTTTCTATTACCTATATAAATGTTCATGTAATGAACTAGAATTGAAAGAAGAGAATTAAGGTTAAATCTTAGTAGTTTTATTTATTTGTGCTATTACAATCTACTCTCAATCAATTATTGCAAGGATTACAATGATTAGTAATAAACCTTGAACTAATCATCAATGGTGGAATCCTGTAGGAAGAAGAGAAAGTGAAATGAGAAGAGGATTAGAGAGAGAAGAGAAAGAAGAAGAATCGAAGAGAAGGAGATGAGAAGTACCAGATTTTATAATTGCCAGTGCTCTCCTTAGTTGTCTATATAACGGCCCAGCTGTAATTAACATCGCACTGATATGGCCCACTTTACCCAACTCATCTGGGCCTTTTATTTGATAACACTAAATTTAATCTGAATAGTCTAATCTAATATGAGTAATTCATCTCCTATTGCTACGACATCTCATTTCTAATACACTTCAAATTCCCAATTTAGCAATATGGTCTCCCATTTCAGCTGAGTCCAACATAGCAATACCCTCATGTTCAGAACGACCCTGTCCTCAAGGTTGGAGTTGACTGATAAATTCGGGAAATTGGCTCCTAACGTACCCCTAATCCTCCCACGTAGCTTTTTCTAGGCTCAGATTAGACCATTGTACCAAAACCTTCACAACAGCTGCATTATTGATCTTCACCATGCGTCTCCTAAAAATAGCCACAAGCTGCACCATCACACGACCATCACCATCGCAAAGGGGAGGCTGATGTTGATAATTGATGTCATGACCAACCCTCTTCTTCAGTTGTGAAACGTGAAATACGGGGTTGATCTAGGATCCCACTGGAAGTTCTAGCCGGTATGCCACTACTCCTATCTTTTCAAGAATCTTGTAAGGGCCATAATATTTAGCACTCAGCTTTAGATTCTTTCTAACTGCTACTGATGCTTGCTTGTAGGGTTGTAGTTTTAGGTATATCATATCACCTTCATTCAGTACTCTCTTAGTTCTGTTCTTGTCTGCATAAAATTTCATATAGGCTTGAGCCACTTGTAAATTCTCCTTAAGCTGTTGTAAAATGTGTTACCTTTTTAAGTGCTTAGAAGGCATTTTCAGCATCTGTAGTTCATTGAAAGGCATTCTTTTTCAGAATGTTAGTCAATGGCCTACTAATAATCCCATATGATTTGACAATCTTTCTATAATACCCAGTCAGGTCCATGAACACTCTCAAGGTTTTTACTAATTTATGGACTGGCCAACTTGCCATAGCTTCAATTTTGGAAGTGTCTGTGGACACCCCTTCCTCTGTGATAATGTGGCCCATGTATTCTACTTTAGGTTGACCAAAAGAACACTTAGATAGTTTGGAAAAAGCTTTTCTTTTCTTAGTATTTCTAACACTTCTCTAAGATGCTCCACATGGTCATCTATTGATCTATACACTAGTATGTCATCAAACAAATACCAACACAAACTTCCTCAAGTAGGCATTGAACACATGGTTCATTAGGGATTGAAAAGTAGCAGGTACATTGGTCAATCCAAAGAGCATGACGTTGAACTCATAGTGCCCTAAATGAGTTCTGAAGGCTGTCTTGTAAATGTCTGCCTTACCCATTCTGGTTTGGTGATATCCTGCACTAAGATCAATCTTGGAGTATATGCTAGATCCATTTAGCTCATCCATCAAATCATCCACTAAATGTCTGTGGAATTTATTCGTAATGGTCATATTGTTTAGGGCTCTATAATCAATCCAAAATCTCCAACTGTCATCCTTCTTTTTAACCAATAGTACTGGAGAAGAAAATGGAGAATGACTAGGTTGTATAATTCCATTATTGAGCATGTCATTTACTTTCTTTTCCATATCATTTTTCTTAAAAAAATATACATGTAAGGTCTTATACTCATTGGAATTGCTTTTGCCTTCAGGGAAATGCAATGGTCATGGTTCCTTTGAGAAGGAAGAGTTGTGGGCTCAGCAAACACATCTGGAAATTGCATCAACAAATTATCAATGTCTGCATGTACCTGCTCTCCACTCTTCATCTCTACAACTGTTACAGTAAAAATGTGAGCCCAAATTGCTTGTCCTTTCTTCAAAAATTGTTTGACTCCTTTGCTTGATATTCCTTGTAACTCTCCTTGACTGTATATACCTTTCAATTCTATTCTCTTCTCCTTGTGAGTCACTTGTACTTTGTATGCAATGAAGTCTAGTAACACATGATTATGAGCCTTTATCCAATCACCCCCAAGTATCATATCATTTCCCCCAGCCTGATGAGTCTAACTGGGTCTTCAAACTCTACCTCGTGAATCCTCCATTTGAACCTATGGCAGATGTGTAGGCTCATTAGGTGTTTACCATTAGCTACTATCACTCTCATAGGAGCAGCCTCACTGATTACACACCCCATCTTTTTAGCAATTTCTAAGTCTAAGAAACTATAAGTGCTTCCAGAATCCAAAAGGATTGTCATTTGATTCTTCTTGGATTCTCCCCGTAGCTTAATAGTGTTTGGCACCTCAGTTCCTGATAAAGCATTTAAACTAGTTGCCTCATCTGCTATTTCTTCCTCTAGGATCATCTCTATCATAGCTTCCTCTCCCACATGTTTTTCTTGTTTGACCATCGCCTATTTTCCTTCAGAAGCAGTCATTGCATTAATCTTCATTTTTTTGCATTGATGGCCTAGGAAGTACTTGTATCAACATTTGTAACAGAATCCATTGTTTCTTCTATGCTCCATTCCTCTGTTAGTGTTGTGATTCTGTATACCTGCTCCCCTGTTAACTATGCCTAGATTTTGTGTGCTGAATTGATTAGAGGTTGTGGTAGTGGTCCCTTTTCCCCAAGTGGTCTTCCCTGTTCTATTCCACGAGTCAATAACCTTCTCTTGATGTCTATCCTTTTCAACATCTTGACTGAGTGTGTACGGATTCAGCATCTTGACTGTGTGTTTGATGTCCTCTTTCAGTCCTTTCACAAAGAATTCTTGAAAGAATCTTCAGGAATAGTGGGGGGTCCTAATGAGAACCCAAGATTTCAAATCCTCAAACCTCTCGAAGTAGTCATTGACTGGCCCTTTTTGCTCAATATTTTTGAATTATCCAATAAGATTGAATTTACTATTATCTGCATCTAGAAATCTTTTACAAAGTTCTTCACAGAATTCTTGCCAAGTAATATTTCCTTTGGTTAATTGATAGGAAAAATACTAGGATTCAACTAACCCATTGAGATGAAGAACAACCTCCTCCAACTTCTGCTCTGCAACTGTGATGTGATTGAAGTGGAAATATGTCTCACACCTCATCAACCAAGAACATGGATCTGATCCTGCTGCTCCATCAAAATAAGGAAACTCCACTCTAGAACTTGACTTGGAATGATGGTTGTGATAAGGTCTCTCCATTGTCATGGAATGGTTATACCGGTCCATTCAAGTTCTGTTTCCTTGTCCATCAAGAGGTTGATCATCTGCTGGGACACTACCCAATAGGGTTGCTTGATTTGGAAGCAACTTCTCCATCAATAACCCTATCTGCCGCGCCAACCCATCCATCTTAGCATCCATGGACTCTGCCTTCTTCCCTGCTTTTGCTATGTGATACTGCAACTGGGTCTCCAATTTCTTTATTTTTTCCTCCGTAGTTTTGTACCTAGTTTATGTAACTGTCATAGTTGTTGGGCCAGGAATGAGCTCTAATACCAAATGTAATGAACTAGAATTGAAAGAAGAGAAATAAGGCTAAATCTCAGTAGTTTTACTGATTTGTGCTATTACAATCTACTCTTACTCAATTACTACAAGGATTACAATGATTAGTAATAGAGCTTGAACTGATCATCAATGGTGGAATCATGTAAGAAGAAGAGAAAGTGAAATGAGAAGAGGATCAGAGAGAGAAGAGCAAGAAGAAGAATCGAAGAGAAGGAGATGAGAAATACCAGATTTCATAATTGTTTGTGCTCTCCTTCAGTTGTCTATTTAATGGCCCAGCTGTAATTTATAGCCGATTATAACGATCCAAACTACCCAACTCATCTGGGCCTTTTATTTGACAAACTACTTTAATTTGAACCGTCTAATTTAATATGAGTTATTCATCTCCTGCTGCCACGACATCTCCTTACTAATACCCTTCAAATTCTCAATTTAGCAATAGGGTTTCCCATTTCAGCTGAGTTCCGGCATAACAGTTCAAATATGTAAGTAGTCTATAATAAATTAAAGATCGAGATGATGATCCTACATAAATGTCCAATCTGATAATTCTTACTGAACCTAGCTAGTCCAATTTTGGAGGTCATAATCATTTAGGATGTTGCTTGTAACAATGTATTTGTGGGGATAATTGGGACACAATTTGGCCTTAACTTTTCTTCCCATGAACTCAGTCTTTGAGAAAATTGCCTTTTGAACACGTACACTTGATATATAGGATAGAACTGTGGATCAACCATTTCACTTTATTTATGTTCATCTCAAGCCAATTGTATATAAAAACAAAAATAAAAAGTAGTAGAAGTTATAATTTATAGTTTATACTGGTATATAAATTTCTTATATTGACTAAAAAACTTCTAAAAAAATATAGGACCTTATTAATTAAACATACTAAATATGACTAAAGCAATTCCCAAAGAATTCATATTGCTTGTATGGATCTTTTTCTTTAGTTGTATCCTATGTTTTTTGAGTCTGCGTACCTATGAAACCGTATATATAAAATATCTGCATTATTAATGCTATATACAAGAGTAGAGAGCCTAAGGAACTCTAGGACTTCTCATCCCTTTGTGGTGACTTTGGAACAATGAGGGACCATATGTAATATATGAATGCACGTGAACACATAAATCCAAGTCTAGATGTGTCTCCAACTAAATATTGTATGTAATCATACGGGCATGTCATGAATTGACTTCTTCTTTGAACATATAGCACAATCTTATGACAGTTAATTAAAAAGCTATTCCATATAATGCCATTGACCCTAAGCGGCTAAGCCACTAATTTAAATTTTGTACAGACACTGCGGTCCTCTTAATTGCAATAAGGATAAGAAATTATAATGACCAAATGTCATCTCTTTAAACCTCTAGGCTTCTCTCTATCTATATATATAAAGTGTTGGCTGGCTGAAAGGTCCGTTCCAGTTGAGGCATGGGTGCTCCAATGGATAATATGGGTCGCGCCATGGTGGTGACCAATCATCAAAATACTTCGAGGTGTACTCATACCCTAAGCTAAAAGCAGTGCCATGTTTCTTTAGTTTGATGGGTTTGGTGATACACCGGAGATCTTGTCAAGTCCTTTCCCGGGTTCATACCCGCTCCAATTCAGGATGCTCTCAGTCTTGTTATCCCATCACTTGTCTTTGTCTATTTCATTGACTCAATCGATGTGACGGTATGTTTCTCCGCCTATTCTCTTTCTGCCTCCGATCAACGGGATGGTTTGGCGACTGTATATAGGGTTGCTACCGTCGCCATGAATGATAACTTCCTGATGATTCCATTCAAACTTCACGGCATGATGTAGGGTTGATTCCATAGCCCCAGCGGCGTGGATCCAGGGTCATCCTAGCAATAAATTGTAGGATGTTGGCACGTCTACGACTTGGAAGTCAACATTGAACCAGGTAAATCTCATCTGAAGCACAAGCTAATTTCTCCAATGGTAGATCGTTGAGACCCATCAAAAGCTTTAACATTGATAGTTCCATCTCTGATCTCATGTAAACATTTCCCCAATGTTCTGAGGGTTATCAGTGGACAAATATTAAGGCTGGACCTCCGTCAACCAGGATTCTGGTGATGAAATAGTCTTCGCATTGCATGGTGATATGCAACGCCTTGTTGTGACTAAGTCCTTCGGGTGGTATCTCATCCTCGTGGAAGATGATCTTGTGACTTTCCAGCACTTGTCCTACCATATTCGCCATTTCACCTCCCGTTATCTTGTTGGGAACATAAGCTTCACTCAATATTGTAATTAAGGCATTTTTATGCGCCTCAGAGCTTTGCAGAAGAGCTAGGATGGAGATCCGGGCTGGTGTTTTGTTCATGTGCTCAACTCTTTTGTCAACAAAAAAGTTATTATTCAGTAAATAGAGGATTTCCTAATTCTATTATTTTATCTATCAACTAGAAAAGCGAAGCCAGTTCCATTACGTATTGATTGGTGAGCTAATCACTATCAAATATGAAAGGGAAATCATTAAATTATTCAATTAGATCATTCGATGGAGTATTATTTGGCCCGTATCTTTCTCCAAACGTCATCAGTCCTAGTCTCAACAGGCCGCCCTGAGGCTTGTTTGCTGGACTCAGCTAAATGTTCCGGAGTGTATACCCTGCCTTTTCTGGTCATTCCTTGTACGGCAAATGTTCGAGGAAAATTTTGGCAAGTAGGTGGTGATGGGTAATGAGAAGGTTGGGATTTATATGCTTGGTACACAGGTGCATGTTGAGAATATATTGATGAGGTGGGTTGATATGTGGGTGGTGGAGATAATTGGCATGTGGGTGGTGGAATGTGGTATGTGGACGAGGGTGCTTGGTAATTTAGGGAAGGTTGATATGTGAGTGGAGTCGCGGGGTATGTTTGGTATTTCATAGGGGATTTAGTTCTTTGCGTTGCCATCATGGAATTTACGTCCTTTTTGTTGAAACACGTTCTCAATACATACTAACCGTGTGTTCATATTTATAGGTTTTGATAAATGACAAACAACGCGCAATTGACATATAACGAGGTCCAAGCACAAGCGCGCAATTGACACATAACGAGGTTCAAGCACAAGACGAACAAAGATCATGATCAAGCAAAGAAATAAAGTTATACATGAGTCGTTCTTTAATTGTGATCCTGATCCGACAATTGACTCAAGACTTGGCTTCTCTCGTAAAATTATTTTTATCAAATCATGCATAATTAATTTAAAGCAAAATGATTTTCAAACATTTTATTTTAGCCAAAATGATTCTTAAACATGCCTCTCAAATCTGGACAAAGATAATCGATTATGTACTTTATGATAATCGATTATGTTAAGACAATGTACACCAGATTTACAAAGCTGAACAATAATCGATTATGTACCTTATAATAATCGATTATGTTAAGGCAGTGTACATTAGATTTTTCAAAGCTACAAGATAATCGATTATGTACCTTATGCTAATCGATTATGTTGAGACAGTGTCCATCAGATGTTTCAAAGCTACAAGATAATCGATTATGTACCATATGATAATCGATTATGTTGAGGCAGTGTCTATCAAATTTTACAAGACTGTAAAATAATCGATTATGTACTTTATGATAATCGATTATGTTAAGACAGTGTAGTCCGAAGTTTTCAAAATATAAAAGATAATCGATTATCCTTATAGCATAATCGATTATGCAAATGACCGTTGCCAAAGTATTTTTAAACTCTGAAAGATAATCGATTATACACAATCTGATAATCGATTATGCTAAGTAAAATCTGCGTATGATTTTTTGAACGTTGTCAGGTAATCGATTATACACAATCTGATAATCGATTATGCTAAGTAAAATCAGAATATGATTTTTTGAACGTTGTCAGGTAATCGATTATACGATTTGGATAATCGATTATTCTGCATAAAATCTGGGAATGATTTTTGAACGATTGGAAAATAATCGATTATGCAAATCAGATAATCGATTATCTTAGCACAAAATCAGCAATTCTTGATTGGCAATTAGGCAACGGTTGTGGGGGTTTTGAACACTATAAACACAACTCAAAATCAGTCTTCTAAGTACAACAACTGATCATATTCTTGCTAAAGCTTGCATACTCTCATATACATCATTTTATATTCATTTTATAAGTTTTTGAGAGCCAAACTCTTGAGGAAAGTTGTTGTGTTCTTGAGCGTATTTCTTTTACTCATATCTACTCTTAAAGAGAGTCTTGTCTTAAGTGCTAAGTGTTTGTATACACTTGAAGGGAAGTGTTAATCCCTTGTGGTTGTAAGAAGGAATGTTTTCATTCCTTCGGTTGAAGTCTTGAAGTGTGGTATCTTCGAGCAAAGGTTGTTGAGGCTTGTGTGACTCAAGTTCTCAGTTTGTAACGGTTTGTTTAGCACCCGTAAGCTTAACAAAGTTAGTGGAATCTCGAGAGAGTCTCTCGGGGACTGGACTAGCCACAGGTTGTGGTGAACCAGGATAATGTTGGTGCGTTCGTTCCTTATTATTTACTTACCGCACTTATTTCAATCCTGCAATTTTTAATTCCGCAAGTTTATATTGTTTTTTATTATAACTCTATTCACCCCCCCCCCCTCTAGCGTTAAGCGTATATTCTAACAATTGGTATCAGAGCCCAACTCTCTGAAAGACTTGACCGTTTGAGAGAAACAATCCATGGCTTCTACTCGTGACTTTAATGCAGGAATAGGTGAAGGACAATGCACCACCAGACCACCACTATTCGATGGCACAAACTATACGTACTGGAAGGAGAGGATGAGAATATTCATCCAATCGAATAATTTTCATCTATGGAAGGTTATAACGAAGGGAGAACAAATTCCAGCCAAAAAGGTTGAAAATGAATGGGTTCCAAAATCCGAAGATGAATACGATGCGGATGATATCCAAAAAGTGCAGAACAACACTAGAGCCATCAACTTATTATATTGTGCTGTAAATGCTGATGATTACAGAAAAATATCATGTTGCACAACGTCTAAGCAAATGTGGGATAAGCTGGAAATCACGTACGAAGGTACGGACCAGGTAAGAGAAGCTAAAATTAATTTTCTAATCCATGCATATGAACTGTTTCACATGAAGGAAAGCGAGAGGATCGATGACATGTTCGAACGATTTTCAAAAATCGTCAATGACCTACATGCTCTTAAGAAGACCTCCACGGATAAGGAACTTGTCCGAAAAATTCTCCGAAGTCTCACTCCGGAATGGCGCTCCAAGGCCGACGCGATTCAAGAGTCTATCGGCGTTTCAAATGTCACCATCGACGGACTACGATGTAATCTTAAAACCTATGAATCTACTATACTTAACCCTCCGTTTAATGATCAAAGGAAACAAAGAATCGCCCTCAAGGCAAGCACGGCTCAACCTCAAAATGATGAGGACTCAAACAACGGAGATAACGAGTTCGGACTCGTTATTAAGAGGTTTCAAAAGTTCATGCAAAAAGAGTAAGAACGAAAAGGCAAACAACAAGGAGATCAAGTAAAGTGCTATGGATGCGGAGAAATCGGGCACATTAAATCAAATTTCCCAAATGTCAAAAAGGAGAAGAAACCCTTCAAGAAACAACGAGCATACATATCTTGGGGAGGTGACTCCGGAGACGAATCAAGCGACGATGAAGAAGACGAAACCGCAAATCTATGTCTCATGGCACACGAAGACAATCAAGAAGAGGTATGTCAAATTTCTTCAAAAAATTTCTATTCTCTTGAGGAAATGCAAAACGCTTTTGATGAACTGTTTAGTGAATTCATTAAAGCTTCCAAAACTGTTAGAGACGTAAAGAAAAATTCCTCTTTGAAAGAAAAAGATTTTGAAAAACAACTCTCTTTGAAAGAAAAAGATTTGGAAAAATTGATTTTGGAAAATGAGAAGTTGAAAGAAGAAAACAAATTTTTCGGCAAGAGAAGCGCCGACAAACCTGAGAAATCTAGTAAAAATTGTATTTCTTGCATGCATCTAAAAGATGAAGTAGAAAGACTTAAAGGCACCCTAGATAAGTTCAATTCTTCTCATAAAAATTTGAATGACGTTCTTGTCAATTTGAAATCGACCAAACATGGCATAGGTTTCAAAAACGAGCCTAAAGAAAAAGTTGAAGCCATCCCCCAACAACCCAAGGCTCAACCTAGGACAAATAAAATAAACATTCATCCTAGAAATAACCATCCTAGAATCAATATGCATCCTAGACCAAACACTAGAAGAAACTTTTAACATTTTAGAACGCTTAGAAATGGCCTTCAACAATCGCAACCTAGACATACTCGACCTAGAAACAATTATTCTAGAAACGCTGCATATCCTAGAACAAACAGTAGGAGAAATGATTTTCAAGGATTGCGCAATAGCCATATTGTCAAAAATAGAGCAAACGATTTTCGTACCTCCAACTACTACCAACCTAGAAGAATGCATAATCCTAATGTCATTTGTCATTATTGTAGTCGAATAGGACATATTGCTCCTGCTTGTTTTACTAGACACAGACACTTAACTGCATGTCAATTACAACAGCATTTTACACCTAACTCTCAAGGACCCAAAACAGCTTGGGTACCAAAAACTCATTAATTTGTCTTGTAGGTATGTTTGAAGGGATCAAGTGTACTTTGGTACCTTGATAGTGGATTCTCCAAACACATGACCGGAGACGCATCCAAGTTCCTTCAACTAGAACACAAGGAAGGAGGAAACGTTATTTTTGGAGATAACAACAAGGGAAAAATTATCGGCATTGGCTCGGTCGGTAAGAATGAATCTTCTTCCATTAAGCATTTTGCTAGTTAAAGGTCTAAAACATAATCTCTTGAGCATAAGTCAATTATGTGACAAGGGAAATCTTGTTTTGTTTGATTCGGAAGAATGCTTAGTCTTTCGTCGTAGTGATTTTAAAATTATTCTTCGTGGTTTTAGAATTGATAACATCTATATGGTTGATCTTGAAAACTCTTCATCAGAGTATGTGAATTGTCTTATGAGTAAAGAAGATTATATGTGGTTATGGCATCGTAGAGTAGCTCATATCAACATGCATCTTTTAAACAAATTGGTTTCACAAAATTTAGTTATTGGTCTTCCAAATTTGAAATTTGAAAATGACACTATTTGTGATTCTTGTCAAAAAGGGAAGCAAACAAAAGCATCTTTTAAATCTAAGAATATTGTTTCAACTACAAGACCTTTGCAACTTCTTCACATGGATCTCTTTGGACCATCTCGCATTGAAAGTCTTGGTAGAAATCGTTATGCTTTTGTTATTGTTGATGATTATTCTAGATTTACATGGACACTATTTCTTGCTCAAAAAAGTGAGGCTTTTCAAAATTTTAAATGTTTTCTTAAACGTGTTCAAAATGAAAAGAACACAACCGTCACTTCCATAAGAAGTGATCATGGGGGAGAGTTCGATCACAATCTCTTCGCGGACTTTTGTGACGAACTCGGTATTGAGCATACCTTCTCTGCTCCACGTACACCACAACAAAATGGAGTGGTGGAACGGAAAAATAGGTGTCTCGAAGAGATGGCTAGAACCATGCTCGATGAGGCTAAGATTCCCAAACAATTTTGGGCGGATGCCGTGAGTACCGCATGCTACGTTTTAAACAGAGTAGTCATAAGGCCAATACTCATGAAAACTCCCTATGAACTCTATAAGGAAAGGAAACCTAATCTCTCCCATCTTAGAGTATTCGGTTGTAAATGCTTTATTCATAACAACGGAAAAGATAATTTGGGAAAATTTGATGCCAAATCGGATGAAGGAATTTTTCTTGGCTATTCATCACGTAGCAAAGCATATAGAGTATTCAATAATAGAACCGAAACTATTGAGGAATCCCCTCATATTGTGTTCTCCGAAAATAATGCTCGCTTGGCGAGAAGGATTCTGGTTTTGATCTTGCAGGTATTTTAAACACAATAAGTCCTCAAGACAAAGCACAAGAGGAAAATCCAAAGGAAATTCAAGATGAAATCTTGGAACAATCATCGGAGGAAGCGCCACCACTGGAGAAAGAAACGAAACTGCCCTACGCGTGGAGGACAATCAAAGACCATCCTCTCGACAAGGTAATTGGCGACATTGAACAAAAGGTAAGTACTCGAAACAATCTTAAAAACACCTTAGGACATACTGCTTTCGTTTCTCAAATTGAACCCTCAACCATTTCCGAAGCAATTGGGGATGACATTGGACCTTGGCAATGCAAGAGGAGCTTAACCAATTCAAACAAAATGAAGTTTGGGAATTGGTGCCAAGACCCGACAATCATACCATAATTGGTACGAAATGGGTTTTTCGAAATAAATTAGATGAAAATGGTGTAATCACTAGAAACAAAGCTAGGCTTGTAGCAAAAGGTTACAATCAAGAAGAAGGAATTGACTATGAAGAAACGTATGCACCCGTAGCAAGGTTAGAAGCTATTCGTTTATTACTTGCTTTTGCCTCTTCTATGAATTTCAATTTATATCAAATGGATGTAAAGAGTGCTTTTCTAAATGGTTTTATTCAAGAAGAAGTTTATGTTGAACAACCCCCGGGCTTTGAAGATTTTAAATCTCCCGATCACGTTTTCAAACTTAAGAAAGCCCTTTATGGTCTTAAACAAGCTCCCCGAGCTTGGTATGAACTATTGAGCAAATTTCTTTTGGACAATGAGTTCATTAGGGGGAAAGTTCAAATCCATGTGGATGATATTATTTTTGGTGCTACTAACAATGCTTTGTGCAAGGAATTTTCTGATTTAATGACAAGCGAATTTGAGATGTCTATGATGGGTGAGCTAACCTTCTTCTTGGGGTTGCAAGTGAAACAAATGAAAGAAGGAACTTTCATTTGTCAATCTAAATATTGCAAAGAGTTGCTAAAACTATTTGAAATGAGCAACGCCAAAGCAATGGCCACTCCAATGAGCACATCCGATCATCTTGACAAAGATGAGAAAGGTAAGGAAGTCGACACCAAGAAGTATCGAGGTATGATCGGATCCCTTCTTTATCTTACTGCTAGTAAACCGGACATAATGTTTAGCGTATGTTTATGCGCTCGATATCAATCATGTCCGAAGGAGTCGCACCTAACTGCGGTTAAGCAGATAATGAAGTATCTTGTTGGTACTATAAATATGGGACTATGGTATCCCAAAGGTTCTTCATGCCAACTTGTTGGCTATTCCGACTCCGATTTTGTGGGTTGCAAATTGGACCGCAAGAGCACTAGTGGCACTTGCCATTTGCTCGGTAGCTCTCTTGTCTCTTGGTTTAGTAAGAAACAGGTAAATGTTGCGTTGTCCACAACCGAGGCTGAATATGTAGCCGCGGGGAGTTTTTGTGCTCAAATCCTTTGGATGAAACAACAACTCTCAGACTATGGACTAAGTATCGATCATATCCCTCTTAGATGTGATAATACTAGCGCCATAAGCTTATGAAGAACCCCGTTCTTCATTCAAGAACAAAACACATTGAAATTAGGCACCACTTTATAAGAGATCACGTTCTTAAAGGTGATGTCGAAATTGAGTTTGTTGAAGCCAAATCTCAATTGGCCGACATTTTCACAAAGCCTTTAGAGAAAGAGTCCTTTTTCCGAATTCGTAGTGAACTCGGGATTCTTGACTACACGTTGATCTAAGTCATGCATTGCATTTTTTTTTCATTACTAACTTGAGCGTCGGAGGCGCCTAATTCGCTTTGGCAGGTATCGCTCCAAAGATAGGGGGAATTATAAAGCACTGGTGCAGAATAATCGATCTCTTTTAAGAATAATCGACTTCTCTTAAGTACATAATCGATTATCAAGTATCAATATTCGATTATGTTGACATTATATTGTCCCTTTTATAATTGCAATATCGGTTAATCATTAAACTAGTTATTTACTTATTTTTTTGCTAATGTCAAAAGGGGGAAGAATAAGGGCTATGCACTTAATATTTATTGGCATAAATTGAGGGGGAATTCATATGTTGAGGGGGAACTAATTGCATATCTATATACTTGTCTTGGATCGTCATTATGAATTATCTAATATGCATATCCCGATATTGGTTTGCCATTATCAAAAAGGGGAAAATTGTTGAAACACATTCTCAATACATACTAACCGTGTGTTCATATTTGTAGGTTTTGATAAATGACAAACGACGCGCAATTGACATATGACGAGGTCCAAGCACAAGCGCGCAATTGACACATAACGAGGTTCAAGCACAAGACGAACAAAGATCATGATCAAGCAAAGAAATAAAGTTATACATGAGTCGTTCTTTAATTGTGATCTTGATCCGACAATTGACTCAAGACTTGGCTTCTCTCGTAAAATCATTTTTATCAAATCATGCATAATTAATTTAAAGCAAAATGATTTTCAAACATTTTATTTTAGCCAAAATGATTCTTAAACATGCCTCTCAAACCTGGACAAAGATAATCGATTATGTACTTTATGATAATCGATTATGTTAAGACAATGTACACCAGATTTACAAAGCTGAACAATAATCGATTATGTACCTTATGATAATCGATTATGTTAAGGCAGTGTACATTAGATTTTTCAAAGCTACAAGATAATCGATTATGTACCTTATGATAATCGATTATGTTGAGGCAGTGTCCATCAGATGTTTCAAAGCTACAAGATAATCGATTATGTACCTTATGATAATCGATTATGTTGAGGCAGTGTCTATCAAATTTTACAAGACTGTAAAATAATCGATTATGTACTTTATGATAATCGATTATGTTAGACAGTGTAGTCCGAAGTTTTCAAAATATAAAAGATAATCGATTATCCTTATAGCATAATCGATTATGCAAATGACCGTTGCCAAAGTATTTTTAAACTCTGAAAGATAATCGATTATATACAATCTGATAATCGATTATGCTAAGTAAAATCTGCATATGATTTTTTAAACGTTGTCAGGTAATCGATTATACACAATCTGATAATCGATTATGCTAAATAAAATCTGAATATGATTGTTTGAACGTTGTCAGGTAATCGATTATACGATTTGGATAATCGATTATTTTGCTTAAAATCTGGGAATGATTTTTGAACGATTGGAAAATAATCGATTATGCAAATCAGATAATCGATTATCTTAGCACAAAATCAGCAATTCTTGATTGGCAATTAGGCAACGGTTATGGGGGTTTTGAACACTATAAATACAACTCAAAATCAGTCTTCTAAGTACAACAACTGATCATATTCTTGCTAAAGCTTGCATACTCTCATATACATCATTTTATATTCATTTCATATGTTTTTGAGAGCCAAACTCTTGAGGAAAGTTGTTGTGTTCTTGAGCGTATTTATTTTACTCATATCTACTCTTAAAGAGAGCCTTGTCTTGAGTGCTAAGTGTTTGTATACACTTGAAGGGAAGTTTTAATCCCTTGTGGTTGTAAGAAGGAACGTTTTCATTCCTTCGGTTGAAGTCTTGAAGTGTGGTATCTTCGAGCAAAGGTTGTTGAGGCTTGTGTGACTCAAGTTCTCAGTTTGTAACGGTTTGTTAAGCACCCGTAAGCTTAACAAAGTTAGTGGAATCTCGAGAGAGTCTCTCGGGGACTGGACTAGCCACAGGTTGTGGTGAACCAGGATAATTTTGGTGCGTTCGTTCCTTATTATTTACTTACCGCACTTATTTCAATCCTGCAATTTTTAATTCCGCAAGTTTATATTGTTTTTTATTATAACGCTATTCACCCCCCCCCCTCTCTAGCGTTAAGCGTATATTCTAACACTTTTTCCTTGACGTGCCACTAGACTGTAAGGCCTTTTTGGTGGCCTGTAAAGCTTCGAGATTAGTGACCATGCCATTCTTGATGCCTTCTTCAATCCTCTCTCCCAACTTGATGATGTCGTAGAATTTTTGACCCTCTATAAGTATTAGCCTCTCGTAGTATTGCGGATCTTGAGCCCGGACAAAGAACCTATTCATCTGCTCTTCCTCTAGGGCTGGCCGGATCTTGGCAGCTTCTGACCTCCAGCGAGTAGCATACTCGCAAAAGGTTTCTATGGATTTCTTCTTCAGATTAAAGATATAGAACACATCCGGTGCATTTTCTGTGTTGAACCTGAATCGATCTATAAAGTAAGATGCCATGCTCACCCAACTCGTCCATTTGTTTGAGTCTTGGCTAATTTACCAAGATAAGGCGTCGCCTTTCAGACTCCTTATGAACAGCTTCATGCGAATCTTCTCATCTCTTCCAACCCCTACCAGCTTATCACAATATATTCTTAGATGGACCCTGGGATCACCTGTATCGTCGAACATGTCAAACTTGGGAGGCTTGTACCCTTTGAGTTCAACATCTGGATGGACACAAAGATCTTCGTAATTCAACCCCTCAAACCCTTTGCTACCTTCGACACCTTGGACCCAGTTGGTTAACTTCTTAAGTTCAGCAGCCAAATTCCTGACAAGGGAGTCTTTGTCATCTAATTCGGGTGCATCTGATATGGGCTGGGTATAGTGGGGTATGGTGTCCACAAAGATAGGAGTGTTATGGTCGTTTGTGGTGTTTTGGGGTTCGAGAATGAGTAATAGAGTGTTTTTGCATATGTTGCAGGCTTGGGCATGAGTGGGTTGTATTGGTGGTTGTGGAATGTTTTGTGGAGGTACGGGATTCTGGGCATTAACATCAGGAGCGGCAAGAGTTATTGACGGGCTTGCCGGGTTCCGGACTTAGTCCAATTCTTCTCAAAATTTCAGTAATTTTTGCTCAAGATGAGCAGCAGCTCCCATAATAAATGGGGTACCTTGAGAAGTTTCCTCAATTTCCTTTCTAGTATTTCCATCTCCTATTTTGCCTTTGTTCCTGTTTCTGGTAGGACTCGGAGGACTCGGAGGTGGAGGACCCTTGAATCTTGTTGAGTATGCTGATGGTGCCAGAATCCAAGAACTAACCTTTGGGGAGGGGAATAAAAATAAAAGAAAAACAAAAAGGTAAAAAGTTAGTGCAAATTCTAAGAAAGAAAATATTGTGATATTTAAACACGTTGTGCAATAGTATAAGTTGTTTCCTAATTTGGGTGCCTCGTTATGCCCGAGGTAGTCCTAGTGACAAATTAAATTTGGAGAACTTATAATGCTAAATGCCTCATTTTATTGATAAATATAAGATGAGTCTGAAAAATGCAATTTGAAGTAACGGAAATAACAATATCACTAATGGCAGTGACCTTATTACATTATGAAAGTAGTAAAAGATCCTAACTACTTGGTCCCAGAAGGAACTTACTCAGGTTGAATGTTCTCGTTGATCAGATCCTCCAGCTCGCACAGATTTTCCAGTAAAAATGCCATTGCCAGGCACTCTTCTTCGCTTCCCTCAGCGTTTTTACAGTTGGTGACTCTTTTCCTCACTTTCCCTTCGAATTGTAGCAAGCTGTACTCTAAGTATTCTAGCTTCTCACTGGCCTTGATGACTCTCTCTTTCCATCCGTTTATTTTGTTGCTTGATGGGAGGTTTTTCCACCAAGTCTGCAAGAGTGAGGGTATGTTAACCATACAAAAGTTAAGAACTCTGTCATTCATTTCCTGCAAAACAAAAGGTTTAATATCTCACCCCCACCAGACTCGACTATTTAATACCAACAATTAGCATAAAGGCATTTAATTCTCCAAATAAATGCACATAACGTGGAGGTGTCCGTTTGGGTTTCAAGGGAAACCCGATGGACTTTGGACTAGGCTATATTAATGAGCCATTATGCGGACAACATAACTGATCCGACTAAGTTTCACCATGATGCATGAACATTTTAACAGAGTAAGGTTTCTATTTTTTTGAAGTGCTAGACAAGGTACCCTTGAGCGGAAAACTCAAGAGGGAAAAGCGCGGAACCGTCGATTACACCATTGATCGACTGGTTTTACCGCAAATATGCCTTTGCAAAATTTAGGGGGTGATAATATCGGAAGGGTGCAACCACTCATTATAAGCGTTACTATAGTATTTGTTTTGGCACGAGTGCAATACGATGTTGAAGAATGCAGTAACAAGAATGAAGAAAGTTGCATGTATTTTCACGTTCATAAAGAAAAAGATTACAATAAATGCTCGAAAATTACAACAATATTCAAATAGTAATAAAGCAGTAAAGAAAAGCAGTTAAAGGAAAGGAAAGAAATGAAGAATCAAGTTAGTTTCCATGATGAAATAATTAAAGTCAAGAAATAAAGGCTATTAAGAAAGTAATAAAGTCACACAAAGCTTGTAAAGGTAAAAGCCTAAAGAAATCCCCAATAGAGTCTCCATGCTGTCGACGCCCCCTTTTTCCTCCCGAAAAGGAAGGAGATCGGGTTACGACATTATGGGCGAAAACACTCTTATTCCCTTCCGAGAATCGGGTTATAAAATTTAAAGAGTCGCCACCTAAGGATTATAGTGCATTAGGACACTTTAAAGCGAAGAAGAAGATTTTGAAAGAAAAACCAGAGTTCGGGTAAGGGCTTGAGATTATCTCGAAGGGAAGGTGTTAGTCACCCTTCAAGATCCACTAGTGTGGTTCTCGGCCATGTTTAATTGTGACTTTAAAAGGAGTATAAGAACGCAAATAAAGTTCACACATTAGAACTCACAAATACATAAAAAGTAGAAAGGGACATAAATGGCTTTGGAAAAGGAGAAGAATCATTTAGAAGAAAACATAATTTTAAGAAAGAGATGCAAATAAAGAAACAGAGAAAATGGTCCTACGTTTGTTGATACCCAATTTTTCCATATATTTATTGCACCCAAAATGATTTCAAAATAGTGTATGTATGCATATATAAGCATGCCTAGGAATTTTGGTGTTTTCCTTAATTTTTAAAGATTTTAAAAATCAATTTAATGACTATTTTTGACAATATAAAGGCCAAAATTATCCCAAAATTATTATTTTTAGTTCACAATGTGTTTTTTAATTTTTTTATTTTTTTCTTAAAAGAAAGTGTATATATATATATATATATATATATATATATATATATATATATATTATATAAGGCTAATTAGGGAGGGTTGTCTCCTCCCTATAGATCTTGTTTATGCATGCATTACTTTTGCCAACCATTAGGCCATCTATGGCACCAATATTTCCTAGAGCAGCTAGAGTTTCGCATTGTTTGGTACTACACGATCTTACGTAGACATATTCCTCCATATCTCTTTCATAGAGATCGATTAAAAATTAGGAGGCTTCGCAAAAATACATAGTTTGTCAAAAGTCTTGTTTCTTAGAAATTCATTTGCCAAAGTGTGAGCCACGCCATTTCCTAGTCTGAAACTATGCATGAATGATATCCTCCCCTGCTTGGTTGAAGCTGTGTTTTATTCTCATATTTACAACAAGACATAATTTATATAATTTTTGCACATTTTTTACAAATTTATTTGGATTTTTAAAAAGCTACTTGCACAAAATTGCGACTGTGGCATGTTTCGCAATTTGCTATGTTTTACAGCTATAAAATTATTTATAATATTTTTAGATTAATAGTTATATGTTATTAAGTAGTTCTATGCTTTCAATTTTCCCTTTTAAACTATTTTGACTATTTTATAAAAAAAAGAGGATATTTAAATTATGGCCAGATTTTATTTAAAACATGGCCCAAATTAAACCCCCCGGATCAGCCTAATTAAATGATCCAATTTGCCAAATAACTCGACCCAAACCCATTTAAACTAACCTGCCTGGACCCCTCTTTAAATCGTGATCGTTGATCATTTAAATCAACGGCCCGCAACAACGCTTTCCTTTTTTAACCCAAGATCACCCCCTAACCCTAATCACTTTTCACCTTCAGCCGCCCTTGTATCCCCCGCCTCTCTCAAACGCTCTTAACTCCTCTCTGAAACCCTAGCCCTCTCTGGCGCTTTCCGACCTCTTTCTACCGGAAATCATGGCCTCTCAGGCCCTGTGTAACCTATATCTACCCCCACTCACTTTTATCCTCCTTTTGCATGAGGATTTGATGCCAGACCTTGAAGGTCTTCGTTCATAAGACCTCCGATTCGAGTTTTACGGCCCTGTCCGGCTCAACTACGGTAGCCCAGTGAGTCTATCTCTGACTCAGGACCAACCCGTTCCAGGCCTTCTTTTTCTAGGGTTTTCTCTGAAACCCTAAGCCTCGAGGTTTTCCTATTTTTCTCTAAGATCTACTATCGATCCGTGCTATTTTGTAAGATTGTTAACTGTTTCTCACATCTTTTTCGATTTTTTGCTTTCAAACTGTTCATATTCTTAAAACTTAGGTTTCCCGTGATTTTTACTTGTTCTACTATGATTTATTACATTATTTGGATTTGCTGTAAATCCTAAATGTTTTCATATGATTTCTAAGTATTTTATTTACTATATTTTCTTCTAGGGGTTTTGAGTAAATTCTCTATTGTTTCTTCTTTCATTTTGCTTCCATGAATGTTAGTGTTCATTGGAATTTCTAAGTTTATTCTTTGCCTGATTCTCTTGCTTTCATCTGTGAGGAAGAAGCCCTAGATTTTTGGGGGGTTTCAGACTACTTGTGTGCGAGTATTTTTCTTCCTGTTTAATTTCAAAACCCTAATCCTCTAAAACTCGTCTCATGTTTCTGATCCCTGCTAAGCTTTGCAACACCTCTTGATTTCTCGCACATCTATGTTTTTCTACTTTGCATGACTACTCTGCTTATATTTAACCTTGCATGTTTAAGTTTATGCTCCCTTTTATAGTCAAATATTTCTTTCTACGAACAACCCTAATTTTTGGGGATTGATTTTCTATAAACTTACTTGATTCTCTCCTTATCTGATTTGGACATATATTCTGACTTAATGCATTACTGAGTTCGAATCCCTGATTCTTGATTAATTGATTTTACCTTTACCTTATTTATATAACCGTTTATTTTTTAAAGTTTCTCTTATGTGTTTACCCCTTATTGCACCATGTGTTACTGATTTTTCTTTCCTTAAATATCACTCTGCCCTCTCCTATTAAAATTTGAATTCCTTAATTAAAGGAACTCCTCTCGTAATTGATTCTGATCGGTATTGAATTATATTTTTGCCTATTCAATATTTTTTCCTTACTTACCACTTGTCTTCAAACTATAAATACCCTACTCCTTCTATTCAAACGACACACAGACACGAACAATTTCCATAGGTTCATACTAAAAACTCTCTCTTCTCTTCTCTATTATGCTCTGTTACTTGTTCTACTGCTTGTGTTAGCCGACTGAAAGCCAAGGCTAACTATAAGATCTTATTTGTTCTATTCGCATTGCTGTTTGAAACTTGCAACTAGTAGGTTCCATGATTTAAATACCACCTACAAACTATGTTTTACTTATGCTTTTCATATATCTGTTTATGCTTTATTTCCCTACATCATGCAATTGAACTTCAGATAATTTCAAGCCCTTACCCGAACTCTGGTTTTCTTTTCGAAATACTTTCTTCTTCTTAAAAGTGTCCTAATGCACTATAATCATTAGGTGGCGACTCTTCAACTTCAAATACCCAATTCCCAAACATGGATAAGAGTTGTTCTGTCCATAATGTCGTAAACCCTATTTTGCTTCTTCTTTTTGTAGTCGAAAAAGGGGGCGTCGACAACGTTTATACAAAATATGGATCACATCAATGCAATACCAACAATCACTCCTCAAAAGAGGGGTCGCGCGAGATAGTAGCGCATCGGTCATCATATCCTTATTATACCCTTCCCACCTCGTAAAGGTTATTTAACATGTGGATTGGTCACAAATGCTTATTGCATGCTATTAACCCGTCCTGTCCTATAAGTCCTAGAGGGTATTTAGGACCACTTAGCATATAAGGTAAGGACTAGGCTGAACCCTTAGGTTTAAGGGTTTAAATACTAGGCGACATACATAACAAGTAGGACTTCACATAAAGGAACCATACAAAGACAGATAAATATGTGCCCCAAAGAGGTGAGGGTGAACTCGTCCATGTGAGTGCGGTAGGATTTGCTATGTCCGAACCTTTCATACCTGAAGTCGAAGGATATGTAGGAGTCCTTCAGACTAGTCAGACTAGGATTCTTCTTGAGCCCCATCATTTTCAAGAACCCTCTACCTTTGAGGTTCTCTGGCATAAGCAGACCCGGCCTTTCCTAGGGACTTTTTTCTAGACCCCCAATCTCTTCCAACAGCGGAATCATTTCAACACCCCTAAAAGCGAAAGACAAACCATTCACTATCCCAAAACAGAGTAGCAGCTTCCACAATCTTGTTGTCTGGCCTAACTTCCAGGAATGAAGGGAGATTTCCTAAGTGTTTGCGGACAAGCACCCGATCACTACCATGCAGATCCTTCCACCAGCTTTGTAACTTTGGGTGAATGTTTGATACCATACCAAATCTGGGGACCTCGTGCCTCATTTCCTGCAAAATAGAGTGTTCGTCCCTTAACCCCACCAGACTCGACTATTTTTCGATAATTAGCAGTAAAGTGCTTAGTTCTCCAAATAAATGCACATAATGTGAAGGCATCCGTTTGGGTTTCGAGGAAACCCGATGGACCTTTGGTTTAGGCTATCTTATTGAGTCATTATGTGGACGACATAATTGACTCGGCTAAGTTTGACCATGATGCATGAACAGCATAACGGAATAAGGTTTCTATTTTGAAGTGCTAGACAAGGTACCCTTGAGCGGACAACTCAAGAGGAAAAGGCACACAGCCGTCGACTACACCGTCGAATGACTGGTTTTAGCACAGATATGCCTTTGCCAAATTTAGGGGGTTTATAATATTGAAAGAGCGCGACCACTCATTATATGCATTGCTATAGGATTTTTTTGAAACAAGTAGAAAATGATGTTGAAGAATGCAATTACAACAATGAAATAAATACATGTATTTTCATGTTCACAATGATAACAATAGATGCTCGAAAATTAAGACCGAATTGAAATAAAGTAAACGCAGTAAAGCACTAAAGCAGTTAAAGAAAAGGAAAAACACGAAGAATCAAGTTAGTAAATATGAAGATATGATTAAAGTGATAAATAAATCCGGTAAAGAAAGCAATAAAGTCACAAAGCACGTAATGGTAAAAGCCTTAAAGAATGTCCCCAGCAGAGTCGTCATGCTGTTGACGCCCCCTTTTTTGACTAAAAAGAAGGGAAATCGGGTTTACGACATTATGCACAAAAAAACTCTTATTCCCATTTGGGAATTGGGTTACGGAATTTGAAGAGTCACCACCTAATGATTATAGTGCATTAGGACACTTTTAAGGAGAAAAGAGCATTTTGAAGGAAAACCAGAGTTCAGGTAAGGGCTTGAAATTATCTCGAGGGGAAGGTGTTAGGCACCCCTCAAAATCCACTAGTGTGGTTCCCGGCCATGTTAATTGTCACTTTAATAGGAAATAGGGCAAATAAACAAATAAGACTCACATATAAAGCATTCAAACAACTTTGTGAAATTTTGAAAAGGGGGAAGGGTATAAGTTAAACAAAAGTAGAAGAGATAATTAATTAGAAAAGCATTACTTTAAGAAAGCGTTAAAATAAAGCAAGAAAAAGGGAAGGAGGTCCTAGGTTTGACTATAATATGGATCATTCGATACAATATCCCGCACATATTCCCAAAGAGGGGTCGCTTTATGATAGTATCGCATCGTCATTATCTCCATATTGTGCCCTCCCCACCCCGTTAAGGTGTTTAAACGCGTTTGGTCTCGTTTACTTATTGCATGCTAGTACCCGTCCCAACCTATTAGTCCTGGGGTATTAGGACATATAATCTTAAGAGGGGGGAGAGAAAGATAGGACATATATGGAGTTTTCAAAGGTGAAAATACTAAGTGTCAATCAAAGCAAATAGCATATAAAGGTATACGAATCAAATATTCAAAGGCTCATATGAAACCCCGTAAATCATACAGCAATTAGTCTAGCATGACTTCAAATACTGATTCGGTCTTAATATTAAAGCTGATCTCGAATAGATTAGTTAAACACATAAAGCTGGATAGAAAATCTACTTTGAGCTCCCCGGGCATGTTATGAGGAGTTGTTGTATTTAAGAAGGGAGGGGAGTTTTAAAGGGCAGCAGAGGAAATAAGATATTTGAAAAGCAGCGGACAATTTAAGTAAAATATGCAAAAAGATTCAGAAAGACAGGCAGATTTGAAAAAAAGCGAGTTGCACAACTGTTCCAAAAAACTGAATAAACGTTGAGGCAGAATGATTTTTTATGCAAAGGTAAAGCAAAAGCATTTTGAGCAGGCAGATTATTTGCAAAAGATTGTTTCAGAGAAAAACACTTTGGGTAAAACTTATTTTAAACGTACGGTTTCAAAGGATAAAGATGTTTGGGCAGAACTTGTTTCAAAAGACAGAGAACACAGACTTGAAATGTTTCAAAAAGCATGTGTAGTTTAAATAGTGCACGGGAAATGTTATTTGGAAACACTAAGGCTTGTATGAATTATTATTATTAATTAAGCGAAAAGGCATGATGTCTATGCTTTTGATATTAAAAGTTGTAAAGGAATTTATGAACAATTATGCGTTTAACCCTACAACTTGCCTATCGCGTATGCAAGTTCTATTGGCAGGGTTTCTATATGCATCCGATTACAAAAATATGCAAGTGCTATAGGCAGCATTTCTGTATGCATTTGATTAAAAAATATGCAAGTCCTATAGGTAGGATTTCTATATGCATTTGATTACAAAATATGCAAGTCGTATATGCATGCTTTCTATATGCATTTGATTACAAAATATGCAAGTCATATGGGCATGCTTTCTATATGTATTTGATAACAAAATATGCAAGTCCTATAAGCATGTTTTCTATATGCATTTGATTACAAAAATATGCAAGTCCTATGGGCAGGATTTCTAAGTGATTTAAACATACAACCTATGAATATGATTTCTACCCTTTGACTTGTGCAAAAATAGTAAAGCCCTTCCCACACCCTTTCACTAATATCCCCAAGTTCTTTGTACAAAGCTGGTTTACATAAATGAAAGGAAAATACTAAGAAGTAAATACACCAAACTACAACAGCCCCGGGGAGTCTCGAATCAACCTTGATGTCCAACGTATGTATTTTACCAAATACATACTCCAAATTCCAAGTCTTTCTCATACCCAGGGTGTTTTCAAAGTTCCAAGAAATCTCAGGGACTCCTGGTAATGCTTAACACCCTGAATAACTTTTAAAGTAACTAAATAGTGCAGTGTGGAGGTGCCATCCCTAAGGCATCCGAGATCATAGGGATCTCAAGGGTCCCAAGGCATGGCTTACCAAAGGGGGACAGAACTTAAGAGACTAAGAATGACTGTAAAGTGAAGGTTATTTGAGGAAAACCAAGTATGGGGTGGTCATACCCAGCCATGGGTAAGACTGGCACACCCTGACCCTTTACTTGGCTCAAACACATAAAGAGCAGACTTTGACAAAGTCAGACTCAAGCCTGGATGGTGATTAGGACACCACCAGACCTGAGTCAGGCTCAACACATAAATAGGGGCTAAGGGAATGGGACTGATTTGAGCATAGGTTTAGAACAACCTGGTTCTGAACTAAAGATGGCAATAGGGTACCACTCTAGTACAAACAATACTCACGCAAAGGGGTCAGGGAAAGGGATCAAATATGAAAGCATTTGCACAAACAGAACAGATTTAAACCATAGGGGTTTTGGGGAAAGGTATCCAAATATGCAACCATTTGCACAAAAGCAGAACAGATTTAAATCATAAGGGTTTTGGGGAAAGGGATATACATGCTGAAATTCAATTGCATAATGCAAGGAAATACAGCATAAACAGACATATGGAAAGCATACAAACAGAACAAGTAGGATCCTATAGCTAGCCTTGGCTTTCAGCCGGCTAACACAAGCAGCACACTTAGTAATAGAGACCTTAGTAACATAGAAGGTAGAGAATACAAGAGAGAATGTATGAACTTATGAAATTGTGCGTGTCCTAAAGTGAAAAGAGGTGGGGGATATTATAGCTTGAAAGTAAGCAGCCAATGAGGCAAGGAAATAATTTAACACCAATCATAATCAATCAGGGAAATGGGTTTTCCTCTAATTGAGGAACCAGACTTGAGGTAAATAAACCAAGCTTTATTTTTGGGAAGAAAATCAAGAATAAGTCATAAAATACGGGGTAAATACGTATAAGGGTTTTGAAATTTACACGGTTTAACACATAAGGCAAGTCAATCACATAGAAAATCAAGGAATGTGAAATATAAATTGATACTGAACTTAGTCAAAAAGCAGGTCCAAATTAAAGAATCGAATAAGTTTTTGAGAAATCAATTTCCCATTATTAGGGTTATTCAGAAAAAGGGGGGAAATGTGACTATATACAGAGATACACCAATTCGAACATGCAGTACTCAAATTGGTAGAACAATCATGTAATCAAAGAGCAAAAGCATGCAAGTACAGAATCAGAAGCAGCTAGGGTTTAGCCATTAAACATTAAACATGTAGCAAATAATTACACAGAGAGAAATGGAAAACCCCTTAAAACCTAGGGTTTTCATTACATATCGAGTGTAAAGAAGATAAATTTAGGAAGAACAACATAAACAAAAATAAAGAATCCAGTCAAATTTACTCGGAAACCCTAGAAATAACACAACAAGGAAAATACATAGGAGCCATAGTAGAAAATACTCATAAATAAAAGTAAAGTTTAAAAGAAATCACAATAGAGCGTATGAAGCATAGAAATTGAAGAAACCCTAAATTTTAGGAAGACGAACAGTTTGAAAACAAAGGCGGCGAAGACGTGTGACAAATACTTTGAAACTTTAGAAGATAACTAGGATCTAGAGTAGATCGTAACGATAAACACAGAGAAAACTTTAAAAATTAGGGTTTCAGAGAAAGAAAAATAGAGACACGAGAAAGCCTGAACTGGACTGATTCTGAGTCATTAATGGACTAACAGCTTCAAGGCTTGCCTGAGAGAAACAGTACAAGGCCGTAAAACTCAAGTCAAAGGACCTCTGAGTCGATAATCTTCAAGATAGGGCTTCGAAACTCAAGTCAAAGGACCTCTGAGTCGATAATCTTAAAGATAGGGCTTCGATCTTCGAACAACGGAGCCATATAAGGTAAGGAGAGGTGAATACAGGTGTCTAAGGCTTGAAAAGCCATAGTCACCGGTGAAACGGAGCCGGAGAAGGACTAGGGTTCAGAAGGGGATGAGAGAGTTTTGGGGGTGAGGGGATACAAGGGAGGCTGAATGTAAAAAGTGATTAGGGTTAGGGTGTGCGTTGGGTTTAATTATGGCAGGCTTCCTTTGGACCGTTGATCTTAATGATCGACGGCCACGATTTAAAGTGGGAACGGGGCGGGTTAATTTGGATGGGTTTAGATTGGGTAATTTCAAAATTAGGTAGTGTAATTGGGGTTTGAATAGGGGGCTGAAATTGGGTTATAATTGAAATAAAAAGGGGCTACGATTTAAATAGCCATTTTCCACAATTTGAATTTTATAATATAGTAAATAATACTGTAAAAGTCAAATTAAAATAGTGGGATACAAAATAATGTATAAGTATTAATTAAAAATGTAAGAAACAAGTTTTTTTTAAATACTTATTAAATCAAGAAATAGGCTAAAATTTCAATTTCATGCAATGTTAGTTTATAAATACCTAATGAACTTATAAAATTGTATAAAAATTATATAAATTATATTTTTATGTGAATGTGAGACTAAAATACATTAATCACAAAATGAAATATTTTGGGACTAAATATTAGATTTTATAGTGCAAACAATAAGCTCTAAATTGATTTTAAAAATCTTAAAACATGTAGAAAAATGTCAAAACCTTTGTGGATGATTATGTATGCATCTACATGCTATTTTGGGAGTATTTTGAGTATAGAAACATATGGGGGAACATTGGGTATCAACAGCAATGATGTCTTTTAGAGCTGGGTTGAACTCTTTATCTTCACAAATTATTCCAATAACCAACACGTTGTTGTGAGACGGCAATGGGTTGTTGGTTACATTGGGGATCTTTTCATCTTTCAGCACTACCCTCTTTTGCTCTTTCAAGTTGAAAATTGCCGCTTGAGAGTCCAATAATTTTCAGTGTCGTGCCCTTCCACCCCAGAATGATAAGCACATCGGCTGTCAGGTTGGTAAGAAGGTGACTCTGGGTTTTACCTATTTGGGGGTACGGGTTGAAACAAACCCAGTTGGACCAATTTTGGGAAAAGGCTAGAATATGATGCACCAATGTGTTGTGAAGTTTGCTTTCCTGGGCACCTCCCGGGCATGGGAATTGTAAGGGAAATTATTTTTTGGAGGTTTGGGGATTATACTGAGCTTGGTGAAAAGGCTGATTTCTGGGATGTGGAGATTGCTTTTGATGAATTTTTTGTTGCTTCCTAACTAAGATAGGGCATTCATCACTGCATAGGGCTGAGGGGCCATAACATAAGCCTCATCTTGATGGGGATAGTAATGTTGTGGGGTGCTTGTGGAGAAGTAATTTCTGGGTGGACGGGGTTTTCTTGCACTAGAAGTTGACATTGCCACTTCTTCCTTCTTCTTTTAGTTTGCTACACCTCCAGACCCACCTTGAATTTCTTGGGAAGTAGCTCTTATAGCATACTGACTCAATATACGCCCTATTTTTAAACCGTTCTTGACCATTTCTCCAATTTTGATGGCTTCGAAAAATGGCTTCCCCATCATGACATCATATTCTGAAAATAATCTGCCTCTCGGGCTTGAAGAAAGACACTAACCATCTAGGTTTAATCTATTAGAGGCTTGACTCCGGCCGCTTATTCACGCCATTTGACAATATACTCTCTGAAGTTTTCCAATGACCTCTTTTTTAGATTTGACAATGAATTTATATAAGGGGCAATGTCAATGCAATACTGAAACTACTTGAAAAAGTCCCGATCCAGGCCATCTCAAATAGGACAACAAGATATATCCTAATCCATATACCATTCAGAAGCAATTCCTCCAACCAAACTCTCTCTAAAGTAAGCCATGAGAAGCTCCTCTTTTCTACCTGCTCCCCGCAATTGGTTGCAATATCTTTTGAGGCGGGCTATGGGATCCCCAGCCCGTCATACTTCTCAAACTTTGAGGTTTTTAAACCCAACGGTAAATGCATATCTGGGAACATGCACAGGTCATCGTAGGATACGCTCTTTTGCCCACTCAACCATGTATATTGTTTTGACTCTGCTCCATGCTCCTTATTTTTATAGTAATCTCCTCTTGTTTCAGGTTTTTTGTGGCTTTCTCCTGCCCGTGGTGAACTCGTACCTGGGTGGATGAGGGTAAGCATATGTAGTAAACTGGCTAGGTTCCGGTGGGAAAGTTGGCACTTGAAAGGAGAAGGATGACGAATATAATCTGGGCTTGGGAAAAGTGGGTTGTGCGGTGGCCGAAAAAGGAGGCACAGTAAATATGTTGGAGGCTGCACCTGAAATTAAACACATGGTCGCGAACCTCAGAAAGTGTTCCAGCAAGGTAGGCCGAGATAGTAGGAATACTAGTGCGGTATTGGTGTATCTTATCGGGACATTGGAGGTCCCACCTACCCTGGGAAGTAGCTCAAGGAATCCAGGTATCACACTCGGTGGTTCTCTTCCATTGGACCATGCATCCCACATTTCCATCATGCAGAGACGCAAAATTCTATTTTCCTCGGCAACTACAGATTCTGAGGTTGGGATGAGTGAGATCGGGCTATCCTCTGGGATAGGAATTGCTGGCAAGTGACTTTCCGATGACATTTCTACACTTTCTTTTGATCTTGTAAAATACGGATGTGAAGCTAGATTACCTCAAAACCAACCACCTTAATATCAAACTTGTAATTAATAGTATATAACAAACTAGTCAATTTGAAGCAATTAACACATAGGTAATCGCCATTGGGGTGTGATGCACCTATACAGTTAAATGTATTTCTACATGTTTCGAAACAGTTGCATGTTTCATCCCGGCTTTGCTTATTTCCCCAATTTTCTTTCTTTCCACTTTTGGCTATTTATGCTTCTCCTCTTATTCCCATTTTCCTCTCTTTTCTTTCCTCTCTTTCCCTGCTCTCTTTTTTTGTTTTTCTTTTGGTTTTTCTTTCGCTATCTTTTTCGTTCTTTTTGGTTTTATTTTTGTCTTTTCCTTCCACGTCTCTCTTTATTTTAGTTATTTATAAAATCATGACCAGTTCCTATGAGAATTGCCTATGTATCACGCTGCCACATGAATCAGATCATTACGTCGTTCAAGAAAATAAATGCAAAAAATAAAGAAACAATTTTTTGGGAATTTTTAATTTTCATTAATAAACTCCTAACCTTTTCTATTACAAAAGACTCCAACATACTCATTTCTTGGAATTTTAAAGAATACAAAGAGACTCGAAACAAATTTTAAACTAAAAACTAAAATGCAAACTCGATAAATGAAGTCATGAGTACATAAGGGCTTCGACTCCTAGGGCCGGCGGGATATCATTCGGTATATCCGCGGGCCTATGTTCAAGATCCCCTTGAAGTCGCTCCAGATCACTCATTATTTGGAGGAAAAATGTCATTACTGCAGCAAAGAAAGTGGTTCGAGTCATGTACTCACATTCGTGGAATTTCATGATGATTTAGTCGGCATTTGATCTAACCCTCTCGCGGATAATACTTTTTTCTTGAAGCAAGCGTCCGATTTTCTGAGTCTAAGCTTCTAGTACCTCAGTGCCATGATGATTTTGATTCTGCAATTGTTGCATATCTTCATCTGGGCCATCAGAGCATAACAATATTTCCTTTCAGCTTTAAAGTTCCTAGCCTGTTTGGCCGCCTCATTTTCAAGGGTAGTTAGCTTTCTCTTCATATCTATGGCTGTTCCCTCATATTTTCTTTTCATCTGCCGCACAAACTCTGACCGCCCTTCTGCATTCTTTGCTAGTTATGCTCGAATACTTGCTAGACTAGCCTCAGATTTTTCAAAGTGATATTGACACCCAATTACTTTCTTTCTGCGAGCACTTATAAGTCTTTCATATGCTCAGCTTCTTTCCTGGTTCTTATCATTTGTTCTTATTTTCTGGATCTGAGCTTCGAGGGCTTCATTTTCCCGAACCAACTTCTTCTTTTACCTTCATCTACAGCAGCTTGGACGCTATTGTCAAATTTGAGGTCCCTGATTTGTCCCTCTAATTTACTTATCTTGGTCGTATAGCTTGCTTCTTTTGCCAACTAGTCCCATTGCTTGCGTGAGTTGTCAATGAATTGCTGGACGTGAGGTCTTTTAGCAGGCCTTTCAGGCTCTCGAGGTATTTGGAACTTTTTACCAAAACAATTCATGTAATTGGAGTCTACCTCACCCTTAGATAGATCCCCCACCAGATTTTTAGGTTCTACGTATCTACATTCATTCCATACTTGACGAACTCTTCCTTCTGGGAATACAACCTTTGGGCCTTATTCGATGGCTTGTCAACTTAAATCTTCATCATGGGGAATACTTTGAAACCTACCCAGTTGGCACAAAACCCGGTGAGAAGCATATGGGTGAATGCTCCAAAGACCCATCAGGAGAAAATAGCACACCTCCGTTGACATGTATATGACTTCCGTAACGGGGAGCCATCAGAAAGTCAACTCTGACCAAACCTATGTACCCTCTGACAATTCAACACCCACCACTCGGTTTTCAAACTCTTCAATGCAATTCAAACCAGTCATGTCATAGTTCATATACCCGACACGGTGACAGAGATGTTGTTGTATCCACAGTTGTAGGAGTAAGTTACAGCCTTGGAAGAGGGTATATGGTCAAAGCTCGGTAAATCTCAGATAAGATCATTGGAACCAGGATGTCATTAGCTTTCTTGATCATGACATCAACCATTCCTATGAGACCCAATTCTATGTTGTCGTTTTTTTGTCACGACACAATTTCCTAACCCGGTCGTGATGGGGCCTCTCGTGAAGACAAGGCCAGCCAGACCGTTTCAGAACACTACTTAAAGCAGTTAGTCAGTTATATAACAATTCGAATCTAAACTAATGATATTAATCAATATGAATATAACCCAATGCAGCCCGACCGAGGTGTCCCAAGTCACGAGCATCTAGGAGTGTCTTTATTAAAAAGTAAAAGTCTATTATACATAGAGTAAAAATCTGGCAATCAAGAAGATGAAGAATCACAGTGCCGCGAACGCCGGCAGTCACTTTGCTTAGCTACGATTGCAATCCCTTCAATCCGCTACTAACCCGCTATCGGGTGATCAGTACCTGCAACTGCACGCGAGGTGCAGGAAGTAAAGTGAGTACTTCCAACTCAGTGGTAATAAGAGAGAATAACATCTGAGCGATAAGAAAACACGTATGGGCACACCAAACTGCTATAAAAGACAGAACAATCCTTTGAGAAAAATTGAAATACTGCGAAAAATCCCTTTAGAATATCTCAAGATCAGTTCAAAATCTCTTTTAGAAAGTCTCTTTTTCAAATATCTCTTTTATTTCCAACCGCCCAGCATATGAATGCTATATCAGATAGAACAAGTCGACCCATAAGTCTGCCCCTTGGGAAAAACACTCCTTAACATAGAATGACAGGGTATCTGGTCAACAAGGCAAGTAACAGTATGTATGCCAATGACATTGAGTGTTAAATGTCATACCACGTAGAACAAACAAAAGTGAATGCATGAATGCAATGCACATGACCGCTACGGCGCGTAGCCCGATCCATGGGTACCCTGCGCTCACTGGGGGTGTGTACAGACTCCAGAGGGGCTCCTACAACCCAAGCGCTATAATAATGCAGCGTGCAGTCCGATCCATATAATATATAAAATGTTGCGGCATGCAGCCCGATCGAATATAATATGTTTAATAATGTGGCGTTCAGCCCGATCCAATATAATATATATAATGTTGCGGCATGCAGCCAGATCCAATACAATATATATAATGTTGCTTCGTGCAGTTCGATCCATGCAATATGATTCTACAGCGTGGAGTCCGATCCATGCATGAATATGCATATGCACATATAACACTCGAAGCCTGGAAGCCTCCCTACATCGCTCTTCATGCCCTCACTTATGGCCCTCAGCCTCAATCAGTCCATAATTGTAAAAATCCCCTCGGGCATCCGTAAAACAATGATACTCAGCTCAAACAGTAGTGCAAATTTCAGTTAAAACTCCAATTTTGAGAAACATATATCAGAGTTCATGAAACAATGTAAATCACATAGACTGAGTTCAATGATATTTCAAAAAGTGAGGAAAACAATGATGATAGTTAATAAGAGTTCAAATAATCGGCAATAAGCCCCAAGTATGGCAATGAGCCCAAGTCATATTGATAACAACAAATCATTTACAATTTCGCGGTAAAAACCAACAACCGGGACAAACCATGTCACCATCCCCAACGATGCTCTACCCCACGCTGAGGTCCAGCGTGCAAGTCACCACAATACAGCACTAGGATGTGCAAATCCGGGGTTTCAAACCCTCAGGATACCATTCCCAAGTATTACTCACCTCGAAGCCGTGAAATACCTCGCTCGCAATGCCTTTGCCCCTCAAATTGGCCTCCACGTGCGTCAAATCTAGCCAAAGTGAGTACAAATATATCATAATATGCTAATGGGTCAACACCCAATCAAAAACAATTGGAATATAACAAAAATCTCGAAACTAGCAAAACCCTATCCCTGGGTGTGCTTCTCGAAAAATTACAAAACTTACATTTCTGGAATCCTCGTCTCGCCACAAGTTCATGCATACCAAGAACACCCAAATTCAAGCTCAAATGACCTATCAAATCCCAATTTGGCATAACAAAAACTCAAGCCCTAGTTTCTTCAATTTTATACCCAAATTCAGAGAATTAATGGATGATTCTTTGATTAAATGATGTTTCTAGACCACGAGACTTACCTCCAATCACTTCCCGTCGAAACCCTCTTCAAAATCTACCAACAAGCTCTCAAGGTCGTGCAAAAATGGTGGAAAAATGAACCCAAGTCAAACCCCTTCTGCCCAGGCCGATTTTTGCCTCTGCAGTCGGAATACCGCACCTGCGGCTCCCGCTTTTGCGTCCCAACAACCGCTTCTGTGATTTAGCTTAAAAATCTCTAGGACCACTTCTGCGATCAAAAACCGCTCCTGCGGCGACCGCTCCTGGGGAAACCTCTCTGCTTCTGCGAAAAACGCCAAACCGTCAAGGACCGCTTCTGCGACCTCATGGCCCGCTTCTGCGAGACCGCATATGCGGACTCTTGTCCGCTTCAATGAAAATGACAGAACCAGAAATTCCAACACATGCAACAAACTCCGAACTCTCCGTTTAACCACCCGAACTCACCCCGAGGCCCCTGGGACCTCAACCAAAAGCAGCAGTTCATTCTAAAACTT
Source organism: Nicotiana benthamiana (assembly GCA_034376525.1). Lineage (NCBI taxonomy): Eukaryota > Viridiplantae > Streptophyta > Magnoliopsida > Solanales > Solanaceae > Nicotiana > Nicotiana benthamiana. The sequence goes on along the minus strand of CM067331.1, from coordinate 9,657,456 downwards.
TATTCAAACTAGCTCTAATAATTGAAACACATTCATAAACACAAAAATCATCAAATCTCGCTGGATTCAAGCCTAAGTTTAACTAAAACTTCCAAATCTCGCATTCGATCAACAACCCGAGCAAACGACGTCCAAATGACCTCAACGTTTGCACACATATCCAAAATCACCTAAGGAAGCTACAGCAACTCTCAGAATTCCATTCCGACCCTCGAATCAAAATCTCACATATCACCCGGAATCCGCCAAAATTCAAACTTGGTCAATTGAAGCCTAATTCTACGCCGGACCTCCAAATTTAATTCTGATCGCACTCCTAAGTCACAAATCATCCCTCGAAGCTAACCGAACCACAGGAATTCACATCCGAGCTCTCCATCCACTCAGTCAACTTTCGGTTGACTTTTTTCATACAAGCTTCCTTCTAAGAGGCTATGTTCCTTATTTTCGATAAAAACCAATTCAATTACACCCGATCGAACCTAATACTGATATTGAAACATGAATCCATACATAAGGGGGAAACGGGGTGGTAGCTCACATGACGGTGGGTCGGGTCGTCACATCCTCCCCAACTTAAACAAACGCTCGTCCTCGAGCGTACCCAGAGTTGTTCTAGAAGCCAACCAATAGCTGAATGATCTTACCAAGCATATACCCGGGGTGATCCCAAGTCACCCTATCTCCTATAGGTCCGACAACACGACATAGCTGAAATTTCACAATCCATCTAACTCTTAAATCATAGGACCGCATTGCATTTTCCGAAGTTATACACAAGATCGGAACCTCACGTCTATATTCAGAATAAACCCGGACCAACAGTAATAATTCATACCTGCAACCTCGGCTGCAATCATATGATATCCAACATAACATAAACACATATAGCGATAACTTCCATTCACAGCGGCTGCCCGCAATAACCGGATACCGATAGAAAACCTTTCTGTTAGGTAAAGTCTTATTCCCACACTTTCATATACTGCCAACAGCAACTGAATTACACGATATACTGAACCCATCTCTCAGATCATACCATTCATGAATCAATTTCCCTCTTGTGATACGGCACCTCGCCACAGGCCTAAGCCAGAACTTGCATAATACACGCACCAATGAGAAGCAGTCTGAACATACTCAAATCATGACAATGACTCAACGAAAAAATTGTACCTCAAGCTCAACAACACCATTACAACACAAAACTGAGATCCCGTCTCACATCATAGAAATAGAGTACCTGAATTCTCCTCGACAGGTCATAACATCACGTGGCCTTGCCATAACGCGTGATCCTATCCAAACACTATTATCCATGAAGCACCTCAAGTCACCAAGCTCAACACGGACAACCACACACATATTTAGGTCTGAAACCCAGCAATCCATCACACCCATGGTGAAGCAAGTAATATACTTTATTCAATCCTGAAAGGACACAATACATGCGATATTTGCCGAGTAGCACCCAATACGGACCTTCCTCAGAAATCAGGAAGCAAGGCGTACAAAGTAACATATAGAATACTATTCTCCACATCACACTGTTGTGGCGCGCAACCCGGTCCAGATATCATACCCTCATACCCGTGGCGGCGTTCCACCCAATCCACATATATATTTCACAAAGGAGATGCACATCGAGCCAAATCTGCTCATTACAATAAACACATATAGTCTCATGCCCGGCCACAAGAAACGCATCTGAAACCTCGATACCGTAACTGAATTAATGGTAGAAACCTCTGCACTGACATCCACCACGAAGGCCCAACCAATAAACCAATGCTTGACAGCCGTCCCCTAGTCTCTAGATACAAGCTATCCTGCTAGAACATAATCCAATGCACCTTGCCACGCAGCCTGTGGCATTTTGCGACATAGCCCATAACACATTAGTCTAGACAATCTGACACTGGAACAACCAGTCTGCCATCTAATATCATAACCCAAATTTAACATACCATGCAAAGAAAGATCCACTCGGACCTCCAATTTCCAGTAACCGCTAGACGATGACAATGCACACGATCTACAACCACTGCACAGTCGGATCACTAGAACTTCTAGTATCCAACACATATAACACATGAATCACCATGCCTGATCCCATACTCCACCATACAAATACATAACAAACATCAAGTATCCATTCATACCACGGAAGATATTCAAGAAAAATGTCGCAATACTACTGAAGTATCATCATTTTACATCATCTTACCCTCTTTGAATGAATATATACCCTTGTCAAACCACTATAATAACAATATAATCTCTTTAACCATCTGAAGGTCTATTCTTCATTCACCTGCAACTACCTGTGCTGCTCAAGAATTTTATAACTTCCCATTATGAACTGAACCAAAACCTTGAACACGCAAATCCCAATTCTCCATATCATAACACACAGACCATACCACACTAGAATAACATGAGGACTCCTATCTCTCTTCTACGCTGCAGATATCGACGCACTCAACTAGTCAAGAACATTCATGGTCCCATATAAGAGAAAAATTATTTCACACTCCATGCTTCGCATACCCACAGGAATATACTCATTTTCACATCACGGTAAAACACATCAAGAACTCTTTCTCCCAATTCCATTGCACAAGCTAAACTGCCAAGACTGAATCCTTCTACCCAAACCAAGTTAAGCACACTGCCAGCACTTAAAAGCTTTGCTGCACAATACCTGTAAGGCTCCTTACCTCGAACACATACAATAATTAATCATATTCTTACCATACCAATTCGGTTCATTATCAAGCTATTACATTTACCCAATTTCCTTCCTGATTCATCTTTATTTGATGTCCTCCCTTGCAGTAGCACCACAACATCTCGGCCCAAGTTACCACACGAGACTCGCACATAAAATCACATTGTCTAAGACTCATAGGCCACTGAATACCCTGTCAAACGTATCCCAGAAATACCACATTCCAGAATGCTTCACTTTGAAGAACTTCCTGCGACTCTAAATTTGTTTACCATTACCTTCCAAATGCGGATACGTAGAATCCCATGATTAACACAAAGTACCACAAGTCTTTATCTTTCTAATAAAACACAGTTCTAGCCACATACGCAAACTTAAGACACCTGATGGTTACATGTAAAATATTGAACACAGTAAAACCATTCTCGAGAGTCATTCACTCTTATTCACTTGTAATTCACCAGCCCTGAATGAACGGAACCACTCGTGCCTTATTAGTACCCTGACACCGCAGAATATGATTTCATATAGATACAACCAACCATTTTTCTTTTCGATACACTGAGCATTCTTTATCATCAACAGCTCAAGACATCCTAGTATTTTCTCACCTACGAAGCACCATATAACCTTTGTAAAAAATTTCCCCCACTCGTGCCGTCCTCGGATCAATTTTTATAAACAGAACTGATCTGCCATCATCCCTCGAAACAGAATCAACATTGCACATAATCGTGCAATCAACCGACCAACAGCAACCTCCCCAACTTGGCTGAAAGCCATATATCAACGCACTCTTAACAACTCATAGCACTTTTACTCCAATGATGCCACAATGTTATAGTGAGATTAAACTCAACTCATTTACATGTTTGTGAATACACAAATCATCTAAAACTGTCATTCTCTGCAAATCTCGCATTCATTTCCACATCAGCTGAGTCCATTTCTTGCGCGTCCCCAAATTCTCAAATTTCAACACATACCCTACAATTACTCATGAGACCTTCTAACACACATAAGGATCATACCCCTCATAAGCACTCAGCAGGAGATAACCCACATGCTTCGCCTCATTTCGATATTACAACATACCTTCCACCATCATATATGTTACACAATCCATTAGTCTTCCTGAGTCTGAGCTCATACTGCCACACGAAATGTACATTTTCCTACTAAGAGACATGTAAAACTATTCTTCACGCGCCCATAACTTGAGGTTACACATCAGACTGCAATAGAAAACAAACACTTAACAGCTCATCTATTATCCATCAAACTTCTTCGTCACTACCAAAATCACATAGATACCCCTCACAGTACTGACATACTCATCACATGGATATCCCTCCGCCAACCTGGCTAATAAGAGCATTACTGAACATATAAGTTCAAAACACTTACTCAAACAATCAGCACCTCAGTGCTCAAGCCATAGTCAAAGATCCGGCCTCAGGTCCTCCTAACTGGCCCAACATGAACTCACGGGGATTATATCTTGCCCCTCGATCGGGGAATCACAATCCATCCAGGCACATATACTACTGAGCTCTCCCGTGCGCATATAGACGTCTGGAAGGAATTACAAGAATTATATTTCAAGCTGAATCAAGTACGCACGATAAGAATTCCAAGAAACTGAAGTTTTTCCTAAAAGTTCTGCAGCCTCTCGAGGATAAATACAAATGTCTCCGTACTGATCCGCAAGACTCTACTAAACCTGCTCATGACTCGTAAGACCTGGTAACCTAGGCTCTGATACCAACTTGTCACGGCCCAATTTCCTAACCCGGTCGTGATGGCGCCTCTCATGAAGACAAGGCCAGGCAGACCATTTCAGAACACCACTTAAAGCAGTTAGTCAGTTATATAACAGTTCGAATCTGAACTAATGATATTAATCAATACCTTCAATCCGCTACTAACCTGCTATCGGGTGATCAGTACCTGCAACTGCATGCAAGGTGCACGGAGTAAAGTGAGTACTTCCAACTCAGTGGTAATAAGAGAGAATAATATCTGAGCGATAAGAAAACACTTAGGGGCACACCAAACTGCCATAAAAGACATAACAACCCTTTGAGAAAATCGAAATACTGTGAAAAATCCCATTAGAAAATCTCAAGATCAGTTCAAATCTCTTTTACAAAGTCTCTTTTTCAAATATCTCTTTTATTTTCAACCGCCCAGTATATGAATATTATATCAGATAGAACAAGTCGGCTCATAAGTCTGCTCCTTGGGCACAACACTCCTTATCATATAACGACAAGGTATCTGGTCAACAAGGCAAGTAAAAGTATGTATGCCAATGATATATGAGTGCTAAATGTCATGCCACGTAGTACAAACAGGAGTGAAAGCGTGAATGCAATGCAATGAACATGACCGCTACGGCGCGTAGCCCGATCCATGGGTACCCTGCGCTTACTGGGGCTGTGTAGAGACTCCGGAAGGGCTTATACAGCCCAAGCGCTATTATACTTCGACATGGAATCCGATCCATATAATATATAAAATGCTGCGGCGTGCAGCCCAATCCAATATAATATATATAATGTTGCAGCGTGTAGCCCGATCAGATATAATATATATAGTGTTGCAGCGTGCAGCCCAATCCAATATAATATATATATAATGCTGCGGCATGCAGCCCGATCCAACATAATATATATAATGCTGCCGCGTGCAGCCCAATCCAATATAATATATATAATGCTGCGGTGTGCAGCCCGATCCATGCAATATGCTTCTGTTGCGTGCAGTCCGATCCATGCATGAATATGCATATGCACACATAACACTCGAGGCCAGGAAGCCTCCTTACATCGCTCTTCATGCCCTCACATATGGCCCTCAGCCTCAATCAGTCCAAAATAGTCAAAAGCCCCTCGGGAATCCGTAAAACAATGATACTCAGTTCAAACAATAGTTCAAATTTAAGCTAAAACTCTAAGTTTGAGAAAAATATAGTTGAGTTCATGAAACAGTGTAAATCACATGGACTGAGTTCAATGATATTTCAAATAGTGAGGAAAATAGTGATGATAGTTCAATAAGAGTTGAAATAATCGGCAATAAGCCCCAAGAATGGCAATGAGCCCAAGTCATAATGATAATAACAAATCATTTACAATTTCGCGGTAAAAACCAACAACCAGGATGGACCAAGTCACAATCCCCAATGGTGCTCCACCCCACGCTCAGTTCCAGCGTGCAAGTCACCACAATAGAGTATTAGGATATGCAAATCCGGGGTTTCAAACCCTCAGGATACCATTCCCAAGTATTAATCACCTCGAACTGGTGAAATTCCTCGCTCGCGACACCTTTGCCCCTCAAATTGGCTTCCACGCGCGTCAAATCTAACCAATGTCAGTACAAATATATCATAATATGCTAATGGGTCAACGCTACGAGTTCATGCATACCAAGAACTCCCAAATCCGAACTCAAATGACCTATCAAATCCCAATTTGGCTTATCAAAAACTCAAGCCCTAGTTTCTTCAATTGAATACCCAAATTCAGAGAATTAATGGATGATTCTTTGATTAAATTATGTTTTTAGACCACGAGACTTACCTCCAATCACTGCCCGTCGAAACCCTCTTCAAAATCTACCAACAAGCTCTCAAGGTGGTGCAAAAATGGTGGAAAATGAACCCAAGTTGTGGAATGTTCAATAAAAAACCCTTCTCCCCAGGTCGATTTTTTCTTCTGCGGACGAATTACCGCACCTGTGGCTCCCGCTTTTGCTTCCCAATAACCACTTCTACGATTTAGCTTAAAAATCTCTAGGATTGCTTCTGCGATCAAAAACCGCTCCTACAGCGACCGCTCTTGCGGACACCTCTCCACTTCTGCGGAAAATGTCAAACCCTCAAGGACCGGATCTGCGACCTCATGGCCCACTTCCGCGAGACCGCATTTGCGGACTCTTGTCCGCTTCTGCGGAAATGACAGAACCACAAACTCCAAACTCTCCATTTAACCACCCGAACTCACCCTGAGGCCCCCGGGACCTCAACCAAAAACACCAACTCATTCTAATACATTATTCAAGCTTGCTTCAATCATCTAAACACATCCATTAACTCAAAAATCATCAAATCTCGATGGATTCAAGCCTAAGTTTAACTAAAACTTACGAATCTCACATTCAATCAAAAACCAGACCAAACAAAGTCCAAATGACCTGAAATTTTGCACACATATCCAAAATCACCTAACGAAGCTACAGCAACTCTCAGAATTCTATTCGGACCCTCGAATCAAAATCTCACCTATCACCCGGAATCTGCCAAAATTCAAACTTCGCCAATTCAAGCCTAATTCTACACCGGACCTCCAAATTCAATTCTGATCGCACTCCTAGGTCACAAATCATCTCTGGAAGCTAACCGAACCACCGAAATTCACATTCAAGTCCTATAACCACTCAGTCAACTTCCGGTTGACTTTTCTCATACAAGCTTCCTTCTAAGAGGCTATGTGCCTTGTTTCAACTAAAACCAATTCAATTACACCCGATCGAATCTAATACTGATATTGAAACATGAATCCATACAATAAGGGGGAAACGGGCGGTAAATCATGTGACAGAGGGTCGATTCATCACACTTTTCTTGGACAGATTCTGATACCCAAGAATTCCACTATAAAGGCAAAACCTTGTCGCTCCTCCCATTTATCTTTGTTTGCATAGGTCAAACCAGTATTCAGTGCTTCAAAACCTCGGGGATTGCCATAGCGCTGGTACAAGAACTAGAAAGTGCAAAACCCTTTAGATAAATTCCCATCCTGAATCTTCGGCTTATACTCAACATATTTATAAACTTGTGAGGGGACATTGTTCTTGGTGACACCGGGTACCGACTTGTAAGATTTCGCTAAGGCCGGCATAGCCCGTAATTTCCTCTAGCGTGGGGGTGAGATAAAAATCAAAAAAACAAAATACTTGTAAGTTGGGTCCCAGAAAGGTATCAAGGCTTCAATCACATCTAATCTTGGCTTGATTTTCAAAAGTCAGACAAGACCACCCAAAACCTTTAACATAGTCCCTCTGCTCACTTTTCCCAAGTCGTTACACCACATATGGAGCTGTAGGGGGATTTCCTCAAGAGCTGCGAAGTGTTCATATTCATTTGTGTTCATCCTGCACATTTATTAGGGTGATTTATTTAAAACGATCATGACTCATTTTGTACTCAAGAAACAGTTATCACCAATTTTTTTCAAAAAAAATCATTTCAAAAAATAAAAACCTGGCATTGCAAATACGGTCCTTCAGCACCTCGGGAAAGAAGCTTTTAGGGTTGTGTTCCCTAACTGGCCGAAATTTTGAAAAAGAGACCATAGGTGGTTGTTCTTGCAAAAACAGCCTTTCGGTGCCCTTTTGGGGATATTCGGCTATTTTAAACAAGAATAGAATCACCTTACTTATTTATGACAAAACAATAAAAAAATTATTTTTGAGCTATTTCTGCAAAAATGAAGTTGAACCCGATGGAGGTTGCCTACGTATCCCACATTTGGTGAGAATCAAACTGATGTAGTTCGGGCAGATTTGACAAAATAAAAACAACACTAACTATTTTATAAAACTAGATTTTCCTTTTCTCTTTTTTTTCTTCAAAGTTTCGTCAGAGTTTCGGCATTTTTTGGACATTGATTTTTTCAAAAATAGGTAATTATCTCTCTTAGCCCTCACATTGATTTTTCTTTTTTCCCAACTTTCTCCTATTATTTATAAGCCGGCCAACATGCAACTCTGAAGAAAATAAATGTACCAGTAGCAAATAGAATGCATCAGGATGGTCTTTTCATTTCAGGTACATCTGTCCTAGATAGACCCAACCCCTGTGTTGAGTCTCCAAAGTTAAATGCACGTGATGCAAACAAATGTTCCTACTATTGATCCAGCATAGTAGGCTTTGTTATACTAGGTTTAAAACCTGGGTGTATTGTTCTAGACCTGGCTTACTGAGCGGACAGTTCGAGCCAAGGGGGGTGCAGCATACCGGGAATACAGAAGCTTCATCGGCTTTGCAACTTGTTCGAACCTCGTTCTATATTTGGGATAAGACTCTAACAGAAAAGAAGTCACATGAAGTGCACACTTCCTAGATGATTTAGAAGACTCAGAGAGAAGAGAGTTTCGTAGAAATTTAGATAGAGACCAAACAATATCAAAGCGGTAAATGAGGCATTTATCACATTAGGCTCAACATGTAAAAATCAGATAAAACAAGCCAACTATAACAGTTAGTCTAAGCTCGAACTCATGAACCCTGAACCGAAGTTCTGGGTTTGGATCCCCAGCAAAGTCACCAGAGCTGTCACACCTCTTTTTCACACCCCGAGGATAAATAAGGGAGTTTTTCCAATTAAAGTGACATTATTTGAAATGGGATTATGTCACACCCCAACTTTGGGACGCGACCGATGCTCAATCAATTGAACCCAACCGAGCAAGCCTTATTAACCACTATCTACACAACTCAATAGGAATAAGGAACCCGTGCTTACCTTTATTTAAACTAGAAACGATAGTACATTCAATGTTTTAGTTCACTTTCTTTATTTAAACTAAGAACGATAGTACATTCGATATCTTACTTCACTTTATATCACAACATAAAAATGTGGTTATACTTCCAAGGTTACATACAAGTTATAGTTTAGAAGAAAGCAAGAGTATACGATTACAACATGGTCCATTGACCTACCCAATACCAGACATAACCCACACAAACGCCTACGTATCCTCTAAGGATACAAATGACAGTGATAAAAACGCCGGCAACAAGGCCTCGACTATACCTCAAAAAGTGGAAGTCCAAAATAAGAAGATACACAATATAACCCCTTGAAGGAGAAAGGGGCTCACCAAGACTCTGTGAAGAAGAATGCTACGCTACACACAATTGGCACTTTCCGCTATGGAGCCACCTACATTCATTTAAAATATAGTGCCCCCGGTAACAGGGACGTTAGTACCATGGAATAGTACTAGTATGTATAACTAAACACCATATTACTAGAAAGAATTGTCAAACAAGTACAAGTAAATCACATGAGTAAATCAAGTATTCAAATCACATAATCTTCATATAATTTCCAATACTTAGTTTGGGGCATTTTCTTCATATGTTAATCATTGGTCTCAATGACACTGCTGTCTTGAGTGGAGTCCGATCACGATCCGACTGGCTAGGTCACCTCATTGGAGGCATATATCTCAATCAATGTTTTATTCCCCTTATTCGAAATTCAATATCATCACATTACTGCCATGTATGTAGCATGGTATCCGATCACGACCAAATCAGCTAAGTCGCCTTGCCTAGGCATTATTCCTTTCTCATTAGTCAACACATCAAAATCCTTTTTTCAGATACCTCACTTGGCACTTAAGGCCGCCATTATCACATTGTTTTCTGTTGTCAATACTCATCTTGCAAGTTATGATCAAAGGCATATACAAATAATTCAAGTTGCAATCCCAGGTAAGTGAGCACATAGCTAGCATACATAATTCTCTGTTTCGATATTGGCTTATAGCCCAAGCATTTTAACACACAATTATATTTTTCATCCTTCTCTAACTTTCAAGAATGGTACATTAGACCCATTGAGGCACATCCATTATCGATATGTGTAGATAATTGCAAGTCGATTAATGTGCAACAACAATCGATACATTAACCAATTCAATCATACCACACTTTCGTAAACACCAACAAAGCTCAATTTCTAATAAGAGGGGGTTTTAACCATACATACCTCATTTAAGCTTTCCTTAAGTTACCGTGGTATTTTGAAAATTCTAGCAATCCCAATCCACTTGAGACATAATAAAATCAACACAAATTAGGAAGGTATTCGTGGTTTCAGCTTATTTGAGCCTTTTATCAAACACTAGTTGAGCATCTTGATTTTAAATCTCTTTTACAAGAATTCCTTCATTCTCCAACCCAATCTTTACTTATTTATATTGATCAATCTTCCCACAAACCTAATTTGTACTTTCATGTATACATAGTACTATTACCCCAAGAATCATACCTCAATAACCCACCTCACAATCTCTACAATACTAACACAACCTAGGTTAGGCACCTATGGCTTCCAATCCCCATCCCATGAGTTAAAAAACTTCATCCATATTCATATTCCATAATAACTCCATATATGTAAGTCTAAGGTGTAGGAATACCTACATGTGTCCATGTCTGATCAACTTTTATCTCAACCAAAACTCTAGCAAGATCTTTAATTTATTTAAAGTTAAAAAACTTGCTATCACACCTTTGAGCATAGACAATGAAGCTATTGACAAGAATGACACTACTCTGAGAAGATAAAGAAGTGAAGAGGCAAAGCGCAATACCAATTTTGAAGAACTGAAGATGAGATTTAAAGCTTGTCGATGCCGATTATAACACTTCCTCACGTTCTTGACTGTCAAAATAAATTCTAATCATTCAAATAATCAATAATATTTCAATCCAACTTCAGTACTTCACAAATCAAAGAAAAAAGATAAAGAAGTAAGATTGACAAAGAAATTGAAAAAAATATGTGACCTTAGTTTGTAAAAAAGTTGGTATTTTATTCTTGCAGAAGACTTAGGGTTAGAGAGTGTTTTTCCGGAGAGGTGCATTTGATTTAGGGATTTTGAAAACTGATTAAAGAAGGAGTTGTATACTATTAGGTAATAAAAAGAGGAAACAAAAAAATAATGGTATCTTATATTGTGGGCGGGGAGCATGGGATCCCAATAGGATGTACCCAGTTTTTAATAATTAAAAAGTAAAACACAAAAAGAGGAAACAAATAAAAGAAGGGTCTCGTACATTGTAGGCTAGGAGAATGGAATTACAATGGGATATACCCAATTTATTAATAATTAAAAAGTTAAATAATTGATAATTTTAAAAGAGAAAACGTGGGGAGTCGAACTACTGACCTGGTAAATAGAAGGTGCACTCCTCTCCCAGTACACTACAATGCTCACTTGAGGATGGGTTCACCCAGATAAATTTAAGTATTTTATCTTGAAATTTACTGTTGCTATACATAGTTTAGGGAGAGGAGGATGGGTTCACATGACTAGGGGTATTCATCGGGCGGATTGGGCGGCTTTTATTCTTAACGGTTATCGGCTTTTAAATGTATTAATCTGTTAGCCACCCGATAAGATATCGGGCGGATTGGTATCGGGTTAGCTCTTATAGGGCGGTTATTGGGCGGCTTATCGGCCTAACATACATGTTTACTAGAATTTGATAGATCTCTTCACGCAATTATAGATCAAACACCTATTCCAGTATACCTTCATATGAGCTAGCTTGTTAATGTCTTTTCAGGGCATTCATTTTATCCCTGAGGTAGTATAGCTTTGCCCTCCTCACCTTTTTCTTGTCCAGCACCTTCATCTCCTTTATGTTGGGCGAGTACCTGCAAATCATCTAGATCCCGAGATTAAAAATGCTTAGAAGTAGAAATAAACTTTTGTTAATCATTTTCAAGGGTTTTAGTCTTTTTATATTTAATATATATAAATATAAATAAATTATATATATATATATATATATATATATATATATATATATATATATATATATATATATTTATATATAATATATTAATATTCTTAACGGGTTAACGGATTAGCCGTTAAGAAAATTGAATAATCCATCCCCAAACCGATAAGCCGTTAATAAAAAAAATTCAATCTGTTTCCCGTCCGTTAAGCCGTTAAGCTGTTACCAATAAGCCGTTAAGCTTCGGTTTAGATCAATTTCGATTTCGGATCGGTTTTGAACACCCCTACACATGACCCGCCTCGTCCCAAGTAAATCCGCCCCTGAATGCATTATTGTTAAAGTTATGCACTTTTTAGTCCGCTTCAACTAACAAGTAAGAATAATCACTAATGAAAATACTGTAACAATGAATAGTTAAATTTGTATACCGAGTCTATACGTCATCAGATCAAATGATTCATTATCAAACTGACGCACACATCTGAGTATGCGGACAAATGGATTATTTGGAAAATGACAGCTATTAAAACCTCTATTGACATCAACTAAAAAGCATTAAATTTAAAAATTAAATTTACCAAAATTATTATTTATTAGGATTGTGTATTATTGAAAATGATTAAGAAGATTTTTTAGAGTTTACATCTCAATTTTGAAAGAATTTGGTAAAAAACCTACACGTCTTTCTCTCTCTCTCTTCTATCCAATGCTGGCACTCGTCCAGGTAAACCATGTAAGCACTCCTCCCTCTCTTTCTCTTTCTCCGCATTTCTATGTTACTTCCCCTTTCGTTTAACCCTAGTAGTAGGACGGTGACCATCACCCCACCGGTGCCGTCTCGTCTTTCTTCTTCTTTTCCGGCTCTAATCACGACACCCTCCTATGTGCCTTCCTTTCGTCAAACCTTTCCTCTTCGCACCAGTTTTTCTCGAGTCGGCACTATTTTTCGGTGATCTGCACCGGTGACAGTCCCGCACTCTTCTCTTTTTCTTGGTCCCGTGGTTTGATGTGTGTGTTTCAGTTAGCACTTTTGGTGACGGGTGGGATGTGCACGGGCAATCGTAGCAGAGCAGGCCATTTGGAAGTCACAAGGGCTGGACGTTGGGTTCCAAAGCACCCAGGTTCTATTTGCGGGAATGTTGCGGTTGCCCAGGCAAGCTCGAAGCATACGGGCGAGTAGAGCGGAACATCACTGGCTAGTATGTGCAGAGGTTGGTGAGAGTTAGAAGGACGCACGATAGATTTCTGTGACCTCGGGTGCATCAAGTTATATTTCCATGTTTTCTTTCTATCGAGAGTTGGTACCTCCCGCTTCCTTGTCTCTTTCATTTTGCTAATTAAATTTTGGTTATTTAGTTAGCATCACTTTAAGCATATAATTAGAATACTTGTAGTTGCAATCGGTTATTTTCTAGTTTTGGTTTGTGTTAGTATTTTCCTGAGTTTGCCGTAGGTATTTTGGCTGTGGTCCGAGATGATATAGTAAGGTCATTTCCTCGAGGGGTTCCGGGGGTGAGAGGGGGTGGGGAGGGGGTCAGTGGTTGTGACGAGAGGAAATGAGGGTAATGGGATATAGGGAATTTGTTGATTGAGAATCGAGTCGTGGAATATAGTTACGCTGACGGGTAAGTCTAATGAGTTGACAAATATTCTCTAGAAGAGAAAACTTAATATAGCTTGTGTTCGAAAGAGTAGGTAGGTAGGTTCGAAGGCGAGGAATGGACATAGGTAAAAATTGTGGTACTCTGGAGTCGTGAGGGATAAGAATGGTATGGGTATCTTGGTGGATAGAGATCTTAGAGAGTCTATGATTGAGGTTAGGTGAGTGAATAATAGGCTAATGTTTATTAAGTTGGTGATTGGTGAGTTCACCCTTAATCTAGTTAGTGCTTACACACCACAAACGGGCTTGGATGAGGAGGTTACGAGGCACTTTTGGGAGGGCTTGGACGAGATTGTGCGTAGTATTCACCTATTAAAATTATTTATTGGAGGGGTTTTTAATAGCTATATTGGGTCGGCTTGTGGTAGTTATGGTGAGGTGCATGGTGGCTTTAGCATTGGGAATAAGAACGGAGGAGGTACTTCGATGTTAGATTTTGCTAAGGCTTTCGAGCTGGTGATTGCGAACTAGACTTTTCCAAAAAGGGAGGAGCATTTACGTACTTTATAAAGTTCGATGGTGAAGACTCAGAACGATTACCTTCTCCTCAGAAGAAGTGATAGAGGGTTGTGCAAGGATTGCAAGGTTATCCCGGAAGAGACCCTCGCGACTCAGCATAGGCTCTTAGTGATGGACATTGGCATTATAATGAAGAGGAAGAAGAGGTATGCTTGTGGCTAACCGAGGATTAGATGGGGAGCTTTAACCAAGGATAAAGCCCAGGCGTTGGAGGGGAGGTTATCCGCAATAGGATCTTGGAGGAGTAGTGGAGACACGAGCACTATATGGTAAACAATGGAGAACTATGTGAGGGAGGCGGAGGGAGAGGTGCTAGGTATATCAAAGGATTTTTCTAGTAGGCACCAAGGCGACTGGTGGTAGAATGACATAGTCCAAGGTAAAGTGGAGGCGAAGAAGTTAGCATACGCGAAGTTGGTAGGGAGCACAAGCGAAGAGGAGAGGAGAGTGAATAGAGAGAGTTTCAAAGTGGCTAGGAAGGAGGAAAAGCTAGCGGTCATGGAGGCTACGAATGTAGTGTTTAGTCATCTATGCGAGGTATTAGTGGAGAAAGGCGGGGATAGGAAGTTGTTTTGGCTGGCTAAAGTGAGGGAGAGGAAGGCACGGGATCTGGACCAAGTAAGGTGCATCAAAGACGAGGATGGTAGAGTATTGATGGAAGAGTCCCAGATTAAGCAGAGATGGCAGACGTACTTCCATAGTCTTCTAAATGGGGAGGGGGATTGGGATATAGTGCTATAGGACTTAGGGAATTCGGAGAGTCTCCGAGATTTTAGGTATTGCAGGCGCATTAAGGTGGAGGAGGTCGTGGGGGCTTTGCATAAGATAAGTAGGGGTAGGGCGACGGGTCTAGATGAAATTCCGGTTATGTTTTGGATGTGTGTGGGTAGATCAGGATTGGAGTGGCTAACTGGGTTGATCGATGTAATTTTTAGGATGAAGAGGATACCGGAGATATGGAGATCGAGTACAGTGGTACCGTTGTACAAAAACAAAGGTGATATTCAGTGTTGTAATAATTATAGGGGTATCAAGTTACTTAGCCATACCACGAAAGTCTAGGAGAGGGTGGTGGAGGTGAGGGTAAGGAAGACGATGTAAATATTCGACAATCAGTTTAGGTTCATGTCTGGTGACTCCAATATGGAAGCTATCCACCCTATTAGAAGGTTGGTGGAATAGTGCAGGCATAAGAAGAAGGATCCGCACATGGTATTTATTGACTTGGAAAAAGTGTATGAAAAGGTTCCTATGGAGGTGCTCTGGAGATGTCTTGAGCCAAAGGGTGTGTTGGTAGCCTACATACGAGCATTCAAGGACATATATGATGGAGCTAAGACTAAGGTTAGGATTATGGGAGACGACTCGAAGCATTTTCCGATTGTTATGGGATTACCCCCAAGGCTCTATGCTTAGCCCAGTCTTATTTTCCTTGGTGTTGGATGCATTGACGCATCATATTCAAGGGAATGTACCATGGTATATGTTATTTACTGATGACATAGTTCTAATTGATGAGAAGAGGGTCGGTGTTTAACGAGATATTGGAGGTATGGAGACAGACTCTCAAGTCTAAGGGTTTCAAATTGAGCAGGTCTAAGACAGAGTAACTGGAGTAAAAGTTTAGCGCTGAGTCAAGGGAAGTAGGCAGGGACGTGAGGCTTGGATCACAGGTCATCCCCAAGAGAGAATGGGTCGATAATTCAGGGGGACAGAGATATCGACGAGGACGTCACTCACCGTATAGGAGCGGGTTGGATGAAATAGAGTCTTGCATCTGGAGTCTTGTGCGACAAGAAAATGCCAACGATACTCAAAGGTAAGTTTAATAGAGCTGTGGTTAGACTGGCCATGTTGTATGGGGCAGAGTGTTGGCCGGTTAAGAACTCCCATATCCAGAGGATGAAGGTAGCAGAGATGCGGATGCTAAGGTGGATGTGTGGGCGCACTGTGATAGACAAGATAAGGATTGAATATATTCGGAAGAAGGTAGGCATGGCCCCTGTGGATGACAACATACGGGAAGCGAGGTGTAGATGGTTCGGGCACGAGCAGAGGAAAAGCCTTGATGCCTCGGTGAAGAGGTGTGAGTGGTTGGCCATAGTGGGTTTGGGAATAGGTAAAGGGAGTCCGAATAAGTATGGGGGAGAGGTGATCAGGAAGAACATGGTACGACTACAGATTTCCGAGGACATGGCCATTGATAGGAAGGTCTGGAGGTCAAGCATTAGGGTTTTAGGTTAAGGGGTAGTAGTGTAACGACCTGTCCGGTTGTTTTAAGCTCTAGTATGTCGTTCAGTAGTTTGAGGCCATGATCAGCTTCATTTCAGGTATTATTACTTGCATGCATTGTCGGAATTGAATTCTTGGGGATTCGGAGTTGATTTGAAAAAAGAATTTTTATTTCGGAAGCTTGAAGTTGAAAGAATTAACTAGGATTGGATTTTTAAGTAAACGACTTCAGAATCAAGATTCGAAGGTTCCAGCATGTTTGTATGATAATTTTGGACTTGTGTGTATGCTCAGATCGAATTTTGGATGACCCAGGAGCATTTTGGCGCCTATTGCGAAAGTTAGCATTTTATAAGAAATTTCATAAGTTTGAGTTGAAGTGCATTTCAGTGTTATCAATGTCCGTTTGGGATTCAGAGTTTGAGAGTAGCTTCGTATGGTAATTATGGTGTTGGGAGCGCGATCCGAAGTGAATTCGAAGGTCTGTGGGTCATTTTGGAGATATTTAGATAAAGATAGAGAATTGAAGGTTTTTGAGAAGTTTGACCGGAAGTGGACTTTTGATATCGAGGACGAAATCTGATTTCGAAAGTTAGAGTAGGTCTGTAATGTCGAATATGACTTATGTGCAAAATTTGAGGTTAATCGGACGTGATTTGATATATCTTTTCATCGAATGAAGAAGTTTGAAATTCTTAAATTCATTCAGCTTGGATTAGAGGTCGATTCATAATTTTAGCATTGTTGGATATGATTTGAGGCCCCAAGCAAGTCCGTAATGTCTTTTGGGACTGGTTTGTATGATTGGTTGGGGTCCTGGGGGCCTTGAGTGGATTCCAGTTGGTTAACAGATTAAAAATGGAATTTTGGAAAGGGATGAAGTTGCTGGTTGCTGGTGTAACCGCATCTACAAGACTAGGGCCGTAGGTGCGGAGCCGCAGAAGCGGCCTTCGTACCACAGAAGCGGAAATAGACGACTAGGCAGGGACCGCACATGCAGTCATTTTGTTGTAGATGCGGGATCGCACTTGCGGAAGGAGAACCGCAAATAAGGAAGTTGAAGGCTTGGGGAAAACCACAGAAGCGGCATTTGGTCCGCACCTGCGGGACCGTAGAAGCGGTCCATAGACCGCAGGTGCGAAAGGACAGAAGGTATTGATCGTTTAAAAATCAGGATTTGGCCATTTTCTCTCATTTTTCTCTTGGTGTGGACAACTTTGGAGAGTTTCAAGTGGGGTTTTTCATCATCAACGACAAGGTAAGCTAATCCCACCTATCTTGAGTTAAATACATTGATTATGTATGGATTTTAGCATGTAAATTGGTAGAAATTTGGGGGTTTGAGATAAACCTATAAAATTCATATTATTTGATTTTGACCATGGTTTTGGGTATAAAATTATGAAAAAATCATATATTTAAGTTCGTGAGTTCATAGATAAACTTTATCTTCAAAAAATTTAGGATTCCAGGAACGTGGGTCTGAGGGCAATTTTGTCAACTTTTCGATCGGGGTTAGAAATTATTATAAATTGGATTGCCATGAGTAATTTAGCATATATTAATGGATTTGCATGATTATTGGCTAGTTTTGGATTACTTAGCATCAATTCAAGTTTTCAAAAGAGTGTGGAATGCATGTTATAGATCTTCGGAGCGAGGTGAGCCTCCTTTCTAACCTTGTAAGAGAGAATTTGTCCCCATAGGTAAAATAATTGATTATGTGCTCCTTTTTTTTGGGAGCTACGTACGCACGAGGTGACGAGAGTCCGTGCATAGCTACAAATATGTGTAAGTACGGGTAGTCTAGGACCCTAAAACATGCTATATTTGGAATATCATAAATCTTGTTGACAATTGAATTTTTTAAATCCTATCGAATTGGTAAATGAATTTCTATAAGGATTAACTTCATTTTTTGTAAATTATTAAAAGAGCATTTGCTTTTATCTGGATAAATGGTCCCCGATAAATTCTTAATTGACTGTTTGAGCATGTATTTCTATGTGCACCTACATCGCATGTATTATTCGCGAGCAGGGATTGTTTATTTAAATTTGACCGCGTCGCATGTATGATTCACGAGCAGGGTAATAGATGCCTCTATAGTTTGCGTCGTTCGACCCTCTGGAAGTGCACAATTTAAATATTGCTTCGGGTCGTACGTCCTCAGCATGATTTGCGCATACTTGTATTTCTTGCCTTGATACTTATTGAAGTTGTTATTGCCTCTTCTCGGCTTGAGAATATTTGTATAAATGATGAAAAGGAATTTGGAAATTTCCTATAAAAGAAAGAATTTCTTACTTTCTTCATTCCATTAAATTACAATCATGTTTATAAAAATCCACGATCTACTACATTATTGAGATAATATTATTGGACCACTAGTAATTATTGAAGAGGACCTCTTGTCTCTACTTCTTCGAGATTAGAAGGGATACTCATTGGATACACGTTGTTTTCGTACTCATGCTACACTTATGTGCATTTTTGTTGCACAAGCACATGCATCTCCAGTGGCCTAGCTGGCTTAGCATCATGGTTGATACGGAGACATAGGTGAGCCGCACTTCTCGAGGCAACCCGCAGCCATCAGAGTCTCTTTCATATTAATGTATTTATGTCCTGTCCAATATTGTATTCCAAACGGTTATTGAATTATATTATTTCTTAGAAATTGTTCACGCACTTGTGACACCAGATTTTTGGATGTCTATGAGTTTATTCGGAAATTTAAAATTTGTTAAATGTTTCATTATTTATCCAGCAGAGTTTAGTATTTATTATTTATTTATTTAAAGGAAATAATTTCAAAATAATTAAATGAGAAATTTCTTGTAAATTGTAGTTAGCTTGCCTGATAGTGGTGTCCGGCTCCATCATGACCCTTAGTGGATTTTGGATCGTGACAAGTAGAGGTTTCCTTACTTCATACCGGGGTTGAGGCGGGTTGGATTAGGGTTGATCTTAGATGGCTTGTAGTTTATGTTGAATCCACACTATCCTTGCTATTTATCTTAGCCCCGGGCCTTAAATTCTGGTTACTGTTATTGCATGCCATTCCTCTTTTGGTTATTATGCTCCTGTTACTATTACGGTTTCTACTGGGGTTACTAATGAACAATATTTTCTTATTTTTTGTTCCCATCATTCTGAGTCAATGGTCTATCAAAAATAGCCTCTCTGCCCTATCGGGGTAGGGTAAGGTCTGCATACACATTACCCTTCTCAGACCCCATTTTGTGGGATTTTACTGGGTAGTTATTGTTGTTGTTGTTGGTGAAGATTCGAGTTGGTTTTAGTTGAAATTTCATATTGTAAGAAGACATAAATAAATTGAGTATATATTTTGTATGTCGAATGTACAAACGATATAAAAAATATATACAACTAATATGATTATATATAAATTGTATGTAAAATAGGTTTTTAATTATATTCTACACAAAAATAATTATATGCAAGTTGAATATAAATTGTAACTTTTGATCAAATTCTATAAAATAAAAGTTATATTCAAGTTATATATAAATTATAAATTTGATAGAATTTAATTATATTTTATGACAAAATTATTACTTTCTATAAATACAAAAACAATTTCGTATATATACGAAAAAGTCTCTTTTGATAAACATGAAACAACTCAACAAGGAACCTAAATAATTTGAGAAGTAAAGCAAAAAAAAAGGAAAAATAAAAATGCAATTTCCTATAGCGAACTTGTACATTGTCTTCTGGCTAAAAAAGCGCGTAATGACTTCTTAGCCACTTAAATTTGTAGGCCTTATGAAAGTAAATACACAAACTTTGGACTTTTTCATTTACACACTCAAACTCGTGAATAGCATAACTAATAAACATATGTTACTGTTGATCCTACACGCGTGTATTACGCATTCGCTAACGTGTCCATCCAGTCAACAAATGACCAATGAGACTGTTACACGTCAAGGGCACGAAAATAAACTCCAACCGATTGGGGTCCCCCTTTTTTTAATTAGTAGACCGACCACCCTCCCCCCTTACTTTTCGTCTCTTTTCCTCTTTCTAACCAACCCTCCACTCTTAAATCTAGGTTAAGTAAAGGCTTTAAAATTAGTCATCCCTTCTAAAATTAAGCGTAATCACTTCAAAACCAACCGATTGGCCATCAACACAAAATCCAACTGTTGAGCCTCCTGTAATTACCAAGATAACAAGTAGACCTAAGAAAAAAAGAAAAAGTGCTCAAGATAAACCTAATAAGAAGTTTGGTAAGAGATCAAGGAAAGGGACACCAATGACATGCTCTAATTGTAAGACAGTAGGCCATAACAAGAATGGTGTCCTATCCTGGTATTGCGTAGGGGTGGCAAATGGGCTGGTTGGGCTGAATTTGGGCGGGTCAAGATGGATTAGGTCAATAAATTGGTCATTGCCCAGCCCAATTTTGATTAAGATGGGGTGGGTCAAGATGGGCTAAATAATGGGTCGTAACCCAACTCGCCCAACTTGACCCATGTTTAGAACCATGCTCATCTTGCTTAAAAAATCTTTCACCTTAAAATTATTTAAGTTGACAAATATTTTATGGGTGGGGTTGGGGAAGGGGGGATGGATTGTGCAAAAAAAAAATAGAAAACAGAAAATAAAAAATTGAAATTATAAAAAAAAGTGAAAAAATTGAAGGGTTTTGCGCACGGGGAAGGGGTGTGTGTGGGGGGGGGGGGGGATAGGGTAAGTGGGTGGTGCAGAAAAATAAAAAATAAAAAATACAAAAAAAGTAAAATTTTTTGCATGGTTTTACAGGGGGAGGGGGGGTGGGTGGTGCAGAAAAATAAAAAATTAAAAATTAAAAATACAAAAAAAAAAGTTAAAATTTTTCTGGGGTTTTTACACGGGGCGGGAGGGTGGGGTGGGGGAGGGGTAGGGTAGGGGTAAGGTAGGTAGATGGGTGGTGTAGAAAAACAAAAGAACAGAAAATTAAAAATATAAAAAATAAAGTTGGGGCAACTAAGTAAACTTATCGATAAATTGGGTTGAGATTCTTTGTTTTGGATGAGTTTCATTTTTTGTATTTGGGCTGTTAAATGGATCAGAATGGGCTATCAAAAATAATGAGTTAACTTGGGCTAAACCCAAATTAACCTATGAGCTAAAATATTTGCAGCCCAACCCATTAATTTATGGACTAGTTGGGCAGGTTAGATGAGTTTGGGCTCATATATCACCCCTATTATTGCTTTTCTGATTGTGACTTGTACTTTGGCTGTTTCTGTAACTCATTTTATATTTTAACAATTTCAGAAAGGACAAGGATCTGGAACAGCAGGAACCAGAGATGCTGGTGATACTCAACCATCATAGGCTGCTCAAATAATAACTTAACAATCAGGTCCTACAAGTGATTCTGGAACTACTAGGACCAGAAATACTCAATCATCAGTTGTTGCAAGTGCATCTGTAAGTATTCTTTTTTTGCTTTAGTTAATCTGTATTAGGACCATGATTTTTAAATTACTAGATAGTATTTTATCTTACATCAGGATACTGCAAGTATAAGAACAAAGACTTCTGGGATTTTATATCTAGTGTTAAAGGAAGGCCAAGAGCTAGTAGACTTCGAGGAAGACCAAGAACTACTAAATTTGGTATATTATTTAGTGATACAGAAATAATGATAGAAAAGGTATGATCATTGAGGATTTGAATTTTTATTTAGATATTAGTAGTTTGGGGTGCTAATTTGGCTTCCTATGCAGTATGAATCAAGAGATATGGTACATTCTGCTCCTACAAAAGTATTAGATACAGGGCATACCCATATCGATCTTGGATTTAGTGCACCTACACTAAGGTGGCAACAAAGAAATGCTATAGCACAAAGGCAACTTCTACAACAGTTAAGGAGAAGACAAACTCAAGCAAGCCTTAGCCAACCTCAAGGCCATGCTTTATCTCAGCCAAGCTAGTCTCCATGTCCAAACTTGAGCCAATCTCACAAAACATCAACCAATCTCAACCTTGAAGATTATTGAATGCTTGTTTTGTGATAACTTAAGTCTTTTAGTTGCAGAACTTAATTTATAGGTTAAATTAAGTCTATTTAACTATGACTTTTCTTTTGGAACAATTTTTAAACTATTTTTGCTACTAGACAGCAGTTCAATTCTAATTTCGTCAACCAAGAAGGCTGATCGAACTTGGTTGTTTATATATGTGTGCTTGTTTATGTTAAAATTGCTTTTCATTCCATGATTCATTCATTTTGTCATTATCATTGTACATAGGATTATGAAGACATTGACTAGTGTTAACTAGACTAGTAAGAAAATTACAATTATTAGTGCTACTACAACAACTAAAGTTACAATAATCTTCACCATCTTCCTACGCTGTAGGCGATCTCTCTCCTTTATTCTTGATAACATCCCTGAAATCACTTGTTTGTAATAATTTGAGAGGTGAGTCAAACCACCTAAGAAAATTACAAGAATTGGCTCGACCATAGTTTGAGCACCCATAAAACCTTTTTCCTGAATTTGTTGGCTTCCAAGTGATGCAAATATGAGCTTCAACTTCACAATGACAAAATACAAGACTTTGATACATTTTCAGAGTATGGAAAAAGGGAAAAAATTTAAACAAACCATTAGATTTTAAGAAATACGAAAGAATGAAGCTTCAAATACTATATAATAGAAGGATAATATTTTTTTATATTGAAGGAATAAGAACCCACTTAAATAGGCACCATATTTTACTGTTGGGTATAGGTAAAGGGGCTCTCATGCTCCTAAGGTGGTGATACTCACGCAACAAGTTGATTATGACCAACTGACGTTATATAAAATGGGTCAAGGATCAAATATATTTATTAGCTATAGATTTCACGAGTTTGAGTGCTTAAATAAAAAAATTTAAAATTTATATATGGTCTTTCAAAAGCAATATAAGTTTAAGTAGCCAAAGGCCATTATAAAAAAAAAAAATGGCAAGAACTTGAGAACCATTAATCAGCGACGAGTTCTTCAGACTCGGAACTCGGGCCGACTCAAATGTCATCGGAACTCAAACCCTTATCGCCTTCAGAATGGGAAAATCTAGTCGACGACTACAACCACGGTGGCGCAACACGGCTACTCCGGTGGACTTCCACCAACTACGCCGCCATTCCTCTCTTTAACCTCACACTTTCATCACTCCTCCGCAAAGACCTCCCTCACAATCTCAAACTCCAACTCCTCATCTTCCTTGAAGAACAACAATACAACAACCAAAACGACACCGTTTCATCCACTTTCCTTAACCGTCTCCTCGAAACTCTAAGATCGGTCATTCAATCACCAAACGACGGCGTTTCAACTTCATTCGCGCTCAAAGAACAGTTCCTCATCTCGTCCACTTCGATTTTCATCAATTCCGTTAGTTTCCCGTTAAATTCTGTTAATTCGAGTTTTATTACTTCGTTTGAAAGCTTAATTGAGCTTCTGTTGACTATTATCAACCGGCCGAATCATAGCGTTGACCGACAAACCCGGTCGATCGCCTGCGAATGCTTACGTGAGTTAGAAATTGCTTTTCCTTGTTTACTTTGTGAAATTGGATCACATCTCTGGAGTTTGTGCCAAAGTGAACGTACTCATGCTGGCCAAAACTATGTATTATTGTTAGTTACTGTTGTTTATAACATCGTGAAATTAAAACCTCATGTATCGTTTAGTAATTCTTCGAGTACGTTGGTTCCGTTTAGTGTACCGGGGTTTTTAGTAGATGAAAGTTGTAAAGATGAGGTTTTTGTTGGGGGGGAGTTGTCAGATTTGAGTAATAGGGAGTTAAGGAGAGTGATCTCATTTTTATTTGAATGGCCACAAAATTTGACTCCTTGGGGTCTTTTGGAGTTTATGAACAAGACATTGCCTGTTGCTGCAGCTTTAGATTTGCAGGCGTCATTATTGAAGGTTCAGTTTTCAGGGTTGCTTTATACGTACGATCCTTTGTTATGGCATGCTTATTTAGTCATGTATTTAAGCTTTATGGACTCGTTCGAAGGGCAAGAGTTGGAAATCGCGAGTCGACTATTGTTGTTATCGAAAGAATCTCAGCATCATTTGTCTTTCCGGTTGCTGGTGCTGCATTGGTTAGTTGGATTGATACGGTTGGTATTGAAGAGGGATGTGGAGAAAAGGAAGAATGTCGTTGATATGAGCTTGAGCTTTTATCCGTCAGTGTTTGATCCGCTTGCTTTGAAATCATTGAAGCTTGACTTGCTTGCCTATTGTTCTGCTTTGATGGATAATGAAAAAGGTGTAGTGAGTGCAAAGGGAAGTTCGGGAATGACTAAGGAGATGTTACTCGAAGACGGCCTTGTTTGTGTATCAGCTTTTAAATGGTTGCCTCCTTGGAGTATGGAGACTTCTGTGGCATTTCGTGCTATCTATAAGTTTTTGATCGGGCAGTCTCACTCAGACAACGATTCAATCTCCAATAAAATCCTTGTGGAGCCAACAATCTTCCACACTGTGCAGGTACAAATACTTAGATTCTGTTGTTCAGTATTTACTTTAGTTTTGTGACATTACTTCGACGCAATTGGTGTTTCATAAATAGGGAAATATTTATACATTCTTTGCCGCCATGCTTCTGTAGTGCAAACAGCTAAGAGTTTTCTTCTTTTCCCTATTTACTTTTATCTTGTAGAATTGGAAAGATGTGGGAGAATATGTTACCGATGAAAGAAATCTATAGGATAATTAAAGGCCGAGAAGAACTGCTCCAACACAAAAGATAAGAACTTTTGTGAAGAATCTGCATATAGCCTAACACTATAACAATATATATCATTCATTTTGTCACTTTTGCTGCGTAAAACTGGATTGGTTTCTTAGGTTTGCTTGTTCTTCCTTCTATAGGTGCCCTGCCACGTGTGTAACTTTAAAGTCTTTCCATCTCCTCATCGAAATCTGGATGTTAGGAAAACTTAGGGGTGTGATTAGAGTTCGTCTTGAGGAGTTTAGGAATGAATGAGATGCGTCTCCTCCTGGCATTTTACTTTATCTTATCACCAAAAAAATAAAAATAATGATGCATCTCCTCCTGACTTTGACTTAGCTCTAGTACTGATACTCTATTTTGATTTTGCAAACGAAGCTTGTTTATTTTGTGCCTAAATGATTTGGAAGCTTGACTTTTGTTTGCAGAGAACACTCATAGACTCTTTGTCTGAATATAGAGGATTGGTTCCTGTCATTGTTGGTTTTACTGACCGCTTATTGACATGTCAGAAGCACCGGTGGTTGGGGGAACGCCTACTTAAGACATTTGATGACCACTTGCTTCCAAAACTCAAGATAGATTACAAATTGGTACCTTACTTCTCTATATTGGAAAGGATTGCTGAGAGTGATAAAGTTTCTCCAAGTGGGTTAATGGAGATCCTTACCAAGTTCATGGTATTTCTTGTCGAAAAACATGGTCCAGATACAGGATTAAGGTCTTGGGGTCACGGGAGTAAAGTTCTTGGAATTTGTCGAACTATTATCCTGCATCAACATAGTTCCAAATTATTTGTTGGGTTATCTCGTTTTTTATCATTCACTTGTCTTTATTTCCCAGATCTGGAGGTTCGCGACAATGCCAGGTAATTCTATGAGAAAATCTCATCCTGTTTCCGACCTCATTCAGTTTGTCTGTACACACTGTTTATATCGTCACATGTTTACCGCGAATGACAGATGTAAATAACATTGGGCAGTATATTCATCATTAAATTTGCAGGATGAAAATGGAGAAAAATATTCATTTTTACTTTGCAGGATGCTATTGCTTTTTAACATTTGGTGGTATTTTGCAGAATTTACCTGCGGATGCTGATTTGTGTTCCTGGAAAAAAGCTAAGAGACATTCTAAACAGTGGGGACCAGCTTCCTGGAATTTCTCCATCTACTCATTCCAGCTCTTTCTTTAGTGTTCACTCTCCTAGAATTTCTCACGACCCTAAGAAATCTAGGAGTATTTCATCCTGCATGCATCTTGAGCGCGTGGTGCCATTGTTGGTTAAACAATCTTGGTCTTTGTCCCTGTCAACTCTGGGACTTGATGCCAAGAAACCTAGTTATATAGAACCCATCAAGGACAATGTGTCCCCAAGTGAGCAAAGTGAGTTTGACAAAATTACGGATGTTACAGTGATCTCTCAAGCCAATAGGCCCAATCAGCCTCCGGAGCCATTACGTGTTATGGATTCAAAGATTTCGCAAATTGTTGAAATCTTGAGGAAGCATTTTTCATTTATTCCCGACTTAAGACACATGCCAGGTTTCAGGATTAAAATACCTTGTGCTTTAAGGTTTGAGTCAGAGCCTTTCAGTCGCATTTGGGGAATCAATATGCCAGCTAATGGGGTTGACACCCTTCCTGCCTTATATGCAACTGTGCTCAAGTTCTCTTCTGCTGCGCCATACGGCTCTATTCCATCATGCCATATTCCTTTTCTTCTAGGTCAACCCCACAAAAGTTTCTATTCGTTTAGCCAGACAAATTCCCTTGATATTATCCCTGTGGAGAATGTATCTGAAATTTCTGGAGGCGACAAAAGCTTCAAAGCTCCTGTTCTGATTGAATTGCAACCGCAGGATCCGGTACCTGGTCTTATTGATGTTTCCATTGAAACGAATGCGGACAATGGTCAGATCATTGTAGGACAGCTGCATAACATTACAGTAGGAATTGAAGATATGTTTCTCAAAGCTGTTGTTCCAGAAGATATCCCTGAAGATGCAGTATGTCGATACTATGTGGATCTGTTTAATGCCTTGTGGGAAGCATGTGGTGCATCAACCAGCACTGGGCGGGAGACATTTGTACTCAAAGGAGGCAAAGGGGTTGCAGCAATCAGTGGTACTCGCTCTGTGAAGCTACTGGAGGTTCCTGTCGCATCTTTAATCCAAGCCGTAGAGCGATCTTTGGCACCTTTTGTTGTATGTGTAACCGGCGATCCTCTAACCAGCCTCGTCAAGGAGGGAGGAGTTATAAGGGATGTTGACTGGAATGAGGTGACTTTGGGTACCTCTTCCACTGATGATACCATCTCAGAATCTAGTATTGTTGCGGGGCCCCTTTACCTCAAGTACAAGGATGATGAAGATGAGGGAGGGGGTTATGTCCAAATTAGCAAGAAAAACCTTGGATCCATTCAGATCTTAATATTCCTTCCACCAAGATTTCATCTCCTTTTTCAGATGGAAGTTTCTGATACTTCTACATTAGTCCGAATTAGAACGGATCACTGGCCATGCCTTGCTTATGTTGATGACTATTTGGAAGCTTTATTTTGCTAAAACAATTTGTTTTTATCAAACACACGGATCCTTGAGGTCCGGCCCTTTTTGGGACCCCGCGCGTAGCGGGAGCTTAGTAAACCAGGCTGCCATTCAATATTTTTTTTTATCCTTTTCACTCTCCTTATTTCATTGACAGTCACATTCTTTTTTCCCATAGTTCACCTGTGGGCTTGTGATATTTACTCAATAATAGGTCTGTTGTAAATGCTTCTTCGCAATAAATTTCCTGGTAAGACTGTAAAGATTGTAATTAAACGGCTCGTATAATGTTCTGATGAGAGCTGGAATGGTGCTACTTCTTTTCTCTTGCAATAATAGCACTTAGTTTCATTTTTGATAGAATTAATTCTCCAAATCAAAAGAAAAAGTATATTTTCAAGAAATGATAGTTGGGTTTTAAAACTGCTTTTATACTTATCAATTCAATTATTTTACATTAATGGACAATGCAAATTTTCCGAGTTCTGGATCAATTTCAGAACATGCACCTGAAGGAAAAAAAAGTTGATCTTTATGTTCCAGCGATATCCTCTAATCCTCCTTTGAGGAACCAGTAAGTGGTTGATTATTATTTGGACCTGTTCAAGACTAGTGGTGAATTGGTTGCTTGGTTTTACCAAAGAAACAAAAATCTAATTACCTAGGTTTGTACGATTCCTCTTGCAAATATTATCTCAAATGATTAATAGCCTGATTCGCCAAGCTTTTCCAATGTTAGAACTTAGAAGTATTATTTTTTCATTCAAATTTTTTTTTTTCAAAGTAAAGTGTTTAACCAAGCTTTTGGAAAAAAAAGTATTTTTGAGGAAAACAGAAGCAATTTTGGAGAAGCAGAACAAAATAACTTCTCTCCAAAAATAATTTTTCGAAAAGCACTTTTGAGAAAAATAAATTTTTAGAAAGCACTTTTTTGAAAAGCACTTTTGAGAAAAATACATTTAGAAGCAATTTTTAAAAGTTTAGCCAACCACTAAATGTTGTTGAGAAGTGCTTTTTAAATTAATTAGCCAAACACAAACTGTTTTTCACCAAAAGCACTTTTGAGAAAAACACTTATAAATAAAAGTTGATTTTTGTGACTTGGCCAAACAGGCTATAAATCATATGGAAATTTGTTCTTTCCCATGGTAGATTTATGAGTCCGAAACATTTTTGATGATATTTTGGACAAAAAGTACCTTTTTAATGCTAAAAAAAAAGATACACAAATAGGTAAAACGCAGTGCTATACTGCAAATTACTTTAATGAAAATTTAATCGTTAAATTAATTTGCAGTATAGTACTGCTTATTATTTTAAAATTAATTTTTGTTTAAATAATTCGTAGTACTATACTGCGAATTACTTAAACGCAGCATAGTACTGCGTTCCAATTATGAGTATGAGCCCAACATTATTTTATTGATGCAATTCGCAGTAATATACTGCGAATTACTAATTCACCGTATAATACTACAAATTGCATTAATAAATTAAAATCCTTCTTCTTCCTTGGACAACGATAAAACTCAAAACCCATATTAAGAAAAACCTTTTGTTTCAATTCTGGTCCTCCACCCCCGTCAATTTATTTTAAAAAAATTGGGCCCCACCAGTTACCTAAAGAGAAAGGAGTGTAGGCCTCACACACAGGACAAGCTTTGGATTTCTTCTTTTGGGTGCAAAACTTCGATTTCAATCAAATTTAGAAAACATAAATCGAGGTATTTCGATTCTGCTTATGTCGAAACTCGTATAGTACATGCATATATGTGTTGTTTAATGTGTTTCCAAGTTAATTTGTGTCATGTTTGTGTTTAAATTTGTATCTTATTTATACCTGAATTGATTTATTAGCTTTGGTAAAAAAAATGTTAAAATTTGATAAATTATTTGTATTGTTAATGTTATATTTTTATTTGGTTAAATAAAAAATTAATATTATTTATTTTGTTTTTTGTTCATATTTGTATTTTATGTTAGTTATTTTTATATGTAATAGTGACCTTTTAGAGTAGTAAAATAAATAACCTTTTAGCGTAGTAAAGTATAGAGGCTTTTAGTGTAGTCCAATATAGAGCCTTTTAGTGTAGTAAAATATAGAGTTTTTAGCGCAGTAAATTATGGAGCCTTTTAGCGTCATATAATATAGAGCCATTTAGATTACACTTTACAAAATTAATAATTTAATTTATAACAATAAACTTAAAAAAGTAAAAAATTAATATACGTCGTAAAATTAACTGCAATATCGAGCCTGAAACCCATATATAATTATTCAGTCCAATTTAATAATTTTTAATTTAATTCCTTAAACTAACAAAATTCTAAAAATATTAAAATTGGCACGCATAATAATTAAAAATAACTCGGTGCAGCCGAGCCTCAAAATCCGATCCTGGAACCATACATAATTATTCAGTCAAATACTAAATATAATAAATTATTTAATTTATTAAGTAAACAAAATTCTAAAGATATTGAAATTCACACACAATAATTAAGGATAACTCGGTGCTACCGGGTCTCAAAAATCAAGCCTGAAACTCATACATAATTATTCAGCCCAATACTAAATATAATTAATTATTTAATTTATTAAGCTAACAAAATTGTAAAAATACTAAAATCGACACACATAATAATTAAGAATAGCTCGGTGCCCCATATTCGTGGGCATGACCGGCACTCAACTGGGTAGCCCCAGTCGAGTGGACCTGGGTGTATTTCCTATTCCCCACGCGTTACCCCATATTATTCAATGATGATTAGCTAAAAGAAATTAAATTTGCAATTGAAAGAACATATGTTTTCTCTTTTATAACCACACATTATGAATAACAGGGAATGTTTTACAAAACATGTATTATGATCAACAGGGACGTGGCATGCAACTTTACAGCGTCCAAAACATACACCTTTATACATAAGTTCTAACCCACATACCACTGTCGACGGATCCTCTAAGAGAAAGATAGTACAATACTTGCCGGCGACAAGGCCCCGACTATACCTTTACAAAAGGACACAAGACTCCAAAATACAACAACATAGGTGGCATGAGCCACGCAAGGCCCCGGAAGGAAGGGGGCTCACCAACATGATTACCGCCGATAAATAGGAGGAGGAGCTACGAGCGGTGGACTGGAGTGCCTGCCACAGATCCACCTACAATCATAACACGAATGTAGCGCCCCCGATAAAAGGGACGTCAGTACATTTGAATTGTACTAGCATGTATGAACAAACTCTGTCCCAAGTAAACTCAAGCCAAATGCATATACAAGTATAGAACTGAACAACAATAGTACAATTACAACCATGGAGCAACAACCAAAGATTTTACAACAATTGATTCAAGTAGTCATACAAAGGGCCAATCAGTTCCCCACATGTTACAAACTCTCCTGCTGTCTCCTTTCACATTTTCACATTTATCATTTCATGATTCATATTCATATCAATAGTGATATTGGATTACATTTTCCACCTTTATTGCCTCGTCCCCCCTTATTACCTCGGCCACCCTTATCACCCAAACCCACACCTTATTTCACCGTGTTGTGGCGCGCAACCCGACCCCGCCTGACAGTTTTCAATTCGCAACAACAGATACAAGAAATCAACTATGGGACAGTATTAACATAGATCCACAACAAGGGTAATGCAATTCCACAACTAGCAACAACAATTCCCCAGGTTCATCATATTTGTACACAATTTAGATCATCACAACAATTATTCACAACTAATCACACACGTTATTTTATAATACTTCCATTTCCACTATTCTACATTATTCCCATTTCCATTGTTCCACATTTTTCCATTCCATTATTCCACATTACTTTCTATTTCCGTTGTTCCAGTTACAAGTTCCACAACATTCATCACAAAGTATTACCACACAATCATACAATACAAAAGCCTCACAATGATTTTCACATGAATACCTACTATCAACAATTTCACAACTAGCATAGGGCGATATCACAAGGATCAGAGTTAGCCATACATACCCGGAGTTGAGTTTTTCCCTTTAAACCTTTAGTCCAAATTTGCCAAGAAATCAAGAAGTCAATCTATTTCATGAGTAACACTTTGGTTTTAGAAATTTAAACTCACAATTACTACTCAATCCCCTTTTTACAAGTTTTTTGAGTTTTGAAAACATGCACGAAGAGTTTATGAAGAAATTTCAAAGCAAGTGTATAGGGTTCCCTTCCCAAGCTTAATCTCGAAATATGGGGGAAATGGGTTAGGGATTTTACCTAAGAAATCAATAAAGAAGACAATTCACCAAGGGTTTTCCAACTCCAATGATTTTGAAAGATAAATTGATGAAGAACTTGCTTCAATTGATGAAGAACTTGCTTTCTCTCTCTAGGACCCTCTCTTCCTCTCTCTTATTTTGTTCAGAAAATGTGTAATAATGACGGATGGGGTATTTTTATTAAAGAGGGGTCGGGCTTAGGTTTTTAGAAAAATAACCGAGTGAGCTCAATCTGTGACGCAATTCTGTGGTCGCAGAACAGACATGCGGTCCGCAGAATGGACCGCAGAAGTGGCTCAAGTTTCAAACCTCTCGGGTTGGGATGCGGTAGATATGCGGTCCGCATTTGCATTTTGCGTCGTAGAATGCACCGCAGAACTGACCCTCGAATTTCCTCAGGGACAATATGCGATCACTCTGCGGTCCGCATATTGATTATGCGATCGCAGATTTGACCGCATTTTCAACATCAAAAATTTGTTGCTCTATGATTCACTCTGCGGTTGGAATGCGGTCTGCATAGCTGATCTGCAACCGCATTTTTACCGCATTTTGACCATTTTCTGGAAAAACTTCGATTTCATATTTTAAAGTTCAAAACAGTAAAAAGGATCTGATCCGTGTAGGTAGACTCGACTCTATGAGCTGGTAACACCTGAGCCCTCATTTTCACGGGGCCTTACATCCTCCCTCGCTTAAGATCGTTCATCCTCGAATGAGGACTTGGGACCCAAAAGAGTTGTGGAAACATGATATACAAGTTTCTACACCTTTTATTAACTTTCAAGTTTGTTTTAGAAAAACTTTTCAAGAGTTTCCTTTGTAATATGGACATAACCACCTGTCAAAGAATCCCCAAAACACATTCCCAGGCATTACTACACAACCTTACTACCTTTACAACAGTTGTAAAATGCATAATCCTTACACTTGCACATATTCAACCTCTTGATACACTTTTAACCATTTGGCACGTAACATATACCCAAATTAAGCATTAATCATCTGCACTATTAAAGCCATTTACCTTTCACAAGGGTACAAAAAGTTACTTCAGCACAATTCCTCCATGCAAAACTAATCATTACACAATTAGAACACTTTGATACATAGTCTCCATGCAAAATTAATTATTACTTCCATATCACCTTATCATGAGAGCACAAATCTTCTAATACCAAAAAGGACTGCACATTGTTTAAATAGTTACAACACATAAACTTGGTTGGCACAACTTGGAGAAACTACAACAATAAGGCACTTGGAAAGAGAAAGGATGATTCTTACACCTAACGGAACATACACTAGCTCTCCTAGGACAAGATTTGCACGATCATTCCTAGACTTGCTCAAACAGAATGGGATATTTTATCTTCATCTCATCCTCCGCTTCCCTGTGGCTTCCTCGACTTGTTGGTTTCGCCACAACACTTTAACTGAAGCAATCTCCTTGTTACGCAACTTTCGGACTTGCCTATCCAGAATAGCAACGGGAATCTCTTCATATGATAACTCTTCCGTAACCTTGATGTCTTCAACTGGCATAATTTTTGACGGATCACCCACAATTTTCCTCAACATGGAGACATGAAACACAAGGTGCACTAAGGACATTTCAGGGGAAATTCCAACCTATACGCAACTTGACCAATCCTTTGAACGACTTGATAAGGCCCGACATACCTAGGACTTATTTTTCCCTTCTTCCCAAAGCGCATGACTCCCTTCATAGGAGACACCCTTAAGAATACCCAATCTCCCTCTTGAAACCTCAATTCTCTCCGACGCACGTCCACATAGGATTTCTGGCAACTTTGAGCAGCCTTCAGTCTCTCCTGAATGACTCTTACTTTCTCCATGGCTTGATGCACGAGATCTGGCCCTATTAAATCTGCTTCACCAACCTCGAACCACCCGATCGAGGACCTACACCTTCTTCCGTACAATGCTTCGAATGGGACCATACGGATGCTAGCATGAAAGCTGTTATTATAAGCAAACTATATAGGGGTCAGGTGATCTTCCCAATTTCCTTTGAAATCCAAGACACATGCCCGCAACATTTCCTCGAGCGTCTAAATAGTCCACTCTTCTTGACCATCGGTCTGCGGATGAAAAGCTATGCTGAGATTCACTTGAGTACCCAAACCTTGCTGAAATTTCCTCTAGAAGTTAGCTGTAAACTGAGCTCCTCGATCTGAAATGATAGAAAGTGGAGTACCACGAAGCCTCACTATCTCCTTGATATACAACCAAGCATATTGTTCCACAATATCGGTGGACTTGACCGGCAAAAAGTGAGCTGATTTGGTGAGCCTATCCACAATTACCCAATTTGAATCGAACTTGTGCTGAGTACGAGGTAGTCCTGTCATGAAGTCCATATTGATCATTTCCAATTCCACATCAGTATTTCTTTAAGCTGAGTCAACCCTCCCGGTCGCTTGTGCTCGTCCTTCACTTGCTGGCAATTCGGGCACTTAGAGACAATGTCCGCTACACTCTTCTTCATACCACTCCACCAATAGATATCCTTGAGATTGTGATACATCTTTGTAGAGCCTGGGTAAACTGAATACCTGGAATGATGAGCCTCCGCCATTATCCTCTCCCAAAGATTATCCACATCTGGGACACATAACCTGTCGTGAAACCGTCGCATACCATCATTGCTGCCGAGTGAAAATGCTAAAAATTTGTTACTTAGAGTTGCCTCCTTCAATTGTGCCATTGCTGGATCAACAAACTGCTTTTCCTTAACCTCTTCCACGAGCAACGATTCTTCTGTATTATGCACCATAAGTTCCACCTCGGGCCAAGATACAAACCCCAAGGCTGGTAAACTGATGTACCTCCCGAGCTAGGAACCCTCTGATCCGTTCTCAAGTGAGCCAAAATACCCATGGATTTTCGACTGAGGGCGTCGGCCACCATATTCGCCTTCCCTGGATGGTACAAGATGTCCATATCATAATCCTTAAGCAATTCTAACCACCGCCGCTACCTCAAATTCAGCTTTTTCTGTTTGAACAAATATTGAAGACTCTTGTGATCTGAAAACACATCTACATGAATCCCGTATAGGTAATGCGGCCAAAGTTTCAAGGCGAATACAACCGCTACAATTTCCAAATCATGTGTCGGATAATTCTTCTCGTGATTCTTGAGTTGCCTGGAAGCATATGCTATAACCTTCCCGTGCTGCATCACAACAAACCCTAGACCAACGCTGGAGGCATCACAATAAACCACAAACCCCTCTATGCCTTCTGGCAAAGCCAATACTGGTGCCAAAGTCAACCTTATCTTAAATTCCTGAAAACTTTTCTCACAAGCATCTGACCACTGGAACTTAGCTGATTTCTGCGTCAATTTGGTCAATGGGGAGGCGAGGGTGGAGAATCCCTCTACAAACCTCCGATAATACCCTGCTAACCCCAAAAAGCTACAGATCTCCCTCGTGGTCGTGGGCCAATCCTTCACCACTGCAACCTTTTGGGGGTATACATGAATCCCCTCACTGGAAAAAAACATGACCCTGTAAAGCAACGGACCCCAACCAAAATTCACATTTGGAAAACTTTGCATACAATTGGTGATAATGTAGAGTCTGCAAACTCTCTCAGGTGACAGGCATGATCCTCCGTGCTCCGAGAATACACGAGGATGTCGTCAATGAAAACAATCACGAAGGAGTCTAAGACCGATTCATAAGATCCATAAAAGCTGTCAGGGCATTGGTTAGCCCAAAAGACATGACCAAGAATTTAAAGTGGACATAGCGCGTTCTGAAAGTGGTCTTAGGAATATATTGCTCTCTGATCTTCAGTTGGTGGTACCCGGACCGCAAATCAATTTTGGAGAAGAACCTTGCACCTTGCAATTGATCGAACAAATCATCTATTCGAGGCAAAGGGTACTTATTCTTGATGCTGACTTTATTAAGCTTCCGATAATCGATACACATCCGAAGTGATTCATCCTTCTTTCTGACCAAAAGAACCAAAGCACCCCATGGAGACACACTTGGCTGGATAAACCCCTTCTCCAATAAATCCTTTAAATGCTCTTTTAACTCTCGCAACTCTGCTGGAGCTATTCTCTATAGTGGAACAGATATTGGCTGAGAATCTGGCAATACATCAATCCCGAAATCAATCTCCCTATCTGGCGGGATTCCTGGAAGCTCATCTGGAAATACCTCAAGAAACTCATTCACAACTGGCACGGACTCAGGGGCAGGAACCCCTGGAGTAGTGTCCGCCACCCGGACTAAATGATGAATACACCCCTTCCTGATCATCTTCTAAGCCTTGAGGTAGGAAATAAACCTACCCTTCGGCACAACACCATTTCCCTTCCATTCAACAACCGGCTCATTAGGAAACTCGAGTCTCATGACTCTCGTCCAGAAATCAAGTTTAGCAAAGCACGAATAGAGCCAATCCATCCCTATGATTACATCAAAATCCACCATCCCAAGCTCGATAAGGTCAGCTGTGGTGACACGACCACCTACAATAGCAACACAATTCCTATAGACCCGCGCGACTGTAATAGAATCACCAACCGAAAACAATACATAGAACGGATCAAGAAGCTTCTCGGGTTCATTCCCAAAAATTGAAGCAAAAAATGGAGTGACATAGGACAAAGAAGACCCCGGATCCATAAGAGCATAGCATTCAAATGTCTGAACAGATAGGATACCATTGACAACATCTGTGGAAGCCTCAACACTCTGACGGCCACTCAATGCAATATGCCTGCTGGGTCCGCCTCTACCACGAGCTCCACCTCTGGCTGCACCACGCCCTGTTAGGACTGGAGGACACACCGATGACGTAGAAACTGATGAACTGGATGGCTGAGCGAGTCCCCTACCTGTGCCCTGTCTGGGCGCACGGCAGTCCCGCTGTATGTGACCTCTCACCCCACAATTGTAACACACTGGAGCATCCAAGTAACAAGTCTCTGTATGAAATCTCCAACACTTGGGGAATATACTTCCCTGCTGTCAAGGTCTCATCCCCGAATGATTGAACTGGCGGGACCTCCTACTGTTTGAACCTAGCCCCGAAGGGCTACTCTACTGGAAATGGTGCACAGATAGCGGTGTACCAGCTGAGGACTGAGCATAAGACTGAGATGATCTTGCTGACCCTCTCCCTGGAGCTGACCTCCCTGAGTGACCCATTGACCGGGACCTGCTGATACTCTCCCTGTTTGCCCGAATTTTTAACTTCCTGGCCTATATGGCCCGAGCAAAACCCACGATCTTTCCATAGTTCATGTATGAATGCAAAGTCACTGTAGCGACCTCATTTACAACCATCGGGTTGAGACCCTGAATGAATTACCGAACTCTAGCCTCCATAGTCGATACCAACTGAGGAGCATACTTGGACAACCTCACGAACTCTATATGATACTCCTAAACACTCATGCTACCTTGCTTAAGAACCTCAAACTCGGTGGCATGGGCTTCCATGGTCTCGGCAGGCAAGAAGTGGTCCATGAAGGCATCCACGAACTCATCCCATCTAGCTGGAGGGATCCCCTCCTCACGGGAATCCTCCCACATGTCAAACCATGAACGCGCAACCCCCTTCAACCTGTATGAAGCCAATTCTACCCCCTCTATTTTCGTAGCCTTCATAACTCAAAGGGTCTTGTACATCTTATCAAGGAATTCTTGTGGATCGGCCTCTGGATCTATGTATGAGAACTCTGGAGGATTCAATCGCAAAAACTGATGAACTCTGGAGCTAGAGGAATCTCCTAGTCCGCTGAGGACATAGGGGCATACGGATAGCTCCCCTAATATCTTCATCAGAAATACCGGAATCGGAAACTGGAGCAACATCAGGATTAGGAGCATTGGCAGGAGGGATGGTAGAACCTTGGCCGCTGTTGGAACACTATTACTTTGATAGGGAACGGATGGAGCAGGAAAATTCAGAATGGGGGAATCACTCTCACCCACGGCAGTCAGCACACGATCCACAATCGCACTGGAAGTGGCGTTGGCCCCTAGGCCATGTCTAGCTTTCTTCATAGGTTCCATCATCGAAAATTCGAAATAGAGCACGAATTAGACACAACATCACTTCACCGCACGAACTTGGAATAACAAAAAAGAGGATCATTTTTCCTAAATGCCCGTGTCGCCCCAAACTTATAGATGTGGTCGACAACACACCGATAGGAAGGGCTATGCTAGGCACGACTCTGAGACATCCTAGGACTCCTTTGAAAACTTACGCTCCGATACCAAGTTTGTCACGCCCCAAATCCGCGAGCATGGCCGGCACTCAACCGGGTATCCCCAGTTGAGTGGACCTGGGTGTGTTTCCTATTACCCACGCGTTACCCCACATTATTCAATGATAATTAGCCAAAAGATATTAAATTTGCAATCGAAAGAACATATGTTTTCTCTTTTATAACCACACATTACGATTAACAGATAAAATCTTTTTACAAAACATGTATTATGATCAATAGGGAATGTGGCATACAAGTTTATAGCGTCCAAAACATACACCTTTATACATAAGTTCAAACCCACACACCACTGTCTACGGAGCCTCTAAGAGAAAGATAGTAGAATGCTTACCGGCGACAAGGCACCCGCTATACCTTTACAAAACAACATAAGACTCCAAAATACAACAACATAGGTGGCATGAACCAGGCAAGGCCCAGGAAGGAAAGGGGCTCACCAACACGATTACCGCCGATAAAGCGGAGGAGGAGCTACGAGCGGTGGAATGGAGTTCCTGCCGCTGATCCACCTTCAATCATAACACGAATGTAGCGCCCCTGGCAAACATGGAGCCAAATCCATATACAAGTATAGAGCTGAACAACAATAGTACAATTACAAACATGGAGCAACAACCAAACATATTACAACAGTTGATTCAAGTAGTCATACAAAGGGGCAATCAGTGCCCCACAGGTTACAAACTCTCCTACTGTCTCCTTTCACATTTTCACATTTATCATTTCATGATTCATATTCATATCAATAGTGATATTGGATCACATTTTCAACCCTTATTTCCTCGTCCACCCTTATTACCTCGGCCACCCTTATCACCCCAACCCACACCTTAATTCACCGTGCTGCGGCGTGCAACCCTACCCCGCCTAACATTTTTTAATTCGCAACAACAAATACAAAAAATCAACTGTGGGACATTATTAACATAGATCCACAACAAGGGTAATGAAATTCCACAACTAGCAATAATAGTTCCCTAGGTTCATCATATTGGTACACAATTTTGATCATCACAATAATTATTCACAACTAATCACACATGTTATTTCATAATACTTCCATTTCCACTACTCCACATTATCCCCATTTCCATTGTTCCACATTGTTCCATTTCCATTGTTCCACATTGTTCCATTTCCATTATTCCACATTAATTTCCATTTCCGTTGTTCCAGTTACAAGTTCCACAACATTCA
This sequence comes from Nicotiana benthamiana, assembly GCA_034376525.1. NCBI lineage: Eukaryota > Viridiplantae > Streptophyta > Magnoliopsida > Solanales > Solanaceae > Nicotiana > Nicotiana benthamiana. The sequence goes on along the minus strand of CM067331.1, from coordinate 9,617,691 downwards.
TCACAAAGTATTACCACACAATCATACAACACAAAAGACTCACAATGATTTTCACATGAATACCTACTATCAGCAGTTTCACAACTAGCATAGGGCGATTTCACAAGGATCACAGTTAGCCATACATACCCGGAGTTGAGTTTTCCCCTTTAAACCTTTAGTCTAAATTTTCCAAGCAATCAAGAAGTTAATCTAGTTCATGAATAACACCTAGGTTTTAGAAATGTAAACTCATAGTTACTACCCAATCCCCTTTTTACAAGATTTTTGAGTTTTGAAGACATGCATGAACATTTTATGAAGAAATTTCAAAGCAAGTGTATGGGGTTCCCTCCCCAAGCTTAATTTCTAAATTTGGGGGAAATGGGTTAGGAATTTTACCTGGAAAATCAATAAAGAAGACAATGCACCAAGGGTTTTCCATACTCCAATGATCTTGAAAGATCAATTGATGAAGAACTTACTTTCTCTCTCTAGGACCCTCTCTTACTCTCTCTTATTTTGTTCAGAAAATGTGTTAAAAATGAGGGATGAGGTGTTTTTTTATTAAAGAGGGTCAGGCGTAGATTTTTAGAAAAATAACTGAGCGAACTCAATCTGCGACGCAACTCTGCAGTCGCAGAACAAACATGCGGTCCGAAGAATGGACTGCAGAAGTGGCTCAAGTTTCAAACCTCTCGGGTTGGGGATGCGGTAGCTTTGCAGTCTGCATTTGCATTCTGCGGTCGCAGAATGCACCGCAAAACTGACCCTCAAATTTCCTCAGGGACAATATGCGATCACTTTACGGTCCGCATATTGATTATGCGATCGTAGATTTGACCGCATTTTCAACATCAAAAATTTGTTGTTCTCTGATTCACTCTGTGGTAGGAATGCGGTCCGCACAACTGATCTGTGACCGAATTCTTGACCGCATTTTTACCATTTTCTGGAAAAACTTCGATTTCGCATTTTAAGTTCAAAATAGTAAAAAAGATCCGATCCGTGTAGGTAGACTCGACTCTATGAGCTGCTATCACCTGAGCACTCATTTTCACGGGGCCTTACATCGGTGCTACCGGGCCTAAAAAATCAACCCTGAAACTAATACATAATTATTCAGCCCTATATTAAGTATAATTAATTATTTAATTTATTAAGTTAATAAAATTCTAAAAATGTTGAAATTGACATGAATAATAATTAAGAATAACTCGGTGCTATTGGACCTCAAAAATCAAGCCTGGAACCCATACATAATTATTAAGTCCAATATTAAATATAACTAATTATTTAATTTATTAAGCTCATAAAGTTCTAAAAAATTTAAAATTGACAAGAATAATAATTAAGGATAACTCTGTGCTATCGGGACTCAATAATCAAGCCTGGAAGCCATACATAATTATTAAGTCCAATTCAAGAATTTTTAATTTAATTTATTAAATTAAAAAATTTATTTAAGATGTTGAAAATGACACATAATAATTAAGGATAGCTTGGTGCTACCAGGTCTCAAATATTGAGCCTAGAACATATAGATAATTATTCAGTATAATACTAAAAATAATTATTTAATTTATTAAACTAACACACACAATTAATGTTGTTTAGATTATCGTAGACGACATGGCCTTTCTTCTACCTGCGTATCCTGGACTTACCGAGGATCAGCTGTTACACCTCCTTTTTACATGCCACCCGAAGGATAATGCATACGAGAGTTTTTCTATTTTAAGTGACATTATTCGAATTGGGATTATTTACTTATTAGAGTCGCCACTTGGGATAGGTATGGCTTTTGGTGTCCTAAGTCACCTCTTTATCTTGAATCCCAATTCGAGGAAAATATTCGAATTTCCAAGTGAAGTCTGCGAAGCAGAAATTTTGAGTAAGAAATTATGTTGACACGATGGAATGTGTTAGGCATCTCCAAATCCCGTGGTTATAGCACATCCGCTTAAACTATTATAATTGGCTAAAAATCTGATCTTAATACACGTCTCAATTTATAGTGTAAATTTTAAATTATTTACTGCTTTGAATTAAGTTTTAAGGAATTTGCAATATGATTAAAACACTTCTCGAACCACGTAACATAAATGCACTCGTGGGCTTTGACATTTTCTCACGCTGTTGAGATTTAGATTTGGGTCACATAAATGTGCACCTGAGTTTAAGAAGGTAATATTATTAAATGCGGGCCTAAAGAAACTAGCGTTTTGATATCTTTGTGGGAAGCCATGGAAATTTTCTAAATGACTTACCCGATTTCTAAATAATCTTATAGAAATAATTGAAGAGGGCCACACAATTTGTGATTTCATTTTGCACGGCGCACCTCATTTATTTTAAAGGCCATCCTAGAAAAAGTCTATCATTTTCTATTAAAAATTGTCTCTAAGGCCCTAATTAACTAGCGTTGTTAATGAACTATTATTAAATGCATTTGAACACATTCGGGCCCAAAGACCAAGTCCAACTTAAACAAGAGGAAAACCTAGCAATTTAAATTTACTACTATGACGACCCGACCCGTCGTCTCAGGTGTTACCGCTCTGATTTTCCTGTTATGCTTCTTCGTGTTTCTTTATTGGCATTTGGTGTGTTAGAGTTGATTTGGATTGGTTTTGGAAGGAAATGAGACACTTTATCTCTTTAAGGAAGGTTGGTTTGGAAAAAGTCAATCGGATGTTGACATATGAGTTAGAGGGCTCGGATGTGATTACCGGTGATTCGGTGAGCTTCGAGGTGTGATTTGTGACTTAGGAGTGGGATCAGAAGTGAATTTGGAGGTCCAGTGTAGAGTTAGGCTTGAATTGGCGGAAGTTAGTAATTTGGTGATATCTGGTGGATATGTGAGATTTTGATCCGAGGGTCGGAATGGACTTCCGAGATATGCAGTAGCTTTTCTTGGTGATTTGGGATGTGTGTGCAAAATTTCAGATTATTCGAAAGTGTTTTGGTTGGGTGTTTTATCAAATGCATATTTTGAAAGTTTAAGAAGAACTTAGGCTTTAATCTGATGAAAAATGATAATGTTAGTATTGTTGGATGTGTTTTGATGATTGGAACAAGTTCGTATGATGTTTTAGGAGGTGTTGGTGTTTTTGGTCGAGGTTCCGGGGCCTCGGGGTTGTTTTGGATGGCCAATCGGACCACTTTTGGACTTAGACGATTGCAAGTTTTCAGTTGTTGGTGTTGCAAAAAATTGTTCTTCGCGTTTGCGATGCGAACGTGTAAAAAGAATTTGAGGTTCAAGATTTTTGGTCTTCGCGTTCGCATCCGGGGCCTCGCGATCGCGCAAGGTAAGTTGGTCGGGCATCGCGTTCGCATGAGGGTGAGTGCGTTCACGTATAAGAAATTGGATTCCAGCGCCGTTGCCCTTCGCGTTCGCGTGGGAAAGTCCACGTTTGTGTAAGCTTAAAGTCCCAAACATTCGCGTTCGATTGGTTCAACCGCATTCGTGTAGGGAGGTTTTGGCAGAGGTGGAATTTGGTCATCGCAAACGCGAAAGGACCCTTACATTTGCATAGAGTAAAACATCTGGGCAGAAGATTTTTTTTATATCATTTCATCCGCGAACCAAGTCTAATTTCCTTCATTGTTGAGCATCTTGAGAGCTTTTTGGGAGAAATTGAAGAGGGATTCGAAGAGAATGATTTGGAGGTGTGCTTTTTGAACTCCATAATCATTTTTATTGTGAAATCCACCTAGAAATTCATGGAACTAAGCCAAAAGTGGAAGAACTAGGGCTTGAGTTTTGGGATTTTAAATTTTGAATTTGAAGGGCCATTTAAGGTTGGATTTTGGAGTTCTTGATATGTATGAACTCGTGGTGAGATGAGGAATCCGTTGATGTGAATTTTATAATTTTTTGATAAGTGGGCCCGAGGCTCGAGTTTTGCTAGTTTCGAGATTTTTACTATTTTTTAATTGTTTTTGATTGGGTATTGTTCACTTAGAATATTGTGATGTATTCGCTTTGATTTTAGTTAGATTCGACGTGCGTGGAGGCCGATTTTAGGGACAACGGCGTCGCGAGCTAGAGATTTCACCGGTTCGAGGTGATTAATGCTTATAAATGATATCCCGAGGGTTTGAAACCCCGGATTGCTATCGTAGTGCTATATTGAGGTGAGACACGTACCCTATAACGAGAGCGGGATTGTTTGTTATTGGGGATTGTTACTTGGTCCGTCCCGAGAGATGTTTCTATTTCTTTTTGTGACTAGACCTTATTTGATTATAATCCTACTTGGATTTATTTGCTATATTTGGGTTTCGTACCAATTATTTGAATCCCTCACTGATTGATATCACTCTTTTCGCATTTGCATATTATTTACTCTCAGTCCAAGGTTTCAAATGTTGTTTTGCAAACTTAATCATTTTTCTAAGATTTGAAAACTCAAATGATATTTCTAAATGATATTTTGGGCAGAGAACTACAGTTTTACAAATGCTCAAGGGGCATATGATGATTTTAAACTAAGCATGGATCAGGCTGCGCACCACAGTATTGTTATTTTGATATTGAGGCCGAGAGACTAGTTGATTACATTGATATTGAGGCCGAGATCCCGGTTGATTACATTGATATTGAGGTCAAGAGCCTGGTTGATTACATTGATATTGAGGCAGAGAGCATGGTTGATTATATTGATAATGATATGAGGACGAGGGCCTAGAGTTGATGCCACGAGATGGCTTGATATTACGTTTGGCCTGTAGGAGCCCCTACGGAATCTGTACACACCCCGAGTGAGCGCCGTCGACGATAAATAAATATGGATGGCTTGGGCTGCACGCTGCAGTGGGTACTAGAATGTACCATCATATGCATTGCATTGCAGTTATGCATTTGTTCATTATTCATTGTTTGTGTTATTTCTTGAGATATTTATCGGCTGTTCCGGTATTATCTGATCACTCCTAAAGAGGATAAAGATAGTGGTAACTATGACACTGTATGATGTAAACAGGCTAGGTAACAATGGCTGACAAGGAACAAGAACATTGCCCGAGGGGCGAGTTTTATGTGCTGATTTTGAATACTTATTTGTGCCTGAGGGGCGGGTTTTTGTGCATAGTGTCACTAATTGTTTGAAATTATTTTTGCAACTGTTGAGAAGATCATTTTCAAAAGAGGTTTAAAACTGAGCCAAGATATTTCTAAAGATTTTACAGTTTCACTGAGTTTTCTCAATTAAGGGGATTTTCTCTGCTTCTATGCAACATGGCGATATGCCATACACGATTTCTTACTACTCAGTTGTTATTTAGTGTTATTACTTACTGAGTTGGAGTACTCACTTTACTCCCTGCACCTCGTGTGAAGATGCAGATATTTATGCACCCGGTAGCGGGTTTTGAGCTGATTGGAGATTTTACTATCGTATCTGAGCAAGGTGATCGCCACTGTTCGCGGCACCGTATTTCCTCCTTTGATTCTAAATTCCATTCTATATATTACTTGTCTTGTAGTAGTATTTAGATTCTTCTAGATTCTCGTGACTTATGACATCCCGATTTCGGGCTGAGTTGGGATGGTTCGCTGTTTTTATAATTTTTCTTCCGCATTTATGATATGTTATCTATGGTTTTTACTTGTTCATTCTAAGTAGTTGTTAAAAGAAGTGTTGTTATTCTGTTGGTTGGACATGTCTTCACGAGAGGCGCCATCACGATCTAGTTCGAGAAATGAGTTGTGACAAGTTGTATCAGAGCCTAGGTTACTAGGTCTCACGAGTCATGAGCAGGTTTAAAAGAGTCTCATGGATCGATACGGAGACGTCTGTATTTATCCTCAAAGGGATGTAGAACCATTAGAAAAACTTCACATTCTTGAAATCTTATCGTGTGTCCTTGATTCAGCTTGAAAAAGTTACTTTTGAAATTCCTTCCACGCGTTCGCATGTGTGCATGAGTGCTCTGTATCATATATGCCTTGATGGCTTGTGAATTCCCTGATTGAGGGGCCAGACGTGATCTTTGTGAGTTGATGTTGGGCCAGTCTGAAGGACTTAAGTATGTATCTTTGCCTACGGCTTGAGCACCGAGGTGCTAATTGTGTGAGCAAGTGTTTTGAACTTATATGTTCGATATTGTCCCTATTGGTGGAATGACGGTTAGATAGCTTTGTGATGAGTATGTTTACACTGCATGATATTTCTATATAACTTGGAAGTGTCGAGGAAGGTTTGATGGATAAAAGATAAACCATTAAGTTTTTAATTTCCATTGTGATTGGATGTGTAGCCCTGAGTTATGCGTGCGTGAAGAATCTTTTCAAGTCTCCTAGTTGGGAGTGAAGTAAATTTCCTATTGCGATTTGAGTTCAGACTTAGGAAGATGGGTTGACTGTGTAATGTGTATAACAGTGGAAGGTATATATAAGTATTATACTGAGGCGAAGCACGTGGGTTATCTCCTTTGGATTGTCCTAAAGTGGTGTGATCCTTATGTGAATGATAGAAGAAGATCTCATGTGCTAGTGAATTTTAAGTGTTTAAGTTTGAAATTTTGGGTCGCATAAGAGAGTGAGTTTAACTGTTGTGGGAATCGATGCAATATTTTGCAGAAGGTTTACATTAATAGACAATATGAGTTTCGCAAACTTATAAGTGATTCGAGTCTAATCTCACTATGGTATTATGGAGTCAATAGAGTAAAAGTGTTATGAGTTATTGAATGCATCTTGATTTATGGCTTTGAGCCAAATTGGGGAGTTTGCTATTGATTGGCTAATTATTCGGTTATGTGTTATGTTAGTTCCAGCTTGAGGCTTGCGAGCGAATTAGCTATGGTTAGAGTAAAGGAAAATTTTGAACAGGGTCATATTATGCTTCATAGGGCATGAGAATTTGCGGAATATCTAGAGTTATTGTTGGAAAAGAATGATCGGTGAGCATGAAGTTGCTTGGTTGTAATGGGATAAGGACTTCATTCTGCGGTATCGGAGTGCCAATGAGGCACGGGTGGTTCTGTTTGTTGGGTCAGGTAAATTGCAGTGAATAAGAGCAAATGACTTGCGAAGATGGATCTAATGTGTTAAGGATTCTACAGGGAATAATAGAGTATTCTACAGGAAATATTCAAAATTAATCGAGGAAACTTCTGTAGTTTCACTAATAAAAAACACAAGGAATTTTCAAGCCATTTTCGTCCTTATCTAAGCTAGAAATTCAAATTAATAGCTGGAACTCGAAATTAATCTAAGAAAATTTCAATGAAATAGTCTTTTTGGAATTTTTCTATTATTTTTTCTAGTTTATAGAAGATTTAAAATCTAGAAGGAACTATCACACTCTCAGATTTCAAACTTTGTTTTTGAATTTGAATTTCTAATTTCTAGACTAGTAGACTTAACTTGGCAAGAGGTTGCCCCTTTTATTGGCAAAGCTTAGGGCAGCTTTTAGATTTTTTTTTTACCTCTAAGTCCCTCTTTTGTTTTTAATTTCTAACTATTTAGTCCCTAAGGTTTTGGCTTGTTTTCCAAGTTATACTACCAAGTTACTTAAAATCTAACTAGAACCCTCTTCTAGAAGATCCTAGGAGGTTCCTGTTTCAATTACTACATTACTATCAATTCTGAAATACCTAAGTTACCTTTGAATTCACCCTGAGTTACTAACTCTGGTTAACTAAACCCCAGCCCACTTAGACTGGGTCAAAACTAACTAAGGTTAAGACCTAGAAGTCATTCAGCTATAACTAAACAACAGAATTCCCTATAACTGAAACTATTAATCTCATAGCCTATTATGAACTTGTATTAAATCTAATTTAAGAAATATCCTAATCATTGACCCAATAGAACAGTAAAATGACTATTAAAAACAAACAACTCAAGACGAAAACAAAGTAAAAATTAATCATATGCAACCACGATATCGATCCTGGAATCAAAATCATACAAACACAACAAAAACAAAAATTTAAGCTACACGATTATAATTAGAATCTTAATCTAAACACAAAACACACTAAAATTTTTGATAAAAGAAAACAAAATAGGAATAAGAAACAGAAACGAAAAAGAAAATAGAAAAGAAAGAAAATACCTCACAAAATTGACTCGGACTCGAATCTGGCCAGTTTTCTTGACATTATTTGGACTATAATCATCATTAATTATGTGTTTTTATGAGAAAATACATAATTAGGGGCTATTATATCCCAGGACCCATTAATTCCCAATTTGCAAAATTAAGGTTCCTGGCCTAAATTTCGATCTAAAATTCGTGGTGTTTGGGAAGATTCGAAGCCAAGAGGTTGTAGATTTAGGATAAACAAGTTGTGGTGGTCAAGGGTGTGAATTTGGGGTTGTTTGGGTAAGTCACAGATGAGCCGCCTTCCTTTGATTTAAAATTTTAGATGTTTGACCAGGTTTGAGAAAAAAAGGGTTTATATTTGAAGTGGGGAAAAGGAGAGGAGGCTATGGTGTAATTTTGGGAAGGTTTGGAGGTGGCGCCGTCATACACGGCGGAGGCGGCGACCATTGTTTGGATTATTCAAAAGGTTTGAAGAGGATTCAAGAAAAAAGTGAGGCAAGATTCGTGATGAGGAGGATGAGGTGAAGAAGTGATGTAATTTTGATGACTATTGGAGACCGGGACGCCGGCGGAGGAAATTTCTGGCCGGCGCCGTTATAGTTTTCAGGTTAGGGGTGTGGGAGACGATGGTTTGGGGGTAGGGGGTTTCCGACATTTTTAATCTTATTAGACCCTAGCTTCTGAGTCGATGGATCATATAACCTCGATGGCTCAGATCTCATAGAACCAAAACGATGTTGTTTGGCACCGGGGGGGGGGGGGGTCTGGACCGTTTTCTGAGGTGCGTTTGGCCGATTTTGAGGGTATTTGAACATGATCAGGGGGTTTATGTGTTTGGGTTGGTGAATTTTAAATAGTCTTGGCCCAATTGCACCTTTTTCTTTATTTCCTTTTCAATTAATTCTTTCCTTTTATTTTTTTTCCTCTTTTTACTTTTCTTTTTCAAATTTTAAAACTAAACTAAAATTAAACCTCAAATTTAAATCGAACTACCCAATTAAGATACACTTATACTAATACCAATTTAAAGGAAATTAATAACCCAAAAAAAAAAAAATCAAACCAAACACATCAAAGTTTCTTTATATTTAGTATTTTTTGTACAGGCCTAATTACTAATTAATCGTAAAATATGAAAAATTAAATCCCAAATGTACATGTAATATTTATATTTTATATGACTTATCATGCACACACAAATAAAAATAACTCAAAATACGCAATTAAATCCTAAAAATCAAATAATAAAAGAAACAATCCTAATTCTAAGAATGCTATAGGAGTAATTTAAACGAGGCAAAAATCACATGCTCACAACTACCTGAGACACGAAGGGTTTTAGGGCGAAGATAAATGAGCAATCATGAGATATTTTTGCCTGCCTGGCACTCCATGAAAAGCATTTTTTTGAACACCATCTGACCGAACCCTGCTTCAAAGGTTGCCTACATATCCTTGGCTACAAAGGAATCAGGTCAGTGTATTTCTGGAAGTGTTGGTAGCTAGGACTACCAGGAGTTGTGATTTCACTGCTGTTGTTGCTACTCCTGCTTGCTGACCTCCTTATTACATCAAAAGAAAAATCAAAGTTAGTTATGCCTATCAACTATGAGCTACAAGATTCCTATCTATAACTCTCTTGAAACTTGATCTTGAGTCTTAGTTGATTCTGCTATGGACTCCGATCTGAATCTTGATGCTCACCTGCGATAGGTATTGGTTCTTTCTTCAGCATTGTGTAAAAATGGCATAGGCGGAGCTTGTGACTTTAATTACGTTTTGAGCAGTCCGCATCTTTGTTCACTTCAGCATTTTGAATTCACTTCTTTTGTTATTTCTCTTCTTTTCCTTGTTTTGGATTAAGACTCATTTTTTTTTTGGTCTCGAACCATGTGCTTCGAGGTCAAACTTGCTCAGACACCAAAACAAACAGACGAACAAAATTTTTCTGCCCTAGTTTTCACTAGGAAACATTTCGTGAGTCATTTGTAATAAAAGTCTAAAATCGTTTTCTCCTTTTTTATTTTTATTTTCAAAAGTTGTATTTATCTATGATGGAACAAATAGGGGATTATCTAAAAGGAGCAACTCAGGGATTGGAGCCCTAATGCTTCCAAAAGGTAAAAAGCTCACCTCAGGGATTGGAGTCCTAATGTTGACCGGGTGTAAAACGCTCAACTCAGGGATTGGAGCCCTAATGTTGACTAAAGGGCAAAATGCTTAACTCAGGCATTTGAGCCCAAATGTTGGCTAAGGGAAAAATGCTCAACTCAGGGATTGGAGCCTTAATGCTGGCTAAGAGAAAAATGCTCAACTCAGGGATTGGATCCCTAATGTTAGCAAAGGGAAAAAATCTCAACTCAAGGACTGGAGCCTTAATGTTGGCTAAAGAGAAAATTGCTCAGCTCAGGGATTGGAGCCCTAATTTTGGCTAAGGGAAAAATACTCAACTCAGGGATTGGAGTCCTACTGTTGGCTAAAGGAAAAACGCACAACTAAGGAATTGGAGCCCTAATACTGGCTAAGAGAAAAATGCTCAACTCAGGGATTGGATCCCTAATGTTAGCTAAGGGAAAAAAGCTCAACTCAAGGACTGGAGCCCTAATGTTGGCTAAAGAGAAAACTGCTCAACTCAGGGATTGGAGCCCTAATGTTGGCTAAGGGAAAAATGCTCAACTCAGGGATTGAAGTCCTACTGTTGGCTAAAGGAAAAACGCTCAACTCAGGGATTAGATCCCTAATGTTGTCTAAATGGAAAATCCCTCAACTTAGGTGTTGGATCTCTAATTTTGGCTGAAGGAAAAATGCTCAACTCAGGGATTGGAGCCCCAATGGTTGCTAAAGGAAAAACGCTTAACTCAGAGATTGGAGCCCTAATGTTGGCTAAATGGAAAATCGCTCTCAACTCATGGGTTGGAGCCCTAACGTTGGCTAATAAGGTGCTCAACTCAGGGATTGGAGTCCTAATGTTGGCTAAAGGAAAAACGCTCAACTCAGGGATTTGAGCCCTAATGTTGTCTAACAAAGTATCAGGTTGGTATTGGGAACTGTAAGATATCCTATTTTGGGATTTTTTTCTTTTGGTTATCTCTTTTTTTTTTATTTTTGATAAGATGCAAGAAATAATTTGGAGGAAACTACCCCTTTGCATTGATTATTGGCTGCAAAGCTGTGTCAACACTTGCACGTTTCTTTTTTTTTGGCTGCGCCCACCTTTGTGCGGTTGCTTGGATTGCACCTGTTTTAATTTTCAAACAAAGAACAATTGTTAGTTTGAAACGGTGGTTAGTTTTGTGGCCTTGATTGCTTGATCTTGGCCTCTCTTCTGTCGAGAACCTCTGCTGATTGCTAGTTTTGAAGATTATTTTCTCTTTCAAACCGCGGGCCTCAACCTTCGGGATTTCATGACAACTCGCCCGCATAGGGCTCTGGAATTTCACATATTCTTCTCTTAGGACCTTTGTCTATGGGCATTATTTCCTTTTCAATGTCTTCGATTTGGAAGCATCAACAGTCATGGCTTAACACATCCGCTAAGATTGGGTACTTTTCTTTATTTTTTGTAAGTGAGAGTCTTATAAAACCAGTCCTGCTACCTTTTCTTTGTAATAGTTTTGGAATCAGAGTTAGACTGAAAGGAATTCAAGGAAAATGTAAACAGAGAGCAAAAGGATGACTTTAAATAGAAGCGTCCCTTTCGGGGGAAAAGAAGGACTTATCTGAGGTGCATGTAGGTTTCAAATGGACATGACATGCATCTTGGACTGGATGTCCGACCCGCACAAACTTCCCCAACTTCTCGTAATCTCATTGCTTCACATTTTAAAATCGAGGACCCTTGCCAAGACTCTTTCAGTGATGGGTGGTATCTTCTTTTCGGCCGACGGCGTTCTTTGTGGGTTTTCGCAAATCGACCTCTCTCATTTCTCTTCTCATCATCGCTCGATAGTGCTCTTCACAAGTTTTCACCATACGGACTCTCTCATTTTCAGTTTCTTTACTCACCGTCGCATTATGGTGCCCGAAGGTTTTTACCGATAAGACTCTCTCATTTTATTTCTCTCAATTTGGACTGCATCGGATTTCAACCATGATGTTTTTTTCAATTTCCACGCCTTTGCCAATTGATCGGAAGGACTTGGACAAGGTTTTTTGGGTAAAACAAAATTTGGACGGGATTACACCTTTGGAACCATTTTTGGTGGGCTCATGGCCGAGCCATTATATCATCTGCCCCAGTTTCACTGTTGGGGAATTAGGATTTTAGATTTGGCATGACTGAACCCCTGAGAGAGGCTTCCTATGTATTCTTTCAGAATCAAGTCAGGCGTAGTTCAGGAAAATATTAGTTTTTTTCGTTTTTGTTTTTGTTTTGTCTTTTGTTTTTCTTATTTTCTTATTTTTTTATATTTCTTTTTTTTATTTTCTTTTCTTTTTTCATTTTCATTTTTTTTCTTGTTTTTCTTTTCTCTTGTTTTTTTCAATAGTACTTCCATGTTCCAAAGAGGGTAATCAAAAAAACGTAACCGGCTCAAAGGGTTTGCGAAGGGTTGATAGTGTTTGGGTATTAGGAACAAAATCCATCGTCATCTCAACTACACAAAGTCATCACCAGAGCAAGCCTAGACATAGTACCTTTTTACTGCACCCGCATTTACAGCTGCTTCGGGATCATTTCATTCGATGTCACCTAGATACAATGCTCCTCTCGGTAATATTTTTCTGATGATGTACGAACCCTTCCAATTAAGAGCAAACTTTCCTTTTTATTCCTGGTGATGAGGAAGAATATGCCTTAGCACCAGTTGTCCCACTTCGAAATTCATGGGTCGTACTTTCTTGTTATAAGAGCGGTCCATTCTTTGTTGGTACAACTGCCCGTGACAAACCACGACCATCCGTTTTTCATCAATTAAAGACCATTTTTTCCAGCCGAGTCTTGACCCACTCACTATCCTCAATCTCTGCTTCAACGATTATTCGAAGTGAAGGGATTTCTACTCTACGAGTATAACAGCCTCAGTCCCATAAACCAATAAGTATGGGGCTGCTCCCACCGATGTGCGCATTGTAGTGCGATATCCGAGTAATGCAAAAGGTAGCTTTTCATGCCATTGTTTGGAGCTATGAATCATTTTCTCAATACCTTTTTGATGTTCTCGTTTGCTTCCTCAACAGCACCATTGGCTTGGGGCCGGTAAAGAGTAGAATTCGTATGCATTATTTTGAATTGTTCGCGTACTTCTTCCAGCAAATAACTATTCAGGTTTGCAGCATTATCTGTGATGATAGTTGCAGGAATGCTAAAATGACAGATAAGATTAGGGTGCACAAAATCTACCACATCTTTCTTGGTGAATGATTTGAGAATGATGGCGTCAACCTACTTCATGAAGTAATCAATGGCAACCAATATGAATCTATGCCCATTTGAGGCTTTTGGCTCGATTTGCCTAATGACGTCCATGCCCCAAGCAACAAACGGTCAAGGTGCTGACATGAGATGCACTTCTATTGGAGGTGCATGAACCAAATCTCCGTGCACCTGATACTGATGGCACTTCCGGACAAAGGTGAAACAGCCTTTCTCCATGGTTATCCAGTTGTACCCTTTAGTTCTTCAATGTTTCACCCAAATTTCAACCAATTAAAGGTAGATTCCTTGATAAAATAGCATTTCTAGGTCACGCGACTTACCCCCAATCGGTTCCCGTCAAAAATCTTTCAATCTCGACCAAAAAGCTCTTAAAGTGGTTCAAAAAAGGAGGAAATATGAAATGTGCCGTGGATAAAATGTAGCATAAAACCCATCTGTCACCTAGCTTTTTCTTCTATGCGAACTCGAGGGTCCCCTCGCGTTCGAGATGGGAAAAAACTCCACAGACTACTTTAACCCTATGCGAACGCAGCTAAACCATCGCGGACGCGATGAGTAAATCAAGATGGCCCTTGATTCATTCTACGCGAACGCGTGGTACCCACCCGAAAACGTGATAGCCATCCTCATAGGCCTACGTGAACGCGTCCTATGCCACGCGATGCGAAGGCCAAGAGCCCATGCTTACGCGAACGCGACAGGGCCTATGCGAACGCGAAGGCTAAAAATAGCCTGCAACTGCTGTTGCATTTTCTACAACATTCCAAGCCAACTTTTCTTCCGTTTTGTCACTCAGAATCACCTTGATGCCCCCGAGACCTCAAATAAAAACACCAAATTACCCCAAAACATCATATGAACTTTCTCCAATCTTCAAAACATATCAAACAACACTAGAATCATCAATTCCCCACGGATTCAAGCTTAAGTGTCTTCAAAACTTCCGATTTACATATTGGATCAAAAACTCAACCAAACGACGTCCGAATGAACTGAAACTTTGCACACTTATACAAAATCACGTAATGAAGATACTGCAACTCTTGAAATTCCATTCCGACCCTCGGATCAAAATCTCACCTATCAACCAGAATTAGCCAAAATTCAAACTTAGCTATTTCAAGCCTAATTCTACACCGAACCTCCAAATTCAATTCGGATTGCACTCCTAAGTTACAAATCATCCCCCGAAGATAACCGAATCATCAGAATTCACATCCGAGCCCTATAACTAAATAGTCAACTTCCAGTTGACTTTTCCAAAACAAGCTTCCCTTTAAAAGACTAAGTGTCTCATTCCCAACTAAAACAAATCCAATTCTACCCGATCAACTGATATAGTGATATTGAAACATAGTGGAGCATAATATGAGAGAAACGGGGTGGTAACTCACGTGACGACGGGCCGGGTCATCACATCCTTCCCAGCTAACTCATCCTCGAGCGGGTCAATAAACATACCTTGAGTCTCAAATAAGTGAGGATATCTGTTTCGCATCTCCTGATCGATCGTCCAAGTGGCCTCCTCCATGGGCCGACCTCTCCACTGCACCTTCACCAAAGCTATGTCCTTTAATCTCAACTTTCGAACCTGATGATCCAAAATAGCCACTGGCTCCACATCATAGGTCAATTCCTCATCCAACTGGATCGTGCTAAAGTCCAACACATGAGACGGGTCCCCAACATACTTCCGGAGCATAGAAACATGAAGCACCGGATGAACTCCCGACAAGCTGGGTTGCAAAGCAAGCATATAGGCCACCCCCCAGTCCTCCTAAGTATCTCAAAAGGTCCAATGAACTGTGGACTCAGCTTCCCTTTCTTTTCAAACCTCATAACGCCTTCCATAGGTAAAACCTTTAGCAAGACCTTCTCTCCCACCATATGAGATACATCGTGAACCTTCCGGTCTGCATAACTCTTCTGACGCGACTGAGTTGTACGAAGTATCTCCTGGATCACTTTCACCTTCTCTAAGGCATCCTGAACTAACTCCATCCCCAATAGTCTAGCCTCGCCAGGCTCAAACCAACCAACCAGAGTTCTATGTCGCCTCCCTAAGTTCATTTCTACTATATTGGTTTGTCGGGATGTTCGGGAATAGAATTCGGAGTGTTTTGGACACTTAGTCCCTAAATGAGAGCTTAAGTGTTGGAAATTGGTCCGTAATCAGAATTGTGTGAAGATGGCCTCAGAATAGAAATTCGATGATTCCATTAGCTCTGTTAGGTGATTTTGGGTTCGGAGCGTGTTTGGAATATTTTTTGGATGTCCGTAGCTCATTTAGGCTAGAAATGTCGAAAGTTAGAATTTTGAAGTTTCCGGTCTGATAGTGAATTTTTTATCCGAGGGTCGGGATGCTAATCCGAAAGTTGCTGTAGCACCGTCGTGTCATTTGGGATGTGCGTGTAGAATTTCAGGTCAATTGGACGTGTTTCTGTTAGGTTTTGAATCAAATGCAATTTTGGTTAGGTTTTTAAGTTTTTAAGTTCAAATCATCGATTAATTTGTGTTTTCCGACATTGGTTTAGGTGGTTTAAGGATTTGTACAAATTTGTATGATTATATGGGATATGTTCGTAGGTTTGGTTGAGGTCTCGGGGGCCTAGGGTGTGTTTCGAGTGACTAACGGGGCATTTTTGTGTTGCTAAAAATTGAAGAAAATTCCTTCAGACCTGCTGCAGAAACTCCTTCTATGCGATCGCATAGTGTATTTTTCAGGGGGTGGTGAGTTTCTCTACGCGAACGCATTATCCCGTTCGCGATCGCGGAATCCATCCTTTCTCCTCTTTGTGATCGCGTGGCATTGTTCGTGATCGCACAACTCTGGTTCTTCCTCTTCTACGATCGCACGGCTAGGCTGCGATCGCATAGAATATTTTCAGGGTCTTAATTTTCTTCTCTGCAATCACAGACGATTTCCAGCGATCGAAATGAACAAAGTTCCAGAACAGTTATAAGCTTTTCAAAAATGAAGGTTCTTCCATTTTTACAAATACTCAAGCTAGAGAGCTCGGTTTTGGGAGATTATTCGAGGGTTTTTCAGAGACAACGATTGGGTAACGATTCCTTATTCCCATATGATTATTACCCACTAATATAATCTCAAATTCAAGCTTTAATTTCGGATTTTGAATGATAATTGGGGTAAAGTTCGTAGGCCTAACTTTGATGATTTGAAGGGGCATATGACCTCCGATTTGGAAGATTTTTTATATGGTTAGACTCGTGAGACGACGAGGGTTCTGAAAATGTAAAAATATTTGATTCCGAGACATTAGTTTGAGGTCCATTTTGGTCATTTTACCAATTTCGCGCCTTAGCTTTAATTTTAATATTTGAATTACTTACCTGTGATGTTATTTACAATATGTAATTGGTTTGAATAGATTTGGGCCACTCGGAGTTGGATGCTCGTGGCAAAGGCATTGTTTATTAGCGGTTTTGTACCGGTTCGAGGCACGTGGCATGTCTAATTTTGTGTGTGGGACATCTCCCCTTAGGATATCTTTGTTTTTGTTTAAATGCCTTGTGCGTGAGATGACGGGTGTGTACTTGTGCTAGTTGTCGAAATTCACCCTACTTGGCTTATTTAGACTGCACATTGTTCACATTTTGAACTGTTATAAATGCAATGTCACTTGCTTTAGCTTAGGGAAAGCATGTTAGTAACTTTTTTGCTCTATTTGAATAAATTGCAATATCTGTCTTTCTTGTGAAGCATGCTAGACTTTAGATTTTACTCGTTGGCCGCACTTAGCTTCTTTCTGTTAAATATTAGTTAGTTGTGGTGTGTTTACTATCGGGACTACGGGACGACATCCCGGGAGCTTCCCTTGTTCGTAATTTTTTCCGAGATTTGGAAGTGCAGGATACCAAGAGATCCCCAGCACAAGATTGATTAACTGGCGGATACTAAGAGATCCCCAGAGCAGAACTGATTAACTAAAGGATACTAAGAGATCCTCGAGATACTTGGAGATCCCTTGTGTATATGACGAGGATACTAGGATATCCTCGGGATACTTGGAGATCTCTTGTGTATATAATGAGGATACCAGGAGATCCTCGGGATACCAGGAGATCTCCGATGATAAATAGCCTGTAGTAATCATTCTTGTACTGTATAAATGCATTTGTAGCCTGTTCAGTTTTACTTACTGTTTTAATTAAATATTTGAGATTTATTATATTTCCCTCTATCTATTCATTTTATACTTATTCTTTTGTTTACCTCAGTAGGGCCTCGAACTTCCTTATCACTACCCCACCGAAGTTAGGTTTGACACTTACTGAGTACCGTTGTGGTATAGTTATGCTACTCTTCTGCACATTTTTGTTGTGCAGATCCAGGTACATCTGAGCAGGAATACCGCCAGTAGCTGTCAGGGAGCATTTCACTTGGAGACTTTAGGTATGCATCTGCCGCGTCCGCATATCCGAAGAGTCTCCTTCTACTCTACCTATTAGTTAGCAGTTCCATTTCATGTATTCAGTTATTATAGACACTTCTGGATATTAGAGTCGTATGGTATGTGTTTACTCTTAGCCTGTGTTGCCGGTAGGTTTCCGAGTCTTGAAGGTTGTTATAGTATTTTGAGTTGAAGTGTATGTGCCCGGCGGCACTCTATACATTTTGTTATGTTATTTAGTATTTGTTTGTCGTTCTCGTAAAGTTTGTTAAATTTTCCGCAATATGGTAGACTTACCCAGTCGCAAAGACTGGGTGCCGTCATGATAGGTTCACGATTGGTGAACTAGGGTCGTGACAGATAAGGCAAAAGCTAATGGAAATATTTGCCTGTTGGCATCTAATGCAACTGTAATCAAAAGGTTAATATCATACTTTCCATAGACATAAGTACTGTCTATGAAAATAACAGGATAACAATGCACAAAACAATCAATTGCCGGTTTAAATGACCAGAACACATAGTTGAAAATATATTCGAGCCTGTCCGGACTCCGCTTACGCCTCCATTTAACAACAATCCTGGAGTTAAAGTTTCACGACCCAAATCCCAAAGCCGGTCATGATGGCGTCTCTCATGAAGACAAGGCCAGCCAATAAAACAAACGCTTCCTTGTAACAGTTATTTAATATTTACAAAGCTAAAATAAGATTAGCATAATCATAAGCGCGACAGAAAAACAATGATAACACCTGGGAACCATCCCGTCACAACCCGACATCGGGGTATCACTAGTCATGAGCTACTATTGAATTTGCTAAAGAACTACAAGTCCGAAAATGGGAAACAAAGTCTGAAATTAATATGAACAAAACAAAATAAGGGAGAATATCCGGTGCCGCGGATGTTTGCGGTCACCTGGCTCAGCTACGATAACAAATCTTCAATCTGCTAATAACCCGCTACCGGGCGAACAATACCTGCAACTGCACGTGAGGTGCAGGGAGTAAAGTGAATACTTCCAACTCAGTGGTAATAAGAGTAGATAATAACTGAGAGAAAGAAATCACGTAAGGCACTCCATCATGCTACATAGAACAGTATAACCTTTTCTGAGGAGAAATAGTAAAATCTTAAAAATCCTTTGGAAAACATCTAGGCTCAGTAAAAACCTCATTTGAAAATATTTCTTTTCAAAAGTTGCGAAAATAATTTCAACAAGTAAGGAATAATCAGAAATCTGCCCCTCATGCTCAATATCAACCAATTAGTACAATATCATCCCCGCGGGCTCACCCCCAACTCAACAAAGTACAACATCAGCCTCTCGGGCTCACTCCCAACTCACAAAGTACAAAATCAGCCTCTCGGGCACAACACTCCATTAAAAAATAACACCAGGGTATCTGGTAAACAGTGCAAGAAATAGCGTGGATGCCAATGATATGAGTGTTGAATGTCATGACAACATTACAAAATACGAACAAATGCATGAGTGCAATTCAATGCATATGACGGTACACTCTAGTACCCGCTGCGACGTGCAGCCCGCTCCATTTACTTATCGTCGATGACGCTCACTAAGGGTGTGTACAGACTCCGGAGGGGATCCTACAGCCCAAGTGCAATATCATTCCATCTCATGGCATCAAATCTAGGCTCTCAGCCTCATATCAGTATCAGTATGATCAACCAGACTCTCGGTCTCAATATCAATGTAACACTGTTGTGGTGTACAGCCCGATCCATGCTCAGTCCAGAAATGCACATATAATACTGCTGCGGCCCGAAGCCTGATCCATGGTCAGTACAGAAATCATCATAAGCCCCTCGGACATTTGTAAAATAGTAGTTCTCAGCCCAATATATCATTTGCAAAATTGTTTTCAAAACCGTGGACTGAGGTAAAATGATATGCACACATATGTACAAACAATGATATAAGTCCATGAAGGATTCAAATAATTGGTAAGAAGCCTAAATGTATCAATTAAATCCAAATAAGGATAAATTCACCATTTAATACAAGTAGAAAACATGATGAAAACATCTCTCAGGACGGACCAAGTCACAATTCTCAATGGTGCTTTACCCCCACTCCAATTATCCGGCGTGAAAGTCACCTCAATACAGCACTATGATGTGCAAATCTGGGGTTTCAAACCCTCAAGATATCATTTACAAGTATTACTCACCTCAAGACGCCCAAAAGTCTAGCTCGCAATGCTCTTGCCTCTCGAATTGGCCTCCTCGTGCGATGAATCTGCCCAAAATCACACAAACATCGATGAAGCTCGATTTCCAAAAGGAGGGGTTTTAGCCATACATATCTGGGACTCGCCTCTTAATGGTAATACAATGATCCACTACTGTTAGTTAAACTTAAATCCACAATACAACATTCAATAGGATCAATATTAGTAATAATTTCCATAACTTATGCCATTTAGGCATATTATCAAACACCTTGTAGGCATATATATTTACACCTCATTACTTTAGTATTGGTTCATCCAATTATCACCAATTAACCAACAAATTCACTCCACGATCATTTCTTGCCAATTTATAACTTTCAACAACATATGAATAATCATTCATTCATACCCAACCATCAACCTCCTTATTTACACCATTTCAATCTCTACAAGCAACACAACCTAGGTTAGGCACTTATGGTTTTCCAGCATCATCCCATGAGTTCTAATGTATATATCATACATAAATCATCATAGAGTAGTTAGGGATGACAGATATACCTCTTGCAGTAAGAATCTTGATAATCCAATTTGTAGTGTTCTTGAATCAATTGAGGAATTTGAATGAAATCTAAGAATTTTCAAGATCAATACATGTTAATAGAAGTGTTTAGGAGTAGTAATCAACTTAAAGCACTCCAAAAACCTTACCTTGGATCATAGGGGTGATGTTTGGGACGAAATCCCCTTGAGAGAGCAAGCCTTAACCCCAAAAATGACTTGGGAACACTCTAGACCGATCTTGGGGCATTAATAGGCCCGTTACTAGCGCGGACGCGCACCTGGCCGCGCATTTTGGCGTGCTAGATTGCCCAGTGTTTTGTCTTGGGCGTGCTAGCCACTAGCGTGTCCGCGCATCTGGGCACGCGAGTGACATATGTCCAGAAAAATGGTCATAACTTTCTCTATACACCTCCAAATGATGCACGGTTTGTTGCGTTGGAAACTAGAATCAAAGGGATTTAGTTTGATAGGTATATCCTCACACCAATTCTTATATAACTGGAGATATGATCGTTGAAAGTGAGGTCTTAAACACACTCCTCTACAATTTTGTCTATTATGAAATTTTCCAACTTCAAAAGTTCCCATTAGCCATCGGAAATTACCCCGAAGCCCCTGGGACCTCAATCAAATACTTCATCATATCCCATAACATTATTAAAACTTGTTCCATTCAATAAAACTCCTCAAACAACACCAAAACCATTAAATTACATCGAGTTCTCTCCTAAGGTCTTCCAAACTTCCAAAATACACATTTGATCAAAGACCTGACCAAATCACCTTCGAATGACATGAAACTTTGAGCACACATCTCAATTCACCTAATGAAGCTACAACAACTCTCAGAATTCTATTTCGACTTTCGCATCAAAATTTCACCTATCAACCAGAAATCGCCAAAATATTAACTTCGCCAATTCAAGCCTAATTCTACATCGGGCCCCCAAAATCAATTCTGATCGCACTCCTAAGTCAAAAATCATCCCCCGAAACTAACTGAATCATTAAAATACAATCCCGAGCCCTCTGACTCACAAGTCAATATCCGATGGACTTTTTAACTTAAGCCTTCTTAAAAGAGACTAAGTGTCTCATTTCTTATCAAAATTACTCCAAATCAATTGTAACGCACCCAATAGTGATAATGAAACATTAGATGACAGAAAATGGGAAGAACGGGGTAGTAACTCACGAGACGACGGGTCGGGTCGTCACATAAAGTGTTGCAGTGCAGCCATGTACTTGGTCAGATTTGAAAAAGACTTATCCCAATCGCTATAAATAAGTTCAAAGGCACGTTTGCGACCGAGATATGCCTTTCTTTTGGTTATAGTACAACTATACTCCTGGTGGACGGTTGTAATACACTCTTTAATCAACCTAATGAACATGTCTATGGAATCAAGACAAGAATCAAGTCCACTTCCAAGTTGAAGTGATTCTCATTGTATGTGTCCATTTCACATCTGTGCTCGCTAATAAATTTACCCACTTTTTACAAACCCTATTTCTTCTTGGTGGCACGCAACATCCAGTGACAACCTTAAAATACCTACTGCATACAACCTTGTATTTCTCCGTAGTTGACTCACTTACCGTCATCTCACAGTACTCTCTTATACTGTAAATTTTTACAGCCCTAATTAGGCGACTTTATTGGGGAAATACATACCCTTTGTTAGAACAGCTGGTCTAGACTCATCCCACATCGCTGATCGAAATTATCATCATCCCTTGTAAGGCGTTCGGCATGCTTGGCAAATTATCAAGGTAGGGAATATTCTGCTCATGAAATGGCACGTGGGACTCGTACACTCTTGGTCTAGCAGGAGGTAGAGGAACATGCTCCCTAATCAGATCAGGTTCAACATTCACTTCCTCCTCCTCCTCATCACCCTCATCATGGAAGAGTGTGTCATCCCCGGACTCATCCGCATTGTTTTCATAATCATTATCATCTTTCTAACTCTGTGCATCTTCCAAATCACAAGTATATACCTCGTCTATGGGCAACTGTGTGAGGTCAGGAGCTTTAACAAGCTCGTTTTCACTGCAAAAAAAGAACAAAAATATAAGTTATCCAAAACTCCAGAAACATAATTTAGATATAGCTATATCATTTTACTTACAAGTCGTACTATCTAGACGTTTATAATGGACATTTTCTTGTTGGTGATGACTCCCGGATGGACCACCGTGGTCCAATACTCTAGAACTACGTATATTCCAACTAGGGGCGGGATCATAACTTTTAAAATTCATATCAAGACGTTACCCCCAATGAAAAATATGAGTGTTAATACAAATCTAATTAAAACATCAATAAATGTCGCTAAAACATAGTAAAATTGAAGTTCACCAGTCGTCTTGTCGATTATATAAAGTCAAAATATTATTTGTGGCCGTTCATTCGCCAGTGGTGACAAGATTAAATCAAGGCAAACTCTTTCATCAGCAATCTGTCAGGCAAAAACTACTCTAGAATAACCACCTGATGACTGAGGTTTATCCCTGCTATGCGCGCCCTCATTACTGGGAACGTCTTCCGCCTTGACATACATTTTCAATAATTTTATTACAATAAATTCCCTGTATTCATCCGGAATCCGCAAAAATCTCTAAGAGTTTCACCATCCTCGATGTTAAACTCAGAATAATAAGCAAACCCATGCGGACTCACTGAATACGAAAATCTAGCGGTTACTTTAAGGTTAACTGAACGCCTCCTCTCACTCATTTTTTTTACGTAATAACGATACCAATGTATCGTACTCCATAGTAAATGGCAATTTAACATGACACTGTGAAGGTGAGCTGTACCTCATAGAGTTATTCTCTAGCACAACCTCACTCCCCCTCCCCCCCCATAGTGAAACCCTTATTTTTTGCACTTCAGACATTGTTAGAAAATAATTGATAAGAAGAAGAAAGAAGTATGAAGGTCGTTTGAAGTTAAGTATTGAATGAATTTTCATAAAATTTAAACGCCTATAAATAAGGCAAGTCTGAGCTTGGCGTGTAGAATATTTTTAAGGAATTCGTAGCACAATACTATGTTTTATATATTTGAATTATTGTTATGTCAGTTAAATTATTGGTGGGGCCAAAAATCAAAGTAAAACGCAGTAAAATAATACGTTTCAGTCTACTTAGTAGTATAATACTGCGTTTTATAGGAGTCCTTCAGACCTGGGCCCAATTAATATGTAATTCGCAATACTATACTGCATTTAAGTAATTCACAGCATAGTACTGCGAATTGCTTAAAAAATAATTTTTTAATAAAACGTGGTACTATAGTGCGAATTACTTTAACGGCTAAATTTTCGCTAAAGTAATTTACAGTATAGTACTGCGAAATGACTATTTGTGTATCTTTTTTAGCATTAAAAGGGTGCTTTTTGTCAAAAAAAGCATAAAAAAAGTTTCGGACTCGTAGATTTATAGCATATTTGACCAAGCTTATAAAATTAGCTTATTTTAAGAAGTGTTTTTCTCAAAAGTACTTTTCATTAACAGTTTGTGTTTGACTAATTATCATATCATACTATATTATAAGCATGAACACTTTTAGGTAAAGTTAGATTACTACAATGTCCTTCAAAAACTAGATGAGCAAGTTACTCTTTAAATAATATTAAGCCTAGTGATTTTTTTACATCTTTTTTCACTTTCATGTTTTAAGCTAATATGGAAGGAAGATTGATGGTTGGATCTATATATGGTATAGATATAGATATGGATATAGATATAGATATATAGATTAGATTTATTTTCTAGATTATATCTTAAATTTGCCAAGTTGCATTTCCTCAATACGCCAATTGGCATTTCCTCAATACGCCACTTGGCATTTCCCTTATATGGTAATATTTAAAGTGTAAATATCCTAATTTCTATATATGGAATAATATTATATGAATATTCTTTGTCATAAAATATTAGTCCTTTAAGGCAACGTAATTACACACACTTTTAGTTTATATATAAATTTTGCATGATAATTATGTTATCATTCGAATTCAAATTAAATGGAATATATATTTGGTTAAGAAACGATCAAAAAATATATTATTGATTTTGAATTGCCCTATAATTAAGGCATTGTTAAGCTTTAAAAGCATGCTAGAAGCTAAATATGGATAAATACATGGCTTTTCAATTACCCTGTAATTATGGTATTTGTAAGTTTCTTATTTTGTTAAGAAATTAATATATCAATTAAGAATCTTATAAAAATTATCAATATTATTTATCATAAATATCGATAATCATTCCCTTTGAATGTGGGATTTTTGTTTATTTCTGCAATCAAATCCATCACCAAAATAGTGAGTACGTGTTAACTTAAAATCATGTAAATTAATATCTTTTTAAAAATAATACATATTAACTTTAAATAATATTAAGCCTAGTGATTTTTTTAAATATTTTTGTATTTTATGTAAAGAAATGTGTTACTTCAATTTTTTTTTTAATTTTCAAAGTCATCAATCCTTAATATCTTAGATAAATTTATTTACTTTATTTATATTTTAACTTGCCGAGAATACAAATAGTCATAGTTATTCCCATCTATATCTTGCTAATATTTTTTTTATTTTATTGTTTTATTATTATGAATTTTTAATTATTTTTTCACTTTCATGTTTTAAGCTAATATGGAAGATTTTATTATTTTATTATTATGATCTTTTAATTATTTTTTCACTTTCATGTTTTAAGCTAGGGAAAAGGGTCAGAACTGCCCCTAACATATTGACTCCAGGTTAAAAATGCCCTCCGTTAACCTATTTTGAAGAAAATGCCCCTACCGTTAAAGATGTGGCATATTTGTGCCCCTAAGTCTAACAACTAACTGTACTTATATTTTAAACGGTAGGGGCATTTTTTTCAAAATAGGTTAACGGTAGGGGCATTTTTAAACTGGAGTCAATACGTTAGGGGCACAAATATGCCAGAATTTTAACGGTAGGGGCATTTTTTTCAAAATAGGTTAACAGAGGGCATTTTTAACCTGGCGTCAATACGTTAGGGGCAGTTCTGACCCTTTTCCGTTTAAGCTAATATGGAAGGAAGATTTATGGTTGGATCTATATATGATATAGATATATAGATTAGATTTATTTTCTAGATTATGTCTTAAATGTGCCAAGTTGCATTTTCTCAATACGCTACTTGACTTATCCACATGTTTCACTACCCTCTTTTTAATATAATATAGAAGAGTTGTATTTATCTTTTTTGTCAGTTTTTTTACTCCTTTAACTTTTTTAAAATGGTGGGCTGGAAAAAGGATGTTCCCTTAAAGAAAATTCAAATCTCTTCTTTTGGTTACAAACAAAAACCGTCGCTTCCTATAGCGTTTTCGCATTATCAGTTACACACATTTTTTGATATCAGTTATACCTTCATGTGACATATCAAAATACCCTAAAAAAGACACGACTCTTCATTAAACATTATAAATTCATAGTACCACTTAAATATCTTTTCACCTTCCCAGATTAACTTCTTCTATCCCAATCCTAAAAAATCACTTTTGCTTGTCACTATTTCTAATGGAAGTTCAATATATGTTGGATGGAGTAATGTCTCTATTTCACTAATCTTTGATTTGCTTATTCAAATTTGTCATTTACGTAGTTCGGTTTGTTTTTAGACTAGCCCGTAGTTACAATTTTAACTTTACCAATCTTTATGGAAGAAATTAGGTTCAATGGTTCAAAAGTATATTAACACTAGCAATTGCCTTGTCTTCCTTCGTGGGAGATCACTATCCATTCCTATTAGTATTGCAATGACATATTGAGATTCTTCTTTCTTTTTTTTTTGTTTAGATTTTGTTTTTGTTGCACTTGATTGTTATGTACTCCAAAGTGTCAAATAAGTACTTTGGAATCTAGAAAATTAGTTATTCCGTCGGCAAAATTCGTTGTGAGTACAACTTCTTTTTTTCCATGAAATTTAGGAGTTTAATCTCATTACGTTTTAGAGAGCTTATCAAATCATATCTTGGCCGTATTAGTTGTTTCAACTTAACTATCTCCATTGTGTAATTTTTTGAAATTATATCACGACTCATTTCTAAAACAGGTTATGATGGCGCCCAATAACCTTGCCGGGCTAGCTAAGTACGGAATATTACTAACAATCTTATAAAATTTTGCTCAATTTTAACAAAAGTACTCATTTAACTTGGGTTTAGAAATTAAAACAGTAAATGCGTCGAGTAATATAATATTACAAACCCAAAAGATCAGTCTATTAAAGTGTACGTGCCAAGACCTGGTGTCACAGTGTAAGGGCAACTAGTAGAATATACATATCTCTAGCCTACTGTTTGAAATAAGGGAAAAACAGCAAAAATACAAAAGAAGACTTCAACCGACTGTCAAGCGATATGGAAAGGAAGTAGCTCACCATAGAAGTCTCAACAATTACTCAGTAGCATGCACCCTGACGGTATCCAGATGAATCAGCCTCAGACCATGTACATTTAAGTACAGAAGCGTAGCATGAGTACATAAACAATATGTACCCATCAAGTATCTCGTCTAATCTCGGAGAAATAGAGACAATAGGTTGACTTGAAACTTACTAGGTCCAGATAATATCATAATAATGATGTACAATATATAACATGAATAGTGTAATTAAATAACAGTTGCCACAGAAGTCATATCATGCTTGTAGTTATATATATTTCATTTATCACATTTACTTCTTTTATTCATTAGCAAAAAATCATGAAGAGCCTAAGCTCCAACATAAACATATAAATCATGTGCAACAACATCGAGGTCGGCGGCCCGCTCCAACAGAATATAAAATTTTGTGCAATGCCGAGGGCCGAATGACCCATACCATAGATGCATCTTTTCACCGGGGCGATCGACCCGATCCACAAATATCAAGACAACATCAAGAATGTGCAATAAGGCATCAAGTATATACAAGGGAAAAAGTCTTCCAAGTTTATAAATAAGCATATGTTCATCTTTCATTCCCCTCTAACCTCTAGCAAGTCGTACAAGACCATTTACTTAGTTCAAACAATGAAAAAATTCACAGTAGGCATGATGTGGGTCCTAAACTACCAAAATATTAATATTATAGTAGCTATGCACGGACTCTCGTCGCCTAGTGTGTGCGTAGCCCCCGCATTTAATAGCAAATTTATTATTTAGTAACCTTAGATGGACAATTCTCTATCACGAGGTTAGAAAGGAGACTCACCTAGCTCCGAAGCGTTCTTTCAATAGCGAGCATAGGCTCAAAGCTCAATTCGTAACCGAACAAGCACAAACTAATTAAATAAGGGAAGAACTAATCAATAAGTGTTCACAAAGTTGAATTCTAACTAATATAAGTGATTTCCCAACCTTTCCCGCAAGTTTCCTAAATTTTGACCCCGAGCCCACATGCCCGTATTCTGAAATTTTTCGAAGGAAGTCATTCTCCATGACCTAAGAATAACTAATATGTGATTTTTAGTTTATTACATAGCTAATTATGTGGTTAAATCTTAATTTTACCAAAACCCTAGGTCTAGCTCTAACCCTTGATTTTAATTGGTTATTAGTGTTAAACCTATCCAATGTCCATGTATTTAAGCTAAGAATATGTGTGGATTACTTACCTTGTGATGGTATGTTGAAACCCTCTCTTTGGAAGTTCAAGAATCGCCTAAGTGTGGAGGAAATGGGAGATAAATGCACTTGAGGTCGTATTAAATTACCTTCACTGCCTGTGATTTCCGCTTCTGCGGTTTGGGGACCGCTTCTGCGGTCCCACATCAGTGAGAAAATGACTGCATCTGCGATTTTGGGCAAGGGAGAGGTCGACCGCTTCTGCGGTCTGGGGGCCATATCAGCGGATTCCGCTTCAGCAGTTCCTTAGCCGCTTTTGCGGATACCCCTGCGCCGGTCTGGCCGCTTCTACGATGAAAGGACCGCTTCTCCGATCTCTGCTTCTACGCTCCAAGAGCCGCAGAAGCGGTTTTAAAAGAAGCAGCAGGTTTTTTCTTGTTAAAATTCTAACATTGCTCGAACCTAGACCATTTGACTCTCGGGGCTCCCGAGCCCCGCCCGAAAATACCGACAAGTCTGAAATCACGAGGCGGACCTAGTCGCAACCTCGAAACTTCCAGAACAACACTAAATCAAGGAATCGGACCCTAAAACCATTTGATCAAACTTAATGAACTTCGGTTCTAAATTTCCTTCCAACGAGTCAAAACGCCCTTAGACTACTCGGATTGACGCCAACTTTACGGGTAGGTCTCAACGGATATTTTAGACTTGTACCAAGTTTCGGAACCAGAACCCGAACCCGATACCTAAGTTTTTAATAAATAATTAGATTCTCTAACTCCTTAAAACTTCGATTTAACAATTTTAAATAAAAATTACGTAGTCGGGCTAGGGACTTCGGAATTCGATTCCGAGCATACGCCTGGGTCCCATATATTTCTATGACCTCCTAGGACTGTCAAATCATAAATTTGGGTCCGTTTCCCAAGAAAGATGATCGAAGTCAAACTTGGCTTTTTAAGAAAACCTTAAGGGAATATTTGGTTTTTATTTTCACTCAAAATCTTCTAACATCCAAACCGATCGACCCCGCAAGTCATTATTTATATAAGGAAGGTGTGGAAAGTTTTTATTTAAGGGAATGGGGTTCCAAATAGTAAAACGACCAGGCGGGTCGTTACATTCTCCACCTCTTAAAGAAATGTTCGTCCTCGAACGGACATAAACGAAAAGTACTTGGACTGCTGAATAGGTGGGGATACCGGCTCCGCATGTCCTCCTCGGACTCCCAGGTCGCCTCCTTGACCGATTGGCCCCTCCATTGGACCCTTACCGCAGAAACTCTCTTGGACCTCAACTGACGGTCCTGTCTATCAACAATGGCAATTGGCTCCTCCTCGTAGCCCAAGCTCTCATCTAGGTGAATGGTACTGAAGTCCAACACATGAGAGTAGTCGGAATAGTACTTCCCAAGCATCGATACATAGAAAATTGGATGGACTCCTGATAAACTGGGAGGTAAAGCAAGCTCATAAGAAACCTCTCCAACCGCCTCAACACCTCAAAGGTGCTAATAAACCTTGGGCTCAACTTTCCCTTCTTCTCGAACCTCATAATACCCTTCATTGGTGAGACTTTGAATAGGACCTTCTCGCCAATCGTGAAACATACATCACGCGCCTTCTGATCCGCGTAGCTCTTCTTCTTGGACTAAGCTGTGCGGTGCCTCTTCTGAAACAACTTTACCTTATCCAAGGCATCATGTACCAAATCTGTACCCAGTAACTTAGCCTCACCAGGCTCAAACCACCCTATAGGAGAACGAAAACGCCGGCCATACAATGCCTCATACGGGGCCATCTCTATGCTGGACTAGTAGTTATTATTATATGCAAACTCCGCCAAGGGCAAAAACTGATCCCACTTCCCTCCAAAGTCAATCACACATGCTCTAAGCATATCCTCTAGAATCTGAACTGTCCGCTCCGACTACCCATAGTCCTGAGGTGAAATGTTGTGCCGAGATTTATGCTGGTGGCCAAACCCCTATTGACGGCTCCCCAAAAGTGAGATGTGAACTAAGGGCCCCTATCTGATATGATAGTAACCGGTACACCATGCAACTGTACTATCTCCCGAATGTAAATCTAAGCATACCTCTCCGGTGTATAAATAGTCACCAGAGGAATGAAGTGGGCCGACTTGGTCAACCTATCCACAATAACCCACACTGAATCAACCTTTTGCAAGGTCTGCGGCAACCCAACCACAAAGTCCATAGTGATGCGCTCCCACTTCCATTCCGGAATGGGCATCTGCTGGAGTAGGCCACCTGGCCTCTGTTGCTCATACTTGACCTGCTGGCAATTCAAACATCTAGCCACATACTCAACAATGTCTTTCTTTGTCCTTCGCCACTGGTAATGCTGTCTCAAATCCCGATACATCTTTTTGGCACCTGAATGAATGGAGTACCTCGAACTGTGGGCCTCCTCTAGAATCCTCCTCCACAAGCCATCCACATCAGGAACACATACACGGCCCTGAAGCTGTAACACTCCATCATCGGTGATAGTAACCTCTTTTGCACCTCCCTGAAGTATCGTCTCTTTGAGGGCTGTCAAGTGCGGGTCATCAAACTGTCGGGCCTTAATCTGCCCTAACAATGAAGACTCAGCAATCTCGCATGCTAGAACCCGACTAGACTCCGAAATATCCAACCTCACAAGTATGTTAGCTAAGGATTGAATGTCCAAAGCCAACGGAATCTCCGCAGCATGAATAAATGCCAAACTGCCCATGCTCTCCGCCTTTCTGCTCAATGCATCTGCGACTACATTCACCTTACCCAGGTGATAAAGAATGGTAACATCATAATCTTTTAGTAACTCACGCCACCTGAGCTTCCTCATATTAAGGTCCCTCTTCTTGAATAGGTGTTGCAAACTGCGATGGTCAGTGTAAACCTCACATGATACCCCATATAAATAATGCCTCCACATATTCAGAGCATGAACGACTGCTGCAAACTCTAGATCGCGCATTGGGTAGTTCTTCTCATAAATTTCCAGCTGACGTGAAGAATATGCAATAACTCGCCCCTCCTGCATCAATATACATCCCAAGCCAACGCGATAGGCGTCGAAATATACCATATTCATCCCTGAACAAAAAGGCAGTACAAGAATCAGTGCGGTAATCAAAGCCGTCTTGAGCTTCAGGAATCTCTTTTCGCACTCATCGGATCAGCAAAATGGGACACCCTTCTGGGTCAGTCTAGTTAAGGCGAAGCAATAGAAGAAAAGCCCTGCACAAACCGCCGATAGTAACCTGCTAACCCCAGAAAGCTCCTGATCTTGGTCACTGAAGTAGGTCGTGGCCAACCCTGAACTGCCTCAATCTTCTGGGGGTCCACTTTAACATAATATTCCCCAAGAATGCCACTGATTCTAGCCGAAACTCACACTTGGAGAACTTTCCACATAGCCTTTCCTCTTGCAAGGTCTGAAGTACTACTATCAAATGCGGCTCGTGCTACCCCAAGCTGCGGGAGTATATCAAGATGTCGTCAATGAAGACGATGACAAAAGAATCAATAAAAGGCCAGAAGACCCTATTCATCAAGTCCATGAACACTGCTGGAGCATTCATCAACCCGAAGAACATCACCAAAAACTCGTAGTGGCCATATCTGTTACTGAATGCAGTCTTTGGAACATCTGAATCCTGAATCCTCAGCTGATGATACCCTGATCTCAAGTCAATCTTAGAGAACATCCTAGCCCCCTGCAACTGGTCAAACAAATCATCAATGCGCGGCAATGGGTATCTGTTCTTGATGGTGACTTTGTTCAACTGGTGGTAATCAATGCACATCTGCATAGTTTCATCCTTCTTCTTTACAAATAGCACTGGTGTACCCCAAGGAGACACACTGGTCCTGACAAACCCCTTTACTGATAACTCCTCCAACTGCTCCTTCAGCTCTTTAGGAGCCATGCGGTAGGGTGAGATAGATATAGGCTGAGTGCCTGGAGCCAAATTAATGCAAAAATCAATATTACGATCCGGAGGCATGCCAGGAAGATCAGAAGGATAAACAACGGCGAACTCTCTGTTAGGATTTATGCCCGTCACTAGGGGGGTGAATAGTGCGGCACGAGAATATTGATAAATATTGCGGAATAAAAATTGCAGGAGTAAAGTAAATGCAGTAATTAAAAGATTAAGGAAAGGACACACCGAATTTATACTGGTTCACCACAACGTGTGGTTAGTCCAGTCCCCGAGAGACTCTCTCGAGTTTCCACTAACTCCGTTAAGCTTACGGGTGCCTAACAAACCGGTACACTTGCTCGTAGATGTACACTCTACAAGACTTCAACTTGCTCGAGGATACCTCACCTCAAGACTTCACCTTGCTCGTGGATACCGCACCACAAGACTTCACACACTAAGATTGAGGGTACTTAGCAAACCCGACAATCAATGAGAAGATATGGTCTTCTCAAACACCTTTCTCTTTTACAACAAGAACTCTCTAATAAGAGTAGATAAAGATATACAAAATAAGCTCTATGAACAACTCAAAGTTGTCTCTCAAATGGCTCAACAAAAGCTCTATAATGATGCACAAATAATATCAAGATGTATATGATAATGAGAGGTGTTGTGTGTCTCAAATCTGCTCAAAAGACCTCTATTTATTGGTGTTACAAGATGTATGTCCGTTGCTTACATGACAATCAATTATGCTGATTTTATACAAGATAATCGATTATTGGATTTTGATAATCGATTATTGGCTTTAACGTTCAAAAATCAGAAGCTGATTTTATGCTAGATAATCGATTATTGGATTTTGATAATCGATTATCTGCATGTCGTTCAAAAACATTGGCAAATGTCAGAGAATAATCGATTATGCTCTTTTAGATAATCGATTATTCTGCCTTGCGGAATTTCCAGTTTAATTTGGAAATTCAGCATAATCGATTATCAGCATATGGATAATCGATTATCTGGCTATGCTGTCCAGAATTGAAAACTTACTTCAAAAACCATTTTGGTTAAAAATGAAAACGTTAAAATCATTTTGTTTGAAGTATTTGAAATCTGTTTATGATAAATATGATTTGATAAAATGATTTTATGCATATTTATGATGACCTATGTTGAGCCAAAAGACGAGATAACTTAAACGTTGCTCTTACATTGGTTCTACCTAACGACCTACGCCTTGGGTCTTCGGTCTTGAACTTTTGAGCTCGTCTTTGGCTTTTCCATGCAATCCATTCATCAATATGCTTCTCGGCATTCAATCTTGATTGTTTGCCATATAATAACGTTGTTTGACACTTGACTTCATTGTTTGTCATTCATCAAAACCTATACCTGATAATCATGCTAATACAACCAAAGCACACATATCATGGATAGAATGATTTTCTACAATTTCCCCCTTTTTGATAATGACAAACCAACAGGAGATATGCATATCGGATTCCCCCTAAATTCATGCTATATCTCAACATATGATTTTCTACAATTTCCCCCTTTTTGATAATGACAAACCAACAGGAGATATGCATATCGGATTCCCCCTAAATTCATGCTATATCTCAACATACAATTCATGCAAACGATTCCCCTTAATGATAATTCCTCCTCAAATAAGGCGTACTATAACGTAGATACATTCCCCCCTATTTGATGCATATCGCCTAAACTCTTCCCCCTTTTGGCATTAGCAAAAAGAGAGTATGCAAAGGCTACTTTCCCCTTTCGACACTTCCCCCTTTTGGGTATATCAATTGTTAGTGTCAAGAATAAAAAGGAAATACAATGAGGAATATACATTGACGATATTTAAACAATCATACCAACATGAAATAATACCAAATGTTAGTAAAAACATAACAACCATAATAACGGTTATTTTTCGCAAATCATATTGCTTAAGAAACTATCAACAGTTAATTTTTAACAAACCAATAGTTGTATTAAAAACACGAATCATTTATTTTTCAAGAATATATCAACTGTTATTCAAACCAAAAATAATATTCATCAAAACATGAATCAATTATTATTTTTAACAAAAATAATTGATACCAATTGTTATTCAAGATAAAAGTTATCAAAACATGAATCAACAAAAATAATTAATATCAATTGTTAACAAACATAAATTAATTATTAACACACATCAACTATTACGTTTTTATCAAAAATATGATAACTAACCGACATTCCCCCTCGATGCAATAAAGTTTCGTGCTTGGTGCATCTACTACGATATTGTAGTCTTCAATCACACCTGCAAATGTACCTAAAAATAGGTTTTAGGTACCCAAGCCCTTTTGGATCCTTGGGGGTTAGGCAAATAATTCATAGCTCAAAGATAAATCTCTATGTTTTGCAAAACATACGGGTGCTATGTGTCCTACCCGGTTGCAATAATGACATATAACATTCGGGTTGTGCATATGTCTTGGTTGAGCCAAAAACGTTCTAGGTGATCTAAAGTCGTTATTCCTAGACGTATTGCGATTCCTAGAGTTATTTCTAGGTGGTCTAAAATGATTCATTTTAGACTCATTACTAAAATTCCTAGAGTTGTTTCTAGGTGGTCTAAAATGATTAATTTTAGACTCATTAGTGAAATTCCTAGAATTATTTCTAGGTGGTCTAACTTCATTTCTATCATCCTTTCTAATATTCTTCTTAATTTCTTCAATTGTTTTAGGATCATCAACACTACGTTTTTCTAGTGTGTTCCTAAGTTCTATGTTCCCTATTTTCAAAGAATTACAAGAAGAACAATTGGAACTTTGATCAATTGAAGAAGTTCCATTCATCTCCTTAATTTTATTTCTAAGATCAATATTGTCATTTTCCAAAAATTTATTTTTCTCTTCTAAAACTTTAATTTTAGCCTTGGCCTCTTTGGAGATTTTTGAAGACTTTTTCAATTCATCATATAATTCTTGAAAAGCTTCTTGTAATTCTTCATAAGAGTAAGAGTTAGGAGTACTTACCTCTTCTTCCTCGTTGGCCATGAGGCATAGGGCGGTAGTTTCATCACTCGAGCTGTCCGAATCCCATGTCACGCGCTTTTGGTGTTTCTTCTTTATCTTGTCCTTGGGTTTTGGACAATGTGATTCGGTGTGGCCAAGTTTTCCACACTTATGGCATGAAGGACTTGGTTCTTCCTTCTTTATTTCCTTTTTCATAAACTTATAAAACTTTTCGATCAAGGCATTGGAAATATTATCATCATCGCTATCCGAATCACTTAGCTCTTCTCTTTTAGAGGATGAGGCTTTGAAGGCAATACCTGGACCTTTATTTCCAAGATAAGGATTAAGAATAGTGCTTTGATAAGTTTTGAGGTTACCTCGTAGTCCATCAATTGTGACGTCCGTGATTCCTATCGACTCTTGGATGGCATTGGCTTTGGAACGCCATTCGGGAGTGAGACTCCGTAGGATTTTTCGAACAAGATCTTTGTTCGAATATACTTTTCCGAGAGCATGGAGATCGTTGATGATCATTGAGAACCGTTCGAACATAATATCGATGCTTTCATTCTCCCTCATTCTAAAGAGTTCATATTCATATGTTAGAAAATCAACTTTTGATTCTCGGACTTGAGACGTACCTTCATAAGTGATCTCGAGTTTATCCCACATCTCCTTGGTGGTTGTGCAGCAAGAAATCTTCCGATAGTCATCCGGATTCACCGCACAATATAATAAGTTGACGGCCTTTGCGTTATTTTCAACTTTCTTAACGTCCTCGGCATCATATTCATCTTCCTCCTTTGGAACCGTGGTTTCCCCAACTTTCTTCGTTGGCATTTGTTCACCGTTATTGATGATTTGCCACAAGCGAAAGTTATTTGATTGGATGAAGATTCTCATCCGTTCTTTCCAATATGTGTAATTTGTTCCGTCAAATAGTGGAGGCCTATTGGTGGAGTGTCCTTCGCTCATCATTCCTGCATTCAATATTCTCAACAAAAAAATATATCGTTCTCTCAACCGGTTAAGGCTTTTAGAGAGTTAGGCTCTGATACCAATTGTTAGGATTTATGCCCGTCACTAGAGGGGGATGAATAGTGCGGCACGAGAATATTGATAAATATTGCGGAATTAAAATTGCAGGAGTAAAGTAAATGCAGTAATTAAAAGATTAAGGAAAGGACCCACCGAATTTATACTGGTTCACCACAACGTGTGGTTAGTCCAGTCCCCGAGAGACTCTCTCGAGTTTCCACTAACTCCGTTAAGCTTACGGGTGCCTAACAAACCGTTACACTTGCTCGTAGATGTACACTCTACAAGACTTCAACTTGCTCCAGGATACCTCACCTCAAGACTTCACCTTGCTCGTGGATACCGCACCACAAGACTTCACACACTAAGATTGAGGGTACTTAGCAAACCCGACAATCAATGAGAAGATATGGTCTTCTCAAACACCTTTCTCTTTTACAACAAGAACTCTCTAATAAGAGTAGATAAAGAGATACAAAATAAGCTCTATGAACAACTCAAAGTTGTCTCTCAAATGGCTCAACAAAAGCTCTATAATGATGCACAAATAATATCAATATGTATATGAATAATGAGAGGTGTTGTGTGTCACAAATCAGCTCAAAAGACCTCTATTTATAGGTGTTATAAGATGTATGTCTGTTGCTTAATTGACAATCAATTATGCTGATTTTATGCAAGATAATCGATTATTGGATTTTGATAATCGATTATTGGCTTTAACGTTCAAAAATCAGAAGCTGATTTTATGCTAGATAATCGATTATTGGATTTTGATAATCGATTATCTGCCTGTCGTTCAAAAACATTGGCAACGGTTAGAGAATAATCGATTATGCTCTTTTAGATAATCGATTATTCTGCCTTGCGGAATTTCCAGTTTAATCTGGAAATTCAGCA
The DNA here is from genome assembly GCA_034376525.1 of Nicotiana benthamiana. Lineage (NCBI taxonomy): Eukaryota > Viridiplantae > Streptophyta > Magnoliopsida > Solanales > Solanaceae > Nicotiana > Nicotiana benthamiana. Next base: position 9,580,600 of record CM067331.1, on the reverse strand, counting down.
TAATCGATTATCAGCATATGGATAATCGATTATCTGGCTATGCTGTCCAGAATTGAAAACTTACTTCAAGAACCATTTTGGTTAAAAATGAAAACGTTAAATCATTTTGTTTGAAGTATTTGAAATATGTTTATGATAAATATGATTTGATAAAATGATTTTATGCATATTTATGATGACCTATGTTGAGCCAAAAGACGAGATAACTTAAACGTTGCTCTTACATTGGTTCTACCTAACGACCTACGCCTTGGGTCTTCGGTCTTGAACTTTTGAGCACGTCTTTGGCTTTTCCATGCAATCCATTCATCAATATGCTTGTCGGCATTCAATCTTGATTGTTTGTCATATAATAACGTTGTTTGACACTTGACTTCATTGTTTGTCATTCATCAAAACCTATTCCTGAAAATCATGCTAATACAACCAAAGCACACATATCATGGATAGAATGATTTTCTACACTCTCGGACTACTGGCACTAAATCAATCGTCGGAGACTCTGCTGCGGTGTCTCGAACATAAGCTATATAAGCCAAACACCCTTCTCAACCATATCCCGAGCCATTAGAAAGGAAATAACCCTGCTAGGGGTATCAACTGTGGAACCCTTCCACTCCAATCTCGACAATCCTGGCATCGCTAGCGAAATAATCTTGGCATAGCAATCAAGGACGGCGTGATAGGGGGATAATCAGTCCATACCCAGGATGATCTCAAAATCTACCATATCAAGCAATAGCAGATCTGCTCTAGTATCGTAACGATAGAAAGTAACCACACAAGACTGGTAGATCCGGTCCACAACAATAGAATCGCCCACGGGAGAGTACATATGAACAGGAACACCCAACAACTCAGGAGATATAGCCGAAAAACGAGCAAATAGAGAGGATACATATGAATAAGTGGATCCTGGATCAAATAATACCGAAGCATCCCTACCGCTGACATAAATGATACACGCGATGATGGCGTCTGAGGCCAATGCATTTGGCCTGGCCGGGACAGCATAAAATCTAGCTGGAGTGCCGGCTGCCTGGCCTCCGCTCGACTGAGAAGCATATGACTGACCTCTCCCTGTCTGTCCTCCACCTCTATGACGACCTCTAACAGTCTGCCCTCCACCTCTATGTGGCTAGGCCTCTGGTGTTGGAGCCACTGGCTGCTGTCCCTACTGTATAGCCTTTTCCCAAGGCCTAGGGAAGTACCTCCTCATATGGCCTGGTTCCCCACACTCAAAGCAACATGGTGCGGTGGACTGCTACCCAGATGGCTGAGTCTGAAAACCAAAAGACCCATTAGAAGAAGCCTGAATAGCTGGCGGGTGGTATAAACTCTCCAGCATAGCACTGAGATAAGAACCAGAAGAATCTGGAGGAACTGAACACCCACTGAAAGAACCCTGAACAGCCGGTAGGCGATATTAACACTCTAGCATGGCGCTAAAATATGAACGTGATGGAGCACCCCAAGCAGGTGGTGGTGTTGGAGCTGGGGGCCTACTAGGCTTAACCCTGTCGGAGTGGCCTATACCCCTAACCGGGGCACCTCTAAACTCTCCAGAAAACCTGGACCTCTTCTCCCGCTGCAGCTGCTCAAACCCTCGCTGACGGTAACCCTCAATCCTACGAGCAATCTCAAGTGTAAGCTGATAATATGTCCCCATCTCCCATCTCCACCTCCCTATCCATAGTGTTCTGGATAGTGGGAAGCAACCCTGCTACAAACTATCGCATCCTCTCTGCCTCTGTGGGGAGTATCATAAGTGCATGCTGGACAACTTAGAGAATCTCACCTCATAGTCGTCACTGACGTCTGACCCTTCTGTAGCTGCTCGAACAGATGACGTAGACACTCTCTCTCAAAGGGTGGAATGTACCGATCAATAAATAGCTAGGTGTACTGGCCCCAAGTAAGGAAAGGAGAACCAACTGGCCTGCTAAGAACATAGGACTTCCACTATCTGCGATCCCTGCCCTCCAATTGAAATGTGGTAAAGTTGAATCCATGAGACTCCAATATCCTCATGTTATGCAGTATGTCCCTGAACCTCTCGATAATGTCCTATGCATCCTCATGGATCTCACCTCCGAAGACTGGAGGGCGAAGTCTAGTCTATCTGTCTAGAAGCTTCTGCGGGTCACCTCCAACAGCTGGCACTGCTTGGGGTGCCACAGCAGCAACTGGCTAAACACCGTCTACGGGATAGTGCACCCGGAGTCTGATATACGGTGGTTGTACCACCTGGAGCCTGAGCAGTAGGGGCATGTGCTACCCCTCCTGCCTGTGAGGCTACTCTTCTAGAAATAAACCAGCCTGAGCCATAAAGTCCATAAACTGTAGCATGCGGCACATAACCTCCTGAAATCCCGGTGCTGTCATGAAGTCTGTCGGGGTAGGCTCCGCTGCAGGTACCTTACCCTGCTCCTCGATAATAGGGTCTACTGGAGGAATAAATGGAATGGCTCAGGGACGCCCTCGTCCCCTACCGCGGGCCGATGCCCACCCTCGGCCTCTACCTCGCCCTCTAGCAACAGGGGGAGAAGTCCCTCCTGGGTCTAGAACGTCAGCAGTACGAGTCCTCACCATATGTGAGAGAACAGAAATGGAAATTTAGTACGCTAACCACTGCACGATAGGAAGTGAACAAAGAGTAGTCTTTCCTAATACCATATAGCCTTTCGAAGATAAATACAGACGTCTCTGCACCAATCTACTAGACTTTATTAGGTTTTTCCTGTAACACTGTGAGACCTACGTTAACCTAGTGCTCTGATACCATATCGTCACGACCCATTTCCAAAACAGGTCATGATGGCGCCCAACAACGTTGTCGGGCTAACCAAGTGCGGAATATTACTAACAATCTTATAAAATTTTGCTCAATTTTAGCTGAAATACCCATTTAACTTGGGATTTAGAAACTAAAGCAGTAAATGCGATGAGTAATATAATATTACAAACCCAAAATATCAGTCTATTAAAGTGTATATGCCAAGACCTGGTTTCACAGTATAAAGGCAACTAATAGAATATACACATCTCTACCCCACTGTCTAAAATAAGGGAAAGACATCAAAAATACAAAAGAACACTTCAACCTGTTGTCGAGCGATACGGAAGGGAAGCATCTCACCGTAGAAGTCTCAACAGCTACACACTGGTGCACCCTGACGGTATCCAGATGAATCAGCCTTAGACCTTGTACATTTAAGTACAGAAGCATAGCATGAGTACATAAACAATATGTACCCAGTAAGTATCTCGTCTAATCTCGGAGAAGTAGAGACGAGAGATCGACGTGATACCTCCTAGGTCCAGATAATATCATAATAATGATGTACAACATATAACCTGATTAGTGTAATTAAATAACAGTTCCCACATAAGTGATTTCTTGCTTGTAGTTATATATTATTCCTTTATCATATTTACTTATTTTATTTATTAGGAACAAATCATGAAGAGCCTAATATCCAACATAAACATATAAATCATGCGCAACAACGTCAAGGTCGACGGCCTGCTCCAACAGAATATATAATTTTGTGCACTGCCAATGGTCGAACAGCCCGTACTATAGATGCATCTATTTCACCGAGGCGATCGTCCTGAACCGCAAATATCAAGACAACATCAAGAATACGTAATAAGGCGTCAAGTATATACAAGGGAATATCCTTCCAAGTTCATAAATAAGCATATGTTCATCTTTCATTCCCCTCTAATCTCTAGCAAGTCGTACAAGACAATTTACTTAGTTCAAACATGGAAAAGTTCAGAGCAGGCATGATGTGGGTCCTAAACTACCCAAATATTGACATTATAATACCTACGCACGGACTCTCGTCACCTAGTGCGTGCGCAGCCCCCGTATTTAATAGCAAATTTATTATTTATTAACCTTAGAAGGACAATTCCCTCTCACGAGATTAGAAAGGAGACCCACCTTGCTCTGAAGTTCTCTTTCAATAACGAGAATAGGCTCCAAGCTCAATTCGAATCCGAACAAGCACCAACTAGTTAAATAAGGAAAGAACAAATCAATAAGTGTTCACAAAGTTGAATTCTAACTAATATAAGTGATTTCCCAACCTTTCCCGCAAGTTTCCTAAATTCCGACCCCAAGCCCACGTGCCCGGATTTCGAGATTTTTCGAAGGAAGTCATTCTCCATGACCTAAAGATAACTAATATATGATTGTTAGTTCATTACATAGCTAATTAGGTGGTTAAATTTTAATTTTACCAAAACCCTAGGTCTAGCTCTAACCCTTGATTTTAATTGGTTATTAGTGTTAAATCTATCTAATATCCATATATTTAAGCTAAGAATAAGTGGGGATTACACACCTTGTGATGTTATGTTGAAACCCTCTCTTTGGAAGTTCTAGAATCGCCCAATAGTGGAGGAAATGGGAGATAAATGCACTTGAGGTCGTATTAAATAAACTTCACTGCCCTGTGATTTCCTCTTCTGCAGTTTGGGGACTGCTTCTGCTGTCCCGCATCAGTGACCAATTGACCGCATCTGCGGTTTTGGGCAAGGGAGAGGTCGACCGCTTCTGCGGTCTGGGGGCCACATCAATGGATTCCGCTTCTGCGGTTCCGTACCAGCTTTTGCGGTTACCCCTGGGCCGGTTTGGCCGCTTCTATGCTGAAAGGACCGCTTCTGTGGTCCAAGAGCTGCAGAAGAGATTTTGACAGAAGCAGCAAGTTTTGTTCTTGTTAAAATTCTAACTTCGCTCGAACCTCGACCATTTCATGCTCGGGGCTCCCGAGCCCCGTCCGAACATACCGACAAATATGAAATCACGAGGTGGACCTAGTCACAACCTTGAAACTCCCAAAACAACACTAAATCAAGGAATCAGACCCCAAAACCATTTGATCAAACTTAATGAACTTCAAGTTCTAAATTTCCTTCCAACGGGTCAAAACGCCCTTAGACTACTCGGATTGACATGAAATTTTACGAGTAGGTCTTGATGGATATTTTGGACTTGTACCAAGTTTCGGAACCGAAATCCAAACCCGATACCTAAGTTTTTAATAAATAATAAGATTCTTTAAATCCTTAAAACTTTGATTTAACAATTTTACATAAAAATTCCGTACTCGGGGCAGGAACCTCGGAATTCGATTCCTAGCATACGCCCAGGTCCCATATTTTTCTTACAATTTATGTACTATTTGTTTAATACACGATTAATTGGGCAGAATCTTTCATAATTAACGCGCTAAAAACCAGGAAAAAATCTTGCAACTGATTGAGTCTACATTAAATTCAAGTTTTGAATTGGAAAGGAGATTTATTTTCTTCATCTTCATCTGTTCTTCCAGAAATTGTCTACCATTGATAACCATTAAAAAGCTTGAAAGATTTGAATTTAAATTTGAATTTTTAAAAATAATTATTTATTTGGATTAGGTATTGTGGAAAATAATCGGGAATATGGTTTGGAGTTTATATCTCAATTTTGAGGAGTTTTGATAGAGATTATATTTAGTTTTGACTGAATTTCAGATTGAAACTCAAATTTACATTCAGCATATACAGCTTTTGTCTTCTTCTTTTTTCGGTAAAGGCTTTTGTCTCTTAATCTGTTAAGTCTCATTCATTTTGTATATTCATGGTATTCTCTAAAAAAACAACACACCTCTGTTAAGTCAGAAGTGCAGATTTTAGAAAAAAAATCTACACGCCCGGAAATCAGTAGCCCAATTTAGAGAATGAAGAAGAGCAGATTCCTTTAATTAAAGAGTAAAGAAAGTACAATTAATTATATTCTTAATTAATTATAGTATAGAATTGGTAATTTAATATATATAATTAAATCAAACCTTAAACATCAAAGGTAATAAGGTTTTCTATGTGGCATAGGAATATAAAAATTGGGCTCCCATGTTTTAATAATTTGGACCCAATAATAATAATTATATTTTGAGAATATATAATATTAAATTAAAATAATTGATTAGCTCAATAATAGTCATAATGAAAGAAATTAATAGTAATAGTAATAGTAGTAATTACTCCAATAATCATAATTATAATAATAGTAGTAGTGGTGGTAATAATAATAAATTGTTAAGAAACTCAACCTAGATTTTTAATGACTAGTGAACACTAGAAAATTAATTAGCAGAAAAGTAGGACAAAATTGGGTATCAACACTACCCAGACACATTTTCGCTTCTGCGATCATTTAACCGTTTTTGCGATACCGCTTTTGTGGTTCCAAGACCGCTCTAGGGGCCGCTTTTGCGATGGAAATCTCGCAAATGCGAGATCGCCTCTGCGAAAGGTCATTCGCTTCTGCAAAAAATTGGGGAACACTAGAGTCCACTTCTGTGATTGCCCAAGACGCTTCTGCGGCTCCGCTTCTACGGTTCCCAAGCCGCAAAAGCGAAAATACTAGAAGCCTTCAGCTGTTGCAACACTCTTCTACATGAAATTGCCCTGTTAAGCATCTGAAACACACACGAGGTCCCTCGTGACCCTGTCTAATTACACACACAAGTCATATAACCTAACACGGATTCGCTCGAAGTTCCAAATCACATAACACAGCATCGAACGTCGAATCAAACCAAAACTCAAGCTTATGAACTTCCAAATCTTCAAATAATGAATCTCATGTCGAAACCTATCAATTCAACTCGGAATGACACTAAATTTTGCTTACAAGTCCAAAATAACATGATGGAGCTGTTCCAACTATCGGAATCGCATTTCGACCCCGATATCCCAAAAGTCAACAGTGGGTCAAACTTCTTCATTTTCCAACTTCAGCTTTTGCCGAAATGCCTCAATTCACTCTACGGACCTCCAATCCGAATCCGAACGCACGCCTAAGTCCAAAATCACCATACGAAGCTATTGAGTTCATCCACGATCTATTCCGGGGTCGTTTACCCAAAAGTCCAATTCCAATCAACCTTTTACCATTCTAACTTCCAAAACTAGATTGTTTTCTTCCAATTTGACTCTGAACCATCCAAAAGCCAAATTCCACCATGCACGTAAGTCTATCCATATATTCCGACGATGTTCCTGACCTTATGCCGCTGAACGGAGATTAATTTCTCAAAACGACCAGTCAGGTCGTTACATACTCCCTCTCTTCAGACCAACATTCATCCTCGAACGCGCTAAGATTTACCTCAAAGTCCTCAAGCCACTGAGTGCGCACTTCCAACATACACCCGCGGATGATCCCATGTCATTCCAATCCACTTAAGCATGACGACACCACCTCAACTGGAATTTGGCCTTTCTAACAATACCAATAAGCATTCAAGCCAGAATTTTAACCTTCCATCCATTTCTAAAAGACACGATTCTAAATCTATATCCGTTATCAGTCTCAACTAGCTATTTCAATACAAGCCAACACACACAGGTATAACCACACAACGTGACACACCACACATAGACCTGCAATAATATTTTTGATAGCAATACTTACCTGAGATCAAATCCGTACCGGCCATAAGCCTCATATTCAATAGGAAACTCCTTTCAAACCTCCACAACACTAGCGATGATACATAACCACGAAAACCACATAACAAAACACCTGAATAACCAAATCTCAGCCAACACCAATGATTACACACCTCACAAACTAAAACTCAAGAAGTATAGAAAGAAAATGAACATGGGAAAGGAAAATACATAAGGGAACTAACAAAAAAATCATTTTAGCACAAATTCTTCTAAAACAAAAATCTACAAAGACATCTAACTAGGAAGAATGAAAGCATATAAAGGACTCACAAGGATCTCATACCGATATAACCCTCATCGTAGTTCACAACCGTGTCTCAACATATCAAATCACCTGAAGTCATGAGGGTCCCGTCCTCAACACTAAATCACAAGTAGGGTACACATCGACCCATCTAGATACTCTCACTAGATCAACTCCGCCTACAAATTACAACACAGGCTGGCTCCCACACTGGTGGAGTATAGAGATCACAACTCATAACCAAGAATACTCAAAGATCACATCACACCTATCGAAGCAGACAACATGAATTTACTACTAGCCTCCCAACAGGTTAATCACATAAGCAAAGTGCAAATCATGAAATGCACCCATAAATGGTACAACAAATAAGGGAACTCAACCCGACAAGTAGAACTGTGATGAACTACAGATAGTGCCCCTCCAGAACAAACCTATCTCGTACCTGAATGGCATTAGCTGGCGCACCAACCTCAAACCTACTATATGAAACACATCAATGAGTCGGGCCTCCCCCTCTTAGGCGCCCTCTACCTGCCTGAATACCTCACTGTGACACTTCGTCCCGAAGTCTGGGACTATCTCTCACCATATGGCTAGTATCTCTACACTCAAAGCAGCCTCTCTGCTGACGAGGTGGTAGGAACTGTGCATAAGGGTACTCCGAGACCCCTAAACACCTGAATTACCATGCGTATCCTGAAGCGCGAACTAAACTGGTTGACCCGCAAAACCTCAACCATGACGCACCCTGCCTAAAAATAAGGACCAGTGTATGTCACCGGTTGAGGGCTCCTCGTCTCCTCAAACTCTCTCTCTCTCATGACCCTGGCTGTCCTCTCTCTCTCTAGCATGCATACCCTCTATCATCCTAGAAATGTTCACCACTTGCTGATACGGGATATCCATCTCTAACTCGCGAGCCATACTGGACCTGATGCTAGGAATAAGTCCCTTAATGAACCGGCGAACCTTCTCACGAATAGTAGAAACCAAGTCTGAGGCATGTCTAGCCAAACTGGTGTAACGGACAGAATACTCCGAGGTAGCAACCTGACACAAATGCTCAAACTCTGCGCGCCATGAATCTCAGAGGCTTTGAGGAAAAAACTCTCACAGAAACATATCTGAAAACTGGGTCCCAGTCAGTGAAGCTGCCTCATCTGGGCTGTCTAGCTCAAAGGTACGCCATCAATCATATGCAGCTCCTCGAAGTTGGAAATTCGTGAAAGAAACCCTGCTCGATGCAGAGATACCCATAGTACGGAGAATGCGATAACACTCATCAAGATATCCCACGACATCCACCTATGCTAAACCACTGAACTCAGAGGACTTATACCTCTTAAACCTCTCAAGTCTCATCTGCTCCTGCTCGGAAGCCGCTGCCATGCCCTCAGGCTGAACTGGTATTGTAGACGGGCAGGAATAATCTCAGGTACCTGCTCAGCATGAGATCACTGCTCGGGAGTGCGGGCGGCGGGAGTATATGCTCCTCCCCCGGTCTGGGATGTGGCTGCAGCAAAGGGAAGCAATCCTTCCTGAGCCAAAGTGGTGTACATACTCATGAACAGTGCCAAAGTCTCCTGAAGAGCTAGAGTAGCAGTAGTTGTAGGCGTGTTAGATGCCTGGAATCCGGTTGTATCTGCTGGTGGTACCTCGGCGGCCGCTCGTGCAGGTGCTCACGCTACACCAAATGCGCGTCCTCGAACTCTACCCTGGCCCCGACCTCCAACAGTTGCAATAAGGGGCACGGGTGGCCCATCACCTCGGGTAGTACGTGTCCTCACCATTTATGAGAGAGTAGAAGACAGAGGTTTAGGATTGTGAATGTGAAATCTCACACGACAGGGAAATCAAATGGTGGAAATTTTCCTAACGGTTACATAGCCTCTCGCAGATAAGTACAGACGTCTCCGTACCGATCCATGAGACTCTAATAAACCGGCTTGTGATCTGTGACTCCTATGATACTAGAGCTCTGATACCAACTTGTCACGACCCCAATTTGCCCTCCGTGAAAATGTCGTGATAGCCCCTAGTCGCTACGACTAGGTAAGCCTAACAATGCGGAAAATAAACAATAAATTTGCGGAAACAAACTAAATTGCGGAAGTAAACAACCGAAAAATTTTCTATCAAGAGAAAAACTGTGTATAAGTGTCACTTGGCATAATACAGCCCATATCACAAAAAACAAATAACACCCAAAACCCGGAATCTCACAAATCACAAGCTAAGAGATATATAATAGGCTCTGACTCAAGAATATGCATACAAGGGAGAAATACTGAAAGAGCTATACTTATTACAAGAAGCTGGAAAGGACTCCTTGATCTACGAACGTAGCAGATATACCTCGAAGTCTCTATCGATACGCCTCCTTCCAAGGCTAACAAAACTGAGTAGGACTACCTGTATCTGCACAACAAAAATGTGCAGAATAGTAGCATGCGCACACCACGGCGGTGCCCAGTAAGTATGAAGACTAACCTCGGTGGGGTAGTGACGAGGAACAGTCAAGACACCTACCGGTCAATAAATAGTAGAAATGATAGAAATAATGGAAACAATATATAATTATGTAAAGAGTGCATGAACGGCCAAAAATGCTACAACTCGCAGTGAGGGAAAAAGGCAACAAGAACAACGAGAATACAATAAATGATGATACGAAATGACACCAGAATCACAATCCCAATCCTAAGGTCACAACACATCAAGGGCAAACTAGTTAATAACCTATATCCTACAATGAAGTTCACATAATGTCTTATTCAAGTCTTTCCACAGTTTTCTCAAGTCTCGGACAAACCATAGCTCACGACAACCCAGCATCTGTAATCTGATACTTGTCATCCTGTGCCCCATCAATCTCACGGTCATATTAACAACTAACTGGACAACTAGGACCACTTCCACATATATAATGGATAAGCGAGGGCGTATCTCCATACTTAGCAAAATCGGAAGGGATTCACCTCTAATGGGGATGCCTATACTTGTGCAAGTGCTTTTAGCAAGAATTCTACCACTAGTAAACATGAAAAATGAGGACGGACAGCACGTACAAGCTTTCCTAGCAACTTCCAAGAAATAAAAGTTCATACAAGTAATCAACCCACAATCACAATATCAACAAGATAGGAAATGCCTCCACAGTCCGTAGCAGTTCTTTACAATTAATCCCTAGCATATCCCACCTTATTTTGCCACGTGCGAATAATAATATGATAAGCACCGCCTTATTTTGCCACACATACCTCACAATATTCTCACCTTATTCTGCCACATGCGCAAACCATATATAAGCATATAACATGTCCTGCCTTATTACGCCGCATGTGCAACACATCAATAGCAACAATAGCACGGCAAAGACCTCGAGCAACACTTCAACAACAACCGCACTGCAGAGACCTCGTGCACACAATACCAACAGTTGCACGGCAAAAACCTCATGCATCACAGTATCAACAATCGCACGGCAGAAACCTCGTGCATCACAGACTCAAGTACAATACAACAAATGACAATATATACGAACAAAGTAAAAGAATCAACTCAAGTATTTCTGCTTACCAAAAAGGCGATACAACTGACTCACAGGAATAACCGTAACAGATAAATACTAAGCGCAACAAGAAAAACTCAACAAGGGATAAATGATACGAAACAACGATTCCATAATACTCAGTTCAACAAAAAGAAAGTTAACATGAATCAAATAATTACAATTAAGAAAATATTAATTAAGCCTAGGATATCAAGCTTCTTCCCAATTAAGACCAATCAATTACATGAGAGATAAAAATAATGATTTCCAAATAAAGACAAGCAACTAGGAAGGATAATTTGATTATAGAATGGTAAATGTCTTCAGTTAAACAAGTAACGCCAATTAGGAATCAAGAATAAACCAAAAAGGACAAAAGTAGGACATGTAGAGGTGGAACTAATAACAAGGAACTTAATCGTATCAAGAACAACTTCATATTCGGTGATTACAAGGATCTAAGAGCCTAAAAGGGACAAATTTTCCACAATTAAATCCCAGCACGCACTCGTCACCTCACGTACAAGGAATCAAACAACAAAGAAGACTCAAATCCTATGGGGAAGTCCCCCACACAAGGTTAGGCAAGATACTTACCTCAAACCGGCTAATATCAACTAGCAACCACGTTCTTCCCATGAGTACTTGACTCCAAATGGCCTAAATCTATTCAAAATCACACATTGTAAATAACATCTCAAGCAACTGATCCTACTGTTATATTCAAAGTTAAAGCGCGAAATTAGAAAAGTGACAATGCCCCTCAGGCCAACGTCTCGGAATTGGATGAATGTAACATTTATAGAACTTTCGTACTCTCACGAGTCTAACCATATAAAAATCTCTCAAATCAGAGGTCAAACACCCTCTCAAAACTCAATAATTTAGTCTAGAAAGTACTACCCATTTTTCATTAAAAATCTTAAATTAGAGGATGAAATTAAGAGGAGATTCATGGAAATTGGTCTAAATCGAGTGAGAAGCACTTACCCAAGTCGCCTAGGTGAAAATCCCTTCAAAAATTGCCAAGAACCGAGCTCTAGAAGTCAAAATGTGATAAAAAGGGTGAAACCCTCAATTTGGGATGATTATTTCTGCCCAGACACATTTTTGCTTTTTCAGTCATTTAACCGCTTCTGCGGTTCCAAACCGCTTCCGCGATTTCTGTTGACCGCTTCAAGGGCCGCTTCTGCAATGGAAATCTCACATATGCGAGATCTCTTCTGCGAAAGGTCGTCGCTTCTACGGAACATTACGGAACACTAGAGTCCGCTTCTGCGATTGCCCAAGCCGCTTCTACAGTTCCCAAGCCGCAGAAGTGCAAATACAAGAAGCATTCAGCTGCTGCAACACTCTTCAACACGAAATTGCCCCGTAAAGCATCCGAAACACACCCGAGGCCCCGGGACCGCGTGTAATCACACACACAAGTTAAATAACCTAACACGGACTCGCTCGAAGTTCCAAATCACATAACTCAATATTGAAACGACGAATCAAACCAAAAATCAAGATTATGAACTTCCCAATCTTCAAATAACGAATCTCATGTCGAAACCTATCAATTCAACATGGAATGATGCCAAATTTTGCAGACAAGTCCAAAATAACATAACGGAGTTGTTCCAACTCTCGGAATCGCATTCTGTCCCCGATATCTCAAAGTCAACTATGTGTCAAACTTCTTCATTTTCCAACTTCAACTTTCGCCGAAATGCCTCAATTCTCTCTACGACCTCTAATTCTGAATCCGGACGCGCGCATTAGTTTAAAATTACCATACAAAGCTTTTGAGATCGTCGACAACCCATTTCAGGATCATTTACCCAAATGTCCAATTCCAGTCAATTTTTCATTGTTCTAACTTTCAAAACTAGATTCTTTCTTCTAATTTGACTCTGAACCATCCAAAATACGAATTCCACCATGCATGCAAGTCGATCCTCATATTCCGAAGTTGTTCACCTTATGCCGCTGAACGGAGCTTAATTGCTCAAAACGACCGGTTGGGTCGTTATTGTTTCTTATACTATGGCGATTAGGGACATGTATGATGGGGATAAGACCCGGGTTAGGACAGTAGGAGGCGACTCTGAGCATTTTTCGGTTGAAATGGGTTACACCAAGGCTCTGCGCTTAGTCCATTCTTATTCTCCCTGGTGATGGATGCATTAACAAACCATATTCAAGGGGATGTGCCATGGTGCATGCTAGTTGCCGATGACATAGTTCTGATTGATGAGTCACAATTCGGTGTTAACGAGAGACTAGAAGTTTGGAGATAGAATCTTGAGTCTAAAGGTTTCAAGCTGAGTAGAACGGAGATGGAATACTTGGAGTGTAAGTTCAGCACTGAGCCAGGGGAAGTAGGCGTGTATGTGAGGCTTGAATCACAAGTTATCCCAAGTAGAGGCAGCTTCAAGTACCTTGGGTCAGTTATCCATGGGGGTGGGTAGATCGATGAGGATGTTGCACACCATATTGGGTAGGATGGATGAAGTGGGGATTATCATCTAAATTTTTGTGTGACAAGAGAGTGCCAACGATACTCAAAGGTAAGTTCTATAAAGCAGGGGTTAGACCGGTCATGATGTATGGGGCTGAGTGTTGGCGTGTTAAGAACTCACATATCCAAAAGATGAAAGTAACAGAAATGAGAATATTGAGGTGGATGTACGGGCACACTAGGATGAACAAGATTAGAAATGATAATGTTCGGGAGAAAATGCATATGGCTCCCTTTGATGACAAGAAGCGGGAAGCGAGGCTTAGATGGTTCGGAAATGTACAGAGGAGAAACCCATATGCTCCAGTAAGGAGGTGTGAGCTACTGAAGGGCACGAGAAGAGGTAGAGGGCGGCATAAGAAGTATTGGGGAGAAGTGATCAGGAAGGATATGGCGATGCTTCAGATTTCCGAGGACATGACACTTGATAGGAAGTTGTGGAGGTCAAGTATTACCATTGTAGGCTAGGAAGTAGTTGAGTCTTGCGTTACCTTGTATTGTTGTGAGCCTAGTCTGGTAGAGTTTTTTTCTGAAATAGCTAGGGGCATTGTCGTGGCTTACTATTTTTTCTTTTCGGTGCAGGACCTATTTACTAGCCATCATTTTTGTTTTGCATTTTTCCTTCTGCATTTTATGTTCCTATTTCTCCGATGATCTCTGTGGTGAAACTAATATTCTCTCCTTTTTGTTTTTCTTATTATCTTGAGCCGAGGATTTCCCAGAAACAACTTTTCTACTCCTTCGGGGTAGGAGTAAGGTTTGCGTACATACTACCCTCCCCAGACCCCACTTATGAAATTTGATTGGGTTGTTATTATTGTTGTTGTATAGCACATCTACTAGAAAAGTTGCCGCCAACTTAAGAATACAAAATTTAAGAACAAGAAGAACCATTCTTACAAAAAAAACTTCAGTCAAGTGCATCATCTTGCATTTCAAAAAAGTAATTCCATTTACTTTCCAAAACTGTAATTCCATTCACTTTCCAAAAGCTTGTTTTCCCTAACCTATTCTAACTAGGATTACAACATATACAAATTAGATATAACCAAGCCCTAGCGTGCTCTTCAAGCAGTACTTTTATTTTTTTGTTTCCAAATTGTTTTGTTTCCCTAACCTATTCTAACTAGGATTATACTACGCTTATATATATTACTCCATCTTTTAACCAAACTTTCATCACCCCATATTTTTACTTTCCAAAGCTTTTGCAAATCAACACATCAATGGCTGCATGCATATCATCATTAGGTCATGAACATTCATTTAAAGTTTTCAAGCTGCCACAAAAGAGTTACGTCGACTTTTGTAACGATAATTATCAACTGGGGAATTATAGCAACAAGAAACGCAAATTTAGTCATGACAACCCTAGTCCAAAATTTTTTACTGCATCATCTTTTGACGAACTTCCCAAAGAAGACCCAAAGAAGCCACAATTAGGTGATAAACAATATTCATTCAACAAGTTTAATGAAGTTCTCGGGCTGCCCGGTTCACGAGGTTCTTTAGGGCTCAGTTGCCATTCTCATATTACTCAAGTCGTCCAAGAGACAGAACCCTCGCACTGTAGTAAAAAATTATCAAGCCTAAAACTGGTGGCTGGATCTTTATATTTACCCAAAGAAAACCCAATGAAACCGCGAGGTGAAGACGCTCACTTTATCCACAAATTATATCAAACAATTGGTGTAGCAGATGGTGTTGGTGGCTGGGAAAAAGAGGGTGTCGACGCTGGAATATACGCAAGAGAAATTATGAGAAATTCACTTATTGCCGTAGATATTAATGAACCAAAGGGTACTGTTGTGAACCCTAAAAGAATTCTTCAAGAAGCTTACAAAAACACAAATTCTGAGGGATCGTCAACAGCATGTATTATAACTTTGGACAGTAAGAAAAACACGTTATGTGCTGCTAACGTTGGTGACAGTGGATTTTTTCTGATTAGAATAGGAAGAGTTATATACAAATCGCCAATACAACAACGGAGGTTTAACTGTCCTTATCAACTGGGAAATTCTAAAGATAATCCTAGTGTTGCTCAAGAGATGGAAATAATCGTCGAAAAAGACGATGTTTTAGTAGTTGGAACAGATGGATTGCTTGATAATATGAATGAAAGTGAGATTGAGGAACTTGTACAAAGAGGGATTGATGAGAAGTTGAAGCCAAAGGAATTGGCTAGTCAAATTGGGAATGTTGCGTTGTATAATTCATTTGATAGGTTTGCAGATACACCATTTGGAAGAGCAGCTGAGAGGGAATGGCTAAGTCATAGAGGAGGAAAAGTTGATGATATTACTGTTATTGTTGCTTATATTCAATGATTCAAGTAGTTATTTTGAGAAAAAGTCAGATTAAGTCGAATATGAATTCAGTTATTATTAGAAGAAGTTGATGGAGCAGAAAAGTGGAACCAACAACAACAGCAACTTACCAGTATAGTCTCGTAAGCAGGGTCCTGGAAAAAAAAAAGCGAAACTGAAGTGGAAATTAAAGTATTATATTTGTTAGGTTGGTTATTTTTTTGACTGCACTTGCTCACTTTAATTAGTTCAGATGAACATTTTGTCCTTTAGATTCGCTAGCAAATTTTGTATAAACAATACTATGAATTATTTGCAATTATATATATTTTAAAGATGAATATACAGATTTCATAGTAGGACAAGAAGTTTTGTACTATTGGTTAGTGCTGAACTATATACCTTCATATTTCTTCCTTCAACAATCAATGTAGAATTATTTCAGGAGAATTAGCATTAATCTTCCTTGACAATTAAAAAGAAAAACGATATGTACCGTTAAAGCAGCTATAATGAACTGACTGGAGTCCCTTGATTCATGTAACTAACAAAGTGTTGAAAATAAGAGAGTATCTTCAGTAATTGCCTAAATGACTGAAATTAGAGTCGTATAATGTAGTAGTATTTTGGAACTTTTTTTGCTTCTTATTTCATCAAGTTCGCAACATCTGTTTCATGCCCAAAATGCGATGATATTTTTTTTTCCGGTTCCTTTAGAGCGTAGTTTGTGACTTGTGTGCATATCGACTATTTTATTGGTGTCTGCTATCTCCTAGATACTGAATAATTCTATCCACTAATTCAGATAGGAAGAAATAACACAGATAATATTATAACAAAAACTATCCAACCAAATGAGTGTTCTTCTTCAAAGCATTACTTACAACATTTATTTATTTATGATTTATTTTGGTACTCCCACTTTGCTCATGCAAATATGTAAAGAAAATCTCCACCAGATATTTACTCTCACATTAGTATATAAAAAGTTGTAGCACATTACTCTCACTGTTTTACAGAGATCTGTGGAGCACAACTACTATAAAAAGTTGCCACCAGCTTAGGAATACAAAATTTAAGAACCAATTCTAACAAACAAGTGCATCATCTTGCATTTCGAAATGGAACACTGACTCTATTTCTTTCCCATCCTTTGCCTTCTCCTTTTCTTATCACAAAATCTCTCTTTGTTTCTTTCCCTTATAAGAAAAGGGGTTGAAGAATCTTGGCCTTCAATATAAAATATGAGAATGATGCATCAAATCATTAGCAGAACTCCAAGGTTCGGATCCTTTCGCATCTGGCTCATGGGATTTCATGCCGTCTACTATTGATGTGGGCACCGATAAATGGCTCAATATTTCCGTTTAACAAAGCAGTATGGTCAGACAATTGGATGCCCGTCTTTACATCTTCTACCAGTTTGTTTGGGTGAAATACATACCTTCTGGACACTTGATTCCAGCTACTAGAGATAGCACTACTTCTAACGCTAGCCAAGTCGGAGACTCCTTGTTCCCTCATTACAATGAGAAGCTTTGCCTTTAATCTATTGAGGGTTTGCAAACCGGCTTCTTTCACCTACAAATAGCAAACCGTTATGAAAAGGAATTGACTTTTTATTGAGAAGTTAGAAACAGCTCAATAAAGTGCACACAAATATAATTTGTAAAAGGAAAGCTAAATGTAAGGCATAAAACATTTAAGTAGATCAAATGTTCTCTCTTATTCCTGTTGTCACAAAACATTTTCTCAGTGGACATACCAGAGCTCACTCTGACACGTCTGCTTCAGGGCAGGGAGGATATCCATACCTTAGTCGAAAACATTGAGAAGAAAAAGAGATTTTTAAGTATTTGTGTTGGACGCCAATATCTTAGATCGTATCTCACAGACATTAGAGAATCAATGGAATATTGGATAGTATCTCCAACACCTGCCTTGAATCTGCCAACAACACAGGAGCATGCAATCTACTGCTGAATCTTGAAACATAACCTTTTTTTCTCAACCCCAACATGTAAAGTATCACAGTTTTGTGTAGAATGGATTTTGAATGACTGAAAGACAAGAGAATTTTCAGGAATGATTCCAACATTCAATCAAGCAATCCTCTGAGTTCACTCAACAGTGGGAATCATCAGTGCCAAACTTAATTAACGCGCCTATGTGATTAAGATGATATATAACAACTTGCATGTATTATATTGACTCACAGTGTTCTATCGGGTGCCTCAGACATTTAATTTATTTCCTTGTTGACAATGTATCCAATCTTACATATTGGAAACGAAGAGTAAGAGTTTCCTGTCAAGTAATATATCATGCCCATGATTTGAGAACCGTGCTTCTCAACATATAATTTTTCAGTTTCTCATATTGTTTTAACCTCCGAGAAAGGAAAACCAAGAGTGTTGCAAGGTATTTTCTTGCACCAAGTATTCTTTGTCCTCATGCTTTGGAAGACTTTAATTTGACACGCACTCATCAGTCTCTATTAGAGTGCCTCCAGAGCAGTAACGCCACATCTCTGCCGTCAGCAGGACTGAATACAAGATCTTTCTTTATCTTCACCAATATTCAGATGCATAGACACATTAAATAGACCCTTCTTTATATGCATATACACGCGCATATAATGTGTATGCAGAAACCTTAAATAGATTATAGTGCAAAAACACTGAAGTAATAGGAATCACCCTACTGAACCAATGATACTCCGCTCAAAGATATTATTGCGTGTTGATCGGACTTGCAATCCTGTTTTTAAGTCTAAAGACTTACCTCCGATCAATACCCGTAGAAAACACGCTTCACATCGCTCAAAAATCTCTCTTGGTTGCTTAACAATGGATGAAATATTAAGTGGGTCGCGAATGAATTAACCCTTAAAAACATTCTGTCCAGCTGAACGATCTTTCTTCGCGAACGCGAGGTCCTTCCGCGTTCGCGGTGGTCACACTGAGCCAATTTTTCTTCTTCGTGAACGTGGTGCCCAACCGCGAACGCGAAGGCCACTGCTCCCTTCTTCATCGCGATCGCATGACAGTGACGCGAACGTGAAGCACAACTTAGGAACCCCCAGCATTCCCTCTTCGCGAACGCGTGGAGCCAGACGCGAACAAGAAGCCAAATGTGCCCCAAACTACACGAACGCGGCCAACCTTCGTGAACACGAAGGACAAATTTCTTGGCTTTCCAATTCCTTGTACGCGTTCGCGACATACCCCTGCGAACGCGAAGGACAAAGTTCTGCAACACCAACAGCAGAAAACCAGCAATCCTCTAAGTCCAAAAATAGCTCCATTGACCATTCGAAATCACCCTGAGGCCCTTGGGACCTCAACCAAAAGCACAGGTATGTTCTAATACCTCCTTCAAACTTGCTCGTAGCATAAAAACACTATCATAAACATCAAAATCATCAAATTACCACGGATTCAACTCTAAGTTAAACTAAAACCTCCGAAACTTGAATTTGATCTAAAACCCAACCAAACGATGTCCGAATGATCTAAAAATTTTCACGCATATCCAAAATCACCTAACGGAGCTACTGCAACTGTCAAAATTCCTTTCCGACCCTCGGATCAAAATCTCACCGATCAATCTGGATTCGCCAAAATTCAAACTTAGCCAATTCAAGCCTAATTCTACATCAGACATCCAAATTCAGTTCTGATTGCGCTTCTAAGTCACAAATCACCCCCGGAACTAGTTGAATCATCAGAAATCCATTCTGAGCCCTCTAACTCATAGGTCAACATTCGGTTGACTTTTCCAAAATAACCTTCTCAAAAAGAGACTAATTATTTCATTTCTTACCAAACTCTATCTGAATTACTTCAAATTTTCCAAACACATATAATGAAACATATAAAAGTATAAAAGGGAGAAACGGGGCGGTAACTCACGTGAGCATGGGTCAGGTCGTTACCTCCTCCCCAACTTAAACAAATGCTCGTCCTCGAGCGGGTCAAGAAACATACCTGGAGTATCAAACAAGTGAGGATATCGGCTCCGCATCTCCTGCTCGGTCTCCCAAGTGGCCTCCTCCACGGGCCCACCTCTCCACTGCACCTTTACTGATGCTATGTCATTTGATCTCAACTTTCGAACTTGACGACCCAAAATAGCCACCAGCTCCACATCATAGGTTAAGTCTTCATCCAACCGAATCGTGCTGAAGTCTAACACATGCGACGTGTCCCCAACATACTTCCGAAGCATAGAAACATGGAACATCGGATGAAATCCCGACAAGCTAGGTGGCAAAGCGAGCATATAGGCCACCTCCCCAATCCTCCTAAGTATCTCAGAAGGTCCAATGAACCTTAGACTCAGCTTCCCTTTCTTTCCAAACCTCATAATGTCTTTCATAGGCGAAACCTTCAACAAGACCTTCTCACCCGCTGCATAAGATACATCTCGAACCTTCCGGCCCGCATAACTCTTCTGACGTGATTGAGCTGTACGAAGTCTCTCCTGGATTACTTTCACCTTCTCTAAGGCATCCTGAACTATCTCCGTCCCCAAAAATCTATCCTCACCGGGATCAAACCAACCAACCGGAGATCTACACCGTCTACCATATAAGGCCTCATACGGCGCCATCTGGATGTTGGATTGATAGTTGTTCTTATATGCAAACTCCGCAAGTGGCAAGAATTCAGCCCAAGAAACTCCAAAATTAATAGCACAGGCATGCAACATGTCCTCCAGTATCTGGATAGTACGCTCGTACTGCCCGTCCGTCTATGGATGAAATGATGTGCTCAACTGTACCTATGTGCCCAACTGCCAATGGAAGTCCTCCATAACTGGGAAGTAAACACGGTACCCCTATCTGATACAATGGATACCGGAACTCCATGCAACCGTACAATCTCCCGGATGAAAATTTCTGCTAACTTCTCCGCAGAATAGGTAGTACATACTGGAATGAAGTGCGCGGACTTGGTCAATCTATCCACAACCACCCAAATCGAATCAAACTTCTTCGAGGTACGAGGAAGACCACTCACAAAATCCATAGTAATATTCTCCCATTTCCGCTCCGAAATATCCATCCGCTGGAGTACGCCATCGGGTCTCTGGTGCTCATATTTGACTTGTTGACAGTTGAGACACTGAGCTACATAATTCACAATATCATTTTTCATTCTCCTCCACCAGTAATGAAGTCTCAAATCCTGGTACATCTTTACGGTACCGATGAATCGAATACCGCGAGCTGTAAGCCTCCTCTATTATCAACTCCCGGAGGCCATCCACATTGTCACGCAAATTCGGCCCTGCATCCGCAACACACTATGATCACCAATGGTCACATCCCTGGCATCATCATGCTGGACCCTGTCATTCAGGACAAGAAAATGCAGGTCATCATACTGGCACTCTCTGACGCAGTCATACAAAGAAGATCGGGAAACTACACTAGCCAACACTCGACTAGGCTCGAAAATATCTAACCTCACCATCTGATTGGCCAAGGCTTGAACATCAACCGCAAGGGGCATCTCCCCAACTGGAATGTACACTAGACTACCCATGCTAATAGCCTTCCGGCTCAAAGCATCGGCCACTACACTGGCCTTCCCGAGATGATACAAAATGGTAATATCATAGTCTTTGAGTAACTCAAGCCATCTCTGCTATTTCGGATTAAGATCCTTCTGCATAAACAAGTGTTGAAGACTGCGATGGTCCGTATATACCTCACAAGATACACCATAAAGATAATGCCTCTAAATCTTCAAGGCATGAACAATTGCAGCCAATTCTAAGTCAGAAACAGGGTAGTTCTTCTCACGGGGCTTTAGCTGACGAGAAGCATAAGCAGCAACTCTACCCTCCTGCATCAATACACAACCGATCCCAACTCTCGAAGCATCAGAATACACTGTGTAAGAACCTGAACCTGATGGTAACACTAATATCGGAGTTGTGGTCAAAGCCGACTTGAGCTTCTGGAAGCTCTCCTCACATTCATCTGGCCACACAAATGGAGAATTCTTCTGCGTCAACTTCGTCAAAGGCGAAGCAATGGATGAAAAGCCCTGAACGAACCTGCGGTAATAACCTGCCAAATCGAGGAAACTCTGAATCTCAGTAGTTGAGGACGGTCTGGGCCAACTCTGCACCACCTCAATCTTCTTTGGGTCAACCTGAATACCGTCACTGGACACCACATGTCCCAGAAAAGCCACAGCACTAAGCGAGAACTCACACTTGGAGAATTTCTCATAAAGCTTCTCTTTTCTCAATCTCTGCAATACCTCCCTCAAGTGATGTGTGTGCTCCTTCTGTCTACACAAGTACACCAAGATATCATCAATAAACACGATCACAAAAGAATCCAGATACGGCCGAAATACATTGTTCATCAAGTGTATGAACGAGACTGGACATTAGTCAGCCCGAAGGAGATCACTAGAAACTCGTAGTGCCCATATCTTATCCTGAAAGTCGTCTTCATAATGTATGAATCCCTAATCTTCAGCTAGTGGTAGCTTGATCGGAGGTCAATCTTAGTGAATAACCTTGCTCCCTGGAGCTGATCAAACAAATCCTCAATACGGGGTAATGGGTACTTGTTCTTCACTATCACCTTATTCAACTGCATGTAGTCAATGCACATTCTCATTGTGCCATCATTCTTCTTTATAAATAACACTGGTGCACCCCAAAGGACACACTCGGGCATGAACCCCTTATCTAGGAGTTCCTGAAGTTGTTCTTTCAACTCTTTTAGCTCCGCTGGTGCCATACGATAGGGAGGAATAGATATGGACTGAGTGCCCGGCACCAGATCAATACCGAAATCAATGTCCCTGTCCGGCAGCACGCCCGGCAAGTCCTCTAGAAACACATCAAGAAAATCCCTTACAACGGGAACCGAATCAAGACTAGGAGCCACCACTTCCATATCTCTCACGAAAGCCATATACAAAAAACACCCCTTTCGAACCATCCGTTGAGCTTTTAGCAAGGAAATCACCCTGCTGGTACATAATCAGCCACGCCTCGCCACTCGACCCTCAAAATACCCAGAATAGCCAACGTAACTGTCTTAGCATGACAGTCCAGAATAGCATGGTACGGAGATAGTCAATTCTTACCCCGAATTGCATCGAAATCTATCATTCCCAATAATATAAGTCAACTAGCGTCTCCAGAGCCCAATAGTCACCAGACAAGATCGATATACGTGATCCACAATAATAGTATCACTCACCAGGTAGATACATGCACGGGCAAGGCAAGACAACTACGGGTCGTCCCAAATTATGGGCAAAATAGAAAGATACATATGAATAGCTAGAGATGGGTTGACCAGTGGTGGGGGGACCTGGGCTAGCTCGCCAGCGATAGGGTGGTCGGAGACGACGGAACAGTGGTGTTTTGTGAGTGTTGCTCGTGACGTTGACGAGCTGGAGGTCTGTGCCTGTTGGTTCACCTGGTCGGAATGGCTGGAGATGGCAGTGGTGGTCGACGTGACGGGGTTGACTGGTCAGCGACGTGGGGTTGGTCAGTGGCTTGGTGGTCGTTTGGAGATGGATGCCGACGATGGAGGAGAATGACGAAGCAGCAGTGGCTTGAGTTATTTGGGTAGTGGGAATGGACTGGGTCGGGTTATGGGTTATTGGACTGGATCGTTGGTACTTTGGGCATGGGTAATTTGTTTGAATTTTGGGCTTGTGGTTTAATTTGCAAGATGGCCCAATCCGATTTCCTTCTATTTTTGTTCTCTTTTTCTCTTTTAAACTAATTTTAAAAATTAAAAACTTAAGATCCTAAATTAAAATTATAAAGTCAAATTAACTTAAAACACTAATTAAATTCTAATACTAATTATTACACATAATTAAAATAAAAAGAAAATCACACAATATGACATTAAATGTTAAAAATGCTAAATACATTATTTTTTGTGATTTTTCATATTCGTAAAATGAACTTAATTACTCGTAGTTGTAAACTTAAATTTTAAAGGCAAATGCAACATATTTTTGTATTATTTAGTAATTTATTAATTAAACATGCACAGAAACTACAAACAATAAAAGAAAAATAACACAAAATTCTCAACAATTTCAAACAAACAAAATTGTTTTATTTTGAATTTTCTGGGAGTAATTCATATATATGGCAAAAATCACGTGCTCACAATACTCGCTCACCAACCATGAAAGCAGCATCCCTGACCTTACGATCTGCAAGACTCTTCTGCCTAGACTGAGCCGACTGAAGTCTGTCCTGAATGATCTTGACCTTATCCAAGGCCTCATGCACTAAATCTGTACATAATAACCGAGCCCGATACCATTATTTTTGATCAATTTCTATTTTTATTTTTCCTTAAGCATATTTATAAAATAATTTCACAGAAAAGCTCCGTACTCGGGCTTAGGACCTCAGATTTCGATTCCGGGAATATGCCCGGATCCCAAATTTCCTTGCGGACCCTCCGGGACCGTCATATTACGGGTCTAGGTCCGTTTACCTAAAATGTTGACCAAAGTCAACTATAACAATATTAGTATCAAAATTCGTAGTTTTTAACAAAGAATTCAAATATTTTCACATAAAAATTTTCCGGCTTCGCGCCCGGACTGCACACTTAAATCGAGGCAATCAAATAAGAGATTTTCAAGGCCTTAGAAGAGCAAGAAAAGAGAGAATTACAGTAATGACCCCTTGGATCGTCACATATTACTTTTTTCCTATGATGTATAATTGATAAATCCCAGCCAAATTGCTTGTCTTAAGTAAAATATAAATTAGATTGTCTTTAATAATATCAATTTATCACCGAACAAAATAGTCTTTTATTCATTTTTCTAATATTTAGGAATAGACATCTAATAATATTTTAATATTTTAGACTTAAAATTCACTAAAACTGTGGATTACATTCTTTCTTATTTGAACTATATATTATAAACATATTTGTAAAAAAACAATAACACATGAAAATTACATTAAAATTTTCTCACTTTTAATTTCTTTTAGCTTTAGGAGTCCTTTATTTTCATAAAAGAATTACTAAATGTTAGGTGTTGGTCAATTGGAATTCATGAAAAAATAGTACATTATCTTGCATAGATGGAGAGAGTATGTCCATGAGTGATAAGTTTTACCCCTTTTTTTTCAAAAATATAGATATAGAAAGGAGGATAACTAAGTAAACAATGAATGTGCTTTATATATTTATAGCTGTACAATAAATTAATCCTTTAAAAGCACAAATCTCTATAAAAAATATTGATCACTTTTTAGCTTTGACAATATACTTAATTTCAGACAAAATCGTAATTATAATTAATTTAAATATTTTAATTTTTTCTTGAAAAAGCATTTTAACGATAGCTAATATGTAAGAATTTTAAGTAAGCTAAAAATTGCTACTTCTAAGTTTTGGTATATTAGCAAAATCTTGGCATTCCTTGAATTTTGGTTAATTAACAACTTTTCTAGAAATTTGTTTCATATGAGAATCTTAAGTTGGTGACAATTACCAATCAATTAATATTTATTCCCCAATAAAATTAATTATAGCATATACAATTAAATCCCTACTCCCTGATTGCTTATTAAAATTTTATTGAAGTGGCATTTTTTTAAATACAAAATGAAGAATTGTTTCTAGAAACCAAAATCAATTGAATAGGTAGCATATATAAATGCGTATTTTCAAAGGAATTGAAAAATATAGATGGGAAATATAGAGATGATAATTTTTTTATAATAAAAATTTTAATATTTAAGAAATCAAAAATATATAGGAATTGTCACCCCCCGCCCTCCAAAATAAAATATTTTTGAACTATTTGGTTTACTTGGCGGATGATTAAGTTATTATTAAAAAAAAATAATCCACTTAAATAGGATACACGCACAACGCATGTACCATAAGACCAGTTCTTCTAAATATGTCAATTGTTTATTTTATTGAATTAAATGGGCCAAGCTTTATAAAGCCACCAAAGTGACTTTATGCCGCCGGTGTAGGACTCTTCCCACGTATACAAACTATTCCAACAATGTAGTGATGCACTAACTGCATGTATCATTGTATTCCAGTGTATTGTATGCGGTGATGCAGCCATTTAAAACGAATGAATGCACATGATACAAGCTTGTAACAATAAAACAGTAGCTACAAATAGTAATTAATAAATTATAAGTTATATATAATAATTAGGCTCTACACTATAATGCTTTATAAAAATATTAAAGCATCACTATCTCAATATCATCCTACAAATTTGCTCAAGTGATCAAATAGCCAAAATAACATCAAAACCAAAGAATCAACCTCCAAAACTCATGTTTTTCATTTCAAAGTTCAAAACTTTCAAATTTTTCATTTTTAGTCTGAAACACGTCAAATGACGTCCGTTTTCAACCAAAATTTACAGATAGCACTGAACACTCATTTAAGACTTGTACGGGGCGTCGGAACCAAAATACGAACCCGATACCATTACTTTTGATCAATTTTCATTTTTATTTTTCCTTGAGCATTTTCAGAAAATAATCTCATAGAAAAGTTTGGTACTCGGGCCTGCAACCTCGAATTTCGATTCCGGGAATACGCTCGGGTCCCAAATTTCCTTACGGACCCTCCAGGACTGTCACATTACCGGCCCGAGTCCGTTTACCCAAAATATTGACTAAAGACAATTATAGCAATATTATTACCAAAATTCATAATTTTAACAGAGAAATCAAATATTTCCATATAAAAATTTTCCGACTTTGCCCGAACTGCGCACGCAAATCGATGCAACAAAATAAGAGGTTTTCAAGGTCTCAGAAGCACAAAGAAAGAGAGAATTATGGTGATAACCCGTTAGGTCGTCACAATTTGCCTCTATATCTCAGGCATATGCTTATGCCGGAGATTGTAAAGAGAGTGAAGGATGCATCACTAAAGCACCTAAGATGTAGGCAACTTGGATATGTCCTCAGCCAATGGCATAGTTATGCTTCACGGCGCCCCTAAATGAGTATACCTTTTAGGTCTTAGTTTCTCTCATGACAGAAAACAACAAAGGAAGGGAAGAAGCAAATTACATGATCATAATGTTCCACCATTGGTAAGAGGATAAACGAAACTAGAAAGCTGCTCTTTTTCCCACTTTTTATCAACTGAATTTTACAATTTTTCCCCTTTTTATAGTTCTGTTGTTTACAAGTTAAGCAAAAGAAAGGATATCAGACTATGAACAAGGCTAGATACAAGAGTGCTGCCTACCTTGCTCTGTACAAAAAGGTTACATGAAAACTAAAACTCGAGACTTTCTTAACTACTGCTTGTCAAGAGTACTAAGAACTGACTTTCTGAATGCAAACCAAGAGCTTTTGCTAAGCTAATCACATTCAGCGAGGCTGTTGGATGCTGCGGAAGCTGTTCCTAGAGCTCACGATCTTGGCTGGCTTCTCATAGTACATTGGTGAACTCATAGTTCTTATCACCGGATCAGAAACATTGGGCAATCCTGTTGTCAAGGGGGAAATTTTTTATGAAGGAATAATCATAGGAGAATAACAGTAATAACCATTGACTAAACTGGACGTTATGACAAGAAATTGAAAGAATGATAGAGACAGTGTTATACCATATTGTGGCATTCCATTGACACCATAGAGAGGTGACTTAATTC
Source organism: Nicotiana benthamiana (assembly GCA_034376525.1). Lineage (NCBI taxonomy): Eukaryota > Viridiplantae > Streptophyta > Magnoliopsida > Solanales > Solanaceae > Nicotiana > Nicotiana benthamiana. The sequence continues at coordinate 9,552,798 of CM067331.1, read as the reverse complement.
CTTGTTGCCCGCTTTTGGATGATTGGAGAAACTCCTCAAACTGAGCTTCCATGTTCAAGATATCCTCATCCACATTGAGATCAATATTCTCAGGAAGCAAATCAGCGATATCATTACCAGCTCCATATTGATCATTACCATATTCCTCTCCCTGGTTCTGGCTCATCCAATAGTCATGGAACCATGTTGAAGTTGTCACCAAATTCCACCATTCTGGTGAAAAATCCTCCACTTGGCGCACAAACGAAGGAACAAAGAGGGGCGCATTTGGATTCAACGATGATCTTCCTCCAGAAACTAGTGCCATAATGCTTTTTTCCAAAATTGCTACCTGAATTACAAAAAAAAGGTAAACACGTTAGGGCATGACTCTGAATACGAACACACAAATCATCAACAGAACTGAAAAAGAATTTCTTCCTGACCTATAACATCTAACCTCAACAATCAGGTTCTAATACATAAATCAAGCTCATGAGAAAATTTATCAAGATAAAAACGGAAAACTGATGTCCTTGAGCAACATAGGATTCCCGTACTGATAAATTTCAAAGAAACTTCATTAACATCTAGTATAATCTCTAAGCAACGGTTCTATTTACCACAGGTTACTACACAGCCAAAGCAATAGTAATCATAGACATAGGCTGATGCAAGATTGTGTTAGTTTGAACCGTAATTGCAATCAATTTGGGTAAAAAAATACATTTTTGCAATAGGTTTGCACCCAATGCCACATAGGAGTAACTAACACAAAATTGGCCATAGACCATAACTTAATTGAAGTCACATAGACAATAAGTAGCAACTAATACATCATAAAATTGCTGATACTATCCCGTATATTATCATTTTCTCCTCCTCGACATCTTACAAGGAAAACCTCTACGCTCCATGCTAGATCTACTCATACAATAATTTTGGCCTTTTTATCATAAATTCCCTAAAAGTTCTAGTCTTTTGGAAAGAATATTCATCAAATACGGACGACGTTTACCAAAATGAACACGCTATTGACTCAAATTGACTAAATAAACCCATCTAAAACAACTAAATAAGCAGCACACATCACAATTGTTCATAATATTAGATATATTCGTCTATCGGCATATACAAACATTCAGAACAAAAGCAAAAAGAACGTACTACATCAATTCAATAAATCATCTTTACAAAAATAGTACCAAAATTTTCAGATGAACGATTCAACAGATCGACAGATCAAAAGCAGGAAAAGTCGAAAATTGAACGCTAGAAATTACATTACAAGATTCAATGACAATTTTACAGTACCTTCAAATATGTGTTCGTTCAGCTACAGAAAGGATTTCGTACACGTATGAATTCTTATCTTCAGCGGACGAGTTGAGGTCTTTATATTTATAGGCAGAAATACCGAGCCTAGCAGGTTTGGTACCAAACGTAAGGTTAGGATAATACCGAGGCAGCCCACTGATTGACCTTCGAGAAGACTGATATTATTCCAATTAAAATATTCCAGATATTCTTTTACAGCCAACCGGGCACCTCCGGTCAACTATTCCCATAAACCGGTCGATGCACAATAAACCGAGTCGATTATTAAATTTTAATATTTTATACACTTACAACCCAAAAACATTTAGGCTGATATTAAGCAAACAATCTAACAACGAAAGATATATCTCAAAAAGCTAAAATCTCAAATTATAAAAATATTTAGGAACTCTTTCCCTATACATAAAAAATTAATTCATCAAAATAAAATAGAGAAAAGTTGTGAATAAATAACATCAACTAGTTGGAGACCGTCAATGTACCTAAACAAGCTAGTTGGATGGTTCGGAAAATCATTGAAGGCACTGTTCTGCTGCAACAATATCAACTGTTACATAAACCTGACTGTTCTATCAGAATGCTCTATCTTCAACAGATTGGAGAGGCTCCTGGAGTACCTTGGAAGAACCTAATCATGCAGAATCCTGCTCGACCTAAAGCACTTTTCAACCTGTGGCAGCTTTTACAATACATGCTTCCTACTAAAGATAGGTTGATCAAATGGAACTTGAATGTGGATAGCACTTGTGTTATGTGTCAACAAACTGAGAAACCAGAGATCACTTATTCTTGGGCTGCACCTTTACTACTCAGCTGAGGTATCACACATTGCATTGGATTGGAGCTACACAACCTGCTGGACAGAACTGGTCACAGTTTGTCCACTGGTTCATTGATCAGGCTAAAGGGAAATCTCCTCGAGCTCATATATTCAAAATGTCCTTGACAGAAATGTTCTATGTCCTGTGGTTGGAAAGGAATGCGAGAATATTTGGAAACACCTCCTGTACTAGTGATAAACTGCTTAGATGTATTGCTTACACTTGTAATGTTAGGGCACCTCCTAAAGTTAGGTTACATCTTCAACATTACCTACTGTAATGTTGAACCTTTGGATAGTATAGATTAGTCAGTTTTTGTTTAAATTTTGATAGGCAGCTGAGTATAAAGCTGTTCTATGGATTTGAATGACAACCACTTTGGTGATTAATATAAAGTTTAATTACCAAAAAAACATCAAATTATTTAATTTCACAAAAATGTCAGTCATTAAGCTTCACAATGAGAATAACAGACAATTTAAAAGAAAGAAGAAGCCAAATATAATCTTAAGACTCTTACAATTATACACATGCCAACATTTTCTTATTACATAGTTCAAATTTCTTTCACTAGAAGAGTCATATCGACAAATTTTAATTTATTTATAACTAGTGGTATAGTAATGATAAATTATTTGACGTCATTTGTTTAATAATCTCAAATCAAGATCACTATCATGTAAACTGAAACGATTTGGCATTTGTCTCAAAATATATCAAGAAACTAATGAAGATGCTTAATTCAGCACCATTTATAGGGGTTTATCTAAACAAATTTTATTAGACTTTGGGTGTATTTGGTATAAACGAAAATATTTTCCGGAAAATATTTTCCAATTTTCTCATGTTTGATTGGCATAAATGTTTTGGCAAATATTTTTCTTCTCAATTCATTTTCCTCCCAATTGGAGGAAAATATTTTCTTTTTTACAAACCTCCTTCTCAACCTTCTCCACCCTAACCAACCCAACCAACCCCCTTTAAAAAAAAGTTTTATTTTTAAATTTCAGTTTTTCCGTTACCATCCACCTACTATCCATCCATACCTTCTACCCGCACCCCACCCCCTCCCCCTCAAAAAATTTTTTACTTTTTTTTTTGTAATTTAAATTTCTATTTTTTTCGTATTACTACCCCCAGCCCCAGTCCCGCCTGTATTTCATGACAAGCACCGGTTCACAATTGGACCCGGTTTTTCATATGCCGGTGTATATTCCGGCTAGAGGCAGCAGACAAAAGAGCAGCCGGTAAAGTGATAAAAAGCGTGTACAGGTGTTCATAATTGACTTGATAATGAACCGCTTGTGGGGACCTTTTTCATGGACATGTTCCCGTGATTGAGCTTTTTCATAATTGTGTACCGATATTGTTTTATGATCAACGGTAATAGATGAGACTGTTTTGATCCAACGATGGAGAATGGTTGGAGTAGTTATGATGGTGTATTCAAACGAATGGTTTAACCGGGACCCGCTGCTCAACTCAATCCCTTCTAATTCGATTTATGCACATGGCTGAGTAGGTCGGCATAAAATACTCTCGGCCAAATCCATTCACTGAAATTATAAAGGAATGACTAGTTTGTTGGTTCCATTTACTGGTCGAAGGTTATAATGTAGGTTGATTCATTATTGAAGATTGTAAATTAAAAAACAAAAAAGAGAGTACGAGACCGTACATGTTACTCCCTCAGTTTACGTGAATATATTTACTTTTTTTATAATAATTTAGCTTAAAGTTAAAAATAAGAAGTTTTTATAATTATATAAATACTCTGGTCCCATTTGAATTTGCTTAGAACCATAAATTTCAAAAATTTTTATTTTTTTAAATTTCGTGCTCAGTCAAACAAATTTACATAATTGGAACGAAGGTAATAATTTTTATCTTTTAATATAATAGCAAAATTAAGAAACTAGACGCTTAGGTATGATCATACGTTAAGAATCTTGAGCAAGAATAAAAAATAGCTACTAGTGCCTAACCAATAATGATGTGGTGGATGAACAAGATGTTGGATTTTGTTATTAATAACAAGTAAGTGTGAATGGAAAATGATGAAAAAAATGAAGGAAAGTGAAATTTTGAATAAGTTTACTTTACTAGTGCATTTTGTACCTTATTTGTAGAAGGAATTTTTTTGTTTTTGTGTATATACAGAGAAGCTCATCTTTTAGCTCTTAATACGGAGTATAGATGTGAGATTTTAATCTTGTAGATGATTTCGGCTGTGGAAATGTAGATCTATGATTTATGGATTAGGATGGATTGTGAAATTTCAGATATATTCTGTTATCGAACCTATATGAGATAGGGTGATGTGGGATAACTCCCGGGTATATGCTTGGTAAGGTTATTCAACTATTGGTTAGCTTCTAGAGCAACTATGGGAACGTTCGACGATGAACGTGTGTTTAAGTGGGGGAGGATGTAATGACCAGACCGGTCATTTCGAGTTTTTGCAATTTGACCGATAGGTCTTGAGCATGACCTGCCCCGTAAGATGTTGAATGACTAATGTGGATCATTGATTTTGGTTTTCATGGAAATTGGTATGAATTTGAAAGAACAGTTCCAGTTGAAAGCTTTGAGTATTAAAAGGTTTAACCCATAGTTGACTTATTTGTATACGAGATCATATCGGATCGGAATTTTTATGTTTTGGTTAGCTTTGTTGGGTGATTTATGACTTAGGAGTGTGATCGAAAGTGGTTTTAGAGGTCCCGTGTAAAATTAGGCTTGAATTGGCGAAGTTAGTATTTTGGCGATTTCTGATTGGTAGGTGAGAATTTGATCCGAGGGTCAGAATGGTATTCCAAGAATTGTTGTAGATTCGTTATGTGATTTGGGATGTGTGCGTAAAATTTCAGGTCATTCGGAGGTGATTTGGTTGGGTTTTTGATCAAATGCATGTTTCGGAAGTCTTAGAAGAACATAGGCTTGAAGTCGATGTAATCTGATGGTTTTGGTGTTGTTTGAGGCGTTTTGATGATTGGAACAAGTTTGAATGGTGTTTTTGGGATGCGTTGTTGCTTTTGGCTGAGGTCCTAGGTGCCTCGGGATGATTTTTAATGGCTAAACCGGGAGTTTAGGACTTTGAAAAAATGTGGAAATTCCAGCAATTGTGCGGGGGTAAAAATGGTCTTCGCGATCGCGAGCCTGGGTCCGCAACCGCATAGAAGGTTTTTGGCAGGTGAGGTGTTTCCTCTTCGCGTTCACATTAGAGGGTCCGCGATCGCGGAAGGTGAATTATTGATTCATTGCATTCACGGAGAAGCGTTCGCATTCGCATAGTGGTAATTGAGGGGTCCAATGCAGTGTTCTACGTTTCCCATGGGAGTTGACGCTTTCGCGTAAGAGGAAGAGCAGAAGCGCCGCGTTCGCGGTGCACTGGTCGCGTTCGCATAGCACGTTTTGAGGACTTGAGAAATTTATTCTTCGTGATCGCGAGCTTGGGCCGCGATCGCATAGAAGGAAAACACAGCTGGGCAGAAGGGTTTTTTTAAAATATTTCATCCGCGAGACCAAGTCATTTTTCAACCATTGTTGAACATTTTGAGAGCTTTTTGTGAGTAATTGAAGAGGGAGTCGAATGAGGTAAGTTTTATGAACCAAAAACGTGATTATAATGTTAAATTAACCTAGAAATTCATGGAAATTTAGCTAAAATTAGAAGAACTAGGGCTTGAGATTTTGATGTTAAATTGGAATTTGAAAGGCTATTTGAGGTCGGATTCGAGAGTTTTTGGTATGTATGGACTCGTGGAGAGATAAGTAACCCATTGATGTGAAAATTTATGAGTTTCGAGAAGTGAGCCTAGGGCTTGAAATTTGCTTATTTAGAAAATTTTGATATTTTTTTATTGTTTTCGTTTGGGTTTTGTTCCCTTAGCATATTGTGACGTATTAGTTGTGATTTTGGTAAGATTCGATGCGTGTGGAGGTGGATTTGAGGAGCAAAGGCATTGCGAGCTAGAGATTCAGTTGGTTTGAGGTAAGTAATCATTGTAAATGATACCCTGAGGGTTTGAAACCTCGGATTTGCATATTGCAGTACTACATTGAGGTGAGATACGCGCTGGATGATGAGCGTCGGGTCTTTTTACTATTGGGGATTGTAACTTAGTCCGTCACGACTAATGAGTTTACCACATATTTGACTGAAAATTGTTTGTTATCAGCATGATTTGGGTTGTTTGTATATTTGGGCTTTGTGCCAATTATTTGAACCCCTTCGGGGATGGTTGTTGATATTTCCTCACTATTTTGATTTTATACTTGAACTCAGTCATATATTTTTCCATTGTTTTCAAAACTCAGCCAAATTCATTTTGCTTTAACACTGGAAATGATATTTCCAACACTATTTTTGGGTTGATTCATCATGTTTTTGTTAGAAACTACGCTTTACGCTAGAGGGGGGGTGAATAGCGTATTAATAAAATTTAGCTTTTTCTTGCGGAATTTAAACTTTGCAGGAAGTAAAATAAATGCAGAAAGATAAACTTACACAAGGATGTATACTGGTTGGCCACCAACGTGGTTAGTCCAGTCCCCGAGAGACTCTCTCGAGATTTTTCACTATTTTGTTAAGCTTACGGGTGCTCAACAAACCGTTACACACTTGAGGACACAAGCCTCAAACAGTTGCTCGGAGATCGCAATCTCAAAGACTTCACCCAAGGAAACGCAAGTTCCTTGAAACAAGAGAATCGCAATTCTCTTACAAGTATATCAAATACTTGGACACTCACTTAACTAGAGTACTCCTTATTGAGTAGATATGAGTAAAAGAATATGTTCAAGATCACAACAACTTTAAGCAATAGTATGGCTCTCAAAAGCTTTATGAAATGAGTAGAAAATGAAGAATAATTGAATGAAAGCTTCTAGCAATATAATGATCAGTTTGTGTATGTTGTTGTTGTTAAAACACTGAAGTGAAGCTGTATTTATAGTTGAAAAACTTGGCATTACCGTTGCCTAATTGCCAATTAAGAATTGCTGAAATTCCTCAGTGATAATCGATTATTAAGACCACATAATCGATTATCTGCCAGTCAGTTTAAAAATCAATCCCAGATTTAACGCTTCACAATCGATTATACATAATCTATAATCGATTACTGGCAATATTCAAAAACAGATAATCGATTACACCAAATCCATAATCGATTACTTTGGCAACGTTCTAAAAATCATTTCCGGATTTTAAGCAAAACATCGATTATATAAAATCTATAATCGATTACTTCAGCAACGTTCTAAAAATCATTTCCAGATTTTAAGCAAAACATCGATTATATGAAATCTATAATCGATTACCTTATGGTATTTGAAAATCATTTGACAACGGTCAGCTTCAACAATCGATTGTCCGTTGCAACAATCGATTACTTGTTATTTTCTGAAAATCATGAGACTTACTGTCTCAGTGATAATCGATTATCTGAAGCCATAATCGATTACTTGTTATTTTCTGAAAATCATAAAACTTACTGTCTCAGTGATAATCGATTATCTAAAGGCATAATCGATTACTTAATTAAATTTAAAATCACTGGAAGACACTGTCTCAACATAATCGATCACCATTAGTTCATAATCGATTATTTTGAGTATTGAAAAACTTTACCTCAACAACAATCGATTGGCATTTGATCACAATCGATTATCATGCAGATTTGGAAAAACCTGATGTTCACTGTCTTACTCACAATCGATTACCATTAATTCATAATCGATTGTCATGCAGTCTTGGCTCAGAAACAATCGATTATCATAAGTTCATAATCGATTATTTTAGCCCAGATTTTTGAGGCATGTTTAGAAAACATTTTGTCTAATGTCAATATGCATGATTTAAAATCTTTTTGACACAGAATTAAATATGCATGATTTTGGAAAATTGTTTTATGAGAGAGGCCATACTATGAGTCAAGTTATAGGATCGAGATTACAGTTTTAGAACAACTCAATAACAATTAAGAGCTATATCTTGAACTTCAATCTTATTCGCAACCATTGTGCGCTTGTACTTGAATTCCGTCATATATCAATTTTTGCTTCGTTTGTCATTCATCAAAACCTACAAAAGAGTACACGTTTAGTAAATTGCATTGAGAACGTGTTTCTAACAATTTCCCCCTTTTTGATAATGGCAAACATTAAGCGGGATATGCATTTAAGGCAAAAGATATTGACAATTCAAGACAAGTAACAATTATGCAATTCCGTTCTTGTTCCCCCTCAATTTAAGAGTTCCCCCTCAATTTTAGCTTATAAGCAATCAATGAATTAAGAGAGGTGGTGCATACCCGATATCCCGTTTTCTTCCCCCTTTTGCCATTAGCAAAAAATAAGGAAAGATGCAAAAAGATGAAATAAACACGGTTTATTTATTGAGAAGAAAGGGTACATCAATGGGAACAACAAAAACACACAAAACACAGAAAAATTTATTCATTTCCGTCGTTGTCCGCCTCGTTATCCGGCGCTGCTTCAAAAGGAACGAGAGCTGCATATGGATAATTGACATGGTCAAAGTATCCATGGATCTCATGAGTGAGTTGAGCAAGCTGGTCGGATATGGTTTGGAGAGTAGGCTCTTGAGCACGACGGGGTGGACGACTTGAAGACGGAGCTGGAGCATGGTCACCATCATGATGGAAAGAAGACTCCGAGATTTCCCAAATTTTGGTACTCCTTTTGAGAGGACCATTTTCCGTGACAAATCCGGATGCTTCAAGGAAGTTCATAATGAGGAGGGCATAAGGAAGAGGCATGTCATCACCGATGGCATCGAGCATATGAATTTTGATGAGCCGACACCAATTTATTTTGGCTCCGGTGACAATGGCATGCAGAAGTTTGGTATCCTCCTGGGAGATGGTGGTGTGATTGTACCGTCTAGGCTTGAGGACTCGGGTGATGAAATAAAGAATCAACCGGTAGTTTGGATCCATTCCCGTTATGGTAGGACGACGGGTAGAGATAGATGGATCATAGGAAGTTATACCGGCTTGGTGGAAAAGGGTGGTTTCATCAAAGAGGGCCCCGGCCTTATCAATATACCGGTAAAGGTCTTCACCTTCATTTGGAAGGCGGGCAATGGTGTGGAGATTCTCTTCAGAGAGAAGAATTTGAACCCCATTAATGGAGGTGACAAGTTCGCCATCTTCATCTTTACGGAGGTTTGAGTAAAAAGCTTGAACGAGAGTTGTGTTTATGTGAGGATGAGTGAGAAGCAAGAAGTCATATAGTTGACACTCCTTTAACATATTTGCGGCAGGGGTAAAAGGTTCAAGGAGTTTACTATTTGAGAACCGAGGAGGAAGAATGGTGCGTTTCTCAAATTTTGAGAGGAACCGTGTGAGTTCATTTTCATTTTCAAAGAACAAGATGGAACCGTCTTGGTATGGAAAATTTAAAGGAGGAGGGGCGGTTGAGGCTGATGCGCCATGTTTGGATCGGGAGCGTTTTGAAGATCGTCCAGACATGTTAAAAGAAATCTGCTGGAATTTGGCAAAGAAAATAGAAGAGATTTAGCTTTTGAATACTACAGATAGTGCTTGAGTGGGTGAATGTGAGCTCTTATGATTCCTATTTATAGAGGAAAGGATTATCAAGCATTGAATGGAGACATTTGCTGAGATTTTGGTGTAGGGGCAGTCAGAAAACGGTAAGAATTAAAATTACTGACCGTTAGATAATCGATTATTGAACTGAAATAATCGATTATATTTGAGATTTTGAATCTGACAAATCGATTCTTGAGTCAAACGGTAAAAAATTTGAATGGAATAATCGATTATTAAGTTTTGGTAATCGATTATGGAGCATTTAAGACCTGACAGGAATCGATTGAGGAGCCAAACGGTAACAAAAATTAATATGAAGTAATCGATTGTCAGTTCTGGGTAATCGATTATTTAGTGAACTAGTTTGATACAGTGAACTGGGAGAATATCAGAATTTCTCAAATAATCGATTGTATGAAAAAATAATCGATTGTTGTAGAAAGCATTGCTGAATGACTGAGGCGGAAATCGATTATGCAATTTAGGAAGTGAAAAACTTAAACATAGATGCATAATATTAATAATCAGTCATAAACAATCGATTATTGATACTGATAATCGATGTACTGCACAGAAAATAATCGATTAGTGACTTGAAATAGTCGATTATTTTGTGCTAAAACTTCATAATTCCCCCTACCTTTGGGGTGGTACCTGCAAAATAGATTTAAACGTCTCCGACGCTCAAGTTAGTAATTTATAGCGAAATTAATAACTTACACTAGTGTTAACACGTAATGCCGTGAACTCTTAAGAATTGTGTCCTAGAGTGTTCTTAAGAGAGTTTCGGGTACTTACCTTTTCTCCAACATCGCCAATTACCTGTTCTAGAGGATGATCCTTGATCGTTCTCCACTCGTTAGGCGTGTTTATTCCTTTTTCTAATTGTGGCGCTTCTTCCGTTGGTTGTTCCCCAATTTCATTTTTGTTTTCCTTTGAAGGTTCTTCTTGGATTTTATCTTTCAAGCTATCCAAGATACCTGCAAGATCAAAACCGGATTCCTTTCTCGCCAAGCGAGTATTATTTTCGGAAAACACAACATGAGGGGATTCCTCCACCATTTGGGTTCTTTTGTTAAAGACCCTATATGCTTTTCTACGTGAGGAATAACCAATGAAAATACCTTCATCCGATTTAGCATCAAACTTACCCAATTGGTCCTTGCCATTATTATGAACAAAACATTTACAACCAAAAATGCGTAAATGAGAAATGTTGGGTTTTCTACCCTTATAAAGTTCATATGGGGTTTTCATGAGTGTCGGCCGAATTGCTACTCTATTTAAAACATAGCAAGCGGTACTCACGGCGTCCGCCCAAAAGTATTTGGGAATCTTAGCTTCGTCGAGCATGGTTCTTGCCATCTCTTCGAGACACCTATTTTTCCTTTCCACCACCCCATTTTGTTGTGGTGTCCGTGGAGCGGAAAAGGTGTGTTCGATTCCGAGTTCGTCACAAAAATCCGCAAAGAGATTGTGATCAAACTCTCCCCCATGATCACTTCTAATCGAAGTGACGGTTGATTCCTTTTCGTTTTGAGCACGCTTAAGGAAATACTTGAAATTTTGAAAAGCATCACTTTTATTTGCAAGAAATAGAGTCCAAGTAAATCTAGAAAAGTCATCAACAATTACAAAAACATATTTATTTTTACCAAGGCTTTCAATACGCGAGGGACCAAATAAATCCATGTGAAGTAATTGCAAAGGTCTAGACGTTGAAACAATATTCTTGGATTTAAAAGATGATTTGGTTTGCTTCCCTTTTTGACAAGAATCGCAAATAGAATCATTTTCAAACTTTAAACAGGGAAGACCAACTACTAAGTTTTGAGAAAGAAGCTTGTTCAAAAGATGCATGTTCATGTGTGCTACTCTACGATGCCATAGCCAAGAGCTATCCTCTTTGCTTAATAAACAATCAACATATTCGGGTGAGGAGTTTGCAAGATCAACCATATAGATATTATCAATTCTAAAACCACGAAGTATGATCTTGAAATCACTACGTCTAAATACAAGACATTCATCCGAATCAAATAGAGCAAGATTTCCCTTGTCACATAATTGGCTTATGCTCAAGAGATTATGCTTCAAACCTTTCACAAGTAGTATATGTTTAATGGAGGAGTTTTCGTCCTTACCGACCGAACCAATGCCGATGATTTTTCCTTTATTGTTATCACCAAATATGACACTTCCTCCTTCTTTGTGCTCTAGTTGAAGGAATTTGGATTCATCTCCCGTCATGTGTTTGGAGCATCCACTATCAATGTACCATAGTACACTTGATCCCTTCAAGCACACCTACAAAACAAATTAATGTTCTTTAGGTACCCATGCCATCTTGGGTCCTTGAGGGTTAGGCATGTTATAATGATGCAATTGATTTATATGTCTGTGACGAGTAAAGCAAGCGGGAGCAATATGACCAATACGTCTACAATAATGACAAGTCACGTTGGGATTATGCATTTTTCTAGGTACATAGTAACTAGATGAATGAAGGTTGCTTACTCTACTTTGAACAATGTTTCTCCTATTATGAGCTCTAGGAGGTTCACAAGTTTGTCTAAAATATGCATCATTTCTAGAATATCTATTTCTAGGTGGAGGGTCATTTCTTGGTCTTCTAAATTGTTCAAGGTTTGGCCTAAAATATGCATCATTTCTAGGTCTTCTAGCATTTTCACTATTTGGTCTAACATGCAAGTTATTTCTAGGATTTCTACTTCTAGGATAAGCATTTTGGTTATTAGTCCTAGGTTGAGCTCTAGGTTGTTGTGGTTTAGCACCAACCTTTTCTTCATTCTTGAATCCTATTCCATGTTTAGTTGATTTTAGATTAACAAGCACATCATTCAAGTTTTTATGCGAAGAATTAAACTTATCTAATGTGCCTTTAAGTCTAGCTACTTCATTCTTAAGAAGCACACAAGAAGAACAGTTTCTAGTAGAACCTTCAGGTTTATCAGCACTTCTTTTTCCATAAAACTTGTTTTCCTCTTTTAGCTTCTCATTTTCGAAAACCAGTTTTTCTAATTCTTTTTCTTTTAATGAAAGCTGTGTTTGAAAATCTTTTTCTTTTAGAGAGGCGCTTTCTTTAACACTTTTGACAGTTTTTGAAGCTTTGATAAATTCAGCATATAGTTCATCAAAAGCATTTCTCATTTCATCAAGAGTAAAGAAATTTTGAGAGGAGATTTGACTTACCTCGTCTTTGCCATCTTCTTGAGCCATGAGACATAAATTTGCTGCTTCATCATCTTCTTCTTCGCTTGCTTCATCTCCGGAATCTCCTCCCCAAGAGATGTATGCACGTTGCTTTTTGAAGGGTTTCTTCTCCTTTTTGATGTTAGGGCAATTTGATTTTATGTGCCCGGTTTCTCCGCATTCATAGCATTTTAGTTGATCGCCTTGCTTTTTGTTCTTGCGTTCATACTCCTTGCGCATGAATTTTTGAAACCTTTTGATAACGAGTCCAAACTCGTTGTCACCTTCCTCATCAATTTGTGATTGGCTAGCCTTTAGAGCAATCCTTTGCCTTCTTTGATCATCAACAAACGGGTTAAGTATAGTTGATTCATAGGTTTTGAGATTACCTCTTAATGCGTCAATTGTGACATCTGTGATGCCAATGGATTCTTGGATTGCATCGGCCTTTGATCGCCATGCCGGAGTGAGACTTCTGAGGATCTTCCGGACAAGTTCTCTATCCGTAAACGTCTTTTTGAGGGCGTGTAGATCATTTACGATCATTATGAATCGCTCAAACATTTCGTCTACTTTCTCTCCTTCCTTCATGTGGAATAGTTCATAAGAGTGAGTTAAGAAATCAATTTTAGCTTCTCGTACCTGGTTGGTTCCTTCGTATGTCACTTCAAGCTTATCCCACATTTCTTTTGCTGTTTTGCAACATGATATCTTCCTGTAGTCGTTAGCATTAACAGCACAATATAATAAATTTATAGCTTTGGCATTATTTTGAACCTTACGAATATCCTCCGCGGTATATTCCTCTTCGGTCTTTGGAACCCATTCGTCTTCCACCTTCTTGGTTGGAATTTGGTTTCCATTGGTGAATACTTTCCACAAATGAAAGTTATTTCATTGCACAAAGATTTGCATCCTCTCCTTCCAGTATGAGTAGTTTGTGCCGTTGAATAGAGGAGGTCGTGTAGAGCATTGTCCTTCTTCAATTCCTGCAAAAGAGTCAAGAGTAGAAGCCATGGATGGTTCTCTCAAACGGTTAAGTTTTCAGAGAGTTGGGCTCTGATACCAATTGTTAGAAACTACGCTTTACGCTAGAGGGGGGGTGAATAGCGTATTAATAAAATTTAGCTTTTTCTTGCGGAATTTAAACTTTGCAGGAAGTAAAATAAATGCAGAAAGATAAACTTACACAAGGATGTATACTGGTTGGCCACCAACGTGGTTAGTCCAGTCCCCGAGAGACTCTCTCGAGATTTTTCACTATTTTGTTAAGCTTACGGGTGCTCAACAAACCGTTACACACTTGAGGACACAAGCCTCAAACAGTTGCTCGGAGATCGCAATCTCAAAGACTTCACCCAAGGAAACGCAAGTTCCTTGAAACAAGAGAATCGCAATTCTCTTACAAGTATATCAAATACTTGGACACTCACTTAACTAGAGTACTCCTTATTGAGTAGATATGAGTAAAAGAATATGTTCAAGATCACAACAACTTTAAGCAATAGTATGGCTCTCAAAAGCTTTATGAAATGAGTAGAAAATGAAGAATAATTGAATGAAAGCTTCTAGCAATATAATGATCAGTTTGTGTATGTTGTTGTTGTTAAAACACTGAAGTGAAGCTGTATTTATAGTTGAAAAACTTGGCATTACCGTTGCCTAATTGCCAATTAAGAATTGCTGAAATTCCTCAGTGATAATCGATTATTAAGACCACATAATTGATTATCTGCCAGTCAGTTTAAAAATCAATCCCAGATTTAACGCTTCACAATCGATTATACATAATCTATAATCGATTACTGGCAATATTCAAAAACAGATAATCGATTACACCAAATCCATAATCGATTACTTTGGCAACGTTCTAAAAATCATTTCCGGATTTTAAGCAAAACATCGATTATATAAAATCTATAATCGATTACTTCAGCAACGTTCTAAAAATCATTTCCAGATTTTAAGCAAAACATCGATTATATGAAATCTATAATCGATTACCTTATGGTATTTGAAAATCATTTGACAACGGTCAGCTTCAACAATCGATTGTCCGTTGCAACAATCGATTACTTGTTATTTTCTGAAAATCATGAGACTTACTGTCTCAGTGATAATCGATTATCTAAAGCCATAATCGATTACTTGTTATTTTCTGAAAATCATAAAACTTACTGTCTCAGTGATAATCGATTATCTAAAGGCATAATCGATTACTTAATTAAATTTAAAATCACTGGAAGACACTGTCTCAACATAATCGATCACCATTAGTTCATAATCGATTATTTTGAGTATTGAAAAACTTTACCTCAACAACAATCGATTGGCATTTGATCACAATCGATTATCATGCAGATTTGGAAAAACCTGATGTTCACTGTCTTACTCACAATCGATTACCATTAATTCATAATCGATTGTCATGCAGTCTTGGCTCAGAAACAATCGATTATCATAAGTTCATAATCGATTATTTTAGCCCAGATTTTTGAGGCATGTTTAGAAAACATTTTGTCTAATGTCAATATGCATGATTTAAAATCTTTTTGACACAGAATTAAATATGCATGATTTTGGAAAATTGTTTTATGAGAGAGGCCATACTATGAGTCAAGTTATAGGATCGAGATTACAGTTTTAGAACAACTCAATAACAATTAAGAGCTATATCTTGAACTTCAATCTTATTCGCAACCATTGTGCGCTTGTACTTGAATTCCGTCATATATCAATTTTTGCTTCGTTTGTCATTCATCAAAACCTACAAAAGAGTACACGTTTAGTAAATTGCATTGAGAACGTGTTTCTAACAGTTTTTACTGTTTCCCGATAGGCTTATGTGATTTTTGACTGAGTAAGGCCGAGGGCCTGTATTGTGAGGATACTTTGGATCGGGTTGCATGACGCAACAGTATTATACTAATACTAATATGAGGCCTAGGGCCTAGACTTGATGCCACGAGATGGCTTGGTATAGCGCTTGGGCCGTAAGGGCCCCTTCGAGAATCTGCACACCTCCAATGAGCGCCGTCGACATTAAATGGATCGAGTTGCACGTTGCAACGAGATGAGGATCGAGTTGCACGTTGTGGCCGTACTGGTACTATTTTATGTGTTTTCTTTATTTCACTGTCTTCCATTATCTGTTGTCTGTGTTACTTCATGCAACATCTACTTGATTTCCTGGCATTACCCGATAACTTAGTGTTGAGCCTGAGGGACGTATTTCTGTACTTATCTTCACTATTTGCTTGCATTCTTTTGCGTAATCTTTGAAAAAATAATTTTCGAAAAAGGTTTAAAGTGAGCTAAGATATTTCCAAGGATTTCACAGCTTCATCGCTTTTCTCAAAAGGGATTTTCACTGCTTCTATACAGCATGATGATCTGTTTTACATGATTTCTTACTGCTCAGTTATTGTTTACCTTTATTACTCACTGAGTTGGAGTACTCACTTTATTCTCTGCACCTCGTGTGCAGATGTAGGTATTTATTCACCTGGTAGCGGGTTTTGGCTAATTGGAGGTAGAACAATAGGAGTTTTAGCGAGGTGATTGCTAACGTTCGCAGCACCGCTTCTCTTTCTGTTGTTTACTGTATTTTTTAGACCCTGTAGTTGTATTTACACCCTTATAAATGCTCGTGACTTGTGACACCCCGATTAGGGATGTGTTGGGTTGTACTTCCGCTAATTAATATTATTAAATTATATTTAGACTGCTTATTCATGTTTAGCTATTTTTGAAAAGGTGATATGGGTTAGTTGGCTGGCCTTGTCTTCACGAGAGACGGCATCACAACCAGAGCGGGGTATGGGTCGTGACATTTAGCTAATTGTATCACGGATTAAAAATTAAAGAATTTACAAATTATTTTGTTAATTTTGTGACTTTTATTAACAGTGGTCATAATTATAACTGTGTATTTAAAATTTTTGAAAGTTCAAAGTATAATATCGAATAATATTATTAGTGCAATAGTCTTGTATATTTTTAAAAAGTGAATTATCTATGATGTTGTCCAAGAACTCGTACTTCTTCTTTCTTAAATATTTTTATTTTTTTATCATTTATATATAGCTTATGTGTAAGACATATACAAAGTTCGAAATGAAAGAAAAAACAAATTTTAACTTTCTCAATTATTCAAGTAAGAAACAAATTAATAAGTAAATTTTAATTAATTTTAAGCTCTAAAATTTTAAAAATAGTAATTAAATAACTATTAAATGAAGTGTTTCTTATAATAATTAACATAAAATTGAGGGACTTTAGAATATATTCGTTTGTGTAATACAGTACTGAAACGAAAAAATATTAGTTTTAAATTTTAGCCCTTTATTGCATGTTAATACCAATTCATAAATAGTATTCTATTAGAGGTAAGAAACTCACGTTTTCTTTTTAGCTAATCTGTTATGATATGATAGCCAAAGGATAAAAATGAGAATTTCTTACTTAGTTCAATAAGGAAATATTAATAACCAAAATTTTAGATGATTTAAGTACCTTTGTCCTTAAATATAAGGAAAGCAACTTAAATTGTAATTATATTCAATGTGAATTTATTTTTAAAAGGTAAAAAAGACGAGCGATGTTCGATAAGGGCATTCATACTTTTAATATAGTACATATTAGAAGCTTAAAGAAATAATTTGAAAGAAAAGAGGGACAAAATTAGATATCAACTAATTGAAACCAAGTTTTCCTTTTTCTTTTTCCTTGTTTCCTTTTCTGGGGGTCTTCTCTTCAGTTGGAAAGTTTAAAGTAGGAAGTTAATGGAACGAATATGAACTGAGATCTAGTTTATTTCAAAACCTGAGTATGAATTACTGATTTTATTTACTTTACTTTGACTAAAAAACAAGTTTTTCTATTTTAAGCAGATGCATATATAGGAGTATGGCTCCAACTAAATACTTCGCTATTTATTAAGTTAGTTACTCGTACAAAGATATAATTGGATTTGGTTACTAATAGGTTAATGTTTTCTTTAAGTCTTCAATTTATTGCTCCTCTTTTAATTTCCCTTCAGTTCGTAATTCTGGGCTGATCATAAATAAATAATTGTGTACTCTTAATCTTCGATGCCATTAAATTCGTTTTCTGAATATAAAACAATAAAGGTCATGTGGGGTGGGATTTTTCAGATATTGTGATATACATTTTTCCAGAGTTTAGGTGAAATATATCAAATAATTACTTGGGATGAAAGATGGTTATTGAAGTACAAGCATTCAAGAATTAACACAATTCTCTTCAGTGCTCTTGTTTCTTCTGAAGATGTATCTACTTATGTCATGCGCGATTAGGTGGAGTTAACTTATCATGATGTCATCCATCGAACTTGCAGAACTTACCTTATTTGAATCACTTAAATTTATAATAATAGTGAAAAGTACAACATAAAGTTGAGTCTTTTAAACATAGCACAAATAAAGATCTTAAATATTAAACGGCCAATAAAACTATGCTATGTGTGCAAGTGATATGTTCTAGCCAATAAAATACGTATATGTCACACTTCAATTTGATTGGTCGGAAAGAGTGTGTTCTTATCACAACTTCTCCCTTTTACAACTATAAATATGAGGCTTCTTAACCCATAAAATATTAAGTTTTTGTTTAAGATGAAATAGTCTTAAAATGAGAGTGAATGGGAAATGGGAATTGGATTTGGATTTGGATTTGGATTTGAATTTGGTCAAATGATAGATCGATTGATTAATTTTTTGGACCAAATTTATTTATTAATAATGAATATTAACGTGATATAATCCATGTTCGTAATGGATATTTTCCAATCCATGTATTGTGTTGCACCAAGAAAGCAACAAGATGCCTAATGCACCTCCCACCATGGCCAAGTGCTCCTCTCACCAAGCAAGAGTTCATTCCACCATGTAAGTGATTCCTCCATGATAGCCTAGTGCTTGTTTTACTATGGAGGGGGCAGATTTATTGAAAATGACTGCTATAAATAGAGCAGAAGTTGTAGAGAAAGAAGAGCAAACCGAAAAAAAAAACACTCGGAACAATTTGTATACGATTGATATACACTCTGTATACATTTGATATATATTATGTATACATTCAAACTACACTTTGTTTACACTGGAAAAACAAATTGCAATCTGATATCCTCTTCAGTAAGAATTCAACATCGTCTATACATTGCATTCCTTCCTCTCAGAATTTTCATTCGACTTCTGAGTTTTCCTTCTTATTCTGCATTGTTTTTAACTACAAACAAAGCATCCGTAAGTGTGATTTGCTGCCGAACTTTGTATTTGCTGAAATGCTGGGCTTTGAAGTACCGCTACACCAATGTGTAATTCATTCTATCATGGGAGAAAATAATCTATAACCTTGGGTACTAGGAGGGGATTAAATTCCTTTATGAAACACTGTGAATTCAGTGGGCTCGAATTAATTACTGTCGCATTTCAATTTACGTTTATAAGCTAGCATTTTATTTTTTCCAGAATTATTATTTACAAATACAGGATAATAACAAAGGAACCAACAAGCTTCAGGAATTTACTAATTTAATATCTTTTATTTCTATATTTGTGTTATTCTTATTGTTATGGTAACTAAAACCTTTGTGGCTTTTTGTACTCCCATTTGAAGAGTAAAGTCTTTGTGGTGGTTTATTGGTGATTTTTTTTCTTCTAGTCTAAAACATTTTCTAAACGTTTATTTGTGTCATTCTTTTACAGAAAAAATGGCAAATGACAACGGAAACCAAGCTGTTCCGATGATGACCACCAACGCATCGGCAAGCCAAACACCTGTGTTGGCATCGACAGAAAAACCCAAAAAAAATTCCGGGATTAATTTTAAGTGATGGCAGAAAAAGATGTTCTTTTATTTGACTACCTTATGTCTACAGAAGTTCATCAAGGATGATGTTCATGATCTACTAGATGAAACTCCAGAGAATGGAAGCTTTATCATGAATGAGACGTGGAAGCATTCTGACTTTTTGTGCTAGAATTATATTCTTAACGGTCTGGAGGATAATTTGTATAACATTTACAGTAGTGTAGAGATTTCTAAAGAACTGTGGAATGCGCTTGAAAAGAAATACAAAATCGAAGATGCCGGGATAAAGAAATTCGTTACCACAAAATTTTTGGACTACAAAATGATAGATAGCAAGTCTGTTATTGACCAAGTCCAAGAATTGCGAATGATTATTCACGGTCTACTTGCTGAATGTATTTTTTCAACTAAATACTAATGCTAAAAGTAAAATTTTTAGTATTTTTACTAACGGGATTTTTATTGAAGGTCTTGTCATCAATGAAGCATTCCAAGTAACAGCAATAATTGTGAATATGCCTCCATTGTGGAAAGATTTCAAAAATTATTTAAAACACAAACGAAAGGAGATGTCCCTTCAAGATCTTATTGTTCGATTGAGAATCGAAGAGGACAATAATGCTGCTGAAAGGAGAGGCCGTGGAAATTCAACAATAATGAGAGGGAATATTGTTGAAGATAACAAAAAGAAAAATAAGGCTTCTAGTCCGAAATACAACCCAAGCAAGAAGCGGTTTAGTGGAAACTGCTACAACTGTGTGAAAACCGGACACAAATCTACTGAGTGTCGTCTCCGAAGAAAGACAAGAAAAGGGGTCAAGCAAATATGGTAGAAAAACATGATGATGTTGATAACTTGTGTGATATGCTTTCTGAATGCAACTTGGTGGGAAATAATATGGAGTGGTGGATTGATTCTGGAGCCACCCGCCATGTTTGTGCTATAAGAGAAGCATTTTCTACATATTCTTACCCGACGAGATGCTTTCCATAGGAAATGCTTCAAAGATTGAAGGATGTGGGAAGATATTTGTGAAAATGACATCTGGCAAAGTGGTAACTTTAAACAAAGTCCTTCACGTTCCTGATATTAGGAAGAATTTAGTCTCTGCTGGACTTCTTGTTAAGAACTATTTTAAGTGTGTTTTTGTGTCCGACAAGGTTGTAATAAGTAAGAATGATATGTTTGTAGGAAAATGTTACCTTACCGATGGCCTTTTCAAGCTGAATGTAATGATTATTGAAAATAATAATAAAATTTCAGCTTCGTCTTACTTACTTGAGTCAAATAATTTATGGCATGAATGTTTGGGTCATGTCAATTATAAAACTTTGCGGAAAATGATTAACTTGGAAATATTGCCTAAGTTTGAATGCGAAAAATTAAAATGTCAAATATGTGTGGAATCTAAGTATGTTAAACATCCTAATAAGTCAGTTGAAAGGAATTCGAATCCTTTAAACTTAATTCACACAAATATTTGTGACATGAAGTCAATACCATCTCGCGATGGAAAGAAGTATTTCATAACTTTTATTGACGACAGTACTCGATATTGCTATATTTACTTACTTAATAGTAAAGATGAAGCAATAAACACATTCAAGTAATGTAAAAATGAAGTTGAAACACAACTTAACAAGAAAGTAAAAATGATAAGAAGTGATAGGGGTGGTGAATATGAATCTCCTTTTGAAGAGATATGTCTTGAATATGGAATTATTCATTAAACAATAGCCCTTTACACTCCCCAATATAATGGGATTGAGGAAAGAAAGAATCGTTCATTAAAGGAGATGATGAGCGCATTGTTGATAAGCTCTGGTTGGAAGCTATTCTTACCGATAACCGGATACTAAATCGAGTACCCCCATAGAAAAACACACTCCACTCTATATGAAAAATGGAAAGGAAGAAAGCCCAATTTGAATTATTTGAAAGTGTTGGGGTGTTTGGCAAAAGTGCAAGTTCCTAAACCTAAAAGGGTAAAAATAGGACCGAAAACAGTTGATTGTGTTTTCATAGGATATGCGACCAATAGTAAAGCATATCGATTTCTGTTCATAAATCAGAAAGTCCAATATTTCATAATAATATGGTTATAGAATCATATAATGCCGAGTTCTTTGAAAATATATATCCGTATAAAAAAGAATGCGAGTCGATTGGGGAAGGATCTAAACGATCTCGGGAAGAAACAAAATAAAATACATTTAATAAGGAGAATCCAAGATGTAGTAAACGTCAAAGGAAGTCTACTTCGTTTGGATCAGATTTTGTGACTTTCTTATTGGAGAATGAGCCTCCAACATTTAAAGAAGCTATGTCTTCTTCAGAATCTTTGTTCTGGAAAAAGACAGTCAATAGTGAAATAGAATCCATATTGAACAATCATACATTGGAATTGGTTGATCTTCCTCCTGAAAATAAACCCTTGGGTTGTAAATAGATTTTTAAAAGAATAGAGAAAGATGATGGCACTATTGATAAATTTAAGGCAAGAATTGTTGTCAAAGGGTATAGACAATGAGAAGTTCTTGCCTACTTTGATACATGTTCTGTAGTGACGAGAATTACGTCCATACGAATGCTAGTAGCTTTAACTGCAGTTTATGATCTTGAAATTCATCAAATGGATGCAAAGACAGCCTTTTTAAATGGATATTTGGAGGAAGAAATCTACATGGAACAACCTGAAGGGTTTGTGATTCCAGGAAAAGAAAAGAAGATATGTATACTTGTTCAGTCCCTCTACGGACTAAAACAAGCACCCAAACAACGACATGCGAAATTTGACCAAACAATGTTGTCAAATGGATTTAAGATAAATGAATGTGATAAATGTGTGTGCATTAAAATATTCCAAATCACACAGTCATTGTTTGTCTATATGTGGATGATATACTGATAATGAGTAATAACATGACACCATAAATGCGAATAAGCGTATGCTAACTAGCAAGTTTGATATGAAGGACTTGGGAGTTGTAGATTTAATTTTGGGGATAAAGATCCAAAAGACTCCTCAAGGTTTGGCATTTTCACAATCTCATTATATTAAGACAATACTTGAAAAAATCAAGAACTTGGGATTTAAAGTTGCAAATACTTCAATTGACGTGAATCTTGCATTAGCAAAGAATAAATGCCAAACATATCATAATTGGACTATTCTCGTGTGCTGGGATGCTTAATGTACATTATGAATTGTACACGACCAGATATAGTGTGTGCTATAAGTAAACTGAGTCAATACACGAGAAATCCTAGTCAATATCATTGGATGGCCATGAAACGAGTTTTGGGATATTATAAACATACCAAAAACTTTAATTTGCACTACAATAAATTTTCTGCAGTGATTGAAGGATATTGTGATACAAATTGGATCATCGGTTCAACTAATTCAAAGTCCACAAGTGGATATGTATTCACTATTGCTGGAGGAGTGGTATCTTGGAAGTCGTCCAAACAAACTTGTATTGCCCGCTCTACAATGGAGGTTGAGTT
Source organism: Nicotiana benthamiana (assembly GCA_034376525.1). Taxonomy (NCBI): domain Eukaryota; kingdom Viridiplantae; phylum Streptophyta; class Magnoliopsida; order Solanales; family Solanaceae; genus Nicotiana; species Nicotiana benthamiana. The sequence goes on along the minus strand of CM067331.1, from coordinate 9,529,522 downwards.
CTTAGCCTTAGATAAAGCCGGTGAAGAAGCTGAATGGCTTCGGATTTTCTTGGAAGACATTCCATTTTGGCCCAAAACGTTGGCACCAATTTGCATACATTGTGATAGCCAAGCGACAATTGAAAGGGCTAGGAGCGCTATGTATAACGGTAAATCTCGTCATATATGACGGAGATATAAAACCGTTAGACAATTACTCTCTAGAGGAATTATTGCGATTGACTATGTAAAGTCAAGTGATAATGTATCGGATCCACTTACAAAAAGTCTAACTAAATAGGTGGTTGAGAAATCATCGAGGGGAATGGGACTATGGACGAGAACAAGTCATTGTGACGGTAACTCTACCTACAAGATTGGAGATCCTAAGATCTAGGTTCAAGGAGATCAAACAAAGTCATTATTGATGGTTCAACATTGTCATATAAAATTTTAGTCCATTCTCGTGATGAGACAATGTTCAGTAACAAGGATAAAGCATTAAGATTTTTTTAGTGATTTCTAATTTGATACGTGATATATCAAATAGTGTATCTACAGCATGATACGTTTGGAAATCACCTATGTAAGTGTGAAGTGTTAGATGCTTCAAGGAGAATTCTACAAGGCCGATTCTCTACGCACTTATGAAACCAGACGGTATTCATGGCTGAAACGAACACAACAAGGAGAACAAAAGACAGTTAATGGATTGTGTGACTTATGGTTGTCTAGGTATACACTAAAGTTTGACGGTTCGAAGATATTAAATCTACCGATTGATCGAGTATATCCGACATAAGTTCACTACAGAACGTTCAAAGGGAAACCTACTTATCCAGATGCAATTAATCCTTGTTTGCAAATCACACAAGTTTTTCATGCATACCTCTGTGATATAGCCATTCCCCATTCAAGTGGGGGATTGTTGAGTTTTTGTTTAAGATGAAATAATCTTAAAATGAGAGTGAATGAAAATGGTATTTGGATTTGGATTTGGATTCGGATTAGGTCAAATGATCGATCGATTGATTAATTTTTTGGACCAAATTTATTTGTTAATAGTGAATATTAACGTAATATAATCCATGTTTGTAACAGATGTTTTTCAATCCGTGTATTCTGTTGCACCAAGATAGCGATAAGATGCCTAGTGCACCTCCCACCATGGCCAAGTGCTCCTCCCACCAAGCAAGTGTTCATTCTACCATGTAAGTGCTTCCTCCATGATAGTCTAGTGCTTGCTCCACCATGGAGGGAGCGAATGTCTCTCAAATGACTGCTTTAAATAGAGTATAAGTTGCAGAGAAAGAAGCAAAAACCGGAAAAAACACTCGAAACCTTCTGTAGTTAATTGATATACACTCTGTATATATTTGATATACATTTAGTATACATCCGAACTACACTTTGTATACACTATGTATACATTAGAAAAACGAATTGCAATCTGATATCCTCTTCAGTAAGAATTAAACATCGGCTATACATTGCATTCCTTCCTCTAATAATTTTCATTCAACTTTAACTACAAAAAGAGCATCTGTTAGCATGGTTTACTTTCGAACTTTGTGTTTGCTGAAACAGTGGGGTTTGAAGTACCGCTATACCAGTTTGTAATTCTTTCTATCTTGGGAGAAAATAATCTATAACCTTGGATACTATGAGGGGATTAAATTCCTTAAGAAAATACTGTGAATTGAGTGGGCTCGAAATAATTACCGTCGCATTTAAATATACGTTTATAAGCTAACGTTTTATTTTTTCCAGAATTATTATTAACAAATACAGGATAATAATCAAGGAACCAACATAAAAGGCACCAGAAGTTATAACAAGAAGCAAGAAATAGCTCGTGGATCAAATGTCGCAAATTTTTCTATAAGTTTCAAGCAATCACGTTCTAGTTCAAGATCAAGAACGAAGAACAATTCAAGTATTCAAGATAAAAAACGAAGTCAATTAAACACAATGCGTTCAAGATCAAGGCTACTTGTTTGTGATACAATTCATGGCAACAATCAAAGTGGCCGCGATGGATAAATCAAATTCAAATTCAAGATCAAGCTCAAAGGCCCTTGAATTAATTTACTATTGGAAAGAAGAATCAAATGATTAATAGAGATTGTAACACTCGAATATTTGAAATCAAATATTACGATTGTTGCAATATTTATTTGTCTTGATTTTATTTCCTCGACGCAATTTATTGTCTACAAATTCTGGCACGCCCAGTGGGATCAAATCTGCCATTCATCTCTTCTCTCACTATGAAAAGAATGTGGTGTCTTCTTTACTGGTGCTTCAAGCCTCATCTATGAGGATCTTGTAAATCTACGCCCCGACAAGCCTTGAAGTATGAAGCATTTGTAGACATCAAAATTTTATCGGATCAAATTCATATGAAATTTTGGTTGGATCATAAATTTAAGATACTACAAGTAAAGTTCATCGAGGTTTCTTGGATACTTTATCTGAAACCCTAACTTGGAGGATACTCTACCTGACACTCTAGCTTGGAGGGTACTCTACCCTAAACCCCTAGCCACACATATAAAATGGGGGATTCCCTTTGAAAGCATCTCGAAATTTCATAAAAATCATGAAATATTCATAAAGAGATCAAAGACATCAAATATTGCCTTTCTCAAAGCCACCAAAGTGATCAATGGATATTCTTACTTTTCCTTGATATCAAATATATCCTAAGAAAGTTCGCATCATCCTACGTTCGAAAAATACACTGGTTAAGCCCTCAAATGATCTAGAGAAAATAATCAAGGGAACAAACAGAATCGAACCCGCAATGTTTATCAATGAAATTCTTTTTTCTTTATAGTTGTTTGTGATTGCAATTTTATTTTTTTCTGCATAAATTTGTTGCAAACAATAACTATTTGGTTTTGAAATGAATTTTAATTTCATACAACAACAATAACAAAAATTCATTGTAATCTCATTAGTAGGGTATGAGGAGGATAATGAGTACGCAGACTTTACCTCTATCTTATAAAATTAGAGATGATGTTTTTAATAAAGTAATATAATAAGCAAGTTGATGTGTTTGTTAAAAGTTATGAAAGCAATTATTTTTATTTTAAAAAATGATTGGTATCTCTGTAAAGTTATATATACAAAAATTATAAATTAAAAAGTGTATGTAATCGGAGAAGAATGTAAACGGAATGGAGAGGAAGTTAGGAATTCTGTTTTGATAAGAGTACTTTGAGAATTGTATAGAAAAGGTATTAAGGATAAAATAGTAAAATAACATGTCAAATTAAAAATATTTATAAGTTAAAAAGTTATATTTAAAGATAATTAACTTACGATTTTTGACTTATAAGCATGTATTTTAGGTGTTTATCAAACTCATCATATTTAAGTTAATTAAAAAATATTTATAAACTAATTTGATCAACTTATAAACTTATTCAAACGTCCTTTTATTCTCATCCAAGCTGAAGTATCTCTCATTGCAAAGGGAATGGTTATTGTCTTCTTATACTATTTGAACAATTCTCGTCTCATAAATTAGGTTTTGAAAATAGTTAGAACCATTGCTCATTTTATTTTGACTCACATAAACCGAAATTTCCCCAAATTACAAAGCAAAAACAAAAAGAAGAAGGGTAGCAAAAGAACAAAAACATATGGAAATGTCAAGTTTCCATACATGTTGAAGAGATTTAGATAGATTAGAGATAAGCTTGCAAAAGCAATTTCCAATTTTATTAAGTCCAAGATATTATCTTTTTAGATTCTCAGTTTTTGATGTCACGTGCTAAATGACGTGGTGCGTCAAGTTAAATGGAAGAGCCAATAAGATCATGTCACGTGTTAAATGACAAGGCATGCCAAATCACACTAAAAGGCCAATAAAATTGTGCTATGTGTGCAAGTGACATGTTCTGGCCAATCACATGCGGGCATGTCATACTTCAACTTGATTGGTCTGAAAGAGTTTGTTCTTATCACAACTCATCCTTCCATAACTATAAATAGAGGTTTTCGTAACTCAGAAAAGGCAGTAGAAGATATAACAAGAAGCAAGAAAGAGCTTGTGGATAAAAAACTGCAAATTCCTCCACAAGTTTCAAGCTTCAAGCAATCAAGTTCAAGTTCAAGAAATCAAGTTCAAGTTCAAGAAATCAAGTTCAAGTTCAAGAACGTAAAACAAATCAAGTATTCAAGATCAAGAACGAAGTCAAATCAAATATAAGGTGTTCAAGATCAAGGCTACTTGTTCGTGATAAAATTCGTGGCAACAATTATAGTGTTCGCGATGTATAAATCAAATTCAAATTTAAGATCAAGCTCAAAGGTTCTTGAATGTATACTAGAAAAGTAGAATTAGAGGAATAATAGAGATTGTACACTGAAATATTCGAAATAAAATATTACGATTGTTGCAATATTTTTCGGTGTTGATTTTATTTTTTCAACAAATTTATTGTCTACAGTAGTTATTCAACGTAAATAAAAAAAATACTAGTAGAAAATACTTTCCCTGTAGTAGTTATGCGACGCGAATTTGAATCGGTTGTCGTCCCGAAATAATGAGGAATTAAAAAAATTAGTGCCTTGATAGTATTTTTTAGTGCCTTTTGAGAGTACATATTATCAAGATCACACATTGATAATACTGATTCAAATCCTGGTATTCTAACGACACGGCCAACGTGTTATTTCAATCAAAAACTTGAACAGAGGTACATGAACAGTGGTTTTTTTTCTTTGGGAGAAGCAATGGTCAAAAGTTCTCATTTTAGCTTTACGATGATAGCGCAAGAAAAATAAGAAAAGAAAGAAGGAACATATTTTTATTAATTGAAGAATTTAAACAGCCGTCCGCCCAATCTCTTAAATTAAAAATAATATAGTCGACGGATATATAATATATATATAAAATGTATAATCTAGGTGTATCGGCTATAAAAATTAACGTTGAATTTGATTGGTATTTATGTAGGAATCCTTTTTGTATTTATAAAATCCATGCAAGCTTAATTCGAAATAGATAATATCACATCATATTAAGAGTACGTAATGATATAATCCCATATTTTTTGGTTAAGTAAAGGGAAGGAAGAATTTAAGTTTTGGGTTCTGACTTCTGAAGGGGAAAAAGTAGTCTTATGCCTTAAAGACTATAGATTATAGTTTGTTTCCTCGGTCAACCATTAGAAATTAGGTGTCGGAGATTGGAGAACGGAAACATTAAGGATTGATTAGTTATGAGCCTGGACCAATCCGCGAGTTAGCAACTGGCCTAAAAACCCAAGTCCAAATAAGAGAAATTTTCGTAAAGCAAATCCAGCTAATCAGTTGTTGCATTCGATTATATTTGACTGTATTTATGAAGTGAAATATGAAAATGTAATTGGACAAATTATTATATTCGACTGTATTCGCGGCGTGAAATAAGGGATTACACTATTTTTAAAATGGCAAGTGATCAATTAACATAATAGACTCCTAATATAACTCAACAAACTCAATTATAACATACAAATTTTATATTTTCAGTTATAAAAAGATTTTCAACCGAAAAATAACTCAAAAACATAGCAATCTTCAGAAGGTTATATAATACATCTGAATACATAAATTATATTAATTTGAAAATATATGAATATATTCATGGAATATAGCGAGACACTGAATATAATGAAATACATAGAATACAAGGGGATACATTGAAATACAATAAAAAAAGACAATGAATACAATAAAATACAGCGAGATATATTGAAATATATTTATAGAAAATTCAAAGTTGCTCAGCCCCCAACTTTGTCGTCTTTGTTCAAGAACAATTCTAATATCATCTCATCGGGAGGGCCACAATTTTGACTCGAAATAAGCCAATCCAAACATCCTCTTACAGTGGTTGAATTGTACTTCTTTTTTAGTAAAAGTTTTAATAGTGCCGCTTCCTAGACCGAGTCAAATCCGATCTCACATCAGATGTGTATTTGCTGCCAAAAAGGTATTTATTTAAAATAAATAAGGTATCAACTTCCAAATAATCAGTTGAGCCAGTTCCGGGCTTAACTCAAGCACCACTTGTATGAATCGCACCACGTAGCACTCTAAATGCCTATTATTTAGTAATTAGCCAATGCGTTTTGAATTTTAATTTTCTTCCTTCATATTTTCAGGATAAAAATATCCTGAATTATCCTAAAATTAAGATTTTAATTTAAACTGCCGGACAAAATAAGTATTGATAATCTCTAAAAAGTATCCCTGAGAATCACTATGTGTGCACGTACCTCGCACCAGTCTTGTTCTTGTAGAACTAAAAGCAAGCAAAAACATTCAGATGGGTATTGAGGATTATCTAGAGCGCGTTTGAGTTAATTGATTGGAATTTTGAAGTAGCTGATAACCAAAGTGCAAAAGATCACTATTTAGTGTTGAAATGAATATTTATTTCATACAACAACACACAACCCAATAAAATTTTATCAGTGGGATTTGGGGAGGGTAGAGTGTACGCAGACTTTATCCTCATCCTAAAGGGGGTAGATAGGCTATTTCCGGGAAACCCTCGGCTCAGATACAATCTGTGACAACAAAACCTGAAAAACAATATCAACAACGTGGGAAACAACAAATAAATGGAAAAGCGGTAACACAAATATTATGCAAAGGTAAGAAATACAATGTAAATCACGAGCAGTACTAGACAAAACACTATCATACTCGTTGGTACAAAGAGGGAAATAGGGATAAAGAGGAAACCACTCAACTACCCTTTAATGTACAACTCTAATGCTCGATCTCCACACCTTCCTATTAAGAGCCATGTCTTCGAAAATCTGGTGTCGCGTCGTGTCCTGTCTGAGCACTCCGCCCCAATACTTATTAGGTTGTGCTCTACCTTTTCTCGTACCTTCTAAAGCCAACCGCTCATACCTCCTAATCGGGACATCGAGGCTTCTCCTCTGCATAACAATAACAACAACAAAACAACAACAACAACAACAACAACAACAACAACAACAACAACAACAAAAATTTAGTGTAATCTCATAAGCGGAGTATGAAGAGGGTAATGAATGCGCAGACTTTACCCCTACCTAATAAAGGTAGAAAGATTGTTTCCAATAGACCCTCGACTCAAAAAATATAATGAAAATAAAGCAACAAAATAAATAGTTGATATGTTTGTTAAAAGTGATGAAAGCATTTTTTAAAAGTGGTTGGTATCTCCTTAAAGTTATATACAAAAATTATAAATTAAAAAGTGTACTATGTAAACAGAGAAGAATAAATAATGGAAATAGAATGGAGAGGAAGTTAGGCAATCTGTTGTCACTAGAGTATTTTGAGAATTAGAAAAGATATTAAGGATAAAGTAAAATAATTTGTCAAACTAAAAATACTTATAAGTAAAGTCATAAGTGAACATAATCAACTTATGATTTTTGACTGATTTTAACTTATATGCACGTATTTTAAGTGCTTACCAAACTCATCATATTTAAGTTAATTAAAAAATATTTTAAAGCTAATTTGATCAACTTATACGCTTACCCAAATGTCTCTCTTATTCTCTTCCAAGCTGAAGTGTCTTTCATTTCAAAGGGAATGTGCGAGCTCGGTAATTTGAGCTAAATCTACAATTCACACCTCAAACTAAGTATCACCATTAACGAGAGAGAAATGAGGAAGAAGACAGATACAGATGAATAAGGAGAGAAAAATGATTTCTGTGTATTAACCAAAAATGAGATTACAGAATATATATATGTGTGTATCTAACTTAACCATAGTTATATCAACTAACTATGGTTCTAACAACCTAACTAGGGTCAGCTGGAGCCTACACTAACTACCTAACTGTAGTAAAACTAACTACTCCACACACTCCCCCTCAAGCTGGAGGGAGCAAGATATTGAGCACTCCAAGCTTGCCTAAAAGAAAACTATGTTGTGAGTGACCAAGCCCTTTGGTCATCAAATCAACCTATTGATCCTTAGTTCCTACATAGAGAGGCACAAGCAGTCCTTGTTTAATTCTTTCGCGCACAGAATAGCAGTCAATCTCTATATTCTTGGTACGTTCGTGAAAGATGGGATTGGCGGCTATCTGCAAGGCAGATTTACTGTCACAATATACATTGACCGGCTGCTTAATAGGCACACACAGCTCACCAAACAGTCCCAACAACCATACAACCTATACTGTCACTGCAACTACACTTTTATATTCTGCCTTTGCAGAGCTTCTCGACACTGTGTGTTATTTCATGGATTTTCAAGAGATGAGTGAATCGCCAAATTTTATCAAATAATCCGTAACAAACCTGCGTGTGTTTGGACAACTAGCCCAATCACCATCACAGAAGCAGGTCAGGCTATCTGCATTCAAGCTGCTCAAGAAGATTCCCATCCTTGGTTCATGTTTCAGATACCTCACCACTCTCATGGCTGCATCCTAATGAGACCTCTTTGGCTCTTGCATTAATTGGCTAAGAGTTTGTATTGTAAAAACAATGTCTGGCCTAGTGATGGTTAGGTAAATCAGTCTACCAACCAATCTTTGATATTCACCAGCTTCAGATAACACCTCATCATTGCTAACACCAATCTGTCTATCAAATTCTGCAGAATTAAACTTTTGATTAAGGTTAATTGGTGTGAGGGCAGGCTTAGCACCTCCTAGGCCTGAGTCAGAAATCAACTGAAGACAATACTTTCTTTGATTCGAAAGAATTCAACTCTTGGACCTCAGCACCTCAATTCCTAGGAAGTATTTCAAGTCTCCCAGGTACTTGACCTTGAACTGCTGATGAAGTACCTCTTTGGTCTCATTGATGAACTGTGGACTGTTTCCAGTTATCAATATATCATCTACATAAATCAGTACTGCCACAAAATCTTCAACTCTTTTCTTGGTGAATAGTGAGTAATCATGAAGGCTTTGGAAGTATCCTGCAGCTATGAGAGCTTCATTGAGCTTGATGTTCCATTTCCTTGAGGTCTGCTTTAAGCCATATAGTGATTTCAGCAATTTTCAGACCTTTATCTCCCCCTGCTTTATGAAACCTTGAGGGATCTCCATGTGAACTTCCTCATATAAATCACCCTATAGAAAGGCATTATAGACATCCATTTGTGAGATGTTCCAACCCCTGTAAGCAACAAGTGCAATGATAGATATCACAGTTACCATTTTTGCAACTGCTGAGAAGGTCTCATTGTTATATAAACCTTCTCTCTGACTATACCCCTTGGCAACCAATCTGGCCTTAAATCTATCCACTTCACCACTGGCCTTGTACTAAAGGATATGAAGATCCCTGATTCCCTTTTGTGGTTACATGATCTTGTAACCATAACGACTCCTTTGCTGTCCTTTTTGATCTCCTTAGCTCATTATTGCCCACTTCTGTTCCTGACGAAACAACATGATTATCTTGTTGTTGTTGTTGTTGTTGTTGTTGTTCTGATGCCACCATGCTCACATCATCTGAACTAGATGTGGTTACTTTTGCTTCAGGTATATCTGTGTTGTTTCCTTCTGCAACTGGCTGCTCATTCTCAAAACTTCTGGCATCATTTGTTATGAGATCATCATGATATCCTGGATGAACTACCTCTTCTCCTGATTCATTACTGTCAGTTCTCTCAATCGGCAAGTCTGTACCATTGATGGATTCAGTTTCAGATATATATGGTATTGTATTGTCTCCTACAATCGTGGTCTGAGAGGATGATTTTGTTGCAAAAGGAAATATATGTTCCTTGAACACTACATCTCTGCAAACAAAGAAATAGTTAGTAGATAAATCTACCAGTTTGTGCCCCTTCTGTGTTTCTGAGTACCCCAGAAAAACTGTTCTTCTTGGTCTAGGTGAGAACTTGTCCTCTTTGATCATTGTAGTAGCATAACACAAACATCTAAATACTCTTAAGTGACTCAAACTTGGTGTTTTGTTATGCAGACCTTCATGTGGAGATTTTCCCTTCAACCATGCAGTAGGCAGTTTATTTATCACATAAACTGCTGTATTAACACATTCACCCCAGTATTTTATTGGAACATTGGCTTGTAACTTCATTGACCTTACTACATCTAAAATATGTCTATGTTTTCTCTCCACTACTCCATTTTGTTGTGGTGTATATATACAACTGCTTTGATGTATTATTCAATAAGATCTAATCAATTCTGACATGTGTTTATTGAAATATTCATTTCCATCATCTATCCTAATCATTTTTACTTTGGACTTAAATTGTGTTTGCAACATAGATAGAAACCTTTTTAGCACCACCACAACATCACTCTTCAAATGAAGCAAGTGTATCCAAGTATATCTTGTATTATCATCAACATAGTCAGGAAAAACTGTTTCCTATCATGAGAGGGTGTTTATATGGTCCCCAAACATCGAAATGCGATAGAGAAAGAGGATCCTCACTAGTACTCAAACTCCTAGGAAATACTAATCTGCTTTGCTTAGCAAGAGGGCATACAGGACAATCATTATTTATTGCTAAATCTACTACCTTGTTGTGAAAGAAATCTAAATTCTTCATAGTACTGACTGAAGCATGGCCTAACCTTCTGTGCCAAAGTGCTCCATCTTCCTTATTGCTTTTTGTGCTTGTAGATGCAAACTACTTTATTACCTTGATGAACTTATCCAAATCTCCCTTAAAGCCTTTCCTCAATATGTACAACCCATTTTTTTCTCTACCAATCCCACTCACCCTGCCAGTGTAAAGATCCTGGAACAGGTAGAAGTCAGGGAAAAAATTCACTAAGCATAATAGCTGTCTAGTTAGCTTGGAAAGGACAAATGGTTGAATTTGAACTCAGGAACAAATAAGGCATCATCCAATTCCTCTTTATCAAGAATGATAGCTTTACCAATGTGTGAAACATTAGCTTTTCCTCCTGTAGGTAGATGAATCTGCTCCTTTCTAAGTGGGTTTACTGTGTCATTTTCTATTAAGGCCTCTAATTTACCAACAATGTGATGTGTAGCTCCAGAGTCAATTATCCATTCAGTGCAAGGAAATTGTGACATTAGAGATGTAGCCATACCTGCCATGTTACATGCCATGTCAACTTGTCATTCAGAGGTCTCTTTATTCAACATGCTCAGGATTTGCCTGTATTGTTTTTCAGTGAAGTATGGCCCTGCTTTCAGTGTATCATCTCTGCCTTTTTCTTCATGATCATGTGTTGGTTTATCATTCCCAATAACTCCAGTCGCCAAGTTTGCTGCATAGGGTTTTCCATTTTTGAAGTCATCTGGATATCTAACAAGTTTATAACACTTCTTCTTCGAGTGCCCTAACCTGTTGCAGTAGTCACATTTTATGAATGGTTTCTTCCCTTTGTATTTGTTGGTTTGGATCATTGGCTGTCCCCTGCCTGCCTGCATAGCAATGGGATCTCATTTGTATCCCATATTTGAGCTAGAGTTTTGACTCTCATCTTCAATTATCAACGCATATGCCTGATTCAAGATTGGTTCTACAGTTTTCATTAAGATCTGTCTTCGTGCTTGATCATAGGTCTCATTGAGTCCACTCAGAAATTGCATTAAACACTGCAGCTGAAGATGTTCAACATATTTCTTCGAATTAGGAACATGCACCATTGCATCATATTCAGCCCATAGCTCTTTGAGCTTTGTGAAATATACATATTTAGTATCTGTCCCTTGCAAGATGGTAGCTATCTCCCCGTGTAACTGAAAAATTCTCACATGATTCACTTTGTCAAACCTCTCCTTCAGATCCTCCCAAACCAGATATGCATCAGATGCGTACACAGTTCCGCTAAGCAATTTTGGAGACACAATGTTCATGATCCAGGACAACACAATTACATTGCATGTATCCCAATCTTCATGTAATGCAGTTTCAAACGAGCTCTTTTTGCATGTCCCTAGCACAAACACTAGCTTCCTCTTAGCTTGCAGTGCAATTCACATAGATCGATGCCATATTCCATAATTTTCTGATCCTGTGAGCTTTACAGGAATCAAAATCGAACTAGGAGTATCCGAAGGATGGACAAATAAAGGATGTGTGTGGTCAATTTTATCAATTGTATTACCCGCCATTAATGACAATTGATCGAGCTTTGTGAGAAGAAGAGTATCGTAGATCTAATAGTAATTGCAGATATCTAGATCTTACACTTCTCTGATACCATGTGAGCTCGATAATTTGAGCTAAATCTACAATTCACAACTCGAACTAAGTATCGCCATTAACGAGAGAGAAATGAGGAAGAAGACACATACATAGGAAGAAAGAGAGAAAAACAGTTTCTGTGTATTAACCAAAAATGAGATTACAGAATATATATATATATATATATATATATATATATATATATATATATATATATATATATATATATATATATATATATATATAAATTAAACATAGTTACATCAACTAACTATAGTTCTAATAACCTCACTAGGGTCAGTTGGAGCCCACACTAACTATCTTACCTAACTGTAGTAAAACTAACTACTCTTCACGGAATGGTTATTATCTTCTTATACCATTTGAACAATTCTCACCTCATAAATTAGGTTTTCAAATTAGTTAGAACCATGCTCATTTTCATTTGATGAACATAAACCTAAATTTCCCCTAATTCCAAAGCAAATACAAAGAGAAGGGTAGCAAAAGAACAAAAACATATGGAAATGCCAAGTTTCCATACATGGTTCACGACATTTAGATAGATTAGAGATAGGCTAGCAAAAACTATTTCCAATTTCCCACCACCCATCTGTGAAGACAAGTTCTGGAAGTTCTGGTGCATATATATCACACATATAGTGGAGAAGATAAATATTGTTTCTCATCTGTCCTTTTTGCCAATGTTAGTTGCGTTTATTGGCCTTTATACGATCGTGCACTAATAAATCCTATCAGCAACATGTGAGGGTGCACATGTTAGAGCTTCTCCTTTCACTCTCATGTAGTAAATTGACCTCTAAGCCCTTTGAAGTTCTGCCACTTTTATATGATTTCGTTTTACTTATTTTACTATATTTGTTCAATTCTTCTTTTGCCTTCAGAAGGTGAATCAGAAGAGCTTTTAATTTGAAAATAAAAAATATTGAATTATTTTTCATTGACTTTTTGGTTTTGTGTATTAAATATTTTGAGAGGATAGTTCTGTCTTTGTACATGCTTATTCATGTATAAAAACTCAGGGTATTGCTATGTATAAAGAATAGTAATATTGAATATGCACGGCGTATTAGCTATACATAGGTTGAGAAACACTAACAAATAAGGAATTAATAATACCGAAGCTAATACATACATTATTTTCGTATTACGTCCTACAAAATGATCCCTCACTGTTGTATATTAAGTTTCGTAATTTTCTTATTTTGTGTCATAGAAATCACATATATTCTATAAGCTCTTATGATTAATTTTTCCACCTTTACTAACAAAATTAATAACAGTTAAAAAGGGACAAATTTTGAAATTTAAACGAGTAAAAGTACATTTTTCCCACATCAATTAAATGTTTTCCTTTTCTACTATCTCAAAATAGTTTTCATTTTCTTTACTAGACGAGAACATTCAAGTGAATTAAGCTCTTGCTTATCCAAAACGAGCAACAAAAAACAACAATAATTGAAGGAAAAAGAAAAGGAAAAAAAAAGGACGAGGGTGTAAAAGTAATTTTACAAAACCTAAAGTTTGGCAATACTTTACAATGTTGCTATCAGATAGTATAGTATATAGTAATGTTTAACATATCGCACTGTCTTTCCATGCAGAGAACAGTATGATATAGTAATAAAATTATCAAACGTCATATATAGACAAACCACTAATAACAATAACAATTACCCAGTATAATCTTACTTACTGGGGTCTGGGAGGGTAGTTTGTACGCAGACCTTACCCCTACATTAGGATAGAGATGCTGTTTCCAAATAGACTCCCGGCATCCTTCCCTCCAAGAACCTCACACCTTGCTCTTGAGAAGAATCGAATTCACAATCTCTCAATTGAAAGTGGGGTTGCTTACCATCTGAGCAACCCTCGTGTCCTACACAAACCACTAGTAACTGCCTATAAAATTCTTCAGCTAACTAACTCACCTCCCACTACCCACTTTGGTCAATTATTTTGTATCGACAGAGAAACATAATGGAAATGAAGCTTAGTCTTGTAATATTACTCCATCTTATTCTATTAATGGTTCTTATTCTTGATTCAACCCATGTAAGTTCCGATTCCTCTTTTCTTTTTCTTTTTATTTTTATTTTGGTTCCTAATGACGACCAAAATGAGTTTAAATAAAGTAATATTCATACTGTCGATCTTAATTTATTTGGAATTGAGACGTAATAATAGTAGTAGTTCTTATTGTTGGTGACATTAATTACATGCCTTACATTAATGTTTCTCAGGCAAGTATAACAGAGCCTCCAGCACCTCAGGCTCAACCTCCCAATACTTCTCCTATGGTAAGAATTACGCATCAACATCAATTTGAATTCTACTTCTTTCTTAATCCAAATTAAGTTGCTAATCCTTGCGTCTTTAATTGTTTTTCTAGTATGGTATCACTCCTGGTAGCCTCCACCCTCAAGGTATGAGAATTCTGTTGCTCAGGCCTGATTTTAGAGTTAAGTTTTATGTATTGACGATATAAAAATTATGTACACAATCAAATCATATATTAGAAATGCAGAATCCATTAAATTATGGCCGAGGTTTTAAATATTTAGGTCAATTTTTACTCCCTTAAGGTCATCTCCAATGGTACTCTATTTTTTGCACCAAATTCAAATTTGATGCAAGAAATAGAGTAATGTTGCTCCAATGGTACTCTATTTGTTGCTCCATTATAGAACATGAATAGTGTTGCACCAAATTTAGTGCAATACTATTCATTACTCTATATTTGGTTTAATTATATTTTATTCATTTGGTATAAAGTAAATAGAAGATAAGAGAGAGAAATAGAGTGGTTGGAATAGAAGATAATAATACTCCCTCCTGTCCAAAATAAGTGATTTTTTGGATGTATTCATAGATTAAGAAATTCACATTTTAGCATTAATTAACAATAGAATTGACCATATTAACCTTTACTATCTCACATAAACATTCTTAACACATATTCCAACACTATTTACTTCAAGGACAATATAGAGAAAAAATAATTAATTCATTCTTGAAATCTGGAAAAATCACTTATTTTAGACCAGAAAAAAGCCAAAAATCCACTTATTTTTGAACGGAGGGAGTATAATATACAAGAAAGAGAAATTTGGTGTAAAAACTAGTAATAGTTGGAGTAGATGTGGTGTTGCACTATTTTAAAGTAAAAAATAAAATAAAAATAAAGTAATTGTTGGAGATGCCCCGTTAGAGATGAGTAGGGCAATTTTTTTTACTTTTTTTTTTTTTGTGTGTATAAATTTGCAGAGTGTGGAACGAGGTGCACATACAGATGTTCAAAGACAGCATTCAAGAAACCATGCATGTTTTTCTGTGAAACATGCTGTGCAAAGTGCCTGTGTGTTCCTCCAGGGACCTATGGAAACAAACAATTTTGCCCTTGCTACAATAACTGGAAGACTAAAAGAGGAGGCCCTAAATGCCCTTAGTTGCCTTCACTTTTATTATTTTTCCTCTTAATTGAGTGGAAATTTTTTATAAAGTACTATTTTTTAGTAGTAATTAGCTATTTATAGATATTATTTGCTATATTACGGATTAAAGATACTTTTTATGTAGTTATATAAGATGTATTTGATTTATTTAAGCTATTGCATTCATGAATATAATTGCAAAAATAAGTGTGAATCAGAGAAGTCCAGCGAATCAGTTGTTGTATTTGATTGTATTCGACTGTATTCATGGAGTGAAACATGAGATTACAGCTGGACATATTATTGTATTCGACTGTACTTACGGTGTGAAATAGGAGATTACATTGTTTTTAAAACGGAAATTGAATCAATTAGTTTTTACAATGAAAAAGGCAATGAATACAATGAAATACATGAATTTATTGAAATATATTAACAGAAAATCAAGTTGCTCATCCTCAAATTCCATTGTCTTTGTTCAAGGACAAACCTTAATTTTTAGCGAATCCGCTGTTCACCGAAAACCGATAGTGAAAACGTACCGCCTCCGTAAAAATTTCACTTGTTTGACAAGTTGACTTCTTCCAATTCTGGTGGGGGGTGATGCTTAACGAAATGCTGCTACATTTAATTGCACAATCTCCTAAAAAAAAGAGTAATTAAAGGAAGAGGTCAGATCCGGTTAGAGAGTAAGGTTGGTGAAGCGGTGGCTTTAGGCCACATGAAATTTAAGGCCCCAAAAAAATAATAATTATATTTATATATATATAAAAGGATGATATTTTTTGATCTAGCGAAAGTTGTTCAGATAAATAAGGGAATTACAATAAGTTTTAATCTTTATTTAATGAGTGCACTAACTTTTCCAATCACCCGTTTCGTTTTTCTTCTTCACGTATATCTATTCATTTTTCTATTTATAATAAATTAACTTTTCAGTTTCAATTCAATTTTTGTGAAAACTATTTCTCTTATGATGTTTGATTTTTTCACATATCAGAGAGCAAGTCGTTTTACATTTATGTATGGAATCAGAATACTTGTTATTGTAATCTTGACGAATTCAAACACTAGAAGAGTACTGATTTTGTAACGATTCGATCGGTCATTTTTAGAGCTAGCGTGCCGTTCACCAGTCTGAGACCATGAGCAGCTTCATTTCAAGTATTGGGACTTGTACGTGTCGTCGGAATTGAATTTCGGGAAGTCCTGAGTTGATTTGGAAGGAAAATTCTTATTTCGGAAGCTTAAAGTTGATAGAATGAACTAGGATTGAAATTTTTAGTAAATGACCTCGGAATCGGGATTTGAATGTTCCAGCACATTCGTATAATGATTTCGAACTTGGACATATGCCCGGATCGGGTTTTGGATGACCCGAGAGTGTTTTTGGCGCCTATTGTGGAAGTTGGTATTTTGGAAGAAATTTCTTAAGTTTTGCTTGAAGTGCATTTAAGGGTTATCGATATCCGTTTGGGATTCCGAGTTTGTGAATAGCTCTGCGTGGTGATTCTAGAGTTGGGGGCACGATCGGAAGTGAATTCGGAAGTCTGTAGGTCATTTTGAAGCCATTTGGCTAAAGAAAGAAATTTGGAGGTTTTTGAGAAGTTTGACCGGAAGTGAACTTTTTGATATCGAGGTCAGAATCCGATTCTGGAAGCTGGAGTAGGTCTGTAATGTGAAATACGACTTGTATGCAAAATTTGAGGGCAATCAGACGTGATTTGATAGGTTTAAACATCGGAAGTAGAAGTTTGAAAGTTCAAATTTCATAAAGCTTGAATTGGAGTGTAATTCACGATTTTAGCGTTGTTCGATATAATTTGAGGCCTCGAACAAGTCCGTAATGTGCTTTGGGATTTGTTGATAGGTTTGGTTGAGATCCTTGGGCCTCGGGTGGATTCACAGTGGTTAACGGATCGAATTCGGAGTTTGAAGAAGGGCTGGGGCTGCTTTTGGTATTTCTGTTTATGCGGATTTCGGACTGCAGAAGCGGCCCCGCAGAGCGAAGAAGAAGCCGCAGAAGCGGCTGGAGGTGAAGCAGGCCAGGACCGTAGAAGCGGCCCAAGATCCACAAAAGCGGAACCGCATAAGAGGTGGCCGTCCGCAGAAGAAGAAATTGGGCTTGAGCCCAGGACCGCAGAAGCGGCGTTTTTTCGCAAAAGCAGGAGCGCGGAAGCGGAAATAATTCTGCAGAAGAGAAATCAGCTGAGGCAGTAAGGTCCTCAAAATTTTGGGATTGCGTTCATTTCAACCCCATTTTTCTTCCATTGGAGTCGATGGGGAGCAGCTTGGAGGTGCCATTTTCGTCATGTCATGATGTACGTAATTTAAGCTAGCTTTGAGTTAAATACAAGGTTTATACATGGATTTAGACTTAGAAAATTTGTAGAAAATTGAGGTTTTGGTAAAAACCTAGAAAATTACGTTTCTTGGAATTTGACCACGGTTTCGGGTATGAAATTTAGAGAAAAATTATATATTTGATTTCCTAATGTTATGGGCAAAGTTTATCTTCGAAATTTTTTTTGAAATCCGGGCATGTGGACCCGGGGGAATTTTTTTCATTTCACTAAGCAGAGTTGGGAATTTGTATTTTGAATTGTTAACAAGTATTTGACTATGTTCTCCTTAGTTTAACGTTAATTGGCTAGTTTTGGAGCATTATGCGTCGGTTCAAGCCTTCGAAAGAATGTAGAATGCCGGTTATAGATCTTTGGAGTGAGGTGAGTCTCCTTTCTAACCTTGTAAGATGAAATTGTCCCCTTAAGTGAGTTAATTGGTTATGTGCTACTATTTGTGGGGGGCTACGTACACATAAGGTGAAGAGAGTCCTTGCGTAGCTACTATTATTCTATTGTCTGGGTATTCTAGGAACCAAAAGCATGCTATACTTGGAATATTTATAATCATATGGACATTTGAATTTCTTAAATTAAAGTGAACTAGTAAATAAATTTCTAAAATGATTAAACTCCATTTTTATTAAATAGTTAAAGGAGAAATGGCTTTTAATTGGGATAAATATAACCAGATAAATTCCTAATTGTCTATTTGCGCATGAGTTTTGATGTGTACCTGCGTCACATATATGATTCGCAAGCAGGGTATGTGTTTAAATTTTGGAGCGGGCCGAACGTCTCGGCAGATAAATAGATGCATCTATTGTTCGGGCCGTTCGAACCTCGGCAGTGCACAATTTATATTTCTGTTGGAGCGGGCCGTCGACCTCGGCATATGCGCATGTTTATACTGCTTACTTAAAATACTTGATGTTGATATTGCCTTTTTGGACCGACATAAATACCTAAAGATAAATGAAAAGAAATCTTGAAAATCCTTTGTTAATTGTTAAAGGTGTTTACATGTTTTACATCTTAGTGAGTTAGAACCTGCTATATAAATCCATATTTTTCTCATATTTTATTATATTATCATTTAACCACTAGCAAGTGTTAAATTCGATCTCTCGCCTCTAATTCCTCGATATTAGATGGGATACTTGCTGAGTACACGCTATTTTCGTACTTATACTATACTTGTTGTGCAATTTTTATTGCACAGATTTATTGTGTGGCTAGTGACTTAGTGGCATGGCAGCACGGTTGACACAGAGACTAGGTGAACTGTATTTCCTCGAGGCGATTCCACAGCTAGTATAGTCTCTTTCAGGATTTTATTTACTTTTTTTCCAATTGTATTCCGGACAGTTATTGTACTTATTTGGTTTCTCTTAGTGATTGCTCATATACTTATGACATCGGGTTCTGGGATATATTTGGGTTTAAATTCATAAATTTTAGAGTTGCTAAATATTTCATTGTTAATTCTGAAAAATATACTGATGTGCTGTCTTAAATTGCATAAAAGAATTGTTTTCAAAATTATTTAAAACAAGAACTTGATTAAGTATTTCAGTTGGCTTGCCTGACAATGGTGTCCGACGCCACCATGATCCTTAGTAGATTTTGGATCGGGACAATACGGTATCAGAGCACGAGGTTCCCGTTGGTCTCACGAGTCGTGAACAAGTCTAATAGAGTCTCACGGATCGGTATAGAGACGTCTGTACTTATCTTCGGGAGGCTACAAGGCGGTTAGGAGTACTTCCCTTCTTAATTTCCTTAACGTGCGGTTCGATTCCTTTGAGGCTTGTGCCTTTGATACCTTCCTACTCAATCTTATGCTACGCGAGCGCTTTTTAGAAATCGAGAATTGAAGAATTGAAATGGCACTACAAATGTGGTGCGAGATGATTCTCCCGGTATAGTTGATTGGACTATTATAGTCGCCTTATGGAAGGATATTCTATTATTTTAGCTCAGTAATAGAACTTCTAAGATCCTTGAGGCTAGGCACAGGTTACCATGATGCTTATGAGCGATTATTCCGCAGTATTATTCTGATGGTAGGATGATTGCGTACGTGTAGAGGCAGTGAATGACTTGATGGGAGGTTTACTCAGTGCATGATCGATAGATTCAGTATGTTATTCCTTGCAGGGGAAGGCTAATCAAGCTGTGAACGTTCAGGTTTAGGACTACGAGATAATGACACTTGGTGTTTTCAAGGGTGGTGGAGTTTCATTGGCGGCATGGTATCGTCATCCTCGATTGAATGTGTTAAGTGGCCGGTGTGCTAGTTTAATTCGAATTCTCCTTGAGAGCAGGATATTGCGGGTTAGTAATGAAAAAGCGACAATTAGAGATCGCGGGAAGCGGTGGTTCAAGATGGAATCAGTGTTCCTAGCGTTGAAGGCTCGAGATAGACATCTTTGGAAGGGTTTAAAGTTAGTAGCAACTTGTGGATTCAAGTTCTATGAAGATAGATTTTATTTTAAGGCAATAATTAAGCAGCAAAGTACGATGTAGGACGCAAGGGAAGTGTTAGGCGGTGTTTAAAACTTCTAGAAGCCCAGATATAAGAAGCGCTAGTCGATTGGATGATTAAATAATTAAGTTTCCCGAAGTGGGAGAGTGGCGAAGCTTCATATGGGCTTGGTAGTAGGATGACTACATGCCAAAGGAGAGTTTAGAATGATCTGTTATTTTAGTGACTAGCAATTGAAGCCTGTGGGTTTAATTGAAGTATGGGCTGTTATGCGGTTGGAGATTTGGTATGACGAAAAGGAGCTTCTTGGAATGAAGAAGGATGGAGCATAACCTTGAATTGGAAGGATATTGTCGCACATTCAATCAATGTCTACGAGGGGTAAATGGACCGGCGCTACTAGAAAGTGAGCTTGGACTCGAGATTGGTTATTGATGTCATAGTGATTGTACCCCGTGCGGCAGTGTTGGAAGATGTCAGGAAGTGATTTCTATAGGTGGGTCGTCCCCTGTTTGCAGATTAGCGGTTGCGTGGTTGGCGAAGCTTCTACGAAGACTTCTATCGGTTGTCTAGCAAGGAGATCAATCATACGAATGTGGTTAATGATTCAGCATTTAAAGAGGGGAATTCTGGCGGTTGATTGCGCAAGTTTATGGCGATAAGAGGTAAAGAATTCGGGTGAATTCCACCGTTGTGTGTTAATGGCTTCAAGCTAAGTGGGATATCCCCACCGCTTATGATTTGGGTTGCATGGTTAGCTACTAGGGAGGCTTCCAGTTATTAATACACTGATGCGTTATCTCTGCTACGGAAAAAGACCATTAGTGGTAAGTTGAGTAGAGGAATTATTGGAGTCATGCTATGGTTGGCCTTGTTGGCTCATGTTCGAACTTAGGAAAAGATTCGGGATTTATTCAATTGTATAGATGCAGGTTTAAGAGGAAGTAATTTTGCCAGGTGCTTCATCGAGAGGGTATTCATATGTTATTAGAATTATAGTGTATTATATTCGGGACCAAGTCACAGTGGGTGGCTCTCAGTAATGGTCCTAGTGAATTCAGAAGTTAAGGTGTGATGCCTAGAGATTTTGAGCCTATAGGTACAATTAAGAATCCAGCTTAGGAAGCAACTTATGAGAAGAGGCACAAAATGTTCCGTGATGTTTTGGCTATCAATGTAGCAAATGGGACGTATGAAATGGTTTGTGGGATTTGAGATGGCATGGTCTCGTGATTCAAGGTCACTCGGGGTGAGTGCGGTAGGAGTATGTTATGTGTTGAATGAAGTTAGTATTATTTCTAAGGAAATCCAGGACAAATTTGGAAGGAAGTAGATTAATTAGCCATGGTTGACTTGGCATATTGGTGGTAGGGATCAGTTCATTCAGTGTGATCAAGTTATGCAGGTGATATGTGTTTGTACGTGTGGGGCTTGTCGGCCGCCGTAATTGATGTTATTCAGAAGCATCCCTACTTTATGGCCTGTTATTTGTAGGCGGATCCCGGAAGGGCTATGGTGGCTTTGACCATTATTTAGAGATTTGCATATCCTACGGTTATGGGAACTTACCTGTGCGTGGCTATGTTTCTCCTGAAGTGAGTTAAGTGAAAAGCTCTTATACAATGAAGTCTTAAAATATTAATAGTTTAGGAGTTATGATAAAAATCGTGTTCTATCGTATATAAGCACGTTGGGTGAAGTGAGTAGCATTGAAATTCGAAGTGAGGATCAAGGTTTCAGTTTGGTGCTGGTAAGGATGACATGAGCTCGGATGAGCAATGGTTGAATGTATAAAGTAAATTAGTATTGTCTTCAGTGTTACCTGAGATCGGTGTTTGGTGAAAAAGGCATTGCATCCTGGTTAAGGATTCTAGATCTCTTTTCAACGTTAGTACATACGGTGGTTTAGATGTGCGGACCCGTTATTTATTTCGAAAAATTGCGGAGCGTGTCTCACGGGAAATTGTATAAATGACACATGCAGTCACTTGATTGATTAAAGATTTAAACCAAGTATGAGGATTGTGTTAATATCATTAATTTGAGAATTTATGCTGGGAGGGGACACTATTTATTGGGTTATGGACTGAGGAGGCTTGCTCCGATTAGGATGGTTGTTCTTATGTGTTATGAGAAAAGGGTTCTATGAGAAAAAGGGGAGTTACTATGGACCTTTGAAAGGTTTTTAGCCTAGTTGGTGCAATCAGAAATTGGCTT
This sequence comes from Nicotiana benthamiana, assembly GCA_034376525.1. Taxonomy (NCBI): domain Eukaryota; kingdom Viridiplantae; phylum Streptophyta; class Magnoliopsida; order Solanales; family Solanaceae; genus Nicotiana; species Nicotiana benthamiana. The sequence continues at coordinate 9,506,870 of CM067331.1, read as the reverse complement.
GAGATCAGTGGATTGATTTAAATATGAATAGGGCTTTATATCAGGCCAGTTGTGTTTGTTTCAGTGAGCATTTCTTATGGAAGAACAGTTGGGGTGTTATTTTGTCGTAAGCTATTCCAGTTAATGATGTATCGCGCCGTATGAGCTGTGAGACGACTTGGTAAATTTCTTATGTGTTGAGGTTCCGCGTGGCAATGATGTCTTATGAGTAGAATGGCTCTTGAGATTTAGATCTTGTATCGCACCTCAATTGTGCTTGAGTTTTGTAGTCTATAGCGCTATGTGTTTCCTCAGGATTGGTATTATGCTCATTAGCGTGTTTATGACCGATATTCGGTATTTTATTGTGATGAGCAGATTTAGCTCGATGTGTAATCTCCTTATGTGGGATCTATGTGTGGATCGGGTAGCACACCGTCGTGGGTATGTTATTTGGGTCGGGTTGCATGCCGCAACAGTGTGGTGTTGAGTATAGTTTCTATGTGCTATTTTTGTGTGTCTCGTTTTCTATCTCCCAAGGAAAGTCCGTATTTGTGTGGAGTTAGGTAATTTCTTCCAGAATTCGATTTCCTTTCGTATCGTGTTTGGATTGGTGGCCTATTGGCACATTGTGACATCATATGAGACTTTTGATCGCATTCGGGGTGGCTGATTGCCTGACCAGTTCGTACTGGGTGAGACGTGATTATTGGATTTAGGATCCGTGCAATCTGATTATATGAAGTATATTAAGGAGCAAATATCATTATTTGGTTCAGAATGGGGTAATATTTCTTGTCAGAAGTATAGACTCAGTGATTAATTGACTCGGCAGTTGACTATGAATTTTTGCGCATCTCTTCCGTTGTGGAAGCATGGTAAGAATTAAAGTAAGATCTATATATGTTATGGGGTGCAATGGGAGCATCTGATTCGTTGAAATTTGGCTAAGTTGATCAGAAAATATTATTGTGGTCCGGTTAGTAAAGTGACGCAGGGTGGGAATTCTGAAAGGTTATGCAGTAATGTTGGGTACAACGTGTGGTGATTGATTTGGTGATCTTATGTTGAAAACAGATCGGGCGTAGAATTCCTGATGTTGGAATTGGGCTCTAAGGCTTATTTGCTTGAATAAAAGGGAATATCTTCAGAATTTATCAAGCCAATGTGATCAACTGAGTTGTGGTAGCACGGGAAGGTGCATGAGATGTTAAACAGTAATTTCAGACGACTTCAGTATAGTTCTCAGCACGTTTGAGGATGAACGTATGTTTAAGTGGGAAAGAATGTAACAACCCGATCAGTCATTTTGATCTCTAGCACGTCGTTCAGTAGTCTGAGGCCATGAGCAACTTCATTTCAGGTATTTGGGACTTGTACGTGTGGTCGGAATTGAATGTAGGGAAGTCCTGGGTTGATTTGGAAGGAACATTCTTGCTTCGAAAGCTTAAAGTTGAAAGAATGAACGAGGGTTGAAATTTTTAGTAAAAGACCTCGGAATCAGGATCTAAAGGTTCCAGAATGTTTGTATGATGATCTCGGACTTGGGCGTGTTCCCGGATCGCGTTTTGGATGAACCGAGAGCGCTTTGGCGCCTATTGTGGAAGTTGGCATTTTGGAATAAATTTCTTAAGTTTGGCTTGAAGTGCATTTCAGTGTTATAAATGTCCACTTGGGATTCTGAGTCGGAGAATAGCTCTGCGTGGTGATTCTGGAGTTGGGGGCACGATCGGAAGTGAATTCGGAGGTTCGTACGTTATTTTGAAGCCATTTGGCTAAAGATAGAAATTTGGAGGTTTTTGAGAAGTTTGACCGGAAGTGAAATTTTTGGTATCGAGCTCAGAATCTGATTCCGGAAGCTGGACTAGGTCTGTAATGTCAAATATTACTTGTATGCAAAATTTGAGGGCAATCAGATGTAATTTGGTAAGTTTAAATATCGAAAGTAGAAGTTTGAAAGTTCAAAGTTCATAAGGCTTGAATCGGAGTGTAATTCATGGCTTTAGTGTTGTTTGATATGATTTGATGTCTCGAGAAAGTCCGTAATGTGTTTCAGTATTTGTAGGTAGGTTTGGTTGAGGTCCCGGGGCCCTCGGGTGGATTCTGAGTGGTTAACAGATCGAATTAGGAGTTTGAAGAAGGGTTGGGGCTGCTGCTTCTGGTATTTCATTTTTGACACTTGCCATGAGGTAAGTAATTTAAGCTAGCTTAGAGTTAAATACAAGGTTGATACATGGATTTAGAATTGGAAAATTTGTAGAAAATTGAGGTTTTTGTTGAAAACCTTAAAATTTACATTTCTTGGAATTTGATCACGGTTTTGGGTATATAATTTAGAGAAAATTATATATTTGAGTTCCTAAAGTCATGGGAAAAGTTTAGCTTCGAAATATTTCAGAATCCGGGCCCGAGGGAATTTTGGTCATTTCACTAAGCGGAGTTGGGAATTTGTATAATTTGAATTGTTAACAAGTATTCGAAAATGTTCTCATTAGTTTGCCATTAATTGACTAGTTTTGGAGCATTATGCGTCGATTCAAGCCTTCGGAAGAATGTAGAATGCCGGTTATGAGACTTCAGAGCGAGGTGAGTCTCCTTTCTAACCTTGTAAGAGGGAATTGTCCCCTAAGTGAGTTAATTGGTTATGTGCTCCTATTTGTGGGGCTACGTACGCACGAGGTGACGAGAGTCTGTGCGTAGCTACTATTATGCTATTGTTGGGGTAGTCTAGGACCCAAAAACATGCTATAATTGGAATATCTGTAGTCCTATGGACATTTGAATTTCATAAATTAAAGTGAATTATTAAATGAATTTCGAAAAGGATTAAAATCTATTTTTATTAAATGGTTAAAGGAGAATTTGCTGTTAATTGGGATAAATGTAAACGGATAAATTCCTAATTGGCTATTTGCGCATGAGTGTTGATGTGTACCTGTGTCACATGTATGATTCCCGAGCAGGGTATGTGTTTTAATTTTGGAACATGCCGAAAGCCTCGGCAGATTAATTAGATGCATCTATGGTTTGGTTCGTTCGACCCTCGGTAGTGCACAGTTTATATTTCTGTTGGAGCGGGTCATCGACCTCGGCATGATATGTGCATGTTTATGCTGCTTACCTGAAATACTTGATGTTGATATTGCCTGTTTGGCCTGATATAAATTGCTAAAGATAAATGAAAAGAAATCTTGAAAATTCTTTGTTTATTGTTAAAGGTGTTTACCTGTTTTACAGCTTTGTGAGTTAGAGCCTGCAATATAAATCCATGATTTCTCTCACATTTTAGTATTTTATCATTTAATCACTAGCAAGTGTTAAAGTCGATATCTCATCTTTACTTCTTCGAGATTAGATGGGATACTTTCTGAGTAGACGTTATTTTTGTACTCATACTATACTTGCTATGCATTTTTATTGCACAAGTTTATTGAGTGGCTAGTGACTTAGTGGCATGGCAGCACGGTTGACACAAATACTAGGTGACCTGTATTTTCTCGAGGCGATTCTGCAGCTACTATAGTCTCTTTCAGGAATTTATTTACTTTCTGTCCAATTGAATTCCGGACAGTTATTGTCCTTATTTGGTTTCTCTTAGAGATTGCTCATATACTTGTGACACCGGGTTCTGGGATGTATTTGGGTTTATATTCAAAAATTTTAGAGTTGCTAAATATTTCATTGTTAATTCTGAAAAATATATTGATGTGTTGTTTTAAATTGCATAAAAGAAGTATTTTCAAAATTATTAAAAACAAGAACTTGATTAAGTATTTCAGTTGGCTTGCTTGACGACGGTGTCTGCGCCGCCACAACCCTTAGGAAATTTTGGGTCGTGACAGATTTATTACATGGATTGAATATATATTGAGAAGAAATATTAGAAAAAATTATTACAAATAATAATAACTTTGTCTACCGAATAAATTACAAAAAATTATTACAAATAATAATAATATCTTAAGGCCTATTAGTAAAGCTTGACTTTCGGCCACAATATGGATTGAGCCGCCACTGGAAGAGGTCCACGAAACTTTGGGAGAAAACAAAGTTGATATTAGAGGAAGAGGTCCACTAAAATTTGGGAGAATGGGATGTATCAAAGTTGACAGAAAAGAAAAGTGTATATGATTAGCGTATTTAGTGGCTTAGGGCTAGGAGGAAATCAAAATTAAATATTTTGCGATAAACCTTAAAAGGTATCTATGGATTATAATTTTTTAAAATAATATTTATTTAAAAAAATAAGGTGTTAACATTTTTTATAGGAGGTAAAAATTTTAAGTAAAATTGATACAATGTGGACCAGTGATGAACATTAATATTCTGATAAGTTAATTTAGGTTTGGTCTTACCACTACTTGTTTACTTAGGGATGTACATGGATCGGGTTGTTCGATTTTTATCAAAACCGAACCAAACCAACTATATCGGTTTGGATTGGTTCGATTTTGTCAGATTTTTGGTATTTTGGATTTTTTTGTTACATGAATATTATTTCAATCTTACTTTGTTAAAATAATAATCAAGGCTTTGATAAGTGAATATTTGTTTAGTAAATATGAAAACAATTGGCAAACATATGATCTATTAATATATTCTAATGGTAGAATTTTTTTGGTAACACATGATAGTTATTTTCTTAATCGTCTAATAATACTTTTTCGTTAATTTACGCTTTCAAGGTTAATACATGAGAGGATCCCAAATATTTCCACATTTTCTAAAGTTAAATTCGCTATAAAAATCTTAAAAATATAAATAAAATTTATATATTTATATGACGATTTGACTCGAATTTTTTACTCAATACCAAATCAAATCAAACCAAACCCAATCAAATTTTTTAATCGATTTGATTTGGTTTTACAGTTTGTTACGATTTTTTGGTTCTATTTGAACACCCCTATATTTACTAATGTACTCATTTTGTTTTGAGCGTTATTGAGATTGTTGCATAAGGTCAATATTTAATTTTGGGGTGTTCTGTAACATTTGATCGACAATTGTCTTTCTTTGAGTTTCAAGGTGTCGAGGCTACCAAACTGGAAAGTTCAAGAATAATTTGGACTAAATGTGTGGAGAATTTTCTTTACACAATGCAAGAGAGTAAGTCTAAAGCAATCTAGGGTGGAGGTATTAGTCTGAATACACATTTGATTGAACCTAATAGATTTTGTTCTAATAATATATGTATGTTTAGATTCTTTAATTAAATACACATATAAATTAAATTGAAAATTTAATTACTAGCAATTAAACTTATTGTTCTAATTCTGAACTCATAAGGTTAAAATTGTTGTTCCGTCGAAACTGTTGGGTTTATGTATTTAATTTATAGTGATGTTAATAATCGTCAATACCACACAAGAGGAGGGGGGAGGGGGTGATTTGTGTGATACCTAATTTTTTCGTTAGAAGAACGTGGTTCTTCTAAGTGTTCTAACTACTGCAGTTTGCGGAATAACAAAAGCTGAAAGTAAAGTACACAGATATTTTTATGTGGAAAACACCTGGCTCAAAAGGTAAAAAATCACGACCTACTACTCAGTAGGATTTTCCCAATCTCCACTAGAAATCAATGAGCCAAAATAGCATTTCCAAAACTCTTGGTAAACCTAAGAATTAAACTCTAATCCCAGTGTGGCACACAGCCTCAGCTGCTGCGACACTATCAAGTTATCTCTAACTTGATGACACAAAGTACCTAATACAATTTCTTCTAGAAAGGTACAATATAAAAACCTACTACAATTGAACTAGAAATAAAACACTCAGATGGAACTGGTTCTTCTCTTGCTTCATGTAGCTGTAGGCGTACACACTTGTAACTTGCATATATTGCTTGCAAATCAGACTTGCTCTTTTTGCTCTCAAATATGCTTTACTTCTGCTTGTGTGTGTTACCTGTAAAAGATTACTAACGCAATCATATATTGAGTTAGAAGTTAGAGTTTGATTAATACTCCACTTCTCATGCGTACACAATTCGAGTCCTTAGCCAACGCAAACTCCAACTCTTATCCTAACTTAGGATTAAGTTCTCTTCACATATATAGACTGTCCTACTTATCCCAAATGCAACCTTTTCGATTATGTTCAGAAGATATTGATGCGCGATCTTTGGTGCATTATTTTCCTCACATGCTCTGCATGTGTACTGGTTGATTCAGACTGTGTCGTACAAGATGGACCAGGTCCTTACATCAATTTATTTGTCAATCTTCAAAACTCAACTGAAACTTGGGCAAAAATTTTTCCCTTTTTTGATGATGACAAACTATGTGCTTATTGTGATCAGGGAACGTGTAAACTTGGTTGAAATCAACACTTAGAAAATGATGTAACTTATCAATAAGAAGGTCAGATTTAGGTCATAAACATCACTAGTTCCGAGAAAATATTTTAAGCACAATATCTTCCCCCTTTTGGCATCATCGAAAAGTTGCATATATAATGTGAATCCTCAAAGTTAATTTATACTCATGGCCGCTGGGGCAACTGCAAGTGAACACATGTTCAAGTTAATCAAAAATTAACTAAGAAATAACTATTAAGAACAATATTAACAAGAACCATAAAAGCTTCATTCATTGATTACAGAGATGTTCCTACGATGCAGTCCACAAAAACAAAAACAAAACTTCCAACCATGAACAAAAAGAAAAACAGACCAAGAACCACATAAACTAGACACTAAAGGGGAAACTAGACTGGACACTGAGCACTGTACACCTAACGCTTAGAGGAGCTAGAGGGTTGGGATTTCTGCAGGTTTAGCATTTGTTGTAGCATGCCCTCATTTTTCTCTTTTTCTTTGGCAAGATCAGCTCTAAGCCCATTCCTTTCTTCCTCCAATTCTTCCACTCTGACATTAAGCCTTGCTATTTTAGCATCCTTCTTTCCAACCTCATGAACTAAGGACCTGACATTGCTGTTCATAGGGGTCTTAGCATATGAACCAGGTTCAACAAGGATAGTGCTGAGCAGATAGTCACAGGCTTGAAGGGGTTTGATGCCAAAGTGCTCCTTGCTGGATGCCATTTCCCAATTCTTCAAGGGAACATTTAGACGTTCAAGCACAGTAGTCAAAATAAATCCGTAGAGAATGGAATGAGCCTTTGAACCATTGATTACCCTTTCTTGCAGCTTCACCATGAACACATGCCAGTCGATTTGCTTACTTTCAATCAAGCACTGCTTGAGAACCAGGTCCATATAGTTAGCAGTGTGCCTTCTTTCATGTCTGGGCAGAAGGCATTTGTTGACAAACTCAAAGAGCACCTTGTGCTCAGGCCGCATCTCACTCTTTTGTACTGCACTGGCCTCGGGAACTTCTGCCTCTGATTGGGTGTCACAAAAATTTCTAGTTATCTGCAGCTCTAAAGGCAATCCATCCCAGCAAGGCCACCTCTGCCTTGTGTAATCATCATATCCCTCACAAGGGATATTCAAAATCTCCCCCAGCTTTTCAGCATTGAACTATACCTTAACCCCCGTTACAGTACTGGTAACCAGACCTTTCTTCACTGATCCATTTGCCATGAACTCAAACAATTCCTTCCTAGCCAACTTCCCATTCAACTGAAGGACCATGTCCTTCCAACCTTTAGCTTCCATAGATGCTAGAAGCCTCACCATGCCTGGTTCTTCCAGGTCTTTCAGCAGCCTACCCTTCAGAATATTTCTTTTGCAAAAATTGGCATATCTATCCTGCTCATTCTCAGAGTCATCTTCTTCTTCTTCATCACTCTCTTCTTTTTCTACAACCATTTTCACTTGTTTGCCTTTAGAGGCAGATCTTTTTCTTTTTGCAAGGGAGGACTCAACCGGTACAGCTTTTGAAGACTTCTTGGAAGAAGTCCTAGTCTCCTTAGATTTAGCAATAGGAGCCTTCTTAGTAGTTTGTTTTGCTGAATGGACATGTTCTGTCACCTCTTCATCCTCCTCAGCCACAGTTTCTGAACTCTCACCAACCTTCCCTTTTCCCTTTTCTATTATTTTCTTCCTACTATCCTCTAGTGCCCTCTTTAACTCAGGTTCACTCTCTCTCACTTTGCTTCTTGTTGTTCTACCCCTAGGAGCAACCTTGGGTGATGTAGTCTTGGATTTCTTTATTGGTTTTAGAGTTGGAGGAGTTTTAAGTGAATAAGACTTTCGTTTCTTGGGATCATAGCTATCCCCCACATTCTTCATCATGTCATCCAATGTTTCCTCCCCTGATGGAATAGGTTTACTAGTTTGTTTGCTTAAGTCTACCAAACCTTCCGCAGCTTTCCCAGATTCACTTTCCCCTTAATGTGATACCCCATTTCTCCCACTTTCATAGATAGACAACACCTTTTTCCTCCTTTTCTTCATTTGTTTTACAGACTCATTTTGGGAAATATCCTTAACAGCCACTATCAAGACATATCTATTTTTTCCTTTTGGCACCTACATCCACCGGAACAGGACAACATCTTACCTCTGTTGGGTTTTCTTGAGGCATAGAATTTTTGGAAGACCCAGGTTCATCTCCATCGCTTGCAGAGATGTATTGATCCGACTCAAAGCTAGACTCAGTGACTTTTGCTTGAGGTTCTTTCTTTTGACTGGATTGCAACCTCTCGTTTAAAGCTTTTCCAAAAGGCCCAGTCGCTACAACTTTCCTAGCTATCATTTTTGTCCGACGAAATCTTGGTTTTGGGGATTCAACAGGAGGGGTAGAGGATGAGGTGGTGTTGGGTGACACTGGTGGTAGGGTTCCTGGATTGTCAAGAGGATTAGTCATTTTGGATGATGAATTTGTGGAAGGCTTAAGAATATTTTGGGAATTTTTGAGGGTTTTGGAGACGAAAGAGATGATCAGATATTTGAAAAGCTAATGACGGTTATGATGTGATTTAAGAAGCTTTTAAAGAGGGGTTATTATTATTTTAGAAAATTTAGATGTCAGTAGATGTCTTATCATTGTAGAGTTCTGGTCTCCCTAGAATTAATTAAATTTCTAAGGTTTAGGAAAAGAGTTTCGTTAATTCTAATTACAAGAAACTGGTTCAATTGGCTTCTAACGGATAGAATATTGAGACGATTGGAATTTCTAGGACTCCTGCTCATGATTGAAAATTAAAATTTTCTAATTGTGCAAAGTATAGAAACATACCTGACCTTCCTGATGAGTACATATTGATGAACCAGGTTATTCATATGACACTTCTCTTGATCATGTCTCAAACGTCACTATAGAAAATTTGTAAGAGATTAGTGAATTATATAACCATATGTCACAAGAGATACTTATTTAAAAGTATTAAGCTGAGTAGGAATTAGTCTAATATTCACAGATTTAAGAACTAGTAACAAATTTTTTTTCATTGTGCATTATGAACATGACCTCTTAGGTGATCTTAATCATCCCTAATTCCAACCCGTTCCTCTCAAAATTTTCTCTACTTAGTGCCTTGGTGAAGATGTCACCTATTTGTTTATCAGTGGCACAAAATTCTATGAAATTAGCCCCTTTTAATAGTTGTCCCTTAAGAAGTGGTGTCTAACATCTATGTTCTTAGTCCTTTTATGATGAACATGGTTCTTTGTCATACTGATATCACTAGTATTATCACAAAATATAGGTATGAATTTCACTTCAATTCCAAAATCTACCAATTGTTGCTTGATCCACAGCAACTGAGCACAACATGAGGCTGCAACAACATACTCTGCTTTAGCAGTAGAAAGGGTCATTGAATTCTACTTTTTGGTAGCCCAAGATACAAGACAAGATCCTAGGAAGTGTTCCATACCTGAAGTACTCTTCCTATCCACTATATAACCTGTATAATTAGCATATCCAATTAAGTCAAAATTACTACCTTTGGGATACCACAAGCACATATTAGTTGTTCCTTTTAGGTATCTTAATATTCTTTTGACTGCAGTCAAGTGTGACTCCTTTGGATTTGCTTGGAAATGAGCACAAATTCCTACACAGAAAACAATGTCAGGTCTGCTGACAGTAAGATACAAAAGTGAACCAATCATACTCCTGTAAACCTTTTGATCAACTGATGAACCGGGTTCATCATCATCTAACTTTGTTGCAGTTGCAATCAGAGTATCTATTTCTTTGGATTCTTCTATTTTAAATTTCTTGATCAGTTCTTTTATGTACTTCTACTGATGAATCATGGTACCATTTGGACATTTTTTGATTTGCAACCCTAAGAAGAAATTGAGTTCTCCCATCGTACTTATTTCAAATTCATTTCCCATTAGTTTTGCAAAATCCTTGCTCAACCTCTCTATAGTAGCCCCAAAAATTATGTCATCGACATAAATTTATACAACAAAAGATCTTTACCTTTTTCTCTTAGGAACAAGGTACTATCAATTTTACCTCTTTTGTACCCATGCTCCAGAAGGAATTTTGACAATCTTTCATACCAAGCTTTTGGAGCTTGCTTGAGACTATAAAGAGCCTTATCTAGTTTGTATACATGATCAAGACATTCATTGCTTTCGAATCCAGGAGTTTGCTTCACAAACACTTCTTCGTTGAGATAGACATAGGGGTGTGCATTCGAATCGATTTATCGATAAATCGAATCGATTATTTGTCATCGATTCATCGATAAATCGAATCGAAAAAATCGAAACCTTAATGAAACGATAACGATAAGCATATGTACAAATCGATAATCGATAAGTAATTATCGATAACGGTCAAAATCGAATCGATAAATCGAATGCACACTCCTAATTATTTCATCTACCAAATTAAGGAATGATCATATTTAAAGCTAAAGGGAATGAAGTTCAAATTAATGGAAAATAGAAATAGCAGTGATGATGTATTTTTATTTTTTTAATACCGTTGGAGTATTGGTGGCATCCATTTGATCCCTTAATTTAGTTTCGTTGCATGTGCCTGTTGACATAATTTTTATGTTATAAACGGTGTTTGTTTTATTTTAGCTTCTTTTTGTCCATATTAGTTAGGCGTGTTTATAGCGATACAATTTCCGTGGAATGCCACAAATTTTCTTATTGGTGTAATCGATAATCGAATCGATAAGCCTCAAAAATCGATAAATCAAAATCGAAAAAATCGAAACCTTATTGAAACGATAACGATAGGCATATGTACAAATCGATAATCGATAAGTAATTATCGATAAGGGTCAAAATCGAATCGATAAATCGAATGCACACCCCTAGATAGACATTTATTAAGGCACTTATCACATCCATCTGATGAAGAGTGAATTCCATATGTCCTGCAAAGGCTATAAGAAGTCTAATTGCTTCGGGTCTGGCAACTGGAGAAAAAGTCTCATCATAATCAATGCCTTTCTCTTGACTATAACGTTGAACCACCAACCTTGCCTTATTTCTTGTAACTGTTCCATCTTCATCCAGCTTGTTTCTGAAGACCCATTTTGTCCCAATGACTGACCTGTCCTAAGGTCTTGGAACCAAGTGCCAAACTTGGCTTCTTTCAAACTGATTGAGTTCTTCTTGCATAGCATTGATCAAGTCTGCATCTTGTAGAGCTTCACTCACATTCTTAGGTTCAATTAGGGACAAAAGGCATCAAATACACATAAGTTCTTTAGGTGTGATCTAGTCTTGACTCCGGATTGGGATCATTGATTATGTTCTCAATGACGTGAGAACTCATGTACCTATAAGATTCTCCCATCAGCTCGTTTCTGCTAGCTTCTCCTTCATTATTATGTTGAAGAGGAACAAGTTCAGGTCCATGATCTTTTAGAGAATTTTGTGCAGTTTCTCTCAGATTGGTTCCCCCTGTAGAATTTCCTCGGATGAAAGGATCTGTTCCATCATCTGCTCCTTCCTTGGATGCCTCTTTGACTTGTGTTTTAACTTCAGTCAGTTGTCTCATCAGTCCAACGTCTTCATCTTCATGTTCCTGTCTCTCAAAAAGAGTGTTAGTTTCATCAAAAATAACATGTACACTTTCTTCTATATATAAAGTTCTTTTATTAAATACTTTATAAGCTTTGATATGTGAAGAATATCCCAAGAACACTCCCTCATCACTTCTGGGATCAAACTTACCAAGGGAATCTTTGCCATTATTGTGGACATAACACTTGCAACCAAAAGTCCTTAGGTGGTATATGTTTGGTTTTCTCCCTTTAAGTAACTCATAGGAAATTTTCTCTACCAGTGGTCTGGTCATACACCTGTTTATTATAACATGCTGTATTTATTGCCTCGGCCCAAAAACTATGAGGTAGTTTACTGGAAAGTAACATGATCATTGCCATATCCTCAAGGGTCCTGTTTTTCCTTTCAACTACCCCATTTTGCCGAGGAGTCCTAGGGGAAGATAAATTATGATCTATTCCATTTTCATCACAAAATTCAGCAAACTTTGCATTTTCAAATTCAGTTCCATAATCAGATCTAATGGATGCAAGTTGATTTCCTAATTGTTTCTGGATTTTTCTAACAAAAGCTGTGAACATTTCAAATGCTTCATCTTTAGAAGTTAGAAATAGCACAGAGGTAAATCTAGAATAATAATCAACAAGTGACAGAACATATCTTTTACCACCTCTTCTCATGGCTCTCATTGGACCACAGAGATCCATATGAACCAGTTCCAACGTCTTGGACGAGCTTACCATTTGCTTGGGTTTGAAGGATGACCTTAGCTGCTTTCCCCTTGCACATGCCTCACAAATATTGTATTCCTTGAACTTGATATTAGGCAACCCTATCACCAAGTCCTTGGAGACTTATTTGTTTAATTGATTTAGACTAGCATGGCCAAGCCTTTTGTGCCAAAGGAGAGGATCATTAATTAACACACTCAGACAAGTAAGTTCATTTTCAGAAAGAGTCAACAAATGTACAATGTAAATATTGTTAACTCTTCTACCCAACAAAACAATCTTGTCAGTAATAAGGCTAATCACAAAACATTTTAAGGAAGTGAAAGCCACAAGATTACCTCTGTCACATAGTTGTGACACACTTATTAGGCTATATATCAAGCCATCTATCAAATAGACATTCTCATTGGAATGAGATTCTGTCTTTCCTACCTTTCCAACCCCAATGATCTCACCTTACTTCCCATTTCCAAAGGAGACATTACCTCCTCTTAGGTTCTCAACTGAAAGAAATTTGTCCTTGTTACCAGTCATATATTTTGAGCAGCCAATATCCATGTACCAAATTTGGCTAATTCCTTTCACTTGGACCTCCTGTTCATCTTATGATTCTCCGATGGCCATAAGAGCTTGCTCATCTTCAGCTTCATTTCCTGATTCTTCATCTGACGTATCTCCTCATGCTGCAACCATGGCTTTGGTAGTGCCTTTGTTTCTCCTTGGTTGAACCCGTTCTTCCTTTTCCTTCTTTCTACCCTTTCTTTTTCCACTCAATTTCCCATTGAGGGCAGTTCTTGATCATGTGATCTGTCTTTCCACATTTAAAGCAACCATCATTTGGCTGCTTCTCAAGAGCCCTAAGTTTGTTGAATGTTGATCCTCTTGAAGAGCCCTTGCCTCTCATAAGGTATTTCTTGAAGTCTTTGGTTATCATTTCCATTTCGTCATCTTCAAGATCTGATCCTTCTGAGATTCTGAGATCCAGGCTTCTTTCTTTCTTTGGAGCATCCATCTTCATAGTTTGCCTTCTCAATTCATAAGCAGTCAAGTTTCCAATCAGTTCATCCAATTTCAGAGTAGCAATATTTTGTATTCCTAAATGGCAGTGAGTTTTCTTTCCTAGGAGATTGGCAAAACTCTAGTTAGAATCTTCTCTACCTTGTCTTCTTCCACAATAACCCTTCTGAGAGACTCAAGTTCATTTGTCAGTGTAGTGAATTTAGTATACATTTCTCGGATAGTTTCACCATCCTTCATAGTAAAATTCTCATATTGAGAATACAGTAGGTTTCCTCTGGACCTTTTCACCTGAGGTGTTCCTTCACGAGCCACTTGTAAAGTGTCCAACATTTCCTTGGCAGTTGTACAACCTTGAATCCTACTGTACTCTTCAGGCCCAAGTCCACACACTAGCCATTTCTTAGCTTTAGCATTTTTCTCCCACTTCCTTAGATCTTCAGCAATAAAGTCAACACTAGTTTTCGGAACATCCATTCCTTCAGCCTTCTTCATGGTTGTAGCAAGAGGACCATCAGTGATGATGTCCCAAATTTCATAATCCTCACCCATGATATGGTCTCTCATTCTGTTTTTCCACCAATAATAGTAGAGCCCATTGAAGAGTAGAAGCCTTGCAGTAGACTGTCCTTCCCAGTTCCCAGGTGGTGCACTCATGTTGATCTTTTTCCTAAGGAATTAACCTCTTCAAGGATAACTTGCTCTGATACCAATTGATGTTAATAAACGTCAATACCACAGAAGAGGGGGTGATTTGTGTGGTTCCTAATTTTTGCGTTAGAAAAACCTGGTTCTTCTAAGTGTTCTATCTACTGCAGTTTGCGGAATAATAAAAGCTAAAATTAAAGTACACAGATATTTTTACGTGGAAAACACCTGGCTCAAAAGGTGAAAAAACTACGACCTACTACTCAGTAGGATTTTCCTAAACTCCATTAGAAATCAATGAGCCAAAACAGTATTTACAAAAACTCTTTGTAAAACCAAGGATTAAGCTCTAATCCCAGTGTGGCACACAGCCTCAGCTGCAGCGACACTATCAAGTTAACCCTAACTTGATGACAGAAGGTACCTAGTACAATTGCTTCTAGGAAAGCTAAAAGGTACAATATAAAAACCTACTACTATTGAACTAGAAATAAAACACTCAAATGGAACTGGTTCTTCTGTAGGTTCATGTAGCTGTAGGCATATACACTTGTAACTTGCATATATTGCTTGCAAATCAGACTTGCTCTTTTTGCTGTCAAATAAGCTTTACTTCTGCTTGTGTGTGTTACCTGTAAAAGAGAACTAATGCAATCATATATTGAGTTAGTAGTTAGAGTTTGATTAAGACTCCACTTCTCATTCCTACACAATTCGAGTCCTTAGCCAATGCAAACTCCAACTCTTATCCTAACTTAAGATTAAGTTCTCTTTACATAACGAGATTGTCCTCCTTGTCCCAAATGAGACCTTTTCGATTATGTTCAGAAGATATTGATGCGTGATCTTTGGTGGATTATCTTCCTCACGTGCTCTTCATGTGCGCTGGTTGATTCAGATTGTGTAGTACAAGATGGACCAGGTTGTTCTATCAGTTCATTTGTCAATCTTCAAAAATCAACTGAAACTTGGGCCAACAAATAAGTTAAATACTCAAAAGAGGGTGAATAGGAAATAGAGGGAAATAAAATTTTTGAGTGAAATTTCAAGTTTTCCCGCTTGGCATATAGACATTTTCACTCATTGGAAGAGGAAGGGGTTTTTGTGTGGGTATATAAGCAATTGCTCTCCTTCTAGCTCTTATATAGTTGAGAAAAAGCAAGCCTCGCGCCTTCGTCGTCGTCGCTCTCTCGGCTCGGCTTTTGGCTTCGGATGAGTTGATTTACTTTTTGGACCAAATTTACGTATTCGAATTCGGATTCAGATTTGGATTTGGTCAAATGATCGATTGATAGATTAACATTTGGACAAAATTTATATGTTAATAGTAAAATATTAACAGAAATATGTTATTACATATTTATTTTCATAACAGAATATTAATATTAAAAAAAAATTAATATTAAATTCAAATCAACTATCTAGATTTCAGTTTTATGTTTTTGTAACAGAAAATTAACTACCAATCAATTTTTCCTCTTTATTGTTGAGTAACTAGCCATTTATGTAATGACATTTATGTTACGGCCATTTTACAGAAACAGCCATTCTGAAGAGTTGCACCTCTTCAGGTTCCAACCCAAATTTTGGCTATGAATACAATACTATTCTGCTCAAAATTTCAGTACAAGTTTCTGAGTCTTTTCTCGTTCTTCTGCATACTTTTAGCATAAAAACAAAGCAAAAAGTAAGTGTGATTTGCTACTGATTTTTGTGTTCGCTGAAACATTTACATTTAAAGTACCACTACACCAGTGTGTAATTTGTTCTATCCTGGGAGGAAATAATCCATAACCTTGGGTGGTAGAAGGGGATTAAATTCTTTAAAGAAAAATTGTTAATTCAGTAGGCTCGAATTATTTATTTTATTTCTGTTTATGTCATTTGTGTTTATGATAATTTCTGTTCATATTCATTAATATTTCCAGAATTATGTTACGAATATAGTTTAGCAACAACCTTAAGAAATCTAATATATTTTTGTATTTATATTATTGTTTTTGGAGAGTAAAACCTTTGTGATTTTTTACTATATTAATATCTACGTGATTTAACGTCGGTGTCATTCTTTTATAGAAATGACTAATGAGAATGAGAACCAATGTCACGACCCAATTCCCAAATCTGGTCGTGATGGTGCCTCTCGTGAAGACAAGGCCAGCCATACCGTTTCAGAACACCACTTAAAGCAGTTAGTCAGTTATATAACAGTTCGAATATGAATTAATGATATTAATCAATATAAATACAACCTAATACAGCCCGACCGAGGTGTCACAAGTCACAAGCATCTAGGAGTGCCTTTATCGAAATTTAAAACTGTATAACACATAGAGAAAAATCTGGGAATCAAGAAGACGAAGAATCACGGTGCCGCGAACGCCGGCGGTCACCTAGCTTAGCTACGATAGCAATACCTTAGATCCGCTACTAACCCGCTACCGGGTGAACAGTACCCGCAACTGCACACGAGGTGCATGGAGTAAAGTGAATACTTCCAACTCACTGATAATAAGAGAGAATAATACTGAGCGATAAGAAAACACATATGAGCACACCAAACTTCTATAAAAGACATAACAACCCTTTTTGAGAAAAACCGAAATACTGTGAAAAATCCCTTTAGAAAATCTCAAGATCAGTTCAAAATCTCTTTTGAAAGTATGCTTTTCCAACAGCTGCAAAGGTAGTTTCAGGTAGTAGGAAGTAATCATAAACCTGTCCCTCGGGCTCAGTATAAACCTCTTAGTACAGTATCAGCCTCGCGGGCTCACTCCTAACTCACAACATACAACATCAGCCTCTTGGGCTCAGCACTCCTTAACATAACAACAGGGTATTTGGTCAACAAGGCAAGTTACAGTATGTATGCTAATGATATATGATTGCTAAATGCCGTGCCACGTAGTACAAACAGGAGCGAATGTGTGAATGCAATGCAATGCACATGACCACTATGGTGCGTAGCCCAATCCATGGGTACCCTCCGCTCACTAGGGGTGTGTACAAACTCCGGAGGGGCTCCTACAGCCCAAGTGCAATAATGTTGCGGCGTGCAGCCCGATCCAATATAATATATATAATGCTGCGGCCTGAAGTCCGATCCAATATAATATATATAATGTTGCAGCGTGCAACCCGATCATGCAATATGCTTCTGCGGCGTGCAGTCCAATCCATGCAATATGTTACTGGGACGTGAAGTCCGTGTTGGAAACACGTTTCAAATGCAATATACTAAACGTGTGTTCTTTTGTAGGTTTTGATGAATGTCAAACAAAGCAATAAGCGATATATAGCAGTGCTCAAGGACAAGCACAAAATGGATGCATTACAAGAAGCTCAAGACAAAGTTTAGAAATGTTATAATTGAGTCAATATTAATTGTGATCTTGATTCCTCAATCTTGGCTCATAACATGGCTTCTCTACTAAAATTATTTTTCCAAAATCATGCATATCTAACTTAAGTGTCAAATGATTTTAAACTATGCATATTTATATTTGTTAAAATGTTTTTCAAACATGCCTCAAAAATCTGGGCTAAGATAATCGATTATGTACTTATGATAATCGAGTATCTCTAAGCCAAGACTGCATGACAATCGATTGTGAATTAATGATAATCGATTGTGAGTAAGTCAGTTAACATCAGGTTTTTGCAAACTGCATAACAATCGATTGTGTACTTTTGATAATCGATTGTTAATTGAGGCAAAGTTTTCAAAACTCAGAAAAATCGATTATGAACTAATGGTAATCGATTAGAATGAGAAAAATGTCTCCCAGTGTTTTTAAATAAATTAATAATCGATTGTGGCTTTTGATAATCGATTATATATGAGACAGAAAGTTTTGAAATTAATTAATAATCGATTATGGCTTTTGATAATCGATTATATATGAGACAGTAAGTTTTGAAATTAATTTATAATCGATTGTTCTATTTGATAATCGATTGTTGGAACTAACCGTTGTCATACATTTTCAAATTACCTTCAGGTAATCGATTGTTGATATTTAACAATCGATGTTTTGCGTAAAATCTGGAAAAGATTTTCTGAACGTTGTTAAAATAATCGATTGTTGATTTCCTGATAATCGATGTTTTATGCCAAAAAATTGGAAAGGATTTTTTAACGTTATAAATAATCGATTATTGATTTGAAGTAATCGATTGTTGACGTAAAATCTGGGATTGAATTTTTGATCTGATAGGCAAACAATCGATTGTTTAGTCTTGACAATCGATTGTCACTGAGTAATTTCAGCAATCCTTAATTGGCAATTAGACAACGGTAAGACTGAGTTTTTCACCTATAAATACAGGCTTAACTCAGTGTTTTCACAACAACAACATATACAATTTAAGTATTTTCATTGCTAAAAGCTTTCTTACATTGATCATCATTTTCATTCATCCATAAAGCTTTTTGAAGAGCCATTCTATTGAGCTAAGTTGTTGTGATCTTGAGCGTACTATTTCTACTCATATCTACTCATTGAGGAGTACTTTGTAAAGTGAGTTTGTTTTGTGTTTGTAAGAGAATTGCGATTCTCGTTTGTTGAGGAACTTGTGATTCCTCAGTTGAAGTCTTTGGGATTGTTATCCCCGAGCAATTGAAGTCTTTGGGATTGTTATCCCCGAGCAATTGAAGTCTTTGGGATTGTTATCCCCGAGCAATTGAAGTCTTTGGGATTGGTATCCCCGAGCAATTGAAGTCTTTGGGATTGTGATCCCCGAGCACCTAGGTGAGGCTTGTGTCCTCAGCTGTAACGGTTTGTTAAGCACCCGTAAGCTTGACAAGTTTAGTGGAAATCTCGAGAGAGTCTCTCGGGGACTGGACTAACCACGTTTGTGGCCAACCAGGATACATCATTGTGTAAGTTTATTTTACTGCACTTGTTTTAATTTCTGCAAAGTTTTTAAATTCCGCACTAAAACGCTTAATATTTTTAAAACGCTATTCACCCCCCCCCCTCTAGCGTAAAGCATTATTTCCAACAATTGGTATCAGAGCCATACTCTCTGAAAGACTTAACCGTTTGAGAGAATCTTTCCATGGCTTCTACTCTAGACTCTTTTGCAGGTATTGATGAAGGACAGTGCCCCACAAGACCTCCTTTGTTCAATGGGACTAATTATTCATATTGGAAAGAAAGGATGCAGATATTCGTCAGATCAAACAGCCCTTACTTGTGGAAGGTGTACACCAAAGGAAATGAGGTTCCTGTCAAACAGGTGGAAGGAATATGGGTGCCAAAAACAGAAGAGGAATTTAACGCCGAGGATAATCGAATGGTCCAAAATAATTTTAAAGCTATTAATTTATTACTCTGTGCTGTTAATGCTAATGATTACAGGAAAATCTCCTGCTGCAAAACAGCGAAAGAAATGTGGGACAAGCTTGAGGTCACTTACGAAGGGACTGACCAGGTAAGAGAAGCTAAAATTGATTTTTTAACTCATGCTTACGAATTGTTCCATATGAAGGAAGGCGAAAAGGTAGACGAGATGTTTGAGCGGTTCTCATCAATAGTGAATGATCTCCACGCACTCAAGAAGACGTTCACAGACAAAGAACTAGTTCGAAAAATTCTTAGGAGCCTAACACCGGCATGGCGATCAAAGGCCGATGCGATTCAAGAGTCAATTGGAATCACGAACGTCACCATAGACGCTCTTAGAGGTAATCTTAAGACTTATGAATCCACTATTCTTAACCCTGTTGTTGACGAACAAAGAAGGCAAAAGATTGCTCTAAAGGCGAGCACAAGTCAATCACCAATTGAAGAGGATGGAGATAGCGAATTTGGACTCATCATCAAAAAGTTCCAAAAATTCATGCGAAAAGAATATGACCGCAAAGGGAAAAAGCAAGGTGAGCAAGTTAAATGTTATGAATGTGGTGAAACAGGGCATATCAAAACAAACTGCCCAAATCTTAAAAAGGAGAAGAAACCCTTCAAGAAGCAACGAGCATACATATCTTGGGGAGGAGATTCCGGAGACGAATCCAGTGAAGAAGAAAATGAAGAAGCGGCAAATCTCTGCCTCATGGCACAGGAAGAAAATCAAAGTGAGGTAAGTCAAATCTCTTCTCAAAATTTTTATACTCTTGATGACATGAGAAATGCCTTTGATGAATTGTATGCTGAATTTCTCAAAGTTACAAAAACCGTCACTAGTTTAAGAGAAAATGCTTCTCTAAAAGAACAAGATTTTCAAAAACAGTTTTCATTAAAAGAAAAAGAATTAGAAAAATTGGTTTTGGAAAATGAGAAGCTACTAGAACAAAACAAGTTTTATGGGAAAAGAAGTTCTGACAAGCCCGAGAGTTCTACAAAAAATTGTGCTTCTTGTGTAGACCTTAAGAATGAAGTAGGTAGATTAAAAGGCACACTAGATAAATTCAACTCCTCTCATAAAAACTTGAATGTGGTGCTTGATAACTTGAAATCAACCAAGCATGGAATAGGCTTCATAAATGAAGAAGAGGTTGATGCAAAAACCCAACCACCTAGAGCTCAACCTAGGATTAATAACAAAAATGCCTTTCCTAAAACAAACATGCATGCTAGACAAAATATTAGGAGACCTAGACATGACCTTCCGCCTAGCAATCGTCACCATAGACATGATGCATATTTTAGGCACAACAATGATCATGCTAGAAGATCCCGAAATGTTCAACCTAGAAATGACTATGGTGTTCAAATTAGGAGAAATGAAAATAGAGTAAACAATGTGCATTATTCTAGCTACTATGAGCCTAGACGCATGCATAATCCAAATGTGACATGTCATTATTGTAGACGAATTGGTCATATTGCTCCCGCATGCTTTACTAGACATAGACATGCTACTCAAACATATCATTATAGTATGCATAACCCTCAAGGACCCAAAATGGCATGGGTACCAAAAGAGCATTGATTTGTTTTGCAGGTGTGCTTGAAGGAATCAAGTGTAGTGGATGCTCCAAACACTTGACGAGAGACGAATTCAAAATTCCTTCAATTAAAGCACAAAGAAGGAGGAAGAGACGGAAAAGTCGACTTATGTTTTTTTAAATCGGAAGTATTTTCGAAAAATTCAAAAGGCAAAATTGTGGAAAAAGCTTCGTAAATTGGAGAATGAGCCAAAAGACCAAAATGAACGGAGGATGTTCAAAATCAGGTAATTGGCAAAGTCGAAGGGAAGGTAAGTACCCTAAACCCTCTTAAGAACATCCTAGGACAAAATTCTTAAGAGTTCATTTTTTTTCACCCGACTACACGAGTTTCAAAGTTATTATTTCATTTATAGATTACTGACTTGAGCGTCGGAGATGTTTAATTCTATTTTGCAGGCATCCCCCAAAAGGTAAGAGGAAAGTATGAATTATCTTGATACAAGAAAAAAAAAATCGATCATAATCGATTATTTATGCTTACAATCGATTATCAGTATCAATAATCGATTATTTGTTGATTCAATTTTTTTTGCCATGAAATCTTGTTAAATGTTTACATTGCCTGATAGAATTAAGTCTCATCATTTCAGCATCCCCCTTCCAAACAATCGATTATTTGTTCTGCCAATCGATTATTTGCCAAAATTCAAACTCTCTATGAGTGAAACAATCGATTACTATATATTGACAATCGATTATCTGTTTTAAACTTATGTTACCGTTTTGGCTCCATAATCGATTCCTGACAGGTCATAAATATGAAAAACAATCGATTACCAAGTTTGACAATCGACTATCTTTTTCAAATTTTCTTACCGTTCTGGCGTGTAATCGATGTGTCAGATCATTTTCATTAATGACAATCGATTATTCCATTCAAACAATCGATTGTTGAACGGTCAGTGAATTTATTTTTACCGTTTCAGACTTCAAATCTCTTCAAATCATTTCCAATAAATGTAAGATTCATTCCTTCTCTATATATAGGCTGCACATATGCTCTTGTATACTCACTCAAGCCTCCCAAGCATCAAATTCTCTTGTTTTCTTTGAAAAATCCTAGCACATCCTTTCAAAAAAAAAAAAAATGTCAAGCCGCAACTCAAAACGTGCTCGTTCCAAACAAGGTGCTTCTTCTTCTCGCCATCCATATCAAGATGGATCGGTTCTATTCTTTGAATCCAATGAAGAGCTCACCCGTTTCTTAACCAAATTTGAGAAACGCCTTATTCTCCCTCCTCGCTTTTCAACAAACGCTCTTGTTGCACCATTCATTCCAGCCGCAAATATGCTAAGAGAGTGCAACCTTTTCAATTTCCTACTCCTTACTCACCCCTACTACAACATTTCTTTGGTTGAAGCTTTTTACTCCAACCTTCACAAAGATGATGAGGGTGAACTTGTTACCAATGTTAACGGCATTCCCATTCTAATTTCTGAAGATAACCTCCACCTCATTGCCGGCATTCCGCATGATGGTGAAGACATCTACCAGTACATAAATGATGCCGGGGTCATGATTGATGAAGCTAATCTCTTCCGCCAAGCCGGAGTAGCCTATGATGAGTCCTCTTCCCGTCGTCCCACCATAAAGGGTATGGACCCGAATTATCGTTTCATTCTCTATTTCATCACTCGTGTTCTCAAACCCCGTAAACTCAATCACACCACCATTTCCCAAGAGGATGCCAAATTTCTTCATGCTATTGTCACCGGTGTTAAAATAAATTGGTGCAAGCTTATTCTATCTCATATGTTCAATGCCACCAGAGATGACATACCTCTCCCCTATGCCCTCTTAATAATGAAATTTCTTGAAGCTTCCGGAGTCAATATTGCTAATGGTCCTCTCAAAAAGAGCACCAAAATCTGGGAAATTTTGGAGTCTTCCTTTCATCATGATGGTGATCATGCTCCCGCTCCTCCTCAAAATCGACAAGCCCGTCGTGCTCATCCTCCTCAGGAGCCTACCCTCCGGACCATTTCTGACCAAATTACTCAACTAACCCGTGAGGTCCATGGTTACTTTGATCACGTGCATTATGCCTATGCTCAGATGGTGCCATATCAAGCGCCTACCAATGATGATGAAGGGGATGGGGGTGATGAATGATGAAATTGTTGTTGTTATGAGAAATTGTTGTTTTTGGTCTGTTTGTTCTTGATTGGTTAGTTATGTTTGGTTTCACCCTTGTAATGTTATCTTATTTTTCCAATAAATAAACTTGTGTTTATTTCACATTTTTTTCATATTCTTCCCTTGTGTAAATTTTTGCTAATGGCAAAAGGGGGAAGAAACGGGATATCAAGAAGTATGCTATATCACTCTCAACTTCATTCATGCTTAAAGTGAGGGGGAACATGAATTGAGGGGGAACATCAAATTGCATACTTTACTCTTGTCTTGGATTATCAAAATAATTATTGCATATATCCCGCTTATGTTTGCCATTATCAAAAAGGGGGAAATTGTTGGAAACACGTTTCAAATGCAATATACTAAACGTGTGTTCTTTTGTAGGTTTTGATGAATGTCAAACAAAGCAATAAGCGATATATAGCAGTGCTCAAGGACAAGCACAAAATGGATGCATTACAAGAAGCTCAAGACAAAGTTTAGAAATGTTATAATTGAGTCAATATTAATTGTGATCTTGATTCCTCAATCTTGGCTCATAACATGGCTTCTCTACTAAAATTATTTTTCCAAAATCATGCATATCTAACTTAAGTGTCAAATGATTTTAAACTATGCATATTTATATTTGTTAAAATGTTTTTCAAACATGCCTCAAAAATCTGGGCTAAGATAATCGATTATGTACTTATGATAATCGAGTATCTCTAAGCCAAGACTGCATGACAATCGATTGTGAATTAATGATAATCGATTGTGAGTAAGTCAGTTAACATCAGGTTTTTGCAAACTGCATAACAATCGATTGTGTACTTTTGATAATCGATTGTTAATTGAGGCAAAGTTTTCAAAACTCAGAAAAATCGATTATGAACTAATGGTAATCGATTAGAATGAGAAAAATGTCTCCCAGTGTTTTTAAATAAATTAATAATCGATTGTGGCTTTTGATAATCGATTATATATGAGACAGAAAGTTTTGAAATTAATTAATAATCGATTATGGCTTTTGATAATCGATTATATATGAGACAGTAAGTTTTGAAATTAATTTATAATCGATTGTTCTATTTGATAATCGATTGTTGGAACTAACCGTTGTCATACATTTTCAAATTACCTTCAGGTAATCGATTGTTGATATTTAACAATCGATGTTTTGCGTAAAATCTGGAAAAGATTTTCTGAACGTTGTTAAAATAATCGATTGTTGATTTCCTGATAATCGATGTTTTATGCCAAAAAATTGGAAAGGATTTTTTAACGTTATAAATAATCGATTATTGATTTGAAGTAATCGATTGTTGACGTAAAATCTGGGATTGAATTTTTGATCTGATAGGCAAACAATCGATTGTTTAGTCTTGACAATCGATTGTCACTGAGTAATTTCAGCAATCCTTAATTGGCAATTAGACAACGGTAAGACTGAGTTTTTCACCTATAAATACAGGCTTAACTCAGTGTTTTCACAACAACAACATATACAATTTAAGTATTTTCATTGCTAAAAGCTTTCTTACATTGATCATCATTTTCATTCATCCATAAAGCTTTTTGAAGAGCCATTCTATTGAGCTAAGTTGTTGTGATCTTGAGCGTACTATTTCTACTCATATCTACTCATTGAGGAGTACTTTGTAAAGTGAGTTTGTTTTGTGTTTGTAAGAGAATTGCGATTCTCGTTTGTTGAGGAACTTGTGATTCCTCAGTTGAAGTCTTTGGGATTGTTATCCCCGAGCAATTGAAGTCTTTGGGATTGTTATCCCCGAGCAATTGAAGTCTTTGGGATTGTTATCCCCGAGCAATTGAAGTCTTTGGGATTGGTATCCCCGAGCAATTGAAGTCTTTGGGATTGTGATCCCCGAGCACCTAGGTGAGGCTTGTGTCCTCAGCTGTAATGGTTTGTTAAGCACCCGTAAGCTTGACAAGTTTAGTGGAAATCTCGAGAGAGTCTCTCGGGGACTGGACTAACCACGTTTGTGGCCAACCAGGATACATCATTGTGTAAGTTTATTTTACTGCACTTGTTTTAATTTCTGCAAAGTTTTTAAATTCCGCACTAAAACGCTTAATATTTTTAAAACGCTATTCACCCCCCCTCTAGCGTAAAGCGTTATTTCCAACAGTCCGATCCATGCAATATGCTACTGCGGCGCGCAGTCCGATCCATGCATGTGTATGCATATGCGCACATAACACTCGAGGCTTCAGAGCCTTCTTACATCACCCTTCATGCCCTCACATATGGCCCTCAACCTCAATCAGTCCAAAATAGTCAAAAGCCCCGCGGGCATCCGTAAAACAATAATACTCAGCTCAAACAATAGTTCAAATATCAGTTAAAACTCCAAGTTTGAGAAAAATATAGCTGAGTTCATGAAACACTATAAATCACATGGGCTGAGTTCAAATAATCTTTCAAATAATGAGGAAAACAGTGATGATAGTTCATAAAGAGTTCAAATAATCGGCAATAAGCCCCAAGTATGGCAATGAGCCCAAGTTATAATGATAAAAACAAATCATTTAAAATTTTGCGGTGAAAACGAACAACCGGGACGGACCAAGTCACAATCCCCAATGGTGCTCTACCCCACGCTCAGGTCCAGCGTGCAAGTCACCACAATACAACACTAGGATGTGCAAATTCGGGGTTTCAAACCCTCAGGATACCATTCCCATGTATTACTCACCTCGAACCGGTGAATTTCCTCGCTCGCGACACCTTTGCCCCTCAAATTTGCCTCCACGCGTGTCAAATCGAACAAAAATCAGCACAAATATATCATTATATGCTAATGGGACAACACCCGATCGTAAACAATCGAAATATAGCAAGAACCTTGAAACTAGCAAAACCCGAGCCTCGGGCCCGATTCTCGAAAAATTATGAAACTTACATTTCCGGAATCCTCGTCTCACTACGACTTTATGCATACCAAGAACTTCCAAATCCAAGCTCAAATGACCTACCAAATCCCAATTTGAAATATCAATAACTCAGGCCGTAGTTTCTTCAGTTTTATTCCCAAATTCAGAGAATTAATGGATTATTTTTCTATTAAATGACGTATTTAGGCCACGAGACTTACCTCCAATCACTCCTCGTCGAAATCCCTTTCAAATTCTACCAACAAGCTCTCAAGATGGTGCAAAAATAGTAGAAAAATGGACCTAAGTCGCGGATGAAATGTTATAAAACAGGTCTGCCCAGGAAGATTTTTGCTCTATGTGATCGCGTTCATCACCAACGCATTCGCGATCACCAAAACTCATAGGCCAGAAATTTGCCATATGCGAACGCGGTGCCTAAGCCGCGAACGTGATGCTTCAGAGCCTAACACTACGCGATCGCGACTCAACACACGCGAACGCGATGCTTCAGACGCCTCTATTATGTGATCGTGACTTAACACACGCGAATGCGAAGCACCCAGAACCCAACCCTACATGATCGCAAGCCTTCCCACGCGATCGCTAAGGCCAAATCTCTGCAACACCAATAGCTGAAAATCTGCTATTTTTAATGTCTAAAAATGGTCTGATTGACCACCTGAAACCACCTGGAGGCCCCCCGGGACCTCAACCAAAAACACCAACTCATTATAAGACATTATTCAAACTTTCTCTTATCATCGAAACACCTTTTATTAACACAAAAATCATCAATTTTCGACGGATTCAAGCCTAAGTTTAACTAAAACTTCAGAATCTCACATTCGATCAAAGACCTAACCAAACGACGTCCGAGTGACCTGAAAATTTGCAGACATATCCAAAATCACCTAACGAAGCTACTGCAACTCTTGAAATTTCATTCCGACCCTCGTATCAAAATCTCACATATCAACCGGAATACGCCATAGTTCAAACTTCGCCAATTCAAGCCTAATTCTTCACTGGACCTCTAAGTTCAATTCTGATCGCTCTCCTAAGTCACAAATCATCTCCCAAAGCTAACCTAATCATCGGAAATCACATCGAAGCCTTCTAACTCTCAAGTCAACTTTCGGTTAACTTTTCCAAAATAAGCTTCCTTCTAAGAGGTCATATGCTTTATTTTCAACCAAAACCAATACAATTACACCCGATCGACTCTAATACTGATATTGAAATATGAAGCAACACAATACTAGGGAAACGGAGCAGTAACACATAAGACGACGGGTCGGGTCGTCACAACCAAGTTGATCCTATGGTCACTGCCAATGCATCAACAAGCCGAATGACATCGGCTGCTTTGACACCGGCGAAGAAACCCAAATAAATTTTCGGGATTGATTTAAAGTGTTGGAAGCAAACGATGTTCTTCTATTTAACTACTTTAAGCCTTCAGAAGTTCATCAAGGAAGATGTTCCTGTGCTGTTTGATGAAACCCTGATAATGAACGCTTTCTCATGACTGAGGCATGGAAGCATTCAGATTTCTTGTGCAAGAATTATATTCTTAGCGGGTTGGATGATGCTTTGTAAAATTTCTACAGTAGCGTGGAAACGTCAAAAGAACTGTGGACTGCTCTTGAAAGGAAATATAAAACTGAAGATGTGGGGGTACAAAAGTTCGTGGCTGCAAAGTTTTTGGACTACAAAATGGTAGATCGCAAATCTGTTACTACCCAAGTCCGAGAACTGCAAGTGATTATTCACAATCTCCTTGCTGAAGGTATAAATCAAATTAATATTAATGTTGAAAATAGTAATCTTAGTATTCTTACTAACAGAAATTTCATTGAAGGTCTTGTTATCAATAAAGCATTCCAAGTAGCAGTAATGATTGAGAAGTTGCCTCCTTTGTGGAAGGACTTCAAAAACTACTTGAAACACAAACGCAAGGAGATATCCCTTGAAGATCTCGTTATTCGATTGAGGATTGAAGAGGACAAAAAAGCTGCTGAAAGGAGAGGCCATGGAAGTTCAACAATAATGAGAGCAAATATTGTTAAAGAGAACAAGAAGAGGAAGAAGGCTTCTGGTCCGAAGTACAACCCAAGTAAGAAGCGGTTCAGTGGAAACTGCTACAACTGTGGAAAAATTGGACACAAATCTACAGAGTGTCGTGCTCCAACGAAAGACAAGAAGAAGAGTCAAACAAACATGGTTGATAAGCATGATGATGTTGATGACTTATGCACCATGATTTTTGATTGCAACTTGGCGGGGTCCTAAGAATGGTGGATTAATTCTGGAGCCATTCGCCATGTTTATGTTGTCAAGGAAGCTTTTGCTACTTATGCTCCTGTTGGACCCGATGAGATAATTTCCATTGACAATGCTGCAAATGCCAAGATTGAAGGACGTGGGAAGATATTTCTCAAAATGACTTCAGGCAAAGTGGTGACTTTCAAAAACGTCCTTCATGTTCCCGAGATTAGGAAGAATTTAGTCTCTACTGGACTTCTTGTTAAGAATGGTTTTAAATGTGTTTTGTTTCCTTTAGGTTATAATAAGTAAGAATGAAATGTTTCTAGGAAAAGAATACCTCATTGAGGGCCTTTTCATGCTTAATGTAATGGTTGTGAAGAATAATCATAAAGTTTCAGCTTCATCTTACTTACTTGAGTAAAATAAATTATGGCATATACGTTTGGGTCATGTTAATTATAAAACCTTATGGAAAATGATTAATTTGGAAGCATTGCCTAAATTTGAATGTGACAAATCAAAATGTCAAGTATGTGTTGAATCCAAGTATGTTAAACATCCTTATAAGTCAGTTGAAAGAAATTCAAATCCTTTAGACTTAATTCACATAGATATTTGTGACATGAAGTCACAATACCATCTCGCGGTGGAAAGAAGTATTTCATAACTTTTACTGACGATAGTACTAGATATTGCTATGTTTACTTAGTAAAGATGAAGCAATAGACGCAGTCAAGCAATAAAAGAATGAAGTTGAAATACAACTTAACAAGAAAATCGAAATGATAAGAAGTGATTGGGGTGGTAATATGAATCTCCTTTTGAACAAATGTTTAGAAAATGGAATTAGTCATCAAACAACGGCCACTTACACGCCCCAATCCAATGGGATTGTAGAAAGAAAAAATCGTTCACTAAAGGAGATGATGAATGCATTATTGATAAGTTCTGGATTACCACAAAACTTGTGGGGGGAAGCCGTTCTTACAACTAGCCAAATACTAAATCGAGTACTCCATAGCAAAACACAATCAATTCCATATGAAAAATGGAAAGGAAAGAAGCCCAACTTGAATTATTTTAAAGTGTGGGGGTGCTTAGCAAAGGTGCAAGGTCCTAAACCCAAAAGGATAAAATAGGACCGAAAACTGTTGATTGTGTTTTCATAGGATATGGAACTAATAGTAAAGCATATCGATTTCTAGTCCATAAATAAAAAAATCATGTCATTCATAATAATACAGTTATAGAATCAGTAGTGCTGAGTTCTTTGGAAATATATATCCATATAAAAAGGAATGTGCGTCGGTTAGTAAAGGATCTACACGACCTCAGGAAGAAACAAAAGAAAGTACACATAACCAGGAGGATCCAATACGTAGTAAATGTCAAAGAACGTCTACTTCATTTGAACAAGATTTTGTAACTTTCTTATTAGAAAATGAGCCTCAAACATTCAAAGAAGCTATGTCTTCTTCGAAATCATTGTTATGAAAAGAGGCCGTCAATAGTGAAATAGAATCCATACTGAACAACCATACATGGGAAGTGGTTAATCTTCCTCTTGGAAACCGTTGGGTTCTAAATGGATCTTTAAGAGGAAAATGAAAGATGATGGCACTATTGACAAATATAAGGCAAGACTTATGGTCAAAGGGTATAGACAACAAAAAGGTCTTGATTATTTTGATACATACTCTCCAGTTACAAGAATTACGTCCATACGAACGTTAGTAGCGTTAGCTGCAATTTATGGTCTTGAAATTCAGCAAATAGATGTTAAGACGGCCTTCTTAAGTAGAGAGTTGGAGGAAGAAATTTACATGGAGAAATCTGAAGGGTTTGTGGTTGCAGGTAAAGAAAAAAAGGTTTGTAGACTTGTTAAGTCCCTTTACGGACTAAAACAAACACCCAAACAATGGCATGCAAAATTTGACCAATCAATATTGTCAAATGGGTTTAAGATAATTGAGTTTATGCTAACTATCAAGTTTGTAGACTTGTTAAGTCCCTTTACGGACTAATAAGTGTATGCTAACTATCAAGTTTGATATAAAAGACTTGGGAGTTGCTGATTTAATTCTGGAAATTAAGATCCATAAGACTTCTCAAGGTCTATCATTGTCACAATCTCATTATATTATGACGGTACTTGAAAAATTCAAGCACTTGGGCTTTAAAGTTGCAAAGACTCCAATTGATGTGAATCTTATATTAGCAAAGAACAAAGGCTAAAGCGTATCACAGTTGGATTATGCTCGTGTGTTGGAATGCTTAATGTACATCATGAATTGTATACGACCAGATATAGCTTGTATTATAAGTATATTGAGTCGATATACGAACAATCCATATCAATCTCATTGGATGGCCATGAAACGAGTTTTGGGGTATTTAGTACATACCCATGACTTTGTTTTGCACTACACTAAATATCCTGCAGTTAGTCATTGAGGGATATTGTGATGCAAATTGGATCAACTGATTCCAAGTCCATATGTGGATATGTATTCACTATTGGCGGACGAGCAGTACCTTAGAAGTCATTCAAACAAACCTGTATTTCCCGTTCTACAATGGAGGCTGAGTTTACAGTCTTGGATAAAGCCGGTGAAGAAGCTAAATGGCTCCGGAATTTCTTGGAAAATATTATATTTTGGCCTAATTAATTGGCACCAATATGCATACATTGTGATAGTCAAGTAGCAATTGGAAGGGTTGGGAGCGTTATGTATAACGGTAAATCTTTTCATATGCGATGAAGACATAAAACTGTTAGACAATTACTCTCAAGAGGAATTATAATGATTGACTATGTAATTTCAAGTGATAATGTATCGGATCCACATACAAAAGGCCTAACTAGAGATGTAGTTGAGAAGCCATCAAGGGGAATGGGACTGTGGCCGAGAACAAGTTATAGTAGCGGTAACTCTACCTAGAAGACTGGAGATCCCAAGATCTAAGTTCAAGGAGATCAAACAAAGTCATTTATGACGGTTCAACATTGTCAACCAAACTTTTGGTCCATTCTGGTGATGAGACAATGTTCAGTACCAAGAATAAAGCATTTAGGCTTTTTAATGATTTCTAAATTTGATACGGGGTATATTAAATACTATATCTACGGGTTGACACGTTTAGGAGTCACCTATGTAAGTGTGAAGTCTTAGCCGCTTCAAGGATAATTTTTTAAGGCCAGCTCTCTACGCACTTACGAAACCAGGCGGTGTTCATGGCTGAAATGAACACAACAATGAGAACCAAAGACGGTTAAGGGTTGGTTGTGTGACTTATGGTTGTCTAGATAAATACCAAAGTTCGACGGTTCAAAGATATCAAATCTATCGATTGATCGAGTATATCCGACATAAGTTCACTATGGAAAGCTCAAAAGGAACCTACTCATCCAGATGCAATTAATCCTTGCTTGCGAATCACATAGTTTTTCATGCATACTTCCACGATATAGACATTCCCCATTCATGTTGGGGATTGTTGGGTTTATGTATTTAATTAATAAATTAAATACTTAAAAGTGGGTGAATGGAAAATGGAGGAAAATAAAATTTTAGAGTAAAATTTCAAGTTTTGCCCCTTGGCATATGGACATTGTCTCTCATTAAGAGTAAGATTTTTTATAGGTATATAAGCAATTGCTCTTCTTCTAGCTCTTAAAGAGTTGATAAGAAATCAAGCCTCGGGCCGCCGCCATCGTCGCTCGCTCGGCTTCTGCTTCTGCTTCAGATTCGAATTCGAATTTGGATTTGGTCAAATGATCGATTGATTGATTAACTTTTTGGACCAAATTTATTTGATAATAGTAAAATGTTAACAGAAATATGTTATTAAATATATATTTTAATAACAAAATATTAATATTAAAATAAATATTAATATTAAATTCAAATCAGTTGTCCAGATTTCAGTTTTCTGTTTTTGTAACAGAAAATTAACTACCCATCAATTTTCCCTTCGCAAAAATAGCCATTCTGAAGAGTTGCACTTCTTCAGCTTCCAGCCCAAATTTTGGCTATAAATACAACACTATCTCGCTTAAACTTTCACTACGAAGTTTTGAGTTTCTTCTCCTTCTTCTGCATACTTTTAGCAAAAAACAAAGCAAAAAGTAAGTGTGATTTGCTACTGATCTTTGTATTCGCTGAAACACTGGCGTTTGAAGTACCACTACACCAATGTGTAATTAGTTCTATCCCGGGAGGAAATAATCCATAACCTTGGGTGCTAGAAGGGGATTAAATTCCATAAGGAAATACTGTTAATTCAATGGGGTCGAATTGTTTATTTCATTTTTGTTTATGTCGTTTCAATTTATGATAATTTCTGTTCATATTCATTAATATTTCCAAAACTATTTTACGAATATAGTTTAGTAACTGAAAACAACTAAAGCTTTTCACGTGCATAAAATCAAAATATAATTTACACAAGACGGAAACGTGCATAACAGAAAGAATGTTATTGGTATTATTTGCAATGCAAAGTTAAAGATTTCTTTTTGTAAATCCATTTACAACCAATAGCCATGGGTCCTTTTATTTTACAAGTATCCTACCTATTTTTAAATGGCCAAATACTCTTAGATAATTGGTACATGGCAAGAGTTTTTTCATGTGGTATTAATTAAAAAGGTATTTGACAAATGGCTTTGCTAAGCCAAGTGTCATTTTGCATGACATGTGTTGTCACCTTGCATGAAAGAAAATTGACAAGTAAGTCATGTGTTGTCATCTTGCATGAAAGAAGATTGATAAGTAAGTAAGACACTTATTATAAAACTAAACTCATTTTCATGTTATAAATAGGATGATCATTGGCCATCATACTCACTCAATTCTCAACCAAGAATATATCTAGCTGATCATTCATTTCTACCTAGTCTTCTTTGTGAATGATCCAACATATAAAATACCTTCATCTTCTCTTCTTCCTGGGAAACTATTTTTTTTGCAAATTCTAAACTTCCAGCCATGAGTGCACGTGTTTGGAGGTGTTGTGGAACCTTGGGGAGCGACCGGCCTTAACGATTTGCACCCAGTCTGGCCGAAATCACTTTCAAGGCAGTGGCTTTCATCGACGCAGTATTTTGATAAGTTGTACTCTTTTTTTCTTGTTGTTCTTAGTCAATATTATCTACTCCTTTTTCTTACAATTTGAAAGCGATTTCGTATAATATTGACTAATGGCTGCCACTTTTGAAAAAAACACTTACTGATTTCTCAAAGCTTGAGCCTTTAGATGGAAATAATTATAAGCGTTAGGCCCAGAAACTTTTAATTTTATTTGAGCAATTAGAAATTGATTATGCTTTAGTTAACGATCCTCCTGCTGATATTGTTGGTAATAGTTCTAATACTGCTAATATTGACGTTGTTGATGATGCTGCTAAGAAGAAATTTGAAAAAGATAATAAAAGAGTAAGAGGGCATCTACTTAACCATATGACTAACCCTCTCTTTGATTTGTTTATAAATTATAAATTTGCTTAAAGTCATATGGTACAGTTTGGAGAAGAAATATGGTGCTGATGATGCAGGAAAAAATAAGTGTCATTGGAAAATGGATCAAGTTTCAAATGGTTGATGATAAGCCAATCATGGAACAGGTTCACGAGTATGAGAACTTAACTGCTGATGTTTTAAACGAAGGTATGGAGATGTGTGAGATTCTTTAGGCTAATGTTTGCTTGATAAGTTTCCACCTTCCTGGAGTGATTATAGGAATCAACAAGAAGAAAAACTTAACTCTTCAAGAACTAATCATTCACATGAAGACTGAGGAAGCAAACCGTCTCAAAGATGAGGAGTCTGAACGACTTAAGGATAAGATGAAATCTCTCTCTCTCTTAATTCTTCTAAATCTAACTTTGTGGAATCTTCTGGTACTTTTGTGAAACACAGGTTTAAAGGAAAACAGAAGAAAGGACATGTGAAGAAGCATAATTACTTCAATAAGCCGGAGGGCCATATTCAAAAGTCGAAAGGACCTTGCTATGTCTGCGGCAAAATTGGTCACAAGGCTTTTCAGTGCAACCAGAGACAAGGACAAAGCTCAAAGAATGGAGAAAAAGCTCCAGCCCAAGCCAACCTTACTCAGTGTGGTGATGTCATTGTCGCTGTAGTTGTTGAGGAAAACATGATGGCTAGCAAGGCTGACTGGATACTGGACACAGAC
Organism: Nicotiana benthamiana; assembly: GCA_034376525.1. Classification (NCBI taxonomy): domain Eukaryota; kingdom Viridiplantae; phylum Streptophyta; class Magnoliopsida; order Solanales; family Solanaceae; genus Nicotiana; species Nicotiana benthamiana. The sequence continues at coordinate 9,472,168 of CM067331.1, read as the reverse complement.
GCTTCAAGGCATCTTTGCGCCAACAAAGAGCTATTTTACGACTTTGAGGAATTTGTAGATGGAGAGTGTGTCTACATGGGTAACTGAACTATAGCTAAAGTTATGGGTAAAGGAAATATTCTCCTTAAGCTAACTTCTGAAAAAACTTTAGCTTTGAACAATGTTCTGTATGTACCCTGCCTTCGTAGAAACTTAGTTTCGGGTGCGCTTCTCAACAAAGCAGGTCATAAACTTGTTTTTGAATCTGATAAATTTATTATATCTTGTGAGAGAGACTTTTTTTGGAAAGGTTACCTTAATGGGGGTTTATTTGTACTAAACATCATTTAAGAGATTACTAATAATGCTAGTACTTCCAATTCTACTTATATTTCTGAGTCTATTGATTTGTGTCATAGTAGACTAGGGCATGTTAATATTGCTTCTATTAAAAGACTTAGAAAAATGAAATTAATTCCTACATTTAATGTTAATAATTTTTCTATGTGTCCTATTTGTGTAGAAGCAAAACATACCAAAAAGCCTTTTAAGAATATAACTAGTAGAAAAACAGAATTTCTTAAACTAGTATATTCAGACTTATCAAATTTCAAAAACACTATTAGTAAAGGTGGAAAGAAATACTACATCACCTTTGTAGATGACTTTTCTAGATACACTAAGGTATATCTTCCTAAGTCAAAAGATGAAGCTGGAAGCATGTTTTTAAAGTACAAGGCAGAAGTAGAGAATTAATTAGACAAAAAAATCAAGAGACTTAGGTCTGACAGGGGTGGTGAATACAGTACTAATACTCTGGAAGACTTTTGTGAGAAAAATGGTATTATACATGAGGTTAGTGCTCCCTACACTCCCCAACAAAATGGTGTTGCCGACGGAAAAATAGAACTCTTAAGGAAATGATGAGTTCTATGCTGTTGAGTTCGGGTTTATCTGATAATATGTGAGGGGAAGCTGTTTTATCTGCATGTTATGTTCTTAATAAAGTCCCTCATAAGAAGTTAGATAAAACTCTATATGAGTTATGAAAAGGTTTGCCCCTAACTTAAAATTTTTGAAAGTGTGGGGGTGTTTGGCTAAGGTTGGTCTACCTGATTTTAAACAAGCAACTGTTGGACCCAAGGTTATTAATGTTATTTTTATTGTTTATGCTCAAAATAGTGCTGCATATAGATTTATGTCTTTGAATGATAGTTCTATTTGTGAATCTAATGCAGAATTTTTTGAGCATGATTTTCCATTGAAAAATAATGTGCCTAGTGATGTGACTAGTAATGCTTCTACATCTATGCGTGTTAGTTCTCATATTGTGCCTTCTTCTAGTGTTACTGCTAATGAGCATGAAAACAACCTTAGAAGAAGCAACATGCATAGAATTGAAGCTATCTTTGGTCTAGACTTTATTACCACTTTCTTGACTGAAAATATTGATCTTGATTTTTTGAGTTATGAATTAGTGTTAATCTATTTAATAGAAGAAGACCCTAAGACATATATTGAATCAATGAGGTCAATAGATGCTAGTTTTTTGAAAGAGGCCATTAAAAGTGAATTAGACTCAATAGTTTCAAATCACACTTGGGACTTAACTGATTTGCCTAAAGGTTGTAAACCTATAAGTAGCAAGTGGATATTTAAGAAGAAATTGAGACCTGACGGTACAATTGAGAAATATAAGGATAGACTTGTTATTAGGGGTTTAATCAAAAGAAAGACATTGATTACTTTGGCACTTATTCTCATGTGACTAAGATAGCGACTATTAGAACTCTTGTTGCTGTAGCCACTATTCATAATTTGGTAATACATCAAATAGATGTTAAAACAGCTTTCCTAAATGGTGATTTAGAGGAAGAGATTTACAGGTCTCAACCTGAGAGATTTATGATCCAAGGACAGGAGAATAAAGTATGCAAATTGAGAAAGTCATTATATGATCTAAAGCAGACACCTAAGCAATGGTATGAAAAATTTAATAGCACATTAGTGGATAATGATTTTGTTGTTAATGCATCCGATACTTGTGTTTATTTCAAGATGATGGGATTAGATTGTGTTAATATATGTTTGTATGTGGATGACATGTTAATCTTCGGCCCTAATGTGAATATTGTTAATGAGACTAAGAAATTTTTGTCTTCTAAATTTGAAAGGAAAGATCTTGGAGAAGCAGATGTGATTTAGGGGTTAAAATCAAAAGAACTTCTAATGATTTTTCATTGTCTCAGTCTCATTATATTGAGAAAATATTGAAAAGGTTTAATTTTTTTGATGTAGCACCTGTGAGAACTCCTTATGATCCTAGCATACACTTGAAAAAAAAAAGGAATCTAGTATTTCTCACACTGAGTATGCTAAGATAATTGGTCGTGTAATGTTTTTCATGAACTATATACGGCCTGATATTGCTTATATTATTAGTAGATTGAGTAGATATACTCACAACCCTAGTAGCGAACACTAGAATGTTCTTCATCGTTTGCTAAGATATTTGAGAGGTACTATGGATTGGTGTTTGCATTTTAATAAATTTCCTGCTATTTTAGAAGGATTTTGTGATGCAAACTGGGTTATTGACAATGATGAAGTTATTTTCACTAGTGGCTATGTGTTCATTTTGGGTGTAGGTGCTATTTCATGGAAGTCTTCAAAATATACCTCTATAGCACGATCTACTATGGAGTATGAATTCATTGCTCTTGAGTTTGCAGGACAAGAAGCCGAGTGGTTAGGAAATATGTTGGCAAACGTGCCTTTGTGGGGAAGACAAGATTCACCAGTTTCTCTACATCGTGACTCATAGGTAGCGATTGGAATTGCCAAAAATAGTTTGTACAATGGAAAAAGAAGACATATCCGCATTAGGCATGGTGCGGAAAAACAATTGTTGAAATATGGTATTATTTTCTAGGAATATGTAAGATCCGAAAGAAATTTGGCGGATTCTTTAACCAAGGGGTTGGCAAGGAGAGTTATCCTTGAAACGTCAAGGGGGATGAGGCTAAAGCTCATTGACTGAGGAAGTATGGTGGATACCCGTTTGTGGTCAAACGAAGTCATACGAGACCTCAATATGCACTACATTTCCTATCCCTATGCCGTGTGGTAGTGCTTTATAAGGTTAAGCAGATTTTGCTCTTAATGATTCCATAGCCTTAAGATAGTCTATGTGTAGATAGACTTGATGGAATGACCTACGTGAGTGTAAAGGTGCAGTTGCCTTTTATGAAAGACTTGGGAAGTCTTTCTAGAGCACTCATGAGACTCAAGGTATGTGCATGACCATAAAAGCACTTTGTTAGTATCGCAGAATTTGCATAAAATTAAGGATATAGTATGTGTTGTGGGGGTCTCAGCTAATTTCCATTCAGTTCAAGAGTATTTCACCTTGTGGATGTTAGTTGATGCCGCATTTCACTACGTGTCAATTCAAATCGAAAGATATTGACACTTAAGTACATGTTCCTTCTTTTGCCCAGAATTGTTTTATTCTTGTATTTGCATTAGTGGGGGATTATTGGTATTATTTGTAATGCAAAGTTAAAGATTTCTTTTTCTAAATTCATTTACAACCAATAGCCATGGATCCTTTTATTTTACTAGTATCCTACCTATTTTCAAATGGCCAAATACTCTTAGATAATTTGTACATGACAAGAGTTTTTCCATGTGGTGTTAATTTAAAAAACTATTTGACAAATGACTTTGCTAAGGCAAGTGTCATTTTGCATGACATGTGTTGTCACCTTGCATGAAAGAAAATTGACAAGTAAGTCATGTGTTGTCATCTTGCATAAAGAAGATTGACGAGTAAGTAAGATACTCGTCATGAAACTAAACTCATTTTCAAGTTATAAATAGGATGATCATTAGCCATCATACTCACTCAATTCTCAACCAAGAATACATCTAGCTAATCATTCCTTTCTTCCTAGTCTTCTTTGTAAATTATCCAACACACAAAATACCTTCATCTTCTCTTCTTCCTGGACAGCTATTTTTTGTGCAAATTCTAAATTTCCAGCCACGAGTGCACGTGTTTGGAGGTGCCGTAGAACCTTGGGAGCGACCGGCCTTAACAATTTGCAACCCACCAGACCGAAATCGCTTTCAAGACAGTAACTTAATACGACATAATATTTTTGATAAATTGTAATCTTATTTTCTTGTTGTCTTGGTCAATATTATTGACTCCTTTTCTTACAAATATGAGAGTTTCCTTCAAATAAAATTGGTTGTTAAAGCCTTCAAAGGACAACATAGAGCAAGTGGACAGCCATTACAGCGCCTACTTTTTCGCAAAGCCACTACTTAGAAATCGTAAGTTGTAAGCCTTGAAGTCAATTAGCAATACTATAAGCAGACCGCCTTACCATATGTCTAGGTTCATCTACTTCTCTTAATTATAGACTAAAACTAATACTGGGATATTCTAAAACCACTTTCAAATACAGTATAACAATAACAATAATTTAGTAAAATTTTATAAATAAAATTTGCTATTTTGGAAAGACCCTCGGCTCAAGAAAAAGAAAATAAATAATAGAAAAACCACTTTCAAATATTTCTCTTAATTATATAGGCAACTAAGGGTGTACAAAGGAAATCGACAAATCGCACAAACCCGATAATTCGAGTCAAACCGAGAGAAAAAAATCGACTATGGTTTGAATTGATTTGGTTTGGTGTTCGAAGAAAAAACCTGACCGTAATTGGTTTGGTTTGGTTTTAACTAAAGAAAGTCAAACCGAAACCAAACCAACCTGACATTGTATATATAAAAAATTAGATATATTTAATATATAAATATACTTATTGTGATGTAATTTATAAATATTTCTTAAAAACTTTCATAATTATCTTTTAAGATATAATTTCAAGATTGGACTTAGAATTTGTGAATGTTCCAATAAATTTTATAGCCATTAACATTAGTAAATTAAATAATGCTAACAAAAGCCTAATCCAGAATCAAATCAATACTAATGCCAATAAAGGACATTCAATTCAATACTACAAATGGGAATGTATTGAATATTTATTGTTTGTGTTGCAATAAATTTGATAAAAATGCATAACATATTTTTATTTTTGTTTAACGTTTAGTCAGGTAATTAATACTCTATTAGTCTACTCATTTTAGCATGACTTAGCACTTTAAGGTTATTTTATTTTTATTATGACTTTTTAATTAATATTATATAGTTTTATTGACTTTATTGTTAAATATTTTAAGATAATGTCATGACATATCTCATATTTTATATTATTTTCTTAGAAAATACTTTATGTAGTTGTATCTTACTAGGATTAAAGATAAATTATTTGGAGCACAATTTATATGTTTTGTTTCACGAAGATTTTATCGGAAGAAAAAAATAGAAAAATTAGAATAATCGAAAACCCGAAAAAAACTGAGAGCAAAAAGCTCAAATTTTATTAATTTAATTTGATCTTTAATTTTAATAACCCGATACAATTGATTTGATTTGATAATTATAAAATTCGAACCAACCCTAAAGGAGCATATTAAAACAATTTCGGCTCCAAGTGGTTGGTGGTTTGCTTGGTAAATCTTGGGTAGTCTGATTTGACTTGTTCCAACAGAAAAAAGATTTCGCTGAAAGCAGAATAGTATATTATTGAATCGAATAATTGCACCTGAGACTCGGCATAAGCTCATTTGTTTGTTTGTTTTTTTTTAAAAAAAATATTTTCCTTTTCCTCGTTTTATTAATTTTTTTTAAATATTGTGGTTTGTTCTTTTATCTTTCATCAGAAAGCCATCCTAATTGACCAAAAGGATGTAAACTTTGAAGATTAAATTTGCCTTCCTAGTGTCAGAATTTGAGCAACTTTTACCTTTTTTTTTAAGATTTGGATTTAACATTACGGCAAGAAGGCGTCTTGTTATTACCCTTACTTTGAAAGGAGCTCAAACTTGAGGATAATCTCTAAAATGCAAAGTTGAAGGATAAATTTAAATATTTTTTCTTCAAGAATTTGACTCGTAAAATTTATTAATTTCACGTTGAAACTCCAAATTTGCTAATGACGGAGGAGAAAATTGAGTAATTTAGAGTACTATCAACCGAAAATTTGGATCCCTCTCCCCCCTCCAACCACCCCCCCCCCCAAAAAAAAAGACAGTAAAAACGATCTGAGTCAATATCAAAATCAAGTAAACCATAATCAGAACGTTATTGCTTATTCGGCCCTCCATTTTCCTTTTACCATTCATGCCACTTATATCCTCAATGATATTTTAGCATTATTAGATGAGCGATAATCCAGTAATTATACCCGTAAAAGGAAAAAATATTAAGTCATGAACAACAACAACAACAATAACTACCCAGTATACTCCCACCAGGTGAGATATGGGGAGGGTAATATGTAGACGAGCCTTACCCCTACCCGAAAGGGCAGAGAGGCTGTTTAAGCCCTGAAACAGATAGAAATGACTATTGTTTCATTATTCGATTGCAAACTTGCATGACACATCAAATAAACTCTGATGACTTTGCCAGAAGCGGCCTCCTATATATATTTATATAATCGTCAAACAAACAGAAAAAACAAAAGAAGCAAGCCGCAATAGAAGAACAGAGAGCAAACGGGAAAGAGTAGTTTATCTTAGTATGATTTTAAGACTTGTTTTCATAGGATTTGAGATCATTTGATCTTGATTTTGCTTCAGTTTTGGGATAGGAACCAAAGCAAGTGAAGAAGAAGAAATGGCTTTGAGAGTCTTGTTAACAGTTTTGCCTTGTGGTTTTGAATCATCTAAAGATTCATCACTCTTTCTAGTCTTGATTAAGAGATTCTGCTGAGGTATGTTGTCTCCACTCACTGTTTTCTGAGATGGGAAAAAGAAATCTGTTGGGAAGAAGTTGTATTGAAGACCAGCCATCAAAGTCTTAAAAAATATTGTTGTGTTTTGTTTTGTGTCTTTTGGGTTGTGACCAAATTACATATGCTATTTCACTTATTTATAGACACTTAAGAGACCCACTAGGGTTTTGAAAAGTCATTACCTTTAAGTTAGGTTTTACTTTTTAAATAATTTTTGTTTTCCTTTAACTGTCATTTGTTCCTAGAAAAAATATTGGAAAAATTGCGCGACACATCAAATATTTATATTGTATTTATCATTTGTAGCTGTACTTTCAGCAATTTTACTATTCGTAGCTATATTTCAGTTTTATCGCAAATTCATGAACTAAGAGTTTAATTGTTTTGAACCGAAAAAAGAGAGCAACAAGCTCTCGTAGCTAGGTTGGTTAGAGCGCCTCCTTAACTAGCGAAGGTCCTGAGTTTAAATCCAACATAAACATTTTAATAGAGTCGATGAAGGTTGCATCATTTGTATATATCCCTGTATACATTTGATACCCCTGTATTTTGCCTTGGTTATAGTAGTTGATACATATTGTATTCGTTGAACGATGAAATACAAGTGATGTAAGTTAGTAGTAATTGAACAGTAGCTACGAATGGTAACTAGACACATTATAGTTATTGGGCTTTAAATTATAGTGATTTATGAAAATTCCTCAAAATATTCAAGGGTTATTAGTCGACCCAAAGACGAATCTAGAATTTAAGTTACATAAATTCAAACCGATTATATTTTTAAGGTTGGCTTCATATCTACTATCATTTCTTATTATTTTATGAATATTTATGCATAAATTTATACAATACGTCGAAAGTACGGGTTTTAAATGACTCATATGTTCAAGCTGCATCCACCCCTTAGTCCATCTAACGGCAGGAAAAAGGAATTTCAATTTTGCTTGTTGAAATGAAGGGTCCAATTTATGGGCTTGATTGGACCCACTAGTGACACACTGCGCAAACAATATAAGTCAAACGGTCAAAGTAAGAAGCTATTACCTCTCTTTTTTCATAATAATCGTTTTGATAAATTGAATTTGCTTGAAAATATTTAATGGTTTTGATGTTAATTATTTTCTCTCAAATATGCTTTTACTATTAGAATTAATATAGTGTTAATTAAATTAGATATACAAGAAAATAAGTAGGAGTTATTTAGATAAATACACTTATAATTAAAATTATTAAACTTATTTGGTAAGCGTATACAAGTTTTTAAATACAAATAATATTGATGTAGATTAAACTTATTTAGAAAGTGTACAAAAACTTCAAAATACTAATTTATTTTAATTTAATTTCTTTTCATAGCTTTGGAACTTTTTATATGGAATTATTAATTTAGCTTAGTTGGTAGCTCTTTTCTGTTACTTTTTGTTAATAGTTAGAAGTTAAATTAAATTAATAAATTGTTATAAATAGAACTCTATTTAAGGTGAATGTCTATATTTAGAGAGATTCTAGGGTTTACTACTTGGTGGCTAAGTCACCACCTCCCTATAAATATAGGGGTTCTATTCCATTGTAAACCATCCCAAAGTATCAATAAGAATACTCCTCTCCCTATTCTCTCTATATTGTTCTTGTTCTTGCATTATTCTACTTGTTCTTATATTATTTCATAACACGTTATCAGCACGAATCTCTAACCAATTGAAATTTTCGATTGTTTTAACTTTTGTTTGTGATATGTATTTTGATGGCTTTGCGGGCGATTGCTGAAAGCTTGTCAGAAGAAGAGATTGCCCCGTAACTCTAAACATGATAATTCTCAAGTCTATCTGATATTGTTCAACTCATTGTCAATATGAGTGGAAGAATAAGACTTCTTCTGCAGCTTCCACGAAGATACACATGAGGTCATAAAGGAGCAATTTCTTGTTTCATGAGTTTCATGGCTGCTCCTACCGAGGTAAGACTAAATTCTGGATTTAAGGTATGTAATTTACCTTTCTCTTTCAAATTCTTGAAATTCTACGAGTTGATTTCATATACAAACAAAGACAACAAAGTTTGATTATAACTCTAATGGAGTTTGTAAGAATTTACACTCACATGAAGTGGTAAAATTTCTATGCCTTTCCATGATCAAATTCATGTATGATTGTGGGCAAAAGATTGAAAATCCGTCCCATTGAATTTGCTCCATTCCCTTTAAAGAATGTGGAAGCAGTATGTGATAAGTCTGAAAGAAGACAAAATTATTACCGTGAAGGTATCAATGAATGTGGACGTGGCAAAGAATTAAAATTCCGTCCAATTGAATTTGCTCCATTCCCTTTAGAGAATGTGATAGCAGTATGTGATAAGTCTGAAAGAAGACAAAATTATCACCGTGAAGGTATCAATGGATGTGGACGTGGCAATAGACGAAATTATAATCGTCATTATTGTGATAATGAGAATAATAAAGATTCTCAAAATAATCTTTCACTTTATGAAAGTAATATTTGACATGAGACTGTGTAAAGCACATACAGATGATTATGATCCATTCCCTGAAGTGAATGTGATAATTGCAATAGAGCCCGTAAGTATGAACACGCTCTTGATGTAATTTTGTTTCATGTCTGACATTATAAAAGGAAAGTTCGTTGCCTTTGAAATTTCGGGCAAGAACTATATGACATGGGTGTTGAATGCTGCAATCCATTTGGATGCAATGGGTCCTAGAGACGCCATTAAAGACAGAAATAATGCATCCACACAAGACTATGCTAAGGCCTTGATTTTCTTGCGCCATCACCTTAATGAAGGTTTGAAACTGTGCTAATGGCCTTGATTCTCTTGCACCATCACCTTGATGAAAGAAGATGTAGTTGTTTGATTTTATTTCACTTATTTGTAATAGTTAGTGAATAAACTAATAGTCATTAGTATCAGCTCGTATTAGTTAGTTTATGATATAATGTTAGTATTAGTTCTTTAGAATGTTTCAATATGCTCAGATTTCAATAATATTTTTTATTTTCCAGTAGAGGTAATCGACTAACCTAACAGTCAGTCGATTATCTAATATTTCGCATTAACACTGCAAAACAATCGATTGTCAATGTTCAACAATCGATTGTCAATGTTTAACAATCGATTGTCTTAAGACAGTGTGATCTGGAATTTTTTCAAAATAGCAAATAATCGATTGTGTATGTTTAACAATCGATTGTCTTAAGACAGTGTGATCTGGAATTTTTTCAAAATAGAAAATAATCGATTGTCTATGTTTAACAATCGATTGTCGTATGACAGTGTGATCTGAAGTTTTTCGAAATAGTCAACAATCGATTGTCTATGTTTAGCAATCGATTGTCTTAAGACAGTGTGATCTGGAATTTTTTTCAAAATAGCAAATAATAGATTGTCTATGTTTAACAATCGATTGTCGTAAGACAGTGTGATCTGAAGTTTTTCAAAATAGTCAACAATCGATTGTCTATGTTTAACAATCGATTGTCTTAAGACAGTGTGATCTGAAGTTTTTCAAAATAGCAAATAATCGATTGTCAATGCTCAACAATCGATTGTGTGTGTTTAACAATCGATTGTTTTAAGAAAATGCTTAAACTGAAATTTTCAAACTGCATAGTAATCGATTATGGAAAACATATTTTCGACTATCTGATTTAGTTAGTCAACTGACCTCAGCAGATTTTGAAAATTTTGTTTAAATGTGTAACAAACGAATTGAACTTGTTTATTCTCATGTTCGTATATTTTCTTTTGTATGGCAAACTATGGGAATTAAATTGATTGAAGGCTCCTGAAGAGCAACTATAACTCTGACTAAAGGAACGATATTTTAGAGAATGCAATGTTGTCCTCCAGGTCTAAGAAGAACTTGTTGAGTTTTAATGATATCAATCAAAATGTTCTCCTCCAAGTCTAAAAGGAACTTGTTGAGTTTTAAAGATATCATTCAAAATGGATATCAGATTGAGACAATACATGAGTATAATCTTGAATACCTCATTTACTCATGAAAACGAGGCTGCCCACTTCGGCTTGGGGTCACGCCATTTTGCATGCAGCAATGCTAGTTCGTCTCTGACTGACGAATTGACACAAATATTCCCCGTTGCAATTGGTTTTGGGTCATGAACCTAATATATCCCATTTAAGAATCTTTGGATGCGCAGTATATGTGCCTATAGCACCGCCATCCCGCACCAAAATGGGACCGCAAAGAAGGTTAGGAATATATGTTGAGTTTGAATCGTCCTCCATTATTCGCTACCTCGAAACATTGACAGGGGATTTGTACACTGCATGATTTGCAGACTGTCAATTTGATGAGACACTTTTCCCAAAATTAGGGGGAGAAGTTGGTGAAACCAAACGGGAAATTTTGTGGAAAAATGCATCATTATCTCATCTTGATCCACATACCTCTATTTGTGAAAAAGAGGCGCAAAATATTATCCATTTGCAAAGAATAGCAAATCGAATGCCAGACGCATTTACAGATTTGAAAAGGATAACAAAATCACATATCCCCGCAGTGAATGTGACAACATCTGACTCACGAATACATATTCATTATCGGAAGAATATGAACATGAAGTTGGTATTGAATATACCACCCTCACCCCTAGAAGGAGGTTTGAGATGATACCACACTCACCCCTATAATGAGGTTTGAGATGATATATGGCATGAATTATCTTTGGTCACGTACCTATTGTACGCCAAAGTATTTTGGAAATATGACTATTAAAGGACAACGATAATGCAAGAAACATATCTTGCATATAATTTTGACCATGACCATAATGGTATAACTTTTTCTTTAAAAGAGATATTCACCACATGGATGTTGATGAATCTGTGGTAGTACAAGATTAATTGAGAGCTCTAGAAGAGCCAATTACTATGTTGGAGAAACACAATTGAGTATTGTGCTGTAGTAAGTCTCAAAGAAACTTATTCAGTTTCCAAAGTACACGCGAAAGCGATTGATTATATTGAGACTATAAATGAAGGAAAGATTTGATATCTCCTATTACTACAACTTGTAGCGGGATAGTTTGTATATGAAAAGCTACCCGCTTCATTCTCCAGTTTGTACTACACAAACAAAAGAATGCCACAATAAAGTGGATATCTATTGGTATAAAAACCCATGTCATAATATACATGAAGTTTATTGATAAGTGCACATGTCATGGTGTAAATTTGAAGTTTACCAATATTGATAATTTATTCAGTTGGCATTCGGGTTAGCCATCTCATTATAAGTATGATGTGCAATAATAGAGAATTCACATGGGTGAATATTAAAGAACTAGAAAGTTCTTTACGAATTCTCTTGTATCACTTGTCCTCATTAATGAACTGACCAACTAAAGAATTCAGGTTGAAGCCCATAAATTCTGGAAATATCAAAGGTGAATATGGGCCCATTCACCTGCCATGTATACCACATATGATGCATCTATGATATGGTTACATGCGCAATTGTTATTAATCCGCAGCCTGGCCGGTGCTTGCGAGGTAAATTGCTCAGTAATCTAACTTCGAGCATAATTTCCAGATTTTCTACTCAAGATAGTTCATCTTGATAAGTTGGTTTATATCAAAGTTGGTTTAGCAAGATAATTATTGAGTGCCTCCACTTAATAGCTAAACTGTTTCCTATGAGAACAAAGTTATATATATATATATCAGTTTGATATACGTTGTATACGAGAGTATATTCTCCCCTCACAAGTGGTTCAGGGTCAGGAACCAAATAATTTCATCTTATTATTATTGATGTGCGGTGTATATTTTCATTAACACCATAATGCACAAAGATGGACTCTCAAAGTTGAGGAAACAAGTTAGCTTTTCTAACATGAGGAGGAGACATGATAAACACTTGAGAAAAGGTTACATGGGATGAATTATCATTTGTATATGTAAATCCCCGAATATCATGATATGAACCTGAAGTTCATAAAATGGATAATTCAATTGCAACATATTGTAAAGCATGCTATACGCATTTGCTGACCCAAAGAAAGTGACTATATTCTCACTACAAATGCTCATATTAAGTCCCAGAAGGACAAAGTCTTTGATACGCTTAAAGCGTATAGACAAATACTTGATTCCATATGAAAGACATGTAGATTTGGACATATAGTTCAAATACTTGAAAGTATAAAGTCAAAGGTATGTATAATCAGTTTTCGATATCTTATTTGTTTAGCATGACATGAAAACTTGATATGCATCTAAAGTCTATTATGTGATTTATATGACTTAACTTGGAAGATTTAAGTTGCTTAAAGCATACACAATTCTTGGTCCTGAAGTACCACATCCTAAGTACAATTTGTGTACATATGTATCTTGCTATAACTATAAGCATGATGGCATTGAGAATACATCTATGGAGATATTGAAGAGTCATTCCACTACATCATATGAAGATGTTCATATCTATCAGGAATGATGATTTCAAGGTGCGGAATATTTATTCAAGTCAATATGGTTGATTTATTTATCAAACATCTACCAAAGATTGTTTTGAAGATGGTGCACAAGATTGGAATGCAAATGCTCAAGGATATAAATTGATGTTCTTATCAGGGGGAGTTAATGTGCGTTGCACTCTTTTTCCCTTACAAGGTTTTGTACCAACTGGGTTTTCCTTGCGAGGTTTTTAACGAGGCAACCAATAGGCGCATATTCAAACATGTGTACTCTTTTTCCTTCTCTTTAATTTTTCCCATTGGGTTTTGGTTTTAAGGTTTTAACGAGGCACATTATTGAATAGACATTCAAGGGGGAGTGTTATAAATAGAACTGTATTTAAGGTGAATGTCTATATTTAGAGAGATTCTAGGGTTTACTACTTGGTGGCTAAGTCACCACCTCCCTATAAATATAGGGGTTCTATTCCATTGTAAACCATCCCAAAGTATCAATAAGAATACTCCTCTCCCTATTCTCTCTATATTGTTCTTGTTCTTGCATTATTCTACTTGTTCTTATATTATTTCATAACATAAATAGATTTTTAATATTTTAATATATTTCAAATTGATATTTGTAATAGTAAACTTTGTAATTTTTTTTAAGTTTAATAGATTATTAGATCTGTAAAGGCAAATAGATCCGTTGTTACGATTTAGATAAATTTATAATTTGTTTTGCTTGGAAACAAAACAAAGAACATTGGGCCATTTTTTAAAGCTTTTGGTAAGAACCAAAATAAAGAGGCCTGGGTAAACCTCGTTTCCTTGTTAACTCAATATCGCGTTTAGTGTCGGTTGTTGTTAGGACTTTAGTATAAGCTTGAACTCGCTTGCTATATGGGTCAGAATACGATCCCGCAATAATTAGCGAAATTAATTGTATTTTAAGTTAATTTTTAATTAATAAGTAGAATGACTACTTATTAATTACGATATTGATAGTCATCTAGTTCGATTGGCAAGGCCACGGCCCATCCGCTATCATAGGGACGGAACCTCAACATGGTCACGGCCATTTATCGCCAGCTCATACAACTTGCAGCTATAAATTCTAACAGAAGTAACCCTAAAAGGGGTGCTTCTTCTTCTTGATCACTACTCTCAAGTAAAGAGATAACATCATTGTAAGGCTCTGAACCTCTCCATGGAGGGGCAGACCAAATCAATACTATCAATAAAAGCTCTCTATACATTCCTCCTTAATTACACTCGCTTTTCATTTCTTTCGTTTGGTCTCTTGATTTATTACGGTCTGCTATGATTGGCCCTTGATTTATTTTGATTGTTTTGTGCTTGCAAAGTATATGAGAACTTCGAGCTAAACAATTTCGCGCCGTCTGTGGGGATTTCATAGCAGAATCGCATAGTTCTTTCCCGGACCAAAAGGAAAAAAACGCCAAAGAACAACCCAGCTTAAACAAGCTAAAGCGGTATATCGAACAAGGGAACTCGAAGATCTCGAATCGAGACCCAACCCCTCTGTCACTCGCCCTCGAATACGAACCGATTTTGAAGTACTGTTGACGAAAAATACAACCACACAGAAACAGGGAAGATCTCTCATGAGATATCGATTACAAAAAAGCCAGAAGAAGAAGCATCCCCCCCCCTCCTGAGGGAGGATCTCTGTAAGGCATTTCCCGCATCCCTAATACGGGATCCAGCCGAAAATCGGCATGAAGATATCCCGAACCGAGAGTTGCCTCAAGCCAGCCTACATACCCCGATTAGGGAAGATAGCGTTTAAGCTGCTCGATATCTCGAATCAAAACCGAGCTCAGCTCTCGAATAATGGTGTTCCCAAATCAAGGCTATGCGCCTTCGCCAACAAAAATTAAAAGTTCAACTACGGATGAACTGGGACTTAGGCTATGCACCTTCGCCAACAAAAACTACAAATTCAACTACGGTTGAACAGGGACTCAGGCTATGTGCCTTCGCCAACAAAAACTACAAGTTAACCTACGGATGAACTGGGACTCATGCTATGCGCCTTTGCCAACAAAAACTACAAGTTCAACTACGGTTGAACTGGGACTCAGGCTATACTCCTTCGCCAACAAAAATTAAAAGTTCAACTATGAATGAACTGGCACTCAGGCTATGCGCCTTCACCAACAAAAACTACAAAAATTAAAAGTTCAACTACGAGTTGAACCAAGACAGGCTATGCGCCTTTGCCAACAAAAACTACAAGTTCAACTACGGTTGAACTAGGACTTAGGCTATGCGACTTCGCCAACAAAAACTATAAGTTCAACTACACTTGAAGTGGACTCAGGCTATATACCTTCGCCAACAAAAATTAAAAGTTCACTAGGGATGAACTGGGACTCAGGCTATGCTCCTTCGCGAACAAAAATTAAAAGTTCAACTACGAGTTGAACCAAGGTAGGCTATGCGCCTTCGCCAACAAAAATTAAAAGTTCAACTACGAGTTGAACCAATACAAGCTATCCGCCTTCACCAAAAAAAAATTAAAAGTTCAACTGCAAGTTGAACTAGGACTCCGGCTATGCGCCTTCTCTATCAAAAATAAAAGTTCAACCACGAGTTGAACTGGGACTCAGGCTATGTGCCTTCAAAAACGTTCAACTGTAAGTTGAACTTGGAGTTAGGCTATGCGCATTCGCCATCAAAAATAAAATTTCAACTACGAGTTGAACCAAGACCGGCTATGCGCCTTCCCTATCAAAATAAACGTTCAACCACGGGTTGAACTGGGACTCAGGCTATGCGCCTTCGCCATCAAAAATACAAATTTCAACTACAAGTTGAACTGGGACTTCATCTATGCGCCTTCGCCATCAAAAATAAAAAGTTCAACTAAAAGTCGAACCAAGACTCAGGCCACGCTTCTTCGCCAACAAATCCAACAAGTTCGACTTAGCTCGAGCCGTGCGGCTAGACGCCTCCGCCCTTGAAACTAACGACTCAGGCCAAACGCCTCTCCCATCAAACTCGACAAAAATTTGCTCACGCAAAATAGGGGCGCAGGTCCAGCACCCTCGCCATTCACATAAGTACTCCCAACTTGAACAACGATTGGGGCCACATAAAGTTCGGCCCATATAAAACTACAAGGCCACATTTTTTACCATTATGGCCGATAATTTGATCGCCTAAACTGGGACTAAGGCTAAGTGCCGCTATCACCACATAACGGCTACAACTCGCACACATCGAGTCGAAGAAGTAAGACTGTTAACAACCGAAAGTCAACACGCCTACCAGAGTCGTACTCTAAGGCAAATCACCCCTCGAACACATACAATAGAAAAATCTAAAGAAGAAGAAGGGAAAACATAAAATGAGCACAAGACCAACAATGGAAAAAGTAAGCATATATATATATATATATATATATATATATATATATATATATATATATATATATATATATATATATTTACAAAGTCATAGGTCGGCAACGCCCGCTTACACTCAGCCAGGGACGATCAGTACGAAGGAAAGAATAAAGAATAATCTAAAGACATCCAAACGCCAAATGGTGAACAAAATAAAAACACTTCAAAGCCTTTCACTCGGCGTCACCCACGTCACCATCAACACCATCATTAGCCCCCGGTGTCGCCGGGTCGAAACCACAGTCAATACAGGCTTCACGAGCTCTCTAACGGGCTGCTTCAAAAGAAGTTTTGGGCACGATACCGGCCTCCAACAAGGTTTTATATACATCACGCTACGCCTGGGCAACCATCCAAAGCTCACGAGCCTGGTTGGAAGAGCTTGCCTGACCTTGTAGGCACTAATTCTCCCCCTCCAAGGCCTTGATCCGATCTGCCATGGCTTAGGCGTCCCGCTTATAGACACCAATGCGGTCCTCTAGCCCCGCCTCTATAAAGGCCGCGACAGCTCTCTCCATGGTCTGCTCCCTTTCATGGACGCAGATCTCTACCTCTAAGAACCATGCCCTCAACGAGGAATCCCTTACTTGTAGCCTCAAAGCGGCGACCTCAT
The DNA here is from genome assembly GCA_034376525.1 of Nicotiana benthamiana. NCBI lineage: Eukaryota > Viridiplantae > Streptophyta > Magnoliopsida > Solanales > Solanaceae > Nicotiana > Nicotiana benthamiana. Next base: position 9,454,829 of record CM067331.1, on the reverse strand, counting down.
TCTCTAAAGCGACAACCTTCCTTTTCAAGGTCGCAGAGGACTTCACCGCCATAGCCTAACTCTGGCACTCCCTCTCAATTGCAACCCTCCTTTCGGCCTTGATCTCCTTGTCTTTTTGATGAATCTGCTCTTCGAAGGAACGGGTCCTGTCAAGCATCTGCTGCATCTGAAGCTCTCGCCTCGCCAACTCCTCGACCAAGGCCCGACTACAAGGTTCATTCCTCAGGCACTTGCGCATCTCGTGGCACCGATCTCGGTAGCGGCGGTACTTCTCCAACACCCTCAAAAAGATTCCTCTGTGGATGTTGGCTCGATGGATGCGCTCCAGCTCCAACAGATAAGACTGCAAAGCAAAGATAACGATTAAAGTAAAAACAAACTAAGGCAAGAGGAAAGTAGAAGAAGGTCATCATACATACCCTCAGGCCCATCACGGCCACCTCGTTCATCAATCCGACGTCTGTAACGTCCCTTAATGACATGTTTTCTGCCTCCGAGCATAACACCTCGAATAGCGGCACCAACCTGTTCCCTTAAAGCAATAAGTTCTTCTCTGTGGGAATCTGAACATAGCGAAGTCTCCCCTTCGAACGCACCGTCGAGCTTGTGAAGACTTCATGGAACGAACGGACGTACTCTGGGTCTAAGTCAGACTCGGACTCGTATTCACCTCCTGCAGCGCCCCTTCTACCTTCTGCCGCAGCCGCCGAAGGAGCGCTCGATTCTCTAATAAAAGCAGCCGCTGAGAAACTACCTCCTACTTCAGCGACTGGAACAATCAACTGAGATGCCGAAACAACAGTCTCATCATGGCCTGAGCCAACCAGGTCAACCCCCACTGTTTGTCCGCCCTCAAGGGCGGGCACCGCAGCCGCATCCCTTTCCGCATCCGACAGGAGAGAGTCCAAGTTTATCACCACGGGAGGGGCCAGCGTGAAGGCAACCCTCCGGCTAACTAGCGTCCTTTCCTCTTCCTCCTCCTCTTCATGTGAGGGCAAGTCCGCCCTAGGACGGACCAACCCCGACGACCCTTCGGTCCGAAGTACGGTCCGTGTTGGGGAAGGTGCTTTTGAAGATTCAACCGACGACGCCCTCAGTACTATGCGCAATATCGGTGTTGCAAGATGAGCAGTCGCACCCGGCCGATGGAAGGCTAGCTGAGGATCCCTGACACGACATGCCCTTCCTGATTACAAAAAACACAAAGTAAGTAAATAGAGTTAGAAACAAGAACGAAATAGAAGGAGAAGTAAAATCCTCACCAGTTGCAGGCCTGCAGCCATGCCTCTCCCAAAAAGACGTCCACGTGCGTATTCCCGCTGTATGCGAAAGCACGGCCTCGACCCATTCACGTATCCTGGGCAGCGGAGCCAGCAGCGATCTGTCTGCTACGAAATTAACACATGTTAATGCTTATGAGCATGAGACGTGAGGAAGAGTAAAAAAGAGAATTCGACGATTAAAGGAAGTTTACGTGCATGGTTCCAAGACTCTGGGAACCCAGGCAGGGACGCCGCGAAATGATTGGTTTTTGATATAGAAGAAGTGCTTGAAAGGGCGAGGATCGACCACGTCGTCCAATTGTGCATCCAGGCCCCTCGACCCACGAGGGATCGCCCGAATCATTGTGCCACGGGTCCTCTGGGGTGTAAAGGCTAAGTAGGTGTTATAGCGTGACCTCCCTACCGGCCAACTCCGCGTACTTAATGAACATAGCAAGCAGCTTATAGAGAGAAGGACTAATTTGGCCAGGGCATACCCCATAGTATCGACAAAAATCTACAACAAACATCGGAAGCGGGAACCTAAATCCCAACTTGAAGGGATAGGCGTAGAAGATGCAATATCCTTTGCCGTCGGTGTAGACCCTCTCCTCGCTTCTAGCTAAAACAATGTCGGCATAGCCGTCAATGCCCCACTGTTCCCGAAGTTGGGCCATTCCAACTTCCCCCATTAGAAGGGCTTTATCCGCTGGATCTTCTCCACCATCGGCGATGAAGTCAGTCGCCGGGCCTCCGGGCAGAGGAAGAATCTCATCAACCGACGGAACCCCTTCGATAACCACCGGTTCTACCTCTTACCATCAGAGATGGCCCTTCAGTCACCGGAGGGTTAACCAGAAGATTCGTCGTAGAAATATTTTTGGAGGAGCTGCTTGCCATTGTTGATTAGAAAATGAGAAAAGAGAAAGACTCGATGGAAAATACGGGGATTGTAACGAATGAAGAACAAAGGCAAAAAATAACTGACGAGAGAGAGCTCTTTTAGAAATCTTACTTAGACAAACAACGAAAAGGTGAGAAGTAAATACCTCAACCTCTTATTTATAAGCAATAAAGTGGCCATCATTAACTACATGACCAACCGCAAAACGGTTCAGTTCCACATAAACGTGCGTCATTATGACAAGCTCCACGAAGCGGCTTTTCTGTCACCAATCGGCATTCCATTTCCGAAATGGTTGGAACGGCCTGTGAACGCTGAGGGAACATCCTGTGCACCTCCAAAACTTTGGTCATCGCCAAATGCATGCAAAGCGTGCCCGTACTCCCTTCTGCTGCGTAGCATACGACTCATCCACCAAGGACGACGACTACGCCTTCTAACAAACAAAGATTCAAACGCCATCGAGCTCCACTCCACCCGAAATCAATTGAAATGCTAAGCGCCTTCACCAAGGGGTGACGATTCGACCTCCCCTGAACGATGGCGCAGTGATGCTGAAATAATATCAACACCCCACAAGGCCAGTATGTAAACGGCTAAGGCTGTCCATAATATTAAGGCTATGGCCATCTCCAGTAATTAAATGGCTAAGGCCGCCACAACATTAAGGCTACGACAACCTCCAATATACAAATGACTACAATCGTCCCCAATGCGTAACCAGCCAAAGCTATCGACATGAAATGGCTAAGGAGATCGATTTCAATGATGTAATCTCCCACGTATAAACGACTACGACCATTGTGGTCTCGGCCGAGACTGCATTCGATGAAGTCCGCTCGGTCAAGGCACGACCTCACTAAGCGGATGGACTAACTGTATGGGTCAGAATACGACCCCGTGATAATTAGCGAAATTAATTATACCTTGAGCTAATTTTTAGTTAATAAGTGGTATGACTTTTTATTATCACAATATCCGATAGCCATCCGGTTCGATCGGCAAGGCCATGGCTCTTTCGCCATCATAGGGACGGAACCTCAGCGTGGTTTCGGTCATTCATCTCCAGCTCATACAACTTGCATCTATAAATACAAAAAGAAGTAAACCTAAAAGGGAGGCTTCTTCTTCTTGATCACTACACACAAGAAAAGAGAGAACATCATTGTAAGGCTCTGAACCTCTCCATGGAAGAGCAGACAAAATCAATACTATCAAGAAAAGCTCTCTACACATCCTCCTTAATTACACTCGCTTTTCATTTCTTTCACTTAGTCTCTTGATTTATTACGATCTGCTATGATTGGCCCTCAATTTATTTTAATTAATTTATCTTACAAAGTATATGAAAACTTTGAGCTAAACACTTACATAATATTCTCGGTCCATTACTCACTAAGGCTCTTATTCTGATTTCTTGCGCAAGCAATACATGTCAAAGTAAGCAACTACCGCCTCCATTTTTTAAAACTAATAGTTTTAACAAATTAAATTTGATTTAAAGTATTCAAGTTTTAAAAAATAGTAAATTATTTATTCTTATTTCCTCGAATGTATTGTTACGGTTCAAATTAATGTACTGTTAATTAATATAAATATCTAAGAAAACAAACTTTATACATATACTCTTCCGAGATGATATTATTGGTTGGGGTTGGCCAAAAGGCAGGCATGAATAAATCATGACGGTGACTGGCAATTCCATTAGAGCCCTTAACAAAAAACCTTTTTTTATTTCATTAACAAATAATTGAATAAGATTCTTAGCCAACCACTTGACAAGTCAACTGAGAAATCATACTACACGTTCGTAATTTACGTCACATCTTAATAACAGTAATAATTATTATAATAATAAATTAGAGCGATTTAACTGAAATTAAGGGAAAGAAGGCTATTTCATTCAATTAGGCAGTTACGCATGATGTGCTCAATAGGAATATGAAATCATGCTCTTTTTGATTCTTTGGCAGATACTTTAAACGAACTCTGCTTATTGTAATGGCTGAACTTTAGGCTTCATATTTGGACCAAAATAAAGATTCTCTTCCCACTTGCGTTGTCCTTTTACTTGCCAAATATATCTTTATATTTGTCAAGGCTAAAATAATTGAACTTTTAAAAGAATAGATAAATGGTATTTTTTTCTCGGTTTGATTTTATTTTTTAAGGGGTTCAAAAACGAAATAAGTTAAAAATGTTAAAGTGATTGTAATTAGTGGAAATTGAACAAATGACCTCATAATAGTTTTGAACCCCCTTGACAATTAAGTCATACTTTTGAGCAATGTAGAGGAGATTCAAAACATGATATATGGAGGTAAAAATCAAATTTTATCTTATATACATAATATAATTTTTCGGCGAAAGAAATTTGGGTAAACAACCCTGGACTCCTACATCCACCCCTGGGAGGATCTACAATTCAATGTATGCGGTCAATTAACTAATAAAGCTGATATACTCCATTATTCAATTTGCATGATAGGAAGAACAATGATAAGTGGAATAAAATATGTAATAATATTGAAAAGTCAGTCACAATATGAAAGCTCCAACTACTTATCTATCATCAAGAATAGTCTATAATTCCCTTTTGCTTAGCTGCTCCTCGTGGAAGTAATTGCTCCGTTCATTCTAATCTACATTTACATGAATACACTTTTTATTTTGTGAATTGTGACTTGACAAAATGTTAAGATATCATTCATTTTCTATGCAAATTCACAATTTTCAATTGTTCAAATTCAATTAACAACTCAACTTGTGGCAAGAAGACTAATGCATGTCAAGAAGTATGTAGTTGTCTTTACAAATATTAAGAAACTTTACAAATGACAAATGTTTTGACAAATGTCAAAACTTTTGACAAATGGCAAGAGAAATCCATGCATTTTTTGCCTATAACAATGTTTCTCCCTTAAGCCAATTTGGTGAATAAGAAGCACACACACGTCTCTCTCTCTTCCTTCCAAGCTTCTTTCGTATATTATTTAATTAATATTTAATATTAGTTGGTCTTCATATTTCCTTCTAGTTGGGTTTGTAATATTTAATTTTACTAATTCCTGTATCCTTCCTAATAGAGGTAGGCTTGTTTAATCCTGGAGAAATATTTCACACTGCTGAAATAGTTTCTTAGGACAGTGCCCAGCACGACTCAAACCAGTTGGTGTATTTCTGCTCAAAATTATTTTATTGCAGTATTATTATTATTATTATTATTGTTGTTGTTGTTGTTGTTGTTGTTGTTGTTGTTGTTGTTGTTGTTGTTGTTGTTGTTGTTGTTGTTGTTGTTGTTGTTGTTGTTATTTTCGGTATCATATCCCTACAATCTAAGAAACTATGACAAATAGCACTGATACTGAAAATACTACTGACACCACCAATATTGGCCTTACGGCCGCTGCTCCAGCCCCAGTTGCACTGCCATATGCCAAGCCATTTCCAGATGTGTCAAATATTAAAATTTTTGCCAATGAAAATTTCAAGTGTTGGCAAAAACGTATTTTCTCACTGCTTGATGTCCATGGTGTTGCACATGCACTGCTCCATCCACAACCTAGTGCAAATGCTGATAATAAAATTATGGAACATGGCAATATGCCAACAAAATATGTCGTCATAAAATATTGCAAACTATTTCTAACGAACTGTTTGACGTGTATTGCAGTTATGAAGAAGCAAAAGCTATATGGGAAGCATTAATTAAAAAATTCACTGCTGAAGATGCTATAAAATAAAAATTTGTAGTAGGAAAAGTTCATCAGTGGCAGATGAGAGATGATAAAGAGATGAACATACAAATCAACGAAATTCAAAAATTGTTAGAACATTTGAAGGCCGAGGGGGTGTCTTTACCAGAAAAGTTTGCTGGTGGAGTGCTAATTGAAAAGCTACCTGACTCTTGGAGTGAGTACAAAAATAAATTAAAGCACAAACAGAAAAATTTCACCATTGAAGAAATTGACCCACATCCTAATTGAAGATTCCAACAGAAAAGAATCTGCCAAAGCTAAGATGACAACTCTCAAAGCAAACTTAGTGCAAAGTAGCAACAACAACTGCAAAAGGTACGAAAATAAGTCTCAAGGCTAAAAATTCTAACCTTAAAAGGAAAAAGGGCTCTTGTTTTGTTTGTGAAAAACTAGGCCATCATGCCTCACAGTGCAGGCACAGAGCAAGAAATGACAAGGAAAAAATCAATACTCCTAAGGCTAACTTAGCTGAAGGAGGTGATATTATTGCAGCTGTCATTTCTCAAGTAAACATTGTAGCACATGCAAAATAATGGGTGATACACTCTAAGGCTACTCGGCACATTTGTGCGAATCGAGAAGCATTTTCCTCTTATACTCCTGTAGAGGATGATAGAGAAGAAGTTTATCTTGGAGACTCAAGTACTACCAAAGTCTTGGGTAAAGGAAAATTTCTCCTGAAACTCACTTCGAAAAAAACTTTAGCCCTTGTTGATGTACTGCATATTCCTACTATGAGGGCAAACTTGATCTCTGTATTCTTGTTGGGAAGAGCCGGAGTGAAAGCGTCATTTGAATCTTATAAGATCATAATGACCAAAAATAATATGTTTGTGGGAAAGGGCTATTGTAACCAAGGATTCTTTGTACTTAATATTTCTGATGTTATCAATGGAAATGTATCTGCTTCTGCTTATATGATTGAATCTATTTCTCTATGGCATGCTAGACTAGGACATGTTAATGTCACATATATAAAGAAAATGCAGTCACTAGGATTAATATCTGGTTTAGACTCTAATAATATTAACAAGTGTGAAATATGTGTTGAAGCTAAAAGTACTAGAAAGTCTTATTTTTCCGTAAATAGAGAAACTGAATTGTTATCATTGATTCACACTGATTTAGGTGATTTAAAGAAGATTATGAGTAGAGGTGGTAAAAATTATTATGTCACTTTTAATGATGATTTTTCTAGATATACTAAGTTGTATTTGCTTAGAAATAAAGATAATGCATTTAATGCTTTTATTTCTTATAAAACTGAGGTTGAAAATCAACTTAGTAGAAAAACCAAGAGAATTAGATCAGATAGAGGTGGATAATATTTATCTTTGAATAAATTTTTTGAAAATAATGGAATTATTCATGAAGTAACTCCGCCTTATTCACCTTAGCCAAATGGAGTAGCTGAAAGAAAAGATAGAACATTGAAAGAGATGAACTTTATATTAGTTAGTTCTAATGCTCTTGATAATTTGTGGGATGAAGCTATTTTATCTACATGTCACATACAAAATAGAATACCACATAGAAGAATTGACAAAACACCGTATGAATTGTGGAGGGGCTATAAACCTTACTTGAAATATTTTGAAAGTGTAGGGGTGTCTTGCTAAAGTTCTTTTGCCTGAACCTAAAAAGAGAAAAATAGGTTCTAAAACTGCTGATTGCATGCTAATTGGATATGCAGAACATAGTGTTGCATATAGATTTCTTGTTTTAAAAAGTGATGTGCTTGATTACAATACTATAACTGAGACAAAGAATGCTGAGTTCTTTGAATATATTTATCCATTATTTGATAAAATTTCTTATGAACCCATTGAAACAAATAATGAAATTACCTCTAATGTGGAACTGAGAAGGAGCAAAAGACCTAGGAAAAAATATTTTTCTTATGGAAATGATTTTCAAATTTTTCTTGTCAATAATAAACCATCAAATTATTTTGAAGATACATCTTCTTCAGATTTTCCTTCACTGAGCCGAGGATCGATTGGAAACAGCCTCTCTGCCCTTTCGGGTAGAGGTAAGGCTCGTCTACATATTACCCTCCCCAGACCCCACTTTGTGGGACTATACTGGGTGGTTGTTGTTGTTGTTGTATCTTCTTCAGATGCTAAATATTGGTAAGAGGCAATAAAAGTTGAAATTGATTCTATTATGAAAAATGATACATTGATTTTAACTAATTTACATCCTGGTGCAAAACCTATTGGTTGTAAATGGATTTTCAAAAGGAAATTTAATCCTGATGGATCTTTAGATTAATATAAAGCTCGGTTAGTAGCAAAAGGTTTTTCTCAAAAACAAAAAATAGATTATTTTACATTTGCACCAATGGCTAATATTTCTTCTATTCAAATTTTAATTGCCTTAGCTTCAATCAGTAAGCTTTTTATCCACCAAATGGATGTAAAAACTACTTTTCTAAATGGTGATTTAGAAGAAGAGATTTATATGGTTCAACCTGAAGGTTGTGTCATTCATGGACAAGAAAATAAAGTTTGTAAATTAATTAAATCTCTTTATGGCCTTAAACAAGCTCCAAAGCAATGGTATGAGAAATTTGAACAAGTCTTACTGAGAGACAATTTTTCTTCAGTTGAGGTGGATAAATGTGTTTATACTAAAGTGGTAGAGATTATGTGATAATATGTTTATATGTTGATGACATGCTTATATTTGGTACAAGTTTTAATATTTGGCAAAGTACTGAATCATTCTTGTCTTTTAATTTTGATATGAAAGATCTGTGTGAAGTAAATATAATATTTGGAGTTAAAGTTTTAAGGAGTGAAGATGGAATAATGTTGTTTCAAGAACATTATGTTGAGAGACTTCTTAAGATGTTTGAATATTTTAATGTCACATCCGTGAGCACTCCTTTTGATACTAACTCTAAGTTGAAAAAGAATAATGGTGACCCAGTTGCTCAGTCTAAATACGCTCAGATTATTGGGAGTCTGATGCAATTAATGAATTTTACAAGGCTTGATATAACCTATGTTGTGTTTAGACTGAGTAGATATACTCATAATCCCAACAGAGAGCATTGGTCTGCATTAGAGAGACTAATAAAATATTTGAGAGGAACCATAATTGGATTAACTTCTATTTTAGAAGGATACAGTGATTCAAACTGGATCTCTGATTCAGATGAGACAAAATCCACTAGTGAATATGTATTCACCCTTAGTGGTGGTGCAATATCGTGGAAATCAGCTAAACAGACGATCATTGCTAGATCGACTATAGAATCAGAGTTTGTAACTTTGGAGTTAGCTGGTACTGAGGTTGGGTGGCTAAGAAACTTCTTAGCCAATATTTTTTAATAAAGGACGTATTGCCTCATGTGTCTATACACTGTGATTGCCAAACGGCAATAGCTATGGCAAAGAATAAATCTTATAATTGTAAAAGTAGACACATGAAACTTAGACATGATGTCATAAAATAACTGTTGAGAGATGGAATAATTTCCATTGACTATGTGAAGTCAGAGACAAATTTGGCCGATCTTCTGACTAAACCCGTGGGAAGAAAATTAATTCCTCAACCCTCAAAAGAGATAGGATTAAGGCCGACATGTTGTCAATAGAGATGGTAACCCAACCTATGTGATTGGAGATCCCATGAAGTAGGTTCATATGGGTAATAACAAGTCAATATTGGCACTAATGCACTAAGAGAGTGCTTGACTGCTACTAATTGAGAGGCTGAGTTATAACTCTTAATGAAATTCATAGTCCTTAATGGATGGTGTATTTAAAAGAAGTTTACACTTGATGAATTCACTTATACGAAAGTGGAGTGGGCCGCTCCTATGAGATTTTGGCCTAGCTCTAGAGCTCTCATGAATAACCAGGCACGCGCATGGCCTATTGGGCGCAAAACCACGTTGAACAGACAAAATTACCGGGGGTCAAAATGTGATTGATAAAATCTATGACTTACAATAAGAATTATTGGTTCATAAAAATATTATATTTCACCAGTAATTCTGTGAGTTAAATTTTATTGGTCTAAGTTTGGTTCATAGTCCAGAAGACACCAAACCTATTACATTTGGACCATACAAATCCAGTAAGTTTATCTTTGATAATCTTTAAAATATTGGGGGACTGTGGCAATATTTTAAAAATTATTTGGCCTTCTAGAAAGACTAATGCTTGTCAAGAAGCATATAGTTGTCTTGTAAAATGTCAAAAAACTTGACAAATGGCTAAATGCTTTGACAAATAGTAAGATAAATCCATGCATTTTTTGCCTATTAAAATGTTCATCCCTTAAGCTAATTTGGTGAATAAGAAACACACACACACGTCTCTCTCTCTCTCTCTTCCTTCCAGGCTTCTTTCTTATATTATTTAATTAATATTTAATATTAGCCGGTCTTCATTTTTCCTTCTAGCTGGGTTTGTAATATTTAATTTTACTGATTCTTGTATCCTCCCTAATAAAGGTAAGCTTGTTTAATCCTGAAGAAATATTTCACACTGTTGAAATAATTTCTTAGGACAGTGCCCAGCACGACTCAAACCAATTGGTGTATTTCTGCTCAAAATTATTTTATTGCAGTATTATTATTATTATTATAATTATTATTGTTGTTATTATTTTCGTTATCATATCCCACTCAACTTTCATACTTAAACTTAATATTTTCCTATCGCCAGAATCAACATGAGTAAGAGATAATAATTACATAAGGAATGTTTAAAAAAAGAAAATGGGGTGAGGGGGGGGGGGGGGGATCATTTGCATAAATACAAAATGGAAAATAAAAAGTGAATAATGCAAGTGAAATATACTATGCAACGGGGCCAAAAAGCCAATTTTATAGACCAGAAAAGTGTAAAAATTGGGTGGGAAAGTCATTATTTAAAGTGGTATTAATTTTTTATCCACCATTTTTAATGTTGAGCACTAGTCTATTAAAATTTATATGAAAAGACATAGTTACCCTTTCCTTCCCTAATAGAATTACGATGGATTTGAAAGACTGGGTGAATCGAGTATCAACAAATACGAAGAATGGCTTTCATTTCAGCCTTTGTGATTTCTATGGTTTTTAGTGAACTTGTTTTTGTCTGTCATTCCAATCCAATTTGTCAATCAATGTTTCCTAAATATGAGATCCCAGTATACAAAGAAGACAGAGATGACGTGCATTTTGCATAGAAATTGGAGTTCCTGAAAGCAGAATATTTTTTTAGGGCTTTCAAGGGATATGCTCTTGATGTAATGGCACCATATTTTCCGAAGAGACATTTTAATGTTTCGTTGGAGGAGAAGATTATTCAATATGGTACACCTTTTGGTTAGGCATCATTAAAAAATTATAAAGAAAAAGGAAATAAAAAATTAAGGACAATAGGTCCTAAACTTAGGCTAAGAAGCCCAAAAGTTAAAGAGAATAGGTCCTGAACTTAGATTAACAAGCTGAAAAGTTAAGGACACTTGGTCCTGAACTTACAGTTACATGGATATGGTCTTGATGTAATGGCACCATATTTTCCGAAGAGCCATTTTAATGTTTCGTTGCAGGAGAAGATTGTTCAATATGATAAATGCCTTTTGGTTAGGCATCATAAAAAAAATTACAAAGAAGAAGAAAATCAAAAAATTAAGGACAATAGGTCCTGAACATAGGCTAAGAAGCCCAAAATTTAAGGAGAATAGGTATTGAACTTAGCCTAACAAGCTCAAAAGTTAAGGACATTTGGTGTGAACTTACAGTTACATGTTCAAAAGTTAAGGACCTATGTCCTTTACTTTGATTTCTAGGTTCAAAAGGTAAGGACAGACAATTCTTAACTTAGAGTTACACTTCAAAAGTTAAGGACAAGCAATCCTTAACTTATAGTGACAATTTGAAAAGTTAAGGACAATAGGTACTTAATTTTGATTTCAAAGTTCAAAAGTTAAGGATAGACAGCCCTTAACTTGGAGTTATACGTTCAAAAGTTTAGGACAATCTGTACTTAACTTACAGTTACAAGATAGGTCCTTAACTTTGACTTACAGGTTCAAAAGTGAAGGACGCTTGGTCTTGAAGTTTGAGTTTCAAGTTCAAAAGTTAAGGACATGTAGCCTTGAAGACCTAAATTTAGAGTTCCAAGTTCAAAAGTTAAGGACATGCAGTTTTGAACTTAGAGTTTCTAGTTCAAAAGTTAGTGACTATTTGTACACATCGGTGGTTTAATTAAGAAGTCCATCAGGTTTATGTTGGACTTGGATAGCACCAGCCTGTTATCCTTCCACTGCACGGAGCGGAAGCTGTTCATTGCTCTGTGAAACTAGCGTCACGCAATCCATTCCACTCTAGGAGCCAAGAATCCGATACTTTCGTTTGGGCCACATGACTCAACTCCATGCTTGGATAGGGCAGGCTAGACATTAGCCACCCAAAGCCCAGCCTTCAAGATCAACCCAGCATCCCACCACATTGTTGCGCAGCTATCACTTCTAGCTCATACATCTCATATCTATAAATACAAAGAGAATGAGCCCTAGAGAAGGGGGTTGTATTACTTCTCCACCACTACTCCCAAGATAAGAGGGAAGATCATTGTAAGGTTCTAAACCTCCCCATGGGGAGGCAGACCAAATCAATATTATCAATGAAAGATCTCTACTTTCCTCTCCTTAACAAATAACATTTGTCTCTTGCACTTTTTATTTGATCTCTCGATTATTACAATCTCCTATGATTGTCCCTCAATTTAAATTTTGTTGTTTTATGCCTACAAAGTGAATGATAACTTTGGGTTAAACAGAGCAGTTTGTGCCTCTTAATACCTTAATTTGGAGAACTTGATGATAGATAAATGAATTTATTAATCTCTAAAATCTGTTACATTAGGCGTGTGTTTGGTAATTTTTCGTGTTATTTTATTTGTACATCATGCTTCTTTATAATTTAAAATTTTAAAAAATGACCTTTTTAGATCTCTTATATGTAAAAGATCGATCTCTTACGTGTAAAAGTAAATCTCCATGTTTGGTTGATTTAAAATATTTTCCTTTAATTGGAGAAAAAATAATTTTTTAAAACTATTTTCAATCTATTTCCCACCCCCACTCCTACCCCCACCGCCTGTAATCTAACATCACCAACGACGCTTCAATTCCTAAATCCCAAGGGCGAATGCATGCGTAATGAGGCGGTGTCACGCGACACCGCTTCGCCGAATTTTTTTTACTAAATAAATATATTAATACTATTACAAAACGGAAATAATAACAATAGTAACAAGCCCAGTAATTTTTCATAAGTGGGGTATGGGCAGGATGAGATGTATGTAGCCTTATCCCTACCTTAGAAGGACATAGAGGCTATTTCCAATAGGCCCTCGATTGGAAAACAAATGACAAAAGTAATGACAATAAAATGGAATAATAACAAGATACAAATGTTGAAATAAGAAAGCAATTAAACTCTAGGTAATAATAGCAATCTATGAATAAAAGGATATCATACTAACACTAATGCTAGCGAACTGGGAAATTCAAAGAGATACGCTTGACAGCCTTCTACTTTAATCTTCGATATGCGCACCCTCTTATCCAAGGCCATGTCCTCAGTAAACTCTAGTTGCCCCATGTCCTGCCTATGACCTTGCTCCAAGACTTCTTAGGCCTACCTCTACCCCTCTTGATACCTACAGAGGCTAACCTCTCGCACCTTCTGACTGGGGCTTCTATACTTATCCTCTGAACATACCCGAACCAACTCATATTCTCCTCCCGTATCTTTTCCTCCACATAAGTCTCTCCCACCTTATCCCGAATAACTTTCTTCTTAATCTTATCCAACCTGGTATGCTCACACATCCACCTTAACATCCTCATCTTAGCTACTTTTATCTTCTGGACATGAGCGTTCTTGACCGGCCAACACCCTGTGTCATACAACATAGTCAGCCTAACTGCAACCTTGTAGAACTTACCTTTTAAGTCACAGCGACATAATTTATCATACAAGACACCATAAGCGCCTCCACTTCATCCATCCATCTCCGATATGGTGCGTAAAATACTCATCAATCACCATGTTACCTTGTATTATGGATCCAAGGTACTTGAAACTACCTCTCTTGGGAATAACTTGTATATCAAGCTTCACTTCTATGTCCGCTTCCTGGATAACATTGTTGAATTCGCACTCCATCTATTTTGTCTTGGTCTTGCTCAACTGGAAACCCTTAGGCTCTAGGGTCTGCCTCCAAACCTCTAGTCTCTCATTAACACCATCCTACGTCTCAACAATCATAACTATATCATCAGCAAATAACATGTTGGCCCAAGAACAGGTGAAGTTTTGAAGATTGACAAAAGAACTCAGATATGGACCAGGTCCATCTTGTGAAGCACAATCATGATCACCTTTGCATGTGAGATGCACATGAAGAAGATAAACCTAACTGATCAAGAAGATAAATCTCCCGATCTGATAAAAAAGGTTGCATATTTGATAAGGAGAGAAAGTCTCCGTACATGAAGAGATCACAATATAGGAAGAAGATCGTGTTAGAGTTTAAGATCACCTTAAACTCTTCTACAATAGAAGAGTAGCAATTGAATCCTAGTCAATCTCTGATTGCTAACCTATTAAATATCATTATTTTTCTCTTTTGGAGGTAATGCACATAAGCATAATGTAATCTTAAATTGAGAGCAAAATGGCAAGGCGATTTTGCGAGAAATTTATGTGTAATTTGAGAGTGCAATCCTGAATCTACTTGAACGAGATAGAAGAATCAGTTCCATGTGTCTATCTTTTATTCTAGTTTAATTGTAGTAGGTGATTTTACATTGTACCTTTCATCTTTCATCGAAGCAATTGAATTAGGTACATAGAGAGTTTAAGTTAGAGTTAACTTGAAGTTATTGCAACAGTTGAGGCTGTGTGCCACAACAAGATTATAGTTAATCCTTAGGTTAACAAAGAGTTTTGTAAATGCTATTTTGGCTAAGTAATTTAATGAAAGTTTGGGAAAATCCTACTAAGTAGTAGGTTGTAATATTTTCACCTTTTGAGCTAGGTTGTTTCACATAAAAATATCCGTGTTCTTTATTTTCTATATTTTATATTCCGCAAACAGTAGTAATTGGAACACCTAGAAGAACCAGGTCCTTCTATAGTTTAGTTAAGTGAAAATTGGGTACCATACAAATCTCCCCCTCTTGTGTGGTATTGACGTTTAAAACATCAATTGGTATTAGAGTAGGTTATCCTTGAAGAGGTTAACACCTTAGGAAAAGATCAAGATGAGTGCACCACCTAGAAACTGGGAAGAGCGATCTACTGCTACGCCTCCACTCTTTTATGGTCGGTACTATTCTTGATGGAAGAATAGGATGAGAGATCATATTATAGGAGTAGACTATAAACTCTAAGACATAGTCACTGGTGGTCCCATGGAGACTACAAATAAGAATGTTGAAGGAGTGCACGTGCAAAAGACAAGAGCTGATTGCACTTCTGAAGACTTGAAGAAATGGGAGAAGAATGCCAAGGCCAAGAAATGGCTTGTGTGTGGACTGGGTGCAGACGAGTACAGCAAGATACCAAGATGTACCACTATTAAGGAGATATGTGACACTTTACAAGTGCCATATGAAGGAACTCCAAGAGTAAAGAGATCAAGAGGAACACTTCTATATTCTCAATATGAGAATTTCACTATGAAGGAATGAGAAACTATCCAGGAGATGTACACAAAGTTCATAATACTAACAGATAAGCTTTAATCTCTTGGGAGAATTATCTTTGAAGAAGACAAGAGAACATCTTGACAAAGATCTTACTAATTACTTGGGAAAACAAAATCACTGCTATTCAAGAATGAAAGAATTATGCTACTCTCAAGTTGGATAAACTGATTGGAAACCTCACTACCTATGAACTGAGAAGGAAAATCATGAAAATAGATGCACCCAAGAAGGAAATGAGTCTGCCTCTCAGAATAGCTGAAGGTGCAGATCTGGAGGATAGTGAAATGACTATGATCACAAGAGATTTCAAAAAGTACCTAATGAGAGGAAGGATTCTTCAAGAGGTACAACCTTCAACAAAAAAAGGGCTCTGAAAAATAGACTAGCGAGGGTTGTTACAAATGTGGCAAGACTGATCACATGATCAAGAACTGTCCTAAGCGGGAAATTGAATGGAAGAAGGAAAGGGCTGAACGAAGGAACAGGAAGAAGGAACATGTTCAACCCAAAAGGAACAAATGATCAACAAAGGATATGGTTGCTTCTTGGGGAGAAACATCAGATGAGGATTCAGAAGATGAAGATAGAGAGGAACAAGAACTTATGACCATTGGAGAATCAGATGATGATCAAGAGGTAAGTTTCCTTCATCTCAAAGATAAAATTAAATTTCTATCTAATGAAAGGTTATCTGAACTATTGTTGGACTTCATCAATGAGTCCGAAATAGTTAACAATAAGAAGGAAGAGCTGTCTAGGGAGTGTGTGATCATAAAAGCCAAGTGCAAAAATGTACAATCTAGGGCTAATGAGAGTGACATTAAAAATACTGAGTTGAAGAACTAGGTTCTTAAACTTGACACCAGTGTGCTAGAACTTAGGTCTAAAATTAGGAACAGGTAAGAAGAAAGCTGATCACACACATCTCACCTTAGAAGAAAACCTAGGAAAAATGAAGGATGAGTTGTACAGGAAAGATGAGAAGATAAGTCTTAAAAGAGGACCTAGGAAAGGTAAAATATGAACGACACAGAACTTACAAATAGAATAAGGCTTCTGATGCACTATCCTGGCTACTAGAACAGCACAGTAGCAACAAGAGAGGACTTATCTATGGGGCACAAACACCTAAGTGGGACCCCAAAAGCAAGTATCTCGCTCTTCATGAAAACAAAAACTGCACACACTGTGGCAAGACCGGTCATTGTTACAATAAATGTAATGCAAAAGGAAAGGCCATTTAGAAGAACAAAGCTATTGTTCAAGACAAAAATAGGCTGTTGGGGTGGGATAAAAGGAATTTGATTTACCCTTTTGCCTATAGAAAGGGACCCAAGCTAGATTGGGTTCCTAAGACTAACCCTTGATTTCTTTTTGCAGGTCCAACTGAAGGGAAGTAGCCAAATATGGTACATGGATAGTGACTGCTCAAAACATATGACTGGAAGCAAGAACCAGTTCCTTTTACTTGAGGACTTAAAAGGAGGGAATGTCTCCTTTGTAAATAGGAAGAAATATGAGATTATTAGGGTTGGAAAGGTAGGTAAGACATACTCACACTCCATTGAGAATGTCTACTTGATAGATGGCTTGAAATATAGCCTAATCAGTGTATCACAACTGTGTGACAGAGGTAACCTTGTAGCATTTACCTCTACCAAATGCTTTGTGATTAATCTTGACACTGACAAGATTGTTTTGCAGGGAAAAAGAGTTAACAATATTTACTTTGTAGATTTGTCCACTCTTTTAGAAAATGAACTTACTTTCTTAAGTGTGTTGGACAATGATTCCCTCCTATGGCACAAAAGACTTGGTCATGGAAGTCTAAATCAACTCAACAAATTAGTCTCCAAGGACTTGGTGATAGGGTTACCTAACAACCACTTGAAGGAAGACAAAGTTTGTGAGGCCTATGCAGGGGACGCAGGTAAGATCATTCTTTGAAAGCAAGAAAATGGTAAACACAACCAGGATGTTGGAACTGGTACATATAGATCTCTGTGGTCCAATCAGAACATTAAGCTGAGGTGGTAAGAAATATGTGACGGTCTTGTTGATGATTATTGTAGGTTTACCTGGGTACTATTCTTAATATCTAAGGATGAAGCATTTGACATGTTTCCTGCCTTTGTTAGAAAACTCAAAAACAACTAGGTAATCAACTTGCATCCGTCAGGTCTGATCATGCAACTAAATTTAAAAATGCTAATTTTTGTTGAATTTTGTGATGAGCATGGTATAGATCATAACTTATCTCCCCCTAGGACTCCTCAACAAAATGGAGTAGTTGAAAGAAAGAACATGACTCTTGAAGATATGGCTAGGACTATGCTTCATTCCAGTAAACTACCACACAACTTCTGGGCAGAGGCTATAAATATTGCATGTTATATCATAAGTAGATGCATGACTAGACCTCTTGTAGAGAAGACTCCCTATGAGTTAATTAAAGGGAGAAAACAAAATCTATCCCATCTTAGGCAATTTGGATACAAGTGCTTTGTACACAATAATGGAAAGGATTCCCTAGGTAAATTTGATCCCAGAAGTGATGAGGGAGTATTCTTGGGATATTCTTCACATAGAAAAACATATAAGGTGTTCAATAAAAGAATTTTGTATGTAGAAGAAAGTCTACATGTTATGTTTGATGAAACTAACATTCTTTCTGAGAGACGGGAACATAAAGATAAATCTATTGGGCTAGTAAACGATTTGAGTGAAGTCTCAGCTCAGCTAAAGTGGCACCAAAAGAAGGAACGGTGATGGAACAAGTTCTTCCATCCAGAGCAACCTAACTAGAGGAACTGATCAAAGAGGAACTGAAACCAATCCTCTAAAGGAATGTTCATGACCCTGTTCCTCAACAATAGAACATGGGAGAAACATCAAGCAGACATCAGTTGGTTGTGAAATCTCACAAGTATCAAAGCTCTCATCCCATTCAGAACATAATTACTGATCCAACCTCTAGTGTCAAAACTACATCACAATTAAAAGATCTGTGTGCTTTTGATGCTTTCCTATCTTTTATTGAACCTAAAAATGTTGTTGAGGCTTCGCAGGATGTAGATTGGGTAAATGCAATGCAAGATGAACTCAATCAGCTTAGGAGAAGTCAAGTTTGGCATCTAGTTCCAAGACCCAAGGAAAGATCAGTGATTGGCACAAAATGGGTCTTCGGAAACAAGCTTGATGAAGATGGAACACATACAAGAAACAAGGCAAGACTGGTGATCCAAGGTTACAACCAAGAGGAGGGTACAGATTATGATGAGACTTTTTCTCCAGTTGCAAGACTGGAGGCAATAAGACTTCTTATAGTCTTTGCAGCACACATGGAAATCGCTCATCATAAGATGGATGTCAAAAGTGTCTTTCTGAATGGCTACCCAAAAGAAGTGTTTGTCAAACAACATCCAGGGTTTGAGAGCATGGAATGTCCTGAACATGTGTGCAAATTAGAAAATGCTCTCTATGGACTCAAGCAGGATCCTAGATCATGGATGAATGATTGTCCAAATTCCTACTTGAACATGGATACAAAAGAAGTAAAATTGACAATACTCTATTGTTGAGAAAAAATGTAAGGATCTCGTTGTGGTATAAATATATCTGGATGACATAATATTTGGGCAACTAATGATAAACTAAGGATTTTTGCCAAATTGATGGGGAGTGAGTTTGAAATGAGTGTGATGTGTGAGAATAACTTTTTCTTAGGCATACAGATTAAAAAACCCAAATGCAACCATGATCCATAAGCAGAAATATACAAAAGAGTTGATCAAAAAGTTTAATGTGGATGAATCAAAGGAAATAGACACCCCATTACAACTGCCACTAAATTAGACATAGATGAACTTGGTTCATCTATTGATGAGTAGTTGTATAGGGGTTTTATTGGTTTACTTTTGTATCTTACTGCCAGCAGACTTGACATAGTTTTTATTGTAGGTCTTTGTCCTTGTTTCAGGCTAATCCAAAGGAATCTCACTTGACTGCTGTTAAGAGGATATTGAGATATTTGAAAGGCACTACTAATATTTGTCTTTGGTACCCCAAAGGTACTAATTTCAATCTAGTAGGGTATGCTGACTATGCATGTTTTCTTGTTAATAGGAAGAACACCTCAATTATGGCTCATTTTCTTGGTTCATGTCTTATATCATAGGCCACTAAAAAGCAAAATTTAGTGGTCTTATTCACTGCTGAGGCTGAATATATTGTTGTTGCCTCTTGTTGTCCTCAATTGCAGTGGATCAAATATCAGCTGATAGATTTTGGCATTGAAGTTGGTTGCATTCCTATTTTATGTGATAACGCTAGTGCTATAAGTATGACAAAGAATCCTGCTCATCATAAGAGGACCAAGCACATAGATGTTAGACACCTCTTCTTAATAGATAACTATGAGAAAGGATTGATTTCCACAGAATTTTGCGCTACTGATAAACAAATTGCTGACATCTTCACTAAAGCACTGAGTAGAGAAAATTTTGATAGGAACGTGTTGAAATTATGGATGAGTAAGATCACCTAATAGGATCAGCTCAGAATACACAATGAAAAAAAATGAAAAAAAAATGGCTAGAAAATCTGAACTTGTGTAAATATCTAGATTAATTTTTACTCATATTTATACTAAAATTAGTATACTCATGTGACATGTGTTAATATAATTGACTGATCTTTTACAAATTCTTCTCTATTTTGGTAAATTGAGGCATAATCAAGAGAATTCTAAATGAAGAACCTGGTTCATCAGTATGGGTTTATCTGAAAACTAAGGTATATTTTCTATGCTCTGCACAATTAGAATATAAAAATTTAAATCATGAGCAGAAGTCTTACAATTGTTCATTTCCTTAGAAAGTTCTATCTGTTAATTTTGAACCAGTTTTGTCAGGCTTAGAACTCTAAACCACAAATATTGCCTAAAATCTAGGGAAGCCTAACCGTATATTCAAACATGAATTTCAACTTGATTGGACCTCTAATTAACCACTGCTAAGGCTTTCGTTATACTATGTATATTTTTTCATATACATACCATTACCTCCTGCCAACTCCATAATTCTAAACTGTCAAAAATCCATCTTCACTTCCACTTGCTTTCTTATTCAAAACTCTAACTCACCAATTCTCTCAAGAAACCAGCATTCATGACAAACCCACAAGACAATCCTCGGATTCCTCCACAATGCACTCCCTTAAATTCATCTACCCCTCATCCACCTAGTACATCTCCCAAACCCAGGCTGAGAAGGGTGAAAATACTTGCTCGAAAAATAGTAGCGTCTAGGGCTCTCTCAAAGAAATTAAATGAGAAATTGAAGGCAGGCCAAGTCCAAGACTCTGACTCCAACTCTGATTTCGAGTCATACAAATCTGCTAGTGAGGGGGAAGGACCTGGGTCTTCTGACTCTGAGAAGACTCAAGAATCCCTTTCTAAGGTAAGTTCTTCTTTGGATGAAAATCTGGAAACTAGGTTTGTTCTGGTTGGGCCTATTAGGGATGTAAATTTACCTGAGTTTCGAAGGAGTGGAGGTAAAGATAAATCTAAAAAATAAAGGGAGAGAGAGGGTGCATGTGGAGAAGAGAGGGGAAATGGGAAAAGAGTGATTGATCATTTGTCCACTGCTGATTTGTTTGTGCCTGCTATCTGCGGGGTTGAACAAGAAAATATAGAAGATAGTGGCAAGAAGTCAGGGGTAAGTGTCTGCGGTGAAGCTACTGAAGGGTTAGTTAATTAAAGTACACAAGGAGATGAACCTGGTTCATCTACTGAAAAGATCCTAGCAGACTTATTGAAAAAGGTTGGGGCAAGTTATGATCTAAAAAAATAAAGAACTCCCACACCAAAAGCCCTTAGTGCTCCTAAACCCTCCAAGAAAAGAAAGGCTTCATCCCAAACAACTACTGAAATTTCATTGCCAAAGCAAAGAGTTACAAGAAGCATGATGAAGTAGAGTGAGAGCGATCTCCAAAAGGCCCTAGTTGAGAGTAAGAAGAAAAAGATGGCTAAAGGATAAGGGAAGGTTGCAGAGTCCTCAAAGGTTGTGGAGGTTGAGGAGATGGAACAGTTCCATCAGGAGGAAATTCAAACAGTGGAGGTTCATACCCCCATGCCAAAAAATCCCAAGACTTCTTCCAAGAAGTCTTCCTCTGTGTCTGAGGTTGATGAATCTTCATTAGCCAGAGGACAAGGTCTGCATTGAAAAGTAAACAAGTAAGAATTTTTGAAAATGAGGAATAGAGTGGATAATAAGAAGAAGATGGTGAGTCTGATGGTGAACAAGACAAGCTTGCTATGTTTGGCAAAAGAAAGATTTTAAAGGTAGATTGCTGAAAGACCTGGTGGAACCAGGAATGATGAGACTGGTGGATGACTTAGCTGCTCAGGGGTGGAAGGACATGGTCCTTCAAATGGATGGAAGTCTAGCCAGGATTGAGATCATGGAAAATGCAAGAGGTTAAGGATGGTAAGGTTAGCAGCCTAACGAAAGGAGTTCAAGTGTCCTTTGGTGCGGAAAGACTGGGAGAGATACTTGATATACCCTTTGAAGGGTTTGAGGACTATACAAGGCAAAGGTGGCCTTGTCTGGACTCCCTTCCTACTGTCCCTGACACTACCAGGAGGATTTGTGATACGGAAGATGTGAATGAGGCTAGGGCTATTTAGAAAAGTGAAATGAGGCCACGACACAAGGTCTTGTTTGAATTTGTCAACAAGTGCCTATTTCCCAGAGAGGAGATAAGGCATATTGCAAATTATATAGACATAGTTCTTATGGTGTGCGTGGAAAGTTGAAGGCAAATTAATTGGCATGCATTCATCATCAAGCTGATGGACAGGTTCATCAGTGGATCGAAGGCTCATGCTACCCCCTATGGTTTTATTCTAACTACGATTCTGGATTAGTGTAATGTGCCTCTGAAGAAATAGGAAATGGCCTCAAGCAAGGATAAGTTTGGCATTAACACTCTAATTGCTTGTGACTATTTAGTCAATGCCATCGCAAATGAACCAGGTTCATCAAAGAAGACCCCTATCAACAGTAAAGTCAGGGCTCCTATTCAGGAATGTGAAGAAAAGTATGCTGAGATAGCTAGGCTCAAGGCTCGTGTGGAAGGGGTGGAATCTGAAAGGGACACTCTTAGAATTGAGCTTACCAAGGAAAATTATAAGAATGATGGAATTCTTCATAATATGTTGAATCTTATCCAAACCCAAAACCAGCCCTCTAGCTCCCCCAAGCCTTAGGAATTCTAGCTTTTGTCTCCTGAACCTTTCTAGTGCCTTCAGTGATGCAGATTAGGGATTTTTCTATCTTTTTTGCTCATGTTTTAAATGTTTTTTTCTCTCTGGTTGCGGATTGTGGTAGTAATATATCCTTTATCAATAATATCTACTATTTTTGCTCTTAGTCAATGTTAATCTTTCCTTGATAGTTTAAATATGTTTTCTTGATTACTGATGATTAAACCATGATTGCACTTGCAGTTGCCCTATTAGCCATAAGTACTTATTAAATTCTAGGACTCACACTTTGTGTGCAACTTTTCGATGATGCCAAAAGGTGGAGAGATATTGTGCTTTACACATTCTGAATAAGTGATATTTATAACCTAATTAAACATGTCCTTGATGATAAGTGAATTTTCTAAACTTTTATTGATGGTTAAATTGAGCGCTTACAGGATCCAAGCAAGTAAAAAATCACGAAGTTTGTCATCATCAAAAAAAGGAAAAATTTTGGCCCAAGAACATGTGAAGTTTTGAAGACCGACAAAAGAACTTAGACATAGACCAAGTCCATCTTGTGAAGCACAATCATGATCACATTTTCATGTGAGATGCATGT
This sequence comes from Nicotiana benthamiana, assembly GCA_034376525.1. Lineage (NCBI taxonomy): Eukaryota > Viridiplantae > Streptophyta > Magnoliopsida > Solanales > Solanaceae > Nicotiana > Nicotiana benthamiana. The sequence continues at coordinate 9,431,308 of CM067331.1, read as the reverse complement.
GAAGGAGATAAATTTAACTAATCGAGAAGCAATATCTCCTAATCTGATCGAAGTTGCATATTGGATAAGGAGAGAAACTACATATAGAGAACATAGTATAGGAAAAAGATATTGTTAGAGTTTGAGATCTCCTTGAACTCTTCTACGATAGAAGAGTAGCAGTTGAATCCTAGTCAATCTCTTATTGCTAGCCTACTAAATGTCAGTGTTATTCTCTTTTAAAGTTAATGAACATAAGTAGAAGTTAAACTTCAATTGAAAGAAAAATAGCAAAGCGATTTTACAAGCAATTTATGTGTGATTCGAGTGTGGAATCCTGAAGCTACTTAAACGAGATAGAAGAACCAGTTCCATGTATTTATCTTTTATTGTAGTTCAATTGTAGTAGGTGATTTTACGTTGTACCTTTCAGCTTTCATAAAAGCAATTATATTAGGTACCTAGACTGTTCAAGTTAGAGTTAACTTAAAGTTGTCGCAACAGTTGAGGTTGTGTGCCACAACGGGATTAGAATTAATTCTTTGGTTTACAAAGAGTTTTTAAAATGTTGTTTTGGATCAGTAATTTTAGTGAAAGTTTGAGAAAATCCTACTAAGTAGTAGGTCATAGATTTTGCACCTTTTGAGCCAGGTGTTTTCCACGTTAAAATCTCTGTGTTCTTTATTTTCTGTATTTATTATTCCGCAAAAATAGTAGTTGGAACACCTAAAAAACCATATCCTTCTACAGTTCAGCAACAACAACAACAACAGCTACCCAGTATAGTCCCACAAAGTGGGGTCTGGGGAGGGTAATATGTAGACGAGCCTTACCCCTACCCGAAAGGGCAGAGAGGCGGTTTCCTTCTACAGTTCAGCTAAGTGAAAATTGGGTACCACACAAGTCGCCCCCCCCCCTCTTGTGTAGTATTGATGTTTAAAACATCATAACATACACCATGGCACCTCTTCTTTAATGTGTCGCTTCAATGTGTCCATCACCATGGAAAATAGAAATAAGCTAAGCGTTGATCCCTGGTATAACCCCATCACAACCGGAAAGTGTTCTGAGTCTACTCCTGCCATCCTAACCCGAGTCTTAACTCCATCATCCATGTCCTTAATAACCCTAATATAGTCTATTAGGACCCTTTTAGCTTCCAAGCACTCCAGAACACTTAGGATAGTTTAGCACCCTGAAGCTGATCAAACAAGTTGTCAATCCTCGGCAGTGGATACTTGCTCTTTATCGTCACCTTGTTCAACTACCGGTAATCAATGCACATCCTCATAGACCCGTCCTTTTTCTTCACAAACAACACTGGCGCAAAGTAAAAGACATAACACCTAAAAGAAAGGGTTCTCATATATGGTTGAAATATATTATATATTGGCCAACTTTGTTCAAAGATGCAGGTAATTTTTTTGAAGAGATGCGACGAATGCCAAAGAGCAAGTGGAATTTCGAAGAAAGATGAGATGCCTCTCAATACCATCCTTGTGGTTGATATTTTTCGATGTATGGGGCATTGACTTTATGTGCCCATTTGTTAGCTCTTGTTGGAACACTTACATTCTTGTGGCGGTTGACTATGTTTCAAAGTGCGTTGAATTCATGGCTTTGCCCAACAATGAGGACCGGATTGTTGTTGCATTTATCAAAAAGAGCATTTTTACAAGGTTTGGTACTCCTCGTGCAATCATAAGTGATGGGGGGTCTCATTTTTGCAATAGATATTTTGACACTTTGCTCTCAAAGTATGGTGTAAATCACAAAGTTTCTACCCCCTATCATCCTCAAGCAAGTGGTCAAGTTGAAGTCTCCAACAGGGATTTCAATAGCATATTATCCAATATAGTCAATGAAAATAGGATCGATCAGTCAAAGAAGTTGGATGATGCTCTATGGGCTTATAGGATTACTTACAAGACTCTGATTGTTATGTCTTCGTATCGGTTGGTGTTTGGGAAAGCTTGTCATCTACCGGTTGAGTTAGAGCACAAGGCCATGTGGGCTTTAAGGAAGTTAAGTCTTGAGTGGGATGTTGCAGCCAATCTTCGTGTGGAGCAGTTTAATGAACTTGATGAATTCAGATTCCATGCCTACTCCTGTTCGTCCTTGTATAAGGATAAGATGATGTACCTTCATGATAAATATGCTCGTGGAAAGGAGTTAAAAGTAGGTTACTTGGTTCTCTTGTTCAATTCTCGGCTACGTCTGCTTCGGGGAAAGCTCAAGTCAAAATGGAGTGGACATTTTGAAGTGGGGTGTGTGTGACCCCGTTTGGTGGTCTTGATTTAAAGAATAAAAATGGTGAAGTTATTAGAGCTAATGGGCACCAGGTCAAGCGTTGTCTTGGAAAAATTGATGACAGCCACGCAGTGGCACTTCTTCATTTCAAATGATGTCATTGTAGTGTAAGATTGATTTTTGGGCTACCTGGTTCTGAGATGTTATAGGATTGCGTTGGCACTTGAGGACGTAATGGAAAAAGTGCCAGGTCTCTGATGTAGACCTCTTTGAAAATTGTGAGGGTATAATGTAGACCTCTTTGAAAATTGTCATTGCGGCCGCACTACATTTTGTGCGGTCCGCGATGGACCACTGCGGCGGAAAAAAAAAGTCCATTTTGTGCGGACCATAGTGTGTTGCCTCCTCAAGCTTGGAAATTGATGTGTTGTGCGGACCGCGGTCCATTTTGTGCGGTTTGCACTGGTTGGTGAGACTGGGCCCCAGGTCTTTTTCTATGAATAGGGCCTAAAGCCCTCCGTTTACCCTTTTCGAACCCTGAGTCTTAGAACTAATACACGCATTGTTCATCACTGCCTGTTACTTGGAATTCATTGCTTGGACTTGTTAATCTTCTTCCCATCTCACATCTGGTAACTTAATGCCAATTTAATTTTTTAAATTTTGTTATTTTGGCTTTTATTTCTTTTCTTCCCGTATTTTCTTCATATATGAGATTAGGGTAGTTAATCCTTGATTAGAGAAGTTAGTTAAAAGCATTTGGCAAGCACGTAGGTTCATGATTTGGGTGTTAAATTAAGATTAAAATAAAAAATTCATGGAACCCTAACTTAGTGCCACAACTGGGCACTCAGTACGCACCATGATGGTTTCTGTACTGTCTGCGGAGCCCTGTGCAGTCTGCAGTACCATTTTATGCGGACCGCATTGATGAATGTCCTGAAAGTTGAAGCTCAGGGACTGCAGCCGCACTACATTTTATACAGATCGCAGTGGTCCCTGTGCGGCCGCACTATATTTTATGTGGTCTGCACTGCCTAGATATAGGTGTGGGTAGTGTGAACTATAGGTGACCAACGGGTGGGCCGGGCCGGGTCCGGGTCCAAATTTTATGACCCGTCCGGGTCCGGGCCGGTCCGGTCCGGGTTCAATTGGGGGCAGGTTGCAATTGGGCTGGGTTGATCCGGTCCGGGCCGGGCCGGGCCGGGCCGGGCCGGATTTATTTATTTATTTATTTTTTGAATTACGTATAGTATAAATATTAAGTTATATTAATACTTTGTAATAATTGAATGAACACAACAAAAGATGGGGAAAAAATTGCACTTATTGCAAGTGCTACTTTATTTCTTAAATTCAAAATTTCAAACTGAAAAACTAAAATGTATCATAATTAGTTTACAATTTACATCAAATGGCTTGCATTGCAATAGCAAGTTCTTCCATATTAATATGAACCTCTGGACCTTCTTCTGGAGTGTTAAATTCGGATGGGTTTCCGTGCGTTAATATATCTCCAAGTTCTTCGTCTTCCGGGCTATCAAGATCTTCCTTTCCTTGATTTCTTCGTTCAGATCTTATCCAATCTCTTAGACACACTAAGACTTCCAAAGCATTGCTTCCCAATGAGTGCCGCGTGTCTCCAAGTTGTTGTCTTGCTTGGCTAAATGCACTCTCGGATGCAACAGTGGAAATTGGGACATTCAGGACATCCCGCGCCATAGCGTAAAGAACGGGAAATTGCTTTGAATTTTCCTGCCACCAGCCTAACGGTGAAAATTCCTTGGTGCGAGGCTCCTTTTGCTTCTGCAAGTAAAATTGCAGTTCATCTATATTCCTACTACTACTTTGAGTGTTAGAAAAAGTTGAAAAAATATTAAAACTATCAAAGCCTTCATCATCATCTCCGACTACATTAGAAGTGCTACATTGCATAGTGGGATTTGCAGCAGTTGAAGCACGAGCATTATCACATTGAGTTGCATAATAAGTATATAGATATTGTAAATGTTCATTTAGTTGGTTCATAGATTCATACAAATTTGGGCTTTCAGTGGGCCCAATCTCCATATAATTGTATAAAGCATTCATTAATTGTTGACAATCAGACATTTTAATTGAAGGATTTAAAACTGCACCAATTAAGTAAACAGGAGGAATTGGAAAGAAATATTTTTTAAATTTTGCTTGCATACTTGCAACAGCATCCGTATATCTATCTTTCTTCTTAAATTCAAATAGTAGCAAAGAAATTTCAGCTATATGTACTAAAGCCACAGTAATAGTTGGGTAATATGCCCCAGAAAACACAACAGTAGCAGTATAAAATTTATGTAAAAATTTAATCACATCACTAATGACCTCCCAGGTATCACCGGTTAACATACGCCTAGGATCAGTACAATGTGCATTAGCAACTTCTGTTATTGGAAATCTATATTTGTAGCAACATTTTAAAAATATATACGTATAATTCCATCTAGTAACTACTTCGTCGGGCATGAATCTAGGTGTAAGGTTATATTGCATACACTTGTTCTTAAATTCTCTTATTCTAGATTGTCTATTATTTCCCTGAATTACTCCAACAGCTCTTCTAACTAGAGTAATCTCAGTTGAAAATAAATCAAGCCCACTTTTAACAATTAAATTGTAAACATGACATGCACATCTAACATGAAAAATATCATCAAGAGGTGGATGTAAATTCAATTTTAAAATTGAAACTGCAGCATTGTTGTTTGAAGCATTATCAAAAGACATACACAAAACTTTTTGGTTTAGATTATAAAATTCGACAACTTCAACAATTGTACTACTAATAAATGTTGCAGTATGACTCTGATCTTCATTATATTTAAAAGCAATAATACGTTTTTGCATATAAGTATTGTCATATATCCAATGACATGTAATTGTTAAATAATCATTTCCATTTACAGCATGGCCAATATCAGAAGTTAGACATACTCTAGAAGGAAGGTGACTAAACAAATAACGTATGTATGTTTGATATTGGCCGTGAAGTCTAAAGATGTCAGATCTACAGGTACTTCTAGGGATACCTTTAAACATAGGGTTGTATATCCTTTGAATATACGTAACAAGATAAGAGGAAGAAGCAAAAGAAAAAGGTAGACAACCCAAAGCGATCATTTTCGCTAATTCCTCTCGATCCCTCATTTTATCATATTTTAGGAGACCTGCAGTAGTAGGGTTACCGGTTGTTTGACTTCCATCCCCATTAACCCCCCATTCTATAGGATGATAATTTTGCATATGTCTAATTAGTGTGCCAGCCCCCCCTAAATTACCTCCGGTCAAATGTTTAAACGTTTCGTTACAAAGTCTGCACTTAACTCTATCACTATCTTCTATCTCATCAAAAAATTTCCAAACAGGACTTCTTTTTCTACGATTAGATTTAGAAGTTGGAGCGACTGGTGGTCTTCTACCCCTTGTTGCACTAGCAACTCCAACTCCAATACTACCAACATTTGCACTAGTAGGTGTAGGTGGTATCTCATCTTCTATTCCAATTTCGTTATCTTCTATTCCGAAATCTTGGTGTAATTGTTCATAATCAATATTTACATCTTGCAAATTAGGCGATGATTCAGAAACATGTGTTATTGGTTCATTATTACTATTACTACCAGAAGCTATAGGACTTTTTTTACTACTTCCACTACCACTTCCACTCCTACCAGTAACTTTTCTACACGCTCTTTTAGCAGCATTCAACATATTGGAAAATTTAATATATAAGCTAAAATCAAATATGCAATTAAAATATTAAATAAGAGAAAGAGTTGGAGAGAGTGCACCGAATTCGACAATAAATTGAGCACTTGAACAAAAAATGCAAAAACACCCGTTGGCCAACGGTTCTGGACCGTTGCCAACGGGCAAGTGGGCCCCAGCAGTTAAAAAATTTTTTTAAAAAAAAAAAAAAAAAATTTTACCGTTATAACCGGTCCGGGCCGGTCCGGGTTGGCTGGTTCGCCCGGTATTTCTCTTCCCGGGCCGGTCCGGTCCGGGTTAATTGCCCGGTAAGGCCTTACGTCCCAACCCCCTTCCCCCCCCTAACCCAGCCCGGCCCCCCCGCGCTAAACCGGTCCGGTTTTGACCGGGCTGGTCCATGCCGGTCCCGGGTCAACCCGGCCCGGTTGACACCTATAGTGTGAACCCCACCTTTGTGCGGACCGCATGGCCATTTTTTGTGGTCCGCATTGACCCTTCTGCGGCTGCATACCATTTTGTGCGGTCCGCACTGGGTAGCTTCTACAACCAGTCTGCAATTTTTTTCTGCTTTCTGCAATTCTATTTCTTGACTGCTGCTACTGATACTAACAAGTTCATTTGGATTGGGTTTGCAGACAATGGTGAAACAACAAGGTAAAGGATCTAAACAACCGGACAGAGGATAATCCTCCCGGGGAGGGAAACAGAAGATGATAAAACTTACCTCCCAAGCCCAGTACAACATTAAAAACACAAGAAAGTTGATAAGAGCAGCTGATAAAGCAATTGACATTTGGGGGAGTGAGTATGAGCCTTCCCAGAAGATAGCTTTAAACTTAGTACCAACACACATCCCTGACTAGCCGGAGAGGTATCGACTAAGAGACACACCTCCAGCATCCCCTACTGCCCAAGCGTAAGTGGCCATTTCTTCTGGGTCGTCTAAGGGCTCAGGTGAAGGTAGTGGAAAATAGTTCACCTCTCCCACAACTTCGTTATCTAGAGAGGGTGCACTAAGTGAGGAGGAGGAAGTAGGGGGAGATGAAGAAGTAGGAGAAAGAGGTGAAACACAGGTGGGGTGGGATATCACTAGAACGAGGAAGCCAGACGTGTGGCAAGACCGGTTCATTAGTAAAGTAGCAAACCATAAATTCGAGGAATGTGGCCGGTGAGGAAGTTGATCCCGGAGAGGAGTTTCTAGATAGAGACTTGCTACCTCACAACCCCAATGTGAGGAGGCAGTTTAGGGAGAGAGTCGGATTGGAGCACTTTTTGGGGGAATGTGTTGATGCCAATGATCACTCGGTCAAGTAATTCTTCACAAACGTTTCCCACATCAGAAAGTGTACCAAGGTGACCAAGGTGCCAAACTTCAAGGTATTGTTTGATGGGAAGGAAATCAACGATTACCTCGGCTTTGATGAGGAGGATGAGTCCCTATACATGGCAAAGATGGAACAAGATGAGGAGGTCCGTCCATGGTTGGCACAATACCTAGCAATCTCAGGTACCACCTCTGACTGGTTGACTGCGGGCATCAAGATTTTGTGGCATAGTTTGAACTTTGAGGAAAGGGGGTGGGAGACATTTGTATGTAGCAGGTTGGACCCCACGACTCGTGACAATTCCCATCCTCTTCACCGGGCAGATTTAGTGGCTTCGATCTGGCAGGGAACCCAATCAATGTGGGGAATGTGATGTCGAGAATAATTATAATTGTGGGTGCCGAGCATGACAGAAACTACCAGTTCCCCAATTTTCTCACTATCTACTTTCGAGATCTGAAAGTGGAAAAGAGGCCCTTCGACATCAAATTCAAAATAAAGGCCCCTTTCTCTTGGTACAACATACAGGGGTGACAACCCCAAGAGCAAGAACTTCAAGGGTACAACTACATCTCTAACTGGCCAGTCTGTAGAGCCCGTTGTGGTGGTGGCTCCTGCTGAGCCTGCCTCCACCTCCACTGACATCCCTCCTAGTCCATCCACCTCAGCAGACCCAAAGATACCATCTTCTTGTGCCTATCCAATAACCGCCCACCGACTGATCCAAGCACTTCTTAGTATCAACAACTGTATACAGACTGCATCATCCAGGTTGTCCACCCTTACTACCACGGTAGAGGCTCAGTCGGCACCTCCACCCCCACAGGTTCCCGAGTAGATAATGGATGCTCTCAAAGAGATTTTAGACAACATGAAGTAAATCCTCGACACTCAGAAGGTGCTCACAAATGCAGTGGATTCACATAACAAGGCTCTAAATGAGCTTGCTAGGGAGCACAAGAAGCTGAGGAAAACACATGCCTCTAAGGAGTCCGTGAAGGAGCTGAGAGCTGATGTTGACAAACTGAAGGCAGATCAGCTGCCATTAGATTTATGGCTCCAGGACCCAGTATCAGCAATGCATCTCCAGCGGGAGCAGTCATAGAGGCCTCCCAATAGGAAGAGGATGATTCCTAGAGCGGATGATGCAGTCATCCAATTGGCCGACCCACCGAAGGCTTCCTCCAATCAGCCACATGATGCACTTCAAGAGCCTATCCCGGTATAGGCCTGGGTCCTAGCAACACAACAGCAAGGCATTGGGAACTAGTCTGAGGTTCCCGAGCAAAGTGCGGACCTTGAGACCTCTCAGGAGCCCATGTAGACAGACATGCCATAGAGAGTCCCTATATCTTTTTTCCTTTCTCTTTTGATGATTTATTTGGTCTAGTTGCCATTGGGGACAGTGCCAGCATTCATTTAAGAGGGTAGGCCTTGCCTTTTATTTTATGGATTCATTCGGTTAACTGTATATATATTTGATACTTTTTATGCTTTCTTTATCTTTTCATCTTTGGGTTGTATAAAATTTTAATATTTCATTACATCTATAGCATTTCTATTTTACTTTGGGTCTTTATCTAAAGTTTTTATGTTATATTGTACATATTTATCTCATCTATTATTTATGAAAATCCCCTCTTGTATATATTCATTCTAATTTTTGCAAATTTTTTGTTCTTAGATTCTTATTTTTGATTCGTAGCTTCTTGTATTGACAGTTTACAATAAGCCTTTGGTTTTCTTAATGCCACAGTTCTTTCCAAAGGTGGAGTTTTTTGTGAACCGTGTGACTCTTCCCAATGATGGATGGCATGACAACCTTCTTAAGGGTTTGAGTCCGTTTTTCTTTTTGTTTTTAGTAGTTAGTAGTTAAGGGTACCTCATGCAAAGCTTCACTTGGTCCTAGCACATTTGCCTTTGATCTTATGGTCAAAAACAAATTGTTTTGTTTAGGATGGTGAAAGTAGTGACCTTGTGACTCTTGTGTTGACCGATAATCATTAAGTGATATTTCGGGATCATTGTGTGCTCAAATATTATCTAAGGTCATTGTGGGCCCTCAACTCCGTGTCTTTAGAAATTCCATAGCTTGTGTGGTGAGTAATCGTATTGCAAGTCCAACTCCCGAGCCATTGGCCTAGAACTTGCCCTGAATGTTTGTTGAGGCAAAATCCTAAGTGAATTTTGACTTGAGACATGATTATATGCTCTCTTTGATTTAAATGATAGCTTGAACACTTCCATAACATACCAATGATAAGATCCCTAGTCAACCCTTCTGAGCCTTAGACCTTTTTCCTTCAAGAACCATGATACAAGCCTATATCCGTTCTAAAAGATACCCTATCTTGGCACCCGATCTTTCTTTTAGCACATGGCAAAAGTATAAGTTTGGAGGGAGAGACGAGGATTGCAACAAAGTGGTCAAAAGGTGCAAAAATTAAGAAAAGGAAAGACAATGAAAAATAAAGAAAAGCAAAATGACAAATAGAATGTTCAATATGATAAAGATAAAAAAGGGATTCAAGAAAAGCAATGAAAGAAAGGTGTGGAAAGTTGAAAAAGGAGAAAAGGTTTGAAATTCATAAGAAAGAGTGACAATGTATTTCTCTATTCCCTTAGAAAGAAGTGAAAATATTCCAAATGAACAAAAAGAAGTGTGTAAGGGAAGATGAAACCTACTTAGACAAAAACATTTCCTCCCCTGAACCAAAAGTCTTCACAATGTCTCCAAAAATTCCCTATATGATCTTGAGTTAAATGAAGCTTACATTAGTGGATACTCACATAAGGGGCAAGCATATGGTACCTATAGTCGGACTTGTGGCTTTTTCTTGAGAGAGATGAGCGAATTTCCATTATCCTCGTTCTAAGTACCACTAACTTAAAGGTGAAGATTGCTTAAGGAGATTTGACGATGTGTTAGTTTGGGTTCCACAATGAGCAAAGTAATAGAAAAAAGTTCTTTGATGTGTTGAGTCATGCTCGTGTGTCGCACTTAATCCATGGAGTTTCAAAGAGTAAAAGTGGTTAATGATTCATCTGTATTGAGGGCAATAGTTAGTCCCAATTGATGCTAAATGAGGTTACTTTAGGACGACTAAACATTTTGTGGATTTTTCCTTAGGGGGTGGGTCTTATTTTGTTTTCTTGAGGACAAGCAAAAGATTAAGTTTGGGGGAGTTGATAACTAGGGATTTTGATCCATTTATACTCTTTCTTGCTTATGTTTTGATTAGGAATTCATACAATATAGTCCCAAAAGGCTCACAAGTTGTGGTTGATTGCAGGTTTGATCAACAAAGTGACAAGAAGTCAAAGATCAGCTCAAAAGGAATGAGACTTGAACAAGTATCAAGACAAGACAAAGCTCAGGCAAAATAAGGCTAGTGCAGCATTGTCCGCAATGTGAGATTCGGAGAGCATGACATTAAGGCACAAAGGAAATGCAGACGTACTAGGATTTGTGTGGTCTGTACTAAGATCAATGCGGCTACACTCGATTTCGTGCTGTCCTAAGTGAGAAAAATTAGTGAGCTGCAAATTCCAAGTGTCAAGCCAATGCGGTCCACGCTCCATTTTATGTAGATCACACTAGAAGCCTTCGCAGCCGCAGTCCATTCTCTACGGTCCGCAGTGCCCGAGTTCAGAGAGTTAGATCTTTAAGCCCAGAATGCAGTCCAGGCTCCATTTTATACAGATCGCACTATAAGCCTTCGCAGCCGTAGTCTATTATCTACGGTTCGCAGTGCCACAGTTAAGAGAGTTAGATCTTCAAGTCCAGAGCCTTAGTGTGGCCGCACACCATTTTGTGCAGTCCACACTAACCGTACAGGGGTATTTTTGTCTAGATTTTTTAGCTTAATATAAATAGCTTCTTTTTTCCATTTTTAGGGTATCAGATAGATTTTAATTGTAGCTGCGCTCATGGGTTTGAAGTATTTTAGCTATTTTGGGCAATTTTATCCACTTTTCAACATTCAATTTTATTGTTTATCTTAGTAATTAATTAATATGAGTTGTTCTTCATCTATTTATTGCTTTTCTTCTTCAATTATGAGTAGCTATACCCATAAGCTAGGGTTGGGCACAACCCTAGTGTGGGCAATTGATGGGTCTTGTATTTTAGGGCTAGATTGACTATGAGCATTTGATATTTGGGCCAATTTCATGGTCAATTGCTAAATTATTGGTTGCAAACACTAGTTTGTGTTTAGTTAACTTAGGCTCTTCTAGAGAAAGAGAGTCTACGTCTCCAAAATTTGTCTAAAAAGGAATTGGGACGTACTCAAGAGATTGATAGGCCAATTAAATGGTTAAACCTCGAGAGAATAATACCCGACTTGAACCCTAGTTGCTTGTGCAAATTGGCATATCCAATTAGTCTTGAGAAAGTCAACTCGGGCAAAATAGCTCGAACCACCGAGAGGCGTAGAATGGGTAAAGTCGTGCAATGGCTATATCATACTCCCGAAATATGTCAATCGTGCCTTAGACTCAAGTATCCTTCAATTATTCACCTAGGTGAAAGCCACTACCCTAATACCTTTAAACCATTTGAATAACGCGTAGCATTATAACTCTTAGCTTAATCTAGTTTCATTTACCATTTTTAGTGTGATAATTGTAGAAGTAAACCTAAAACCCCAAAAATAATGAAAAGTGTAATTTGGAATAAATACGCAATCCTAAACTAGATAGATACTCGATTCCAAATTCTACCTCTCTGTGGAAATTGATCCCGACCCTAAATTGGGTAAAACCCACTCCGACCCTCTCTCGCTACTTAATAGTAGTGCAGAGTAGAGTGTGATTAGTAATCTTCCAAAAAAGGAGCATAAACCTTTAATGAACGCATAATGTTTGATAAAATGCTCAAACAATCTAGCATTATTATTATTTTCCTAATTATGGTTTCAATTGTGCTACATTGCTAAAATAGATTGAAGTTGCGAACATTCTGGAACATTGTAGGAATTAAGAAAATCTCGATTGAGGTATGTATGGCTAAATCCCTTTCTTCTTAGAATCGAACCCCTAGTATTCGCGTAATTGGTGCAAGTCCCTAAATTGATCATCCTAGGATCATTTTCCCTAATGTGTTCTTTTGAAAGATTCATGTTCAATAATTGTTCTAAATGTTTATCATGTCTTCATGCTATTTGGGAATGTATTTAAAATGTGGAATATATGTGGTGAGAAAGGTCATGAATTCATGTCAAGAACCGAATAAAGCTTGCTATGCTAATTTGTATGAAGAGCCTTCGTGTGATTAATATTTTTCTAGATTTTCCCTTTTGTGTGCAATTCCTTATATGATACGCCTTATTGATGTGGATGATAATGTTATTTGAATGTATAAGAAGGGAAATTTGAATAGTAAGATACGACCAAATGTCAAGAACAATATAATAAATGAGGCTACTCGTGCCATGTAATGAAACATGGGACGGAAATGTGAATTGAGATGAATGATTGAAAGTATGATATATATATTAGGATGGCCTAGCCGATCGGGTCGGGATCGGACACCATGCACATACATGGTGATAATTGTACTGGATTGATTAATTGAAATTGTGGATATGGTTGATGTAACACCCCATAAATTTGAATCATTTGTGGATGCATTAAATGAGTATTAATGTTATGGTTATCAATTGGTTATGATAATAAGTGTACGAGACATATCATAAGTGATTTGGGGTCAAAGGAAAGACCTAAGTCTAAGCCAAGTTGAAAAATTACATGAAAGACTACAATTCTAAATGAGCACGCACAAGACTATACTTTGGACGAGCCTATCCATATATATATAAGGTTTTATGTGATGCACAACCTATAAAATGAAATATCTTCGAGTCTAGTTTCTAACACTTCAAACCGTTGGTCATTTGGACACTCCTACGAGAAGTTATGACCAAATTACCATACGCTTAGAATTTTACACTAACGTGCCACCCCATGCGTCGCGCTATGCGACGCGGCTATGTAGCTAAGCAGAGCACTGCCAAATTTTGTTTATAGACACATTATTAATTACCGCACCACCCTATGTGTTTCCCCATGCGCCGCGGCTGTACAAATCTTCATTGTTTTTGTCAACCCGGCCCTATTTTGATATAAAACCATCGGGGGCTATTTTCCCCACTTCATTTGGATGAATTTTAGGGTTTTCCTCCACCCTCTCAAGACCTCCAACCCTTCCCATCTTAAATGTACGAAATCCACATTATCTTGGTGTGAATTATGTCATTTATACACTAGTATTGATGAAATCTACACATAAAATACTTAGATCTTCAAGGGATTTCTTCAAGAACTCAAAGAAGGGCTTTGTAAGATTTCTTTCAAAAAGGTAACCCTACACCCTTAGACTTACATGTATAGATTTAGTAAGGGAATATGAGTATGAATAAGTATTGGAACTCTAGGTATGGTGATTGGAAACCATAATTTTCCAATTTAATTACACAACCATTATAGAGATTGAAAGATATTTATTTAATGGAACTTTGTTGGTAGTGTGTGCATGGATGTTCATATATGTGATGTTGGAAGTTATAAATTGGTTAATCATGATGGTTTGATAAATTGTTGATGGCTGATGGTAATTAGATGAACTAACTATACGTTGATGTGATATAGAGATTTGTGCATACAAGGTGTTTGATAATATGCTTAAATGGGTTAAGTTATGGAATTTGTCACTAATATTGGTTCCATTGGATGTTCTATTGTAGATTGAAGGTTCTAAGTGTTGTGGATCATTGTAGTATCACTAAGGGGTAAAATTGAGGTATGTGAGGCTAACTCTCTTTACGTTTGGCAATATCGATGATTCTCCTTATGTCCCATTTATTATGATTATTACTAGTTTCCTCAGAAAGTGATTATGCAATAGTATCATGAATAGTTATAGAACTTCTATTCTTTAACTTCCCAAAACATTTATTACTTTCATTATAAAGGTTGTGAAATCAATGCATAATCAATATAGACTTGAGTTTGATGCCCATGAGTCTTTGTCTAGATTACTCAGCATGCCATAAACAGTTATCAGTTTTTCATAATCAGTTCATGAATACATGTCTCAGTCTAGTACTATTTAGCATTCGAGCATTGTGTAATTTAACATGATTCAATATTTTAGTGTCATGTATTACAGTATGACACTCAATTCCTGATTTTAAATCCCTGAATATTGAACCCCTGTGTGACGATCCAGCTCGTTGTCTCATGAGTTACCACCCTGTTTCCCCCATTTTATGTTTCTTCATGTTTTGCTATCGGTAATTGGGGTGTTAGAGTTAATTCGTATTGGTTTTGGTAGGAAATGAGACACTTAGTCTCTTTAAGAAAGGCTTGTTTAGAAAAAATCAATCGAATGTTGACTTATGAGTTAGAGAGCTCGGATGTAATTTTTGGTGATTCAGTTAGCTTAGGGGGTTGATTTATGACTTCAAAGTGCAATTGGAAGTGATTTTCGAGGCCCGTTGTAGAATTAGGCTTGAATTGGTGAAGTTAGTATTTTGGCGATTTCTGATTGATCGGTGAGATTTTGATCCGAGGGTCGGAATAGAATTTTGAGAGTTGAAGTAGCTTCGTTAGGTGATTTGGGATGATATGTGCGAAATGCAGATGATTCAGAGGTGTTTTGGTCGAGTTTTTGATCAAATGCATGTTTCAGAAGTTTTAGAAGAACTTAGGCTTGAATTCAATGTGATTTGGTGGTTTTGGTGTTTTTTGATATGTTTTATGGATTGAAAAAAGTTTGGGTGATGTATTGGGATGGGTTGTCACTTTTGCTTGAGGTCTCGGGGGCTTCTGGGTGATTTCGGATGGCTAAACGGAAAGTTTTGAGTTGTTGAGTGCAGCAGAAAATGCATCAGCTGCGCATGAAAAGTTTTGGCCTTCGCGTTCGCATTCGGTCTCTCGCATTCGCGGAGGGATCGCGTTCATGAGGGAGAAATCACGTTCTCATAGGAGAGTCCTGGGGTCCTATTGACTTTGTTCAACGCATTCACGACCAAGGAGGTTCGCGTTCGCGTAGCGCGATCAGCTATAGCATCGCGCTCGCGTGAATAGTGTAGCTTCGCTTAGTTGTGTCAGCTTAAGCATCGCATTCGCGGGTGGGGTGCCACGTTCCTGAAGAGGAAATTTGGTCAGTGGAGATTTGGGCATCGTGAATGCGAGATGTTCTTCGTGTTTGCGTAGAACGAAATGGCACCGAGGCAGACCTATTTTTATGTTATTTCATCCGCGAGCCAAGTCTTATTTCCACCATTTTTGAACATCCTTGAGAGATTTTGGACGGGAATTGAAGGTGATTTCGACTGGGCGTGATTGGAAGTGAGTTCCTTGACCTTAATACATGATTTAATGGTAGAAATAACATAGAAATTTGAGGAAATTCATCAAGAGAGGGCAAAACTAGGGCTTGGAAATTTGGTATTGCAAAGTGGGATTTGAAGGGTCATTTAGGCTCAGATTTGGGAGTTTTTTGCATGTATAGACTCGTGGCTAGATAAGGAATAAGATGATGTCAAATTTTTTGCCTTTCGAGAAGTGGGACCGGGGCTCGGGTTTTGAAAATTTCATAAATTTTGATATTTTTTGAGTCTTTTCGGTTGGGTTATGTTCCCTTAGCCTATTGTAACGTATTTTTTATGGTTTTGGAAAGATTCGACGGGCGAGGAGGTCGATTCGAGAGGCTAGGGCATAACGAGCTAGACTTTTGGCCGGCTAGAGATGATTAATGATTGTAAATAATATCCTGAGGGTTTAAAACCCCGGATTGCACAATATAGTGCTGTATTAAGGTAAGACACGTCTCAATGAAGAGCGCAAGGTCATTTAATATTGGGGATCGTGACTTGGTCCATCCCGATTGATGTTTTTACCGCGTTTTTAACTGAGATTTAATTGTTATCATCGTGATTTGGGCTTATTGCTATGTTTTGGGCTAGATGCTGATTATTTGAATCATTCGGGGATTGTTATCACGTTTCCTCACTATTTTGACACATTACTTAAACCCAGTCCTGTTGATTATACTATTTTACAAACTCAGCACTTTAATTGAATTTTAAGACATAAATCGATATTTTCACTATTGTTTGGGCTGAGCACTTTTATTTTATTGACACCCGATGGGCTTATGATAATTAGTGGATTGAGTGAGGCTTTCAGTCCTTGAGCATGATGTGAGGAGGCTTTCAGGCCTCGAGTGTTATGTGAGGAGGCTTCCAGGCCTCGAGTGTGATGTGAGAAGGCTTTCAGGCCATGTTTTATATGCCACAGGTGGCTTGATATTGCGCTTGGGCCGAAAGAGGCCCCTCCGGAGTCTGCACCCCCACAGTGAGCGCGAGTACCCATGTGATTTGAGAGTCAGCCCGAGGGGATGATGTTATACTGAGTGACTGATATTGAGCCTGAGGCATTATAAACCCTAAGCATAACTGAGCTGATAACTAAACTAAGAAACCCTAAGCAATAATAAAAAATAAAGCGGCATCACAACTCACCATTGTAAAATATTATAAACTACATTAAAATATGTTCACAACTACCATATAATATCATTGTCATCCAAAGAAGAAAAAGAAGAAGAAGAAGGAGAAGAAGAAAACGAAGGGGGAGAATGAGGAGGAGAAAGAGGCCTAAGTTATTTAAAAAGTGGGTATAAGTTAAAATAATTTTAAAAAGTAGATATAGGTTAAATGAGGGCGATCAAATAACGCGCCCCGTTTAATTTTTACCAAAGAGTAGTGGTTTAATTAGAAAGCCCATCAGGTTTTTATTGGACTTGGAGAGCACCAGCCCGTTCTCCTTTCGCTACATAAAGCGAGAGATGTTTGTTGCTTTGTGAAACCAGCGTCACACAGTACACCCCACTCTTGGAGCCCATACTTTAAGTTTGGGCCATGTGACTCACCTCCATGCTTGGATAGGGCAGGCCAGACATCACATGCCAGTATTTTTATGCCAGACATCACATGCCAGCATTAATCACATGCCAGTATTTTTATAAGAAGAATAGGTGTAAACCGTCCGGGCCACGTGATTTATTAGGCTTGAAGGAAAAAATAGCTGCCCTAATTTCGTTAATGTTCAAGGGACTATCTAAAGGAGATACATCTACTAATATTTAACTAGCCGTATCATTTTTTATTTCCTTCCAGTTGGATGATGTATAATTTGTTGAAAATATATCTTGGAAGTACGAAGTGGTGTGAACCATAATTTTTAACGGGTCATCTATCCAATTTCCTTATGAGTCTTTAAAGGAAACTATTTTATTAATCCGTCTTTTGTTTCTGGAACTCATATGAAAAATTTTTGAGTTAAAGTCTCCTTCGTTTAGCCAATTAATTCTAGATCTTAGTTTCTAGTAGTCTTCTTCCATCCTGAGGCAATGATTAAACTCTATTCTGAGGTTATCCTTTAAATTAGGAAAGAATACATTATGACCATATGCTTTTGAATTTTGGATGCCGTTAATCCTTGATAATAATTTGATCTTTATCTTATGAAGGTTACCAAAGCTAATTTTATTCCAATTTGTGATGGAACCCTTATACGAGTTAACGGCCTCAGTGAAGGTATTAGCCCGGTATTTTTTAACTAATGAAACAAACTCTGGGTGTTCTGTCCAATAAGTTTCCAACCTAAAAGGTCGAGGTAGATTATAATTATGCTTATGAAGTAGTTCTAGTTTGATAGGGTTATGGTCAGAGTATGTTTTTTTGAAGGTGAATAACACTAGCTTTAGGGAATGGGTTGATCCAAGAGTCGTTAATAAAGATTTTATCCAACCTTTCCGTTATACGAGTTAAAATTAATTTTCTGTTATTAGACCATGTATATTTTGTCCCCTTAAATCCAAGGTCTATTAGGTTACGGTAATTTAACCTATTCTCTATTTTATTTGCTCGGTTTCTATTGGCATATAACACATCGTTGAAACCCCCCCCCCCCAACCCCAATAATCTAAGGGCCTTTATAGTGATCAAAGATGGTACAAATATTATCCCACATTAAGTTCCTTTTATTTAAGTTTGTACTAGCATAAATTGAAGAAAAAAGCCAACAGTGACGGATAGGGTGTACCTCAATTAGAGTATGAATTTTGTTGTTCCTTCTAACAAAGTTGTGCACATTCATAATGGTTGTTTCCCATAGCACTTCAAGACCTCCTGATTGGTCCTCAAAGGGCACATCGATTATGTCAGAGAAGCCAAATTCATGCATGAGGCTGCTATGGGAGGTCATTTTAGTTTCAAGGATAGTGATGCATGGGTGGTGAGTATTGACCAATTCACGAAAAATTCATTTTAAGATCATCATTATTTTCTCCCCTGATATTTCATATAATCATTGTCTTAGCACGATTCATTTGGAGTGGTTGAGGTTGTTGGTGCCCATTTGCTAGATTCCCTGTGCGGAATATTAGATTCCTCATCAGGCTTGGCACTAGGATTATTGCATTCTTTCCTACAGTGAGATCTTGTGGTGGACGGATGTCCATTGTACATTTGAAGTGTGCATTTGGTTAAGCTAGAATATGCCTCTTCTATCGCATCTCCTCGAAGAGAAAGACCTTGACGTCGTCTAGGTTTGACAACTCCACCATTGATTCTCCTATTATGTCTACTGGCTTGACTAATTCTTCCCCCATCTTGTTTCCTACCTCTTGGGGAATGGGAAGTTGTGAATGCTCCTACTCCATGTTCCCCATGTTCATTGGCACTTGAGGTTGTTGAATGGGAACCATGGGGTCCCAAACCAATAGGAGCGGGTTCAAGGCAGTTAGCTAGAGGGGGAAAGGAAGGTCAAGACCCATATTCTGAGGGAGATATGGGTTCTGATTGAAGGGGAGTGGGATCTTCCACTGGGTATGCATGCTTTGGAGGAGATTGTTGTTCATTCCTGGTACAAGTGGTTGCATAATGTTGCTGGACTAGATTTGATTCATGTAATTTTTCATTGCTAGGTGTAGTCCCTCCGCTAATAGTTGAGCAAGAAACTGGGGATTCTGAATTAGGATAAAGCTCTCTTGGCCATTTAGGTTGAGTGACACTCCCCTCCCCATTAATCCCAGATCCAACCAAGATGTTGGGTGGTGATCCTAGGGAAGTGAATATGGTGCATAGTATAGAGGAATGTTTGTAGAAATTGGTTTATGATTAGCAGAGTTTACTACAGGGTTTTTTGCAATATATTTTAATTTATGTGTGACTAAATACTTACCTGTAGCAGCATCAAATAGTTTTACTCAATGATAGGATCCTGATTTGTACCAGCAACTGCCTTGCTCTTCCTTTGATCCTGCTTCTTTCTATTTCATGAAAAGGTCTGTGTGTGCCAACAATCTAGTATGTCTCGGATTTTGTCACTAGATTGAGGTTGCTGTGGGTATGTAACATTTGAAGCTTTTTTGGTGTCTAATATTGTGGAGCAATTTTTTGTTAGGTGTCCTTGTTTACCACAGTTTTTGCATAGAAAATGGGCTGCCTCGTAGAGAATAGGTTTTTTATGGGTGCCACTGTAGATGAATTTTAAAACTGGGAGTCCCAATGGTATCTCTATGCAGAGCCTGGCATATCTTCCTGATCACGCCCAACTATTCCTTATAAAAAGATAATGTGATCGTTGCAAATATAATCCGGTTTACAAGTTCGGAGTTGAATCCCACAGAGAACTAAGGTTTAGCTACAACTGTTCACTATCACCAAGAAGACAAGCTTGAACAATTCCTAACTTATAGATATTTAGATTTTTGTGTTTAACTAATTAACTAACAAATAAAAATAGTAAATTAACTACTAAATATTCTAAGGGTTAGAGACAAGATTAAGGAGGTCTAGAGTTATGATTTCCCCAATTGTCAGAATCATTCCTGCTATATCTTTTATAACTTCACCTAAGTATTCTCTACCGATCATGAGCACTCTTATTACTATAAATCTCTCCCGAGTAATCATAATAATTTACTAGACGCACTCTACTGAGCTACGCTAGCTTGCTTTTAATACGGCTCACTTCAGATCACACCCAAGGCTTCGTTATCCCTAATCCCGCCATTAGACCCTCGGTTATTGATCCCTCATATACTCTGGGAGTGGTGTTGCTCAAAATTACCTAAATATACACACTCTCCCGAGTTATGCATACTAATAGGCACAGCTAATTGAGAGCTCGTCAAGTAACTACAACAAGAACGTAGTTGAAAACATAAAGATTATACTACGGCTCAATTATATAAAAACATAACAAGAATTTATCCTACAAAAAGTTCTATCAAAACTCTAGATAACCAATTTGCTATTCATAATAGTATGTAAAACTACAATACTAAAATTCATAACCAACAATGAAAGATAAGAATAGGAAGGAAAAACTCGTAGAAGAATTCTCCGCCTTGCTCCCAATGTGTTCTCTGCCTCCTTAGGTCAATATTTGTAAAAAATATGTCCCCTTTCTGTTCTTGGCCGGCCTCCTTTTTTTTTATATAGGTTTTAGGGCTTAAAATCCCATGTTTTGCACATAAGTCCCTAATATTTTTGCCTCCTACCACGGTTTTTCTGAGGTCGCGGTCAAACCGCGGCCAAACATGGCCTCTGATTCTTCAGTTGTCTGCGATTGCACTCTGCCGCTGTTCAACCGCGGTTGCGGTGAAACCTCGGTGTTTCACCCTGTTTCGTTTGGACTTTGGAAAATCGGAAAACATGAAAGTTTTATCCCTTTGAGTTAGCTTTCTAATCCTATATTATGAAGCCAAAACAGAGTTCTGAGCAAAAAGTTATATCTATTTTACTGGACAGTGCGCAATATGCCTCATCGAGTCTTTGTTTGTTCTCAACTATCAAATATGACCCCCGAACACAATCCCGACTTAATTTCTTGAGATTTTACTCAGACTTCAAAGCTTCAGATTACTTAAATTTATTCCATAATATCTATATAGCTCGGAATCATACCTACAAGTCATAAAATACACAATTAGCGCAAAACACTAGCGATTAAAGTTCAAACTCAATTAAAGTGCATTAAACTTGAGCGTAATAAGCGACTAAAATATGTAATTATGGTCTATCATCGACACCCCACACTTAAACCATTGCTCGTCCTCGAGGAATCAAACTACACTTTTTATAGACACTACCTTTTTAAATAATTCTCCTAACACATCACACCAAGAGTATTTAAAATACACTAAGCACGAAAGTGTAACATTTTCACCTCAATATTTGACTCACAAGTACCATGCATTATTCACAACTCACCTACTTACTCAAACGTAGAGGTAACTGACATTACCTTTCCTTCATGAATCAAGTGCCCTAACACAACAAAAGAGAGTAGTTCCACGCAATAAAATTTAAGAATACTTAGGAACTCAAGATAGAAAGAATTCAATCACTGTCAGAAATAACATTCATATTCCTTAAAAGATTCACTATTATCTTGCCCGTAGTATACTACTCTAATAATCGAGCCCATTCAATCTAGGATCAATTAGGACTCTATTTTGTTGTAATGTAGGCTACGGGACGGGTAGGATACATTTAGACACTCTACGCCTCCCTAAGCACTTTAAAACATATACTTTCACATTCAAACCTCATACTTATGTCAAGCCAAACTCCACATTCACATCAATATACATCAACTCCCAAATTATTTAAAAACAATTATATCAAGAGTCACCACTATCAAAGAATTTTCTTTCTCTTTTTTTCCTTTTTTTTTTCAATTCAAGTTGCTCTTGCTTTTTCAAATCAGTGCACTTTTCTCCTTATTTTATTAGTTCCGCTCAAAAGCCAAACCAACCACACCACACTTTAACTTTT
The DNA here is from genome assembly GCA_034376525.1 of Nicotiana benthamiana. NCBI lineage: Eukaryota > Viridiplantae > Streptophyta > Magnoliopsida > Solanales > Solanaceae > Nicotiana > Nicotiana benthamiana. The sequence goes on along the minus strand of CM067331.1, from coordinate 9,409,152 downwards.
ACAAAGTTCATAAATAATTCAAGTGCTCATGAGAGGTTACAATAGTTCAAATAGATGGATTCAAATAAATGGGTAAGGCTTGTAATGTGGTCGCCAAAGAAATAGGATTACAGGCTCAAATGGGTTAACTACGATACATAACAATTAGGTGGTAAAATATACATATCTGGCTCAACAAAGAAATGTCTATATCACTTCCTAGACTGAATAAAACTACTATTTCGCTTTGCAAACACACGGGGCAAGTTCTAGACATAAAATGGAATGCACAGAATACAACAAACCTCACACGCACATGGCACATAACTCACTCGGGATTGGATTAATGGACAATCTAGTCAAAGCAATTAAGCAAAGTTAAGATCATACAATTATGGTACTTCTAAAAGAGTCAAAAACTGAGCCTAAGCGTCACAAGCAAAGTACTCACTATTCTCAAGGCATAACAAAGTCAAGAGATATTGCTCTTCAAAATACAACACAATGGCTCCTACTACCAAAAAAAAATTAACTACACCCGGTTCAAACAAAACCCTTGGAAAAGAATCGTGGTTTAAAGAAAAATCAAGGGGTAATTATTACACTACCTAGCAAAAAGAAAATCTTTTTGTACTTTTTTTAGGCTTAAATCCCTCAAGAAAATTGTCTAATAGATCATTCGTCGGGAAAAGTCCAATCTTTTTTATTTTAAAAAAACTATTCAATTAACCTAACACAACTAAAATAGCATAGAAAGTCACCCAGACAATCTCCTCATCCCACACTTAAAATTGTGCATTGTCCCCAATGCACACCATACCAATAAGAGGGTAAAAGAAACTCCCTGGTAGGTCAAAGGCCGAAGCATTAACAACTCATGGGATACTCAGACTTCTCCCAAGCTTGGTCTTTTGTGTGGGTACGTCACACTTAGTTCCAAGCATTTGATTTGTTGTTGCATCCTTCCAATACCTTTGCTTTCCATGCTCCTAAAAAACAAAATTGAAACTACAAAAATAATATAACTTAAAAAAATTAATACAAAAAATAAAAGAAAGCAATAAAGCTGGGTTGCCTCCCAACAAGCGCTTGATTTAACATCGCGGCACGACGTGAATCACTTTTTGCCTCCACCTCGAGCTTATGAATCGGACCCCAAGTTTTGATTCTGCTCTATGATCATGCTCTTGGGGTGGTGGAATGAATCCGACTGGCCCAATAAAATAATGTAGTATTTTGCACTTCTTGTCCTTTAGATGAGGTGTATAATCCTGAGTTTTTGGCAGGAAGAATTCCAGAATGTAAGCACTTTTTTCCTCATTCCTCGACTCCTCAAATGGCTCGGACGACTCTATTTCCATATTATCATCTAAACACAATGTGGAAAAATGCTTGGAGTGAGGACCAAGGCGCTCAACTACATAAAAATTGGGACTGTCTACATTCTCAACACTAATAACAATAGAGTCAACAAAATATGTATCCTCAATATCCTTGGTTGACTCTAGTATCTCTTCTACAACATCGACATCCTCAAAATCTAGTGCAGTTGATTGTTGGTGTTCTACTCTAGCCTTCTCCTCTAGCTCCTCAATTTGCTGTATCAAATTCCTGCTCTTCTTGGATACTATTCACAATACTGGCTTGTTGAGCATCAAAAACTTCAACCAGTTGACTTATGTTAACTTTCAAGTTGTGAATAGTTTCCTCCTGCCTTTCTATCTTCAGTTGTAATTTACTATGTTGTTCCAAAATGCACTTTAACATATCTTCGATCTTCTTTAGGTCAACTTCCCTGGGTTTTTTGTTCCTATAAACTTCACCAGAAAAAGAAAAACCATCAAAGTAAAGGGTTGGGGGAAGGTAGGAAATATAAGCACAACCGTGAAAGTGACCATCTTGACCTTCACACATATCAAACACATTCCACACATAAGATTTAGTTTGTGCACAAATCTCGCTCTAGGGAATATTTTGATAATTTTGCCAAGGATGGTTTTCATCACAATATGCATAAGGAGGATTAAAAGTAGAATTACCAATATCAAAACTTTCATAGTTCTATGATGCCATGTTTTTTTTTATTCTTTTTTTAATCAACAAGTAAAAAAATAAAAGAAAAAAATCAAATATAAAAAATAAATATAAAAGTTCAAACTTGAAACCTAGTAATATGTACACCTACAGCTACACCGTTAGTTCCCCGGCAACGGCGCCAAAATTTGATCACGCCCAACTATTTCATATAAAAATACAATGCGGTCGTTGAAAATATAATCCAGTTTACAAGTCCGGAGTCGAATCCCACAGAGAACTAAGGTTTAGCTACAGCTGTTCACTATCACCAAGAAGACAAGCTTGAACAATTCCTAACTTATAGATATTTAGATTATTATGTTTAACTAATTAACTAACAAAAAAAATAGTAAATTAACTACTAAATGCACTAAGGGTTAGAGACAAGATTAAGGAGGTCTAGAGTTATGATTTCCCTAATTGTCGGAATCTTTCCTGCTATATCTTTTATTATTTCACCTAAGTATTATCTACCGATCATGAGCACTCTTATTACGGTAAAATCTCTCCCGAGTAATAACATTAATTTACTAGCTGGCTTTTAATACAGCTCACTTGAGATCGCACCCAAGGCTTCGTTATCCCTAATCCTGCCTTTAAACCCTCGGTTATTGATCCCTCATTTACTCTAGGAGAGGTGTTATTCAAAAATTACCTAAATATGCACACTCCCCCGAGTTATGCATACTAAATAGGCACAGCTAATTGAGAGCTCTTCAATTAACTACAACAAGAACGTAGTTGAACAAATAAAGATTATATTACGGCTCAATTATATAAAAACATAACAAGAATTTATCCTACAAAAGGTTCTATCAAAACTCTAGATAACAAATTAGCTATTCATAATAGTATGTCAAACTACAATATTAAAAGTCATAACCAACAATGAAAGATGAGAAGAGGAAGGAAAAACTCGTAGAAGAATTCTCCGACTTGCTCCCAATGTGTTCTCTGCCTCCTTAGGTCGAATCTGTGTCAAAAATATGTCCCCTTTCTGTTCTTGGCCGGCCTCTTTTGTTTTATATAGGGTTTAGAGCTTAAAATCCCATATTTTGCACACAAGTCCCTAAAATATTCTCCTCCTACCGGGGTTGCGGTCAAACCGCGGCCAAACATGGCCTCTGATTCTTCAGTTGTTTGTGATTGCACTCTTCCGCGGTTCCACCGTGGTTGCGGTGAAACTATAGTATTTCACCCTGTTCCGTTTGGAATTTAGAAAAACTCAAAACATGAAAGTTTTATCCCTTTGAGTTAAATTTCCAACCATATATTATGGAGCCAAAACAGAATTCTGAGCAAAAAGTTATGTCCATTTTACTGATCAATGTGCAATATGCCTCATCGAGTCTTTGTTTGTTCTCAACTATCAAATTTAACCCCTGAACACGATCCTGGCGTAATTCCTTGAGCTTTTTCTTAGACTTCAAAGCTTCAAATCTCTTAAATTCATTCCATAACATCTATATAGCTCGGAATCATACCTACAAGGCATAAAACACACAATTAGTGCCAAATACTAGCGATTAAAGTTCAAACTCAATTAAAGTACAGTAAACTCGAGTGTAATAAGCGACTAAAATACGTAATTATAGCCTATCATCACTTCCTCTCAAGGAGGATGAAGTGCATGCATCTACCTTAAGGAGTCTTCCTAAGGCATTACCTATTTTTTGTAGAAGCTGGGCATCGTAGAATTTCGTGGGGAATTGAGGTAATCTCACCCATACCGCTGAATATGCTTGGGTAGCTTCCGTTGCTACAAAATTTGGTTGCCACCTTTGAATAGAAAGGAAATAACCAGATATAAAATATGGTCCATTGCGAAGGATCGAGATCATACTGTCTTCATTTTGTAACTTAACTACGAAATAGTCATTGCCTAAATCTATTAGTGGGAAGTTTTCCTGTAATTTCCAAAGGTCTTGAACTTTACGTTTGAGGATATGATGGAGTGTTTTCTCGCCTTGGAGTTTTATAATGAGAGAGAATTTCCAGGGTTCATACATTCTCTGTTTATCTTCTTGAGAAATATGGACCATAACTGGATTCATTTCTTGTCCATCTTCTGGGTTAGAGTAGACATCTCCTAGTCTTGAACTTCGGGATAGGGTAGTAAAAGCTATGAGAAACCCGTGTTTATATCTATAAGGTCCTTCTTTTGAAGGTGTTTTGCTTTGGATGAAGGAGGGGATGAAGGAATGGATGTTTGAGTATTGGTTTGTTCATCTGATGGTAAAAGATGTGCTGTGGTTATCAAACTCTATTTTATACCTTTTCTCTTTAATCCTGTCTTTTCTTTTTCTTTTTCGACATGAGAATTTTTTTACTTGGAGATAATATAATTCCAAATACAAGCAGACAATGCATTTTAAACAAAATTCAAGGGAACTAAACCAAAATTGAATAAGGAATATAAGCATTTCGATAATTAACTAAAGCATTTGAAATTGGAAAAATTACAAGGGAATCTATAGTTCTAACGTATGCGGCCAATTAACTAAAGCTGATATACTCCATTATTCAATTAAACAACAACCCGATATAATCTCATTTAGTGGGGTTTGGGGAGGGTAGTGTGTACGCAGACCTTACCCCTACCCTTGGGTATAGAGGCTGTTTCCAAATAGACCCCCGGCATCCTTCCCTTCAAGAACTTCTCACCTTGCTCTTGGGGAGACTCGAACTCACAAGCTCTCGATTGGAAGTGGGGGTTGCTTACCATCAGAACTCTCCATTATTCAATTAAGTGGATTTAAATATTTAGTTAAATAAATCATCTGTACAAAAACTCTAACTACGTATCTATCACCAGGAATAGTCCATGAAGCACATAGACATAGGAAAGATCTAATATCAACCACTGCCAAGAGTTGCGATGAGATGAACAAGATCTTTCTATCCTTGATTAGAAGTCTCATTTCGAGCTTGAATATAAAAAAAATTCTTATAAGAAGCACTTTTTTTTGTTAATGAGTCTTATTTAGTGAAAATCGAAATTAGTTGAAGCCGAATACAAATACCGAACATCAGGATGAGAAACGAATTAAAAATCCTATCACCTATACATGATTAAAGAATCCCTTGTATATTCCCTTTTGCTTAGCTGCTCCTCGTGGAAATGGTAGCTCTATTCAATCTAAGCTACATTTACATTATATTTACATTAGCTTTAAACTTCATAAATGATATTAAATACAAGCAGACCATGCATTTCAAAGCAAAATTCAAAATAACCAAATCCAAAGTGAATAATGAGCAATTCGTGCATCTTAATACCTTAATTTCGAGAACATGATGAAAGGTAAAATGAATTTATTAATCTCTAAAATCTTTTACATAAAGTTCTACTACTATATACTCTTACTATTGGTCTAATGTTAAAATTTTGTCTGCAGTATGTTGTATTTTTATGTCATTACAAGTAGTTTCTTTATCAAAGAAAATAGGAAGTGTCCCTTTCGGGGGTAAATATCCAGGAAATTATTCTAAACATACTGTGAGCCAATACTTGAAAATCAATTGCAGCTCAATCTCCATTAAATTTCCATTAGGAAATATGTCATCTATCTTCTTGCTTTACCTGTTTTCTCATTTAATATTATATTTATTCTTGTAGTTATACATCTATAAATACATCTTCTGGGCATGTAGCTTAAAACCCAAGATTGGCTAAACCAAAGAGGCAGTATGAGGTAAAACTTTCTTTTCAAACTTCTGTACATAACTTGAGCATCAGTTTCCTTCCCTATTTGTTCATGATAAAAAAAGCAAAGCTGTCAAAAAAAAGTATTGGCATTTGCCTTATAAACTAATCCTACTAACCAATTTATCATATAATCTTGGATTGTCATTTGTCTTCTAACCATCTGTTGTTCCTGCTTAATTACTGATGAAGCACTAACGAATTTTGGCTTATTTGTTTTCAGATATGATAATTGTTTTTCTTTTCAAGCTTGCTCGTGAAAGGCTCGTGAAAGACTCGTGTTTTCAAACTGTAGTTGATTCATTGTTGTTCTTGAAAGGTACTTACAGAAGCTTCCAGCTGAAATTCTCCGAACACTTTGCTAATGACTTCTTTTATTTTTTGGACATTAGAATTTAGTAGTAAAAGTTCATGTAGTGCCCATGTATAACCATCTATTTTATCTTGAATATTCTAACATAGCTCATTTTACCCACAGTTTGAACTGATGAACTAGACTCAGCAAGGCCTAGGATATTTCACTTATTTATAGACACTCAAAAGACTCAAGTAGGCGGGTTACCTCCAGTGGCGGAGGCAGAATCTCCGAGAAGGGGTTAGAACCCCCTTCCGCCCCCTGCCTCCACCACTGGTTACCTCTTTTTGGATGAATTTATTATTAGCCTCGGCAATATAGGACGTTTTTTCCGCCTTACCTTAGGAACGTTGGAATCCAGGTTTAGCTTGTGTATGGCCACTTTCAGCGGGATACCTAGAAATTTCTTGGCACTTGATAAAATTCCGACACCTCTCACGCCTAGTAGACTTTGCTTCACTCGGGAGCAGGCACCGCCCGTAATTGCTATGCTACATGCTTCTTCCCTTTTCTACTGAGACCGACATTGCATTCATCCCCCTTGTCGTCGGTTGGTCACCTCTTATTTGTTGAGTTGGAAATTTCAGCAACTGGTGATATGTCGATGACACGACTTTCATCTGGTGCAACCATGGTCTTTCCAGGATAATGTTGTAGCCCATATCACCATCCACTACCTCGAAAAGGGTCGTCTTCATCACCTCTTTGGCATTAATGGGCAGCAGGATCTCTCCTCGGGTTGTCACGTTTTCTAGGTTGAACTCGGCGAGGAATTTTATGGCCGGAATGATGCTTCCAGTAAGTTTGGCTTGCTCCAGTACCTTCCATTGTACAATATTGGTCGAACTCCTTGGATCCATCATTACACGTTTGATTTTAAAATCTAATATATTTAAAGAAATTACCAATGAGTTGTTGTGCGGCAACAACAATCCATATGCGTCTTCCTCCAAACGTGAAGGTGATGTTGTCTTCAACGACTTCCCGGAGTCTCTTGTGATAGGCTGCTGATACCTTTGTCTTTTTTTCCGCTAAGAAAGTAACCCCGTTAACCCCCCCCCCCCCCCAAAATCATGTTGATCATCAGGCGTGAGGGATCTTCTCCTACTTTTGAGGGCTCTACATTGTCACGATTGCGAGCATAATTATTTTTAGCCTGGTCACTTATGAATTATATTCCCTAAGATAGCCATTCTTTTACTAGTATCACCACCTCTTCCCGCAGATGCCAGCAGTCCCCAATCCGATGACCGTTCATTCTATGGTATTCGCACCACAAATTAGGATCCCTTTGGCTGGGATCAAACCTCATCGACTTCGGAACCGCGCTTCTTTAATGTTCCTCATAGCCGATACAGACTCAATTACACTGACGTTGAAATTATATTATGAAAGCCTGGGGTAGGAAGCATATTGAGAACCTAATGTTCCCTTGTCCTGTAATGACTTGTTGCTCCAGCCGCGATAAGTTCTTCTATCGGTAACGAACCTATCCGCTGATCGCAAACCCATGCTGTGTCCTTTGGTCGGTTCATAGGGAAAAAATTGTCTCTTCAAAGACCGTTTATCCATGTCGAAATTGTCTTTTTATTTCTCTTTATTCTTCTCCCCACCTTTAACTGATGCTGGAAAAACCGAGTTGATCATCCTTAATCCTTATCTTTGACTCATACCGGTTGTGAACATTCACCCAAGTTGTCACATGGAACTCGATCAACTTTCTTTCAATTTCATGGAAGCATCAAAACTATTCGGATTCAATCCATTGGTAAATGCTTCAGCCGCCCATTCATCCGAAATGGCTGGAAGCAATATCCTTTCCTTCTAGAACCGGGTTACAAATTCCCGCAGCAACTCGTACTCTCCTTGTGCAATCCTGAATATGTCGACCTTCTAGGCCTGCTGATGCGCCCATATTCACACCACTAATTGGGATTTTGAAGCGGTCGATGAAATTATAATTACCCCACGTAAGTTAGGGTCGATTCCACAGAGAGCTTGAACTGGAGTTTATTTTATATATATATATATATATATATATATATATATATATACACACACACACATATACATATATATGTATAAGTGTATGACGCGCCCAAAATGCACTTCCACGTGTTTGATTGTTTTTTTCTACTCTAATTTATGTACTGAGGTTTGTAAAGTGTTGTTGTTTTTCAAGTATATAAAATATCTAGGGTCGTGACTTCCACCTAGGTGGTTACCTAACCGATTGTGGGATTTAGGGAAAGTTTGATTGGTCGGGTGTAATATAGAAATCACACGTAATTACCCACTCGATACCACTTGGTAGTTAGAGTGATTTTGCCTAATTTGGTTTTTTCAAGTCCAAACGGGTAATTAACAAAACAAGTGATACATGCTCAAGTCGGGTCTTGCTATCTCTAGATTCAAGCCTTTAATTGGAGCTATCAATTTCTTGTGTTCACCCCAATTCTTTGTTAGCCAAGTTTTTCTAGACTTAGTCTCTCTTTCTCCAGTAGAGACTGGGTCAATTAGGGATGGATCAATATTTGCAACCATTAATTCTTAAATACAATCAAGAATTAGGCTGAATATCAGTCAGCCAATCACAAACAAGCACTAAATTAAATACAATAGGTACCCACACTAGAGTTGGGTCACAATCCTTGCTAAGAAATTAGCTACTCATAGAGAAAATTGAAGAAGCTAAAAAATAAAATAAGAGTAAACTCATAATAGATTATAAAGGGAAGAAAATACAATGTTAAAATGATTAATTATTACAAAGTTACCCAAAACACTAAAGAAAAAACAGCTATCTATTTTCTAGTATTCAAAACATGACAGTTTTGATAAAAAAAAACTATTTATACACAACCAAATTTATCAGATAAAATTATCCGTGCGGAGATTCTGCGGCTGCACAATTCTGGGTTGCGGCCGCACTTCTTCAGATTTCGGGGATCGCATATTTTTGAGTGCGGCCGCACTCTTGAACTTGAGCTTGACATGAGGGACTTCTGTAGACCGCACGTTTTTGAGTGCAACCACACTTTTGAATTTTACGGCCACGCAATAATAGTGCGGTCCGCACTTCTTCTGGATCCAGACTCCTTTATCTCCGATTCTCTTCTTCTGCGGCTGCATAGAAGTTGTGCAGCCCGCACTTTGCAAAGGAAATCTGACAAAGGTAATTCATGGTCTGTAGTCTCTCAATATTGTGCGTTCTGCACTTTACTCTTTTTGCTTTATTTTAGTCCTTGTCCAAAATTAATCATTCTTGAGTTGATTTTCATCTCTTTGACTCATATTCCAATACTCTTGCAAGAAAACACATTTCATCAGTTTTAGAGAATACCTTTAAGCAATTTTGAGCTAAAACAAAATTTAAAAAGTGCAAATAAGTAGTCAAAATACCTAATTATAACATGCATCTTTCTGTCCCCAAGATGGGACTTAATTAAAGAATCTGCGAGCATCTCTAAAGAATCTTTAGGATGCTCGGGTAAAATCGAATACCACGTCAAGGCCCCCATCATGATAGTCTCTCCAAATTTCTATGGCAACACTGATTCAATCTTCGGGTGCTAAATCGTTCACCTTCACCACCGTTATGTAGGTGGTGATAAGGGTGGAAAAATAACTAAAATATAATTAACCACCCATATTATCCACTAAATAATGGGTTAAATAATTAAATTTTTAAAAATGAATAAAATATGGATAAGAAACAGATTATCCATTTAGAAAATAGATAACAAATGGTTAACCAACGGATAACCAATGGGTTTAACTTTTACATTTGTAAAGCCTTAAATTGGGGGTTCCTTAAGTTAAGGAGACTAACAATTCTCTCAAAAGTGATCATATGCAAGAAGTCATGGCTAATATAGTTACTTATATTATCAGTTAGTTAACTTATTTTTTGTCTGTATTAAGTATGGGTCGGTCCAAATAATTTATTCAATTTTTGTTATCCATTTTCGACTCAACCACATCCGACCCGACCTCCCTTCCCCCTCCTTCCCCTACTTGCCAATCCTAGGTGGTGATATGTTCCGTAGGATTTGAAGTTCCATCGTATTTCGGCACTTATGGAAATTTAATATACTTTGGGATCAATTTCGGTGTCGCGCTTGGTTTATATGGAAATTGAGTGTACTTCTTTGAGTTCGGCCATTTCAGCACCGGTGACGTAACCGAGAATTGGTCCATGCGGACGGTTACTTCTCTCATAAACCGTATGAGTTCGTTTTTGAAGGGATCACTCTCGTTGTTGTGACCGGATTTGCTCCCTTCGGCTCCATCGGAGTCGACCTTTCCCTTCGGGGTGTTGTTGTCTACCCTTTGTGTTGTTCGATTTGCGGGAGCGCCGGGAGGAACTGCACCTCATCCATTCGCGTTATTGGAAGCACCCGATAATGCCAATTGTAGTTCTGTCATAAGTCATAACCTTATCCTGCTGTGTGAGATCGCCCCTAATGGCCTCTTGTTTCTTATGCAGGACCCTTACCGCTTCGATGACGTGCTCCTCTTCAGCATCATTAGGAGTCGCCTCCCAAATATGTCTCGAGTAACGCCTGTCGTGGACCGATGTGGCCTCGTTCCCCTTGCTGCTGATATCACTTATTGATGCTGATTTACTAGGGCCTTAGGGTTGTATGTGTTTTTAACACCATTATCCGCTATTTTCTATGATTTTTGCTAAGAACAAATAATCAAAACGCGTTAGTAAAGGAGGTAAGGATTAACTTAAACGCAGTTGTCTAAGCCCTAAAGTGTACGCCAAACTGTTTACCCGTAAAATGGTAGTTGAATTTATATGTGGATTATAGACAAATGTATTCATTTGATCATGAAATAATAGATGAGTTAGATGAAAATACTCAGCCTTGAGATAACGATACCATAGCAGAAATAACAACGCTTCTGGGCACAACAACAGTGATATCAATGAACAAGAAGATAAAATTATATTGAGCTTTGAATGGAGTGTAGCATATATTTTTCAGAAAAGTTTTGTCCTTTACAATGATAACAGGGTTTACTATTTATAGATGCACATAGGGAACAACGTCCTAGGATCAAGCCCCACTTTAATGCCAATTATGGGAGCCATTGTAGAATGTGTACCGGCAGACAGTAAATGCCACGTTCCTTATAATGAGCAACGTACTTAATACTGTAGAATATTCCTAATTAAATGCAACCGGGTGGGAGACATTTGCTTCATCTTTTTGAATATTGTTCTCTTCAGTAACAGGTGAGATCGTTGTCTCCGGTTTCAAATATCTTCTGTCTTCGACAAAGCAGGCTTTTGGGTAAAGCTTCTAAAGCCTAATATTTAGGACCCCAATTTTAGGGGGGCCTATTTTTTACCCTATAAGTTTTTTAATTAAGCATTTTTACACTTATTACATATTTTGGCAAAAAATGAAAAGATATTTTTTTTTTTAAAAAAATGGGCTCCACACGTATAAATGTCAAATTTATGAAAAAAATCAAGTGATTATCATTTTATATTTAGTCTTTTTCTCATTAAATATTATATAAACCATTTTCACTTCCTTTCTTGATTTGCACAATTTTAATTTTCTTTTTTAGTCTTTCTCAATTCTCACCAAATGTTACTACTATAATATATTTTCTTTGTGCCTCCAAGAGATCATATTGTTTCATATTTTCCGTCAACCAAGCTAAAGCCAATCAGAATTATATTGAAAGCAATAAATATTTATTTTCACATTAAATTAGTGAATCGGGTTCTCTTTGAACTAGTTTTCATCTACGTTTGTTTTTTTATATTTACAATACATACGCATATATTATCATTTTAGTATTTATTAAAATTTAAATATGCCAAATATAAAGTATGAATTCAGTCTCAAGGATTAAGGGGAAAAAGTTAAATCTTTGATACAATCCCAAAAATAAGAAATGCTAGTACTCTGATTGATATGCTCAATCCAATAAAAAGACTTGATTCTTTTTAAAATGCTTATATTACATATAGAATAATGGTAACAGTTCTTTCGGGTCGTCCTCGATCACAAACTAAAAATTTGAAAGAATTTTTTTTAAATTAAAATTGATAAAACCTTACTTATGATTAACCATGGCGCAAGAGATTAAATGGATTAACTATATTATCAATTAAAAAATAACTATTAGAAGAAATTGATTATAGAATAAATATTCATAATTTTGCATTTGAAAAAGTTATAAAATTATATTTCAAAAAAATAATATATATGAAAAAAAATTTATTATAAAAAAATAATTAAAGGCCTCTTATGGAAGTTTGGCTTTAGGCCCACAATAGTATTGAGCCGCCCCTGGTCTTCAGCTCCATATGTTACTTCCTCATGCGATTATTTAATATAAAAATATTTTTCTCTATACAACTCTTACAATTAAATTAATAAACTTATTTAATAAGTAAGCAAAAACTTTGAAATACAAATAATATTGATGTAGATGATATTATTTCTTGGGGTTTCGCAAAAGGGGGGGGGGGGGGGGACGTGAATAAATCACGACTTCCATGAGAGCCCTTGACAAAAAGAAAACTTTAAACAAAAATAAAACTGTTAAGAATTGAATTCTATTTGGAGTGAATGTCTATCTTGTAGAGAGTTTTACTTTGAGGCTAAGTCATTTTTCCTCCTATAAATAGAGGGGTCTTACCCCATTGTAAATCACCCCAAAATTCAATAATAATTTCTCTCTCTTTCTCTGCAATATTGCTCTTGTTCTTTTATTGTTTTATAACACGTTATCAGCACGAGACTCTACCGTCTCAAGAAGCTCTTTGAGAAGATTAAGGTCGTCGCCTTCGTTTTCTGAGAAATCAGGCCAACGACTCGATTTCTCCTTCTCCAACCTTCACGCTCGTCAGGTATGTGCGAATATATGTTTGTGAATTTTGAGTATCTCGAGGTAAATTTACAGCTTAATATGAATTACACTGTGGAATTAGCTCTTGAAACTGATGTTTTCCAGCTGTTTGATTGGCTTGCTATTTACATACATGATACAGTTTGAATTTTCTGTTATAAGTTGTCAATTTTTATTTTGTTTTTGAAGCAAATAAATCAATGTAGTGGGATACATGTTGAATTGTGCTTATTCGTGTTTGATTCTGGGTGTAAGTTACTGTTACAGATTAATTTAGAGTTTGGCAGTGTGTGTTGATAAAGGAGCATAAATGCATGTGCACTTTATTCTTTTATTCTTGTGTAACGAGATAGGATGGAATTTATCTTCTTCTATACTATTTTATTGTAGCTAGGAGTATTTCTTATTTATTCCATGTCACGGGAAGCTATTAGGTAGCCATTAATTTGTTGGTCCATCAAAATAATAGTAATGTTTAGTAACACGTTAAATTTTTGTGATGATAGTATTACGATTTACATTGGATTTAACAATATATTAGCTACGGTCAAAATTGTTTTTACACTCTCATGTCCATTTAAATTCATCCAATCAATTACAATATTACATAGTATCATAATTATTTGTATTCTAATGAGAGTTTGTTCGAAATTACATTAAAAGATTATTATTGAATCACTGGGTTAACTTTATTTTCTTCCCAAATACTAATTTTTATTTATATATTTCATTTGTATGTCAAATAATGAGAAGCAAATATGGATATCCCACAGAGCAAACTTGGATGAAAGCTCAATTGTAAAAATATTTGCTTAGTCGATTCATGTACAACACATACAATTTTACATCGAGAAGAAATATTTCTCTCATTTAAGTATGTGTATGGCAGATGTTACTACAATTTCTGGTAGTAGTAAATTAATTGAAGGCTCTGGAAGAGTTACTATAACTCTGCCTAAAGGAACAATACTTATTATAGAGAATGCAATGTTCTCCTCCAAGTCCAAGAGGAACTTGTTGAGTTTTAAAGATATCCGTCAAATTGGATATCGTATTGAGACAATAGATGAGAATAATCTTGAGTATCTTATCATTACAAAGAATGTCTCTGACCAAAAGAGGGTTATTGAGAAGTTCCCATCTTTATCTTGTGGCCTGTATTGGACACGAATTAGTGTAATTGAGGCACATTCTACCGTAAACCAAAAGGTTACTGATTCCAATACTTTCGTACTTTGGCATGATTGATTGGGACATCCTGGATCAATTATTACGAGACGGATTATAGAAAACTCAAATGGGCATCCATTAAAGTATTTAAAGATTCTTTCAAATAATGAATTTTCTTGCACTTCTTGTTATCAAGGCAAGTTAATTATTAGACCATCACCAACAAAGATTGAAATTGAGTCACCTGCGTTTTTGGAACGTATACAAGGGGACATTTGTTGACCTATTCATCCACCTAGTGGGTCGTTTAGATATTTTATGGTCTTAATATACGCATCTTCTAGATGGTCTCATGCGTGCCCATTGTCATCTCGCAACCTTGCGTTTGCAAAATTAATGGCACAAATAATTCGGTTACGGGCGTAATTTCCCGATAATCCAATTAAGTCTATTAGACTAGATAATGCTGCTGAGTTTTCATCCCAAGCATTTAATGATTATTGCTTATCAATTGGGATAAAAATGGAACATCATGTAGCTCATGTTCATACTCAAAATGGTCTTGCAGAGTCTTTAATTAAATGTCTGCAATTGATAGCAAGACTGTTACTCATGAAAACGAGGATGCCCACTTCGGTTTGGGGTCATGCCATTTTGCATGCAGCAATGCTAGTTCGTCTCAGACCTACAAATTATCACAAATATTCTTCGTTGCAATTAGTTTTGGGTCATGAACCTAATATATCCCATTTAACAATTTTTGGATGCGTAGTATATGTGCCTGTAGCACCGCCATATCGCACCAAAATGGGTTCGCAAAGAAGGTTAGGAATATATGTTGGGTTTGAATAGCCTTCCATTCGCTACCTCAAAACATTGACAGGGGATTTGTTCACTGCACGATTTGCAGATTGTCGATTCGATGAGACACTTTTTCCAAAATTAGGCGGAGAAGTTGGTGAAACCAAATGGGAAATTGTGTAGAAAAATCCATCATTATCTCATCTTGATCCATGTGCCTCTATTTGTGAAAAAGAGGTGCAAAAGATTATTCATTTGCAAAGAATAGCAAATCAAATGCCAGACAAATTTATGGACTTGAAAAGGATAACAAAATCACATATTCCCACAGAGAATGTTCCAATCCGTATTTGACAATCTTCTAGTGTCATAGCTAATGAGTCGAAAGAACGCCTAAAACGTGGCAGACCATTAGGTTCCAAAGATCGAAATCCTAGAAAAAGGAAAAAAATGATCAAAATGACACTACCAAAGAATCTCATGAGGAAATCCACAATTTAATAAATTCTGAGATTCATGAAGAATCTACTGAGCCCGAGACTCAAGAAAATAAGGAACTATCAATAAATCTAATCGATATTGAGACAAATTTTAATCGAATGGATATAGTGGTGGATTATGTCTTTGCATATAATGTTGCATCTAGCATTATGCAAGAAAGTGAGGATCTTGAATCTCAATCTGTTAGAGAATGTCGACAAAGACTTGATTGGCCAAAATGGTAAGAAGCAATCCAATCAGAATTGAATTCACTTGCAAAACGTGAAGTTTTTGGGCATATAGTTCAAACACCTAATGATGTTAAGCCTGTTGGCTATAAATGGGTCTTTGTACGCAAGAGAAATTTGAAAAACGAGGTACAAAGATATAAGGCATGCCTTGTTGCACAAAGATTTTCACAAAGGCCTAGTGTCGATTATGAAGAGACATATTCAACTGTTATGTATGCTATAAATTTGCGTTATCTCATTAGTTTTGATGTCCTTGAAAATCTTGACATGCATATACTGGATGTGGTTACCGCCTCCTTTATTTCTCACTTCATAATGAGATATACATGAAAATTCCTGATTGATTCAAAATGCCAAACACACATAATTCAAAGTCCCGGGAAATACTTTCAATCAAATTGCAAAGATCTTTGTATGGTCTAAAGCAATCAAGACGAATGAGGTAATATCGTCTTAGTGAGTATTTATTAAAGGGAGGCTATATAAATGATGTCATTTTCCCATGTATTTTTATAAAGAAAACAAGATCTGAATTTGTTGTACTTGGCCTATATGTTTATGACATAAACCTTATCCATAGAAATCCAAAAAGGCAATTGATTATTTAAATAAGGAATTCGAGATTAAAGATCTCGGAAAGACAAAATTATGTCCATGTTTGCAAATTGAACATTTGGCAAACGGAATTTTTGTTCATCAATCTGCCTATATAGAAAAGGTATTGAAATAGTTTTACATGGATGGAGCATATCTTTTAAGTACTCTGATGGTTGTTCGATCACTTGATGTGAATAAGGATCCATTCTGACCTCAAGAAAAGAATGAAGAGCTACTTTGTCCTGAAGTATAATATCAAAGTGCAATTGGCGCACAAATGTATCTTGCAAATACTACAAAGCCTGACATAACTTTTACAGTTAATGTATTAGCAAGATATAGCTCTGCTCCTACAAGGAGACATTGGAATGGAATCAAACATATGTTGCGGTATCTAAAAGGGACTACCGATATGGTCTTATTTTATAGCAATAATTGCAGTCCTGATCTTGTTGGTTATGCTGATGCTGGATATTTATCTGACCCACACAAGGCTCGGTCTCAAACAGGTTATGTGTTTATCTGGGGAGGCACTGCCATATCTTGGCGATCGACTAAGCAATCAATTGTGGTTACTTCATCTAATCATGCTGAGATAATTGCTATTCATGAAGCAAGTAGAGAGTGTGTGTGGTTGAGGTCTATAATACATCATATTCGAGACAAATGTGGTTTGAAATGTGACAAACTACCCACGATTTTGTATGAAGACAATGCAGCATGCATAGCTCAACTGAAGGGAGGATTCATAAAAGGAGATGGACAAAGCATATTTCACCAAAGTTATTTTTCACACATGATCTTCAAAAGAATGGTGATATCAATGTGCAATGGATTCGTTCAAGTGATAATATGGCTAATTTATTCACAAAATCTCTACCGACGTCAACCTTTAAAAAGCTAGTGCACAAGATTGGGATGCGAAGGCTTAAGGATGTGAATTGATGCTCTCTTCAGGGGGAGTTAATGCGTGTTGCCCTCTTTTTTCTTTACAAGGTTTTGTCCCACTGGGTTTTCCTTGAAAGGTTTCGTACGAGGCAACCAATAGGAACATTTCTAAACGTGTGTACTCTTTTTCCTTTTCTAGAAAATTTTTCCCCCATTGGGTTTTAAAGAGGCACATTATTTATTGAGTAGACATTCAAAGGGGAGTGTTAAGAATAGAATTTTATTTGGAGTGAATGTCTATCTTGTAGAGAGTTTTACTTTGAGGCTAAGTCATTTTTCCTCCTATAAACAAAGGGGTCTTACCCCATTGTAAATCACCCCAAAATTCAATAAGAATTTCTCTCTCTTTCTCTGCAATATTGCTCTTGTTCTTTTATTGTTTTATAACAAAAACATTTTTTTTTCTTTCACAAATAATTGAAGAAAATTCTTTGTCATGGCTATTCATTAATTTGTTTATTTATTTTGCATTTATTGGTAGCTTTATCAATTACCACCACTTGCCAAGTCATTAGAGGTGGATATAAGATTTAAGTTTTACAAGTCTTTTTAAAGTTATAAATTCAAAAATATTGAGTTTAATTGAGCACGATGCTGATAAATTGCATCCGCCTCTGCTCACCTAAGCAATGATCCCCACGTTTTTTGTAATAGTATTACATTTGAATAAATTATAGTAGTAGTAATAACATATAATCAGGTTATATTTTTTAAATTCACGGATGGACACTCCTGAATTAAATTTCGTTTCGTTAGGCTGTTAGGCATGTGGTGAGTGGGAATATCAAATCATGCTCTATTTTGATAATTTTGACAGATACTTTTAACGACCTTTGTGTTATAAACTAAAGCAAAAGACAAGAACAATAGAGCAAGAACAATAGCAATAGAGAGAAGAGTAGAGAGAGTTCTTCTTATTGTGTTGAGAGGGGTGAATTACAATGGTAGAGAGCACCTCTATTTATAGGGAGGAGGAAGATCTTGCTACCAATAATAGAACTCTAAAATCTCTCTAATTAAATACATTAAAGACATTCACCTTAAATAGAAGTGTAAGAATCTTCTATTTCATAACACTCCCCCTTGAATGTCTATTCAATGATGTGCCTCGTTAAAACCTTAAAACAAAACCCAATGGGAAAAATTAAAGTAAGGAAAGAGTACACATGTTTGAATATGCGCCTATTGGTTGCCTCGTTAAAAACCTTGCAAGGAAAACCCAATTGGGACAAAACCTTGTAAGGGAAAAAGAGTGCAACGCGCATTAACTCCCCCTAATGAGTACATCAATTTATATCCTTGAGCATTTGCATTCCAACCTTGTGCATCATCTTCAAAACGATCTTTGGTAGATATTTGATAAATAAATCAACCATGTTGTCTTGAATAAATATTCCGCACCTTGAAATCATCACTCTTGATAGATATGAACATCTTCATATAATGTCGTGGAATAGCTCTTCAATATCTCCATAGATGCATTCTCAATGCCATCATGCTTATAGTTATAGCAAGATACATATGTACACAAATTGTACTTAGGATGTGGTACTTCAGGACCAAGAATTGCATATGCTTCAAGCAACTTAAATCTTTCAAGTTAAGTCATGTAAGTCACATAATAGACTTTAGCTGCATATCAAAGTTTCATGTCATGCTAAACAAATAAGGTATCGAAAATTGATTATAC
Source organism: Nicotiana benthamiana (assembly GCA_034376525.1). Lineage (NCBI taxonomy): Eukaryota > Viridiplantae > Streptophyta > Magnoliopsida > Solanales > Solanaceae > Nicotiana > Nicotiana benthamiana. The sequence continues at coordinate 9,390,217 of CM067331.1, read as the reverse complement.
ATACCTTTGACTTTATAGTTTCAAGCATATGAACTACAGGTTCAAAGCTACATGTCTTTTATATGGAATCAATTCTTCTTGAATTGTATCTCTTCCATTTAGTTGCTTTCTTTGAGTCAGCAAATGCGTATAGCATGCTTTGCAATATGTTGCAATTGCATTTCCCTTTTTATGAACTACAGGTTCATATCATGATATTCGGGGATATACATATACAAATGAAAATTCATCCCATGTAACACTTTCTCAAGTGTTTATCATGTCTCCCCCTCATGTTAGTAAAACTAACATGTTTCCTCAACTTTGGAAAATCATCTTTGTGCATTATGTCAATATACACAGCACCTTAATAATAAGATGAAATTATTTGGTTCCTGACCCTAAACCACTTGTGAGGGGAGAATATACTCTCGTATACAACTTATATCAAACTGATATATATATAACTTAGTTCTCATAAGAAACAGTTTAGCTATTAAGTGGAAGCACTCAATAATTATCTTGCTAAACCAACTTTAATATAAACCAACTTATCAAGATGAACTGTCTTGAGTAGAGAATCTGGAAACTATGCTCGAAGTTAGATTACTGAGCGATTTACCTCGCAAGCACTGCCAGGCTGCGGGATAATAACAATGGCGCATGTAACCATATCATAGATGCATCATATGTGGTATACATGGCAGGTGAATGGGCCCATACTCACCTTTCATATTTCCAGAATTTATGGGCTTCAACCCGAACTCTTTAGTTGGTCCGTTCATTAATGAGAACAAGTGATACAAGAGTATTCGTAAAGAACTTTCTAGTTCTTTAATATTCACCTATGTGAATTTGCACATCATACTTAAAATGAGATGGCTAACATGAATGCCAACTGAATAAATTATCAATATTGGTAAACTTCAAATTTACACCATGACATGTGCACTTATCAATAAACTTCGGGTTTATTATGACATGGGTTTTATACCAATAGATATCCACTTTATTGTGGCATTCTTTCGTTTGTGTAGTACAAACTGGAGAATAAAGCGGGTAGCTTTTCATATACAAATTACCCCGCTACAAGTTGTAGTAATAGGAGAATCAAAGCCTTCCTTTATTGTAGTCTCAATATAATCAATCGCTTTCGCGTGTACTTTGGAAACTGAATAAGTTTCTTTGAGACTTACTACAGCACAATACTCAATTGTGTTTCTCCAACATAGTAATAATTGGCTCTTCGAGAGCTCTCAATTAATTTTGTACTACCACAGACTGAGGTTCGAGATCCTCACATTCTTGCATTCCATATTTTCAAGAGTCTCAGGCTCAATAGATTCTTCGTGAATCTCGGAATTAATCAAATCATGAGTGTCCTCATGTGATTCTTTCATAGTGTCATTTAGATCGTTCTTTTTCCTCTTTCTAGGATTTCGATCTTTGGAACCTAATGGTCTGCCACGCTTCTGGCGTGCATTTGACTCATTGGATATGACACTAGATATTTGTCCAATAGGGACTTCAATACGGATCGGAACATTTTCCGCGTGAATGTGGGATTTCGTTATCCTCTTCAAGTCCGTAAATGCGTCAGGCATTTGATTTGCTATTCTTTGCAAATGGATAGTCTTTTGTACCTCTTTCTTTCAAATAGAGGTATGTGGATCAAGATGAGATAATGATACACTTTTCCACAAAATTTCCCATTTGGTTTCACCGACTTCTCCCCCTAATTTTGGGAAAAGTGTCTCATCAAATTGACAGTCTGCAAATAGTGCAGTGAACAAATCTCCTGTCAATGTTTCGAGGTAGCGAATAATGGAGGACGATTCATACTCAACATATATTCCTAACCTTCTTTGCAAACCCATTTTGGTGCGGGATGGCGGTGCTACAGGCACCTATACTGCGCATCCAAAGCTTCTTAAATGGGATATATTGGGTTCATGACCCAAAACCAATTGCAATAGGGAATATTTGTGATAATTCGTCAGTCAGAGACGAACTAGCATTGCTGCATGCGAAATGGCGTGACCCTAAGCCGAAGCGGGCAGCCGACAAAGTAGCATTGCTGCATGCAAAATGGCGTGACCCCAAGCCGAAACGGGCAGCCGACAAATTAGCATTGTTTTATGCAAAATGGTGTGACCCCAAGCCGAAGCGGGCAGCCGACAAATTAGCATTACTGCATGCAAAATAGCGTGAACCCAAACCGAAATGGGCAGCCTCATTTTCATGAAGAATTCAAGATTATTCTCATCTATTGTCTCAATCTGATATCCATTTTGAATGATATCCTTAAAACTCAACAAGTTCTTCTTAGACTTGGAGGAGAACATTTTGATTGATATCATTAAAACTCAACAAGTTCTTCTTTAGACTTGGAGGAGAACATTGCATTCTCTATGATTAACGTCATGCCTTTGGGTAGAGTTACAATTGCTCTTCCGGAGCTTTCAATCAATTTACTACTTCCATAGATTGTAGTAATGTTTGCCTTACACATATTCATTTGAGAGAAATACTTCCTTTCTTTGAGTATTTGTATGTCTAGTACTTGAATCAATTAGGCAAATACTTTTACAGTTGGACGTTGATCCAAGTTCGCTTTGTGAGATAACCATATTTGTTATCCCATAGTTTGACATACAAAAGAAATATACGAACATAAGAATAAACAAGTTCAATTCTTTTGTGTCACATAATATTTTCAAAATCTGCTACTAACAGTTGACTAACAAAATCAGATATGTTGTCCATAATCAATTACTTTGCAGTTTGAAAATTTCAGCGTTTTCATAAGACAATCGATTATTAAACACACACAATCGATTGTTTGAACATAGACAATCGATTGTTAAACACACACAATCGATTATTTGTTATTTTTGAAAAACTTTGGATCACACTGTTTAAGACAATCGATTGTTAGATATAGACAATCGATTGTTGGTCATTTTTGAAAAATTCCAGACCTCACTGTATAAGACAATCGATTGTCTATATTTGACAATCGATTGTTGATCACTTTTGAAAAATTCCAGACCACACTGTTTTAAAGACAATCGATTGTTTATCATTGACAATCGATTGTTTTGCAGTTTTATGCGAAATATGAGATAACCGACTAGTTTTTCAAGCTAGTCGATTACCTCTACTGGAAAGTAAAGATATTATTGATATTTGAGCATATTGAGACGTTCTAAAGAACTAATACAAAAATCATATCATGAGCTAGCTAATACGAGCTAATACTAATGACTATTGATTTATTCATTGACTAATACAAATAAGTAGAATAAAATCAAATAGCTCCATCTTCTTTCATCACGGACCCATCACCGATTAAGTGGTCTATTTTCCCCTCGGGGTGCTTAAAGAAGTCTGCCACATCAAAGTGGGTGATGTCAAAGTTGTCGTCAGAGACCAAATTCGTTTCAGGGCGTTTACTCTTTCGAGATGCTTAATAAAGGTCAACCAAATTTTATGGTATACGGCAAGACTTAGACCAGTGCCCGTTTTCACCGCAACGATAATATATAGTTTATAAACTATTTTCTTTTGGATTCTTATCGTATCGTGCTTGTGGCAGAGTGACCAACTTCAGGTTGTCATCTCTCTTCTTTAAGCCTTTCCACAAGATGGGTGAATCCTTGATGTTGAGATATTCAATCTTCAAACTTTCATCAAGGTGATGGCGCAAGTAAATCAAGGCCTTCGTATAGTTTCAAACCTTCATTAAGGTGATGGCGCAAGTAAATCAAGGCCTTCGTATAGTTTTGGGTGGATGCATTATTTCTGTATTTAATGGCGTCTCCAAGACCCATAGCATCTAAGTGGATTTCAGTATCCAACACCCATGTTATATAGTTCTTGCCCGAAATTTCGAGGGCAACGAACTTTCTTTTCATATGACACAATTACATCAAGAGCGTGTTCATACTTACGGGCTCTATTACAATTATCACATTCACTTCAGGGAATGGATCAAAATCATGTGCTTTACACAATTTTATGTCAAATATTACTTTCATAAAGTGAAAGGTTATTTTGAGAATCCTTATTGTTCTCTTTATCACAATAATGACGATTAATTTCGTCTATTGCCACGTTCATGGTAATGCTTTTGTCTTCTTTCAGACTTACCACATTCTGCTACCACATTCTCTAAAGGGAATGGAGCAAATTCAATTGGACGGAATTCTTTGCCACGTCCATATTCATTGATACTTTCATGGTAATAATTTTGTCTTCTTTCAGACTTACCATATACTGCATCCACATTCTCTAAAGGGAATGGAGCAACTTCAATGGGACGGGATTCTTTGCCCACAATCATACATGAATTTAATCATGGCAGGACATAGAGATTTTACCACTTCGTGTGGTTAAAATTTCTTACAAACTCCATTAGAGTTATACTCAAACTTGATTGTCTATATTTGTATATAAAATCAAATTATAGAATTCCAAGAATTTGAAAGGAAAAAATAAAATACTTACCTTTAAGGTATACCAAATATATTTTCAGTATTTCTTTCTTTCCTTTTTCTTTTCAACTTTTTCGTTCCTTTTTCTCTTTTGCTTTCTGTCCTTTTTTTTTCTTTTCGTTCTTCACGTTTTTGATTCTCAAAAGAGAATAAGGCTTCTGCCTTTTGTTTCTTTTCTTTTTCTTTTCCTTCTTTCTTTGAAGCAAAACCCTACACAAACAAAAGTTAAGACAATCGAAAATTTTCAATTGGTTAGAGACTCGTGCTGATAACGTGTTATAAACTAAAGCAAAAGACAAGAACAATAGAGCAAGAACAATAGCAATAGAGAGAAGAGTAGAGAGAGTTCTTCTTATTGTGTTGAGAGGGGTGAATTACAATGGTAGAGAGCACCTCTATTTATAGGGAGGAGGAAGATCTTGCTACCAATAATAGAACTCTAAAATCTCTCTAATTAAATACATTAAAGACATTCACCTTAAATAGAAGTGTAAGAATCTTCTATTTCATAACACTTTGGTTATTATAATAGTTGAAACTTTTTAGGCTTCTTATTTGGACCAAACTAGAGATTCTCTTCCTTTACGTTGTTCTTTTACTAGCCAAATATATTTTGATATTTGTCGACGGCAAGCATTTCTATAATTATTCTTTTCGCATAAGTAAGGGCATTCTTGTAATTTTCTAAAACTGTCAAGTCATATCCACCAACTAGATTTTTTATTCCATTTTATAAATTGAAAATAATTAAGTTCCATTAAGTATACATAGAAATAATTCTAAAACATAATGAGTATTACATGTTCTTCTTGCCATTTTGAAATTGGAAAAATTACAAGAGAATATATAATTCAATGTATGTGGTCAATTTACTGAAGCTGGTATACTCCGTTCAATTTGCATGATAGAAAGAACAATGATAAGTGGATTAAAATATGTAGTTAAATGAAAGGTCCGCACAACATGAAAGCTATACCTCCAGGAAGTCAATGAAGCATATAGATACGCGCAAGAACTACTATCAACCACAGGGACTGATCTAGCGTATAGTATATGAGTTTTCGGTAACCCAATAATCTTTACGTAGACTTTATATTTTTACTAAAAATTTATTAAATATTTATAAATATCTATTTGTGAACCCAATTATTATTGTATATTAATTTGAAATTGCAACAGGAACCCATAAACATAAAATTCTGGATCCGCCTCTGTCGACCACTATCGAGAGTTGTCCACGTGAAGTCAAGTGGGTTCATATGAACCCGCTTCATCTAACAATAACACTATATATATAGGTATATTTTTGCTGTTTTCAAACAATAAAGGTATAAATATAATTTTGAACCCACTTCAAACATGTAAAATTCCTAGCTTGGTGGTTAAGAGGGTACAAATTTTTCACACGATCTTGAGTTTGAAACCAGCTAGTCACATATGACCTCTAATTTCTTTTTTGGATCCAGTTGATAAAAATTCTGAATCCGCTACTGAACGTTATGGTAATATGAATAAGATCCTTTCACCCTTAATTAAAAGTTTTGATTTCGAACCTGATTAGGAAAAAAATTCTTATAAGAAACACTTTCTTTAGTTAATGAACCTTATTCAATAAAAATCAATATATTAGGGAAGTTTACATAACTACAATTTTATAGAAAGTATATTTCATCATTTGCAACTAGCAATTGATTTACATATTATACAACATCATTATCTCTATTTTACATTATTAGTATATATTTAAATTAAAGGAATTTTTCTCTACGGACATTATTCAACCTATACTAAATGAAAATTCCAAAATTGTAGCAAAATTTAATAGAATTCTTAACATTCCCTAACTTTAAGCTTAAGCAAATTAACTACAATTCAAATACAATCAAAATTTTCCAAAATATCTCTACATCCCTAAAATTAAGCCTAACTAAATTTACGCCAATTCAAATGCAGCCTTTCAAAAATAGACGAAAGATGTACTATATAATTTAGGAGTCAAGTATAATAAAAGTATGAAATCTGTTATAGCATATTTATCTTATACTATTATATTATATTATATTTGTATAATCTATGCAATATACTATATAATGTATATATGAAATCTGTTATAGTATATTCATTGTATACTAATATATGAGTATTTAGATATATTAATTTATTGTATTATTCGAGGTATGTTTATTTCTTGTATAAATTAATTTAATGTATAGAAGAAATACAATGTGTGTGTGTGTGTGTGTGTGTATGCACATATATGTGTATATATGTTATACTATATCCACCATATACTAAATATGTAATAATTAATATACCATTGATTATTAATATAATATATGGGTATTAATTTTGAATATACTAATATATTACATTTATTAAAAATATATGCACATATATAATGTATTTATTGAAAATATATGTAATATATGCAACACACACGCATATATATATGCACATATATGTGTATATATGTTATACTATATCCACCGTATACTAAATATGTAATAAATAATATACCCTTGATTATTAATATAATATATGGGTATTGATTTTGAGTATACTAATATATTATATTTATTAAAAATATATGTTTTATAGTTCCTTTGAAATAATAATGGTATATAAAATATAATATTAGAAAGTTAATGGTCTATACGGATTAGGTGAGAGAGAACTGTGAGATTATTTTGAATTTAAGGGATTATGTGTTAGTTGCCCTATTTTCAAGGCCCATATAATAAGATATTTTAGGGAGATTGAGAATTGTATTTAATTTAATTATAAAGTTAAAAAAATGTACTAAATTGTATATAAAGTAATTTTTTAAAAGTGGTTGTATTTCTTGTAAATAACTCTTTCGATCGTTGATACCAAATGATGGAAACTTGATCAGAAGTTGCAGCCACAACAACCACCTTGCTATCCCAATCAATTGTAGGAGACTAATTTGTTGGGGTAGACATCACGAGTGGCTTGCTCATTTTGATTCATTCTCCAATTGTGACAGCATCAACGGCAAGCCCCTTCAACCAGCCATTATGTATGTGAAAGATGCACCTTACATATATGATTAAGCATCAACTATCTCCATTCCCTACAGTTACCACACTTCGAACAATCTTCTCTAGGCTCCTCTTCATTCCAAGGTAAACAATGTTTGTGGATCCTCATTTCACATGTATCACATGTGTACGAAAATGGGGGAAAACCTGAAGGTTAATCGTGGGGGTGAGGGGAGGGAATTAACTGAAGGTAAATCGTGGGGGTGTGGGGGATGGGAGGAGAGAGAGGCGGGTAAATGAAATAAAGTGAATATATGCTCCTAAAACTATACCTAGAATAAATGAAACAATAATTATACCATTAATTTAAATTATGGTATATAAATGGTAATTTGGTATGCTTAAATGTAATTAACACAATCCTTAAACAATGAAGATAATAAGGTTTAGTATATGGCATAGGTAGGTAAAAATCTCATTTCGTCTCAAAGTCCAAGCCCACTCTATTTCTATAATCCAGCCCAATAAAGAATAAACCTAAGCCCAACTCCCTTAATCCCTTAGGCCTTAGTTAGTCCCTTGGGGCTTCAAAAAATCAGAGATCAAACGACAAACTTTAGCTTCTACTTACCCCTTACCTTTTCTTTTGCAACTAAATAGTTCTCTTATTTTCTCGCATCACTTTGAAGAATATTGTTTGGCTAAAAAGTTATGGGAATACTTGTTAAGCTCAAGAGCAATCGAAAATAAAAAAGGATTAATCGGAATCAAGCATAGTATGAAATAGAGAGTATGGTGGAGCTAAGATGAGTAATAATAATGAGATGTAGATATCTTAAGATGTAAGAACAATAGAACAAGTAATAATCTTTACACAAGAGAGAGGATGAGTTGTCTATTCTGAGCAACAAAATACAGATGAGCCTTTACAAAGGGAAGGTCCCCTTTTATATATCAAGTGACCTTCCTCGAAATAATAAACGAAAAGTACAGAATTTGGTGGCCTCGGTGTACGGAAGAGTCAGAGCTTCAAACGACGTCGTCTTAAGTCATGTCACTCGGCCCGTCCACTTACTGGGGTCAACCTTACTCAGGTCGGCCTTAGTTGGGCCGGTCTCTATGTCAAGGACGTGCATAGATAGCATGATAATATAGGGAACCAAATTTTCACAATGCAGATAGTCCCTCCATATGTTGGGGATGTAGCCGTGAAGCGTCTTCAACGAACGGACATACGTGCTCGACCTTTTTAGACATTTTGTCCGTACCCCCAGATACTGTGAAAAAGGGCGTGATCGTATACGAAGTCATTATACCGTTGACATATAACCTCCTTCTACGGCTCCTTTTTATGATGACATCATCAATCATGTGCGTGATCGCTACTTTTGCTCCCGAAGCGGTTCAGGACATGATGTGATGATCTGGTTTCCTGCCCCGGTTTTTGAATCATGCCTTTATGATTTTCCTGTGCCATTCCTTACATATAGAGGAGATGTTGAACCCAATTTCAACTTTTGAACCTTTTCAGAGAATATTTCCTCAATCTTATCCTCGTCTTTTTCTGGTACTCGTTGATCTTTTTTTTTTAATTTTCATTCATGGGAATCGAACCCTATGCCCGTGAAGCGCCTTTCTCTCAAAACTTTAATAATGGTTAAGCATCGCCGTGATAGCAACAATAACAAGGGTGATGACCCTTCTAGGGTTTCATCATCCTCAGATGATGGGGAAGGAGAAGCCGAGGAGGTCCTCGTTCCTCTATCAGCGACCAACATATTTCCATAGGACATGGTTACACGGAAGGATTTTAACAACAATTGTAAATTTCCTCCTTAATTTAGCAAGCTGATGTCATCTCATTTGGCTGCTCTTAGGATGCCGTACAATATTCTTGATTAGGTTGAGATGGCTCCCGCTGGGACGGACTACGCCAATGTGCACATGCCTGGATATTGCACATTATATGAGTATGCTTTTCGGATTGGATATAGCCTCCCGCTCAATCCTCTGGCAGAGGATCTTTGCCGTTTTTATGGGGCGTGTCCGGCCCAACTTACCCCGTACGCGCTGAAGGTGTGTAGTATTCTTACCACCTATGCGGCTAAGGCAGGGAAGGAGGTCTCTGTTCACAACCCCTTGCAAATGTTCAGCGTGAGCTTCATCAGAGGTACCATGCTCCAGTTGGTACATCGTGGCAAGAAGAGTTTTGTGGTGCAAGCTGACGACAAGAACAGTCGTAAATTTTGGAAGAAATTTTTCTACGTTCGTACTAAACATCTGGTGTCTAACCCCGAAGGGTTCCCGGAGGCATGGAATACAGCATGTAAGCATTCGTGTGTGCAGTTTTTATGGCAATCTTATTTCGTTAGCTTAATTACCGTAGATTTCTTTTGACCTTTATGTAGTGATAGCTCGCACTCCTCGAACGATCGATGACATTAGGTCTTGGGTGAGAACATTGATACCGTTTGTGGAAGAGTGTCGCACTTGGCCAGAATTCCTCAGGCTCTATGGCCCGACAGGTAACAACCTTGCTTTGTTTCTTCCCTTCCGTTATGGCTTGGAGGCTCCCCTTAATTTTCCTTGCTCAACTTATATCTGTTTTGGTAGGTCGGGGTGCTTTAAGAAGGCGCAAAAGAAGAAGAAGAAAATTGTGGCTGGCCCTTCTAGGGCAATGTCCGATTCTGACGAGGAGGATATACTCCTTGTAAGCGTGCCTATGGGTAGTGTCTCTTCCCCCTTAAAGCAAGAGCTTGCATCACCGGCGGCTCCCGAGGAAATATTTGAGGCGGTGCCTAGGGCCGTGCTCAAAATGACGCCTGAGGAGATACTGGTGGCGGTGCGTAGGACCGCTCCCGAGGTTGCCCCCATAGGGATGCTTACTACTGAAGTGGCGCTATCTGAGATAAGCTCGCATCCCACGGAGGGTGAACCTGAAGAAGGAGAGTCGTTGGAGATGAAAAGACACCGGATTCGTGCTGGCAAGGCGGTGGTCACACAGACGGAGAAGGTTATGCCACTCCGCCCTGAGTCTAGGCCGGTCTTTATGGCTGAGGCCATTCGCTCGAGGAGATATGCTCCTAGAAGAGAGGCCGTTACTGACCTCCGCCCAGCACATGCTTGGGACGGCAGGTCATGAGCGGCCGCGACAAAAAGGGGCGAATGTGTGGATGTGGCGAGCCCGGAAATCGCAATTGCGGACGTAGGCGGAGAAGGTGGGTCCCTAGACCTAGTGGAGATGATAGCCGGCCAGTCTACCCATCGCATAGTGATTCCCAGTCATTATAATTTGTTGGAAAATTGTGAGGAGGCGGCCGCAAGCCTGAAACTTTTGTGTGCGGGTGATGAGAGCGAGGCCCTGGTGGAGACTAGTGACAGGGACTTGTCCTGCAGAGTGGCGGGTGCGACTTTGCAAGTATGTCTTTTGACTTGATTTTTTCTGTAGTTGTGGGAGTGATTTTCCTTACACTTATCTTTTGGATTTTTCCAGACTCTTATTTTAGAGGCGGACAGGGGTCGATGCCTGAAGAAAGAGGTGGCCAAATACAATAGGTTGGTGCAGAAATACAACAGGATGCTTGAGGCGCACCAGACCTTGGCCGACATGTATAAACAGGATCCTAACTTTAGGGTGTTCCGTGAGGGCCTCATGCAGTCTGAGGCATAGATGAAGAAGAGGGTGGCCGAGCTGGAGAAGGTTGACGAGCAACTCATGGATGTTGTTGCTCGGGCTGCGGAGATGGAGGTCCTTATTCAGTCTAAGGATGAAGAATTATAGCTCGGCTATGTAGTGGCAGAGGAGGCAGCGGAAATGCACACTCGAGTTGCGGCTTAACGGCGGAACTTGATGCTAAGAAGGCCGAGGTTGAGGACTCAAGTGGGCTCTTGCACAGGCTGACGCGTCTCGTAAGGCCCATGAGATGTGGGTGTATGTGGAGGCTCGGTTGGTCGTACTTGAAGAATTTTTGGCATCCGGGCGAGCATTAGAGCTGCCCGTGAAGCGGCCGTCTATAGTCCCGAATCAAAGGCCCGAGAGGGGGTAACTCCGCAGAAGTTAACCGTTTGGAGTCCAGCTCTTGGATTTCCAAGACGTACCCTCCTGGGAATGGAGACGGGCTGCATAAAGACCAGGCGAGGCAGGATGAGCGGAGTGGCAGAGGCCTTTCGTAAACAAATATGTTTGTAAATACCTATTTTTGTATCATGGGTGCTTGACCCTTTTGAAGATAAAGACATGAATTTTGCCATTATTAATCTTTTTCTGTTTTATGGAACCTTTTTGTATTTTTGATCATCGCCTTAGTTCTTTTTTGTCGTAGTTGAAGCTAAGTGGGTCATTCAGTGGAGACCACTTTGAGCGTTGTAGGATTCGGCGGTTTTGGACGTGCAGAAATGATGGCTTTGGCCAAGTAAAATTTGACAGTCTTAGTCGCGTGAACGGGGTGGACTTAGCCATATAGAACGATGGCTTTTAGTCATGTAAAATTTAACAGCCTTGGCCGTGTTCAGATTACGGCCTTAGCCATGTAAAATTTTACGGCCTTAACCGTGTAAAAACAATGGCTTTAGTCATGTAAAATTTGACGGCTTTAGCCGTGCTGGAACGACAACCTTAACCGTGTAAAAACGATGGCCTTAGCCATGTGAGAGTTCTTACGGCCTTAACCGTGTAAATATTATGGCCTTAGCCATGTAAGATTCTACGGCCTTAACCGTGTAAAAATGATGGCCTTAACCATGTAGGATTTTATGGCCTTAACCATGTAAAAACGATGTCCTTAGCCATGTAAGGATTTATGGCCTTAACCACGTAAAAACGATGGCCTTAGCCATATAAGAGTTTTTACGGCCTTAACCGTATAAAAACGATGGCCTTAGCCATGTATGATTCTATGGCCTTAACCATGTAAAAATGATGGCCTTATCTATGTAAGATTTTACGGCCTTAACCGTGTAAAAACGATGGCCTTAGCCATGTAAGAGTTTTTACGGCTTTAACCGTGAAAAAACGATGGCCTTAGCCATGTGAGATTTTTACGGCCTTAACCGTGTAAAAATAATGGCCTTATCCATGTTATATTTTACTGCCTTAACCGTGTAAAAAAGATGGCCTTAGCCATTTAAGATTCTACAGCCTTAACTGTGTAAAAACGATGGCCTTAGCCATGTAAGATTATATGGCCTTAACTGTGTAAAAACGATGGCCTTAGCCATGTAAGATTTTATGGCCTTAACCGTGTAAAAACAATGGTCTTAGCCATGTAAGAGTTTTTACGGCCTTCACCGTATCAAAACAATAGCCTTAGCCATGTAAGATTCAATGGCCTTAACCATATAAAAATGATGGCGTTAGCCACGTGAGAGTTTTTATGGCCTTAACCGTGTAAAAATGATGGCCTTAGCCATGTAAGATTTTACGGCCTTAACCGTGTAAAAACGATGGCCTTAGCCATGTAAGAATTTTTACAGCCTTAACCGTGTAAAAATGATGGCCTTAGCTACATGAGAATTTTTACGGCCTTAACCGTGTAAAAATAATAGCCTTAGCCATGTAAAATTTGACGTCCTTAGCCATGTAAAAACGATGGCCTTAGCAATGTAAAATTTGACGGCCTTAGACGTGCTCAAACGACGACGTTAACCGTGTATAAACGATGGCCTTAGCCATGTAAGAGTTTTTACGGCCTTAGCCGTGTAAAAATGATGGCCTTAGCCTTTTCATACATTTAGAGATGGATGTAGCCTTTCTATACATTGGAGATAGCTGTAGCCTTTTCATATATTGGAGATTGCCGTAGCCTTACATTTGGAAATGGCCGTAGCCTTATCATACATTTGGAGATGGCTGTAGCCTTTCTATACATTGGATATGGTCGTAGCCTTTTCATACATAGGAGATGGTCGTAGCCTTTTCATACATTTGGAGATGGCTGTAGCCTTTTCATACATTTGGAGATGGCCGTAGCCTTTGTATACATTGGAGATGGCCGTAGCCTATGTATACATTGGAGATGGTCGTATCCAGTCCATGTATCATGTCGGGCATGGAGAGTACACGGAGAGCCTGATATGATACACTTGTACTGCAAACATCTCAAGGTGTTCCCTTTGCCGCCTCGTTGAAAACCTTCCCGAGAAAACCCAATTGGGACAAAACTCGGGTAAGGGAAAAAGAGTATGACTTAGGGGGCACCTTTTATAAGTGGAAATGCTTGAGGTGAGCGACGTTCCAGCTATTCTGGAGTATTTTTCCTTCCGTTGTCTCTAGCTGGAATGCCCCTTTCCCGGCTGCCGCCGTGATCTTGTAAGGTCCTTCCCAGTTTTTGCCCAATTTTCCTTCACTTGGGTCTTTGGAGTCCAACGTCTTGGCTTTGAGGACGTATTCCCCTACTTTGAGTGGTCTTTTTTTGGCCCTTTTGTTGTAATATCTTTTGACTTGTTGTTTTTGGGCTACCATCCTGATGTGGGCCATTTCCCTTCTTTCTTCGGCTTCATCAAGATCTTGAAGTCTGCTGGTGTCATTTTTTGTTCCACCGGTGTGCGAATACCTTAGGCTGGGTTCGCCTATTTCGATAGGTATGACTGCGTCGGCTTCATAAACTAGTGAGTATGAGATTTCCCTGATGTTGGACTTGGGGGTAGTTTTGTATTCCTACAAGACTTCATGTAGTAGTTCGGGCCATAGCCCATTGACGTCTTCAAGTTTCTTTTTCAGTATGTTTAGAAATTTTTTATTGGAGGACTCCGCTTGGCCGTTGGCGGCGGGGTGGTACGGCGTGGATAGTATCCTTTTGATGCACCATTTCTTGAAGAACTCGGTTGTTTTTAGACCGATGAACTGTCGCCTGTTGTCGCAACCGATTTCTTTTGGGATGCTGAAGCGGCATATGATATTTTTTCATATGAAGGTGATAAGTTTTTGTTTGCGTATTTGTGCGTACAAACCTGCTTCCACCCACTTGGATAAATAGTCAGTTAAAACAAGTAAAAATCGTACCTTTCATCGTCCTGCGGGTAGGGGGCGACTATATCCATTCCCTATTTGATGAAGGGCAAGGAGGAAGTAACGTAATGGAGGGGTTCTCCTGGTTGGTGTATCATTGGGGCGTACTTTGGAATTATTCGTATCGGCGGACATATTCAACTGCCTATTTTTTCATGGTGGGCCAGTAGTAGCCGGCGCGTATAATACATCGTACAAGGGCGCAGTTCCCAGTGTGTGCGCCGCAATGACCTTTGTGTACTTCTTCGAGTACCGGCCTCATTTGGTGTGGCCCTAAGCATTTGGCCAGGGGCCACCGAACGTCCTTTTATCGAGGCCGTTGTCGATCATACAGTACCGGGCGGCTTTGTACGCGAAGTTTCTTTGCTTCATTTTTGTCGGGGGATAATGTCCCGTCCTGTAGATAAGATATGAACTAGTTGCGCCAGTCCCAAGTTAAGATGAAAGAAAGTACCTTCGTATGATCGATGGCCGAGTGGAGGAGTGTGACCACACCTTCTTCGTTGATGTTTTTGGTGGCTGCGGCCAACTTTGTCAGGCTGTCCGCTTCGATGTTCCGTGCTCTCGGAATTTGCTCGAACCGGCATTCGTCGAACGTAGCCATTAGCTTGTGGATTTTTGTTTGGTACTTTTGTAGCCTTTGCTCTTTGATTTGATAAGTCCTAGTGACCTGGTTTACCACAAGTTGGGAGTCGCAATAGAGGAGGACTCGATGAGCTCCATAATTGATGTCTAGTTTCAGCCTGCAATAACGGCCTCATACTCGGCGTCATTGTTAGTCATTTCCGGGCAACGTATGGACTGGCGAGTTGTTTCGCCTATGAGGACCTCAAGGATGAGTCCCAATCCCGATCATGATGCATTGGAGGTGCCATCTATATAAAGGACCCATAGGTCATTTTTGGAGGACGCGCATTGCACCTTGAGTTCTGCCTCCGACAGGACTTCTGCACTAAATTCAGCAATAAAGTCGGCTAGGACTTGGGACTTGATGGCGGTCATTGGAAGGTATGTGATATCATGCTCGCTGAGCTCAACGGCCCATCTGGCGAGCCATCCGGAGAGTTCAGGCTTGTATAAGACGAGGTTTATATAATTAAACTACAATTTACAATTTATCTACAAATTATCTACATTTTATCTACAATTCTACAATTTAACTAGAATCTTAACTATATTTTAACTACAAATTCTGGAAAAATATGTCTTCTTCTTCGACGACGAGTTTCAATCTGAAATTCAGTCAAAACCAAGTCTAATCTTCACCAAAACCCCTCAAAATAGAGATATAAACTCCTAAACATATTTCGAATTATTTACAACAACACCCAATCTAAGGGATTTTCAATTGTAGTATAATTGGCATTTTTTTACATAATTGTAAAAGACTTGTAGAAGTTTTAGTCTTCACAATATACAATTTATCTACAACTTATCTACAATTTGTCTATATTTTATCTAAAATTCTGCAATCTAACTACAATTGAACTACAATTTAACTACAATTTCTGGAAAAATATGTCTTCTTCTTCTTCGACGAGTTTCAGTCTGAAAACCAGTCAAAACCAACTCTAATCTTCATCAAAACCCCTCAAAATTGAGATATAAACTCCTAAACATATTTCGAATTATTTATAACAACACTCAATCCAAACAAATAATGATTTTTGAAAATCCAAATTTGAATTCAAAGCTTTCAAACTTTTTAATGGCTATCAATGGTGGAAAATATATGGAGAAGGAGAGAATTACGCTGCAATAGATTTTCTTCCGATTTAAAATTCGAAATTAATGGTAATAGAATCAACATTAAATGTGATTCCTACAAATTTGGAACCTTTTTAGGTTAGAATCTATCTATTTTTGGTTTGGTACAATTTTTGTAAACAAAACATGATATAGGCGGGTAAACACCAAATCATACACAATTTTGATAATAAGGAATGTTATATAGTATATATAGGTAAAAATCCTCAAAAAAAAGTGGTGGTTTAATTGGAGCAGCCCATCAGGTTTTAGTTGGACTTGGAAAGCACAGGACCGTTATCCTTCCACTGCAAGGAATGGGAGCTGTTCGTTGCCCTGTGAAACAAGCCTCACGCAGTCCGCCCCACTCTAGGAGACAAGCAGCCCGTACTTACGTTTGGGCCACATGACTCAACTCCATGCTTGAATAGGGCAGGCCAGGCATTAGCTACCCAAAGCCAGCCATCAGGATCAGCCCAATATTCCATCACATTGTTGCCCCCACTTGGGTTACAAGCATACGTTAAAAGGCTCGGCGACTAAATCTGTGTCATTTCCAAATATAAACATCAATAAGTCAGCTATAAGAAACGAAGAGCGAGATGTATACTTGTTTAGTGACACATGAGTAATTTTATGGTGTAGCTTTAAACGTGAAAAATGATTAGTTTATTAGTTAATTACGAAGAATAATCAAGCCAAATCTATTGATAATATTTGTTGAACATTTGGATATCTTTCATGCGTAGAAAGTGCTACAATAAAATGCAATTGAAATGTCTACAAAGAAATTTTTTCTTACTTGGGGAAAATATAATTCCACATACACGCAGACCATGCATTTTAAAGCATATTTCGAGAGAACTATATCAAAATTGAATAATGTGTAATTCGTGCATCTTAATACCTTAATTTCGAGAATTTGATGAAAGGTAAAATGAATTTATTACTCTCTAAAATCTTTTACGTAAGGTCTAAAAAGTTCGACGACTATATACTCTTACTATTGCTGATCTAAGTATAATGTTGGAATTTCGTCTGCACTATGTGTTGGAAAAATTTGAAGAATTATGGAGAATAAAAGGTTTTGTTTGAGGCGTGTCAAGGACACTGTCCTAAAGGATATTTCGCTCACACAGTGATATATAAAATTAGGCGTATCCCCCAGGATTCAACAAGCATTTCTAGTATAAACTGGGAACAGAAATAACAAAGATTAAAAAAATAAACCCAGCACAATTGAAGAAAATTAGAAGGAAAGTTTTTACTTTTTTCTTCACGCTCCAAATGAACACAAACTTGTACATATTTATAATTCAAAGTTGAGAAAACTTTTTCAACACAAAGGTTACATCTATGGGTGCACCGTTATTAACCGCCGGGTTGGGCCATTAAGGTCGTCGACGTCTCCACGTACCTTGGCACAGTAGGTGTTGTGAATCTCTTTCCAGGTGGTGGGGGGATATTTCATAAGGCGGCTAAGCAGTTTCTTGGTTGCCATTGAGCCGTTTCTGCTGAGCTCGTTTTGGAAAGCTGCGACTGCCATACCTTCAGCCATGTTTGGTAGGCTCATTCTGACCCTGTTGAACCTGGCTAAGAATTCTCTAAGCCCTTCTCCTGAGGTCCATTGGACATTAAAGATGTTGCTGACCCGCATTTCCGCTTTCTTGGCTCTTGCGTGAGCCGTGACGAATTTATCTATTATCTCATCGGACGTGGAGATGCTTTTGGCTGGTAGCTGGGGATACCACGTTAGTGCCCCTCCCATTAGCGTTTCGCTGAACTTTTTCAGAAGTACGGACGGTACCTGCTACTTTGATAGATCGTTACCTTTGACTGCCATGACATAATGAATCAGATGGTCGTCGGTATCTGAGGTTCCATCGTATTTTTTCAAGTAGGGGGCATTTTGAAGGTCTTTGGAATGGGGTATGGTCCAGCTTCTTCTGTGTAGGATTGTTCAACGAACCTTCCTACGTCTCACTTTGGCAGCAGCTTAGACGCATCCGAGATCTTGTCCAGTCTTTCTTGGTGCTCCTTTATCTGGTCGCAGAGTGACCTATTTTCATTTTTCATTTCCTCCATCTTTTTTAGGATGGCTGTGAGTGTGTTGCCGTGACCTTGAGCATTGATGGGCACGTTGTTCGTTCGTATGGCCTAGGGTTCATCTTCGGCTGCAACATGGTCCGTTACCGGTGTGCATCTAGTGTTTTGGGGTGGCTTCTCGGCAAAACTACTCAGAGTGTTTGTCAACCACTCTTCCAGTAACCTCTTTACCTCTGGGGGTGCTTCTTTAGTTGTAGAGGTAGAAGCCTCTTTTTCTCGTGGAACCACCAGATCTTCAGAAGGGGAAAGTGGGTTTTCCGTGTTTATCCGGGTACTAGGGGTTACGTGTAGATCATCTCCTTCAGTAGCCGCATTGAGAGGGCCTATGAGGTCGGCTCTAACATCCACGATAACTTTCATTCTCGAGTTGTTTTCAGCCATTTTAGGTTAAAGAAAGTAATTTTTGAAGGATCTCTAGAAGCAAACTACAACTTTGATTCACGAAATCCCCACAGACAGCGCCAAATTATTTGGCTAAAAAGTTACGTGATCACTTTTTTAGCTTAAGAACAATCGAAAATAAACAAGGGTTAATCGGAATTAAGTGTAATATGAAGTAGAGAGTATGGTGGAGCTAAGATCGGTGATAATAATGAGATGTAGATATCTTAAGGTGTAAGAACAATAGAACAAGTAATAATCTTTACACAAGAGAGAGAATGAGTTGTATATTCTGAGCAACAAAATACACATGAGCCTTTACAAAGGGAAGGTCCCCTTTATATATCAATTGACCTTCCTCGAAATAATCAAAGAAAAGTACAGAAGTTGGTAACCTCAGTGTACGGAAGAGTCAGAGCTTCAAACGATGTCTTCTTGAATTCACTCAGTCCGTCCACTTACTGGGGTCGACCTTACTCAGGTCGGCCTCAGTTGGGCATGTCTCTATGTCAAGGACGTGGATTGATAGCATGAGAACGTAGGGAACCAAATTTGCCCGATATAAATATAAATTAGAGAGAAACTTTTAGATGTTGATCCTTGGATTCATTTTGTTTTTAAAGCATTTAAACAGAGATTGAAAATTTTGCAAGCCTGTCAGATGTATTGGAGTTGCTAAGTTTGTCGCCAACTTTGTTGCGCCTGAAACCTATCTATTGCAGCATGATGTTGTCTTTACCGGAGGTAGATTGTTAGGCACTTCTGTTTGTTTCCATTCATTTTGTTCGCATTTTGTATTTCTGTTTGCCGCCGAATGGCAAATTGTTAGGCATGGCAGATTATTAAACCGAAACCAACCGAACCAAAATAAAAAATATCGAACTGTACCGAAATATTTTTTGTACGGTATTTGGTATACATATTAAGAAACCAAATGTCGAATCGAAATTCTTAAATACCAAACAGAAGTACCGAATGCCCATCTCTATTTCCAATTATTCAAAATCAAAACTCAAACTGCTCAACATTTTATTCTTTGACTTGTAGATATTAAAACCAAAAAAACAAAAAGAGATAGAGAGGGTATGCTGGTGATTCAAATTTCATCAATTGCATAGTTTAATCGAAACAAGAGACAATAATAATTAGACAGGTTCTTTGTTGAGCAGAGAAGAATGAAATAAATAAACTATTTGCATCAAAGCCAAAATGTGAAATAAAAAGTGAACTAGGTAAATGAAGTAAAAGACTCAAGACATGAGACAAGAGAAGAAAATTGGAACTGTATTGGAAGACTGGGCGAAGCCTATATACACAAAAAAAAGTGGTGGTATAATTGGAGCAGCCCATCAGGTTTTAGTTGGACTTGGAAAGCACCGGCCCCACTCTAGGAGACAAGCAGCCCGTACTTACGGGTGGGCCACATGACTCAACTCCATACTCGGATAGGGCAGGCCAGACATTAGCTACCCAAAGCCCAGCCATCAAGATCAGCCCAATATTCCATCACATTGTTGGCCCGACTTGGGTTACAAGCACACGTAACAAGGCTCGGCGACAGAATGTGTCATTTCCCAAGTATAAACATCAATAAGTGAGCTATAAGAAGCGATGTGGGAGATGGATACTTGTTCAGTGACACATGAGTAATTTTATGGTGTAGCTTTAAACATGAAAAATGATTAGTTTATTAGTTAATTACGAAGAATAATCAAGCCAAATCTATTGATAATATTTGTTGAACATTTGGATATCTTTCATGCGTAGAAAGAGCTACAATAAAATGCAATTGAAATGTCTCCAAAGAAATTTTTTCTTACTTGGGGAAAATATAATTCCACATACACGCAGACCATGCATTTTAAATCATATTTCGAGAGAACTAAATCAAAATTGAATAATGAGCAATTCGTGCATCTTAATACCTTAATTTCGAGAACTTGATGAAAGGTAAAATGAATTTATTACTCGCTAAAATCTTTTACGTAAAGGTCTAAAAAGTTCGACGACTATACACTCTTACTATTGCTGATCTAAGTCTAATGTTGGAATTTCGTCTACATTATGTGTTGGAAAATTTTGAAGAATTATGGAGAATAAAATGTTTAGCTTGAGGCGTGTCAAGGACACTGTCCTTAAAGATATTTCGCTCACACAGTGATATATAAAATTAGGTATATCCCCTAGGATTCAACAAGCCTTTCTAGTATAAACTAGGAACAGAAACAACAAAGATTAATCAAAATAAATCCAGCACAATTGAAGAAAATTAGAAGGAAAGTTTTTACCTTTTTCTTCACGCTCCAAATGAACACGAACTTATACATATTTATAATTCAAAGTTCAGAAAACTTTTTCAACACCAAATGTTACATCTATTTGTTAATAAAGAAAGGTTACACAATATTGAAAGCAATTAAGCCACAAACGTTTCAAATACCAAATTTATTATTATAAAAACTGATTTTTATAGCCATAATGATAGCCAATAAAGGTTATTAAAACTATCATATTCAAAGTTATTTAAATTTTCAGTTACATTTGTATTAAGACTCATCAATATTATACTAAAATAATATACCTAGACATAATTGTAAATATTCTTTTTGAGATATTAAAAAATTATTTTTCTCAACAATTCCCCACATAGCTCAAAAAGAATATTAAAAAAAATATAATAAATAAAGAGTTTGCCGGGTTTTCGAGCATAATGTGTCGAATTTGGTGTCTCTTGGACTATTAACCAGACCTAGATAAAATAAGATTAAACATACAGAACAATTGGTGAAATTTAAAACTTCTATGAACCAAGAATTCTTTTGTAAGTTTAGTGTCTTATCTACCACATTATACTTGCACCCACTTTGTTGTTTGACGTGGTTTTGCGCTAATAGGCCTTGCGCGCGCCTGGTTTCATGAGTGCTCTAGAAATTTCGCCACAAATTTCATAGGAGCGGCCCCACTCCACACTTTTATAGGTTCATCCATCAAGTGTATTTTGAGAGCAATACACCACCTACAAAAGGCTATGGATTATTGGATTAAGAATTTAAAAACTCAGCCTCACATTTCTTGCAGTCTTGCACAATATACACACACCCACACCATAGGAAGAGACATAATTTAATAGTGTACATTTCATCGACTGATAACTTGTTATTACCCATATGAACCTACTTCATGGGATCTCCAATCGCATAGGTTGTGTTACCATGATTGTTGATATATCTCAAATTGGCAAAAGTCTCAACCCCTCGATGTTTTACTATAAGTCAAAGGATCGACCAAATTCTCTTTTCACTACACATAATATATATAAACATTTCTCATATCTAAGCAATTTCTATATCACACAACGTCTCTAGAGAATGTATCTACTCTTCCCACTGAGAGATTTAATTTTTTACAATGGCTATTGCGCTTTGGCAATCACAATTCATCGACATTATTAATGTCGGTTTAAATCAACAAGAGGTTTCTTAATCAACCTTACTTCCAAGCAATTTTAATACCACAACACCCACCAGAAAGGTGATCACACAACAGCTAGCTAGTTTTTTCTCATTTGAATCAGAGATTCAATATCATAACTGTATCTTTCTAATACAGTGGAAATCCACATACAAATACTAACGTGTAGTATTTCTCAAATAAAGTATAAAATCATGTCAAATAGAATAAAACTTGACTTATGTACAAATGCCTTTTGAAACATCTTTCAACACATAAGAATTTAGTTTTCCTTTTGGTATCTTCCATACTATAATACCAAAGTAATTTTTTTTTTAAATATAGAAGCAACTTTAACTTCTACAAAAATATCTCAAATTAGTAGGAGACGAGTCACAATTCAACAATTTTTTTACCCAAATGACTAAGAGACCTGAAGCAACACAACTTTTCATAGCATGAAATACAACATATTTTTAATCTTTCAATACAAATTTTTTGCCACAAAAAAATCTCAATTTTGTAAGGCTTTATTATAACATTAATAAATAAATTTATCCTCTTTTTCTTTCTTAAGATCATGCTATATAACTTTAGATATCACGATCCCCCACATTTTCAAAAATTTCAGGTTAAGGAGATAACTTTTTTACCACTCATAAAGAGTTCCACTTTGTAAATAACAAGCTAATAATATAGCGTCACCCAATGTTGTATAGCGTCACCCAATGTTCCACTTTATTGTGTTGACAATGTTGTTTAGTACCTTATTTTGGCAGATGAAGTTTTTTGATTGCCAGTTCATTGTTGCTTTGACGTCACTTGTTGGGGGTTTTCTCAAGTAGGTAGCACTATGTTTTTCTTGGAAATTTTGGAGCATGGATTATACCCTCCTTTTCAAAAGGTTTAAGTGAAGGGTCTAGGGTATGATTGGAGCTTGAAGGACTTAGCATGAATATCTATGGCTATGTCGGATATGTGGTTTTCTGAGTTGGTGAAGTTGTAGGTTCAGGTGGCTTTTTGGATTTTGGGGTATGAGTTGATGATGATTTAGGTATTGGTATGGTTTCACTATCCTCCCAGCTTGGAGTGAAATTTTTTGATAATTTTGGCCATTCCTGGGGTTTGTAACTGAGAAGAAATTCATATTTACCTGGACGGCTTAATGAGCCAATTGAAGTCTCCCAGACGCAAATATGCTTCCATGATGTTGAAAATTGGATATGCATGATTAAAACTGTAAAAAATGATCACAACAGATAATAATAGTTCTCCTTCTAAAAAACACAGGTAACAGTAGTTCTTATCCTCTGGATGTAAAAGACACATGTCCAACTGTAACGCAAAATCTTGTTTGTTTTTTTTTGGGATGGGGAGGGGGGGGGGGGTTGCAATAGTGACCTTTCTACCGTCGTATGCATAAATTATAGCGGATCCCTATTTTTCCTTTTCAATATTGTGGGAGTGTTTTGTTTGCCTTTTTTGTTTTTGGTTTGGTTTTGCTAAGGTGGAACCTTTCCAAATGAGGCTGGGGGTGTTTATCATATTATCCAATTAGGTGTTTCAAATAGTCTTTACAATCGCAATTTAGATCCCAAGGGCAGTGTCCTATAAAGGGGCATTTGAACTACTATGTTCTTTTTCTTTCTTTGTCAAAATTTTGACACCATTCATGTTTTTCTATGATACTTTGTATATTCCAAAAGAACTCTCCATCAGGTTCAGGGTATCTGTTGTATCTTTGGGTTGGATCATTTGGCAAAAGAAGATGGTTTTATTCGGTGTTTTGAGGCGGAAATGGTCAAATCTTATGCAAACAGTTTTGTCATTTTTTTTTGTAAAAGTTAGTTCACAAGATTGTAGAGATTCCTCCGATTCTCTTAACTTTTCATAATTTCTGATCCAGGAATCAGGAAGAATTTTGACAAGTTAATCTATGCAAATTTGTCTGTTATTTGGGTACATATAGTGTTTCCTTTGGTAGCATCAATACTTAGGATTAGAGAATTTTCTCCTCTGGGAAGGCAAAGATCCACGGAATGATCTTGGACTCGCCACGCCATATGGTGATAAAGAGTGGCTTGGATGGAATATTTTGCTTGAGGGGCTTCTTGCATTTGGACTTGGATTTTTAGAGCTTCGATTAAGTATGGATCATAAAGGGACATGTTAAAATTTGGAAAGATGGGTATGAAGACTGTTCCGGCATTTAGGGTAACTTCAGCAGTACCCAAATTTGCATGTTGGTATTCCAAATATCTTGGATCCAGAAGAAAAAGTCAAGCTATAACAGGTTGACCTTTTCTTCTGTGATATGTTAAAACGATTCGGATAGCACCAAAATGGATATGGGTAAAACCATGATCTCTCCATTGCCTGGGAAAATCATATGGGATTTGAAGGGTGATAAATTGTTCCTCTCAAGCGGCAAGAATAGGATGGTGGTCAAGTTTTGAGGCAACAACATATTTTTGACTCCTTTTGGTCTGTGTTGGATTAAGGAACGAATTTGGGTCCAGGGTGCAAAGGATTTTTTGGCGAAAGCTGAGTATGGGTTTATGAGGGGTGGTTAAGGGGTACTTCATCGAGGTAATCATATTTTTTGGACAGGGTTTTGTATAGAGTTAGTGACATATTCATTTTGATAGGGAAGAGGAGGATGGAAATGACTCGGACATATTTACTAAACTGTTCCTCCCTCCAAAAGTATGGGCTGGCCCTGATACCACGGTATAAAGAACAAAGTAAGAGACTCAAAGAAAGCAAACTAAATCATAGATATGTAAGTTACCCTACAAGGACGCTTACTTCAACAACCCATAAGGGACGGTTTGCCAAGCTACACATTTCAGAAAACTTTTGTACTATAACAGACGTTAGCTGTTTATAACTCAAAGCACTTTTGTAATAAGCTAACTTTCAAAGTGTATTCTTACTCTATTTTCATACATGGAGCGACCTTTCCATCCATTCGAAAGAAAGAACAAGAGAAAATTTAGAAAGCGCTCATATGTAATATATCACAAAAGATTTATAAAGGTTACAAGATGATCCTACCATTACTACAAGGCCTCCTTTATATAGGTCTAGGAGGTTTTTACAAGACAAACTTTTATGATAAAATAAACCTATCTTACATGGAAAACTTATCTATAAACGGGTCTTTATTGGCATGTTAAGGACTTTAGGAAAAACCACTAGAAACACCTGAAAACATGTGAAAGGGGTGAAATATACATGGTGTAGCATGTGAAAGTATGAGTGAGAATGTGACGCCATGTGAAAGTATTGTGTTGCATGTGACAAACACATGGAGGCATGTGTAAGCATGTGAAAACAAGTGGAAGTGGGGCCCTAATAGCATGGAAAGATGTGGGAATTTGTCTTGGAATGGGTAGGATATTTTTGAGGTTTTTGGTAGGTAATATAGGATAATGGTGGGATGAGCAGGGATTTAGATAATTATCCTTCATTTATTCTAGGGTTGTCTTCTTGGAATCTTTTCAAAGACCTTGTGTAGTAATGCCTAGAACTTGATGGCCCTTCTCCGCTGTGTTCTTTATCCCTTAGATTAAGAGATGTAATCCGCCACTTTAATCTGGAAATGTCGTGAGTGATCTTTTCTTTAATAACTTCGTATGGAGTTTGATATTCTTTTGCCGCTTCCCAGACTCTTTCCCAGTAAGGATGAGTGTGGTATAATTCCAGCTTGCCCAATCTTTTGGCCATATCTCTCTCGGGATGCACCTATTTTAGTGTAAAAGGATTCTTTGTGCCTCACTATATTCTTCCTCCATTGATAAAATAGACACGGAAAATTTTCACTAGAATGATGCATCTGCTTGCGCCTGGACTCTTCAATTAACGATCTTCACTATCCTGTGGAACATGAATATTTTTGCTGCGTACAAATCGCTGAAACATTTCATCTAATATCTTCTAGGCTTGAACCATAACAAAAATACTTTAAGAGCTGGTGCAATGTTATCAAAATCTTTGAAGATGTTGCATCTGAATTCCATGAAAATATAATACTGATGACATTGGTACCAAAAAAAACATAATAAGATGCAAGAAGCCAGGGTGAGATGGTTCGGGCATGTGCGGAGGAGAAGTCTCGATGCCCCGGTGAGGAATTGTGAGCGGCTTGCGATGGTCGGCATACGGAGAGGCAGACGGAGACCTAAGAGGTATTGGGGATAGGTAATTAGGCATGACATCGCAATAATGCCGGTTTCCGAGGACATGGCCCTTGATAGGAAATTCTGGAGGTCTAGTATCAGGGTTGTAGGATAGGGACTCCTAGAGTTTTTCGTACTCCTCACCCGTTGGGTGAGGCTTGGCAGGGCTATGGATTGTGTATTGGATTGTGTCTCCCTCATGGTTGTTATTTATGGTAGTCACTGTCTGATATTATTGCATACTATTTTAATTATCATTATTTTGTTTAGATAATTATTTACGCTATTTCTGCTGGAGTTACTAATGCTCTTTTGTTTTTTTTTCCTTTCCTTCATTGAGCTGATGGTCGATTGGAAATAGCCTCTCTGCCCTTTCGGGTAGGGGTAAGGCCCATTTACATATTACCCTCCCCAGACCCCACTTTGTGGGACTATACAAAATCCTTAGCTTGAGCTATATATATGTGGCAGAACAAATATTCTGGATTGACACCATAAGGCTTGAGAATAGATCCTCCATATTGCCGGAAAACTTGGAGCTCATAATAAGTTCTTCTTTCCTTAATAGTTGACGGATCAAAGGGATCCGTGAGGTTGAACAACTACGGTAGATGATCTGTTAGCTTTAATGAACTTGTTCCTGGTATACTGTAACGCATGAAGACATGTCTAATTAGTTGTTGCTTTGACTTCAGTTTCGCTGGGGGAAATCTTTTTGAGAGTTCTTTCGAGTGAGATAAAAAATCTGCGAGAATATTATCCTTTCCTTTTAGGTGCTTGACTTGAAACTTGTATGGAGAGAACCACTGAGCCCATTTGAGAATTTGAGGATTGGTAATAACTTTTGAATTTATCTGGATCATCTTTGGGAAGGCCTTCATAATATCTATATTAGAAATTCTGTATGGATAAGGAAGAAATTGAATTTCTTGATTACATTCTTTACTGCAAGAATTTCCTTGAAAATGGAGTGATAATGTTGCTTGGCATCTTTGAACTTTCCACTGGTGTATCCGCATATTTTCCTCTGGCCATCATTTTCTTCAAATAGAACAGCACTCCAATATTCATGGCTGGCATCAGTTTGTAGTATCTTCTTTCCATCTGAAGAGATGTAGAGAGACTTGACATATTTAGATATCTCTTTTATTTTTTTGACTGCTTCATCATGTTTCTCTCCCCATGATGGATCCTTCTTCTTGAGCATTTCTGTGAGCGGTGAAATGTATGTAGAGATATTTGGGACAAAATCTCTTACATAATTCATTACACCCAAGAACTATTGGATCTACTTTGTTGTGAAGCTGGTATTTGGAAATTTGAGTAATTCCTGACATATATGTGGTCTTGGACTGTATTCCCCTTTGATAAAATGCATTCTGAGAAAATCGATATCCTTTTGAGCAAGAACCATTTTTTTGCAGAAAGCATTATTCCGTACTATGTTACCAATACCTCAAATTAATTAAGCAAGTTGACATGTTCCTCCAATGTATCACTAAATAACAGGATGTCATCAATGTAAACTAAATAGTATGAAGGATTGGTTGGAAGATTTTTATCATGGCTTTTTGGAACAAGGATGGTGTATGTTTCAACCCGAAGGGTATGAATTTCCATTGGAAGTGATGGTCGGGGATGCAAAATCCCGTTTTGGTTCTATCTTCAGGGTGTATTCCTGAAGATTTCAAGAAGAAGAATAGAACTTCTTGTATTTTAGTATATTATTCACATCATGAGCACTGATGTTTATACAACGTATCCTATGGCTAAACTAGGAAAGAAAATCAGTGATTGCACTAATTAAGCTACAGAATATAATCAGCCTATAATTAGGCTCGAGAATAAAATCTAATCTAATCTAATCTTCTTACTAATTACACTAATCAACACTCGCCCTCAAGTTGGTGCAAAGATGTCACACATGCGCAACATGCAAACCAAAGTGTGAAAAGTCTTTTTGCTGAGACCTTTTGTGAGAACATCTGCTAGCTGCTTTTCTAACGATACATTAAGCAAACTCAAGGTACCACCAACAATCTTTTCTGTGATGGAATGTCGATCGATTTCAACATGTTTTGTATCTATCATGTTGAACGGATTATGAGCTATACTAATTACAGCCTTGTTGTCGCAATATAACAAATGATTCCCTGTCTCAGACAATCTCAATTCATCCATTAACTTTTAGAGCCAAATTAGTTCACAAACACCCTAGGCCATTGCTCTATATTCTACTTCTGCACTGGATCTAGCAACAACATGTTGTTTCTTGCTTCTCCAAGTTACTACCTTCCCTCCCATGACTGTACAGTAACCAGACGTAGATCTTGTGTCATCTGGAGATCCATCCCAATTCGCATCTGTAAGGGCTTCTATCTGGAGGTGACCATGTTTAGAGAAAAGTAGACCCTTTCCTGGGGCAGACTTCAGATACAGCGAAATGTGGAAGACAACTTGCATATGAGGATCTCTCGGATCATGCATGAATTGACTCACCAAGCTAAGTGAATAAGCTATATCTGGCCTAGTGTGAGAGAGATAAATAAGATTTCCAACCAACCTCTGATATCTCTTCTTATCAATAGACTTTCCAACACCACTTTGTAACTTGTGATTACTTTCAATGGAAGATTCTGCTAGCTTGCAACTTGTCATACCGGTTTCTTTCAAGAGGTCAGGGATATATTTCCTTTGAGAAATAAAGATTTCTCTTTTTGATCTAGCAACCTCAATTCCCAAGAATTATTGCAACTTCCCTAGATCTTTAATCTCAAATTCCTGGGCTAACAGCTTCTTCAATCGGGCCATCTCTTCATTGTCATTCCATGTCATCACTATGTCATCAAACATAAACTTTGAGAAGAGTGAGTTTACCCTTTTGGTGTTTTATGAAGAGGGTATGATCGACATTACTTTGTTGGTAACCGAAGGAGATCATTTCTTTGGAGAATCTGTCAAACCAAGCTTTTGGAGATTGCTTCACTCCGTACAAGGCTTTCTTCAATCTGCACACTTTTCCTTGACTTTGTTCAGTATCAAATCTTGGAGGAATCCCCATATACACCTCTTCTTCTATGTTTCCATGAAGAAATGTGTTCTTCACATCAAACTATTGTAAGTCCTAATCAATATTAACTGCACAAGACAAAAGTATTCTAATAGTGTTCATTTTTGCAACAGGGGAAAAATGTCTCCTGATAATCCACTCTAGTAAAGACACCAGTCTTGTTTTGAACCTTTCAAACGAGCCATCAGCTTTGTGCTTCATAGTAAAGACCTATTTGCAGCCAACCAATTTCTTATTTAGTGGTGAAGTGACAAGATCCGAAGTCTCATTCTTTGACAAGGCCTTCATTTCTTCAATCATAGCTTGCTTCCATTTATAATCTGCAAAAGCTTCCCTCCAGTTCTGTGGAATAGACACAGAAGAAACAGACAAGGCAAAAACTCTATAGGAAGGAGATAATGAATTATAGGAGACAGAGTTAGATAAAAGATGTTTGGTGCTAGATCCGACTCCTTTTATATGAGCAACAGGTACATCTAACTTACTAGGAAATGGTTTCAACCGCAGAAGAGGGATGAGCTTAAGTAGAGTGCACAATGATTTCTTCAGCTTTCTTTTTTCTTGAATAAGTCATCAAATTAGGTTTATCCAAAGGCCCAATAGTCTCCCCTTAAATTCTTTCTTCAATTTAACATTCTCCTATCTTAGTGGCTTCAATACTGGGAATCATTTCAATAGTGGGAATCATCTCTTCATTCTTAGATCCCTCCCCTAAAGAGGTGATGGTGTTTCATTGTAATACGACTCAGATTCTTGAAAGGTAATATCCATGCTGACGAAGGATCTCCTAGAAGGAGGATGATAACATTTATACCCTTTCTGTGTTGGAAAATAACCAATAAACACATTTAATAGCTCTAGGATCAAGTTTTCCTCTAGTGTGAAAAAAGCAAACACAGGCAAACACCTTTGGAGGAACAATATAACCATTGTTACTCTTCAAAGCTTCCAAAGGACTTTCAAAATTAAAGTTTTTAAGGGGCACTCTATTGATAAGGTTGGCAGCTACTAGAATGGCACCCTCAGTAAGGTTTTGGTAAATTCATAGTAAACATCAGAGATCTCGCTACTTCTAGCAAATGCCTATTTTTCCTTTCAGTAGCCCCATTATGTGCACTAGTATAAAGACAACTAGTTTGATGTATTATCCTAAAAGACTCCAACTACGCACCAAAATCTTTACCTGTATATTCTGTGCCGTTGTCTATTCACAAGATTTTTTTCTTAACCTCAAATTTGGTACAAATCATCTTATGAAACGACTGAAAACAGGAGAAGACTTCATTTTTTTCCTTTATCAAGTATACCCAAGTCATCCTAGTGCAACAATCAATAAAAGTAACAAACAATCGACTACCAGACAAGGAAACTGTTTGAGTGGGACCCTATGCATCAGAGTGAATAGTCAAAAAGGGGATAGTACTTTTATTGTCACTTAAAGGATAAGAGTTTCTAGTGTGCTTAGCACATTCACAAGCATCACAAGACAAAGATTCAAACTAAGTTTTAGAAAATGAACTAGGATATAATTTATTTAGAACAAAGAATGATGGGTGCCCCAACCGTCTATGCCACTGTATTATTTCTTCGTTTATGTTCTCATTTCCTCAAAAAAGGCTTGACACCTTAAATGTATTATTTCTTGGTTGAAGGTCCCGAAACACACAATAATCAGGTTAGAACTCAACACTACATTTTAGTTGTTTGGTGATGGCGTTAACAGATAATAAGTTAAGGGAAACTCAGGGACATGAAGAATGGATCACAACATAATATCAGGTGTACAGATAACAAAACTTGTTCTAGAGACAGGAGTTAGAGAGCCATTGGCTATTCTGACACTGTCCCCTTTTGGACTAGGAGAGTAGTTTTGAAAGCCTTTAGAGGAGCATGTCATATGTCTATTCACACAAGAATCAATAATCCAAGAATTAAGATGGGCATTAAAAGCAATACGCGACTGCACATAATTGGAAGACCCAACATTAGAGGTGTCAAGTTTGTTCAGGAGACGACTAAGGTGCTGAACTTCCTCTGAAGATAAAGCTTCTCCTGAAGCATTTTCTCCGAATGTTCCCACATTTTCTGCAATATGAGCTTGACCACTTGATAGACCGACACTCTTGCCTCCACGATCTCTAGTTAGTCTACCATGCAGTTTCCAGAATGTCTCTTTTGTATGTCTTGGCCTTCCACAATAGTCACAGTGCAAGTGGTCTTTATCATAAGTGAACGCATTTGTTTGCTCATGAGACACAGTTAACCCAGACTTCTTGGTTGGTGTTGAATAAAGCATGACTCCTCGTCGGCTCTCTTCCTATTGAACATAAGAGTATGCATCTCAAGAGAAGGAAAAGGAACTATACCAAGAACTTGGACACTGATCTGATCGTATTATGGATTCAAGCCAGCCAAAAAATCATATATCCTTTCTTTTTCAAAAACATTTTCAAAAAGAACTGCATCTTTGGAGCACCTCGCTCGGAGATCCTGGTTGTAGTCAATTTTCTGCCATAACTCAGTTAAATCGGAATAGTAGTTAGTGACAGTCAACTCACCTTGCTTAGTGGCATGAATCTTATTTCAAATTTCAAAGACCTGAGCATCATTTCCCTTACGAGAGTAAGTGCGTTTAGTAGAATTCCAAATCTTTTCAGTAGTATCAAGCAACAAATACTGTTTAGAAATTCAAGGGTGCATAGTATTCAAAATCCATGTCATAACTAGAGAGTTAATCCCACTGACTATAGTTAGCATCAGTCACAACATGTGCTTTCTTTTCTCCAGTAATATAACTAAGCAAATTTTTGGACTTAATAAAAAGCAAACAAGACCTTGACCAAGCAAGATATGTACCAGCCCCGTCCAACTTAACTGTGCTGACTTGTGAAATAGAATTAACCATATGTGGAAGAGAATTATCTGTTGATTTGGTGTCCCCCATTGTTTCTTAATTACTAATCCATAAATTAACCTTGAACACCAAGAGAAAAAAGGTGACCTAATGGAAATAAGCAGCAAACAAAAATAGAATGTTCACTGGAAACTTACTGGAACCCTACTGTTGATGACAAAAAATTCCGACTGGGGTTTGGTCGGAATGTGCAGGCAACCAGGAGGGAGAAAACAATTCTATAAAAAACTGACGGAAAGCCGTCTACTCGACGGCGCGTAGGATTCACGCGCGTCGGATCTAGGAGTGTTTGGTGGCACATGGGTGCGCGTGCCGCAGTGTTGCTCGGAGCTCCTCACTGGGGTTTGGTTGCCATCGCCCGAGGAAGCTTGTAGTGGTGTTAGTGTTTCCACACTACTGGTATATATTGGCTTTAAGGCGGACAACCACTGTGAGGGAGGAAAAAAACTCGATATCTTTTAAGAATTGGGCCCTTATAGTGCTGCTGAGAGAGGAAATCACCTCTAAATGGCAACGGAGGCTATGATACCATGAAGATTTCAAGAAGAAGAATAGAACTTCTTGTATTTCAGTATATTATTCACATCAACAGTACTGATATTTATATAATATATCCTATGGCTAAACTAGGAAATGAAATAAGTGATTACACTAACTAAGCTACAGAATATAATCAGCCTATTATTAGGCTTGAGAATAAAATCTAATTTAATCAAATCTAATCAAATCTTCTTACTAATTACACTAATCAACAATTCCAATTTCCAAAATCCAAATTTTAAATCAAACTCGAAAAAATATTTGGCCTTGGCTAAGTGGGAGAAAAGAGTTAGTTTATTTGGGATGGGGAATTTATAATCTTGGAGGAAATGGTTGAGTGGCCGGTAATCAATGACTAACCTGAGTTTTTCTCTTTTCTTCTCAGCTCTTTTGTTGACATAAAATGCTTCGCATACCCATTGTGAGTCTGATGACTCTACCAGATCAAATTCTAAAAGTTCTTCACATTCTTTTTTTTGCAAGCTCTAGATGATCTGATTTCATCCCTGAATGGCTGGCTTTTGTTGGATTAATATTTTCATTCTTCTTGAAAGGGATCTTGATAAAAACAACTCTTTGTTTTTCCATAACGGGCATTTCCCTTTCTCCATGAAATCCTTGTGGGATTCAGCACAGGAATGTTCAATCAAATTTTGCTCAATCTCTTCTATTTGTTCGTGGTTGGTTATTTGGAATATGCTCGAAATCTCAGAATAAGGTATGAACTGCTTTTTAAAATCTATCCCATTAGCCTTGATCTGGAGTTGATCTCTAAATTATCTGTAAATGTTGAACCCTATAATAAGATCCTTTCCTGGTAGATAGATCCTAGTAGTTTGGTTCTGTACTTCAATCCTGGAAAGAACTCAATTGTGACCGGGTGCTTTGTAACGACAGTTGTGGTCAAGATTTCATTTGATGCAGTGCTTAAATATTTAAAATGCGGAACCCATTGATCTTCAGGGAGAACATTAGGATTTATAAGTGAACAAGTAACTCCGATGTCGATGAAAGTAATAACTTCAGTTGGTTTATCCCATTTGGCTGAATAGACTTTGAGTTCTACTTGAGGAACGACTGCGAGAGCGTTGATCTCTTCTCGGGCTTTGATCACCAATTCAGAAATTTGGTATTGATCATTGCCTTGATCTTCATAAATATCAAGAGAGAATAAAGTTTCTTCATTAGGTTCATTATCCATAGAGAATATGGATTCAAGGTCCTCCTCTTTTCAAAGATATATGCCAGTGTAATTTTCAATCTCTTCAAGGAGTTTGACAGATCTTCTTGATTGGGGACAATTTTTTGCAAAATGTCCAATCATATGGAAAATAAAGCATCTATTCTTCTTGTGAAAATTTCCTGGCCTCCCGTGTCTGAATTATTTTGTGCGTCTCTTGGACCTTGATTTTCCATCTGGAGTTCTTGCCCATTTGAACCTCCTGAATTATCTCTGTCACCTAGATTTGTGGTAGGAACATCCTGATACAATGATTATATTAGATTTGCGGCATGCTTTGTCAAGCGCTGGATTGTGCTGGATAATTTGCTTTAGGGCTGAGCACTTTGTACAAATATCATCCAATGCAATGAAAATAGCTTACCTGATGTAACCAATTTGTGGGGTTGTTATGGACTGAAACTTTTCTTCAATAATGGTCATGGTTCGGCTTGCCAACAACTTTGAAAGGCAAGAGACAAAGGCTTGCTTCATATTGATGTCTCCACCGTTTTCAAAGTATATCTTTGCCATTTTTTGAAAATGAATGTCAATGTCATTTCTATAAAATGACACACACTTCATTTTGAAGAGCTGTCTTCGTATTTTCTCCTGTTTTTGGGCAGTATCTCCGCAGAAAATTTCATGTAGGATTCTGATATTGAAGGAAAAATCTTGGGAAGTAAGAAAAGTATTTTTGTCTTGAAATCCACGTGAGTTCCACCAATTTCTGAGGATTCCTGAGAACCGTGAAGTATGTTCTGACAGGATGATATA
This sequence comes from Nicotiana benthamiana, assembly GCA_034376525.1. Lineage (NCBI taxonomy): Eukaryota > Viridiplantae > Streptophyta > Magnoliopsida > Solanales > Solanaceae > Nicotiana > Nicotiana benthamiana. Next base: position 9,355,350 of record CM067331.1, on the reverse strand, counting down.
CTTTTCTCGTTCCACCAAATTTTTGGTCACCATCCAAGTGTAGAAGCCTTAGATCCTTTGAGGACATTTTAAAACCTTGACGTCATCTAAGATGAAAGTGTGGAAGCCAGCTCCAACTAGTTTGGACGCCATGGGCTCGTATCTTTTTCCTGGGATTGGCTCATCTGTCATCCCTTCTTGTTCCTCATCTACTTTAGATACTTCTGGGTCTTGGTTGATTTACAAATATTGGGAGATTGTCATCTTCGGAAGAGTTTGTTGTGGAATCATTGCTTGATCGAGAGCTATCTTCCATTGTTTTATCGTCTGATGAATTCAGAGATTATGACCATGGTGTATGTTCTTCTGATATGTATCTTGGCTAGGAGACATAGAGGTCTGGACCCTTCTGTTCAGAAATCATAAGATTTTGTGGGTTGGACCCTTTTGAACTTTCTCCTTGGTCTCGCCTTTTTTTGGTTTGTTTCTGTGATGCAAGGGCTTCTTTCTTTTCCCAAACCATTTTTGCGATATCAAAATCATGTTCTTCATTTAAGGGTTGGGTGAAAGAGAATGGATTTTGTGAGGTAGAAGTAGAAAAGGTTTAGTCTAATTTATGTGGGAAATATATTTGTGGAGACATTAGGAAGATGGTAGGTTTTGAGGGGAAAACTGGGGTTTTTGTGGCTTAAAATTGTCATTTCTCAAAAGTTGAATTTGCTCTTTAATGGAAATAGTCTCCTTTTGTTGTTGTTGGAAGAATTGGAAGAGTGAAGTTCCTGGCAGACAAGTCTCATATTGTAAATTTGCCAATCTTAGTTCTAAGTTTTGATTAGTCCTCCATGGTGAGACAACGTATGCTCCATATTTTTATCAATTGTTTTCACTTTTCTCATCATTTTGTTTTGTGTATGGGTCACGTTCTTTATGGTGTTTCCAATGTTGTTCAGTACCTTGTTTTGGCAGATGGAGTTTTCTGATTGCAAATTCATTGTTGCTTCGATGTCACTTGTTGGGGGTTTTTTCTCCAGTAGGTAGCACTATGTTTTTCTTGAAAACTTTGGAGCATGGCTTACACCCTCCTTTTCAAAAGGTTGAAGTGAAGGAAAGTCTAGGGTATGACTGGAGCTTGAAGGATATAGCATGAATATCTGTGGCTGTGTGGGATTTGTGGTTTTTTGAGTTGGTGAAAGTTTTAGGTTTTGGTGGCTTTATGGATTATGGGGTATGAGCTGATGGTGATTTGGGTTTGGGTATGGTTTCACTATCTTCCCATTTTGAAGTGAATTTTTTTGGGTTTGAAGGCTTCAACCAAAGCACAATGAACTGGAGAAGAAATGGTTGAGTAACAACAGTCCAACTACAAAATTGTATGCACTCCAAAAGAAAGTTGCACCTACCATGGCTAGAGCGGGGGGTAAAACCAAAAGTAATATTCGAGGCCATATGAGTTGCACAAAAACTTCGGCATGAGCAAGAAGTCAGATAAGCTAAGTATGCACGCAAAAGAGGGCAAAAAGACCAGGAAAAGCAATTTCTTAAGTTTGAAGAAATCTGAAATGGAACAAAAAGAATTCTTCGATTAATGATCAGCCGTAAAAGATTTCGGTATAAGTTAAAAGAAGAAATTGGGTCCAAGTCATAGACAGAGGATTGGATAATTAAAGATTGCATCATGGTGTTCCATAGTGTCCATAAAAGGCTAAAGTAATAACTAAATGCCATGAGCAACAGATCGATAGATAGCTTAAGCCTGTATAAAGGCTAATTAGAAGGAAAAGGAAACTAAAGAGTTACATCAACTAAGTAAATTAGGAGTCTGCTTATTAGACCCAAAAATTTATAGAGATTATGACTGAGAATATTGCAGAATCACTCTTAATATAATAGATACAATAGAAACAGTACAATAGCCATATTCTCTAACGGCTTTAAGATAAGCCAGTTAGAAGTGTCCCAACCTAATAAGAAGTTAGTATGAAGCTCTCACAAGATTGTATAAAGAGATGCATGTATTATTATAGAAGATCAAGACGTGGATGTGAATTATACCTATGTGGAAGGGAGGTCATGAAAGAGATAGAAGATGTGATGTGAGATATTAAGGTAAGTAAAGTAAAGGTGAAAAACACATGAGATACTCAAAAGCAGAAGGTTGAGAATAGTCCATAGTTCTGGTAGAAGGCTAGAAGTGCGGGGATTCAATATCCAGGAATGATAGTGGCACTGTCAGTGGCATATCTTCTAGCTTATGGTATCTAGGTACGAGAGGTCTAGCCAAGAGAGTAAAGAAGAGTTAGAGATGATGTGATGTCTCGCTTGATGTTCTAGAATAACATAAGGGAATCAATTGTGCAAGCAAATTGAAGGAAGGTTGTGAATAGTATAAATAGATACGTAGATGTCGCAAGCTAAAGTGTAGTGTAAGTGACGAGGTTTCATTACAGGAGTAAGGATGAGTAAGGGCGAGTAAGAAGGTGAAAAGAATAGATAAGTCCTCGAGATTAAGCCCATAAAAACATGAGAGCTAATGGTTTCTCTAAGTTATATAAAGTTTTGTATAGCATGAATGAACTCAAATAAATCTAAGACTAATAGCATCTAGAGTGGAATGAGGGTGTGATTGTGATAGATAAAGGATTAGCGTTTGGGCCTTCGATTGAGTAATGACTTGAAGAGGATTTCATGAGTTGTACAGGATTAAAATATCCATGTAAGGTGAGTCATATTTTGATGCTATAAAATACGTTTATGGAAGTATAGTATCGCCCCTAGGTAGATCAATCCAATTACTCAAGAGGTACGGGATGAGACGTGAGCCCTAGCGGCAGTATTACATAAGAGATCAAGTTATTAGTGATAGATGATAGATCAACATTAAGGTGAATAAATGTTGATACCCAATTTTTTTCTTATGTATTTTTGTACCCAAAATACTTCCAAAATAGCATATATGTGCATATATAAGCACACGCAATAGTTTTGGTATTTTTAATGATTTTTAAACTATTTTATTGCCTATTTTATACCACAAAATCGAACAATTATTCTCAAAATTATCAATTTGGTGAATAACTTATTTTATCCTCATATTTACATAAAAATATAATTAAGGTAGTTTTTGCATATTTTTATAAATTCATTTGGCATTTTAAAGCTAAATTGCATATAATCGCAATTATAGCCTATCTTGTAATTAATAGCATTTTATAATTATAAAATTAACTCAATCACTTTTAAATTAATAATTATATGATATTTTTTTACCTTGTACGCTTAATATGCTGTTAAAATTGTCTTACTATTTTGTAAAAAAAATTAAAATGGGATATTGGTTATTTACGATTTGGCCTCAACTACATTTCAATTATAGCAAATTTGGCAGCCCCATTCAGCCCCAAATTAAACCCAAAATTTCCTAGCCCAATTATCTATTCAACCCGAAGCCACCCATTCCTTCTTTAATCTGAGCTATTGATCACTTTGAACAATGGCCCAAACATTTCATTTCCTTTTTAATTCCAAACGACCCCTTGCCCTACCCCATTACTCACCAAACGCCGCCCTTGAATTCCTCCTCTCTCCCAACTCTCTTTGAAGCCCTGAGGAACCTTAGATGCCAACTTCCAATCCCACCCTAATCAATGGCCTCCCATGGCCATCGGAGACGTATAATGACCTCATGTGGCTCCTAGATGTTCGCTTCTGTGGTTTCACGGCCATATCTTGAAGGAATTTGGTACAGTCTTTGCCTGACTTCTGTTTATAGCCTTTCTCCTATCTTCCCTAACTTTTCTCCGGCCAGCCGTGGCCGTTCGAGTCAGATCCTTGACTTTCCTGGTTAGATCGTTAATTTTCAAAGCCTTTGTCACCTTTCTGGGTTCTTCAAAACCCTAATCTTTGGGAGTTCTTTATTGTTTTTTCCAGATCTGCTTTAGATCTGTACTTGCCATGAATGTTTTAAGTGTTTTCTCGAATGTTCTTCAACTTTTCTTGCAAAAATGACCTTCATTAGGGTTTTCCTATAAGTTTTTCAAAGATCTCTGATTTTAACATGTTTATGATTTGGCTATTATTTTCTCATGTCTTTCTTCTATCTATTTCAGCGTGTTACAAACCCTATTTCCTATTAGTTTTATCCGAGTTCTGAAATTGTCTGTTTAAATATGCACTTGTTCTTCGTTACTGTCTCTTTTTTCTTTATTTAACTTGTTTAATTTTTAGTTCTTTCCATATTTGAAAACTCGACTACTGTAAAATCCCTATATTTCTTTTAGAAGTTTTCTCACTTATTGCTACTCCGAGACCTTTACTTACTTCCGATTTCTCTTATCTGATACTATGTTCTTCTTCACTTTGATCTTATGTGACTACTTGACCTACTTAACTACTGTGCTTCGAATATTTTCTTGCTGCTGAATGCTAGCTTACCCCTACTGCTACAGCATGTTTGTGTTGCTTCTTTCATCAACGTGTTTAACTCTGCATGTTTGTCCATCCCCCTACTATTTATATGGTGAAGTGCAGAATCATGTTCCTTTCTTGTTTGATCTTGATCTTGTGGCTGATTGCAAAATCTTTTCTTTTATGAATCCTAATTTCACTCGCCTGTTTAAAATTAATTGATTCCTTTTCCTTTACTGTGATGTTTTACCTTGCTGAATCCTTTCCCAAAATAAGCATATTTCGTACTTGGACTCGATTGTTTGCTTCGTGCTTTTACTACCCTTTTTATGGCAATAATCAATCTGTCCCCAAACTGATTTTCTGATACTCGTTAAACAATGTCTCCTTAATTAAAGGGGATTCACTAAGGTTAATTGATTCTACTTGTGATTGTTTCGATATTGGTGTTAAAATTTTAATTATTACCTTACTCTCTATACGTTTTAAAGCAATAAATACCTACACTCTTCTCTTTCAAATAGACAAGTTCTAGTGAACACACATACATATAATTCACTACTTCACTTTCTCAAGTACTCTTAAGTTCTCTCAAAAAGCAGTCGAGTTTTCTTCTCTGAAATTATAAGTTAGCTTTCTTTGTGTTGTGGCTGCAAGTTTTCTTCTTCTCTTCATGTTTACTTTTGCAACTGGTATGTCTTTTTTAGTTTAATACTGCCTCTCTCTTATGTGCTTATGCTTCAGTTCTTTACTTATTCTATTGCTTTCTGCAAGTTTGTGTTTACTTCGCTGATTTCTGTAATTTGTTGTTCCTGCTCTTATATGAACACCCCATCCCTAAACTTCTTTGTGTGTCGAGTTATGGTTCAGAAAGCATGACAACATTTTAATATTTTTGTTCATGTATATGTACTGGATTCTTTGAATCCTAAACTCTATCAATTCTCATTCCCTTTCCCCCTATGTGGACTTTGAGCCCAAGACTTTGGTCTAGTAGTGTCCTAATCACTAGCTAGACCATAGTCTGACCTTCAATAGGTCTATGCTCTTATTTGTTAGGCTGAACAAGTTTTGGTCAGGGGTGTGCCAGCCTACTTTGTGGCTGGGCATGACCACCAACTTGTTATGGAATTCCCCAATCCTTTTTGCACTTACACTCATTCTTGGAACATTAAGTTCTGCCTCTCTCTTGTGAGCCATGATTTAGGACCCATGATCTCCCTCTGAACTTGGACACCTGAGAGATGGCTCTTCCACACTGCACTACAACTTATTCTGATTGGTATTTTGGGTGTATGAAATGCCTGGAACTCCTGAAATTCCTTGGAACTATGAAATACCCTAGATAAAGAGAAGGCTTTGGAAATCTGGATCTCGGAAGTGGTTCAATCTCATATTGTTAGATACTAAGTTTGCATTAGGCTGCTCCGATGTAGCTGCAACTTCTGGTGTATTTTAATTTTTGTCTTATTTTATGGGTATGTAAAAATTTATATAAACTCTATAAATCTAGTAAAAAGGTAGGGATTTACTTTTATGCACAAAAAGGGTAGAAACCATGCCTATAGGACTTTTATTGTTAATCTATGCATTTGCACAAGTAGACACTCAACGTCGTATATCCGACTCCGAACTCCATTTGGAAAAAGGGTGTCGACAATCAACAGTGGATGGACAAATGTCATGAGTATGAGGTGAGATTAGGCCTTGGTGCGAGAAAGAGACCTACAGGTGCGAAAACCCTGGAACTTGGATTTACTCACAGAACAACTGCCTAGGATGGAAAGGAAAGTACTAAAGTATTCGCAAGGATTATAGGCTTTGATAATGATAAGTGCATCAGTCAACATTCGCGAAAGAATGTTCCAAAGGAAGGAATGATATTACACCCCATATTTTTATACGTGAAAGTGCTTTATAAATAAATTGATGAAAGCTTAGAAATGAGGTATTACATCCCGTATTTTTGTACGTTAAAGTTTCGTCGTAAGTTAATCGACATATGTTCGGGAATGAGATGATTTTGAGATTATAAGTATTATCTTATTTAAAACACGTGGTAAGTAAATTCGTGAAGATAAGAGGATAAGAAAATCAAAGAAAATGAATTTAGTCAGTGTTTGATATTTTAGGATAAAATACGGTCCGACCTATAATACCTGATACTTATGGACTAATGTCATACAAGATACTACATGATTATGATAGTAAGGTGTATAAGATGTGTTAAAAGTGGGTAGTGTTTTAAGTAATTTGAAATAATTTTTCACTATAGGGTTACTTGATTAATTATGGGGAAAATTGATTAATTATGGGGATATTTTTCACCAATGATTTATTAGGGGCATGATTTATGGAACAAAATATTTCCATATTTTTTTCCCCACTTTTTTCTCTTTCTTCCAACCGATTATTACCCTTATTAATTACCCCCACGTTTATTTTTGTTGATTTTTATCTTTCTTCCAAAACCGCTCAGCTTCCCAATAAAAACTACACCCACCCACCCACCCCCCCCACGTGTATTTACCTTTACCGATTTCTCTGGTCTCACTTCTTCTCTCCATTGTCATCTTCTTCAGTTTCATCATTCAATCGCCAAAAACTCTTCAAAGTTTTGTAAAGAAAACACATTTTCAGTGAAAGAAATCTTATCCATAGGTAAAAATGGTGAAAAAACATATTACTCCCAAACGACAAAAAGTAGGCGATATTCCATCATTTGATTTGGGTGTTTTAACACCTAAATCTCCAGTAAAAAGACAACAATCGGTCCATGCAAGTGGAAAAGAAAGGGTTCCTGCATCACCGAGACAAATAAGAGCTGAAATTCGAACAAAGCACTTGCAGGATGTTGATGCAACCGGTGTTTCAACAGAAGCCGACAAACAACGCAAGCGAAAGGGGAAAAGCTTGAAGGTCGATGATGATGATTTTGTGGATGATTCACCCAAAGTTCAAAAAACAAAAATACAGAAGGTGTCTCATTCCCCCTCAAAGCAAAAAAAGTTGAAACACTCTAAAAAAAACCACAAAATTGGTTCCACAACAAGTTTCAGTTAAGGTAAACAACTTTTTCTTTCTCGACAATGTTTTGAAGTTTAATATTTTTTTGCCAAAAAGTTAGAATTCAATTGTTTTTTTTGGCGTCTAAGTGTTTTTTGTAAAAATATAATGTATTATTGCATATTAGGGTTGCTTATACAAATTGTAGTTAATTGTTATTATTCGGAGTTAATGTGTAATTGTTTGGCAGAATATAGTGTTGAATCAAATTTGTAGTAAATTGTAGGTTTTTGTAGTTTAATGTAGTCTAATGTAATGTTTTATTTGAAAATGTCACAGTTGACTCAAAATTGTAGGTTTTTGTAGTTTTATGTAGTTTAATGTAGTTTAATGCAATGTTTTATTTGGAACTATTTTAGTTGATCTAAATTTGGTTGGCAAATTATACTGTTGAATCAAATATGTAGTTAACTGTAGTTGTTTGTAGTTTCATGTAATTTTTATTTGATACTGTCTCTGTTGACTCGAATTTGATTGGCAATTTATAATGTTGAATAAAATTTGTAGCTAATTGCAGTTTTTTGTATTTTAATGTAGTTTCATGTAATTTTTATTTGGAAGTGTCACTATTGACTCAGTTTTGTAGTTAATTATAGTTTTTGTAGTTTAATGTAGTTTATTGTACTTTTTATTTGGATCTGTTATAAAAATACAGTGTATATAAAGAGTCACATTGTTCATGCTCAATAAATTTATAGGTAAAGTATAGTTCCTTGTAGTTATACTGTAGTTTGTAGGTTAAAATTTATGTTATACTTTTGGAAAATAACTTCTACTGAGAATGTAGGAAAAATGTAGTTTGTATGTTAAAAATGTAGTTATATGATATGTTACATTATATATTGTAATGCTGAAATCTAGCTTCATTCTAACGACAATTAATATACTCTTTTTGCAGAATGGACCTTACTATGCTCAACATAATGTTGATTATGGTGTGATACGGTTCCATAGCTTGTGCGATGCAACGATACCATCCCAGATAAAGTCTATATTATCCCCAACCCAATTAAGTGCTTTCAAGAACACATGTTTTGGTTATTTACTAGATATGCCCCTTATCTCATGCAGAACCAATCAATTCATCTTCTAATGAAGTATGAATTATCAAAGTCTACTGGCGACTATTTTTCTGTTCTTTTAAATGGACAAAAATTGATTTTTTCTTTGAGGGATTTTTGTTTGATAACTGGGTTTAACTGTGTTGATAGTTTATCGGACTATGGTTACAATTCTAGTTATGTTAGCCATTTAATGACTAAATACTTCCCTAACAAATCTCGGGTAGAGAAATCACTTTTGAGAAATGTAGTGACATCCAAATCCTAGACAAATGATTTGGATGTTGTACAGTTGTGTGTCTTGTATATGTTGGAATTCTTTGTTTGTCCTTCTGATAAGGACAATGTTAGTTTGATAGACAAATTTACGTTTTTTTCTTATAGAGAGTTGTCATTTTGATTCGTACCCATGGGGTACAAAATCTTTCAAGCAAGTTGTTGAGTCTTTCAGACATCGTCTCAGTCCCAACGTCCATTCTTATCTTATACGGGGATGCTCGTTAGCCTTACAAGTGTGGATGTACGAGTCTTGTTCTTCTGTCAGCACCGAGCTTGCTACACGGTGCTCTGACTCCATTCCTCGTATTTTAAGATGGTAGGCTACAAAAGGACAGATTTGGTTAAATGTTCTTGAAGAAAAATTCATCAAGCCTGAGTGGCTCAAGGTATTCTTGTTAACCTTTGTGTAATTCTTCAATTACTACTATAGTAACTACATGACATCTACAATTTCTTTCAAATTTACTTAACTATTTTCATCCATCTTTCAGTTCTCAAACTTGGTTGCATCTGGGGAAGAGATTGGAGCGCTCAACCTCCCAGGAAAGATTAATTATGAAGATGAAGAGGTTACTCAACCATCAATAGTCCCATCTGCTGCTTCTCCGACAGTTCAACATGAAGAGGCTAATTCCCCAAATGATATGGAATCTGTAAGAAGTCAGATCAGGAAGTTGGAACAGAAGCTTGAGCAGGTACTGTTAGAATTTACAGTTGTGTAGTCATTGTTTAGTACCAATTGAAATCATTCCTTCGACATTGTAGTTTCTTTTTATTTTAGTGTAACAAATCGAATATTCTTACCAACTCACATACATATTTAATTTTTAGGTTGATGGAAAGTTAGATCAGTTGAAGAATGATGTTTTTGATGAACTCTCAAAACTTCGAGAGTTCATAGATGAATCTTTGAAAAGCTTAGTGAATGCTATCAACAAGAGAAATGAATTGGATGAGTCCAAGGTAAGAATTTACATATATTTATTCTAACACTATATAATAGTTATGATAATTTATTCTAACACTAAAACATTACTCTCACAATGTAGTTTGCTGCTACATATTTTGTAGTTATTAAACACTACATTTAACTACAATTGACTACATTGAAACTACTGTTTGCATTAATGTACAGTCTTGAACTACATATTTTGTAGCTGTTATTTGTAGTTTTATAATTGTTATTTGTATTTTGTATCTGGCTCACTGTTTTAATATACAGACTTGAACTACATATGACTTAGCTGGCTCACTGTTATTTGTAACTAACACTATATATAGTTCAAGTCTGTGTATTTCAATTTTCTTATAACCAAATCTAGTTATATGTAATCTAGTTATAATTAAATGTAGTCATTTGTAGTCAACTGTAGTGTTCAATAACTGGCTATTGAACATGGGATAAATGTAGTCATTTGTAGGCATTTGAAATTTGATTTCTTCCTGTTTTCTTTCCACTTCTATGCTCTCTTAATTGTTGATATTGAACAAGTGGTATCCAAAAGCTTCTATTATCTAAACATCTTTAAGTATGTCTTATTATATACAAATGTATTTCTTACTGACTACAATTGACTAGATTGCATTAACTACAATTGCAGTAACTACAGATTGCATTAACAAAATTTAAAAACAATTGACTACATTTAACTACAATTGACTACAATATGTAGTTATTGAACACTACAGATTGCATTTAAACTACAGATTGCATTAGTGTACAGAAACCTATAACTACATTACATATAACTAAATTTGGATATAGATAATTTGAAATATACAGAATTGAAATACATATTTTGTAGCTGTTATTTGTATTTTGTAGCTGGCTCACTGTTTTAATATACAGACTTGAACATCATATGACTTAGCTGGCTCACTGTTATTTGTAACTAACACTATATAATAGTTATGATAATTTATTCTAAACTTAAAACATTCCTCTCACAATGTAGTTTGCTGCTAGTTCAAAAAAATATAACGAACATAATCAAGAAGAGAAACACAAACATTTTCAGTTCAATTTTGGTCCTCAACTCCGTGCAGTCCCCAGTACAACAGGTATCTACATAATTCCTACATACATATATACTTCCATCAAGAATTGCTAATAAATAATAAGTTTTCCTTTTCAGCTCCCTCTTCTCCTCAACAACTTGAACAGCAAGTTGATTTGTATGATGACCTACAACAAGCAGCCGATGTATCAAAAGAAGGTATTGTTTTATAATGTAGGTTTTAATATAAAATAGTTTATTATACACTGTTATAATGCTTTTAAGCATATGCATTATTTTTGTAGCATACGTTGAAGACAATGTTCCACAGTCACCAATTCATGGTGTAACTGTGACTGAAATTGTCGAAGAATGCATTGAAAAAAAGAGGAGGTTGGAGTGATGCGTGGAGGAACTGAAAAGAAAGGTGTGACACTGGACGATTTTGAACTTCCAGAAAACCTATCATAAATGGTCATGTATGGTGACCCAATTCAAGTTGATTCAACCCCTCTTCATCAAGGAAGAACAAGGTTAGCTGGAAAACATGCACGATCACCATTCACTCCACTCTACAGTACTGAAGGCAGCACGTCTTTTGGGCCAAAACTTTTTTACATGAAGCACCCATTCACAAGTCCCATTGGTGAAGATGTTGATCCTGAACTAATAGATAGTTTTACTACCTGGTTATACCATCAGAGTGACAAATCATCTAGGAGGTATGGTGCTTAAATGTCTTATGTTGTATGTACTTGTTTTATTTTTTTCTCTCAAATTTAGACTTTAAAGTTGTCAAAGTTTTTGTTTTTTGTAGTTGTTTGTTTAATTCTATTATTATTACAAGAGGAAATACTTCTATTCGAAGAAGGATAACCATCTCAATCCTTGGTTGGATTTGGGGTGCGAAAAAATTGATAAGAAGGACTGGTTCTACGCCCTTGCTCACCCCGGACAATTAATCAATTGTACAGTAAGTATATGGATTATCATTGCAGTTTTGTCTTTATTTGGTAGCTGGCTCACTGTTATGTAGTTATTGAACACTACAGTTAACTACAAATGACTACATTTAAAATACTGATTGCCTTGATTTACAGACTTATAACTAGATTACATATAACTAGATTTGGTTATAAGTAAATTGAAATACACAGACTTGAACTACATATTTTTTAGCTGTTATTTGAATATTGTAGCTGTTATTTTGTGTTTTGTAGCTGGCAAACTGTTATACACAGACTTCCTGTTTTCTTTCCTCTTGTATGCTCTGTTAATTGTTGATATTGAACTACTGGTATCCAAAAGCTTATTCTATCTAAACATCCTTAAGTATGTCTTATTATATCCAAATGTAGTTATTACTGATTACAGATTGCATTAACTACAATTGCTATAACTACAGATTGCATTAACTACATTTAAAGACAATTGACTACATTTAACTACAATTTGACTACAATATGTAGTTATTGAACACTGCAGATTGCATTTAAAGTACAGACTGCCTTAATGTACAGACTTATAACTAGATTACATATAACTAAATTTGGATATCAGTAAATGGAAATACACAGACTTGAACTACATATTTTGTAACTGTTATTTGTATATTGTAGCTGTTATTTGTATTTTGTAGCTGGCTCACTGTTATTGTCTTTGTGGTGTACATCAATTTATATTTATCTACACTACAACCTATTATAAATTGAACTTTTACTTTTTTCAGCACATTGATGTTATAATGTACTATTTGAGAAAAAAGGGGAAATATGGCCCCAACATCAACTGTAGATTTACAACAATCGATTGCTTGTTCAAGACAAAAATTGAAAGTATCTATGAGAAGTTCTCTACTGCTCCAATGGATCAAAGGAATTCTGTTGTTAAAGCCGATGATGATATTGGAGAATACATTATAAGCTATAGAATTCTTGCTAATGTAGCATGGGATATTGTGGATTATGTGGTAATGCCTGTTAACCTTGTAGAGAACTTTCATTGGTTGTTGTTAGTGTTTGACATAAAGGACCGGCAACTGTATGTTTATGATTCATTGGTGAGGGCAAAGCGTAACAAAACTGTTCAAACCTTGGTTGAAATATTTTCAGTCATTATTCCTCTTTATTTGTCATGCACTGGTTTCTATGGTAAATGCAAGGACATTGACTTCAAGACTACAAAGTCATACATAGAGAAGCCAGTTACGGACCCTCTAGACATACATTGGATGGTTGCCGAGATTCCACAACAAAGGCTCACTGTAAAAAACTAATCTCCCTTTCTATATGTTTAATTAAATATTTTTTCTGTTTTGGTATTTAATGAAAATTACTCATATTCTGCAGGGATTGCGGTGTATTTGTGGCTGCCTTTGCGGAATATATTAGCAATGGTGATTTGTCTATACCAAAAGAAGATCTTACTGATATTGACAAACACCGTAGACGCTATGGAGCTCTGTTGTGGGACTACGCCACAAAGAAGATAAATGATGGTTCAATCAGTGACAGCGAGGTTACAAGCAGGCTTGCAAGGAGGAAGGGTCCACCGCCAAAGAATGAGAGAACTAAAGTTGAATGAAAGAAGAAGTAGTGTGTACTGTTGTAATGAACTTTGATTGTACCCCACAATGTTTCATGAATACTGAACAATTTTGTAGTTAGTGGAGAATTATGTCAGTTTGGTTGTACTGAACAATAGCTTCATGAATACATTAGACATTACTAATGTAGTGACTACAATTACCTACAATTCCATATAACTACACATCTATACTGCATATAACTACAATTACATAACTACAAATTGTTGGAAGTCCAATGCTACATGTACTGTTGCAGTACATTTGCGCTATATGTTTTCGGATAAAACTTCTTGTCTTGAACAATGATGAATAATGAATTGACGTAGCATAGAAATGCCATTTGCAGTTTTCAGCAAGTCATACCATCCAGTAGATACAAAAAAATACGTTATTCAGACATATTTTTCAACTGTTTATGATTACCTACAAATAACTACAATGAACTACAAAGTTGATATAACTACAAATATTGTAATTAATTGCTTCGCTTTCATGAATATGAACTACAATGTTTTGTCTGTATCTATAACCTTTTGTCTTTATCTATTATGTCGATAACACATTTAGAAATTACTTACAGTATATTATAACTACAATCTGCAAACAGTTTACATTACTCAATTATATTAGTAAACTTCTTTATTATCGTCAAAACGTATTACAGTTACACAATAAATTCCGATAATCTGGGATCACTGACATTTATTTTGAATAACTATTGTAGCTACATTATATTCATGCCTTTTTCGGCGCATTCTTGCAACTTGTTTTGTTATGCCCTTCACCTCCACAATTGCCACATGACACCTTGTACTTCTTTGAGTTTATTTCATCAAATTTTTTATATCTTTCCTTGTGAGGTCTTCCTGGCTGCCTTTTATCTCCAGCCGGTGGCTTTATTACATCATCCAAAATATGTTGTGGAACATCTCATTTCGCTTCATCAGGAAGAGTATTAACTGGCAATTCATATGTAAGTAGAAGGCTCTTAGTTGTGTAATACGGTGAGCAATAGTTGTCCGGCCTTTCATTCCTATGCCTTAATGATGCCAAAGCATGTGCACATGGAAGTTCATCAAGTTGGAATTGTCCACAGCTACATTTCTTATTTTCTAAACATACAATGTACCGTTTCACACCATCTAACACAATGTGTATATGATCTGTTGAAGCCCTCACCTACAATTCAAGATCAAAAAGAAAATAATAAGGTGTCAATAAGTTAACTATGTTAGCAACAATCAGTTAACTACAAATCAGCTACAAACAAACGACATATAAACGTTAATTACATTTACCCACATTTGACTACATTTTTCAAACTCACTGGAAACTCTGCATATAACCTTAACTACATTTACCTACATTTGACTACATTTTAAAAATTCACTGGAAACACTTCATATAACCTTAACTAAATTTACCTACATTTGACTACATTTTTAAAACTCTCTGGAAACAACTTCAACAGCTACTACTTTTTTTGTTTTTTTTTCCTGCACCAAACAAGAATATATTACCTTTAGTTTCTGGGATAATGTATTGTTATCTTCCAATTCTTTGTTGAATTTGTGCCCAAGTAATGTGAAAGTACCCTTTGCCTTCAATAACTTATCTTTTGTCCAACGTTCTATAATAGTCCTCATATACTCCAATAGATCAAATATTGGCAGCTCTCTTGCCTCTTTTGTAACAGCGTTCAACGACTCTGCAATGTTTGACGTCATAGTAAAAGTTCTATTTGCCGTTGCATGTACTCTTGAC
The DNA here is from genome assembly GCA_034376525.1 of Nicotiana benthamiana. Classification (NCBI taxonomy): domain Eukaryota; kingdom Viridiplantae; phylum Streptophyta; class Magnoliopsida; order Solanales; family Solanaceae; genus Nicotiana; species Nicotiana benthamiana. The sequence continues at coordinate 9,340,213 of CM067331.1, read as the reverse complement.
CATCTATGATAGCCAATATCATATAGGTAAGACGATACACGTGGGTCTACCTCCTGAATCTTCATCATCCTTTCATTGAAATCATCCAGAGTATATGACCGTGCTGTAGCAAAGTACAATTCATGTAATTGTAGATGTGCCTTCTTGAATTTTGACCTTATATTTGTCCATATATGCCACATGCAAAAGTAGTGTGCCATTCCAGGATAGACAACTGATGTTGCCTTCGATATACTCTCATGCCTATCTGAGACAACACACATAGAAGGTCTTTCACCATATGCCTCCTTGAATTGTTCAAAGAACCACCTCCAAGACGCGTTGTTTTCAGAATCAACAACAGCATATGCCAAGGGCAAAATAGAACCTACAATTTGTAGACATAACTTGAGACTAACTATTAAATACAAATATATATGGATAATTTAGGCAATTTAAATACATTGATTTATATAAATACAAACTAACTACATTGTAACTACAACATTATTACATCTATTACCTGCTGCATCCATGGTGCTTGATGTTAGCATAATACCCCTATATGCTGATTTTAAGAATGTCCCATCAACCACTACTACCGGCCTACAATGTTGCCAACCATTTATTGATGTACAAAGAGCAACAAATGCATACAAGAAGCAATCATCTGCTGCCTTCTTCAATTTAACAACAGAATCGGGATAATTCTTCTCAAGAATATAAAAATATTTTGGTAATCTGTTGTACGAGTCACACGGATTACCTCGCAGAAACCGTAATGCTTTTTCCTTTGCTCTCCATGCTTGCATGTAGCTTAGGTTGACTCCATGTTCGGATAACATGTCAGTTTGTATGTCCTTTGGCGTGTAAACAGTCTTAGGATCACAAAACTTTGGAACGACAATGCTACCAACTACTGTTGCAGTACACTTGCGCTATATGAATGTTTCGTCCATTCGGCAACATGTGTGTTGTCGGCTAAAACTTCTTATCTTGAACAATGATGAATCATGAATAGATGTTGCCTTGAAATGCCATTTGCAGTTCTCCGCAACACATACAAGCCAGTAGCTACAAAAAAATCTAATTTTCAAACATATTTATTAAATACTACAATTAAGTACAATGTGTTTCCAATGAACTACAATTGACTACATTTAACTACAGCTAACTACAAATACCTACAAACTGGCTTTTCCGTAACTACAATTGACTACAAACAACTACAATTGACTACAATGAACTACAATTGACTACATTTAACTACAACTAACTACAATTAACTACAACTATCTACAATTTACTACAATTAACTACAACTGCCTACATAGAAATAATACAGTAATTTTGAAAAAAATAACTAACTACAAACCTTCTACAACTTGATCTTTTAACTCTGAACTGGAACTTCTGCATAACTGCATAATTCATCATTGCAGCAACTATCGTCTTCTTGTCCTGGTACACTTGACCTTCTTCAATACATGTTGAGAAGATTCAATTATTATTTCACTTTGATATTCCTCAATAGCTGGTGAAGATGGAATTTCTATTAACCTTAATGATGAAGAACCTGCAGACAATACATTCACATTGTATTTTCATTATAGATAAATGGCGTCAAATTGTAGTTGATTAGAGAACACAAAAATCTCAGATTTCGGTTTCGACGCAAACTTACCTATACTGATGGGGCATTCATTGGTGATTGCCAATTCCATATTGAAATCTCTTATGCTAATACATAACGGATACGAACCTAAGTTTTTATTCTCTTTTTTCATTTCCATATATACACGAACGCCCATATCGTTTCTAATCTGCAACGGAGGACAATTATCATTCACAATGTATTTTATTTCTACAATTTTATCTGATGTATCAATCGATAATTGTTCTGCAATTGTAGACTGGAGAATTCCGTAGCTTGCATTCTCATCAACCAAAATGGCATCAACTTCAAAATCTCGGAAACTGCCATAGTTATCCCAATAACCATTACATTTAAGCATTATCAGAATTTTTTGACATTGTAGAATCTCCGTACTGATTAACTATCACGGTGTCAATTATGATTTTCAATTTTTGATGTTCAAAAATGAAAGTTTTCCGAAACTTTCAATCACGGAAGAAGTACAAAATATGAGAAAATCTGAGAGAATCTGGAGGAATGAGAGTACGTTCACGGAAGAACTATGAAACTAGAATAACAAGAAAATCTGATTTTCAATGGAGGAATGAGAGTATGATTTCGGTTCAAACTAGAGTAGAGATTCGGTTCAGTTTAGAGGAGAGATTAGGAGCATTTAAGATTTTACCTTAACTGATTTAGCATTTATTTGGTAGAAAATCTTTGATTAATTAGAAGCCATAAATATAGGCGTTATTTTAGGCTACAATTCATTTAAAATAGATTTTAGCCTTAATTATCTGGCGTTAATTAATGATGGAACATCACCAAATAACCCGTTTAGTATATATTTTGTAACAAAAACATGGGATATGAGGGTAATAACCAAACAAGGCACAATAATGGTAATAAGGTTTGCTATATTGGATGTATAGGTAAAAATTCCTTCTTTAAAATATCAAGATTGAAGAAAGTCATATTTGCTGCATGACGGGTGAGCTTCAGCAAACTTTATATAAGATTCGATTATGTGCGAGTAGAAATTCTAAGAAAGTACGGTACGATTTTTCTCAAGAATATTATGTGAATTTTTCCCTATTCTTATTTACCGTTACGTATCGTCGCTATTGATGTATGTTAGAGGGATTGTCAAGAGAATAGACTCTGGTATGTTAAGGCTATCCCTTATTTCTTGTTTGGAATGATCTAAATCACATGAACGAAACGAGCAAATGCATAAATTACATAAATGGCTCTATTTATAGAAGTATTAAAAATGTCTATGTTCTTGAATTCCCATATGTCTTATTAGTATATCATTTGTTCATGGGTCTAAGAAAATACGTAAGTTGATAAAGTCTATTTCATGATATTAATTAAAGACATAATGGTCTTATGATGTTCCGCGAGATTTTATTAACGTATTTCTCATGTATTAAATTAATTTACATTAACCCATGGCCAGGTAGCATTATATACACGTATATATGTATATACATGTATATGGGATATGGAAAAAGTTACGATATTATATACACACCACCACCTCATCAGCTGGTATACATTGATGATTTTACCCACAGTGCCCGAGATGATACAATGGGATGCTCTTAGAGGCTTGATAATATTATGAACACATGTACCTATGCATCACATGACATTCATATACATATGCATGACACTATAAGTATATCATGCCAGAGTTATATAGACTTATAGGTTGAGTCATTTACTCTAATCATCCGGCAGTATTATTCACTAGTGTATTAGTTTTCCAAGAATACATGAAAGCTATGCGTCAAAAAATAGAGAAAATATCGTAAGAATGGAGCGCAACTCAGGCTTTGATCCAAAAATTATGAAGAGTGACAAGGAGACTACATCTGAACAGGAGTATCTGGGTTGTATGTTATGACTTAAATGTGGATGTTATATTTTAGACTTGATTATGATTTGATTAATATGTTTAAAATATGAATGTGAGTTAGTATTTTATTGTTAATGTTATTTGATTTTGATATTAGGTGTTATGTTTGGTTTATTATGATAATAGGTGTTTGACTGGTGGATGAAGAATTAGGTGCTTGATTGGTTGGTAGTTTTATTTGGCAGGTTGAAAATACAGTAGAATTATGATAAATTTTTCTCAGATTAGGGGCAGATTTTAGACTAAATCACTCGCAAATCTTACCAGAAATATTTTAGATTTGCGATCAATTCGGTCGTAAATTATCAGTTTTAAATTTTTTAACTTATTTTATTCTCTAATTTTAATGAAAGTTTTGATCGAAAAATTTAATTAGATATTTATTTTATTATTTTATTTTTTGACCGAATCGGTCAGAATAATTATTTATTTATTTATTTTACCATTTAAGCTTTTGAACGATTCGTTCAAAAATTTACGGACCAGTTCACTCGCAAATCCCTAAACACTTAATGCGTCTCTTGTCACGAACCAAAACTCGACCCGTCGCCTATTGTGGAATTAGGCCAGCCTCAACTCAATAATCCAACATCTCAGAAATATTTTTAGATAATAATACGGTAGCGATAATTCATTATGGAACATATTGAAAGCATAAATAAAATTCAAATTATGGTACAACTGCCCAAAATCGGGGTGTCACTTAGTGCAAGAGGCTCTGGAGGAGAACATAGTCTATTACAATATTTATAGGAACAAACTAAAATATATTTAGAAATAAAAAAAGAGAGTCAAGGCTTGCAACGCCGTGCAGATACCTCGATAGTCTCCGCAAGCCTGAAGCCTCGATCAACGACTGCCAATGGGACAAAAAGTGCCTGAATCTCCACATAAGGTTTAGGGGGTAACAAGAGTATACCAACTCAGTAAGAAATAAGTCCAAACTTTGGATTGAAAGGTAGTGACATTAACAGATATCACAGATTAATGTGCAGAAACATAGGCATGCTTTCAAGTAAAATAGATAGTTCAAAGCACCAAGGTAAATCTGATATGAATAGTGTAAAGTATACAGTTCTGCTATCTCTACATGCCAATGCACAGACTATATGGATGAACCATGTTCTCCCACTCTCAAGTGTTCAACCACTCGGTACTGTATATAGCCATCCGGCCCAGGAAAATTCATACCGGAACATATACAACACTGAATGTAAGTCGCTCAATACCGAGGACAAAAGGGCAATCCAACCCCGTGGAGAATTTCATCTCCGGGTATCAACTACATCAGGCAAATCCATGTCCAGGAAAATCCATTCCATAATAATATCATCTGCCCTCACTAGGGTGTCTTACAAACTCTGGAGGGGCTCCTGCCGCCCAATCTCTATCATAATCATCATTACAACCGTTGTGGCATGCAACCCGATCCCATAACTGTAACTCATAAACAGGCTCTCGGTCTCACTCAGTCATCAGCCTCTGCAGCCTCACCACGAGCTCATAATGTCATGAAAATAACCCGGAATAATGATTGATGGGTCAATGAATAAATGAGTATAGAATGATAAATGAAAGTAGTGAGATGACAACAAGAAACAACAGTTAAGGGCCCAAACAATACAGGCACAAAGCCTAAATATGATATCTAGCATTGTTTACATCTCCAATAGAGTTGCTAATCAGTGTCATGGAATCAACTAGGTCACAAGTCTCACGGTTCACGCCCGCACGCCCTTCACTTGGTATGTGTGTTACCTCAATACTAATCATATAACACATGGTTTGGAGTTTTGAACCCTCAGAACCAAGTCTGGAAGCATTACTTATCTCAAAACAAGGCAAAATTCTACTTTGCGGTGCCCTTACCTCTTAAATCAGCCTCTAAATATCACGAATCTTGCCACAAGCAATATTATACGATCAATATAGGTTAAATGAACCAATTCCACAAGAAAAATATCAAATTCTAGCCAAAATCCCAGACCCCGGGACCACGTCTCGGAATTCGACAAAAGTCACAAAACTAGAAATCCATTCAATCACGAGTCCAACCATAACAAATTTACTCAAATCTGACAACAAAATCCCATCCAAACCCTCAAAATTCTATCTCAAGTACTCTTCCACTTTTCCCCCAATTTCCCACCCCAATCAAAATTTAGATGTTAAAAATCAAGATGTAATCATGAAATTTAACCAAAATCAAGTGAGGAACACATACCCCAATCAACTCCCTGAAAATTCCATAAAATTTCTCCCAAATTCGTGGTCTCTAGCTCAAAATATGAAAAATGGGCCCAAACCCTCGATTTTGAATATAACATTGCCTGTCCTGATTTCCTTCTTCGCGAACGCGGCCGTCCTCTCGCATTCTCTTAGAACAACTTCACTGCCTCCTCACTTTACCCTTTGCAAACGCGACACATGCCTCACGAAAGCGATGGATTACTAGCTCCAACCTTTCCAAACATGACCACCACCTCGCGACCACGTAGAACAAGGACTTGGGGTCCCCAACTGCCTCACTCCTCTTCACGTACATGCCCCTTCTCTCGCTTTCATGATGCACACATAGACCATACCTTCGTGTTTGCGTACTCCCTTTCGCGAATGCAAAAACAAACCCTCACCACTCAGAAATCACTCTTCGTGAACACGAGGGTCCACTCTTGAACGCGAAAGAGGAAACCAAAAGAATTCATCAGTAGATATCAACAGTCTCTTCAAGGCAAAAAATGCTCCGTTAACCATCCGCAACGCACACGAGACCCTCAGGACCTACACCAAACATACCAACATATCCCATAACATCATACAAACTTATTCAAATCTTCGAATAACTTAAAAAAACATCTAAACACCAAATTACTCCTGTATTCAACTGTAAGAACTTCTAGACTTTCAAATTCCAACAAATGACGCCGAAACCTATCAAATCACATCGAATGAACTCATATTTTACATACAAGACAAAAATGACACCATGAATGTACTCCAACTTTCAGAAATCCAATCCGACCCTGATATCAAAATTTTCTACTGCGGACCAAAATCTCCATAATTCCAATTTTTTCCAATTCAAGCCTAATTCTTCCACATGCCTCTAAATCATATTCCGAAAGCTCTTCCAATTCCAAATTACCTAAAGGAGCTAACAGAACCATCAAAATTCTAATCTGAGGTTTTTTTACATATAAGTTAACATTCGGTCAACTTTGCTAACTTAAACCTTCTCATAAGAGACTAAGTGTCTCAACTCACTTCGAAACCATTCCTTACCCGAACCAACAAACTGGGTAAGTCAAAATATAGCTGAAGAACACAAGAAGCAGAAAATAGGGGAATGGGGCTATAACTCTCAAAATGATCGGCTGGGTCGTTACATCCTCCCCCTCTTAAACAAGCATTCACCCTCGAACGGGTCTAGAATCATACCTGGAGCTTCAAATAGGTGTGTTTATCTGCTCTGTATCTCCCTCTTAGCCTCCCAAGTAGACTCCTCCACCGGCTGATCTCTCAATTACACCTTCACTGAAGCTATAGCCTTTGACCTCAACTTTCAAACCTGAATCCCTAAAATAGCCATTGGCTCCATATCATATGTCAAATCACCATCCAACTGAACCATGTTGAAATGCAAAACATGAGATGCATCGACGATATACTTTCAAAGCATAGAAAAATGAAATACTGGATGTACACTCGATAAGCTAGGTGGCAAAGCAAGCTCATAGGCCACCTACCAATCATCCAAAGCACCTCAAATGACCCAATAAATCGAGGGCTCAACTTGCCCTTCTTCCCAAATCTCAAAACACCCTTCATGGGTGAAACCTTCAGCAAGACCTTTTCCCCAACCATGTAAGACATATCAGGACCTTTATGTCATCATAACTCTTTTAACGCCGACTGGCCGTGCGAAGCCTCTCCTGAATCAATTTCACCTTGTCCAATGTATCCTGAACCAAGTCTAAACCCAAAAATCCTAGTCTCACCTAGCTCAAACAAACCCACTGGAGATCTACACTGCCTCCCATATAAAGCCTTATACGAAGCCATTTGAATACTCGACTAATAACTGTTATTGTCAGAAAACATTGTGAGCGGCAGAGACTGGACACATGAACCCCGAAAATCAATGATACAAGCACGTAGAATGTCCTCCGATATCTAAATAGTGAGTTCGGACTGTCCATCTGGGTGAAATATTGTGCTCAACTCAACCTGAGTGCCCAACTCTCGTTGCATGACCCTCCTAAACTACGATGTAAACTACGTGCCTCTATCTGAAATTATGGAAATTGGCACCCCATGAAGGCGAACAATCTCTTTGATATAAATCTCAGCCAACTGCTCTGAGAAATAGGTAGTGCTCATATGAATAAAGTACGCCGACTTGGTCAGCCGATCCACAATCACCCAAATAGCATCAAAACTTCTTAGAAATTGGGGGGTACCCGACTAAAAAATCCATGGTGATCTGCTCCCACTTTTACTCTCAAATCTGTATCTTCTGATGCAAGTCACCCGGTCTCTGATGCTCATATTTCACCCACTGATAGTAGAGACACCGAGCTACAAACCCAACTATATCTTTCTTCATTCTCCTCCACCAATAGTGATGTCTTAAATCCTGATACATCTTCGTGGCACCTGGATGGATGGAACATCACAAACTATGAGCCTACTCAAGAATAACTCTCGTAGCCCATCCACATTAGGCACACATATCCGGCCCTGCATCCTCAATCACCAATAATAACATCTCTGGAATCACCATGGTGAATCATGTCCTTAAGGAAAAGCAAATGAGAATCATCATACTGGCGCTCTCTGATTCGATCAAATAAGGAAGATCAAGAATCCACATAAGCCAGGACCTGATTCGGATCCGAAATATACAATCTCATAAACTGATCGGCCAAGGCCTAAACATCAGCTGCAAGGAGTCTCTGACCAGCAAAAAGGAATGCATGGCTACCCATACTCACTAACTTCCTACTCAAGGCATCGTCTACCACATTGGTCTTTCCCGGATGGTACAAAATGGTGATATCATAGTCATTTAGTTGCTCCAACCATCTCCAACAACAACAACTACCCAGTATACTCCCACCAGGTGGGGTCTGGGGAAGGTAATATGTAGACAAGCCTTACCCCTACCCGAAAGGGCAGAGAGGCTGTTTCCAATCAGCTCCAACCATCTCCGCTACCTCAAATTGAGATCATTCTGCTTGAACACGTGCTAGAGGCTATGGTGATCAGTAAACACCTCACAAGACATATCATAGAGATAGTGCCTCCAAATCTTAAACGCATGAATGATGGTAGCCAACTCCAAATCATGAATAAGGTATTTCTTCTCATGGGGTTTCAATTGGTGCAAAGCATAAGCAATCACTTTACCCTCCTATATAAAAACACACCCGATGTCGACCCAAGAAGCATCCCAATATACTGCATAAGAGCCTGAAGCAGATGGTATAACAAACAATAGAGTTGTGGTCAAGGTATTCTTGAGCTTCTGAATGCTCGCCTCACACTCATCCGACCACCTGAAAGGAGCACCCTTTTGGGTCAATTTGTTCAAGAGCAATACAATAGATGAGAAACCCTAAACAAACCAATGGTAGTAGCCAGCCAAACCAAGAAAGTTTTGAATCTTCGTGGTTGAGGACGGTCTGGTCCTGCTCTGAACCTCCTCTACCTTCTTCGAATAAACCTGAATACCCTCACGAGACACCACGTGGCCCAAGAATTCTACACAACTTAGCCAAAACTAACACTGTAAAAACTTGGCATAAAGTTTCTCATCCCTCATCCGTTGCAATACAAATCCCAAATGCTCGGCGTTCTCCTATTGGATACGAGAGTACACTAGGATATCATCAATGAATACAATAATGAACGAGTCAAGATAAGGCCAAAACACGTTGTTCATGAAATGCATGAACAATGTTGGGCCATTGGTTTGCCCAATAACCATATCGGGTCATAAAAGCTGTTTGTAAGAATGTTTAAGCCCCTTATCATTATCTGGTGATACCCTGACCTCCAATCCATTTTGGAGAATTCCCTCGCTCCCTAAAGCTAGTAAAATAAATCATCAATATGAGGCAAATGATACTTATTCTTGATTGTGACTTTATTCAAGTGCTTGTACTCAATACACATTCTCATGATGGCATCCTTCTTCTTCACGAATATAATCGATGCACCCCAACATGACACACTACGACGAATAAACCCCTTATCAAGGAGTTCCTGAAGCTACTCCTTCAATTCCTTTAACTCTGCGGGTGTCATAAGATACGACGGAATAGAAATGGGCTAACTGCCCAACACCAAATCAATAATGAAGTCAATAGCCTTGTCTGGCGACATGCCTAGCAGGTATGCAGGATACACATCCGAAAAATATCGCACCACCAGAACAAAATCAATAGTAGGAGCCTCTATACTAACATCAATCACAAAGGCCAAATAATAAAGACAACCCTTCCCAACCATCCGGTGGGTCTTCAAGAAGGAAATCACCTTTCTAGGAACATAATCTAATAAACTTCACCACTCAATGCGTGGCAACCCTCGCATAGACAACGTCACCATCTTAGCGTGATAGTCCAAAATAGAATGACACCGAGACAACCAGTCCATGCCCAATATCACATCAAAGTCAACAATACTAAGCAGCAACAGATCAACTCTAGTCTCTAATCCCCCAATATTCACCACACATTATCAATATACATGATCCACAATAATAGTATCACCCACCAGGGTAGATACATGAACAAATGAAACTAGAGACTCATGGGCATGTCCAGATAATGATAAAATTATGACCACACATATGAATAGGTGGAGCCAGAGTCAAATAATACAGAAGCATCTCGATGTCATACAGAGATAATACTTGTGATCACTGTGTCTGAGCAATGGCATGTGGTCTGTTAGGGAGTGCATAGAAATGGGACTGATCGCCACCTAATTGGCCTGTCCCTCTGGAGCGACTCCTAGTTGACTGACCCCCAATCCAAGCTTGGTGGGTAGGTGGTGAAGGCTGACTCCTCTGCTTGAGATAAACCTCCCATAAGGTGGGGATAGAACCTTTTGATATGACCCAAATCTTCATACTCAAAGCAAGCTCTACCGGCCAATGGCGTTGAGGACTGAATGGAACCCCGAGCACCGAGATACACTGTAGAAGGCCCCGACATAGATGAACCCTGAGCTGATGGTGCGTGAGATGAACTCTGTGCTGGAAGAGCACTGAGAGACGAGTAACCCTGTTGAGAACTGTTAGAACCATGGCCAGATGTTGTGTCCCGGTAAACTAGGTAGGTCGTCTGAGCATGCCTGAAAGGACGACCTCTGCTGTGATGAAACTGACCCCTAGAAAGAACACCACCAACGCTACCTGAACCACGAGACCTCTTGGCCTCCATATCAACTTGCTCTTGATTGTGGACCATCTCTATCTCGTGAGAAATGTCAACAACCTTCTCAAAACTAGTACAAGTCATCCTCTCTCTAGTCATAAGTATCCACAGATAGTATGTGAGGCCATCAACTAACCTACTGAACCACTCCCTATCTGTGGGAACCAACTAAATTGCATGACGGGCTAACTCAAAAAATCTCATGTCGTACTGCATCACCATCATACCATTCGAACTATCTACGCAGATCCTCTCGACAAGGCCACGGCATATGCTTCTCCAAGAAGAGAATAGAAAAATCCTACCATGTATGCGGTGCTGCACCAACCGGCCTACGCCTCTCATAAGCCTACCACCAAGTAAAGGCAGCTCCAGTGAACTAAAATGTAGTAAACAAGACCCAACTGGTCTCCAGAATACTTGTTGTATGGAGCATCCTCTAACACTTATCCAAGAAAACCTAGGCATACTCGCCCTCTGCATCGCTAAAAGCCAGAGGCTGGAGCCTCCCAAACCTCTCTAAATCTATGTTGTTCATCATCAGGCATGATTGGAACCACATAATCCGAGCAGGTTCAACCGATTTGACGGGTGGTATCCCTGGTGTCTGAAGTCCCTGTACCGGGGCACAGCTAGTGCCTAAGCTGGTCCTAGAATCACGAAGGGAACAACTGGTGCCTAAACTAGTCTCGTTGGTTCATCCACAACTGGGACCTGATCCTGAACAGGGGAAAATTGTGGATCCATAGGTGCTTCCCTAGCTACTGTGTAGGCTACACCTCTACCCCTACCACAGCCTCGACTGTGGCCTCAAGCTCTCGCGGCTGTCCATCTTGCCTAGTAGTACGTATCCTAACCATCTGTGAAAGAATAGAATAACAGAAGTTTTGTTACTAGAATCAATAGATTCGCACGACAAGAATTCAAGAATGTGAAGTTTTTCCTAATGGTTCCGCAGCCTCTCAAAGATAAGTACAGACATCTCCATACCGATCCGCAAGACTCCACTAAACTCGCTCATCACTCGTAAGACCTATGTAACCTAAGCTGTGATACCAACTTGTCACGAACCAAAGCTCGACCCATCATGATGGTGCCTATCGTAGAACTAAGCTAGCCTTAACACAATATTCCAATATATCGTAAATACATTTAAACAATAAATACGAAAGCCATAATTAATTATGGAACATTTTAAAACCATAAGTAAAATCAAATTATGATATAACTACCCAAACCTGGGGTGTCACTGAGTGCGTGAGCGTCTAGAGGAGAACATAGTCTACTACAATGTTTAAAGGAACAAACTGAAATACATCTGGAGATAAAGAAGGAGAGTCAAGACCTGAAAACATTGCGCAGATACCTCGATAGTCTCCTGATGACTGAAGCCTCGATTAACGACTACCACCGGGACCAAAAGTGCCTGAATATCACACAAGGTGTATGGGGGTAACGTGAGTACACCAACTCAATAAGTAACAATTCTAATCTTTGGACTGAAAGGTAGTAACGAACTCAGCCTTAACAGATATAACAGATTAATGTGCAGAAATGTAGGCATGCTTTCAAGTAAAATAGATAGTTCAAAGCAACAAGGTAAATAAAAATTTGAAAATTGTAAAGTATATAGTTTTGCTATCTCTACATGCCAATGCATAGACTGTATGCATGGACCATGTTCTCCAACTTTGTAGTGTTCAACCACTTGGTAATGTAAATGGCTATCCGGCCCAAAGAAAATCCATCCCGGAACATATACAACACTAACTGTAAGTCACTTAATACATAGGACAAAAGGGCAATCCAACCCCGTGGAGAACTACATCTCCGCTATCAAGTACATCAGAAAATTCCATGTACAGGGAAATCCATCCCTCAATAATATTATCCGCGCTCACTGGGGGTGTGTTACAATTTCCAGAGGGGCTCCTACAGCCCAAGAGCTATCATAATCATCATATAACTACTGCGGCATGCAGCTATATCCCATATTTGTCACCCATAAACAGGTTCTCAGTCTCACTCAGCCATCAAACTCTCCAGTCTCACCACGAGCTCGCAATGCCATGAAAATAACTCGGAACAAGGATATGATGAATCAATAAATAACTGAGACTGAAATGTGATATACAAATGTGTTATCATGACTGATTATGGAATATTAAATGAAACTAGTGTAATGGCAGCAAGAAACAACCGCTAAGGGCCAAACAATACCGGCACAAAGCCGAAACATTATATCTAGCATTGCTTATAGTTCAACTACTTTATTACCCGAGGAAAACATGGATATCAACTGGATAAAGTCGCTAATCAGTGCCATGGAATCACCTAGGTCCCAAGTGTCACGGTGCACACCCGCACGCCCGTCACTTGGCATGTGCGTCATCTCAATACTAATTGTATAACACATAGTTTGGGGTTTTGAACTCTCATAACCAAGTTTGGAATCGTTACTTACCTCAAACCAAGCAAAATCCTACTCCGTTATGCCCTAGCCATTCAAATCAGCCTCCAAATTCCCCGAACCTAGCCACAAGCAATACAATACGATCAATATAGGCTAAATGAACAAATTCCACAAGAAAAATAACAAATTCTAACCAAAATACGAAATCGACTCAAACTCGGCCCCCGGGCCCACATCTCAAAAATAAAAAAAAATGCAAAATCAGAAAGCCCATTTACTTACGGTGTCTAACCACACCAAATTTACTCAAATCTGACAACAAAATCCCATCCAAAACCTTAAAATTCTATCTCAAGAACTCTTTGTAACGACCCGGTCAGTCATTTTGAGATTTATAGCCCCGTTTCCCCCATTTCAATTTCTTTATATATTGTTCAGATGCATTGAGTTGTATCGAGTAAGTGGGTTTTGGATTGGAGTAGTTTTGGAGTGAAATGAACACTTAGTCTCTTAGTTAAAAAGCTAAGTTAGAAAAGTCAATCGGGAGTTGACTTATGAGTAAACGAATTTGGATTTTTATGATTCTATTAGCTTCGTTGAGTGATTACTTATGAGTGTGTCCGGAATATAATTTGGAGGTCCGAGGTAGAATTAGGCTTGAATTAGCGAAAGTTTGAAGTTAGAAGTTCTTAAACTTTAATTTGAGGTTTATTTGGTATTTTGGTATTGTTTTAGGCGTTCTGAAGGTTCGACTAAGTTCGGTTAGTGATATATGACTTTTTGGTATTAGTGGTTGAGGTTCCGAGGGCCTCGGGTGAGATTCGGAGAGGTTTGGGCTGTGTCGCGCTCGTTTTTCTTATGTTTTGATGTCGTTTCTTCAAGCATAAATGATATCATATTGAACAAATGAGCTTCGATTTCTTTATTGATTGAAGAATTAGATCTTTATTGTAATTACAGACCCGTAGAAAAAAGAATCATCGAATTTGGATATTGTATGAGAATTTTATGGTCATTTTACTAAGAATTAAGTTGCTAGATTTTTCAGATTAATTACGAAATTGCTATAACGGAGTAATTAAAATCTGCACTATTTGTAAATATTGAAACCTAAATATCTCATTCATTATAAGGTCAAATTAAGTGATTCAATAGCCTAACTTGATCATAATTTCACATGGAATCCATTGGAGGCATAAAATATGAGTTTCAGGATAATTTGGCATGAGAAATTGTACCTACCTGACCAGCCGTTTTGAGATATTTAGGCTCCTTTCAGCAGCATAAGGTCCTGAATAGCTTCAGAATATGAGTATCGACTTGCATGCACGGTAGAATCCATATTACAGATGGTTTAGCATCAGATTGGAAGAAAGACTCTAGTTTTGGAAGTTTGAACGGTGAAAAGTTGACTGGAATTGGACTTTTTGGTAAACGGCCTCGCAAAGGGCCGCATATGTTCTCAACTACTTTGTATGGTGATTCTGGACCTAGGCACGCATCGGGATTCAGATTTGGAGGTCCATAGAGTCAATTGAGGAATTTCGGGAAAAAATAGGAAAATTTGACATTTGAAAATGAAGAAGTTGACCCACAGTTGACTTTGATGATATCGGGGTCGGAATGTAATTTCGAGAGTTGGAGCAGCTCCATTATGTCATTTTGGACTTGTCTGCAAAATTTGTCCTTACTCCGAGTTGAATTGATAGGTTTCAGAATGAGATTTGATCTTTCAAGATTTGGAAATTTATAAGCTTGATTTTTGGGTTGATTCGCTATTCCAGTATTTTTTTATGTGAATTGAAAAATTGAGTGAGTCTGTGTTAGGTTATGTGACTTGTCTGTGTGAGTAGACGGAGTTCCGGAGCCTCTGGTGTGTTTCGGAAGGGCTACAGATCATTTTTTCCCATTTTGGAACTGTTAATGTTACAGCTTCTGATATCCTTCTTCGTGATCACGAACAATCTCCCGTGATCACGATGAATATTTGAAGACCACCTCGAAATCATTCTTTGTGTTTGGATCCTTCTCCTCACTTTCGCGAAGCTCTACTTATTTATTTATCTCGTTCGCCTCTCTAATCCCGCATTCGCATAACTATGGAACTCCACTCTTTGTGTTCGCGTACTAGTTCGCATGTTCCCGAAGAGCAATCTCTGGGCCATGATATTTCCTTTCTTTTCGTTCGCGTCTCTCCTTTCGCGATTGCGGAGCCTTGTATTTCTCTTCTCCACGTTCGCGTCCTCACCATCGCATTCACAATGAACAATCTGGGCAGCCTCGAAGTTCCTTCTATGCAATCATGACCCTTCTCTCGCGATCGAGATGCACAAATACTTAGGCAACTTGGGCAAGTGATTCTCACTCGGCTTGGAGTAATTTCCATGAATCTCCCCCTAACTTCATCTTTTGAATTTAGATTTTGAATAAAATTTGATAAAAAATCATAGGTCAAATTATTTGAGTTTTGAGTGGGTTTTTGAAATCTTTTAGAGATGTTATATGGTTAGACTCGTGAGTACGAGATTTCTGAAAATATTAATTTCACGCGATTCTGAGATGTTGGCCTGAGGGGCGTTTTGGTTATTTTAACTAATTTTGCGTCTTACCTTTGAATTAAATTGTAGAATCAGTTGTTTGAGCTGTTATTTACGATATGTAATTGTATTGAATAGATTTTTTCCATTTGGAGTCGAATACTCATGGAAAGAATGTGGTTTCTAGTGATTTTGAGCCGGTTCGAGGTAAGTATCTTGCCTAACCTTGTGTGGGGGACTTCCCCTTAGGGTTTGAGTCTTCTCTATTGATTGAAATTTGTGTACGGGAGGTGACAAGTGCGTTTTTAGGTTTTTAGGTCCTTATATGCATTGAGTATGAAGTTGTTATTGATATGATTGAATTTCCCCATTACTAGTTTCACCCCTACATGTCTTACTTGGAATTAATTGCTTCATGGTTCATTCTTATTGCCTAATTGACTCTTACTTTTCTTAACTGAAGATCTCTACCCCTTCTATTGTCACGTTAATTTTCATAACTTCTTGCCTTTTATTGGAAATCATTAATATCTCTCATGTAATTAATTAGTATTAATTTGGGTTACGGTTATCTTCCCGCTACTCGTCCTTAAGTGCTTGCCCAACTTTAAAAAGAAGTTTAGAAATCCTATGCTTAGCTGACTTTCCTTATTTGAAATTATTTGATCCAGGCTAATTTCCTTATTGTTGAACCACATATTATGGAATCGTCGCTTCGCATTACTTTCCCTCTTATTGAGTTGTTCTTATTACGCTTAGTATTCTCTGTTGCGGTTATCCCTTATGGGTTAGTTCTATTGTCCCCAGGTAAGCGAAGGCTTTGATGAGTTGATTCACTTGTCGTGCTCTGGTATGTATATTTCCATTGTTTTTGTTGTACTAGTGATGGTGGTACACGAGGTTTCTGCCATGAGGTTGTTTGATATTGTGATGTACGAGGTTTCTTCCATACGGTTGTTGTTAAAGGGTTGCACGAGGTCTTTGTCGTGCTATTATTGCTAATTATATAATGCTCATGCAGCATAAAGGGCAGGAAATGTTTATAAGCATATATGTAGGTTGCGCATGCGGCGAAATAAGGTGGGATCATTATGATGCACATGTTGTGAAATAAGGCAGCACTTATTATGTTATAATTTGTAGACGTGGCGAAATAAGGTGGGCTATGTCAGGAATTGATTGTGAGCATTTGTGACGGCCTGTGGAGGTATTCCTATTTTCATTTAATATTGTGATTGTGGCTTGCTTTCCTGTATGAGCTTTATCTCGTGGATGTGGTGAGGGGACATTGTGCGTGCTGCCTACTTTTCTTCTTACGTTTATTAGCTGGTAGAAATCTTGTTAAAGCACTTACACAGGCATACACGTAGTTGAACACTCTTACTGGATGTGAAGTCCTCCGGATTTTGCTAAGTTTAGAGGTACGTCCTCGCTTAATCATTACATATGTGAGAGTAGCCCTGGTTAGCAAGTTATTTGTCAGTTTGACTGGGAGATTGATGGGGGGCATAGGATGCCAAGTGTTAGATTTCAGGTACTTGGACTCAGGAGTTGTAATTTGTCCGAGATTCGGTAAATTCGTGGGAATTGTTGAATAAGACATTACGTGAACACTATTGTAGGATCTGAGTTATTGTTCTGTTTTCCCTTTACAGTATTGTGACCTTAGGATATGGACTGTGTTTTTTTCATCATTATGTGTCATCATTCTTTTTATTTTTGTTGTTACTTGTTGTTCTCTTCCCTCATTTTAATTGTAACATTTTTGGTCATTTTTGCGTTGTTCATATAATTATACTATTTATTTGACCGGTAGGTGTCTTGACTATTCCTCGTCACTACTCCACCGAGGTCAGTCTTAATACTTACTAGGCACCACTGTGGTGTGCTCATGGTACTCTTCTACACATTGTTTTTGTGTAGATACAGGTACTTCCACTAGTTCTGTCAACCTTGGAAAGAGGTTTTTTTTAGAGACTTTGAGGTATATCTGCTACGTCTGTAGATCGAAGAGTCCCTTTCTGCCTTTCTGTAATAAGTGTAGCCCTTTCAGTTTTTTTCCTTTGTTTACATGTTCCTGAGTCAGAGCTTCTTATCTATCCCTTAGCTTGTGATTTGTAAGATTCCGGGTTTTGGGAATTTTGTTTGCTTCGAGAGTTGTTATTGTATATGCCAAGTGGCACCTTAAACACTAATTTATTTTACTAGTCTAAATTTAATTATTTCTTTCGCAATTATTGTTTATATCGGGTCGTGACAAGCTGGTATCAGAGCTTTATGTTCATAAGAGTCACGAATCACAAGCCGGTTTATTAGAGTCTCATGGATCGATACGGAGACGTCTGTACTTATCTGCGATAGGCTATGTAACCGTTAGGAAAATTTCACTTCATTTGATTTCCCAGTCGTGCGAGATTTTGACATCACAATCCTAAACCTCTTATCTTCTAATATCTCACATATGGTGAGGACACGTACTACCCGAGATGATCTGCGCCTCCTGCTGCAGCCATCAGAGGTCGGGGCTGGGGTGGAGGCCGAGGATGCGCACGTGATGCAGCTAGAGCACCTGTGCGACCTGCTACCGAGGTACCACCAGCAGATCTAGCCGGAGCCCAAGCACTTGACACACCTACTGCTACTACTACTCCATCACTTTAGGAGACTTTGGCACAGTTCATGAGCATGTACACCACTTTCTCTCTGGTAGGGTTGCTTCCCCTTGCTGCAACCATATCCCAAGCCGTGGGAGGAGCACAAACTCCCACGCCCGCACTCCTTAGCAGTGAGTGCATGTTTAGTAGGTCCTTGAGATTATTCCTACACCGCTTGCATTACTAGTTCAGCCCGAGGGCATGTCAACGGCTTTCGATCAGGAGCATCTGAGTCTTGAGAGGTTCAAGAGGTATAATTCTCCTAAGTTCAGTGTTTTAGCATTTGAGGATGCTCTGGTATTTCTTGATGAGTGTTACCACATTCTCTAAACTATGGGTATCTCTGGATCGAGCAGGGTTTCTTTCCATAATTTCTAGCTATGAGGAGCTGCCTATGATTGGTGGCGGACCAATGAGTTTGACAGTCCAGATGAGGCAACTTCATTGATTTGGACCTAGTTTTCATATATGTTCCTGAGAGTTTGTCCCTTAGAGCCTCAGGGATGCATGGCACACGGAGTTTGAGCATTTGCGCCAAGATGTTATGACCGTCTCGGAGTATGCTGTCCGCTACACCAGCTTGGCTAGAGATGGCCAGCCTAGGTTTCTACTATTCACGAGAAGGTTTTCCGGTTCATTGAGGGGCTTATTCACAGCATTAGGTTAATCATGTCTTGTGAGTTGGAGATAGATATTTCTTATTAGAATGTGGTGAAAATTGGTTAGAGGATAGAGGGTATGCATGCTAGGGAGAGAGATAGGGCAGGCAGGGTCACGAGAGAGAGAGAGCAGACGAGATCAAGAGAGAAAGTTTGCAGAGTCCAGGAGGCCTCATAGACCAGGGAGGTATACTGGTCCTTATTTTGGAGGAAGGGTTAGGTTTTGCGGGTCAGCCAGTTCAGTTCGCGATTCCGGATTTGTATGGTGACTCAGGTGTTCATAGGTCTAGTACCTGTACCGCACAGTTTCCACCGCCTCGTCAGCAGAGAGGGTGCTTTGAGACCGGAGATACTAGCCACATGGCGAGAGATTGTCCCGAGACTTCAAACCGATAAGTCACATCGAGGTATTCGGGAAGGTAGAGGGCGCCCAAAAGGTAAGGCCCGTCTTATTGATGTTTATTATATAGTAGGCTTGAGGCCAGCACGCCAGCTGAATGTCATTAAGGTACGAATTCGATTTATTATAGAGGGGCACTATCTATAATTCATTACAGTTCTGCTTATCGAGGTGGATTCTGTTATTTGTTGTTCCATTTATGGGTGCGTTTCATGATTGGCACTCTGTTTATGTGATTTTTGTATTGGGAGGTTCTATGAGTGATAGCCGTGTCTATCGTCTATTTCTAACTGTTGTTAGGAGTAACGAGACTAGTAGAAAGTTCATGTTGTCAATTTCGGTAGGTTTGATGTGATTTCTGAGTATTCTTGGTTACCAGTTGTAGTTTCTATGCTCCATCGGTGTGGGAGCCAGTCCATGTTGTAATTTTGTCGACGGAATTGATCTAGTCAGACTCTAGATGGCTTGATGTGTACCCTACTTGTGATCCAGTGTTGAGGGCGGGACCCTTATGAATTTAGATGATTTGATGTGTTGAGTTCGGACTTTGTACTACGATGAGGGTTATATAAGTATAAGATCCTTGTGAGTTTTTATATACTTTCTTTCCTTTTTTTAGATTGTTTTCTAGATTAGTGTTTTAGAAAATTTGTGCTAGTCTAACGTGTTTGATAGTTCCCTTATGTGCTTTCCCTTTCCATATTCATTCATTTTCATTCTATGCTTCTTGATTTGTAGCTTGTGGGGTGTGTGCACATTGGTATTTCTTGAAATTTGGTTATTCGGGTGTTTAGCTAGGTTGTTTCCATGTTATTGTATCATCTCCAGTGTTGTGGAGGTTTGAAAAAGGATTCCTATTGAATATGAGGCTTATGGCCGATGCGGATTTGATCTCGAGCAGGTATTGTTATCAGAAAAGTTATTGTGGACCTAAGTGTGATGTGTCATGTTGTGTGGTTGTACCCTGTGAGTGGCATGAATTAAAGTAGCTGGTTGAGACTGATACTGGCGATGGATTTAGAATCAGGTCTTTTGGAAATGGATGGAAAGTGAGAACTCTAGCTTAATGGCTTATTGGCAGTGCTAGAAGGGCTAAATCTCAGAAAGCTATGGGCAAGATTCGCCTCAAGTGCCAGATTCCAGATCTTAAGACAGAAGTAATTTGCTCTGTAATCGAGAAAGAGACTTCCAACAGCCTTTTGCAGGGGGGGGGCCTTGGATCATGCAAATGGCATCTTTACCTTAAAGCTGCTCATAAGGTAGGGTCGACGCCCGCCTCCCCCTAAACTGTACTTGCAAGTTTCCCCGCAAAAAGCTCTCCACGCCTACTCTTAGAAAGAACACTATTTTTCTTTAGTTTCAGTTAAGATGGTGTTTTCATGCTTTTATGAATTGGGGTGACGTGGGATCACCCGCTGGTGTATGTTGGAAGTGTGCACTCAGTGACTAGAGGACTTCGAGGCGAATCTTAGCACGTTCGAGGATGAACGTTAGTTTTAAGAGGGGGGATATAACAACCTGATCGATCGTTTTGAGTAAATTAAGCTCAGTTCAGCGGCATAAAGTCTGGAATAACTTCATAATATGAGTATGGACTTGTGTTCATGGTGGAATCCAGTTTAGGGATGTTTTAGAATCAAATTGGAAGAATAAATCTAGTTTTGGAAGTTTGAACACTGAAAAGTTGACCGAAATTGGACTTTTGGGTAAACGTTCCCAATATGGGTTGCAGATGATCTCAACAGCGTCGTATGGTGATTTTGTACTTAGGCACGCGTCCGGATACAGATTTGGAGGTCCATAGAGTAAATTGAGGCATTTTAGCAAATCAATTGGAAAAGTTGGAGTTTGGAAAATGAAGAAGTCTGACCCACCATTAAATTTTGCAATATTGGGGTTGGAATTCGATTCTGAAAGTTGGAGAATCTAATTTATGTCATTTTGCACTTGTTTGCAAAATTTAGCTTTATTTAGAGTTGAATTGATAGGTTTCGGCATGAGATTCGATATTTGAAGATTTGGAAATTCATAAGCTTGATTTTTGGGTTCATTGATTGTTCTGTTGTTGTTATATGTCATTTGAAACATCGAGAAAGTCCGTGTTTGGTTATGTGTGTGTGATTAGACGGGGTCCCGGGATCCTCAGGTGTGTTTCGGATGGGCTACAAATCATTTTTTCCCATTTTGGAACTGCTATTTTTGCTTCTTTTGATATCCTTCTTCGTGATCGCGGAACATTCTCCCACGATCGAGATAAATTATCTTAGACCACCT
The DNA here is from genome assembly GCA_034376525.1 of Nicotiana benthamiana. Lineage (NCBI taxonomy): Eukaryota > Viridiplantae > Streptophyta > Magnoliopsida > Solanales > Solanaceae > Nicotiana > Nicotiana benthamiana. Next base: position 9,318,292 of record CM067331.1, on the reverse strand, counting down.
CAAAATCCTTATTCGCGTTCACATCCTTCTCCTCACGTTCATGAAACTCTGCTTATTGTTTCATCACGTCCGCGTTCACGTAGCTATGGAACTCCACTCTTCGCGTTCGCGTACTAGTTCACGCGTTCGCGAAGAGCAATCTCTTGGACATAATATTTCCCTTCTTTACGTTCACGTCTCTCCTTTCACGATCGCGGAGCCCCACATTTCTCTTCTCTGCGTTCGCGTTCTCACCATTAGGTTCGCGATGAACAATCAGGGCAGCCTCGAAGTTCCTTCTACGCGATCGCGACCCTTCTCCTACGATCGCAATACACAAATACCTGATGACTTGGGTAAGTGATTCTCACTCAGCTTGGACTAATTTCCATTAATCTTCCCTTAAATTCATCCTTTAAATTTGGATTTTGAATAAAAAATTGATAAAACTTCATAGGTCGAATTATTGAGTTTTGAGTGGGTTTTAGACATCCGATTATATTTTGATATGTTATACTCGTGAGAGTACGAGGTTTCTGAAAATCATAATTTCACCCAATTATGAGACGTTAGCCTGAGGAGAATTTTGATCATTTTACCTAATTTCGAGTCTTAGCTTTGAATTAAATCGTAGAATCAGTTGCTTGAGATGTTATTTATGATATGTAATTATATTGAATAGATTTGGGCCATTTGAAGTTGAATACTCGTGGCAAGAACGTGGTTTCTAGTTGATTTTGAGCCGGTTCGAGATAAGTATCTTGCCTAACCTTGTGTAGGGGACTTCCCCTTAGGATGTGAGTCTTCTCTATTGATTGAAATCCGTGTACGCGAGGTGACGAGTGCATGCTCGGACTTATTTGTGAAAAATTTACCCTTTTTAGGTTCTTCGGTCCTTATATGCACTGAGTATGAAGTTGTTCTTGATATGACTAAATTTTCTAGTTTCACCCTACATGTCTTACTTGGAATTAATTGCTTCATGGTTCATTCTTATTGCCTAATTCACTCTTACTTTTCTTAACTGAAGATCTCTACCCCTTCTATTGTCAAGCTTATCTTACATAACTTCTTGTCATTATTGGAAATTATTAATATCTTTTATCTAATTAATTAGTCTTAATTGGGGTTGCAGTTATCTTCCCGCTGCTCATCCTAAAGTGAAATTGTTCTATATCCTTCGTAACTTGCTCAACTTTAAAAAGAAGTTTAGAAATCTTATGCTTAGCTGACATCCCTTTTTGAAATTATTTGATCCATGTTAATTTCCTTGTTGTTGAACAACATATTACGGAATCATTGCTTCGCATTACTTTCCCTCTTATTGAGTTGTTCTTATTACTCTTAGTATTCTCTATTATGTTTATCCCTTGTGGGTTAGTTCTATTGTCCCCTGGTAAGCGAAGGATTTCTTGAGTTCATTCACTTGTCATGCTCTTGTATGTATCTCCATTGTTGTTGTAGTACTTATTGATGGTGGTGCACGAAGTTTCTTCAGTGCGGTTGTTTTATTTTGTGATGCATGAGGTTTCTCCCGTGCGGTTGTTGTTGAGGGGTTGCACGAGGTCTTTGCCGTGCTATTGTTGCTATTGATATAATGCACATGCGGTGTAATAAGGTGGGACATGTTTATATGCATATATGTGGGTTGCGCATATGGGGAAATAAGGTGGGAACATTATGATGCACGTGTTGTAAAATAAGGCAGACCTTATTATTTAATTATTTGCACACATGGCAAAATAAGGTGGGCTATATCAGGGATTGATTATGAGTATTTGTGATGGCTTGTGGAGGCATTCCTATTTTCGTTTAATATTGTGATTGTTGCTTGCTTTCCTGTATGAGCTTTATCTCGTGGATGTGGTGAGGGGACATTATGTGTGCTCCCTACTCTTCTTCTTATATTGATTAGCTAGTAGAAATCTTGTTAATGAACTTGCACAGTCATACACGTAGTTGAACACTCCTATTGGATGTGAAGTCCTCCTGATTTTGCTAAGTTTAGAAGTATGTCCTCGTTTAATCATTGCATATGTGAGAAGGGCCCTAGTTAGCAAACTAGTTGTAAGTATGACCGTGAGACTGATGGGGGAACATGATGCCAAGTGTTAGATTTCAGGTACTGGGACTCGTGAGCTGTAATTTGTCCGAGATTCGGTAAATTCGTGGAAGTTATTGAATAAGACCTAATGTGAACACCGTTGTAGGATCTGAGTTATTGTTCTGTTTTCCCTTTAAGGTATTGTGACCTTTGGATTTGGACTATGTTTTTGTCATCGTTATGTGTCATCATTGTTTATATTTTCATTGTTACATGTTGTTCTTTTCCCTTATTGTGATTGTAGCCTTTTTGGTCATTTCGTACAGTCTTTACATGAATATATATCATGTTCCGTTGTTCCTATAATTATACTGTTTATTTGATCGGTAGGTGTCTTGACTGTTCCTCGTTACTACTACACCGAGGTTAATATCGATACTTACTCAATGCCGCTGTGATGTGCTCATGCTACTCTTTTACACATTTTTGCTGTGTAGACACAGGTATTCCCACTCAGTTCTGTCAGCCTTGGAAGGAAGCATTTCTGCATAGACTTCGAGGTATATCTGCTAGGTACGCAGACCGAAGATTACCTTTCTGTCTTTCTGTAATAAGTATAGCCCTTTCAGTATTTTTCCTTTGTTTAGACGTTCCTGAGTCAGAGCTTCTTATATATCCCTTAGCTTGTGATTTGTGAGATTCCGGGTTTTGGGAATTTTGTTAGCTTCGAGAGTTGTTATTGTACGTGTTGAGTAACACCTTATACACTGATTTATATTACTAGTCCAGTGTTAATTATTTCATACATAATTATGGTTTATATTTTGCATTCTTAGGATTACCTAGTCGTAGAAACTAGGTGCCGTCATGATGGTTCACGGAGGGTGAACCGGGTCGTTACAGAAACGAGGCAGAATAACTATAAAAAAATATATAAAACTAGTGTTTGCTCATTAGGTCATATTTTGGGTTGGGGAGATCGGATTTGGTCCATTTTGGAGGCGATTTTCACCATAGGGATTAGGGTAAGTGTTCTCTACTCGATTTTGGTTATATTTCATGAATCCATCTTCATTTTTGGGATTTGATTGATAATTTTAAAGTGAAATTGAGGGAGTTAGAGTTTGAGTTTTGCAGAGTTTTAAGAAAGGATTTGAGGTACTAACCAGAGTCCTATTTTGACAAATTTTATATGGTTAGACTCGGGATAGGACGAGGATTATTATTCTACCATTTTTGATTGATTCCGAGACGTGAAACCAGGGGTCAGGTTTTGGCCGATTTCGGATTTTTGGCTTATTTTTATAATTTTTATTATGGAATTCGATTCTCTAGCCAGGTTGATAAAATTATTCTGATTACGGTTAGATTCAGAGCTTTTGACCGAGTTGAGGGAAGAGGACATCCCAGGGTAGGATTTTATGATGTTGAGGTAAGTAACAGTTTTAACTTTGGTGTTGAGGGTATAAACCCAGAGAAATTGATATCATGTGATTTTTTGGTGGTGATACCCATGCTTGGTGACAGACGTGTGGGTGTATACTTCGTGGGATTGAAACTTGGTCCGTCCCGTGAAGTCTCATGGCCATCATCTGTGTTTACATAGTTACTTGTTGTCGAACTTATCTGCCTTCAAGTTAGAGATCATTTTTAGGCTTCATTCATGCTCACTTATTTGTAATCAGTCATAGAAATTAATGTACATATTTACCTCAGTCTCTATCATTTTGCTGATATGTTGTGATACTTGATGTGTGTTGTGTCCCCTTATTGGTGGTGCATTGTGAGGCTGGAGAGGTACATGACTGAGTGATGCCGAGGTCGTGTTGTGCGGATATTAATACCATAGTGCGTGAGTTGTCCGCGTAGCACATGAGTTGACCGTGCGAGTCCAGGTATTGGTACCATAGCACGTAAGTTGTCCGCGTAGCACATGAGTTGACCTGGCGGATTCAAGTATTGATATAATAGAACGTGAGTTGTTCGTACTTAGCGCTTGGGCTTTGTGAGACCCTTCGGAGTCTGTACACATCCCCAGGCGCGCGGAGTGTTGGGTGTATTAAGTGTGAGTGTTGAGTGTTGAGTGATGGAGTGACACTGCTGTGTGGTTGCATTTACTTTTGTTGTTGCAATATTTATCTGTTAAATTTCTTTGTGGCATTTACTGAGTTATGGAATTACCTGTTTATTCCTATTATTTTTTTAAATTGTGAAAATAAATAATTGGACTATTTTACATAGCTCGTCACTACTGCTCAGTTCCTCAGTTATTTCTGTTACTACTGAGGTGGTTGTACTCATACTATACCTTGCACTTTATGTACAGATCCAGCTGAGTTAGAGCGCGACGATCATTGATTTTAGGCAGGCTATATGTGAAGATTGCAAGGTAGATGCCAGTGTCTGCAGGAACTTGTTACTCCTTTTGTCATTTCTTCTTTTGGACTGTTAGACAGTTTATTTATCGTAGTTTATAATTTTAGACGCTCATGACTTAGTACACCCCAATTGGGGCTAGCTTCCGTAGTTTTATATTAATTATATTTAGAGTTGATTTAGTTTATGAGAAATTTGAATGTTGGTATTGTTTTACTAAATCCTTAAAATTAATTAGTAGTAATATATTGGTAAATAGGATTGCCTTGTAATACGATAGGCGTCATCATGATTATGGTTATATTTTGGGTCGTGACATCTTTCACTTTTTTCCCAATTTTTCACCCCAAAATAACAATTTAGGTCATAAAAATCAAGATGTAATCATGAAATTTAACCAAAATCAAGTAAGGAACACTTACCCCCAATCAACTCTACGAAAATGCCTTCAAAAATCTCCCAAATCTGTGGTCTCTAACTCAAAATATGAAAAATGAGCTCAAACCCTCGATTTTGAATATAACACTATCTGCCCAGATTTCTTTCTTCGCGAATGTGGCCGTCCTCTCATTTTTGCTTAGAACAACTTCACTTCCTCCTCACTTTACCCTTTGTGAACACGACACATGCCTCGTGAACGCGTAGAACAAGGACCTGGGGTCCCCAACTGCCTCACTCCTCTTCGCGAACGCGACCCTTCTCCTAAGTTCGCGATGCACACGCAGACCATACCTTCCCATTCGCGTCCTCCCCTTCGCGAACGCGGAGAACAAACCCTCAACACTAAGTCATTCTGTTAGAATGCGAGGGTCCACTCGCGAACGCGGAAGAGGAAATAAGATGAATTCATTAGCATATATCAGTAGTCTCTTCAAGACCAAAAATGCTCCATTATTTACTTGAAACTCACACGAGGCCTTCAGGACCTCAACCAAACATACCAACACATCCCATATCATCATACAAACTTAGTCAAACCTTCAAATCACTCAGAACAATATCAAAACACCAAATTACCCTCGGATTTAAGCCTAAGAATTTTTAAACTTCCAAATTCTACTAACGTCGCTAAAACCTATCAAATCACGTTTGAATGACCTCAAATTTTGCACACAATTTAGAAATGACACCACGAACCTGCTTCAACTTCCATAAATCCAAATCTAACCTTGATATCAAAATTTTCCACTGCCGGCCAAAACCGTCAAAATTCTAATTTTTGCCAATTCAAGCCTAATTCTACCACGGGCCTCCAAATAACATTCCAGACACACTCCGAAGTCCAAAACTATCTAACAAAGCCCACGAAACTATAAAATTCAAATCTGAGATCGTTTGCACATAAGTCAGCATACGGTCAACTTTTCCAACTTAAACCTTCTCATAAGAGACTAAGTGTCTCAATTCACTCCAAAATTATTCCAGACCTGAACCAACTAATCCTATAAGTCAAAATACAACTGAAGAATACAAAAGAAGTAGAAAATGGGAGAACATGGTTATAACTCTCGAAATGACCGGCCGGATCATTACATCCCTTATTATATATTTTGCAATCAAATCCGTCGGATATTTTTGATCGTTTCAGTCGCAATTTTTTTTGCATCCATGTGTTTTCCAACCGATCATTTTCGATTAGTATTCCGTTGGAAAAGCTTGATTTCTGACCGATTTGTGACTGTTTTGACGATCGAAAATTAGACAAACAATTATATTATTGTATATGTATTTTGTACGTCATTTGTATATTTTTTATATGTTGTGCGTATGTCACTGTATGTGCAATGAACAAATAACATACAACTTGCATATACCATTTATTTAATACAATACTTTTTTTCTTTCTCTTTGAGTTTTAATATAAAATTTCAATTAAAACTAACTCGAATTTTTACCAAACTTTCTCAATATTAAGATATAAACTTTAAAGGACACTCTCAATTATTTACAAGAACACCTAATCCAAATAAATAATAAAAATATAAATTTTAATTTTCGAATTTAAAGCTTCAAAATTTTTTAATATTTCTCAATGGAGTTTAAGCTTTTAACTGACCAAATGACTTTATTTATTCTGTAATAAACAATTCTAAGATTATGTATATTCATTCAATTAGTTTATTCAGTAATTTTGCATGCCTTCCCTTTGCCAACTATAGCGATTATTTTTATGGATACCTAATGGTTCTTTTTTCCTTTTGAATTCTATATTTTTAATTTTCAATTTGATTTATTGACAAAATATATAACTCCTCTAAGCGATATGTAGAGTATACTTTCTGTTGTAGTTTCAATTTAATTGAGGGAGAAAAAAGAGAAAAAGATTGCAGCCTAATATATTATTTCATACACGAGTGATAATTATGTATAGGATATGTAATTATATGAGAGCCTCTCTAATAGTAGTAGTTAGGTTTATTATGTAGCATGGATAGATAAGAATCCCTTTAAACAAATCATACTATTTTTTTATCGGAAAAAGGCTTTTACTAAGGATAAATTAGAAATTTAAAATAAATTATCTCAAAATATGAGAATGTGTCATTCTTTATGCAACTAATAAAGAAATAATGTCAAATAAATTGAGAATAAATTCGTTATAAGATCCTTATTTACCCATAAAAATGAGTAACAATTAAATTTCTACACGGTTTAAAGGACACGTGGTTTAATTCAGTATGAATGATCTGAGAACAATAAATAATTACATTAAAGAGAGAATGAACGACAAAATCAATCGCGATGGAATAATCAAGACTGGCCTTAAGTTGAACACTGAAACCTGCGTCGATCGAACCCTCAATATGGGCTTGGTTGCAATTAAAGAAGAAAGTAAATGAAAAACACTTTGAATAATAGCTAGATGAAAAAAAGTAACTTTTATTGCTTTGATACGCGTGTTAATAGTGGTCTCTAATGAATAAATTTTCCTTTTATATAATGAGAAAATTTCAATTCTAGTACAAGTCTAAATAATGTAAAAAAAATTCGATAAATTATCGGTCCGCAGTTGATATCGGATGGAATTTACGCCGTAATATCTGGTTGAAGGCAAATATTATGGCTCCCCGCTCGTCGTGCTCAACTGTTTCTCTTTTTCCTCGGTCTCGACACTTCGCTTGGTTCGGATATGTTGCTTGGCCTTGCCCGATCTCATATTCACCGTTCTTCCCCTACCTACACCCCACCCCTGATCTCTAAAACGAAGGGCCCTTCGGCTTCACTCGAGGTTGTGCCAGATCATGATTTCATCTCGTTCCTCTATTGGGGAGTCGAGGGGTAACATGATCCCCAATTTTTGCCGTACACACATTTAATTTTTTTTAGTTTACATTGATGGAAAGTTTTGATTCCGTTTTTTGTTTTGTTTTTGCATTATACGGACGTTCTATTTTAAATTCATTGTCTAAATAGGTTAATGGATGTAATAAGTTGACCGGTTATTTTGAGCATTTGTACTTTGCTCGGTAGTTTGAGGGCATGAGTATCTCCTTATGATGGATTAGGACTTGTGCGCAAAATTTGGGTTCATTCAGAGTTGATTTGATATATTTCGGTGCCAATTTTTAGACGTCGAAAGTTTGAAAGTTCATTAAGTTTGATTTGAAGTGTGTTTCGCCGTTTCGATATTGTTATACATGACTTTAGGTCTCGAGTAAGTTTGTATTATGTTATGGGACTTGTTGGTATGTTCATACAAGGTCCCGAGAGGCTCATGTGAGTTTCGGATAGGTTTAGGTTGTGTTGCGCTCGTTTTTCTTATGTTTCAATGTCGCTTCTTCAAGTATAAATGGTACCAGATTAAACAAATGAGCTCCAATTTCTGTTTCAATTGAGGCATAGATCTATATAATTACGGAGCCATATAAAAAAGAATCATTGAATTTGGACATCTTGTGACGGGTTTATGGTCAATTTACTAAGAATTGGGTAGATAGATATTTATTAAAATATTTACGAAATTGCTACTAACTTCGTATTTAAAATTTTGTACTATTTCCAAATATTAAAATTAACATATCTCCTTTATTATAAGGTCAAATAGAGTGATTCAAATGCCTAACTTGACGGAAATGTCACATGGAATGCATTACATGCATCAAAAGCATGCTTCGGGATCATTTAGCACATGAAACAAGGTAGAACAGTTGGGAAAAACTACTTAGTATCAAATATTTATTCATTTGGTCAAATTTTGAATTGGGAAACTTGGATTTGACAATTTTTGGAGGTAAGTTTCACCATATGGATTGTGATAAGTGTTCTATACTCGATTTTGCTTATATTTCATGAATTCATCTTCGTTTTTGGTATTTGATTGATGATTTAAAGTGAAATTTGGGAGTTTTGTCTAAAACTTCATAAAGTAAATTTTTGAATTTTGAACATCGATTCGGAGTCGTATTTGATTGAATCTACTATGGTTGGACTCTTAATAGAATGGGTTATCGAATTTTATGAGTTTTGTCGGATTTTTAGTTGCGGCCCGGATTTGACTTTTTAGTTGACATTTGGCTTTTGATTAAAAATTTGACTTTTATCATTTGGGGTTTGTTTTCTTGGGTATTATTTGATGTATTCAAGTTGCTTTTGGCTAGTTTCCAGCCATTCAGAGGTTGGTACGCGCGAGATGGCATTTTTGAAATATCATTTGGCTTGCTCAGTATCAATTTAGTTTGTTTGATGTATGTGTCTTGCCTAACTTTGTTGAGTGAATTTTTCCTACTAATTTTCGTTGTGTCTACATGCGAGGGTGATGTATAAAGTGACGAGTGTATATTCATGTGCTAGTGTTAATCATGCTCGGGGATAAATTGTACGATTAATTGTGCGTTGTAGATTTACGTAACCTTCTTACTTCTTGTCTTACTTGACTTCTAGATTACTAAGAATACATAATTAAATATTAGAAACAAAGATTTATTTTATTATAACTTGATTAAAATTTGACGGGATTTTGAAAAAACACTGATGTGTCTAATTTTGTCTTCATCATGCTTAAGCACTAATGCATTGATATGGTCATTATTCTTGAGATATTAGTTTCTATACTCGGGTTGTAAATCATTCTTGATATTTATTGAAATACTTGAACATCAGGGTCTTGGGGTTTTCGATCTATTGTTGGCTTGAAAGTTGTGATGGGGTTCATTTGGAATATTCGTTAAACCACTCTCCTTGATGTTATCTATGACTCCTACCTTGCTTGTCATTGATACACATCTGCTTGGTGAGGAAGAGTGTAAAGTATGAAGGGTGATGTTGTACCATTGCTTTTATATTATCATGTGAGGGAGAGCGTAAATCAAGAAGGATGATGCTGTGTCATTTCATACATTTTATCATGTGAATGAAAGTGAAAAGCACGAATGGTGATGTTGTGCTATTTTATTTGAGAGTAAAAGCATGAAGTGTGATGTCGTGCCACTTTATTTGAGAGTAAAAGCGAAAGGTGATACCGTGCCATTTTATTTATATTATCTTGATCTCATTTACATTATCATATGAGGATGAGAGAAAAAGGCGATGCAGTGTCATTTCATTTATATCATCATACTTTTATATTATCACGAGCTCATGGTACGAAGAGCGTTTCCATGAAGGTGAGGATGAGGGACATGTATTATGTTGTGATATCTTTTTCTTTTGTATACGTTCGTACCTTTACCTTGAGCTATCATTGTCGCACCCTATGTTTCATGTGACTTGTCCTTGTTGTTCTGGCTTTGTTCTCTATCTCAATTGTTGTTGTGTTTCCCATGCCTTTTACTTGTTTAACTTGCAAATACCATGTCTCCTTTTTGTTATTATATCTATAACCATGTAGTATCTAGTTTGTTGCAATTTAGTATTGCATTCTACCATGTTAGTCATTCATGCCTCTATTTATTAGCTTATAAAGATCATGTGTTACCTTCTTATTTGTTATATCTACTTTTATGCCTTCTGCCTTGCTACTTAGGTGAAATTAATTTCTATGTTTCCTATACCTTGTCATTACTTTTATTGGCATTTCTTTCGCTTGGGTGGTACTGTTACACATATATTTAATGTGGATGAGATAAATAGACGAAGGGTATTGCCGTGCTGTTGGATTTGATGTCTTGAGTATGTTTCTCACACTATGAAAGTGATGAATTTGTTACTGTGATTTGTTAATTATTACTTTAAGGAAAGGATAGGTCTTGATATTGAGGAATGTTACTCGTTTTGCTTCTAGAATCGTTTACTGCTTCACATAATTGTTTCCTTGGACGCTATTATGTTATGTTCTAGTATTGTTTTATTGCTAGTCTTCTGTAAGTATCTTTTAACTAAAAAATCCATGTCACTACTTCAGCGAGGTTAGTCAAGATACTTACTGAGTATATGGTGTCGGTTGTACTCATACTACACTTTTGCACCTTGCGTGCAGATTTTGGAACGGAGTTGCAGGTGATGTCGGAAGCTGACTCTGAAAATGTTCGTGCCTTCTTGATGTGGCTATCACTTCAACCTGGGTAGTTCTAGAGTTGAATTCTATTTTATTACATTTCAAACAGAAGTTGAATTTATTTCATATCCGCTTTTACAATAATCTAGTCTTAGTAGTTCATGTCTTGTACTACCAGTTCTTTAGGATGTTATTTGGAATCCAAATATATCAATTAATGATCAAATTTATTTTATTAGAATTGTGTTAAATATTATTTGGCTTATCTAAGGGGTCGGGTTAGGTACCATCACGACCTGTGGATTTTAGATCGTGACAATGGATTATATACACATAAGTTATTAATTTTGATTATAGAATATCAAAATGCATAAGATTATCCCATCCTGCTTCCAAGACACGTGTTTCTTTCTCTTCGAACAGAAAAATTTTATTTTGTGTCTCATACAACTTACACTAATTATATAAGGTAACTTTTTAACTCACAGTTTTGTGGACCCAAAATTTTATGGACCAAAAAAATAAAAATATAAAATTAAGGTCCATAATTTTGTAAGATACATTAGTTGTATGAGAAACAAAATAAAACTTCTCCTTCTGACGCATGATGAAACTATGGTCCAAATAATAATAATATAAATGTGAAGGTCCATCTGATTGCCTTCACGGCACATCAAATTTGACTCTTAATTTGCACTTTAGTCAAGGTTGTTATTTGATGAAAAAATATTGAAATGCGTAAAAGCTTAATAGTATTCTGCTTTCGAAGTGTCTCTTTCTCATTGAACTGCTTCACTCGAGTCCTCCCGCACGCATGGAATATTTTTAAGATGGCGAAATACATAAGCGATCCTTTTAAATTATCCCCAACGATCAGTCAGACACTCTAACTAAGCGAATGACCAACTAAACACCTCAAGTATCTATTAAAATCGTCAACTAAACACCCATGCATGCCTTGGCATATCGCGTGTCGCACACTCATATAACAGCACGTTGCCTCAAATTTTAAGCCATTTTCAACTGTAATAAATGGGTGTAATTCCTAATTTTTCCTTACTCTAATTTTTTACCCAAATTAAGAAACCACTTCCTCTTCAACAATCCTAGTCCTTCTTCTTTGTGTCTTCACCGTCTCTCTTTTCACCATTAAAATCGAACCTACAAACACAAAGCATTCATCGTTCTTCTTCCTTTCTTCTTCTTCTTCTTCGATTTTTTTTCTTCCTAGAGTTTATTTTCATGAATGCACCATAGGCCCCTATAAAAAAATCATATATATCCATTAAATACAAAATCTCCACCTTCAAAATTATTCTATTATTGTATTGCACCACTCTTCATTGCCATAAATACTAAAAAGGCAAGAAATTTTATTAACAAGTCAAATTTATGCAACTTCAAAGGTGGAGCAATTTAAATTTTGAAAGAGCTTTTCTGGGTGAGTTCTTGAGCGTAGGTTGGCTTCTTTTTCGAATCGTTGAGCTCTCTTGATTTATTTGCAATCTGATGAATCTATGATTGTGGGATGAAGATCAGGTGGGTGGGTCTCTGACACTGTTGAGTGATAAAATGGTTGTATATGGATAATCAAAACTAAGGAAGCTGATGATTTTCGAGAGAATGAGGGAAGTGTTCGTTTTGATAAGAAAATGGTGGCCGAATTGGATGGTTCTGTGTGGTTTATGGGTGATACAGGAAAAAAGGGTTTTTTTTCTTTTATTTAAGTGTATTTATTTGTTAATTAAAAATGTCAAATATTTTAATTAGAAATTACACGTGTCATTGTTTAATTGGTTCATTTGACATGTCATTTCTAGAAAGTGCAATCTACGCACCTGGTATGTTGTACTCGGGTGTTCATTTGATTTACTTAACAGTTACTTGAAGTGTTTAAATGATAAAAGAGCCAATTGAGATATCTGGTTGACCGTTGGGGACAACTTGAGGCGATTTATGTATTTCGCCTTTTAAGATCTGTAACTCATATTCTCGCTATCGTTTCTTCTATTTCCAAAGGTGTTGCCTGTGTTGATTGGGACGGATTCAATATTAATATTTATGGACTCCGGATGTCACTGAACCTATTTGATATTTATAGATATTTTAATAAATTTTTAATATATATTCTATAAATAGTATTTTATTTAAGATGAATGTATATATTTTAGAGAGATTTTAAGATTTGTTACTTGGTGGCTAAGTCACTTTTTCCCTATAAATAGATATTCTATTCCATTGTAATTCATCCAAAAATTAATAAGAATCATCTCTCGTTACTTTTCTCTACCATACTATTCTTCTTCTTTTATTATTTTATAACACGTTATCAGTACGAGACTCCAACCAATTGAGTAGAGGAACCTGCTTTGGTCACAGGTTTTGGGATAAGTGCATGGTGTTCAACTTGTATATAATATTGAGCATAATGATTGTCAATTTATCCATGAACTTCCTTCAGAAATAAATTCTGGACTTACGGTAAGTATTTTACATTTTTCTCTATTTTAAATTCTTACAATTCTATAATTTGATTTTCAGTACAAGCAAAGACAATAACTTTTAATTATAACTCTAATAGTGTTTGTAAGAAATTGTAACCACCCGAAGTGATAAAGCTTCTATGTCTTGCCATGATCAAGTTCATGTATGATTATGAGCACAAAAAAAGGAAACTCATCCCATTGAATTTTCTCATTCTCATTCCCTTACGAGAATATGGTAGCAATATGCAATAAGTCTGAAAACAGACAAAATTATTACTGTAAAAGTATCAATAGATATGAACGTGGCAATTGACAAAATTATAATTGTCATCATTGTGGTAATGAGAATAATAAGAATTTACAAAATAATTCTTTACTCAATGAAAGTAATGTTTCTCATTAATTTGACATGAGATTTTGTAAGGCACATATAGATGATTATGGTCCATTCATGAAGTGAATGTAATAACATCTGATTTATGAATACATATTCATTATCGGAAAAATATGAACATGCTAATGGTAGTGGATATACCATACTAATATCTAGAAAGAGGTATAAGATGTAATAAGAAAATAATTTTTTTATTATGGCATGAATGATCATTGATCACGTACCTATTGTGATTATGCCAAAATGTTATGGCAATATAATTATTACAAGGAAAAAGTAATAGACACAACATATCATACCTATAATGATTTTGACCATGACCATAAAAGTTTAGCGTTCTCCTTGAAAGAGATATTCACTATGGATATTGATAAATATGTGGCAGTACAAAATTAATTGAAAGCTCTAAAAGACCCAATTATACTATTTTGGATAAATAAAATTGATTATCAATAAGGTATGACACCGTAGTAAGTCTCAAAAAAACTTATTTAGTTTTTAAAATATTCGCGAAAGCGATTATTTATATTGAGACTATAAATAAAGGAAAGATTTAAAATCTTCTATTACTACAACTTGTAGCGGGGTTGTGATGACCCAAAAGGTCATCTCGTATTTTAGGACCCAATTCGAGGTTTCGAGACCTTTAAAAATATCATTTTCTTTCTCCTCAATATTTGTGCACAGTCCGGGCGTATTTAGGAAAGGTTTTTGTGAAATTTGAGAAAAAAATTATAAATTTATCCTGTAAAATTCAATTAAGTTGACTTCGGCCAATATTCTGAGTAAACGAACTAGGACCTGTGATCCGACGGTCATTGAGGGTCCGTAGAAAAATATGAAATTTTGGGTGTGTGCCCGGAATTGAACTCCGAGGTTTCTAACCTGAGAAATAATTTTTTGAAAAAAAATATTTAATTGAAATACAATAATTTTTAGGAATTGAATAACTTTTGATCTTATTGGTATCGGGCCTGTATTTTAGTTTCGGATTCCGGTACATGATTAATATTGTATTTAAGTTATGTTCTTAATGGTGAGAAACGGAATTTACATGACGTGATTCGGACCCTCGGTTGAAAAAATTGAAACTTTAGGTGTCCTTGAGACTTTCATTTATTTTGATATTAAATTCATTGTTTAAGGTGTTATTTTGGTGATTTGATCACACGAGCAAGTTCTTATGATATTTTTAGACTTATGTGCATATTTGGGTTGGAGCCCCGAGGGCTCAGGTGAGTTTAGGATAGGCTTTGGGGTGTTTTGGACATAGAGATTTTTGTTGCTTTGTTGTTGCAGGTGCACAGATGTATCATTCTTCGCGTTCGCGAAATATCTCTCGCGAACGTGGAGAGTATCTGGTCTGAAGGAGAAATCCTTCTACGCGAACGTGAAGCGTTGGGGTAGTACCCTTCATGAACGCGACCAGGATATTGCGAATGCGAAGAATGGGAACTGAGGAGGGGAATGATACACTATGCGAACGTGGGTGGCAAGCAATTCGTGAACGCGAAGGTCGGGGGGACATACCTTTGCATCCGCTGCTTCACGAACGCAACAGACTTCTTGCGAACGAGAAGAAGATCTATCCATCGATTTTAAAACAGAACCTAAGTCGAGATTTGCTCAAAATTTCATATCTCTTCCATTAAAACTCAACCTTGAACGATTTTTGAAGAGGGATTTCAACACCAAATTATAGGTTTGTGTTCTTAATCTCATTTCTTTCATTTTTCATCAACACCCATTAGATTTGTAGGGCTAAATCTTGTTCTTTAAGAGTAGAAATTAGGGATTTTATTAGAATTGAGGGTTTTACAAATTTGGGTATTTATACATCGATTTTGGGTTAGATTCTGAAACTAATTGCAAATTTGGGCTCATGGGTGAACAAGTTTTGGTTCGAACCTTGAGTTTTGACCAAGAGGGCCAGGGTCAATTTTTGGCATTTTGGGGGAAAGTTTGGGAAAACTAAAATTATGCATTGTACTGATTCCTTTAGCAATAATTGATTATATTGAGTTAATTGTGGCTAGATACGAGTGGTTTGGAAGTGGGAACTAAAGGAAAAGCGGTATTTGAGACTTGAGTTTGTCTTTGGAATAGAGGTAAGTGTTTGGTATAACCTTAGCTTGAGAGAATAGGTATTTTTGTCTTGTTTGCTACGCGCTAGTGTTGAGAACGACGTATAGGTGTCGTGACGAGTATCTATACGTTTGTTCGAGCATGCAAGTGAGTCTTATTCAGTGACCATTGCGACTCCTACTATATACTGTTCGTTTTTAGATTAATGATTATCCATGTTGAATAAGTCCTATGATATTTTCTTCCTATTTCATCATCGTTGTGTATTGACTCAAGTTGAGACTTGTTTTCTGAAGTTAACTGTCGAAATGAGATTTATTATATCTGATTCTTTTTCCATGATGTTATTGTTTCTATTATTTGGGTGAGGAAGAGTGTAAATCACGAAGGATGATGCCGCGCACAATATTGTGAGGGAGTGTTAAAGCACGAAGGGTGATGTCGTGCTATATTTTTGTGAGTGTTAATGCACGAAGGGTGATATTGTGCCATGATTATGAGAGAGTTAATGCACTAAGGTTAATGTCTTTCCCTTTCTATATATCATATTTTATGGTGAGAACGAGAGAAAAAGTACGAAGGGCGATGTCGTGTACGTGTTACTGTATTATCATTTCTGTTAGTTCAAAGTTTGATAGTTCTCTTGCTTCTATACTTTATTACTGTCAGAATTTTATATTCCCCTATGCATTTTCCCTTTCCCGTCTTTATCTATTAAATTTCTATTTTTATCAATCCTCGTATATGATTTAACTACACAGGTTTATATTGTTGTCATGTCCTAGCCTTGTCAATACTTCGCCGAGGTTAGGCTCGACACTTACCAGTACATGGGGTCGGTCGTACTGATTCTGCACTCTGCACTTTTTGTGTAGATTTTGGTGACGAACCTCTTGAGTAGATCTTGGGTTGCTGCCTTCAGTCCACAGGAGACCCGAGGTAGATCGGCCGGAATTCACACACGTTGGAGTCCCCTTCCTTCTATTTTAGATTTTTCATCTCATTTATTTCGAGAACAGCTGTATTTCTTCTAAATCAATGTTTGTAGAAATTCTTAGATGTTCATGAACTTGTGATACCAAATATTTTGGGTAGCCATGTATTAGTATTTTAAACTTCTTAAAAGTTTTTTGCACTTCCTATTTATGTATCTTAAATTATTGCTAATCATTGTTATGGTTGCCGATTAATATGATAGAACCGTAATTTTGGCTTGCCTAGCGTTCTAGAAGTTAGGCCCCATCATGATCGCGAGGGTGGAAATTAGGGTCGTAATAAGTTGGTACCACAGCACTAGGTTTCCTAGGAACAATTCACGAACAAGCTAGGTAGAGTCCGAGGGATCGATACGGAGACGTCTGTGCGTATCCCTTAGAGGCTATAGAGTTTAGGAACAACTTCACTTCTATATTCTCTGTCGTACGATTTGTTTTCTCAATGATAATTGAACTTGTACTCTACTCTTACGCAGATGGCGAGAACATGTTGCGCTTTATCAGCTGATCAGAAACTCGAGCCCCTAGCAGCAGCTCCTACGAGGGGTAGAGGACAAGGCCGAGGTCATGCTAGAGGTTGAGGCAGGGGCATGGCTCAACCTAGAGCAACAGTACCAGCATCGGAGCCTTAGGTAGAGTTTGATGATGAGGTTCTGGCGTAGACTGTTCTAGCAAGGTCAGCTCAGATTCCATAAGATTCATCGCTACCTCGATACTCCAGGATGCTCTGGTCCATCTAGTGGGCCTTGTGGAGAGTGTCACTCAAGCAGTCATACTTCCTGTAGCACCAGTTATTTCTCAGGCTGGAGGAGGAGCGTAGACTTCTGCTACCCGCACTCCAGAGCAGATGTCTCTCCAGTTTCAGACTTTAGTAGCTCCACCAGTTGCGGAAGTTCCGCAGGGTATTGCAAGCAAAGACGACGATGGATCAGCTATGTCTTCTGATGCTTTGTGGAGATTAGACAGCTTCACCAAGATTTTCACTATTACCTACGGCGGTACATCTGCATAGGATCCCCATGACTATTTGGACAACTGTCATGAGTTTCTATAAAACATGGGGATAATGGAGACTAATGGGGTCGACTTTGCTACTTTTCGTTTGTCAGGTTCCTCCAGGAATTGGTGAAGGGATTATTGTTTGGTCAGACCAATTGGGTCGCCTGCTTTGACTTGGGACCAAATTTCTCAGCTAATTCTAGATAAGTTCCTTCCTATCACTTATACGGAGGACTATCGTAGCTAGTTTGAGCATCTCCAATAGGGTTCTATGACCGTTACAACGAGACCCGATTTATTAACTTATTCCGTCATGCTCTTATAATACTTCCCCCCAAGAGAGAGATGGTGAGGTTGTTTATTCAGGGACTAGCTCATCCTATCATATTGTAGATGGCTAAGGAGACAAGGAGTGAGATTTCTTTCCAGGATGCAGCTAATGTGGCCAGGTGTGTTGAGATGGTTCTATCATAGGGGAGTTGTCAGGGGTCTGAGGTTGCATTATTTCGATGGATTCAGTAGGATCTCATTTCGAGGTCGAGGTACTTTTGGTAGGGGACATCCTCCTAGGCTATTTCATTCAGCACTTCAGACTTCACAAAGTGCTCCAAGTGGCCATGGTTCTCATATACAGTATTCTGATCAGCTACCCTATAGTGCACCACCAGCTCCTATCAGTGCACCTCCACTCCAGAGCTTTTAGGGTTGCTACTCCAGCCATCGGGGTCAGCTTTAGGGTTAGTAGTCTCAGAAGATGAGGTTTTGTTATACATGTGGTGATCCGAGGCACATTGCAAGACTTTTCCCTCGAGGATCGAGCAGTTCTCTGCATCAGGGTTCTCGTACCATGGTTTCATCACTAGGTGTTCCACCGCCCGCTCGGCCAGCTAGAGGTAGGGGTCAGGCAGCTAAAGGTGGAGGTCGAGGTGTTAGAGGTGGAGGTTAGGCCGCTAGAGGTGGAGGCCAGTCAGCAGGACGCCATCCTAGGGATGTAGTTTAGAGTGCTGGGGCCTAGTCTTGATGTTTTGCTTTCCCAGCCAGTCCTAAGGCTGAGGCATCAGACACCGTTATCACAGGTACGATTTTAGTTTGCAGTATAGATGTTTCAGTTCTATTTGATCCAAGGTCTACATACTCCAATATGTCGTCTTATTTTGCTATGTATTTAGTTGTACCTCGTGATTCTTTGAGTGCTTCTATATATGTGTCCATGGTGGTGGGTGATTCTATTATTGTAGATCGTGTGTTATCGCTCGTGCATGGTTATTATTGGGGGGTCTTGAGACTTGTGTATATCTCCTACTTCTCGATATGGTTGACTTCGTTTTTATTTTGAGGATGGATTAGTTGTCACCTTATCATGCTATATTGGACTGTCATGCCAAGACCGTGACATTAGCCTTACCAGAGTTGCCTCGATTGGAGTGGAGAGGGATTCCTGGTCATTCTACCAGTATGGTTATTTCTTATATAAAGGCTCGACATATGGTCGAGAAAGGGTGTTTGGCTTATTTAGCATATGTTCATGATTCTAGTGCTGAGGTTCCTTTTATAGATTATGTGCCAGTTGTTCGGGAGTTTCCAAAGGTGTTTCCTACATACTTTTCGGGGATGCCCCCGACAGCAATATTGACTTTTGCATTGATTTGGCTCTAGGCATTCAACCTATTTCTATTCCGCCATACTACATGGCCCCGCTGGAGTGAAGATTTGAAGGAACAGTTGCAAGATTTGCTGGATAAGGGCTTTATTAGACGTAGTATCTTGCCATGCGATCCACCGGTGTTGTTTGTTAAGAACAACGATGGGTCAAGGAGGTTGTGCATAGACTATCAGCAGTTCAACAAAGTCACCATCAAGAACAAGTATCAATTGCTGAGGATTAATGATTTATTTGATCAGCTTAGGGATGCCAAGTGTTTTTGAAGATTGATTTGAGATCTGGCTACCATCAGATGAGGATTAAGGCATCAGATATATCTAAGACAGCTTTTTGCACTCGGTACGAGCATTATGAATTTCTAGTAATGTCATTTGGGTTGACAAATTTCCAACACCATTTATGGATTTGATGAATCAAGTGTTCAAGTCATACATGGATTCCTTTGTGATTATTTTCATTGATGATATCTTGAGCTACTCCCGCAGCCGAGAGGAGCATGGGAAGTATCTTCGAGTTCTTCTCCAGACTATGATAGACAGCAGTTATATGCTAAGTTCTCAAAATGTGAGTTTTGATTGTGTTCAGTTGCATTCTTGGGTCACGTTGTATCAGCACAGGTTATTCAGGTGGATCTTAAGAAGATTAAGGCAGTCAAGGACTGGCCTAGACGCATATCAGCTATAGAGATCCGGAGTTTCTTGGATTTGGCAGGTTATTATTGTCGGTTTGTGGAGGGTTTTCAGCTATAGCAGCCCCGATGACCATGTTGACCCAGAAGGGTGCCTAGTTCAGGTGGTCGAGCAAGTGTGAGGCGAGGTTTTAGAAGCTCAAGACAGCTTTGACTACGTCGCCGGTGTTGGTATTGCCCACAAGTTCAGGGCCATATACAGTATATTATGATGCATCTTGTATTGGACTTGGTGCGATGCTGTTGCAAAATGGCAATTTTATTGCATATGCTCTATGTTAGATAAAGATTCATGAGAAGAATTATCCAATTCATAATTTTAAGCTAGCAGCCATTGTTCACGTACTGAAGAGTCTGAGGCATTATTTTATATGGCATGTTGTGTGAGGTGTTCACGGATCACAAGAGTTTGCAATACTTGTTCAACTAGAAGGAGCTAAATTTAAGGTAGATGAGGTGGTTGGAGCTATCGAAAGACTATGATATCACCATCTTGTATCATCTTGGGAAGGCCAATGTAGTGGCCAATGCTTTGAGTAGGAAGTCGGCCAGTATGGGTAGCCTTGCATATATTTCAGTTGGTGAGAGACCGCTTGCTTTGGATGTTCATGCCTTAGCCAATTAGTTCGTGAGGTTGGATGTTTCTGAACCCAACCGTGTTCTAGCTTGCATAGTGGCTCGTTCTTCATTATTTGAGCGTATCAGAGATCAGCAGTATGATGATCCTCATTTTCTTGTCTTAGAGACACAGTGCGACACAGAGGTACCAAGCAGGTTACTGTGGGAGATGATGGAGTTTTGAGGATGCAGGGTTGTATTTGTGTGCCTAATGTGGATGGATTTTGAGAGTTGATTCTAGAGGAGGCCCATAGTTCCCGGTAATCTATTCATTCGGTCACTGCTATGATTTATCAGGACTTGCGGTAGTATTATTGGTGGAGGAGGATGAAGAAAGATATTGTTATATATATAGCTCGACTTTTGAATTGTCGGCAGGTAAAGTATGAGCAATAGAGACCTGGTGGTTTTGCTTCAGAAGATTGAGATTCCGAAGTGGAAGTGGGAGCGTATTACTACGGATTTCATTGTGGGACTCCCGCGAAATTAGAGGAAGTTCGATCCAGTATAGGTTATTGTGGATAGGTTGACCAAGTCAGCGTATTTCATTCCCGGGGAAATTTCCTATTCTTTAGAGCGATTGGCAAATATCTATATTTGTGACATCGTTCGTCTCCGCGGTGTGCCTGTGGCTATCATTTTTTATCAAGGCACACAGTTTACCTAACATTTCTAGAGGGCAGTTCAGCGTGAGTTGGGTATGTGGGTTGAGTTGAGCATAATGTTTCATCCTCAGACTGACGGACAGTCCGAGCATACTATTCAGATCTTGGAGGATATGTTTCGTGCCTATCTTATTGACTTTTGAGGTTCTTGGGATCAGTTCTTGCCATTAGCAGAGTTTGCCTACAACAATAGTTATCAGTCGAGCATCCAGATGGCTCCCTATGAACCAATGTATGATAGAAGATGACGGTTGCCAGTCGAATGGTTTGGGCTGTAAGAGGCTCGGTAGTTGGGTACAGATTTAGTGGATGACGCATTGGATAAGGTTAAGATTATTCAAGAAAGACTCCGTATAGCTTAGTCCAAGCAAAAGAGTTATGTCGATCGTAAGGTTCGTGATGTGTCATTCATGGTCGGAGAGTGGGTGTTGCTTCGGGTGTCGCCCATGAAGGGCATGATAAGATTTGGGAAGAAGGGCAAGTTAAACCCTACGTTCATTAGGCCTTTTGAGATTCTTCAGAGAGTGTTGGGGTGGCTCACGAGCTTGCATTGGCACCAAGTTTATCAGTAGTACATCTAGTATTTCATGTGTCCATGGTTCAAAAGTATCACATCAATCCATACCATGTGATAGACTTCAGCAATGTCCACAAGGATATGAACAACAAGGAGGAGCTGGTAGCTATTCTAAACTGGCAGGTTCGACAGTTGAGTTCGAAGAGTTATCTTTCGGTTCGTGTGCAGTGGAGAGGTCATCCTGTTGAGGCAGCTACCTGGGAGTCTGAGTCTGATATGCCCAATTTGGGGTTCTAAGGCATTTAAAACCTTATTATCTTTCTCCTTGATTTGCGTACGCATTCTGGGCGAGTTTCCGGAAAGACTTTATGTGAAAATTTGAGGAATCATACTAACTTTTTCCTTTAAAATTGAATTAAGTTGACTTCGGTCAATATTTTGAGTAAACGGATCCGGACCTATCATCTGCCGGTCCCGGATGGTCCGTAGAAAAATATGAGACTTGGGCGTAAACCCAAAATTGAACTCCAAGATCTCAAGCCCAAGAAATGAACTTTTAAGAAAATTGTTTAACTGAAAATATAATGGTTTTGGGGATTGAATAACTTTCTATCTTTTTGGTGTAAGGCCTGTATTTTAGTTTTGGATCCTGGTACAGGATTAATATGGTATTTAATTAATGTTTGAAAACCTTGGTGAGAAACGGAATTCATATGATGTGATTCAGACCCTCGGTTGTAAAAATAGAAACTTTAGGTGTTCTTGATAGTTTCACTAATTTTGATGTTAAATTTGTTGTGTAAGGTGTTATTTTGGTTATTTGATTGCACAAACAAGTCTGTAGGATATTTTTAGATTGGTGTGTATGTTTGGGTTGGAGCCCCGAGGGCTCGGGTGAGTTTTGGATAGGCTTCGGGGTGTTTGGATTTAGAGATTTCTGCTGTTTTGTTGTTTCAGGTGCACAAATGTATCCTTATCCTTCTTCATGTTCACGAAGGATCTCTCGCGAAGACGAAGAGTAGCTGGTCTGAAGGAGAAATCCTTCTACACGAACGTGTGGCACTGGTCGTGAACCGTTAGCAGCATTCCCCTTCGCGAATGCGACTAGGATATTACGAACGCGAAGAATGGGAATTGGGGAGGAAATGATACACTACATTAACGCGGAAAGCGGCTCTCAAACACGATGGTCGGGAGGACATACCTCCTTAAACGCAAAGGCTAATAGGACAGCTGCTTTGCGAACGCGAAGAAAACTTGTCCAACGATTTTAAAATAGAACCTAAGTCGAGATTTGCTCAAAATTTCATATCTCTTCCATTAAAACTCGACCTTTGGCGATATTTGAAGAGGGATTTCAACACCAAATTATAGGTTTGTGTTCTTAAATTCATTTCTTTCATTTTCCATCAACACCCATTAGAGTTTTAGGCCTAAATCGTGTTCTTTAAGAGTAGAAATTAGGGGTTTTAGGAGAATTGATAATTTTACAAATTTGGAGATTTAGACCTCGATTTGGGGTCCGATTCCAAAACTAATTGCATGTTGAGTTAATTGTGGCTAGATATGAGTGGCTTGGAAGTAGAATCTAAAGTAAAAGCAATATTTAAGGCTTGAGTTTGGCCGTGGAATCGAGGTATGTGTTTGGTCTAACCTTAGCTTGAGGGAACAGGTGTTGATGTCTTGTTAAGACGTATAGGTGTGGTGACACGTATCTATACGTTGGTGTCGAGCATATTAGTGAGTCTAATACTGTGATCGTTGTGACTCTTATTATGTATTGTTCGTGTTTAAATCGATGATTATCCATGTTGAACAAGTCCTATGATATTTTCTTGCTATTTGATCATTGTTGAGTATTGACTCAAGTTGTGACTTATTTTGTGAAGTTAACTATTGAAACGAGATTGGTTATAGCTGAATCCCTTGCCAGAATGTTATTGTTTCTATTGTTAGGGTAAGGAAGAGTGTAAATCACGAAGGATGATGCCATGTACGATATTAAGAGAGAGTGTCAATGCATAAAGAGTGATATCGTGCCATATTTCTATGAGTTTTAATGCACGAATGGTAATGTCGAGCCATAACTATAAGAGAGTTAATGCACGAAGGATGATATCGTGCCATTTCTGTTGATTTTAGGGCGAAGACGAGAGTAAAAGCATGAAGGGCGATGTCTTGCACGTGTTATTGTGTTATCATTTATATTGGTTCAAAGTTTGATATTTACCTTGCTCCTTTACTTTATTATTGTACAAATTTGATATTCCCCTCAGCATGTTTCCCTTTCCATCTTTATCTGTTAAATTTTTTTTATCATTCCTCGTATATGATTTAATTACACGGGTTTATATTGTTGTCGTGTCCTAGCCTCATCACTACATCGCTGAGGTTAGGCTCGATACTTACCAGCTCATGGGGTCGGTTGTACTGATACTGCACTCTGTATTAATTATGCAGATTTCAGTGGCAGACCTCGTGAGTAGATCTTGGGTTGCTGCCTTCATTCCATTGGAGACCCAATGTAGATCTGCCACCATTTGTAGACCCTAGAGTCCCCTTCCTTCTATTTTAGATTTCCTGTCTCATTTTATTTCGAGAACAATTATATTTCTTCTAAACCAGTGTTTGTAGAAATTCTTAGATATTCGGAACTTGTGACACTAGATCTTTTGGGTAGCCACGTATTAGTATTTAAAACTACTTTAAATATTTCCGCACTTCGTATTTGTGTAGCTTGAATTATTGCTAATCCTTGTTACGATTATTGACTAATATGTTAGAACTGTAATTGTTGGCTTGCCTAGCGTTGTAGAAGTTAGACACCATCATGATCCCAACGGTGAGAAATTTGGGTCGTGACAGGGTTAATATGAATGTGAAAAGCTACCCGCTTTATTCTCTAGTTTATACTATACAAACAAAAGAATGTCACAATAAAGTAGAAGTTTATTGATATAAAAAAAACCGATATCATAATAAACTTAGAGTTTATTCATAATTGCATACATCATGATGTAAACCTAAAGTTTATAAAAATATTAATAATTTATCCAATTGACATAATTGGTTAAGCCAATTTAGTTTAAGTATGATATACAAAAATAAAAGAGAATTCACATAGGTAAATATTAAAGAACTAAAAAGTTCTTTACGAATTCTCTTATGTTGCTTGTTCTCATTAATTAATAGATCAAAAGTGAATAAGAGCCCATTTACCTGCGATGTATACCACGTATGATGCACCTATGGATGGCCATATGTGTGATTACTATAACACGCAATCTGTTGTTTGTGAAGTAACTTGCTCAAAATTGAATTTAGAGCATAATTTTCAGATTTTCTATTCAAGACAGATCATCTTGAAAGGTTGGTTTACATCACAAATTGTTCAGCAAAATAATTTATTGAGTGCCTCCACTTAATAGCCAAATTATTGCATATGAGAATAAAGTTATTTATATCACTTTGATATACGTTATACACGAAAGTATATTATGTTCTATCCTAACATGTCTTTCATGGTCAGAAACCATTTTATTATTATTGATGTGCAGTGTATATTTTAAGGTGCAACATATTCATTCAAGTTAATATGGTTGATTTGCTTATCAAATATCTATCAATGATCTTTTGAAGATGGTGCACAAGATTGGAATGCGAAGGCACAAAGATGTAAATTTATTGTCTCATCAATGAGAGTTAATATGCATTGTACTCTTTTTCCCTTAAAAGGTTTTGTCCCATTGAGCTTTTCTTGCAAGGTTTTTAACGAGGCAACAAAAAAGCGTATTGTAGATATGTGTACTCTTTTTCTTCCACTAGAATTTTTTCCCACTAGATTTTATTTTAGTTAAGGTTTTAACGAGGCACATTATATGTTGAATAAATGTTCAAGGGGGACTGTTATAAATAGAATAATATTTAAGGTGAATATCTAAATTTTAGAGAGATTTTATATTTTGTTACTTGACGGCAAAGTCACTTCTTTTTTATAAATAAAAAGGTTCTATTCCATTATAATTCGTCCCAAAATCAGCTAGCTCCTATTGTGCATCTGCCCCTCTGCTTGTTGATAGTGGAGTGGCTAGGAGACATTTCATATTTTTGAGTAGCTCTATATAGCTGCATAAAGTCAAGACGATTAATTTTCTCCACACACGACATGGGGTAGGAGATAAAGGACATGGGGCTACTTTGCTCTCTCTTTCTATCTATCTATCATGTCTCTTCTATCATCTTATTAGTTGTCTTTAAAGAAGAAAAAACTGATTTTTGAAGCCATATCTAGCACGTTTTACACATGAGAAAGTAATCACCTTATGCTCCCTTCTTGTTGAAAAGAAAAAAAGACATAAAGAACGAACCTATTACTATTTTGGGAATCAAATAGTATGATTTTTTTAATAATATTTTTGGTAAATTATTTTCAAATATTTTAAATTATTAACTATTATTGTAATACTTTTTATGTATATTTTAAATATATAAATTTTATTTTTAAAAATATAAGAATCAATATCTGAATTCATACCGAATAAAATTGGTTAATTTGGCTTTCATACTCCAAAAAAATTCAAATAAATAGATTAAAACGAAGAGAGTACATATGTCTAGATAGTTATAAATTTTTTTTGTGTGTCTAAAAATGACAATAAATTACCAAAAACAATTTGTAATGTTTCATCGAAATGAATTTATGGAGATTACGATCTGTCGATCTCGAATATCAAAATACAAAGAAATTTAGTATGTGCTCTAATTCAGTAATTTTAGCTATATATATGGTGGATCAATGGTTGTTGATGAACAACGTACATGAAATCATCTAACTTAATTTGGTGCTTGGCACAGAATAGCCACTTATATATTTCATTCTAATTTAGCTAGCAAGACTTATACACTATGGATTGTTGGTTTTTTTTAATAATAATTTATTATCATTGATATGTAGTAGGTTTAGTTCTTCAATACTTGAACACGTGTTTTGGATGGATAATAACCTTCTGGTGAATGCATAACTTTTTCACGTTATGCACATTTTTGGTGTTGCTTTCTTTTATATACGACATCTCAAGTTTTCTGTATTTTATTATAATTGTTCTTGATAAGATCAGCAGATAATCTAATAAAATTAATAAATAACTTTTTATTATATCTTAAAATTTATTAATAGTGTAATATAAACATATATTTATATATATATAACTTAAATTCAAATTATATATGTACGTACACGAGAGACATTCTAGTAACTAAATTAACTCAGGTTAGTTAGCCGGGTGAGCCTTACTCTTGTGTAAGGCTGTATTCTGTCCCGGTTCAGGCTCGGGACCAGACCGGCACCGCGGTCCTGGCGGGCCTGCCGGTCCTGCTGGACCGGTCCTGGCGGTCCGGTTCTACCGGTCCTAAAAGATCGTGACGGGCCGGTCTTACGCGTTGAACCGTCAGGCCTGGGACCGCCTGGCGGGCCCGGACCTGTGCTGGCGGGCCCAACGGCTATTTTTTTAAAATTTTTTTTTTTTTTGAAAATTCAGTAACGGCTCTTTGCAAAAAGTAGCTGTTTGGAACTTTTAAAAATAGTCATTTCCCCAAACTGTAATTTAACCCCAAACTTTATATAATTACACTTTTTCCCATTTCTCAACTATAAATACCCCCTCATTCTTTCATTTTTATTCACCAATTCATCAATATCTCTCAATTTCTCTCAAGCTCTCTTTCAATCTTTCTAGTACCAGTGTTTAATTTATTGTTGAAAAATTGTGAAAAATTGTGAAGTTGTTGAATTGAAGTTTTCAAGTGTTCAAGTTCAACGATTTTCAATTTTCAAGAAGTTGTTCGGTAATCTAGTAAACTCGTTTCCACTCCTACGTGCTAATAATATATTTTTGTGTATTTTAGTTTGCATAATTCTAATTAATATGGCATTTTCTTTGAAAAAAATATTCGGTAAAGTAAAAGGTAAAACCGGTGAAAGTAGTGGCCACAACACTATCCTTCTCCCGGCTCCCCCACCTAAAAAAGATAAGCAAGTTGAAAGTAGTCGCCAACCTAGACGTCCTAATCCGCCTCCCGTAATGTTTGATAGTGATCACCCTTGTTTTAAATTTACCGATAGTGAATTTCTACATGATGTTGCAGTAGGTGATAGAGTAGATGATGAAATTATGAATACTCTTTATCCTAATGAACCTATCTTAGAGGAAAATGAGGATGATAATGATGATGATGAAACCCAAGCACCAGATTTAGATAATACACCTACTAGTCCTGCTCATAACTCAGGTAATGAACCGGCACACCCACCTGTACAAACTCCCACTTTTAGTAAACAACCTGCTAAACGTCAAGAAACATCATTAGTTTGGCATTTTTTTACTCAAGTAAGAGAGCACGACAAGGCTAAATGTAAAACTTGTGGGAAATTTCTTGTTCATAGGTTTACTGGAGACCGTAGCGGCACGGGTAGCACATAAAATTACACCCTAGAGATAGGGCTAGATTTTTCCAAATGCAAGCGCAACAAGATGGAGGACAAGTGTAGATTCTCAAGTTAACCCTAGTACTGGTTCAAATCTAGTTCAACCAGTAATTAACACTATCACCGGAGGTATTTTATATTACGATCCAAATAAGGATCGTGAAGAATTAGCAAAAATGATTATTGTTATGTGCTTGCCTTATACTTTTGCTTCTAATCCTAATTGGGTTCATTATATTAGAAGAGTCTTTAATCCTACTTATAAAGGTTGGCCTCGCGCAACAGTTAAGGCCGATATTTATAAATTCAAGCATGAATATGAACAATATTTGCGCTATTTATTTACTCATATACCTAATCGTATTTCTATTACAACTGATATTGGTAAAAGTAATAATGACTGTGATTATCTAACTGTTACAAGTCATTGGATAGATGAAAACTCGACAATGCAAAAATGCATAATTGCATATAGAATAATTAATTCACGGCACACGGGTAGGTTTATAGCTAACAGTGTTTCCGATATATCTAGATATTTTTGCTTTAGTGATAAATAATGGCAATTTCTATGGATAATGCTTCTAGTAACACTAGTGCAATAGGCATGCTAACACAAACCCTTAATCCTGCATTTAGTAATATTTTCCATGTTAGATGTACTTGTCTTATTTATCATTTAATTGTTGGTGATGGTATGCGAATATTAAACATAGAAATTGAAAAGGTGAGAATGACTCTTAATTGGCTATTTTATTCAAACCGTAGAACTAGACTTAGAAAGTATTTTAAAGAATGTGACGAATATGGTCTTAGAGAAAGAAAGGTTCCTAAACCTTGCCCGACTAGTTGGAATTACATGTACGAAAGATTAGTAGTAGCGTATGAATATAGAAACCCAATTAATGCTACGTTTAATTCTCGGGTAGGTGGTGAGGATAATGATGAAATTCTAACTACCCAAGATTGGATTAATGTTAAAATTCTTTTAGATTTTTTAGAACATTTTCAAGTTGCTACAAATGCTTTTTCTGGGCAATATTATCCGACTATTTCTAAATGTTTAGTTTATATTGCCGCACCAGCTAATTTGTTTGTTGAATTTAGCGAGGGTGGGGATATTTATGAACTTGCAACAAATGAAATGAAACAAAAGTTTAAAAAATATTTTTTTCCTATCCCTCCTATTTTTGGTGTAGCTGCTATGTTAAATCCAACAATGAAATTAGGAGGTCCTCACTTTTGGTATTCTAATATTTATAAAGCTTTAGATCTTTCAGAAGACGAAATTGCTACACTTGCTGATGCGAAAACATCAATTAAGATTAATGCTCAAACTGTTTATAATGCTTATAAACAGGCGCTAGAGCATGCTAGGCCAAATACTCCAACCCCTACTTCGTCTACATCACAATCGTCTAAAAGAGCTGCTGGCTTAACAAATCTTAAATCGTGGACGGAGTTCCGGGGTTCTCAAGGTGATAATTTTGATGAAATTTTCCATCTAAATGAGCTTCAAGTTTACTTGTCACAGGGACTAGAAAAGGAGAATCCAGACGGCTCTTTCGATCTTTTGGAATGGTGGAAGTCAAGGGAAAAGTATTTTCCCGTTCTTGCAAGAATGGCTCGGGATGTTTTGTCAATTCAATCTTCAACTGTTGCATCGGAGAGCGCTTTCATTCAAACAAGACTACAAATTGGTGATCACAGAGCGTCGATGCGTGAGAGCTTGGAAAAATCAGTACTTTTTAGAGATTGGATCCGCGCGGAAAGAAGAAACTTTGGCATAGCAGAATCACAACCGGCAATAGATGAGGCATATGAAGAAATGATAGCAGAACTTTCTGAGGAATCGGCTTCACCAGGAAGTGGTGATGAACAAGCTTCATTTCTACCACCGCCAACACAACCTCCTCCCAACCTTGACGGATTTATGAGATTTGTTAGAGATACAACGTAAATTATGATGTAACTTGTACATTGGCATGCCTTCTTTTAGTTTTTTTCCTTTTAATGGTGGTATTAGTACCTTGTTGTGCTCATTCCATTGGGGGAAGGAAGACTATGAAAGATATATCATTTTGGTCAATAAATATGCTCTGTATCATATCCTTGAATATCTTTTTTCTCAATATTTCTTTGTCTTTACTTCGATATCAATCTTTGAATATTTATATAACATACAACACAATATACTAATTACAACAGCACAATATATTCATTATATACAATATATACTAATTATTACAACACAATATATATATATATATATATATATATATATATATATATATATATATATATATATATATATATATATATATATAATATACAACACACTATATACATAATATACAATATATACTACTTACTACAACACACTATATACATAATATGCAATATATACTAATTACTACAACATATTATATACATAACATATATCCATATATACATAACATACAATATATACTACTTGCTACAACACACTATATATATAATATACAATATATACTAATTACTACAACACATTATATACATAACATATATCCATATATATATATAACATACAATATATACTAATTACTACAACACAATATATACATAATATACAATATATACGAATTACTACAACACAATATATACTATACTAATAACTTAGTACACCATATAAAATATATTCTACACTATACTAATGACTACAATACAAGATATTGACTTAAAAATAAAAAATAAAAAAAACCCGTCAGGCCCGTTAAGCCTGCCAGGCCCAGGATCGCAGTGGGCTTAGGCCCGTAACGGACCGGTCTCTACTATGAGGACCGCTAGGCCCGAGACCGCCAGGCCCAGGACCCCCAGGCTCGCCAGGCCTGGCACACCAAGCCCGGGACCGCGAAGCCCGGCCCGTCAGGCCTGTTTAGGCCCGGGCCCGGGACAGAATACAGCCTTACTCTTGTGCTTGAAATTCGTGGACCGTAACAAGCTATATTCCCTCCATTTTAATTTAGACGAGTTAATTTGACTCGGCACGAAATTTAAGAAAAGAAAAGATGACTTTTAAATTAGACGAGGTAATTGCTTCGGCACGAAGTTTAAGAAAAGAAAAGATGACTTTTGGATAAAACTTATGATATTAAAAGCTTAAGGTGTAAAAACATTATAGGGCCATGACATTTGAGTGGTTATAAAAATTTCTCATTAAGTATAAATGGGTAAAATTGAGAGCTTAAAGTTAAATTATTTATAATTGAAGAAATATATTATTCTTTTTTGAACAGACTAATAAGGAAAGTATCATCTAAATTAAAACAAAGGGATTACTATATTATTTTAGAGTTAAATAACTTTTCTTGTAGCCATGATCCTTTAACGATATTTGAACTTTTTCTATTATTAAAGTTCAATTTATAATAGATCTTTGTGTATTTAAATATAAAATTTAAAAATATTAAAAGTTGATGTCAAAATATCTGAAAATTAGATATATTGATTATTATATTCTGAATAATATTAGTTCTTAATGAAAGGGACTATTTCACAAAATGAAGCATATTTCCAAACAAATAGTACTACATTTTTCCTTTCCCTACTTGTCTACGTAATCACCATCAACCTAAAAAGTCACTACTTAACCTAACCTTCCAATTTCCCTCGTAATAAAATGGATCCAAAGTTTAAGTTTAATGAGTTAGATATTTCAGCCCATTCGATGATATTGTATTTATGGGGTAAGATCGTTCATGTCCAGAAAATAAAGGTAACAAAGATGAGAATGTTAAAATGAATGTAGGGGCACACCAGGTTAGAGAGGATAAAAAATGAAATTATTCACGATAAGGTGGGTGTGGCCTCTATTGATGGCAAGATACGAGAAACGCGACTTATGTGCTTTGGTCATGTTAGGAGGAGGAGCACAAACACCCCGATGAGGAGTTGTGAGAGGTTGATATGGGATGGCCTACAGAGAGGTAGAGGTAGGCCAAAGAAGAGGTGGAGAGAGGTAGTTAGGCAAAACATGACGTATCTTCAGCTCACTGAGGACATGACACTTGATAGAAATGTATGGAGATTGAGAATTAGGATAGTAGAGTAGATAGTTTAGAGTGCTCATAGCATTAATATTTGCACGCAGTTTCACTTTCTATTGGTAGTAGATTTTTATGACTAACTGTTGTTTTCTTTCATTGTTAATCACCTTATTTTCTTGTTGTTTTTATTCTTCTTTTATTTGGCTTTTTGGTACTATTCCTTCTTGTCTATTTTTTTATTAATGTGGTGCTTATATTTTCCTGAACCGAAGATTTATTGGAAGAAGTCTTTCTATCCTCACAAAGTAGGGGTAAGGTCTACGTACTCTCCAGATCCCATGGTGTGGGATAATACTAAGCTAGCGTTTGGCCATAGATCCCAAATTTATTTTGAAAAATCTGATTTGGGTGAGGTTTGGTTTAAAGATGAAAATGTGTTTGGACATACGTTTTCAAAACATACTTTCCAACTTTATTTTGGAAAAATATATATATAATTCCCAAGTTTTAGGATTTTGGCCCAACATCAACTTAATAACTGATTTTGGAATTTGAAATTTGGAATTTGGAATTTGACCGAAATATGAGCAAAATTTATGGCCAAACAGGAATTTAAAAATAAATCTCAAATTTATTTTGGCAAAACTCCCGAATATGTTGTTGTATATTTCAACACATCGTATTTGTTGAAACTTAATGAATTTTTACACTTACATTTTTGTTTCTTAAAAAAAAATACTTGAATTCCCACTTATTAGCTTAGAGCGACATGTGTGCCTCAGATAATTAATTACTTGCAAGCAACAAGCAGCAACCTCTTTTCTTGAACGCAACAAACCAACTTCCCCTTTTCAAAAAGACAAAAACTTAATCACATATATCCTTTCTCCAACATCAAAAATTCAAAACCATATTCATATTGGAAAATGAGAAAAGGATAACGGGAGACATGCAAAACCAGTCTTACCTCCTATTGAGTAGTATTTGATTACAATATATCTATTCTAAATTCATTAAATATATTTAAATACTTGTCCCTTCTTCGCTTTAAAAATATTAGGTTCAATAAAATTCATTGTTAAAGGCCCGAACAGCTTATTTGCTGCAGAATTCTATTGTAGGAATTCTTGAAAATTATTATTTTAGTAATAATAATAATAATATATTCAATCGTGCCTATCCATACTTCCTTAGCTGATACATATCATACGTCAGTTTTAACCATAGAGAACCATATCGTTATCTGATCCAAACTTCTGACTTTTTCTATTTTCCGAATCCCTATGTTTTTTAATAAATCCATCTCTGCCATTGCAGTGATATATTCATTTATTGTTATCACCTTCTTCATTTATTGGTCCCTCTGTGTTTTCCATATATTGAAGGAGAAAACATTAACTTTATGCGATTTTGTAGTTTTTCTGGTTGATTCCTACAACCCCTTTTGACATTGATCTTGTGGGTTACAAAAAACATTGAATCTTTATGTCAAAATTTGATCTTTGTATTTCATTTTAAATTGAAATTTGATTTTTGGGGGTATTAAGGATTCTTTTGTCGGTTGATTTTGTGCCTTTTTTGCCAAGTTCTTGTCGGTCTCTGAGCTGAATTTCCATAATTTGACAAAAAGAAAAGGCTAAAGCAGAAAGGTTGGGAGTTTCTTTCTTTGACTTTCAGAAACTAAGGTATTTTCTTTGATCTAATTCTTGTTAATATCTGGTTCAATCTGATTCCGTTGAATCTTGTGAATAGCCTTTGTTTCCCTATTGTCAGAAAATTATTTCCTTTTCACTTTCCTCGACTCTCAGAAGTTAGTACAATCTTTGTTCTGCTAAATCTTGTGAATAACCTTTAGCTTAGAGTTTTAGGTATCTGTATATTGGGTTCTCTTAACATTTAGCCTAGAAGCCTTCTCTAGGATTAGTCCCCCTTTTCATTGAGATGGATATAAGTAATGAGGCTACAATTGACTTCTTTTCCATTGGACCTACTACGATATTGGGTCGAACAATCGCCTTTAGAGTGTTGTTCTGTAAATCAATTTCACAATTGAAGCATCACCTATTTCATTTCTTGATATATTACTTGTACAAATTCAAGAATGGTTTGTCATACTACTTGACACCCTTGATCTCGTGGTTGCACCCTCGTAATCCACAAGGAATATTGGCATTGGTAACGCTTCTCGCCTTCTTGTTGAGGCGATACACGAATGTAAAAATCAAGGCTGAGATGGCCTATAGGAGGAAGTTTTGGAGGAATATGATGAGATCTGCATTGACTTATGAGGAGTGGGCTCATGCTGCCAAGATGCTAGATAAAGAGACCCCTAAAATGAATGAGGCAGATCTTTATGATGTAGAATTAGTTCGAAATAAACTCCAAGAGCTTCGACATCGTAGGCAAGAGGGTTCTATGAGGGATATCATATTCTGTATGAGAGCTGACCTTGTTAGGAATCTTGGTAATATGTGTAATCCAGAACTTCACAAGGGAAGGCTTCATGTGCCTAGACTGATTAAGGATTATATTGATGAGGTTTCAACTCAGTTGAGAATGGTATGCGACTCTGATTCGGAGGAGCTTCTCTTGGAAGAGAAGCTTGCTTTCATGCATGAAACAAGACATGCCTTTGGTAGGACAGCTTTGCTTTTAAGTGGAGGTGCTTCTTTAGGAGCTTTCCATGTGGGCGTGGTGAAAACACTTGTAGAACACAAACTGATGCCACGGATAATTGCTGGTTCAAGTGTCGGCTCGATTATGTGCTCCATAGTTGCAACTCGATCTTGGCCTGAGCTCCAGAGTTTTTTCGAGGACTCCTGGCACTCTTTGCAATTTTTCGATCAGTTGGGTGGGATTTTTACTATTTTCAGGAGGGTCATGACCCAGGGTGCTGTACATGAGATCAGACAGCTGCAGGTGCTGTTACGTAATCTCACGAATAATCTTACTTTCCAAGAAGCCTATGACATGACTGGTAGAGTTCTGGGGATTACTGTTTGCTCGCCTAGGAAACATGAACCTCCTAGATGCTTGAACTACTTGACTTCACCTCATGTTGTTATATGGAGTGCCGTTACCGCTTCTTGTGCCTTTCCTGGTCTCTTCGAAGCTCAAGAACTTATGGCAAAGGATAGAAGTGGAGATCTTGTTCCATATCACCCACCATTTCATTTGGGTCCTGATGCCACTTCTAGTGCATCTGCTCGTCGTTGGAGGGATGGTAGCTTGGAGGTTGATTTGCCAATGATGCAGCTAAAGGAGCTCTTCAATGTCAATCACTTTATTGTGAGCCAGGCGAATCCGCATATTGCTCCACTGCTGAGGATCAAAGAGTTTGTAAGAGCTTATGGAGGCAACTTTGCTGCCAAGGTATGGACTTTTGTTTTCTTTGATATGATCTTGATCTCTTTGCTTTCAGTTGATATTGATGCTTCCTCTAAGTCTTGTACATGTATTTGTGTCACTGCAACAAAATTTTAGAGCACTTTAAAATGCTTTCGGTCGTTGTTATATCTTGAGTTAGTTTTAACTAGTACTAATCTATTCTGTAACTATAGGTGGGGACTGTATAGCTCAGGCCTAACTTCAGTAAGCCTTATTCTGTCATTTTTTTAATAAGGAGTTAGACTTCAAGCGTCTGCTGATAAGGAGCTAGTCTTATTCCCTCATTAAGCTTCTTCAAGCATCTTCACTTGTTTCAACATTTGAACTAGGCTCTTTAGTTCAATCGAAGTTGCTAAAGGGACTAACTTGAAGGAATCATATGCGGAATAATTTGTGTAGTTGTAACATACATTGCCGAGTAGTACTATGGGCACCTATGTGATTTTCTCCTTTATAGAGATATCGAATAGGCTTCGTATAAGTCATAGCAGTCAGTTATCTAAGCAACAATCTTTTTGATAGAAAATTCATTTAGCAGTTTGGAGCTCATAGTGGTTTTGAAAATATAATCAAGCCGCATTCATCTGTTGATGCTCTTTACTATATTTTAGGTGCTAGATTAACTTAGTTTCAGTTCTACGATTTAGAGTTTAGACACATCAAATGCTTAGGCTCTATTGATCTCGTTGGTGGTTGTAACCAAGAATTGCTAGTTCATAACATATCCTTGCATGCTCCTAGTTTTGCTGTTATGTTTTTTCTGGAGACAAAAGATTTAAGCTGACATTCTAACATCAAGTTTTTGGCCATGTAGCTTGCTCAACTTACGGAAATGGAGGTGAAGCACAGATGCAATCAGGTATTAGAACTTGGTTTTCCCTTGGGAGGATTAGCAAAGCTTTTTGCTCAAGAATGGGAGGGTGATGTAACTGTTGTAATGCCTGCCACTCTAGCTCAGGTATGTCCACTACGAGCAATTTCTCTTTTTTCAAATAAGAAAAAAGTTCTGTTTTGATGGCTATAAATGTGAATACGAAGGCTATTGAACTTACAGAGTAACAAATAGTTCAACTCGTGTTGTTGATACATTTTGTTATTGCTATACTGTTGAATGGAATAGGAAACAATTTCCTCGATGGAACTGAAAACACTGTAGTAAAAATGCTAAATCCTGGGTGAATTTGATTCTGTCTAAAAGTTGCTTTCCATTCCCAAATTTGTCGAAATCTAGATGAGAATTGTCAAATCATGTTAAGTTCATAAGAATATTTTTGTCTTTTTCAAAATAAATTTACTATGAAGAACTGTAGGTTGGCTTGACGTTTGACCTTTTCGCCAAATTTGTTTGTGATACAGTACTCAAAAATCATACAGAATCCCTCGACTCTGGAGCTGCAAAAAGCAGCAAATCAAGGAAGAAGGTGCACTTGGGAAAAACTCTCAGCCATGAAAGCAAACTGTGGAATTGAGCTTGCACTTGATGAATGCGTTGCTATACTGAATCACATGCGTAGACTGAAAAGGAGTCTTGAGAGGGCAGCTGCTGCTTCACATGGCTTGGCAAGCACTGTCAGATTTAACGCTTCCAGAAGAATTCCTTCTTGGAACTGTATTGCACGAGAGAATTCAACAGGCTCCCTTGAAGATTTTCTTGCGGATGTTGCTGCTTCACATCATCAAGGAGGCAGTGGTTCGGGGACGCATGTTAACCGTAATTGGCGAACACACCGGAATGCACATGATGGTAGTGACAGTGAGCCGGAAAATGTGGACCTTAATTCTTGGACAAGATCGGGTGGTCCTTTGATGAGGACAACATCAGCTGATAAGTTTATTGACTTTGTCCAGAACTTGGAAATTGGTTCGCGATTGAACAAAGGATTGACTATTGACCTCAACAATATTATTCCTCAGATGGCAAGCAGGGACCATTTCTCCCCGAGCCCAAGGGTAACAACACCTGATAGAAGTTCAGATACAGAATTTGATCAAAGAGATTTTAGTTACAGGGTCCCTGCGAGTAGTTCAAGCATTATGGTAGGCGAAGGTGACCTTCTGCAGCCTGAAAGGACTAACAGCGGTATTGTCTTCAATGTGGTAAGGAAAGGAGACTTGACCCCATCGAACAGAAGCCTTGATTCAGAAAATAATAGTTCCGTGCAGGATGCAGTTGCTGAGTGCGTGCAACTTGAAAGTCCAGAAAAGGAGATGGATATTAGCTCAGTATCGGAGGATGGTGAGAATGATGTTGGGCAAGGAAGTAGGGTAAATGAAGTTGATTGTAGTAAAAATCGTTCATCAATCGGTGATGGCAACGATAAGCAAGTTATTGATACTTGAGAGTTTAGCTTTGATTATTCTACACAGGCCATTCGAATTATTTTTTATACTCAAATGGAGCTTCTTTCAGAGCTAACACACTCAGAATTGGGGTTGTAAATAGTGCAAGTAGCAAATCTGTAATAAATGTTTAGTGTAGTCATCACCCTTCTACTAGTTCAAAGTGGCTCAGTTCAATTCAAATTCAGAACTTCGATAATTCATGTTTCTTTTGCATCCTTCTCTGTCTTCTTTAATCTCTTCTTTGATTGTAGTATTGATCTCATGGTTTGCTTGTTTCTTTCACTTATAAGTATTAGGCAGGAGGGAAGAAAAAAAAGAGATATGACTTTGGCTGTTATATATATATAGATATGCTGTACATATTGTTTAGCTCAAAAATTATATTCGCACTTTATAAGCTTAAAAACAATAAAAAATGTATAGAGGTAAATCATAATCAAATATAATGAGATCCAGACATGTTTATCGTGTTAAGATCGCTATAGATTTGAAAGTATGAAGACAATAAACTTAGATTAAGAGAGAAGTTGTATTATCCGAGAAAAACCATGATGCCTATTACAATGTGAAGGTCTACTTTATATAGTAGGAGAGCCTCCTCGAAGTAATCAAAAAGTACAAAAGTTGGTGACCTCCACTCGGTAAAAAAGTTATGCACTAAACGACGTCGCTTCTACTTTATCAACTGGGTCGTGCCCTTACTTGGGCCGACCTTATCATAATGGATGTGCCCACTCGGCGTGAGGGCGTTAAGAGCCAAATTTTATTCTATACAGTTAGTCCCTCCATTCGTTGGAGACGTGCTCGATGACCGTCTTCAATGGACGGACATGCATATTTTGCTTTTACGGAAATTTGGCCGCACCCATAGGCGCCTTTTTCAAAGGGCATGAGCATGTGTAATATTTTTGAGCCGTTGACATATGACCCCTTTTCCAGAATGACGTCACTGGTCACGTGCGTCTTCATTATACTTGTTCCCGAGATTGTTCAGAGCATGACGTGACGTTTTGATTTCCCGCATCAGTTTCCAAATTGTGCCTTTTCGATTTCCGCGTACCTTATCCCTATAAATAGAGGAGTGCTTTAATGAGATTCATCTTTCGAACCATTGGAGAGTTTTCCTTTATTTCTTTCTTCATCTTTCATTCTGGTAATTGTTGCTTTATTTGAGAGCTAACATCTCTGGGGATTGTACCTCTTGTCGTTGATATCTTTCCTCATAAATTATATCATGACGAAGCATCGTCAAGACAGCAAAAGGACCAAGGATAATGCCCCTTCCAGGGGTTTACCTTCTTCCAATGGTGAAGGGGAAGAAGTGGAGAAAACCATTGTTCCCCTAATGGTGCATGATATTCTTCCGAAGAACCTGAGTGTTCGAACTGACTTCAACTCGACATGCCCTTCTTTTCCTTGAAAGCATAGTGGGTTATTGCAGTCTCACCTAGACGCCCTCAGCACTACGTACAACATCCCTGGCCATGTTGAAATGGCTCCGGCCGGGACAGACTATGCCAATGTGCATAGGCCCGGGTTCTGTACGTTCTACGAATATGCGTTTAAGATCGGATACAGCTTTCCGCTTCACCCTCTAGCGGAGGAGCTTTGCCTCTTTTATCACTTGTGCCCGACTCAGCTCACACCTTATGCCCCGAAGGTGTGCCAAATTCTCACCACGCTTGCGGGCGAGGCCGGGAACGTCGTTTCTGTTCATCACCTGCTGCAGATATTCACCCTAGCTACATGAGAGGTGCCATGCTCCAATTGAGGAACCGTGGTAAAAAGAGCTTCGTGGTGAGGGCTGACGACGAAGCTAACCGTAACTTCTGGCACAAATAGTTTTATATTAGGACGAGGCACCTGGTATCCAACCCCGAAGGGTTTTTAGAGATGTGAAACTCGGGATGTGAGTATCTTTGTGCGTGATTTCGTGACGCTTTGTTTGGACCGATCAATCATTTTTATTTACTTTCCTTCCTTTTGTAGTGGTGGCTCACCCGCCTCGTCCCATTGACGACATTAGGTCGTGGGTGGCAGAGCTGATACCGTATGCGAAAAAATGCCGTACCTGGCCTGAGTTTCGTAGATTGTATGGCCCAACTGGTAACAATCTTTCCTGTTCTTTTCTCTTTCTCTTTGTTTTGGCTTGGAGACCTCTTTATTCAATGTACTCTCATTTGGCAGGTCGGGGCGCTTTTACGAAGGCGAAGAAGAAGAAAACCGCTGCTGGCTCGTCTAGGGCAGAGTCTGACTCCGACGGGGAAGATATATTCGTGGGAGGCTCGCCTAGAGACAACGCCTTTTCGACCTCACAGCATGGGGCTACACCGGTGGCTGCATCGGAGGTGGTGCCTGAGGCTATTCCAGTTGTGATACCTGAGGCCGTGCCAATAACGACGCTTGAGACCGTGCCTGTGCCGGTGCCTGAAGACACTCCACCGGAGGCCATTTTTTTTATTAATAATAGGAAAATGAAAATTACAACAAATAGGAAAGTAAAATAAGGCGTATAACACTGGTATTGTTACCCATATAACACAACCAGCGTAGACCTTGCGTTACTAATACTATTGAGGCAAATAAATAGCCTCCTGAACTAGCAAGCATGTAAAAAGAAAGAAGTAGAAAGAACTAAGAATTCTATGATCATCACAGAGTTTATAACATGCTCTGTAATGATATTACATAGAATAATACTAATGTGATGGTAAAATAAAAAGATGAATAAGCCATAAAGGTTCTCTCTTTTCTCTATTTTTGTGAAAACTTCAATTTGTAGATTATTGTCTTCGTCCACTGGTTTTTTTTTTCAAAATGTCTTCAAAATTCATGCTTTGTTCTTCGAGCGATTGGACTTTGTAAGTATTGTTTGAGTGACCTATTTTTGTTTTGCATTTCTCATAGGGGGGCCTCCTTATGTTTGCGTCTTCAAACACCCTGCCGTCCCAACTTCTCTTTCATTTATGTAATCAAAAGAAAAATAAATAAAAAAATAAAATGTTCTATTTAGGAATATAATATCTAACATAAATAAAGTATTAGAATATGCCATTCAAACCAATAAACCACAATACCCCAATAAAAAAATTCAATATTCAAATCAAACAACTATAATATTGTAATTTGGAATACAATATTCAAATCGAACATAACATAATATTCTAATTTGGAATGTAATATTCAAATCAAACATACGATAATATTCTAATTTTTAATATAGTATTCAAATCAAACATACCACAACATTCTCGTTTGGAATGCAATATTCAAACCAGGTTTTTCAAATTAAAATATTTTAAATTAGAGTATTATAATATTTGAACACTGTATTACAATTTAAAATATTATGGAACATTTAATTTGGATAATATATTCTAAATTAGAATATTGTGATATGATTGGTTTAAATATGATAATTGTTATTAGAATATTGTGAATGTTCGATTTGAATTGTATTCTAAATCAAAATATTATGGTATGTTCAAAATATATAGGGAGATTTGAAGGCATAGAGTATATAATATCAGAAAAGAAGTTCTGATGAAAAATAGGAATATTGGTTAATTAGGAGAGATGTGAATCTCAAAATTGGTGAGTACGCCTTTCATCAATTAAGGCTACATTAAAGGGATATTATCCTCTTACTAATAATGGTTGATTCTCTTTCAAGATATGCCATGTAATTTCTTTATGGGTATACAATGTAACTTTCATAATTAAGATATAATGAGAAAAGAAATTTACCGAGGGGTATACGGTGTTAAAATCCCTAATTCAAATATGTAAAAAAATACCGTATAAATCACATTTTTCTTTCAAACTTTTGACCCCCTCAGATTAGGCATTGGCTTATTTAAAGGCGTTCAGGGCTTTGATAAAAACCATTCAAAAATTCTCCAACTTCATGATAAATATTCTTTGTTGTTAAATTCTCAAGCTTTTTTTCTTAATGTCTGAACAACGAAAGTAGGTTTTCATTATATTGGGTTGTGGGGAGGGATGAGGTTGTGGTGGCGAATAACTCAGTGAGTTATTGTTTATCTCCACAGAGTTATGTTAAGTTGTTCACTTATAATGGAGTACGATAGACTGGTATCATTATTATGTAATAACATGAGGTTGAGCAAGCGTTCGGTGAATCTTAAAATAACTGAAAGTTGAAGATATTCGTATTCTATGACTCCGCACGGGGTTTCTAGTTATGCTGACTTTAACATCAAGGATGATGAAATTCTGAGAGATTTTTTGGGGACTCCGGATGAATACCGGGAACTTATTTTGATAAAATGTAGGAAATGCATGTGAAGCATAAAGACGTTCGCAATAATGATGTTGTGCAGATTAGTGATAACCCGCAATCATCGGATAGTTATTCTGGAGTAGTTGTAGCCTAACAGGTTCCAGCTGAAACAGTTTTATCGGATCTAAACTTATCTCCACGGGAAAACGAGGAGCGTGGAAATAATTTCTCTCCTACTTTACATAATCCACAAGACGACTGGTAAATTTCAATTTTTATTTGTGTTACGATGTTTATTTTTGTTATATTGAATTTGTATTAACACTCATATATTCAATAGGGGTGCCGTCCAGATATGAATTTTACAAGTTATGACCTCACACCCAGTTGGAATATGCATAGATTTGATGTGTTGGATCACGGTGGTCCATTCGAGGGTCATCACCAACATGATAATGTCCATCATGGAATGTCAATACATTACGACTTGCAAGTGAAAATGTAAAGTATTTATCAATTTAAGTAGCTTATCATTTTATTGTTTGTGCAGTGAAAAGGAGCAACATGATGCTGACCTTCCTCAATTGCCCGTAGATGACATATTTACTCTGGATTTGGCAGATGCGCAGAGTCAGAAAGATAATAGTGATTATGACAACAATGCCGATGAGTCTGGAGATGACACACCCGTCCCTGGTGAGGGTGATGATGAGGAGGAAGTGAATGTTGAACCTGAGCTAACAAGAGAGCATGCTCCACCTCCCGTTAGACCAAGACTGTACGTGTCCCACGTGCCATTTCATTCAAGGAATATTCCCTGCCTTGATAATTTGCCAGGTACAACTGACATGGATACACAGACAAGGGATCTTGACAAAATTCGGTTAGTTATGTGGGGTGAGTTTAGACCAACGGTGCTGGAAAAAGGCATATTTTTTCCCGATAAATCTCGCCTATCCAGGGCCTATAAAATATACAACGTAAGAGAGTGTTGTGAGATGATGGTATGGAAGTCATGTCAAGATGTATACAAGATTTTTTGCCGTAGATGGTTTACGAGTTGCCACTGGATGATGCGTGCGAGCAAGAAGGAAATAGGGTTGTGGAAAGTGGGTAAATATATTAGCACCCCCAATAGTGAAATGGACACATTCAATAAGAATCACTTCAACTTAGATGTTGCTTGATTTCTCTTCAACTGATTTCACACTTGGAAAGTGTCCATTAGGTACAAGATCAAAGCGTATAATACATCCATCCACCAGTAATATGGGCGTACTATTACGAAAAGAAAGATATATTTTGGGCGCAAACGTACATTTGAAATTATTTATAGTGACCGGGATAAGTCATTTGCATCTTTACCCAAGTACATGACCGCACTGAAACACTTTAACCCCGGGACTGTTGTTAAATGGAAGCTTGAGTAGAGTATAGGAAGACCGAAATATATATATTCAGATATGTGTTCTTGGCATTTAAACTAGCAATTTATGGTTTTGCACATTGCCTTCCGATAATTTACATAGACGGTACTCATGTCTATGGAAAGTATATATTAAACTGTTGATTGTCATTGCAGTAGATGCCAATGGACAAATATTTCCACTAGCCTTTGCCATCTGTGCCAGTGAAAGTAAATAGACGTAGACACTATTTTTGAACAACTTGAAGTAACACGTTACCAAACAACGTTCAGGTATTTGTCTAGTATCTGATCGCAATATGGTATATTAAGTTCTGTAGAGTATTTCCCCGAATGGAAAGAACCCTATGCATA
This sequence comes from Nicotiana benthamiana, assembly GCA_034376525.1. Taxonomy (NCBI): domain Eukaryota; kingdom Viridiplantae; phylum Streptophyta; class Magnoliopsida; order Solanales; family Solanaceae; genus Nicotiana; species Nicotiana benthamiana. The sequence goes on along the minus strand of CM067331.1, from coordinate 9,274,088 downwards.
CCACAGTTACTTTGTGAGGCACCTAAAGTCCAATTTCCAGAAGAAATGTCCCAAAAGGACTTGCATGAGTTAATGTGGATAGCTGCAACTGATCACCAGCAGTGCAAATTAAAAAGGCACATGGAATCGATTCGACAGTTAGACAAAAGAGCCTATAATTGGTTGATGCGACATGAGCTTCACAAGTGGACATTGCATGCAGATGGTGGCAATCGATGGGCAAACCTAACTACAAATGTGTCGGAGTCTTTCAACGGGTTATTGAAGTCTGCATGTGGATTGCGTGTCACTGCGTGGTCCAAATGACATTCAAAGAGATGGCATAGATGATTGTTAAAAGGACTAGAGGTGCATCAGAATTGATTGAGATGGGGTGTTGAATTTATGCCAATACCGATGCAAAGATTTGAGAAATACATGAAGCGAGCACATTGGAATTTATATGTACAGTATGATCACGACCGGGGTGATTTTGAAGTTTGCACTGCTATCCATCAACACCGGAGGAATTATAAACACACCATAATTGAAGCCAGAAGGTTGTGTTCATGTGGAAATGGACCATCTACCATATGCCGTGCTCACATGACATGAAATGCTTTCAACAAACAGGTTTAGGTCCAACCAACTATGTTGATAAGCAATACAGTGTTGCTCCATACTTAAACACATATAATGGACAGTTGCCGCCAGTGGAGGCTGAGCATTATTGCTGCTGGAACCATTTAAAATATTGTGTAACAAGGACTATTTGCGCAAGCTAGAAGTGCAAAAGAGAACGCGTATGCAGAACCAAATGGGTGTTGGTGATACCGTTTATGCACGTAAATGTGGCATATGCTCACAAATAGGACACGACTGTTGTAAATGTTCTTCAGCTGGTTTGGCTGGCGGTACTAATCCAGATCCTGGTTCAAGTTCATCTAATGTACCCAACTATCAAGGATACACCTAGTGTTTTATTTTCGTAATGTTTTCTATAATAAGTGTTTGTACTTATTTATGTTGCCAGATGTATCAAATAAAATTATGTTTTCACGGATATTGATATTTAACTTTTTTTAGTTCAGTAAATTAATGAATTTCTCCCTCCCGTTCATGTAATCAAAAATAGTATTGGAATAAAAAGCAGAAAATTGTAACGCTCACTTTCGAGTTTCACTCTAAAATTATTAAAAAACTATACTGTCAGAGGAGAAAGATGTGTGATAAATAAGTGAATATATATAGTTCGTTTAAATACTATATTTTGTGTGTTGTCGTGTCAATCTAAAAAGCTACCCAACTACAAAAAAGCTATTTCATTTCAAAAAAATATTTAACACACCATATATAGCGCGGTTAAATACTACATTTTATGTGAATAATATATATATATATATATAGAGAGAGAGAGAGAGAGCGTAGTTGAATACTATGTTTTGTCTGTTGTCTTGTCGTTCTGAAAAGTTGTACCACTGCGAAAAACTATTTTGTATCAGAAAGAATGTTTAACATGCCAACCATAGCGTGGTTAAATACTACATTTTGCCTGAACATATATAGCACAGTTAAATACTAAGTTTTGTGTGTTGCCTTGCCTATAAATAACAGGCGCATTCTAGTTATTTTCTGTCCTTAGCAAGAACCAATAGAAAAACTTTATGTACCAAGGTGCGAGTGCGGCAAAAAATACATCATGAAAGACTGTTGGGATGATGGTGAAGTTGGACGTCCCTACTGGATGTGTGTGAACAAGTTTTATAGGGTTCCCGATGAATCTTTTTACAATTTTGAGGTATGGATTGATGAACCTTGTCACCAGGAATGCTACAAACAATTTTTGTAGTTTCTTTATGATTTGACCAAAAAACAATGGGAATATGAATGAGAATACAAACGAGAAGTTGTGAGTTGAAGGAGAAACTCAAAGAGGTGGAAGAAGAAAAAAATAAGCTGGAAGATTAATTTAAGTGGCTGGAACAAAGAATACTAGGCGGTGATGACTAATGTATGACATATATGTGTTGAATGTAGTACTTTATCTTTATGTTTCCTGTGTCATGTATTTTCACAAGTTGTACTGCATTTAAATTATGTTAAGTTTCTATATGTGTGTTTGTGTTGTAGTGTTAAAATAAAAAAAAGAAATGGGGAAATTATGTAAGCATAAAAAGTTGTTGTTATTATATATATAAAATAATATTCACTTAGTGTACATAAAAAAGACAAAAAAAAAAGAAAGAAAATTCATGTGTCCCACAGTTTGTGTGCTTCAATGCAGCTGCTAGCCTGAGGTGCATCCTTTCTTGCCTGGATACGCTATCAGGATCATCCTCATCACGTCGCCTATTTATATGAGGATGCGCTGCAGCATGATTGTTAGTAGTGCTGGAAGGATTGGTAGAAGGGGCCTCTGGTCCATCAGCAACCTACAAAACAATAAGTCAAAACTCAGTATATGAAAATATATATTAGTAATGTACGTGTTAAGTCAAAAAAAATTCTTATAATGGTATCGTCGGGCTCCTGAATATAATCATCTGTGGGGTTCTACTTAGTGTGATGAACCGACCCGTCGTCTCATGTGTTTTCTCGTTTTATGCTTCTACATGTTTCATTGTATATGTTTGGTAAATTTTATGTAATTCGGATAGAGTTTGGTTGGAAATGAGACAATTAGTCTCTTTAAGGAAGGGTTGGTTTTGAAAAGTCAACTGAATATTGACTTGTGAGTTAGAGGGCTCGGAATGGATTTCTGATGATTCAGTTAGCTTCAAGGGATGATTTAAGGCTTAGGAGAGCAATCAGAAGTAACTTTGGAGGCTCGCTGTAGAATTAGGCTTGAATTGGCTAAGTTAACATTTTGGCAATATCCGGTTGATATGTGAGATTTTGATCCGAGTTTCGGAATAGAACTTCCAGAGTTGTAGTAGCTTTGTTAGCAGATTTTGGATGTGTGCGCAAAATTTCAGTTGGTTCGGAGGTGTTTAGGTCAGGTTTTTGATCGAATGCAAGTTTCGGAAGTTTTAGTTTAACTTAGACTTGAATCCGTTGTAATTTTATGCTTCTTGTGTGGTTGGATGTGTTTATATGATTGGAACATGGTTGTGTGATGTTTTAGGCTAGGTTGGCACTTTTGGTTGAGGTTCGGTTGCCTCGGCGTGTTTTCTGGTGGTCAATCAGGCTAATCTTGGCCTTTGAGAGTTGCAGAAAAATAATTGAACTGTTGCAGAGATTTGCTCTATTCGATCACATAGGGAGCATTACGAACGCATAGTAGGTTTTGGAAGGGGATTATATTTGTTCTATGCGATCGCATAAGAGGGTGTGCGATTGCATAGGCTTGGAAAGTTGTGCTCTGCGATCGCAGAGGCAGTGGTGCGATCGCATTGAACATTTTTGTAGGTCTAGAAATTTGTTCTATGCAATCGCAATAGCAAGGCTGCGATTGCATAGGGTTAATTAATGCCTGGGAAGAATGTTTTAAGGACATTTCATCCCTGACTTCGGTCTAATTTCTACCATTGTTGAGCGACCTTGGGAGCTTTTGGCGAGGAATTTAGAGGGTTTTGATTGGGAAACGATTGGAGGTAAGTCCTACGGAATAGAAACATCATCTAATTGTGATTTCAACACCTAAATTCATGGAATTTGAGTAAAAATGGAAGAACTAGGGCTTGTGTTTTTGAATGAGAAATTGGATTTTGAGGGAGCATTTGGAATCCGATTTTGATGAATTTTACATGTATAGACTCGTGGCGAGATGGGAACATTTTGGTGTAGAAATTTCTGATTTTTGAGAAGTGGGTTCTGGGCTCGTATTTTCAAATTTTGTGGTTTTCGATATATTCGAGTCTTTTCGTCTGGGTTATATTCCCTTAGCCTATTATAATATATTTATTGTGGTTTTTTCCAGATCTGACGCGCAACGAGGTCGATTTGAGAGGCAAGGGCATTGCTAGCTAGTTTTCGGTCGGCTAGAGGTGAGTAATCGATGTAAATGCTGCTCTAAGGGTTTGAAACACCAAACTTTCACATCGTAGCGCTCTATTGAGGCATGACACACATTCCACGATGAGTGCAGGGTCGTATATTGTTGGGGATTGAGACTTAGTTCATCCCGAGTGTTAATTTCTACTATACTGGCAATTGAAACGCAAACTTTGTTATTGTGAATTGGGATTATTGTCGTGTTTGGGCCCTTGTGCCGACCTGTAGAAATCCTTAGGGGATCTTTATGTGTTTTTCTCACTTATGTGCATAAGATAAATTCTCAGTCATATTTTCAAATATTAAAAACAATATAATAAATGTCTTTTATACATGAACCTTAAGTGAAAAAGATATGAGGGCTGAGATTTCTATAGTATGTCACGCCGGATTGGCTGTGGACTTATTTGACTGAGATGGGTCGGGGACCCAGTAGTGAGGATGGTTCTTTGATATGGGTCGGGCTACACGTCGTAGTGATTATATATATTGATAATGAGGCCGAGAGCCTGTTTTATGCCAATACCTGGCCGATATTGCGCTTGGGCTGTAGGAGCCCCTCAGGAGTCTGTACACACCACCAGTGAGCGCCGTCGACATTAAATAAGTGGAGCAGGCTGCACGCTGCAGTGGGTACTAGTGTGTACCCTTATATGTGTTGCCTTCCCTCATGCATTATTTCTTGACTGTAATACACTATTTCTGATATGAACTGCTAAACATAGAGTACTTTGTGACTTTCGTGCATTTTCTTACTTTCAGACTGTAGTTATGTTTATTACTCACTGGGTTTGAGTACTCACTTTACTCCCTGCACCTTGTGTGCAGATCCAGGAAGTCTCAGGCTGAGTAGATCCAGCTGATCCAGAGTTCATACCTTCGGGTGTATTTGAGGTAGCTGCAGGGCGTTCTATGCCGATGATTGTCCCTTCTATCCCTATCCTTTATTTTCGTATTTTATCAGCCTTAGATAGACTTTGTAGTAGGATATTACTCTGTATTCTAGAGTCTCATGTTCGTGACACCGGGTCCTTGTTGGGCTGTATTGGTATTTCCCGATTATTATCAGTATTTCAGATTTGGACTTAAATGTCTTTATCTTTACCTGTTTAAATAATTGGAGTTACTGTTATGAATGGTTAGGATTTCCTAGTAGTGTTTGGGCGCCATCACGAGCGGGTTGGGGTCGTGACAAGTTGGTATCAGAGCCCAGGTTACTTGGTCTCTCGAGTCATAAGCCAGTTTAGTAGAGTCTCGCGGATCGGTACAGAGACGTCTGTACTTATCCTTGGGAGGCTGCAGAACCTTTAGGAAACTTCATATTCTTGGAAATCTTATCGTGCTACTTTGTTGATACGAGAACTAAAATTCTCTTATTCTATTCACTCACAGATGGCGAGACCCGTGCTACCGGATGTGGCGGATGATCACCTGTACCACGTACTGAGGCCACCATACGCCATGGACGCAGTCGTGGTCAATGTCGTGGTCGAGGCAGAGCCGAGGAGGAAATACATGTTGACCCACCAGTTGCCCCGGCTCAAGAGCAGGCTCCAGCTGTAGAGACTTCAGCACCACCTGTTCAGGCTCTAGCTCTGCCTATTGTGATTCCGGTTCTTTAGGAGGCCCTCGCTCAGATTCTATCAGTTTGCACTGTCCTAACTCATGTCGTCTCAGCCACTACTACAACAGTTACTTTGTAGGCCGGGGGAGGCAATCAAACCCCCGCTCGCACGCCTGAGCAGGTAGTGCAGGGTTTGCAGACACTAGAGGCACCACCAGTTCAGCAGGTTTCCCCAATTAAGTAGGTTGCCCCAGTCCAGCTGGTTGCCTCGGTTCAGGATGATGTGATCCCAGCTATGCCAGATGATGAGCAGCATTATCTTAAGAGATTTAGTAGGCTCTCACCTCTTACTTTCAGTGGTGTTCCGGGCAAGGATGCCTAGGGTTTTATCGACAAGTGTCGACATATGCTTCAGACCGCGGGGATCTTAGAGTTGAGCGGGGTATCATTTCCTACATTTCAGTTTTGTGGAGCAGCTTTCACTTGGTGAGAGGCTTATTAGCAGCGTAGGCCGAGAGATGCAGTGCCTTTGTTATGGCAGGAGTTTTCCACTATCTTTCTGGAGAAGTGGGTACCGCAACCTCAGAGAGAGGAGCTGCGGAGACAGTTTGAGTGGCTTCGTCAGGGAGATATGATTGTGTCATCGTATGAGGTGAGGTTTTCGGAGTTGGCTCGTTATGTTCCATGGAAGGTACCGACTGATCGGGAGAGGATTAGAAGGTTTGTGGACGGACTTATCTATCTCGTCTGTATTCTGATGACTCAAGAGATGACTAGGAGGTTTGTGGACGGACTTATCAATGCTGTCTATATTCTGATGACTCAAGAGAGGATTCTGAGTCATACTTTTGAGGATGTTAAGGATATTGTTCGCGATATTAAGACGGCTCGCCGTTAGGAGAGAGAGGTGAGGGAGGCCAAGAGGCCTTAAGGATCGGGTAGCTATAGGGATGCTCCATCTAAGGGCCAGGTTCAACAGAGCAGAAGTCGTTCTTTCAGGCATCATCAGTCGGTTCATCCCAAGTATCGTAGGGCGTCTTCAGGCCGTGGTCATTAGGGGTTCCAGCAGGGCCAGTCTTCACTTAGTGCCCTCCCAGCTCATAGCTCTTCACATGCCCCTTCAGCTCAGGGATGTTGTACACAGGGCGCATCGGCTGGTCATTCTGGCGCGAGGGGTTCCCATCAGTCCCCTTCTCTAGCATCTGGTATTTGCTTCAAGTGTGGCAAGTATGGACATATGAGGAGGCAGTGTCCTTGATGTCGTGGAAGCCAGTCTTAGCAGAGGGATCAACCCTCGTCTTCTGCACCGGTTTCTTCAGCAAAAGCCCGGTCAGAGAGGCGGAGGCCAGACAGCCAGGGGTCGCCCTAGAGGCGGAGACCGATCAGGTGGTAGCGGCCAGCATAGATTTATGCTATCCCGGGCAGGACAGATTCCCTTGCATCCAATGCTATTATCACTTATATTATTTCAATCTGCCAAAGAGATGCCTCTGTCTTAGTTGATCCCGGTTCTACCTATTCCTATGTGTCTTCATATTTTTCTAATCATTTGGGTACGACCTGAGGGTGTCTTGCTTTACCTGTGCACATACCTACCCCGGTGGGTGATACTATTGTTGTAGACCATGTGTATCGGTCCTGTCTTGTTACTATTGGGGGTTTGGAGACCCGAGTTGATCTATTTATTTTGAGCATGGTAGACTTTGATGTTATTCTGGCATGAAATGGTTATCTCCATGTCATGCTATTCTAGACTATCATGCAAAGACAGTCACATTGGCTATGTCGGGTGTTTCGTGGATCGAGTGGCATGGTATGACTGATTATGTCTCTAACAGTTCTATTTCTTTCTCTAAAGCCCAGCGCATGGTTGGGAAGGGATGTTTATCATATTTGGCCTTCGTGCCTAAGGTTGGAGCTGAGGCTCCCAATATAGATTTTGTTCCTGCTGTGAGGGACTTCCCTGATGTGTTTCCTGCAGACCTGCCGGGTATGCCCCTGGATGAGGACATTGATATTGGTATTGACCTGGTGCCGTGCACCGAGACCAATTCTATTCCGCCTTATCGTTTGGCACCAGCATAGTTGGAAGAATTGAAGGATCAACTTTAGGAAATCCTAGAAAAAGGGTTTACTCGGCCGAGCGTGTCACTTTGGGGTGCACCTATGTTATTTGTGAAGACGAAAGATGGCACAATGAGAATGTGCATTGACTACAGGAAATTGAATAAAGTAACCATGAAGAAAAAGCATCCCTACCTGTATCGATGATTAATTCGACCAGCTTTAGGGAGCGAGGGTGTTTTCTAAGATTGATCTTCGTTCGGGTTATCACCAGTTGAAGATCAAGGAGTTAGATATTCTTAAGACTGCCTTCGTGACTAGATATGATCACTATGAGTTTCTGGTTATGTCTTTCGGGCTGACCAATGCCCCAACATCATTCATGCACCCGAGGACAGTGTATTTCGACCGTATCTGGATTCGTTTGTTATTGTATTCATTGATGATATCTTGGTATACTTGCAGAGCCAGGAGGAGCACGCAGAGTATTTGCGAGTGGTATTGCAGAGATTGAGGGAGGATAAGTTGTATGCCAAGTTCTCCAAGTATGAGTTCTAACTTAGCTCAGTGGTCTTCTTGGGACACGTGGTGTCCAGTGTGTTAGCTTCAAGGTGTCACGTATTAATTTTGATGATAACAAACCAACATAATTATTAATCAAAGAATACTTACTTGTGGTAATCTTATTTATGCACAGGTTTATTCATAAAAGAAGATGACGGTAAAGATCGAGACAAATACGGGAAATAGAATATCATGTGAAGATTTTATCAAGGAAGATTATTTTCAGAAAGTTAATCTGCAAGCATCATAGAAGGAATAATATTTGAAAGTCAAGTTTCAAATATTGGATGGCTTACTACAATATTGGAAGAAGAATTTACGGTAATTATGGAAGGACAGTTTTTCAAGGAAAGTTGCTTAAATTATGGAAAAGATATATTATTTTATAGAAGAAAGATGTTTCAAGGACAAGGAAGAATATGTTTCATATGGAAAGAAAATATATTATGAGTATAGTATATTCTATAGTATGGAAAGAGATTATTTTTCAAGAAAGGAGTCAAAGATATAAAAGGAAGAAGTAGATCTTATTGGCAAGAATATTTGTACCGAATATTTCATGGATTGGTAGAAGAAGTTGATCGGCAGTGACTATAAAGAATTATCATATTCGGAATGAAAGCCACAAACAAAAATCAATCACAGAGGATACTGGAAAAAGACTTTATGGGTATTGAAGTTTGAGATTTAAATAGCACCTTTTAAAAGGAAACATCTTTTGACAAAAGATGTAATGATACACTGGAAGATTTTCAAGTCCACTGTTAAGAGACAAGTTGGCAAAAATCAAGGATTCTAAAAGAAGACTTAACATGATAAAATATAATCTTGCGACGCTACTAAGGAAACTCTCTTAGTTTTGAAATAGCACATGGAGAAACATCTAGCAAGGGCCTATAAAGAAAATATTGTTATAAAAAGAATGATATTGGTAAAGGTCCAAGATTTAGGATTTGTAGGGGAAATGCTCTCAAATATCTACGGATCATTAAAGTGCAAGATCTAAAATTAATTCCTTGTATTATTTAAAATCATGTGAAGGGTTTATTTATGAAAGTATCTTTTTGGACATATCTAATCATCATTAGATATAAAGAGCAAACGAACATGGTCAAGGAAGTGCAAGCTGTCAAAAGCAAGAATGAAACGTTGGAGAAAGTATCAATTTGCATAAATCAAGCAGGCCACAAGATCACAAAAATGCTAATGCATTTATGAAGCATAACGGCTATAAGGATTCAAAAACAGTATAAGAAAGAGCGATCAAAGACGGGAACATCCATGCAGCCTTCTATACAAATTGTCTATCCAACTACAAGTTCTTTATTCTAATCTTAACAAATATTGTAATTCACTTTAGTAGATTTACTGTGTACATAAAAGAGAGAAGAGATATAGAAAAATTGGAGAGGCGGTGTGTCCAGAGAGGTTGTGTCATTGTTCGTTTCTTTGGTGAGCGAGTGAAAACCAAAGAGTCGTTGTTGGTGAGCGAGTGAAAACCAACCCTGTAAATGTTGATGGTGAACGTTGAAAATCACACATGTTGTACTCAACACAAATTACAAAGAGCTCAAGAGATAACATCCTTGCAACCCAAGAAAACTGGATTAGGATACCACATTGGTTCCGAACCAGTATAAAAATCCTGGTGCCATTACTTTATCGCTCTTATGCTATATTCTGCTCTTTTACTATTTATTGTTATTAACACTTGTTTAAATCCAAAATACTAATAGTTCTGTGCAGGTTGTCTCCGCATAAATCAACTAGTTCTAAATAGTAGTCGACTAGATCTAAAGAGTAGTCGACTAGAAATTTAAAAAGTCTACTATTCACCCCCCCTCTTGTACTTTCAATTGGTATCAGAGACGGTCTCATATCTTTATTTTTTGCTTAACAGCAAGTGAGAAACGATCCGTGGCAGGTCATAAATTATTGGAACCGTATTTCAATAGGGATACTTAACAAGAAGGTCATCGTACTTCAATAGTCAGTACTATAGCCATTGGAAAGAAAGAATGAAGGTTTATGTTTAATCAATAGATTATCGGGCCTGGTTAGTTCTTCAGAATGGACCAAGATCTATTAGGAACAATATGATGGAAAGAAGCTTGTAGAACGGTAAACTATATTTGACTACACAAAAGAATAGTTGGATATTATGCAAACAATTGCTGGAGCAATCAAGAAGAATATAAGAGAATATCCACCTGCGAGACTGCTAATGATATATGGGACAGATTGGAAAATATCCATGGGGACACCAACAAAGTTAGGGAAATTGAATCCATGTCAAATCTTGAAGAATCCGAAAATGGTGAAAATCGAGAAGACTTGGCCGTGATACCTAGGACGAGGAAAAGGAAGAGTAGAAAGAAGCAGAATGGAAAATCTCAATCCATCCAAAATCATCAGAATATTCAGAAGAATAAGGTTCAACAAAAAGAGAATATATGTTGCTACAGATGTGGTAAATCTGGACGTATGAAATTAAAATGTCCCGGCCCAAGAAGAAAAATCATAGAATCTCAATTTGGAGCGACGAGGATGATCAAGAAGAAATGACAAACGTATGTCTCAAGAAAAGAGAAGACTCTGATGATGCTTGCATTAATACTATTCTGGATTGTGATCTGAATAAAAAGAATCACAAATCATGGAGCGATGAGGATGAATTTGAAGAAGAAAACAATCACGAAAGAATGGAGAATCAATGTTTCATGGCAATAGGAGAAATTAACAAGGTAGGCCACACTCCTATTACGTATTGCGATAACTGTGAAGAATTGCAAGACGATATGGAATTGATTTTCAAGGACTTTCCTCTAAATGAATATCATAAGTTGAGGAAGGAGAAGAAGGATTGGGAGATCCAACTTGAAGAATAAAAGAAGTTAACACATGAGAAGAAAGATTGGGAGATCCAACTTGAAGAATATAAGAAGTTGACACATGAGAATAAAGATTGGGAGATCTAACTTGAAGAATACAATAAGTTGAGAAATGAAAAGAATGAGTGGGATATTCAGCTTAAAGCATATATGGTGGAGAACAACTTACTTCAAGAAGAAAATTCTAAGCTTCGCAAACAAATTAACAACTTTCACAAATTCCCTAGCCACTACTTTGATCGATCAAAGTCGTCTCCTTGGCTTAACAGCTATAAGTCGACTAAAAAAGGATCTACTGGTAAATGTCCTACTTTGAACAAGTTGACTGAGGAAAGCTGCAAGTCAACTAATAAGGTTGCTGCATGTAAACACTCTTATTCTCATTACATGCCACTATTGTGGCAATTTTGGACATAAAGTATTTGCATGTAATTATGCCGGAAGTCATATTAGATCAAAATTTATTTGGAGACCTAAACAGTTACATGTATCTCCAAATATACAAGCTACTAACCGTGAAGAACAAACTAATTTGTTTTGCAGGAATTTCTAAGTCCTGCCATAAAAACGATTAAAGATGTTTGCATATCGGCGGGTCGAGGAACATACTTCAAAGTTCTTATATGTTCACAGAGGATGAATGAAATACGACGTACGATCTAAATGAGTGACTGATATCTCTGAGGTTTATTCAAGTTCTTCTCTTCTCACTGCATTAGGTGATACATATTCAACTATTGGTATAGCGTAGTATATGCATATTACTAATCTACATACCTTCGAGTCCACTAGCTACATTACATTGTTATTCTATCTGGTACAATTGACTTAGAGACATTAAATAGCATAAGTACATGTCTTGCATAAACCATGTCATTTGCATAAGATATTTGGACAAGCAGGCATGCGATTATACTGATATCGTACAAACTTGAATCATGCTTATATGCATCTTAGATTATTCTAGAAGTGAATTATTTGTGTAATAGTACTTTCTTGGAAAGAATACTAATACTTCACTCAAGACCAAGAATTTTATTTAACTTTGAGGCCACTTCTGCACATGAAATATTTTGGGCAATACTCAAAAGTTGAAAACAAAAGGTCATATTTTTAATAAGAAGATAACGCCTTTTCTATGATCATCAATGTGAGTTTTAATAGTATCTGTTTGACATTTTCTTGCAACAAGCATGTTTGATGCTTGAATTGAATGCGGACTTGCAAAGAAAGCATCGTTTTTGCATAAATTATCATCATTGGCTTATGTGTGCTTTAATATTTACATTGGATCTTATCTTGAACGAAATTCTGTCTAAGCTATGGGAAGGAAGAAAAATCAATTTGTTTTGGTTATCTTATTTTCTTTGGTTGCAACTGTCTTGGTAAGACTCTTGGCACAATTCTTACTTATATGTCATATAGAAATCTCATTATGTGCTTTTTTTTCTACTAATATTTTATTAAGTAATTTGTGAATAAGGATGTAGAATTACAATGGATAGCTTGAAATAAATTGTTAGTGACACATCTATACTAGTTGAACTAGATAGTCATGAAAAAGCATGAATGCTGGATTATAGTAATACAAGATTTGTTTAGCGAAGCCGAAAGAATCAACCGTATCAAAATCCAGCAAATGAGCTGCAATCATGGATATCTAAAGTGGATGAGACTGGTAAGGACGTAAAAATTATGTGTAGCCCAAGGTTTCACAACAATAAGGTATGTTTCTTCCTTGAGAGTTTTGTTATAATATCATTTTTCATGTGCTTATTACAAAGATTGTAAAGTATTTTTAAGGATGTTGAAATATTTTTTAAATGGTTTGAAAATTGTATAACATTATTCTCTAGCCTCTCTTCGGAACTGAAAGTTTTTTTACGTGACTAAGACCAGTTACCATTTGAAACAAATTCATGTTCATCATCTGGCGATTATTCTTTCCAAAAATGTATTTACAAGAGCATATTTTTTGTAATACTAACAAAAAGCATGTCAAGCATTTTAAAGTCTCTAGTAGATAATCGAGTTGGAAATGAGTATAATGGAGAATTTAACCTATCTTCACATCCCAAATAATTTGAAGCAAGGAGAAAATTAGTATGTCCAATGATCGATTAAAGTACCAAGTATGACCGGCTCTCTATTGCATTTTTATGACAAATATTTTGGTATACCTGATCCCATAATATCTTCTTGTAGTGCAACAAAAGACCTTTGGTTGTTCTAAATTATAAATTTCTATATGCAAGAACTAATTGCTTTGATCTAGTAGGATATTTTCAGATGCATGCAACAAAATGGACTAAAATAGAAAACAATGGCATGGAGACTTCTTTAATTCTCATGAAAAGACAAAATAGAGCATAGGGCAAAACATGTGTCATTAGATTGCTTGTGACACAAAAGTATTTTGGAAATCTGCCTGGAGGACATTGACCATCATCGTGTAGACATTTTCTTTCATTTACGAAAGAAGTTGGTATGGAAATGATATCCTAGTGTATTCTTTTTGGTAAAAATGACTCATTATCATCTTACCTCTTTTTATGCTTATCAGTTGTGTGATTTCAAGTCTATAATACAATGCCTTTAATTCGATTAGAATTATCTTCAATATATTCACAATTGTATCGTCCCGCTTTTTGTTTTTAGAAGTCTAATAATTGTCTTCAAATATTTAAAATAAAATACAAATTTCTCATATTTCGAATGGTCAGCAATGATTTGATTACTCAATGTTTTTCCATCGGAATCAAATATTTGGTATTAATTGCTTAGTGTTTATGTTATTGATTCTACTGGAGGATGGATTGTTCGCTTCTCTAATTGTGAGATTCGTGGATTAAAGATTTATTATTGGTTTTAGTAATATTTGGTATTCCACCCTTTTGATAATGACAAAAGGGGGAGAAAAAATGTGTCAAAAAGCTTGAAAATTCAGGCGGAATGTATGGAGACTAGGGGAGCATAACTGAGGAGTGCATAAGGTGGGGGGAGTTCACAGTCGATGTACTACATGTATTTCGAGAAGATAATTTCAGGGAAGTAACGAACTTATCTATCTTATCCCATTACTTCCTTTCATTAAGCCTTCGATTAAATGTTCTTATTTTGTACTCAATGGTTTGCCATCATCAAAAAGGGGGAGATTGTTATCTTAAAGGATTCACGTATTTATTTTGATGATAACAAACCAACATAATTATTAATAAAAGGACACTTAATTGTGGTAATCTTATTTCTGCACAAGTTTATTCATAAAAGAAGATGCTGGTAAAGATCGAGACAAATACGGGAAAGAGAATATCATGTGAAGATTTTATCAAGGAAGATTATTTTCAAAGAGTTACTCTGCAAGCATCATAGAAGGAATAATATTTGAAAGTCAAGTTTCAAATACTGGATGACTTACTACAATATTGGAAGAAGAATCAATGAAAATTATGGAAGGAAAGTTTTTCAAGGAAAGTTCCTAAAATTATGGAGAAGATATATTATTTATAGAAGAAAGATATTTCAAGGCCAAGAAAGAATATATTTTATATGGAAAGAAAATATATTATGAGAATAGTATATTCTATAGTATGAAAAGATATTATTTTTCAAGAAAGAAGTCAAAGATATAAAAGGAAGAAGTAGATCTTATTGGCAACAATATTTGTACCGAATATTTCATGGATTGGTAGAAGAAGTTGATCGGCAGTGACTATAAACAATTATCATATCGGGAATGAAAGCCACAAACCAAAATCAATCACAGAGAATACTTGAAAGAGACTTTATGGGCATTGAAGTTTGAGATTTAAATAGCACCTTTTAAAAAGGAAACATGTTTTTACAAAAGATGTAATGATGGAAGATTTTCAAGTCCACTGTTAGGAGAAAAGTCAGCAAAAATCATGGATTCTAAAGAAGACTTGACATGATTAAATACAATCTTGCACCGGTACTAAGGAAACTCTCATGGGTTTTGAAATAGCACATGGAGAAAGATCTAGCAAGGGCTTACAAAGAAAATATTATTATAAAAAGAATGATATTTTTAAAGGTCCAACATTAAGGACATGTAAGGGAAATGATCTCAAATCTCTCTGGATCATTGAAGAATTCCTTGTATTATTTAAAAGCACGTGAAGGGCTTCTTTATGAAAGTATCTTTCTGGACATATCTAATCATCTTTAGATATAAAAGGTAACCGGACATGGTCAAGGAAGTGCAAGCTGTCAAAAGCAAGAATGAAACGTTGGAGAAAGTATCAGTTTGCATAAATCAAGCAAATTGATATTAAGGTTAATCCAAAGATGATTGAGGCGGTTCATAGTTGGCCTAGACCGTCCTCGGCCACAGAGATTCATAGTTTCCTCAGTTTGGCGGGTTATTATCGCCGTTTTGTCCAGGGTTTCTCATCTATTTCCTCGTCCTTGACCAAGTTGACGTAGAAGGGTGATCCGTTTGTATGGTTGGATGACTGCGAGGAGAGCTTTCAGAAGCTCAAGACAGCTTTGACCACAGCTCCAGTATTGGTCTTGCTATCAGCTTCAGGTTCTTACACTGTTTATTGTTATTCTTTCAGAGTCGGAATTGGTTGTGTATTGATGCAGGAGGGTAGAGCGATTGCTTATGTTTCTCGGCGAATGAAGCCTCATGAGAAGAACTACCCTGTTCATGACATAGAGTTGGCTGCAATAGTTCATGTATTTAAGATTTGGAGGCACTATTTATATGGAGTATCTTATGAGGTGTTCACTGATCATTGCAGTCTTCAGCATTTGTTCAAGCAGAAAGATCTTAATTTGAGGCAGCGGAGGTGGCTTGAGTTAAGGATTATGATATTACAATTTTGTATCATCCGAGAAAGGCCAATGTAATGGCCGATGCTTTGAGCCAAAAGACAGTTAGTATGGGGAGTTTGGCGTGCATTCTAGTTGGGGAGAGACCCCTTGCGGTTGATGTTTAGGATTTGGCCAATCGGTTGGTGTTGTTAGATATTTCAGAGCCAGTCGGGTATTGGCGTGCCTTGTTTCTCGGTCTTCTTTATATGATCGCATCAGAGAGTGCCAGTATGATGATCTTTATTTTCTTGTCCTGAAGGACAAAGTTTAGCACAAAGATGCTAGAGATGTGACTATAGGTGATGATGGTGTGTTGAGGATGCATGGCCGGATTTTGGTGCCCAATGTGGATGGATTAGATATTTTATACTTGAGGAGGCCCAAAGCTCGCGGTATTCTGTCCATCCAGGTTCCATGAAGATGTACCAGGACTTGAGATAGAATTACTGGTGGAGGAGAATAAAAAAGACATTGTGGGATTCGTGGCTGGGTGTCTCAACTTTTAGCAGGTAAACTATGAGCATGAGAGTCCGGGCGGTTTGCTTCAGCAGATGGCTATTCGTGAGTGGAAATGGGAGAGAGTTACTATGGATTTCGTGAGTGTTCTTTCTCGGACATTGAAGAAGTTCCATTCAATTTGGGTTATTGTGGATCGCCTGACCAAGTCCGCGCATTTCATACCAATGTGTACTACATATTCTTCAGAGTGGCTGGCAGGGATCTTTATTCGTGATATTGTCTGATTGCATGGTGTTCTAGTTTCTATTCTATCAGATAGAGGTACTCAGTTCACTTCTCAGTTTTGGAGGACTATTCAGCACGAGTTGGGTACTCAAGTGGAGCTAAGTTCAGCATTTCATCCTCAGATGGATGGACAGTCCGAGCGTACTGTACAGATATTGGAGGATATTTTACGTGCCTGTATGATTGATTTTTTATGTTCTTGGGATGAGTTTCTACCTCTTGCGGAGTTTGCCTACAAAATAGCTATCGGTCTAGCATTCAAATGGTGCCGTATGAGGCCATATATGGGAGACGGTATAGATCGCCAGTCGGTATGTTTGAGCCCAACGAGGCTAGGTTGTTGGGGACAGATTTTGTTCAGGATGCCTTTGAGACGATGAAGGTGATTCAGGAGAGACTTCGTACAGCTCAGTTGCGTTAGAAGAGTTATGTAGACCGGAAGGTTTAAGATGTATCTTACTCGGTGGGTGAGAAAGTCTTGCTGAAGGTATCACCCATGAAGGGTGTGATGAGGTTTGCAAAGAAAGGGAAGCTGAGTCCACGGTTCATTAGACCTTTTGAGATTCTTAGGAAGGTTGGGGTTGTGGCCTATATGCTTGCTTTGCCACCTAGTTTGTCGGGCGTTCATCCGGTGTTTTATGTGTCTATGCTCCGGAAGTATGTTAGGGACACGTCTCATGTCTTGGACTTCAGCACAGTTCAGTTGGATGAGGATTTGACATATGATGTGGAGCTAGTGGATATTTTGGGTCGACAGGTCCGGAAATTGAGATCAAAGTATATAGCTTCCATGAAGGTGCAGTGGAGAGGTCGGCCCGTGAAGGAGGCCACTTAGGAGATCGAGCAGGAGATGCGGAGCAAATACCCGCACCTATTTGAGACTTCATGTATGTTTCTTGGGGAGGATGTGACGAACCGACCAGTCGTCTCATGTTTTAGTTGGGGAGGATGTGACGAACCAACCAGTCGTCTCATGTATTTCCATCCCATTTTCCCCATTTTATGCTTCTACATATTTCATTGTACGTGTATGGTGAATTTGAAGTAATTCGATTGAGTTTGGTTGGAAATGAGACAATTAGTCTCTTTAAGGAAGGGTTGATTAGGAATAGTCAACCAGATGTTTATTTGTGAGCTAGAGGGTCGGAATAGATTTATGATGATTCAGTTAGTTTCGGGGGATAATTTAAGGCTTAGGAGAGCAATCAGAAGTAATTTTGGGGTCTCGGTGTAAATTTAGGCTTGAATTAGCTAACTTAGCATTTTGGAAATATCCGGTTGATAGGTGAGATTTCGATCCGAGGGTCGGAAAGGTATTCAGAGAGTTGCAGTAGCTTTGTTAGGTGATTTTGGATGTGTGTGCAAAATTGTAGTTGGTTCGGAGGTGTTTAGGTCTTGTTTTTGATCGAATGCAAGTTTCAAAAGTTTTACTTTAACTTAGGGTTGAATTCGTTGTAATTTGATGATTCTTGTGTTGTTAATTGTGTTTATATGATTGGAACATGGTTGTGTGATGTTATAGGAATGGTTGGCACTTTTGGTTGAGGTCCCGGGGGCCTCGGGGTATTTTCGGGTGGTCAATCGGACAAATCTTGGCCTTTGAGAGTTGCAAAAAAATAGCTGAACTGTTGCAGATAATTTGCTCTATGCGATCACATAGGGAGCATTGTGATCGCATATGAGGTTTTGGCAGGGGATCAGATTTCTTTTATGCGATCGCATAAGAGGCTGTGCGATCGCATAGGTTTGGAAAGTTGTGCTCTGCGATCGCATTGAGCATTTTTGGAGGTCTGCAGATGCAAAGACAGTCACATTGAGCATTAATGCATGGGTAGAATGTTTTAAGGACATTTCATCCGCGACTTGGGTATAATTTCCACCATTGTTGAGCAACCTTGGGTGCTTTTGGTGAGGAAATTAGAGGTTTTTGACTGGGAATCAATTGGAGGTAAGTCCTATGGCCTAGAAACATCATCTAATTGTGATTTCAACACCTAAATTCATGGCATTTGAGTAGAAAGGGAAGAACTAGGGCTTGTGTTTTTGAATGAGAATTTGATTTTGAGGGAGCATTTGGATTCCTAATTTGATGAATTTTTCATGTATAGACTCATGGCGAGATGAAGAACATTTTGGTATTGAATTTTCTGATTTTCGAGAAGTGGGACCATGGCTCGGGTTTTGCAAATTTCATGTTTTTTGATATTTTGAGTCTTTTCGATTGGGTTATATTCCCTTAGACTATTGTAATGTATTCGTTGTGGTTTTGGCCATATTGGACGCGCGAAGAGGTCGATTAGACAGGCAAGGGCATTGCTAGCTAGTTTTTGGCCTGTTAGAGGTGAGTAATTGATGTAACACCTGCTATGAGGGTTAGAAACCCCAGACTTTCACATCGTAATGCTATATTGAGGCGTGACACGCATTCCACGATGAGTGCGGGGTCATATACTGTTGAGGATTGAGACATAGTTCATACCGAGGGTTAATTTCTACTATATATGCGATTAAAACGCATACTTTGTTATTGTGAATTGGGCTTATTGTCGTGTTTGGGGCTTTTGCTGACCTGTAAAAAAATCCTTAGGGGATCTTTATGTGTTTTTCTCACTTGTGTGCATAACATAAAATCTCAGTCATTTTTTCAAATATTAAAAATAATATAATAACTGTATTTTATACATGAACCATAAATGAAAAGGATATGAGGGCTGAGATCCCTATAGTATGTCACGCCCGATTGGCTATGGACTTATTTGACTATGATGGGTCGGGGACCCAGTAGTGAGGATGGTTCTTTGATATGGGTCGGGCTATATGCCGTAGCTATTATATATATTGATATTAAGGCCGAGAGCTTGTTTTATGCCAATACCTAGCTGATATTGCGCTTGGGATATAGGAGCCCCTCCGGAGTCTGTACACACCCCCGGTGAGCACTATCGACGTTAAATAAGTGGGGCGGGTTGCACGCCGCAGCAGATACTACTGTGTACCGTTATATGTATTTCATTCCCTCATGAAGTATTTCTTGACTGTAATATTTGTTGTTTACTGTTTCCACTGTTTTGGATATGAACTGCTAGATATAGAGTACTTTGTCCATTGTTTTGCATTTTCTTACTTTCAGACTGTAGTTATGTTTATTACTCACTGGGTCGGAGTACTCACTTTACTCTCTGCACCTTGTGTGCAGATCTAGGGCAATCTTAGGCTGAGTAGATCCAGCTGATCCAGGGTTCATATCTTCGGGAGTATTTGAGGTTGTTGCAGGGCGTTTGCAGCTGATGATTTTCCCCTCTATCCCTATCCTTTATTGCTGCATTTTATCAGTTTTAGACAGATTTTGTAGTAAGATATTATTCTGTATTCTAGAGTCTTATGTTCGTGACACCAGGTCCTAGTTGGGATGTATTGGTATTTTGGTAGTTTTTTCGCATTATTATCAGTATTTCAAACTTTGACTTATATGGCTTTATCTTTACCTGTTTAAATAATTAGAGTAATTGATATGAATGGTCGGCCTTGCCTAGTAGTATGTTGGACGCCATCATGACCAGGTTGGGGTCGTGATACTCAGCATCGCACAAAGTGACCTCCGTGAGGAGCTGGGATGAAGCCTTAATAAGAAAATGATAAACTTATTTATGAAGAATCAATCAGATAAAAATAAATTTAAATTTAATAGAAATACAAACATACTTGCACCTGTGAAAGATCCACATCACCCTTAGACGAGTGTACCTTGAGTTTGGAAGCAGACCTTAATAATGATAAATCAAAGTAAGAATTATGGTATAGTATGGCCTACGTAGATGTAGTAAAGCTAAGTACGCCTACATAAACAGTTTGACATAATTTGTTATATGTTCACAAAGTGAAGCCTAGAGATTGGCTAAAGCTGAAGGAAAGAGAAGAGAAGAGTCGCATAGGCACACACACAAAGTTCTAATCATAAAGACTGCATGATAGAATGTAGAAATAGTTACAAGATTAGAAGGATTCCGACTACAAGTCGTGGTATGAGTAAGAGGCTTAAAAGGGGGAAATGCCCTGGCCTTTGGGATTCATTCACCAGAATGTCTCCCAAACGGCAAGAGAAGTACTAAAGTATTCACAAGAGCTATGGGTTATGAGAATGATAAGTGCATCACTCAATAATCAGGGACGAATGTTCCAAAGGGGGGAACGATGTTACACCCTATTTTTTAGTATGTGGAAGTACGCCATAACTAAATAGATATTAAATCGGAAATGAAAGGCTACGTCCCGCATTTTTGTACGTTGATATTTCGTCGTAAGTTAATCACTGTAAGCTTTGGAATGTGATTATTTTGGAATCATAAGTATTATTCTATTTCAAACAATGAACAAGTAAATTTGTGAAGGTGAGAGGGCAAGCAAATCGAAGAAAATAAGTTTCGTCAAAGTTTCGCAAATTTGAAAGAAAAAAAATAAAATAAATAATATATGTGGTCTGAGCTATAATATCCAGTATTTATGGACAAGTTTCATATAATATACCACATTACCATGATAGTATGATGTATAAAGTATATTAAAAATGAGTAGTATTTTAAGTAATTTGAGATAAATTATTAATTAGATTGGTAATTGGTTAATTATTGATTAATTGAGGGTAAATTAATTAATTAAAGGATTAGTGATCATTAAATTAAGACCAAGATAAGTCCTAGATAAGGCCCCAACGTGGCAGCCCCTCTTGCTCAATTTAGTGACTCATAAACAACACTTTAAGGTGGCAAAATCTTGGCAATTTATGGCTTAGTCACCTTACCAATGTAGGGCCCACACAATATAAATTATAAAACTTCTCTAATTTCAATTTTGTAAGAATGAGATCATCATCAACATTTCAAATAATACCATATCATCTTGCAACGTGATATTGCTTCAATCCTTCGTACAAATATTACGTAATGTTATAGCAACATGATTTTGTGATTCTAAAGGAGTACGGTACAATTTTCTCCAGGAATATTATATGGAGTTTTTCTTACTAGGTATGTTACGGCTAAGTCCTTATTTCATTTTGCATGATCTTGTCATTACATGAGTTTGCTAATGAGCCATAAAGAAAAATTCATATCCCGGAATTTATGTAAATTTTGCTATTCTCGAAAATTACGTATATTTTTCTAGTTTTGCAAGTTACAATATTCTCCTTATTGTGGATTCATATTCAGTTGAGTATTTTCTTCTTCGAATCAAGAGAGCAGAGAGTTTAAATATATACAATATTAAAAGTATTTTCATTATCATCGAGCTATAATCGATGGGCATGCCCCTATTGGGAAACCTCAGATCAGATGGTAAGTTATATGACGATTCTACTGTGGCCGAACGTATCTGAGCGAGCCCAGCTGGCCGAGATACAGAACCTAGTATTCCGAGTGCATATGAGCGAGCCTACTACGACAGAGCAGATATATATATGAATACCGAGCCTTATAAGGGCGGACAACTATTTTACTTACTATATTGAGATAATTGAGTCAGTATCAGCAGGTGAGCATATCTTCAGATTATTTTTGACTTCCAACTATTTGTTGTTATTATATTATCAGTTCAGTTTTCGCTTCCAGTATATTACCTTACATACTCAGTACATTATTTCGTACTGACGTCCCTTTTCTAGGGGCGCTGCATTTCATGCGTGCAGGTTAGACAGACAGACGAGTTGGCCTATTCAATAAGTGTTGCCCGAGTTTAGCTTGATTGATAAGCTCCATGCCTTTTGGAGTTTCTGGGTCTATGGACTTATGTATATCTTGATATATATATGTTTGTATGCCATGAGTACGTCGGAGAGCCGTCCCAATCGCAGTATATCCATCAGTACAGGCTTGTAGACATATCTTAGTAAAGTATGTTGGGCTTTCAGGCCTTGTATGTATATTTGTTTAGTTTGTCAACTATAATAAATATGATGACCTTGTCGGCAAGTTTTATATTGATAAATAGTCAGCATTCATTATCGTCTTGCAATATGGCCCATGGCTAAAAGTATGACATCATATATTCAGAGTCCCTTAGTTGCAAGTTGGTACGCAAGGATAGGTGTGGTACCGGGTGCCTATCGCGGCCCATCAGTTTGGGTCGTGAAATTTCGGTCGATCAGAGGTCGCTTGATTTGGATGTTCAGGCCTTGGACAATCAATTCGTACGGTTAGATATTTTTGAGCCAAGCCGGGTATTAGCTTGCACGGTCGCTCATTCTTCATTATTGGAGCATATCCGTGATCGACAATTTGATGATCGCTATTTATGTGTCCTTAGAGATACGCTGCAGCGTGGAGGTGCTATGAAGTTGACCCTAGATGACGATGGAATTTTGAGATTGAAGGGCCGAGTGTGTGTGCCTAATGTGGATGGGCTTCGAGAGTTGACCTTAAAGGAGGCCCATCGCTCCTGGTACCCTATTCATCCAGGTGTCATGAAGATGTATAAGGATTTACGGCAGCATTATTGGTGGTGTATAATGAAGAAGGACATCATTGTATATGTGGCTCGGTTTTTGAATTGTCAGTAGGTTAAGTATGAGCACCAGAGGTCTAGTGGATTATTTCAAAGGATTGAGCTTCCCGAGTGGAAGTGGGAGCGGATCACTATGGATTTAATTGTTGGGATCTCGCAGATTCGAAAGAAATGCGACGCAATATGGGTCGTTGTTGATAGGCTGACCAAGTCAGCACATTTCATTCCTGTGGCAGTCTCCTATTCATCCGAGAGGTTAGCTGATATCTATATCTGGGAGATTTTTCGTCTTCATGGTGTGCCTGCATCTATCATTTCAGATCAAGGTATGCAGTTACCTCACAATTTCGGACAGCGAGAGTTGGGCACTAAGAATGAGTTGAGCACAGCGTTTCATCCTCAGACGAACGGGTAGTCTAAGAGGACTATTTAGATTTTAGAAGATATGCTCCGAGCTTGTGTCATTGACTTCGGAGGCTCGTAGGATCTGTCTTTGCCTTTAGTAGAGTTCGCCTACAACAACAGCTACCATTCGAGTATCTAGATGGCTCCTTACGAGGCTTTGTGTGGTAGGCGATGTCGATCTCCGGTTGGATGGTTCGAGTCGGGGGAGGCTCGATTGTTGGGTACGGATTTAGTTTAGGAGGCCTTGGACAAGGTCAGGATCATTCAATATAGACTTCTTACAGCTCAGTCCAGGCAGAAGAGTTATGCAGACCGCAAGGTTCGAGATGTGGCCTTCATGGTCGATGAACGGGTATTGCTCAGAGTGTTGCCTATTAAGGGCGTGATGAAATTTGAGAAGAAGGGAAATCTTAGCCCTAGGTTCATTGGTCCATTTGAGATTCTTGACCGAGTGGGAGAAGTTGCATATAGACTTGCATTGCCGCCTGTTAGAAAATACGCTTAATGCTAGAGGGGGGGTGAATAGCGAAATAATAAAAAATAGCGTAAACTTGCGGAATTTCAAAATTGCAGGAATGAAATAAGTGGAATAAGTAAATAATAAAGAACGAACGCACCGATGTATCCTGATTCACCACAACCCGTGGCTGGTCCAGTCCCCGAGAGACTCTCTCGAGATTTCCACTATCTTCGTCAAGCTTACGGGTGCTTAACAAACCGTTACAGTTGCTCAAGGATACCACACCTTAAGACTTCACTTGCTTGAGGATACCTCACCCCAAGACTTCAACCACTAAGACTTTGGGTACTTAGCAAACCCGACAAATGAGAAGATATGTTCTTCTCAAACAAGTCTCTTTTACAACAAATACTCTCTCAATAGAGTGGATAAAGAGATACACAATAAGCTCTATGAACAACACAAAGTTGTCTATGAAATGGCTCAACAAAAGCTCTAAAATGATGCTTGAAAATGATCAATATGTATAACAATGTATGGAGAAGTTGTGTGTTTAAAATCAGCTCAAAAGACCTCTTTTTATTGGTGAAAAAGTGGTGCTGACCGTTGCTTAATTGATAAACAAAATCCCTGATTCTGTGCTCAGACAATCGATTGTTTGGAGTAGACAATCGATTGTTTGACCAACGTTCAAAAAACAGATTCCTGATTTTAGGCTAAACAATCGATTGTTAACCCTGAATAATCGATTGTCCTTCAACGTTCAAAAATCAATTTAGGATTCTGTGGGAACGGTCAAAAAATAATCGATTGTATGAAAATGACAGTCGATTGTTTATGACTATAATCGATTGTATGATAACAACAATCGATTGTTTTGATGTTTAAAAACTTCGGTTGCACACTGTCTCAAAATAATCGATTGTTAAAAGTAGACAATCGATTGTTTGCTATTTTGAAAAACTTCAGATCACACTGTCTTAATACAATCGATTGTAGGATTCAAATAATCGATTGTTGAGGTCCAGATTTTAAAAGACATGTTTAAAAACCATTTTGACTAAAATACAAATCATTTTGGTTTAGCACAAAGATGCATGTTTATGATAAAAATGTTTTATGCATGTTTATGATGACCTAATGTTGAGCCAAAGGATAAGATAACTTAAACGTTGTCCTTACATTGGTTCTACCAAACGACCTACGTCTTCGGTCTTGAACTGTTTGGCTCGTTCATGCAATTCCGTCATCAGTATGCTTCTTGCCATTTGATTGATTGTCATACAATATCGTTGTTTGACACTTGACTTCATTGTTTGTCATTCTTCAAAACCTATACCTGAAAATCATGCTCATACAACCAAAGCGCATATATCATAGATATACATGATTTCCAACAATTTCCCCCTTTTTGATAATGACAAACAACGGAAGATAAGCATATTGAGTTCCCCCTAAATAGATGCTATATCTCAACATACAATTTATGCAACCAATTCAATTCAATATAATTCCCCCTTAATTGAATATTCCCCCTCAATTAAAGCATGCATATCGCCCATATTCTTCCCCCTTTTGGCATTAGCAAAAAGAGTATACCAAAAGTTATTTAAACCATTGACGATACCAATCGTTATGGACAAGATCATATAAAAAGTTAGTAAATGGCATACTAATAATACCGATCATTTTTCTCAACTATGCCAATTGTTATTTAAACTAAAAATATTAATCAATCATTTATTATAAAACCAATTGATACTAATTGTTATTCAAAAATAAAACTTGTTAAAGCATGTATCAACCAAAGCTGATATAGATGATTTGCACATATCAACTCATTGCGTTTTTATTCAAAATACGATAACTAACCGACGTTCCCTCTTAATGCATTAAGGTTTCGTGCTTGGTGCATCCACTACAATATTGTAGTCTTCAAGCACACCTGCAAAAATAACCTAAAAATAGGTTTTTGGTACCCAACTTCTTTTGGGTCCTTGGGGGTTAGGATAACAATAGTCATAATCAACACATAAATCTCTATGTTTAGCAAAACAAACGGGTGCAATGTTTCCTACCCGATTACAATAGTGACATATAACATTAGGATTGTGCATATGTCTAGGTTGAGCCAAATGCGTTCTAGGTGATCTAAGGTTGTTCCCCCTAGAAGCGTTGAATTTCCTAGAGTCATGTCTAGGTGGTCTAAAATTATTCATTCTAGACTCATTTATAAAATTCCTAGAATTGTGTCTAGGTGGTCTAAAGTTATTCATTCTAGACTCATTAACACAATTCCTAGAGTTGTTTCTAGGTGGTCTAAAACAATTAATCTTAGACTTATTAGTGAGGTTCCTAGAATTCTTTCTAGATGGACCGACCTCATTACTATCATCCTTTTTAATACCTTCAATTTTAGGACTATCAACACTACGTTTTTCTAGTGCATTCCTAAGTTCTATGTTCTCTAATTTTAAAGAACAACAAGAGGAACAATTAGAACATTTATCAATAGAAGAAGCTTCATTCAATTCCTTGATTTTATTTTTGAAATCAACAATGTCATTTTCCAAAAAATTATTTTCTTTTTCTAAAACTTCAATTTTATTTTTAAGAACACCATTTTCATTAGTCAATTTTTCAAAATCTATTTCTTTCAAAGAAGAGGATTTTTCAAAATCTTTTTCTTGTAAAGAAAGTGTTTTCTGAAAATCTGTTTCTTGCAAAGAAAGTGTTTTCTGCAAAGAAAGTGTTTTCTTCAAATCTTTTATCATTTTGGAAGCATTAACAAATTCACCACAATTCATCATAGGCATTTTGTAATTCATCAAACGAGTGAGAGTTAGATATACTTACCTCTTCTTCGTTTGCCACGAGACACAATGCGGCGGTTCCATCGCCTGAGCTGTCCGAATTCCGTGATACGTGCCTATGGTGTTTCTTCTTTTTCTTGTCCTTCTTCATAGACTTACAAAACTTTTCAATTATATCATTGGAAATATTATCATCATCCCTTTCCGAATCACTTACCTCTTCTCTTTTAGAGGATGAGGCTTTGAAGGCAAAATTTGAATTACTTCTAAGATAAGGATTAAGAATTGTGCTATCATAAGTTTCGAGGTTACCTCTTAGTCCATCAATTGTGATATCTGTGAATTCCATCGACTCTTGGATTGCATTGGCTTTGGAACGCCATTCGGGAGTGAGACTCCGTAGGACTTTTCGAACAAGATCTTTGTTCGTGTAAACTTTCCTGAGAGCATGGAGATCGTTGACGATTCTTAAAAATCGTTCAAACATAACACCAATGGGTTCCTTCTCCATTTTAAAGATTTCATATTTATGTGTTAGAAAATCAATTTTGGCTTCTCGGACTTGAGGCGTACCTTCATAAATGATCTCGAGCTTATCCCACATCTCCTTGGCGGTTGTGCAGCAAGAGATTCTTCGATACACATCTGGATTCACCACACAATATAATACATGGATGGCCCTTGCATTATTTTCAACTTTCTTGATGTCCTCGGCATCATATTCATCTTCCTTCTTTAGAACCGTGGTTCTCCAACTTTCTTTGTTGGCATTGGTTCACCATTTTTGATGATTTTCCACAAACGAAAACTGTTTGCTTTGAGGAAGATACTCATCCGTTCTTTCCAATATGTATAGTTTGTTCCGTCAAATAGTGGAGCACAAGTGGTGGACTGTCCTTCATCCATCGTTCCTGCGTTCAATATACTCAACAGAAAAATATATATTTCTCTCAACCGGTTAAGGCTTTCAGAGAGTTAGGCTTTGATACCAATTGTTAGAAAATACGCTTAACGCTAGAGGGGGGGGGGGGTGAATAGCGTTATAATAAAAATAGCGTAAACTTGCGGAATTTAAAAATTGCAGGAATGAAATAAGTGCGATAAGTAAATAATAAAGAACGAACGCACCGATGTATCCTGGTTCACCACAACCCGTGGCTAGTCAGTCCCCGAGAGACTCTCTCGAGATTTCCACTATCTTCGTCAAGCTTACGGGTGCTTAACAAACCGTTACAGTTGCTCAAGGATACCAAACCTTAAGACTTCACTTGCTTGAGGATACCTCACCCCAAGACTTCAACCACTAAGACTTTGGGTACTTAGCAAACCCGACAAATGAGAAGATATGTTCTTCTCAAACGAGTCTCTTTTACAACAAATACTCTCTCAATAGAGTGGATAAAGAGATACACAATAAGCTCTATGAACAACACAAAGTTGTCTATGAAATGGCTCAACAAAAGCTCTAAAATGATGCTTGAAAATGATCAATATTTATAACAATGTATGGAGAAGTTGTGTGTTTAAAATCAGCTCAAAAGACCTCTTTTTATTGGTGAAAGAGTGGTGCTGACCGTTGCTTAATTGATAAACAAAATCCCTGATTCTGTGCTCAGACAATCGATTGTTTGGAGTAGACAATCGATTGTTTGACCAACGTTCAAAAACAGATTCCTGATTTTAGGCTAAACAATCGATTGTTAACCCTGAATAATCGATTGTTCTTCAACGTTCAAAAATCAATTTAGGATTCTGTGGGAACGGTCAAAAAATATCGATTGTATGAAAATGACAGTCGATTGTTTATGAGTATAATCGATTGTATGATAACAACAATCGATTGTTTTGATGTTTAAAAACTTCGGTTGCATACTGTCTCAAAATAATCGATTGTTAAAAGTAGACAATCGATTGTTTGCTATTTTGAAAAACTTCAGATCACACTGTCTTAATACAATCGATTGTTGAGGTCCAGATTTTAAAAGACATGTTTAAAAACCATTTTGACTAAAATACAAATCATTTTGGTTTAGCACAAAGATGCATGTTTATGATAAAAATGTTTTATGCATGTTTATGATGACCTAATGTTGAGCCAAAGGATAAGATAACTTAAACATTGTCCTTACATTGGTTCTACTAAACGACCTACGTCTTCGGTCTTGAACTCTTTGGCTCGTTCATGCAATTCCGTCATCAGTATGCTTCTTGCCATTTGATTGATTATCATACAATATCGTTGTTTGACACTTGACTTCATTGTTTGTCATTCATCAAAACCTATACCTGAAAATCATGCTCATACAACCAAAGCACACATATCATAGATATACATGATTTCCAACACCGCCTAGCTTTTCACCTGTGCATCCAATGTTTCATGTGTCCATGCTTCGGAAGTATCACAGCGATCCATCCCACGTGTTATATTTCAGTGCTGTCCAGTTGGACAAAGACTTGTCTTTTAAGGAGGAGCCGGAAGCTATTCCAGACCAGCAGGTTCGTCAGTTAATGTGGAAGAAGTTTTCTTCAGTTCGTGTTCATTGGAGAGGTCAACCTTCTGAGGCATTGACCTGGGATTCCGAGTCCGATATGCGGGACCGTTATCCTCATCTTTTCCCCGACTCATGTACTTACTTATTCTATTCGTTCGAGGATGAACGATTATTTTAGAGGTGGAGAATATGAAGAACCAAAGGGTCATCACCTATTTTAATTGAATTCTATGTCTCTGAGGCCTTTAAAATCTCATTTAGAGTCGCCTCGATTTGCATGCGCAGTCCAGGCACGTAACCGAAAACCATAGATGTGAAATTTTTAGAAAAAGTTTAGTTATGACTTTAAAACAAATAGATTTGACTTCGTTCAATATATTGGGTAAACGGACCTGCACCCATAATTTGACGGTACCAGAGAGTCCGTAGGAAAATATGGGACTTGGGCATATGCCCGAAATCAAATTCCGAGGTCCCAAGCTCGAAAAATAAATGTTGAAGTGAAATAGTTTTCTAAAATTATTTAAGGAAATTTGGAATAAAAAATAATTAGAATGTGATGGTATCGGGCATGTATTTTGGTTTCAACATCCGGTACATGTCTTATATGTGACTTGAGAGCATTCCTATGAAGTTTGGTTAAAAATAGATGTCGTTTGACACGATCTGGACCCTAATTGGGAAATTTGATGTTTAAAGGAGTTTTGAGAAATTTCATTGATCTTGAGATTTAATTTGATGTTCATGATGTTATTCTGGTGATTCGATTACACGAATATCCTCGTAAGATATTTTTGAGGTTGTGTGTATACTTGGATTAGAGCTTCGAGGGCTCGGGTGAGTTTCGAGTAGGTTCCGGGATGCCTTAGGCTTAGAAAGCCAGGTGTTGCAGGTTCAGAAGGTACATGTCTCTCAACCCTCTTACGCGGTCCGAGAGAAATTGTGTGCCACTGCGGTCATCTTTGAGTGGGGCGCGGTGGAAGTTGTGCGGCGGCAGTCACTTTGTGCGGTCCACACAAGGTCCTTAACTGCAGATCTTCAGCTAAGCCACTGCGGTCACGGTTCATTTGATGTGGTCTGCGCAGGGGATCTCAGAGGGGTATAAATAAATGGGAATTTCACTTATTTTTCACATTTCAAAATCCCAAAAACATAAGAGGCGAATTTCCAAACATCCCTTTTTCTCCACAACATTAGTAAGTAACTTCTAACTCATTTTCTTTAATCCTTACATCTTTAAAATGATTTCAACTTCAAATTAAAGATTTTCATGAGGGAAATTGGGTGTTTTGGGTAGAACCTAGGTTTTTCTAAAATTGGGGATTTGGACATCAATTTGAGATTCGATTTCAAAACAAATTATATATTTGGATTCGTGGAGGAATGGGTAATCGGGTTTTGGTCCGAACCTCGAATTTCGACCATGTGGGCCCAGGGGCATTTTTGACCTTTTTGGGGTAAAACTTTGAAAAACTCATTTTCATGCATTGGATTTGATTAATTTGTTATGTAATTAAGTAACTTGTGACTATATTCGAGCGGATTGGTGGTGGAATCAAGGGGTAAAGATATAATTGAGACTTGAGTGGTGTTCA
Source organism: Nicotiana benthamiana (assembly GCA_034376525.1). Lineage (NCBI taxonomy): Eukaryota > Viridiplantae > Streptophyta > Magnoliopsida > Solanales > Solanaceae > Nicotiana > Nicotiana benthamiana. Next base: position 9,243,184 of record CM067331.1, on the reverse strand, counting down.
AGATATCGAGGTAAGTGTTTGGTATAACCTTAGCTTGAGGGATTAGGAGTTGAGTCCTATTTTCTATGTGTTAATTGTGAGTACGACGCATAGGCATGGTAACGAGTATCCATTCATTGGTGTATAGCATGACCGTAAGTCTTAAAATGTAATCTTCATGATTTTGTTGAATAATCTATGCTTTAAAGATGATTTCTACTTGTTGTGGAATGAAGTAATTATGGTTTTTGAATATCGAGGAGCAATGGCTCAAGTCATATTATGAATTTGTGAAAGCAAGTGGTTTGATTGAACCCTTGGAGCAATGGCTCAAGTTATATTACGAATTGTGAAAATTTATGAGGTAATTGAACACTTTGGACCATTGGCTCAAGTGTTAGAGTGGGTCATGAAATGAAAGTGAAAGAAAGAGAAGGATGAATAAATTGTTCCCTTGCTGGGAAGTTGATATTATTGATGTTGCTCTTTTGTCGGGATTTAATTATTTAATTATTGTTCCCTTGCCGGAACTCTTATTTTAATCTTTCCTATTCCCTCGCCCCATTGGTTTTGGGTGGGAAAGAGTGATAAAATACAAAGGGTGATGTCGTACATCATTGTTTGTGAGGAAAGAGTTTAAAGCACGAAGGGTGATGCCATGTATAATTGCGATGATAAAATATAAAGCACGAAGGGTTATGCCGTACCCCATGATGTACAATTATGTGCCGATTCTACTGATTATATGGTGAGGGAAGAGAGTAAAAGCACGAAGGGTGAGGCCGTACACATTTTGATGACATTTGTTTGGGTGAGAACGAGAGTGAAAGCACGAAGGGTGATGTCGTGCAGTTATTGATGTTGATTTAACAATTCTATCTGAGTTATGGTATTTCTTTCCTTACTTGTTGCTTTTATTCAAAAATGTTATCTCCCCACACCATGTTCACTTTCCCACATTGATTGGCTATTTTTGTATTTCCTTTTTCGCTGTATATATTTAAACTACACAGGTGTATTTGCTGGTATGATCGTAGCCTCGTCACTACTTCGCCGAAGTTAGGCTAGACACTAACCAGCACATGGGGTTGGTTGTGCTGACAGTACACTCTGCACTGTGTGCAGATCCTGGAGCAGCTTTCAGATAGTAGTTGGAGGGCTTCCTTTATTCCATTCCGAGACCCAAGGTAGACCTGCAGGCGTTCGCAGCCCTGACGTCCCCCTCTATCCCATTTCATGTTTCCTTTTATCTTGTTCAGAAACAGCACCATGTATTTCCTTCAGACCTTGTATTTAGTAACTCTTAGACTTTCTGCGATACTGTGACACCAGATTTTGGGGTACTGAGTTTTAAAGTTTTACTAGACGTAGTTTTGATTATATAGTTGATGACTTTCACTTAATTCATAAAATTTCGCTTTTATTAAATTGTCGTTCCATGTTTGTTTAAAAGAAGCAAAAAAAGGTAATTGATAGTTAAGGTTTGGCTTGCCTAGCTCCCATTAGTAGCCACCAGCACAGCTCCCGAGGGTGAAAATTTTGGATCGTGACATTTATATAGGTAAAACGCAGTTTAATACCACGTTTTATACAAAATGCGGCACTGAACAACATTTTATATAGTTGTCTTTTCAGCTATTGAGTAAAATGCGCTATGCTAAAGCGTTTTATATAAAATGCGGTCATTAATAACGTTTTACCTTAACATCCCAAACAGTCGTTAAGATAAAATGCGGTTTACAATCGCATTTTATATAGAAATATAGCTTTTTTTACACTTTAAGAAGTGAGTTGAGTCCAAAAAACCACATTTAGGTTCTGATAATCCGAGAAAAATCAGCATTGTGTCTTGGGGTGCTAACTCAACATCTGATTTTCTGGTTCAACAGAACTAGATTTTGTCACGACCTGGACTTTTCACCCTCGGAAGTCGTGATGGCGCCTACTAATAGGAGCTAGGTAAGCCAGTTATCAAATACCTCTTTGACGAACATCGCCAATATTAGCAACAATAAAACATTTAACAATAAAGCGGAAGTCCCAAATATAATTTACTGAAAAAAATACGTAAGTTTAATAAATCCTCTACCTAAGACTGGTGTCACATTACTCAGGGGCGTTTAGAGAATACTAAATACAAGGTTCGAATGAAGCATAAAACTGTCTCCTACGGTGCAATGATAACAAACTGGATGAAATAGAAAGGACTCCGGGCATGCGGACGTCAGCAAGCCTACCTCGAATGTCCCTGGACTGGAAGCTCGCTCCCGAAATGCTTTTGCTACTCAAATGCTGCTCCAACACCTGGATCTGTGCAAAATGATGCACAGAGTGTAGCATCAGCACAACCGACCCCATGTGCTGGTAAGTTCCTGGTCTAACTCCGGCGAAGAAGTAACAAGGCTAGACAGGACCTACCCAAAACAACTTGTGCATATATATACATATACAAAAGCAACGAAAATAACAACACAAAATATCAACTAAAAGGAAAAGGGGCATGATCGGGGGAGATGTAGGGAAAACAGATCAATAGATATAACAACGAAACTACCTCAATACCCAAACTCATATATAAGTGGTCGGTGCGCCACACGATCCTTTCTGAATTCATAAGTGGACAGCGTGCCACACGTTCCAATTTCATAACATCTCGTGGTCGGCATGCCACACGATCCCAATCATAATATCTCATGGTCGATGTGCCACGCGATCCCAATTATAATATCTCGTGGTCGGCGTGCCACACGATCCCAATCATAATATCTCGTGGTCGGCGTGCCACACGATCCTAATCATAATATCTCATGGTCGGCGTACCCCACGATCCAAATCATAATATCTCGTGGTCGGCGTGCCATACGATTCCAATCATAATATCTCGTGGTCGGCGTGCCACACGATCCCAATCATAATATCTCGTGGTCGGCGTGCCACACGATCTGTTATCTTTCGACACAAAACACAAAGTAATCCCAGCAAGGGAGGAAAATATATTATAATAAACTATCTCGGCAAGAGAGATCCAGCTATAACCAAACTCATTTGATTTCTACTTAATACGATAAAATCCATACTTAGTCTCAACAATTACTAGCGCACTATTAATGATTTCCAACCAATTCGTCATAAACAACAATTAAGAATTCGATAAGTTAACAATTTAGGACTTACGGTCATACTCGACACCAGTATGTAAATACTCGTCCCCATGCATATATACCGTACTCAATATTTTGCAATTAGCAAATAATACCTTAATCTTATTCCCTAATGCCAAAGTTAGATCAAATACTTAGTTCGTTCCAAGAATAGAAATCAACTATCCAATATCACCTTTCTTCTACAATCCAACTACGAAACAATGATATTTAGGCATGATCAATTCAATAGTATCAATAAAGACCCAAAAACAACATCTCATACCCTAGAAATAAAGTCCCTAGCATCCTTCCAAAAATACCAAATCCGATCCCGGGCCCACATGGTCCAAACTCGAGGCTCGGACAAAAATCCATTCACCCATAACCCCAGGAGTCCAAATATATGATTTATTTTAGGATTCGACCCCAAAGCCCTAACTCTACCCAAAACCCTAATTTTCTACTTTGATTTCATGATTTAGGGCTAGGAAATTAGTGATTAGATATAGGAATTAGAAGATGATGAAGTTAAAAACACTTACCCAAAGAGTTATGGAGAAAGAGAAGATTGAAAATCGCCTATGGAGTGTTTAAGGGAGGAGCTCGTGTGAAGAAATGACCAATTCCCGAAAAGGAAACTGTTTTGAACTAAAAATTTTGCTGGGCAAAAATGCCCTTCGCGTTCGCGAAGGGTTGGCTTCACTGACTATCGCGTTCGCGAAGAGGAGGCTGCGAACGCAAAGAGGAAATCTGGGGTTAGGGGAAAAAGGCCTACACGTTCGCGAAGGAAGGCACGTGAACGCGTTCAAGAGGGACACACTACTAAGTGAACGCGATGGGACAATGAGACGCGGAAGGAAAAAATCACAAAGCTATGCGAACGCGAGCCTGGGGCCGCGTTCGCGAAGGGCAAATCTGGTCTGCAACACAACTGAAAATCAAATGTATTTTCTAAGTGAAAAACCACCCCAAACCATCTCCGAATCACTCCCGAGTCCTCGGGGCTCCCAACCAAACACACATACTAACTCAATAACATCCTAGGAACTTAGTTTAGTGATTAAATCGCCAAAATAATATCAAATTCAATGAATTAAACCCCAAAATAAACATTTTTCATTTCAAACTTCATAAGCTTCTAATTATAGATATTAAGTCCGAAACACGTCAAACGACGTCCGATTTCGACTAACTTTCGCAAAAAGCGCTTAACGCATATTTAAGACCTGTACCGAGCGCCGAAACCAGAATACGGGCCCGATGCCTATATTTTCTAACTCGTTTTCGGCTACATGTCCGAAATTCACGCGCAAATCAAGATAACTAAAAGCGAGGTTTTCAAGGCCTCGGAAACACAGAAAAAGAGAGAATAATCATCGATTTTCGGGCCTATACATGAAAAAATAAAGAGTTATTGATTAGAGCCCACTGAAACTTTAAGTCAAAATTCATAGAGACTAAATTTTGGATATCTGCATTAGGAAGAGTTGCATGTGCAGACTGTCTGCCATTGAGGTGGTTTAGCCCTGGCCCCTGGCCTGGGGATTTCCAGATGTAAAGTAATGTGACTTTAAATATGCCTTAAAAATCTGATACGAGGCTCCACTTTGCTGATTATAACAAAGTATTTATAGCTTAATAGCATATTTAACAGATCAAAGTAATGTAAGTGTTAGGGGTTGTTTGACAGAAATCTTACATAGACTCTATAGACATGATCTGAATTATGTTTTCCAATCAGAAAAATGAAATATTAAAGAAAATTGCTGGTTAAGAATGAAGGAAACATCCGATCACGGAGCAGCAAAGAAGCACTATGAAGAAAGTTCAATTCCAAAAAAAAATCAGGTAAAAAATAGCACCATAGCACACAAAACAAGAAACCTCCACTACAAAGTTGTATAATTCCCTATTTTAATATAATGTAAAATATTAATTCAACCAGAAACAATTCATATATACGTCTAGAAACATACCAAAAAACTTATCTCGTGGGCACAAGAATACCTTGTGACTTATTAGGACATGTTTCGACAGTACAAATGAAGATGTTGTTGTTAGCATGCATTATTGTACGTAATTTTTATTTAGTGGTCCAAAAGCAAACAATTAATTGTATGTAGTGAAAAAAAGGTTGAAATGAGCTGTCTGCAGTCTGATAGTGAGCTGCTACTGTACTTTGACAAGTGAATATCAAAAGAGACGGACTATTGTCTAATCACTCTTCCGACATGAATTCAAGTTAAAAATAAGATATTAACACGTAAGGATGGCAAAATAGTTAACAACTCATATTATCCGTATGTTAATTTATTTTTTATTCGTATTAAATATAGGTAAGATCGAATAATTTATTCATTTTCATTATTCGTTTTTGATGCGAATTATATTCGACTCGATCCGTCCGTTTTCCACTTCAATTAACAACTAATCTTTCTTGGTGGCCGACCCGTACTACACATGGAAGCATATTAAAAGATCCTATCTTATTCAAAAGCACCAGCTCAATATATATATATATATATATATATATATATATGGAAAGGTAGAGACATGGTACACAATAGCCACTACGTACAGATCAATCTAAACTACTAGTACCATTTATAATTGTCATGGTCCTCGTATTAAAGTTATCATCGTGCCAATTTGTTACATTACAAGAAACCCTACTAATATGGCCACCAGTTGTATGCCACGAAAGTGACTGCGTTAAACCAACATTGCCCATATTCAAATAGGACCTTTCTATCTCAAAAAGTGGTGCAACAAAACTAGGCACAGTGTTCGACATTTTTGGCCTTCATATGTTTCCAAAATTGTTGCCTGCTTTAGCTAACATATCCGCTATTATATTTTCCTTTCTGTACACATGCTTAGGCAGACGGATTACCTAGCAAGTTCAGATGGCATCTGCAATTATTAATTATTCTAGCATGTAGTAACATTTTGACTTTATTACCTATATATATATAAAACATTTTGATACACACATAAATTGTCTTCTTTTTCTTTATTCCAAAAGAACTAATAGTAGATGCATACCAAAGTAAAATGTAAGTTCTACAAAATAACAATAATATCGATAATGTTATGTAGCAGTAAGTATTGGACGCTAAAGTCTAATATATTTAGAAAATGAGTGTTGCAGATTTAAAATGAGGGTTAATATAATTAAAGAGCACTTGAAATAAAAATGCTATAAATTTGAATAAAAATCTTAAAAAGAAAAATAAACAATAGAAGTAATATGTTTGGAAGGATTTACTATTTGCTTTTAGTATTATTTTAATTTGTGGGCCAGGTCGGGTTGAGTTATTTTTATTTTAATGGAATTATTATTTATTAGGCTGAAAATAAGAAAATAAAAATCTACAAAATAAGAAAATACTAGTGAAAAAATATATTTTCCAATCACTATGATTTTTGTGTGAATTAGTAAAAGTTATATGATTTTTGTGCGAGAAAATATAATTATATAATTTTGATAAAAAATATAGTTATGTAATTTTTCAGTGAAAAAATAAAGTTATATGATTGAGTAAAAAAAAAAGTCGTAGTTATAACTTTTGTGTGAGAAAACAAAATTTTATGATAGTTTGTGAAAAAAATCATAGTTATATGACTTTTGTGTCAAAAAATAAAATTATACGACTTTAATAAAAAAGCATCATAGTTATATGATTATTTGTGAAATTAACTCTTTAAAATGAATACGTAGTTATATAAGATGTAAATAGCATTAAGGATAGAAGGAGAAAAGCTTTCGTGTGTGATTCTACAAATATGTCGGTTCATATTTGTGAAATTTTTTATGATGGAAGGTGTTAAAAAGAATGGAATAAACCTCAAATCACAAGGCAGGAGGTTGTCTGAGAGGCTTAATAACGTAAAATAGAGTCATTTTTGACAGTAAAACAGTGTACTAATCCATTTCGGAAATAAGGGGCAGGGTGGACGTTCGGACAGTGCGGATTGCATATAAAATTTTGGTTTGGATTTTCAGTTTGCGAATTGACGAAATGACAATCCCAAATCCAATCCAAATAAGTTCGAATTGGATCGGATTTTTAAGTTCGGATTGGATCAGATTGGATATTTTGAATTTCCGGTTTTGAACTTAGAAGTTGAGACGTTTCTTCTTTTTACAAAAATGAATATTCAAGGAAGTGCTCATGTTAAATTACCTGAAAAGTTCTTAATTCTCACCGCAATATTCCAAATGTAATGTTAAAGTAATGAAATATTAATATAAAAAATAAAAGAATACAATAGAAATATTAATACGACAAATAAGAAGTAGAAATAGTAAAACTGTATCCACGTAGAAAGTATTCTCATAATAGAATCAAGATTCCATTTTATCTAGTTCACTTATACTGGATCTTACGGAGCGACTGGTAATTAATATTGAATATATATGATAATATCTAATGGGTAAGGTGTTGAACTTATTACTATTAACATATGGATAATGAGCTAAACATGAGGTATAAGAATGTCAGATTTTTGAATATCCAAAAATTTGAAGTACCAAATTTAATATCCACTCCAAAATCAAAAAAATTTATAAATTAAATATAATATTTAATCCGTAATACAAAAATCTAACCCAAAAATCCAAAAAGTTTAGATTTCGATTTGAATTTTGGGTTTATCCAAAGTATGCCCGCAGAACAATGAACTGGTTGCAGGAAAACTATCCACTCAGTATTGATTGGAACAAAAAAATGCAGTGGTTGATTAGCAAAGCCAAGGGTCGAACATGTCGAGCAGCCACTTTCAAAATGGTTACAGCTGAATTTGCATATGTTATCTGGCTGGAAAGAAATGCATGAGTCTTCAACAAGATATTTCGAAGTAACACTGCCTTACTGAGAGACATAGTGTATAATTGTAATGTTAGATGTACCCCACGAATTAGACAACAATTACAACACCTTCGAATATAGTAGTATTAGGTAGTTAGGATAGTAGAAATAGTTTATATGTTATTTCCCAGACAGTCAGCTAAGTTGAAGTTTGACTATAGTTTTACAATATTACTTCATTAGTAATTAATGAAAAGCCTTAATTACAAAAAAAAAAAAAAGTATGCCCGCAGAAAAGCCTAAAGGTCCCCATTTCTTTTGTTTTTCCTAAAATAGCAGAAGCATGCGCCCTCTAAAAGCTCCTTTTGTTATGAAATAATACAAAGACAAGAACAATAATGCAAGAACAAGAGCAATAGAGAGAATAGAGAGAGAGAAGTATTCTTATTGATACTTAGAGATTGTTAGGGATGTATTACAATGGTAGAAGACCCCTTTATTTATAGGGAGTGGGATGATTTAGCTACCAATAATAGGACTCTAGAATCTCTCTAATTAAAGACATTCACCTTAAATAGAAGTGTAAAATCTCTCTATTTATAACACTCCCCCTTGAATGTCTATTCAATGATGTGCCTCGTTAAAACCTTAAAACAAAACCCAATGGGAAAAATTAACGTAAGGAAAAAGAGTACACATGTTTGAATTTGCGCCTATTGGTTGCCTCATTAAAAACCTCGCAAGGAAAACCCGGTGGGACAAAACCTTGTAAGGGAAAAAGAGTGCAATGCACATTAACTCCCCCTGATAAGAACATCAATTTATGTCCTTAAGTCTTCGCATCCCGATCTTGTGAACTAGCTTCTTGAAGGTTGACTTTGGTAGAGATTTTGTGAACAAATCAGCCATATTATCGCTTGAACGAATCTGTTGAACATTTATATCACCATTCTTTTGAAGATCATGTGTGAAGAATAACTTTGGTGAAATATGCTTCGTTCTATCTTCTTTTATGAATCCTCCCTTCAATTGAGCTATACATGCTGCATTGTCTTCATACAAAGTTGTGGGTAGTTTATCACACTTCAAACCACATTTGTCTATCAAGACCATGAAATACCTAAACGACCCACTAGGTGGGTGAATAGGTCCACAAATGTCCCCTTGTATACGTTCCAGAAACGTGGGTGACTCAGTCCCAACCTTTGTTGGTGATGGCCTGATAATCAACTTGCCTTGATAACACGAAGTGCAAGGATATTCATTATTCGAAAGAATTTTGAAATTCTTTAACGGATGCCCATATGAGCTTTCTATAATCCGTATCATCATGATCGATCCTGGGTGTCCCAATCGATCATGCCAAAGTACAAAGGTATTGGAATCAGTAACCCTTTGGTTTAATGTTGAATGTGGCTCAATTGCACTAATTCTTGTCCAATACAGGCCACAAGATAAAGACGGGAATTTCTCAATAACCCTCTTTTGGCCGGAGACATTCTTTGTGATGACGAGATATTCAAGATTATCTTCATCCATTGTCTCAATATGATTGCCATTCCGGCGTACATCTTTAAAACTCAACAAGTTTCTCTTAGACTTGGAGGAGAACATTGCATTCTCTATGATTAAAGTCGTGCCTTTGGGCAGAGTTACAATTGCTCTTCCGGAGCCTTCAATCAATTTACTACTTCCAGAGATTGTAGTAACGTTTGCCTTACACATATTTAGTTGAGAGAAATATTTCTTTTCTTTGAGTATTGTATGTGTAGTACATGAATCAACTAGGCAAATACTTTTACAGTTGGATGTTGATCCAAGTTCGCTTTGTGAGATATCCATATTTGCTATCCCATAGTTTGACATACAAAAGAGATACACGAACATAAGAATAAACAAGTTCAATTCGTTTGTGTCACATAATATTTTCAAAATTTGCTGCTAACAGTTGACTAACAAAATCAGATATGTTATCCATAATCGATTATTATGCAGCTTGAAAATTTTCAGTTTAAGCATTTTTCACACACAATCGATTGTTTAACATTGACAATCGATTGTTGATTAATTTTGAAAAATTTCGGATCACACTGTCTAACGACTATCGATTGTTAGACATAGACAATCGATTGTGGATGATTTTTGAAAAATTCCAGATTACACTACCTAACGACAATCGATTGTTAGACATAGACAATCGATTGTGGATGATTTTCGAAAAATTCCAGATTACACTGTCTAACGACAATCGATTGTTAGACATAGACAATCGATTGTGGATGATTTTTGAAAAATTCCAGATTACACTGTCTAACGACAATCGATTGTTAGACATAGACAATCGATTGTGGATGATTTTTGAAAAATTCCAGATTACACTGTCTAACGACAATCGATTGTTAGACATAGACAATTGATTGTGGATGATTTTTGAAAAGTTCCAGATTACACTGTCTAACGACAATCGATTGTTAGACGTAGACAATTGATTGTGGATGATTTTTGAAAAATTTCAGATTACACTGTCTAATGACAATCGATTGTTAGACATAGACAATCGATTGTGGATGATTTTTGAAAAATTCCAGATTACACTGTCTAACGACAATCGATTGTTAGACATAGACAATCGATTGTCGATCAATTGTTTTTCAGCTTTAATGAGAAAATATTAGATAATCGACTAGTTTTTCAGGCTAGTCGATTACCCCTACTGGAAGATAAAAATATTATTGATATTTGAGCATATTGAAGACATTCTAAAGAACTACTGCAAACATTGCATCATGAACTAACTAATACGAGCTAATACTAATGACTATTAGTTTATTCACTAACTAATACAAATAAGTAGAACAAAATCAAATAACTCCATCTTCTTTCATCACGGACCCATCACCGATTAGGTGGTCTATTTTGCCCTCGGGTTGCTCAAAGAAGTCTGCCACATCCAGGTGGGTGATGTCCAAGTTGTCGTCATAGACAAAATTTGTTTCAGGGCCTTTACTCTTTCGAGATGCTTGATAAAGGTCAACCAAGTGTCTTGGTATACGGCAAGTCTTTGACCAGTGCCCTTTCCCACCGCAACGATAACATATAGTTTCTGAACCATTTGCCTTAGGATCTTCATGATGCCGTTTCTGCTTTTGGCGGTTATCTCTCCTTGGGGGTTGACGGACTTCATTGGAATTTCTACCTTGTCTACGTCCCTGGCTATGACCCCGTTTACGACCATGACCATGGCCCTTTTCATGTTTGGCATAATGAGAGTGCACCTTATCTGCTTCAGGCAGTGGTGTAGACCCAGTGGGTCGATTTTCGTGATTTCTCATGAGCAGGTCATTATTTCGCTCAGCCACTAGTAGAAGAGAAATCAGTTCAGAGTACATTGCAGTACCATATTGGAGGCATGAAACGTTGTAAACGTTTTCTCAAGCATATCATAATCGGAGATTTTATCTCCGCATAGCTTCAATTTAGAAGTAATTCTGAACATTGCAGAATTATATTCAGAAACGGACTGAAAGTCCTTGAGCCTCAGATGAGCCCAATCATATCGTGCTTGTGGCAGAGTGACCAACTTCAGGTTGTCATATCTCTCCTTTAAGCCGTTCCACAAGATGAGTGGATCCTTGACGGTGAGATATTCAATCTTCAAGCCTTCATCAAGGTGATGGCGCAAGAAAATCAAGGCCTTCGCACAGTCTTGGGTGGATGCTTTTTCTCTATCTTTAATGGTGTCTCCGAGACCCATAGCATCTAAGTGGATTTCAGCATCCAATACCCATGTCATATAGTTCTTGCCCGAAATTTCAAGGGCAACGAACTTTCTTTTCGTAATGTCAGACATAATCGAAAATTAAATTAGGAAGAGGGAAATACCTTAGATTTTTCGAGAATGGTTCTTGAGACGGTAGAGTCTCGTGCTGATAACGTGTTATGAAATAATATAAAGACAAGAACAATAATGCAAGAACAAGATCAATAGAGAGAATAGAGAGAGAGAAGTATTCTTATTGATACTTAGAGATTGTTAGGGATGTATTACAATGGTAGAAGACCCCTTTATTTATAGGGAGTGGGATGATTTAGCTACCAATAATAGGACTCTAGAATCTCTCTAATTAAAGACATTCACCTTAAATAGAAGTGCAAAGTCTCTTTTGTTTTTTTTCTCTTCCTTCTTTCTCCCGTGGCCTATCTTTTACTGACAACACTTTATCCTAGGATTATTAGAGTGGTCACCTATGGAAAGATTCACGAGAAATATTCAAAATAACCTAAGTTGAGATAACAATTTATTTATCTTAAGGAGGGTAATTTTTCAACTATCAAACTGGTATATAATGTTTAGACTTATTTATATAAGACTTGAAAACACAAATAAGAAATTTGGTGGAAATTCTGAGGTGCACTAAAAGGGAAGTTAAAACAGTTGCTAGAGTTATTTTATTATTTTTATATATCTAGTCCCATTGATGGTGGATGGACTTCTCCAAGAGATGTTTTCACAAACCGCTATTATTTAGTAGTTATTAGTTAGTTGTAGCTATCATTTACTATATTACTTGATATAGTTATATTTTCAGGTTTTCTAGAGTATATTCGATGTATTTAAGCTACTATATTCATAAATATAGTAGCATTTCTCGGCGTGAAACATGAGATTACAACTAGATAAATTATTGTATTCGACTGTATTCATGGCATGAAATAGAGGATTACAACCAAACAGATTATTTTATTCGACTGTATACACGGCGTGAAACAGAGGATTACAGCTAGACAAATTATCGTATTCGACTGTATTCACGATATATATTTGTGAATACAGTAGCGTAAATAGCGCAATTCATGGATTATTCAGCTGTTTTTAAACAAAAAGTGAATCAATTAACATAATAGATTCCTAATATAACTCAATTAACTCAATTATATCACCCATAATCTGTATTTCACGCGAAATATGCTAAATTTTCAACTAATAAAATTTGAGATTCATCTATAGTGCAAAAAACATGTGAATACATATTGTAGATACATTTGAATATATATATATACATCTGAATACATAAATTATATTAATTAAAGAATACATATGAATATATTTATGGAATATAGCGAGACAGTGAATACAATGAAATACATGAAATACAACGAGATACATTGAAATACACTTAAAAAAAGTAATAAAATCTTCAAGTTGCTCAGTCCCAAACTCCGTTGACTTTGTCCAAGAAGTAGTCTCGTCGAGAAGGCCGCAATTCTGACTCTAACGAGAGCCATAAACGGGATAAATGAAGAATTACCAAGCAGCACCAAGCGCTGAATCATCCATCTCATCACACCTACCACTAGCACCGACGTCGTTATCGTCATCATCGCTACGGCTTAGTCCAATGCCACCACTAGTTCTGGGTGGATTATTGGTGGAAACAGACATAAAAAGTAAAGAGTTATATCAGTAGATTACAAAGAATGATTGGACCACAAAACCATGAATGTATATGGGGGACGGGGGACCTGTATTATATTTGGATATGACGCAAAGCATCTGGTAATTACAGTTGTTGCAGATGAAAAGAGCGAGAGTACAAAGAGAAAAAGAAAAAGAAAAAGAAAAAGTGTGAAATAATATAGAATTTGAATTGAATTTCTGAAACAAAAACACAGGAGATGGAGAGAAGAGGCGAAGGATATGGTTATTGACGCCAAAGTTGTCGGGTCCCTCACGCGTAACCCATCTATTAAAACTTCTAGGTATCCGAAATTGAGGAAACAATGATTTTAGCTTAGCGCGAGAAGAAAGAGCGGGTATTTGCCGGTGATGGTGGTGGTGGAAAAGAAGCTTGGAAGAAGGAAGAACGATCAATGTAGGAACTAATGAGATATACTCCATGAGTTTGTATTCATGGAGAAAACTGTCTTGGAGGGGGGGGGGGGGGGAATCTGAAAGAATGAGAGGGAAAAATAATACAAAGCGTATTTTATGTTTAAGGGTAGAAGATGACCATAAATCGATATTTGGCTATAAAAATCAAAAGGTAGCTATGGAATATATAATTTTTAAAAGGTATTTATTTAAATAAGGTATCAACTTTTGCAATATGAAGTAACAAAATATATTGTCATGACCCAGATTTCCTACCCTTGGGAGTCGTGATGACGCTTACTAGTGGGAGCTAGGCAAGCGAAACCTTAACTACCTAATGCACTTTCATATTACTTCTTTTTAACAAATACGAGATGATAATATGATAACAACGAAATTAAATAAATAAGCGGAAGTCAATAATTATATAACTCAAGACTACGTCTATTACAACTTTTCAAATCCTCTAATACCCAAAATCTGGTGTCACAGTATCACAGACTGTCTAAGATTACTACATACAGGGTCTGAAGAATTAACAATACACTGTCTCTGAATAAAAATAGAGAAAACATGAAATAGAGATAGAGGGAGACGCCAGGGCTTGCGGACACCTGCAGGTCAACCTTGGGTCTCTGGGTGGACTGAAGGAAGCCCTCCAACTACTATCTGAAAGCTTCTCCTGTATCTGCAGACAGTGCAGAGTGTAGTACCATCACAACAGACCACATGTGCTAGTAAGTGTCTAGCCTAACTTCGGCGAAGTAGCGACGAGGCTAGGACCAGACTACCAAATAAACCTCTGCAGTTCAACTATATATACAGCGAATAAGAAATACAGGAAATAACCAGTCAATGTGGGAGGGGAAACATGCTGTGGCGGAAATAACGGTTCACAATAGAAAGAATCAAGTAAGAAAAAAAAAACAACATAACTAGAATATCATCAAGAATCATAAATCAACAATTTGCACGGCATCACCCATCGTGCTTTTACTCTCGTCCTCACTAAACAATATTTTATAACAAAAGTATGCACGATATCACCCTTCGTGCTTTTACTATCGTTCTCACCCAATTAATTATATATTAACAGTGTGCACGAAATCACCTTTCGTGCTTTTACTCTCTTTCCTCACCATATAATCAATGATAATTGGTCTGGAATGGTACACCGTACGATACGACATCACCCTTCGTGCTTTACACTCTTTCCTCACAGTATCAAATAATGCACGACATCACTCTTCGTTCTTTAACGCTCTTTCTCACCCAAACAACAATCACAAACAAAGAGAGCAAGGGAGTAAGCAAATAATAATAGAAATCCCGATAAGGGAACACAACTAAACAGCTAATTCCCGGCAAGGGAACAATACCAATAATCTCAGTATCCCGGCAAATGAGATAATCAACAAGGAAAATAACATTCCGGCAAGGGAACAATTTAATAACTCTTCCTCTTTCTTTTACTTTTACCCCATAATTAACTTTACCACTTGAGTCAATGCTCCAAAGGGTTCAATTATCTCATATACTTTCACACTCGTAATATAACTCGGGTCGATACTCCTCGAAGTTCAAAGGTCACAATTTCTTTCACAAGCTTTTCACAACATATAGAAATCATCACCAAGGCATGAAAGATACATCGAAATCATGATATTTGCAATATAAAGAATCGTGGTCATGCTAGACACCAACACATAGATACTCGTCACCATGCATATACGTCGTACTCAACAATTATCACATGGAAAATATGACTCAATTCCTATTCCCTCAAGCTAAGGTTAGACCAAACACATACCTCAAACTTTTACGACCAAGTCGATCCTCAATTACCGCTTTTCCTCTCGAATTCGGCTCCAAATCAATTGTATCTATATATAAATGACTTCATAACATCAACAAATGCTAATTCATTCGAATCCAATGCCTAATTATAGCTTTTCCACTATTCTTCCAAAAAGCTCAAAAATCGACCCCGACCCCGCTTGGTCAAGACACGAGGTTCAGACCAAAACCCGATCACCCGTTCCCCTACAAGCCCTAGATACAAATTTTTTTCAAATCCGACCCGAAATAAGGTTTAAATCGTAAATAATTAAAAAGCCCTAACTCTACCCAAATACCTAATTTTCTACCTTAAATCACATGTTTTAGGACTAAGAATTCAATAGATGTTGAAGAAAATGGAAGAAAATAATTAAAGGATTACTGTTGATACCCAATTTTTCCCTATGTATTTTTTTTACTCAATATAGTTTCAAGCATATATAAGCATCCACAAAGGTTTTGGTATTTTTTTCCCAATTTTAAAAGATTTTTCAAAACCAATTTGTGACCTATTTTGCACTATAAAAACAAATGATTATTCCCAAAATTTATTATTTTGGTGAACAATTTATTTTATTCCCACATTTACTCAAAAATAGAATTTACATGGTTTTTACATAATTTTACAAGTCCATTTGGTATTTTTAAACTAAAATTGCATGAAATTACAATTTTAGCCTATTTCTCGATTTAATAGCATTTGTAATTACAAAATCATTTCTAATCTTTTTAAATTAATACTTATGCATTGCTTATTAACTCAGTATTTTTAATATTTACTATTTTATAAAATTTAAAATGGAGAAAACTGGCTATTTCAATTGTAGCCATTTTTATTCAATTATTGCCCTAATTTCAGCCCCCAATCTAACCCCCAATTACACTAACCAATTTCCTAAATAACCTGACCTAAACCCTATCAACTAACCCGCCAGGAACCCCATTTTAAATTAGGTCCGTTGATTGTTTTAATCAACGGTCCACGTTCCCCTTTAATTAAACCTAACCTCAACCCTAATCCCCCTCATTCTCTCTTCAGCAGCCACCTTTGAACCCCTTCGTCCCCAAATGATCTCAACCACCCCTGAAACCCTAGCCCTTCTCCGACCATTTTCCGACCTTGTTTCACCGGAAACCATGGCCTCCCAAGCTTCGTGCAACCAATACTCACCTCCCGCTCCCTTCTGTGACCCTTTTGTTCAAAGATCGAAGTCCGATCTTGAAAACCACATGCTTAGAGGTCCTCCGACTTGAGTTCTATGGCCATTTCCGATCTCTCTCCGGTGAGTCTTAGCTTTTTGAGTCTGTCTTCGACTCAACCAGTCTCTTCCAGGCCTTTCTCGTTCTCTAGGGTTTTCTCTGAAACCCTAAGTCTCCAAGTTTTTTCTTCTTTGTTTCTATTTTTAAGATCTCCTTAATATCTATGTTACTTTCTAATATTTCAAAGTGTTTTCCACATTTTTTGCCGATTTTTGTTTTCGAACTGTTCATCTTCTCAAAACTTAGGGTTTCTCTGATTTTCTGTGTTATTTGCACTACTGTGATTTCCTTTACTTTTTCATAACTCCTATATATTTTCTACTATGATTCATATGTATTTTCTTTACCATGTTGCCTCTAGGGTCTCCGTGTAGCTTCTTTACTGTGTTCTTTGCTTTCCTTATGCTTTTCATGAATGTTTATGTTCTTTCTGAGGTCATCTTCGCCTATGCTTTCTTCTTTACACTCAAAATGTGATGAAAACCCTAGATTTTTGGGGTTTTCCTAATTTTGTGTGTGATTGTCTGCTGCATGCTTAATTTCAAAACCCTAACTATCTAAACTCGCCCCATGCTTCTGATTCTTGCTAAGCATTTGCAAGAACTTCTAATTCCATTCATGTCTATGTTCTTCTGCTCTTTGATTACATGACTACTTAGTTTAATTTAGCCTCACATGGTTAAGTTTGTGCATCTCTTTATAGTCATACTTCTCCTTTCAAAATAACCCTAATTTTGGGGGGTTGATTTTTATGAACTTATTTGATTCTCTGACTTGGACTTATTTTCAGACTAAATTCAATACTGAATTTGAATCCCTATTTTATTGATTTAAAATGTGACTACTTAAAACTGTGTCTCTTTAGCTTTATATGTATTTACCCTTTATTTTACAACTTATTCTTGATTTTCTTTCCATAAATGGAACCTTGATTTATTTACCTTAAGTCCGACTCCTTAATTAAAGAGGTTCCTTTCCCTAATTGATTATGACTTGATACTAAGTTATTTTCTTCCCTTACTTACTGCTTACTTTCAAACAATAAAACCCCCCACCCCTTTTACTTCAAACACACAAACAATTACAAGTTCATACTCACTAAACTCTTTCTTCTCTTTTCTGCTCTTCTCTGCTACTTGTTCTGTTGCTTGGGTTTAGCCGGCTGAAAGCCAACTCTAAACTATAGGATTCTATCTGTCCTACTTGCTTTACTGTTTTGAATTTGCAACTAGTATATCCGTGATTTAAATACCATCTCCAAATTATGTGTTTATTTACCCTTTACATATGCATGTTCATGTTTGACTTTATTACATTATGCAGTTAAACTTGAGCATATTACATCCCTACCCTATATTCCTGTGTCTTTGATTCTGCTATGCTAGTATAATGCTTTCCAGTACATCCCTTTCCCCAAGTACCCGTAGATTAATTATATTTGTTGGTACAAATGCTTTCATATCAATCCCTTTCCCTAACCCCTTTGTGTGTGAGTATTCTTTTAGACTAGGGTGACACTCTATTGTCATCCCTAGTTTAGAACCAGATTGCTCTAAACCTATACTCAAATCAGTCCCATTTCCTTAACCCCTATTATGTGTTGAGCTTGACTCAGGTCGGGTGGTGTCCTAATCACCATACATGCCTAAGTATGACTTTCTCAAGTCTGCTCTTATTTGTTCAAGCCATGTAAAGGGTTAGAGGTGTGCCAGTCCCATTCATGACTTGGTATGACCATCCTTTGATTTGGTTTCCTCTAATCCCCTCACTTTTACACTTACTCTTATTTCTTTAAGTCCCACCCCCCTATGGTAAGCCATTCTTAGGTACCCTAGAGTTCCCCCTGAACATGGATGCCTAAGGGCTGGTAATTCCACACATTGCACTACTCTACTCAATCTTTAGAGTGTAAGCATTGCCTGGGCTTCCTGAAAGCCCTTGAAACTTTGAAACACTCTAAGATAAGGCCTTGGAATCTGGAGCCCGGATTTGGTAAAATACATGTGCTGTACATAGGGGTGTACAAAGAAAAATGATAATCCGCACCAACCCGATAATCCGAGTCAAACCAAGAAAAATAACTCGACTATGGTTTGGTTTAACTTGGCTTGGTGTTGGAAAAAAAACCCGACCATAATTGGTTTGGTTTGGTTTTAACTAAAGAAAGTCAAACCGAAACCAAACCAACCCGACATTACATATATAGCAATTTTAGATATATTTAATATATAAATATACTTATTGTAATGTAATTTATAAATATTTCTTAAAAATTTTCATAATTTATCTTTTAAGGTATTATTTCAATGTTTGATTTAGAAGTTTTGAATGCTCAAATAAGTTTTATAGGCATTAATATTAGTAAATTAAATAATGCTAGCAATCAATACTAATGCAAACAAAAGACATTCAATTCGATATTACGAACGAGAATGTATTAAATGTCTATTTTTTATTTTGCAATAATTTAGATAAAAATACATAACCTATTTTTTTTTCTTTAGCTTTTAGGTATATAATTAATACTCTTTCATTAGTCTATCTAGTTTAGCATGAATTAGTGCTTTTAGATTATGTTTATTTTTATTATGACTTTTTAATTAGCAATATTTATAGTACATAATTTTATTATTTTTTATTGTTGAATATTTTAGGATAATGTCATGAGTCATGACATATCTCATATTTTGTATTATTTTCTTGAAAAATACTTTATATAGTTATATCTTACTAGGATTAAAGAAATATTTTGAGCATACATTATATATTTTGTTCTATGAAGATTTTACCGGTAAAAGAATTCGAAAAAACCCGAATAACCCGAAAACCCGAAAAAACCAGAGAAAAACCGATATTGAAAAACCCGAATTTATTGGTTTGGTTTGGTGTTTAGATTTAATAACCAGACACAATTGGTTTGGTTTGGTAATTATAAAATCCGATCCAACCTGGTCTATGTACACCCCTAGTTGTACATTAAGGTGGCTTTGGGCTTCCTCGGGTCCATTTTTACTTTTGATGT
This sequence comes from Nicotiana benthamiana, assembly GCA_034376525.1. Lineage (NCBI taxonomy): Eukaryota > Viridiplantae > Streptophyta > Magnoliopsida > Solanales > Solanaceae > Nicotiana > Nicotiana benthamiana. The sequence continues at coordinate 9,223,258 of CM067331.1, read as the reverse complement.
ATTTATTTCCCTTCTATTTTGTAATAACATCTTAAAAAGACTTGGGGTCTATAGTAAAAAGGGTGTGGGAGGGGTTTATGTTGTTTGCATAAGTCAATGGGTAGAAATCATGCCTATAGAATTTTAATATTGCAAATCATCTAGAAATCATGCCTATAGAATTTCAATATTGCATATCGTCTAGAAATCGTGCCAATAGGACCTACCTTAAAAATGCAAATCACTTAGAAACCATGCCTATAGGATTTTAACATTGCATCCCATCTAGAAATCATGCCTATAGGCCTTTTTATTGCAAGCATAATAGAGATCATGCCTATAGGAAATGCATAATAAATGCTAGGAAAACAGCAGGTCCCCTAATGTTCTAAAAGCAGCAATAAATCAAGATGTAGATATCATGCCTATATGAGTTCAAACTCGCCCAATCTGAGTAATAATATGTCAAACACTTCCAGCAAAAACTTGTCCAAATCTGTCTGCTTCTGAAAATTGGCCAAGTCTTTTCATTTGCACCGTTTTAAATTTATGAATTTTTTTTAAATTCCAAACTTGCATCTTTCTGAATCAACTTTTTGGTCTTCTGCCTAAATTTGCACTTCAATGCTTTTCGAAAATGCCTTTTTACAATTTTACCTAAGCAGTTCGGCTAGTTTAGAAGCCATCTCTGAACTTCTGCGAATTTCGATTTCCTATTTCCAAAACTCTTCTTTACAGATCCTTGTCTAAAATTAGTGCTTTCTGAAATTACTGATTTTAAGCTACCTTAGGTTATAACAAACCGAACCCGAGGGGCTCAAAGTAGACTTATTATCCAACTCTATGTGTTAAATTAATCAATCCAGTGTCAGTTTTAATCTTAAGACTAAATCAGTAATTGCAAGTCATGCTAAACTAATTGTTGTATGGCTTAAAGGGGTTTTATGTGCAGCCTTTGTATGTTTCTTTACTCCCTCTATGTGCTATTTGTTTTTGATTGACGCCTTAGCATTTTTAATCTTTAAACTCTACATATACCCTCATCTCCTTTCTCCCCTTTTAGGATTAGAAGTCCAAATACCCCGGGAGTGATAGGTCAGGACGGGTATTAGCATGCAATAAATAAACAAGACTGAACGCGCTTAAATACCTTAACGGGGTGGGAAGGGTAGAATATGGAGATGATAATGATGCGCTAATATCATAAGGCGACCTCTCTTTGGAAACATGTACGGGATATTGCATCGAATGATCCATATTTTAGTAAAACCTAGGACCCTCTCTTTACTTTTCCTTTATTTAAATGTTTTCTTTAAAATTCTCTTTTACTTGTGCCATCCTTCTTTTAAAATTGTCAACTTGCTTGTATTTCTTATGTGCAAACTTTGCTTGTCTACTTCTATTCTTCTTAAATCACATCTAAGCAAGGCCGGGAACCACACTAGTTGATCTTGAGGGGTGCCTAACGCCTTTCCCTCGAGATAATCTCAAGCCCTTCCCCAAACTCTGGTTTTCCTTCGAATCCTTCTTCTTTTTTCAAAAAAATTTCCTAATGCACTATATTCATTAGGTGGCGACTCTTCAAAATTCCTTAACCTAATTTCCCCCTAAAAGGGGATAATACAGTCATTCCACCCATAATGTCGCAAAACCGATTTCTTTCCCTCGAGAGAAAAAGGGGGCGTTGACAGCATGGCGACTCTGTTGGGAACTTTCTTTAAGACTTTGACCATTACTTGCTTTTGTGACTTTACTGCTTACTTAATCGCATTTATTTCCGGTCCCTGATTATTTTATCACAACTACTAAGTTGGCTCTTCATGTCTTTTCTTTCATTTAACTACTTTCTTTACTATTGTAATTTCGAGCAAGCATTGTAATCATTTATCTTATGAATATGAAAATACATGTAATTTGTTTCATTATTGTAAATACATATCTTAACATAATATTCCACTCGTGCCAAAACAAATCCTATAGCAACACTTATAATAAGTGGTTGCGCCCTTCTAATATCATAAACCCCCTAAATGTGGCAAAGGCATATTTGCGGTAAAACTAGTCGATCAACGGTGTAGTCGACGGTTCCGCACCTTTCCCTATTGAGTTCTCCTATCAAGGGTACCTTGTCTAGCACTTCAAAATTCGAAACCTTATCCCTTCAAACTGTTCATGCATCATGGTCAGCCTAGCCAAGTCAGTTATGTTATCCGCATAATGACTCATTAAGACAGCCTAAGCCAAAGTCCATTGGGTTTTCTCAAACCCAAACGGACACCTTGACGTTATGTGCATTTATTTGGAGAACTAAATGCCTTTTGCTAATTATTGATTTAAACAGTCGAGTCTGGTGGGGTTAAGGGCCTAACACTTTGTTTTGCAGAAAATGAGGCACGAGGCCCCCAGATTCGATATGGTATCCAACATTCACCCTTGGTTTCTAAGTTGGTGGAAAGATCTTCATGCCAGCAATTATCTACTGTTAGGGATGCACGAGTTTATGCAACTATACGATGGAAGCAAGAATACCGAATCTGGGGAAGGTCCTTCTGGGACCAAGTAGTTAGGATTTTTACTCTTCTGCTTTAATAAATAAGGCCACTGGCCATTAGTGACATCTTTTATCATTTAGTTATTTTAGACTCGTTTTGTTTTTATCAATAAAATGAGGCATTTAGCACTATAAGTTCTCCATATTTTATTTGTCGCTACGCTTACCTCGGGCACCATGAGGCACCCAAATTAGGAAGCGATTCATATTCTCGCTCAATGTGTTTAAATATTGCAATATTATTTATCAGAATCAGCACTAACTTTTTACCTTTTTGTTTTTTCTTTTATTTTTATTCCCCTCCCAAAAGGTTATTTCGTGCATTCTGGCGCCGTCAGCATACTCCACAAGATCTAAGGGTCCAACTCCTCCTCCTCATCCTACCAGAAACAGGAACAAAGGTAAAATGAGAGATACAAACGCTAGAAAGGAACGAACTTCTTGAAGAAACTTCTTAGAATGTTGCAATCACCAAAGAGACTGTTGCTCATCTGGAGCAAACTTTGCTAAGATTCCGAGAGGAATTGGAGCAAGATAGAATTCTAGCAAACCTGTCAATCACTATTGCCACTCCCGATGTTAACACCGAGATCCCCACACCACCACAAAACATTCCACAACCTCCAATGCAACCCACACATAACACTCCACTGCACATTCCTGAACCACAAAAAAACCACGAAAGACCATAACATTCCAATCTTTGTGTACACTATGCCGCATTACAGTCAGCCTGTCACCAGTACAGTCGAGGCAGAGGATAAAATCTCCCTTATTCAGAATTTGGCTGCTGGGATAATGAAGTTGACTAGCCGGGTCCAGGGTGAAGATAACAAGGGTATTGAAGGGCTGAATTACGAAGATCTCTGTGTTCAACTAGATGTTGAGCTCCCGGAGGTGTATAAACCTCCCTAGTTCGAACTATTCGATGGCACAGGTGACCCCAGGGTCCACTTGAGGATGTATTGTGACAAGTTAGTAGGAGTTGATAGGGACGAGAAAATCTGCATGAAGCTGTTCATGAGGAGCTTGAAGGATGATGCTTTATCCTGGTATATTAGCCAGGATGCGAAGAAATGGACTAGTTGGGTAAACATGGCATCTGACTTTATGGATCGGCTTAGGTTCAACACTGAGAACACACCATATGTGTTCTATATCCAGAATTTCAAGAAGAAGCCCACAGAGACCTTTCGTAAATATACTACTCGTTGGAGGTTAGAAGCTATAAAGGTCAGGCCGGCCTTGGAGGAGGAACAAATGAACAGGTTCTTCATCCGTGCTCAAGATCCACTATACTATGAGAGACTGATGCTAATTGAGGGACAAAAGTTCTCTGACATCATCAAATTGGGAGAAAGGATTTAAGAAGGCATAAAAAACGGTATGGTCACTAACCTCGACGAATTGCAAGCCACCAACAAGGCTTTACAGTCTGGTGGCTCGTCAAAGAAAAAGGATATAAATTCCCCATGAAATACCAGACATATCCCTCAGCTTCACTCACATATCAACCTACCCTAAATTACCAAGCACCATCACCCACTTACCAATTTCCACCACCTGCTTACCAACCACCTCCACCACCTACATATCAACCCACTTCACCCAGATATTCCCAACCCGCACCCGTATTCCAAGTATATAACTCCCAACCTTCTCACTACCCATCACCGCCTACCCGCCAAAATTTCCCTCGACCTAGACCAAACTTCGACCGCAAACCTCCTAGAAAATATACCGCCATAGCCAAGCCAATTGACCAATTATATGAAAAACTTAAGGCAGCTAATTACATTACAGCTATCCCAACCGTAACTCCAGAAAACCCGTCCTAGTGGATCAACCCAAACAAGACTTTCCCATACCATTGCAGGATAAAAGGCCATACCATTGACGAGTGTCACTCGTTAAAAGACAAAATTCAGAATCTGATTGACAACAAGATCATTATAGCAAAGGAACCCGCTCCTAATATCCGCAACAACCCTCTGCCTGACCACAAGGGTGGAGGCATACACATGATTGAGATCGTAGATGATTGGGACCCCAAGGGGTCAATCGATTTGATAGTTGAAGGAGACGAGCCTAAAAATTCAACGGTTACTCTCAATCCCATTGTTTTCCAGATTCAGCCCTCTGAAGGCGATGTGGTAAATGTATCCATCCCACTCGACTTTGAAGCACCTCATGCAAAGGCGCCAAAACCAATTGAGGTTGAGTCGGGGGTTCCAAAGGCACCTAGACCGTTTAAAGTTACTGTGTTGCCTCCCAAGGCACCAATTCCAGTCTCCATGATAGACGTAACCCCATTCCAAACAAATGCTATACATTGGGATTACATCGTTTAGGCTAGAAGGAAGGGAAAGTCATATAATGGGGAAGCAATTGTCGCACAGGGCATGACTAGGACAGGCAGGGTATAACCCAGGAGGATTTGGCTGAGTCTAGCAAGCAGGCCTCCGGGCGAGCTGTTGAATCTGGACCCGATGACCTCTGGAGGAAGGTACAGTCCAAAGAGTACTTGGTTGTCGAGCAACTAAACAAGACACCAACACAAATTTCTATTCTTGCTCTCCTTCAATTCTCTGAGGCACATAAATCCTCCTTAATGAAAATACTGAGTGAAGCCTATGTTTCCAGCAACATAATAGGAGGCGAAATGGAAAACATGGTGGGACAAGTTCTGGAAAGCCATAAGATCACCTTCCATGAAGATGAATTACCACCAAAGGGCTGGGTCACTACAAAGAATTGCACATCACTGTGCAATGCGAGGATCACTTTATCACCAGAATTCTAGTCGACGGGGGATCCAGCCTCAACATTTGTCCGTTGGTAACTCTCTGGACATTGGGTAAGGGATTACACGAGATCAAAGATGAGGCTATCAGTATCAAATCTTTTGATAGATCACAGAGGTCCACCATTGGAGAAATTAGCTTATGCCTGCATTTGGGACCCACCTGGTTCGATGTTGAGTTCCAAGTCATTGATGTGCCAACATCCTATAAATTGTTGCCAGGACGACCCTGGATCCACTCCGCTGGGGCTGTGGCATCAACTTTGCATCAAGCTATAAAATTTTAATGGAATCATCAGAAAGCAATCATTCATGGAGACGGTAGCAACCCTATATATAATCTCTAGGCCATCTCGATGATCGGAGGAGGGAGGAAAATTGGTTGAGAAACATACCATCACATCGAGCGAGTCAACGCCATAGACAAAGAAAAGTGGTGGGATAAAAACAATTGAGAGCATTCTGAATTGGAGTGGATACGAGCCCAAAAAGGGGCTTGGCAAGAATCTCCAGGGTATTACCAAGCCTATCTAGTTGAAGAAGCATGGAACCACTTTTGGCCTGGGTTATGAATACACTTTGGAGGAGTTCAATCACTGGCCGCCACCATGGCGCGGTCCCAACTACCTACTGGAGAACCGTCTACCTCAGTTAGAGTAGACCTTTCAGCCCGCTGATGTCATATACGGATAAGAGGAATATGAGATGCTGGCAGCAATGAAGAACTTGTTTCTGGAGGATGATATAGATTGTTGTGTTAGCTTCGAGGAAGAAGTTGAGGAGGGTCCATCAATTCAAGCTATAAACTGAGGAGAACACCTCACCAATTGGTAAATCAGGACCACCAGTGCCCGGAGAGCCTCGGGATAGCAAGGCTAAACAACACATATGCATCGCACATTACTTTTAGTCGATTTTACTTTTCAGCATTGTCTTTACTTTTGAAATGAGCTCCAATGTTTCAGAGAATTATGAATTTAATCAAATGCATTTTCCAAGTTTATCTTTATATTTCGCTCTCATTTATTTTTGCTACCATTTACTTTATTTTACACAGCATTACTATAACATATCTTGATGATGAACCGACGATTGTGACTTTTATTCCCACCCTTACCTCCCGCCCTACCCGCAAGACCACTTTATGCCCCCCTACTCACCCCTGCCACCGCCCCCATCCCCCGAGGACATGACCTTATACTATCATCCCCCGTCGCGACCACTATCTCTCCAACCAAAGATGGAGAATAGTGACACACACACACGCACTATAGAGGAATACGAAAAAAGATGCAAACTAGCTAGCAACAGAGTAAACCTCACACGGAATGCTAGCTAGAATACGTAAAAAGGTTTACAGTGTAAACAAGAGAGCGGGAGGTACCAACTCTCGGTGGAAAAACCTGAAAGAAGGCTTTGATGCGCCCGAGGTCATTTGCTACCAACTCTTGCACGTCCCGACCGATGTTGCTTAGCTCCTCACTCCCAAACGCCGCAAACTGGCCTAGTCGCCGCGACTAGTACCCGGGGCAAGTTGTCCTGAAGCGTATCGGAACGGGTAGTTCTGCTGTGTCCTGTCGAAAATCTGAACGGGAGTCGCCGGAAGTACTGTAGCTTGCCGGAAATCCTCGCGGTAAAAACAAGGCACACGTCCAAGAAAACAGAACGCACCCACACACACCCACAAAAAGCAGGATAAAAATAAAACAGAGCAAGGGTCGCCGAAAAAATTGCCGGCGAATACAATTTACAAAACGTAAATAAGAAATCAAAACGTAAATAAGAAATCAAAACGTAAAAAAGAAATTAGATGAAACTTACCGATTTACCAGATCCAATTAATAGAACTGGATGAATCCAAAAGCAGGGAAACAGCAGCACAAAAACCAAATAAAAGCCTAGAACTCCTAGTTGGTGAAGTTCAACAGTGATGAGCAGCAAAAGTCCGAACTGAAATTAGAAATATCAACAACTACACAGATTTTTGGACTCTAAAATTAAAATGAGGGGAACAACGACAAAGCCCGAACTAAAAACGCGAACAGTGAAATAGCACCACGAATAGAGCAACCTCAGCTCCAGAGAGTTCGAAACAATAAATCAGATCACTTCCATTTTAAACCTAGTTTCAAAATTGAAAACAAATAACAATGAACTCTCCATTTATAGAATTTCGAAATATCCAAAAACAAAACATTTCACAAGTTAAAAGTTCAATTCAATGAGTGTTTTGTAGTCCATCATCTCCATCTCCACTACCAGAAGCTTCATCGTGGCATGATTCGAAGGATCACGACGAGAAAGATTAGCATCTGGGGAAGACTCACGAGACTGGAGAATCAGGAAAGTACCACTAGCAAGAAGATTGGCCAGCTAACCTTGAAGGACATTAAATTGTTGGTCCCTCCTTTCTCGCTAACCTTGAAGGGTATTATCTCTCTTTTCTTCTCTAGCCTTTGTCTCTTCAAGCTCTACCGAAAACTTTGAGATCTTCTTCTCCATAGTCGGGAGAGTTGACCTATCAATTGTCTCGCCTTAGGCAAAAGTCCCTATACCTTGGAACCTAGCCCTGTAACGCCAAAATGATCGCATTGGAAGGTCGTATGCTATCCCCTTTTTAGGAATACCGACAACATCCAACCATATCTTCCGCGCTTCTTCGCCTAAAATGGATGGTCGCTCGCCTTCCTCATTGGCAAGCTCTGAGGGTACTCCTCCATAGTAGTCTTGTAGCGGCCCTTTATTAAGAATACATAAAACATTAATTTCAAGTTATAGTAGTTATGAAACTTACATATGTAGTCTACGTCTGCTCCTTGACCCATCTACTTGGATATGTCGGTGCCTTCTTCTTCCCGAGGTGAGTCTCCATGAAGAACCCATCATGAGTCATCTTTATCCCATATTTTTTTCCTACAAATATAATAAAACATGTTAACTAAATTAAAATATATAAATATAGTTCGATAAAAATAACTTTAGATATTTAAGGAATTACTAGTAGTCTCCTCATAATCTCTATGTTCCTTTTACCCACACAGTGCAAGGAGACACCCTTCTTAGATGCTCGGGTCTTCTTTTCATGTTCACTACTCTTCTCGAATTTCTCAGTGGTCTACTTGCTCAGCAAATCCTGCTATAAATGCGGTAGAACCCACAAAGGCTTCGCACTCTTATTCTGGGCAGAACAGAAGGAATCAGATAGTCTCTTACGGCATTTGAACTCAAAATTTGCAAGAACGACACTGTTATGCTAGTCCTCCCCAAGCACACTTTGCCTGCAAATAAAATGTGTAATGTTAGATGAAAATATTGTTAATATAAGGCTTAAATAGATAGGAATCGTATTAAAACCTTAAATTGGTTAAAAATTTACTTCACAAGCTCCGATGAAAATTCACTCTAAGTTACATCGGGTGCATTGTACAACTGGCCAAGAGCTTCAGTGATTATCTTTTTAATCTGATGACTAGGTATGAACCTACAACATAGAAATTACATTAATTAAACAAGACTAGCTATTATAACTAAGCAAAAATAAAGAAGTAATAAATAAATGTTACCAATTGCTACGAGGCCAGATGATCATCCTATGATAACGATCATACCGCACCTTCCCTGGATCATGAGCCTCTGATGAATTTGAAGTGTGCGTAGAAGGGGATGCATCTGGCTTAGGCTACAATTCCCAAAGCAAAGTCCGGAAATACTAGGAGACGAACTCCATAGAAAGGGTGACGGGGTCGCTGCTGAAGATGGATGCGGTCTAGACCACTGCAGCGATCCGTGTGGCTGAAATCTAGATAGATGCGATCCAGCTGGTGATGAAGCAAATGGAGCAGATCACAGACATATCACCATATGGCCCTATGACTGCTACCTTAATGGACATATGTAACTATATGTAGGATCATGTGGAGGAAACATGGTATAACCTTTTGGAGGATAATGATAAAAATGCTGCTCGGACGGCAAATGGTAGGTACTCTAATTAGTAGATGGATGTGGTGGAAAGGATGTGTGCCTAGAAGATTAATGTCGGTCATCATCAACGGAGGGATTCAAGTGTGCAGTGGATGAAAGCGAGGGTGTAACACTATCCTCATGATCAATAGGCCTCTTATCCTTCCTAGACGTGCCTCGATCCCTACCAATCATCTGGATAAATTAAAAAAATAATTTGACTTGAGAATATAAATTTATATAAGCTAAAAGCCTTTGAAAGCTAACATGCTAGTCGTATTCGATGTATCCTTCACCGAAAATTTGTCATCTTCACTTATTTTATTTTAATCAGGTGATTCCTCCATTTTCTATGATTATATTTACTCCCTATCAACTTCTTCTAATATACGTTGAGGATACTCCAAGTTATATTCTAACCAACCATCCACCATTTGGTTAACACTTGAGGTATTATTTTTGTAAGCAACGTCTAGCACATTCTCAACTTTTACTTACCAACATGATTAGTTTTGATTACAACCAACCGATCATTATTTTCTCTTAGCAATGGATATGGAGTAAATACACTAATCTAACTTTTTCTGCAATTATAAAAGAATTATAGAGATTATTGTAATGACCCAAAATCTACTATAGGCCATGATTGCGCCTGATGCAACCGACAGGCAAGCCAACAGTGACTAATCAACTTAATTACTCATTTTTATTACTTTTCAAATCATAATTTCCATTAATTAAATAGTCTGAAATAGAATTTTCAGGGAGAAATAATAACAATCACATGAACTACCATACCAAAGGTCTAGTAGAAGCCCCCAAGACCTGGTGTCTCAAGTGCACGAGCATTTACTAAGGAGTACGATAATAATATAATATCTGTCTAGAATGTAAACGAGATAGGATAAAATAAATAGTACGATGAAGACTTGGTAGATTACGATGCATAGATTGAAATGCAGCTTACATAAATTCTCCTCTATAGTTGCGCCTACACGCCAAGGTGATCACCAAATGAACTTGTCAAATCTTGCACATTTATTGCAGAAGTGCCGCATAAGTATGTAATTCAACGCGTACCCAGTAAAAATCTAGCCTAACACTGGAGAAGTAGTGACGAGTGGTCTACAACGACACTTACTAGAGGTCCAATAAAGCAATATGATAATTTGTAAACATATATGAAGCACAACAATAATAATAGGATAAAACTATAAGTTATATAATCTTCCAAAAATTTGTTATAAAGATAGAGATTTCTCAGTCTCATATTTTATCTCAACAACTCAGATGTATTAAGTGAGAGTATCAAACGGATAATAAAATGCCATATAAATTGCAGGACATCAGTGAAAGGATAATCTCCTGAATGTTAAGACAGCTAGAGATATAACGTACGATTATGCCGAGGTTGGCCTGATCCAGAATAATGTATACATTGTTGAGGGTCGAGCGACACGAACCATAGATGCATATTTTATACTGCCGATGCATTCGACCCGCTCTACAAGAAAGGAAGGAGCTTATCGCATTACAAAACACGTGCTTACAATACAGTACATGAGTATAAAGTGAATGTAACCTTTATCGTTTCTCCAATAACATGCTAACAAGTCAAGGTTACAAGGCTCGACCTTATACATACACATGTATTTCTAAATCAATTTCAGTTTATAAATTTGATTCACTAAGCCAGCGTAATAAGTTCAAATAATTCAAATATTACATGATAAAGTCCTAAGTCTACCCGGACATAAACATGTTTTAGCTACGTCGGACTATCGTCACCTCATGTGTAAGTATCACCCACAAAAAATAGCATATATCAATTACATTACCTTGGGGGTAGTTTCCCCTCACAAGTTAGATAGGAGACTTACCTCGTTTCAAAGTTCCATAGCCGGCTCCAACGCCTCTCTAACACCTCGACTCAAAGCCAAACGTCTCGCAACTAATCAAATAACATGAAAATCAATCAAAATATGCTCCAATACATAAAATTTAACAATTTAGCATGATCCCAAACTCAGCTCGAAAAGTTAATAAAGTCAACCATCATGCCCACGTGCCCGGATTCTAAAACTTTTCAAAGATAAAATTTACCCTTAACACCACAAACTCTAATATTCAATTTATTCCTAATTCCATTTCCAAAATCATGGTTAAAAAATCCAAAATTATCAATTCTAGGTTTTTGTCTTAAAATCCAATAATTTCCACCAATTTTCATGTTCCAATCCATGTATAATTCATATATTCAATGCATATCGAGAATTAATCACTTACCCCATAATAGATGCTGAAGGAGAAGTGAAAAATGAGCAAAACCCCCGATTTTAAAAGAACATTGCCTGCAACCTTTTCACATATGCGGTCAATTAGCCGCTTCTGCGGATCCACATCTATGGACAATTCATTGCAGGTGCGGCTCTAGCTTAAGGCCAGCATCCCTCGCTTATGCGCCCCAAGTAGCGCATCCGTGCTTACTCGGACCATAAGCGATTCTCCGTTCACGCACTTCTATAACCTTGACCGCTTCTGCGGCCCAAAACTTCTTAGCCAACTTATGCTTCTACTATCACCTTTACGCATCTGCAACTTTGCAGCTGCAGAATTTTCTTTGCACCTGCACCTAGGTCCCACAAAAATCAGACCTGCGATGGACCCTTCGCTTCTGCATGACCACACTTGCGACCACTTCCCATGCAGGTGCGATTGCGCCAGATCCCAACTGCTTGAACTCTTCTTCCAAGTCCAAAGTCGATCCATTGACCATCCAGTATCCACCCGAGTCCCTCGGTACCTTAACCAAATATATCAACACGTCCCAAAATACAATATGAGCATAGTAGATGCCTCAAATCATGCAAACCAATGTCGGAACTTTGAATCGCACCTCAAATCAAACTTATAAATTTCCCAATTCTATATCTTGTGACGAGACATATCAAATCAATTCCGAATGACATCAAATTTGGCACACGAGTCATAAATGACATAGCAGAGTTATTGCTACGCTTGGAACCCTAAACAGGTATCGCTAAAATTTAAACCCATTCAAACTTAAGAACTTCATCCAAAACACTAACTTTCCATACTAGGCGCTGAAATGCTCTTGGGCCACCCCATTCTAAACCCGAACGTACGCACAAGTCCTAAATCATCATATGAACCTATTGGAACCTTTAAATCCCGATTCCGAAATTATATATTCAAAACTCACAACTTAGTCAATTCTTCCAACTTAAAGCTTCCGAAATTAGAATTTTCCATCCGAATCAACTTTGAACTTCCCAGAATTTAATTTCGACCAAACGTACAAGTCATAAAACATGAAGTGAAGCTACTCAAGGCCTCAAACTAATGAGCGACACGCTATAAATTAAAATGACCGGTCGGGTCGTTATATTCTCCCCTACTTAAACATACGTTTCTCCTCGAACGTGCCAAGGACTACTCCGGAATTGTCCAAAATAATTGTTTGACACCTCATGCACCAAACTGTGCAACCATAACCCATGTGAGCACATTAGCTCGGGACAGGTTGAGGATCCTCCCAATAATATTGGTTAACAAGCTTTTGAAGCAAATTCAAACTTCACAAATCTCTTAGGAGATCTGATTAATACGAATATCGCGTCAATCCCTACACACTGTACCAAAACCTTGGTCGTGCACCTATGCTGAAATCACACACTGCGCCACTTAAGTCGCTTGCGCATAATAACATCCTTTGACCACAATAGCTGCATTTTCATGAATTTGTGCCAGAAATTCAGCTCATAACACATATAAGCCATGTTCCATCTTTCACATTACTGCCATGATGGAAGATATCTGTAGAAAATCATAAGCGCCCGTCGAATCAACAAATTATGGAGTCTCTCTTCCTGATAGGGACCATTACATTATTCTGAACTGAATAATGATATTTGCCCTTTAATATACCTTATATAAATCTATTTGCACTAATTTTAGGTCCAATAATCTCGCCTCATCTAGTAGAAACTTCCCAGGCAATAAGCCACCACAAAAACTGACTAAGATCTCGGATGACGACATCAATATACTGACAAGCCCCAACTTGAATATGACGCATAAAAAGGAATGAACCCAGGAAAAGAACTACCTAGCCCGTGTAACGAATAAAATGGATGAACAGATGCTATGAACCCTTCTCAAAGAATGAGAAATAAAATACACAAGAGTAGATATAGGAAACTGTACTCAACATCTCATTGTTGTGTCATGCAACCCGATCCACACATAATATTGTCGCAGCATGCAACCCGATCCAAATAATATACTTGTGGCGGCACGCCACCCAATCCACACATAATAATAAATAAGGAAATATACATCAAGACATAATGCTCATACTTATGAAATACACGAGTATAGACCACAAGCACACCAAGTGCAAAAATACAACCCTGGAGAGACGCATAGCGCCATAAGCTACAAAACCCAAGCACGACAAAGGTGAAATAAATCCCTTGCATCTCAAGAGCCATCATGCTCCACCTAATACGCCAATATATACGTGACCACAACACATATGAAAATAATCAAACCGTATCACAACCCCCTGACACAGTAGAGTGTTACATAGAATAGCTGACGATGGGAATAACATCCAACACCCAAAGACTCCTCCGTAAGAAATGCTATCATGAATGAACATATCTGACCTGACATAGAGCACAAATTCACATTAGACCCATAAACGAACCTCAAACCGAGTATTATCATACCATACTAGCCAATAACCCTTCAAAGATCTACAATGTCCCTATTCATGACACACACGAGCATCCATCTAATCCGGAACAAACATCCATATTTCAAAACCAACCTAATAGGGAACCATTCAGGCATAAACTCTCACATTAGAGATAGTACCAGAATCTCCATACTTGGTTTCAACCCTTAACAATCAAGTGACTAACATGTCCCAATAATACCATATTCCCATGGGCTATACTCCTACGACCTTCTCCACCAGGTAGCAAAGTCTACACATCCATACCTCAATCTGTACAAATTTTGTAATATAAATCAAGAATTCGCAAATCGATACATAATGGATCTTCCACAGAACCCCACTATCAAGTGACACTAAACAAAATACCAGCTTATTCTAAAAATCTGAATTCTTCCCTGCTAATCTGAGCTTGTGACATTCTTATCAACACCGAACCACAACCTTGATCCTGAACCTCCAATTCCCATGATACTCACAACACCTATCATGCCATTACACGAGAGTACAAGAATTCATCATAACCCCTGAACTACGAGCAGAGTAAACACTTCATTGGCTAGAAGCCTCTTGCTTAACTCATCTCAGAAGAACCATTGCAACACTCAACTGAATTCCCAAGCCACAAAAATACAAAACTCAAGTTGTGACCTAAACTGCCATAACTCTTCCGGAATCCATTTACACAACAAGGCCATTTGAATCAAATACCTCCCAAATTCATCAAGTTTTTGTGGCTTTCATGCAATCACGTATAACCAACAACCACACGTATAACTACACACATGAAGGTACTGATCATTGCACAAATCATCTCAATTCAACCATTACTAACCGAACAAATTTTTTCCAATTTAGTCTTGACTTGACTTAGGAATAATAATAGTTCCATTCAAAACATAACGAACTCAAGCCGAACTAATCAAGAGTGACCCGAATCGTGAGACCACATCGTCTCAATACCCATGAACCATTTCATGCCCTCCCTAAGGACATAATAACATCTCTAACTAGTACACCCATTCTGCAAGATCTTCAGGGAGTCCGAAATTGTTTTTTATTTTCATTTCCTCGATACTACACCGCAGACCCGATGATAACATAGAACACTCTAAGCCCTTTCATAATTCACTGCACTAATTTAATCCTTAACCACACAATGGACCCAAATCTTAATCATTGCGCTTTAATTCTTGAACCCACTAGGACCATTGTTGAGAGCCTTTTTACTCCCGCTTCTAAATAGGAGGACTAGTGGGGCCATGTTCGGGCATAGCCACTATGACCTGGTCCTGAATATAACCAAATCCAACACTCATCTAGTACATGAACACCCCCTCAAACAAGAAACCAGTTGAATTCCTTTCCTTGTACATCACATCATCAAGAAGCATAAACTCTGATTCTTCCCAAAGCTTGCACATGGACTGATAAAGTGAAAAATAGCAAACATTTATCAATTTCCTTGATCATATTACCCATTATGTTGTCCTTTCATAGCCATAATTTATCCACTAATGCACAGATAATCAGAAACCCCACCTGTAGACACCCACGTGATCAGATGGTGGGAGGGGCGGGTGGGGGGGAGGGGGTTTAAGCTACCATCACATAATGTAGAACCCGCAAATATTCCTCCCTCTCCACCCCCATGATCTCACTCCGTCAATCGTTAAATTTCTCCAAACCTTTTGTTAAAGTCTTCATAAAGCAGCCCTAATTATCAACGACAATTGACAATTCGACCTCCCACTGGGTAGGAAGTAGAACTCCTCGTAGAAGCTTCATCAGAAATTATGCAACCATTGACCTGCTCACAGGAGATATCCCGCCTATGGAAATTTGATATCGACACCTTTCAACAGCGTTTCCAATGCTCGTCCACTAGTTGTACAAGTCTATTCACTCCTTATTGATATAAACTGAAAATCTTAAAATATATCCCAAACTCAAAGTCACGTTTCATCCAAAAACGATAATCAAGTTTTAACACCCCTATTTATTTAAAGTAAACTCCTCTTTGCCTTATTCAATCTTCCTCAGTGTAGTAGCCTTCATTCGACCTAGTTACTTTCCACCATGCTTCCGAAATTGCTCTAAACTTTCTCAAGGCATGTGGCTATCCTGCAACAGAATCAATATGATACTCTACTATTCCCACTTCGGTTATAAAATCTCCTTAAGCAACTTCTCAACCTCTATTGTTCACACTATATCGCTAGCAAATCAACCACCGTGAGACACCTCCAACCATGTCCTTCCTCATCCTTCCCTCCTAAAATGTTGCCTCAAATCAAAATCAATAATTGCAGAACCTGAAATAGTACATTGCTATCAAATCTTAGCCTCCTCAAAGATCATCATTCTCAAGCCATCGACATTAGAAAAACCGATTCAAATTCTGAAACCGCTACACACTGTTGTCTCTGACAACCGCTTATCATGCACCATTTCACAACGCCCTACCCCAGAGACAAACCAAAGAAGACCATAACATCGGCGAACATTAATGCATTTAAACACAGACGACGATACCATATCATAATTGAAAATTCCACCATGCTAGAAAATATCAGGTCCCGTTATTCCATCAACCAAAGTCTGAACATCTATAGTCCGATTTTCTTTCCTCTGCTAGAATTATATACTGAATCTCTAGACCATGCACTGAGAAGTCCTCCTTTTAAGTCATTCACTGCCTCAGCACATAAATAACCACCATACCATTACATAAACACTATGTGACAACAACATATGAACATTATTATCATCTTTGCATTGCCTCAAAAACCTAGGCAATACTAATATTGGGCTGAAAATATAGAACTCCCTTTTGCAAGGCGATGGTAGTTTCTGCCCGAATATGCAGGAAGAAGCATCATGCGCCACATCTGCAGTGCCACTACAACTCCTCGATGCCTTTCTTTTATAACAAGTGCTCAAAATTTTATAAGAAAGAGTATGATGTAAATGGAGGCATAAGCTCCAAAGGAACCAAACTGCACGATGAGGAATCAAGAAGGGAAGTGCTCCTAATAGCCTTGTAGCCCATCGAGATAAGTACAAACATCTCTGTACCAATCCACAAGACACTACTAGACTTGCTAATGAATCATGAGACCCAAGTGAACCTAGGGCATTGATACCAAGCTGTCACAACCCAAAATCCCCTATAGGTCGTGATGACACCTAACGCCGCCATCAGGTAAGCCAACGATGATTGATCAACTTAAGTAATAATTTTTATTACTATTGAAATCATCATTTCCATTAATAAAATAGTATGAAATAGAATTTAATGGGATAAATGATAACAATCACGTGAACTACCATACTAAACGTCCAGTACAAGCCCCCAATACCTGGTGTACAAAGTGCATGAGCATTTATGAAGGAGTACGACAATAATACAACATCTGTCTAGAATATAAACGATACATGATAAAATAAATAGTGCGATAGAGACTCAATGAACTACGCTACGTATCTTGGAATGCAGCTCACATAAAGTCTCCTAAAAAGTTGTGCCATGCGCCAAGGTGATCACCAAATGAACCTATCAGATCTTTCGCATTTAGTGCATAAGTGCAGCATGAGTACGTAATTCAACGTACACCCAGTAAGTATCTAGCCTAACCCCATAGAATCAGTGATGCGGGGTCGACATCGATACTTACTAGAGGTTCAATAAAGCAATATGATAAAATACTAAGTAGATATGAAGAAGCAATATGATAAAATACTAAATAGATATGAAGCACAACAATAATAATTGGATAAAACGGTAAGTGACATAATCTTTCAAAAATTTCTTTTAAAGATATAGATTTTTTAGTCTCGAATTTTATCACAACAACTCGGATGCATCAAGTGCCAGTATCAAACAGATAAGGAAATACCATATAAATTGATGGGCATCAGTGAAAGGATAATCTCGTGAATATTCGACCAGCTAACAATATAAAGCACGATTATGCCGAGGTCGTTTGGTCCGATCCAGAATAATATGTACTCTATCGAGGATCGAGCGACACGAATCATAGATGCATCTATTATACTGCCGAGGCGTTCTGCCCGCTCCACAAGAAAGGAAGGAACTTATCCATTACAAGACACATGCATACAATACAGTACATGAGTATAAGTTGAATGTTACCTTTAATGTTTCTCAAATAACTTGCCAACAATTCAAGGTACTAAGGCTCGGCCTAATACATATACATGTGTTCCTAAATAAATTTTAATTTATAAATTTGAATTATTACGTCATCATAGTAAGTTCAATTAATTCATATATTACATGATAAAGTCCTAAGTCTACCCAGACATAAATATGCTTTAGCAACGTACAGACTCTCGTCACCTTGTGCGTAACTCACAACTAATAGCACATTACAATTGCATCACCCAGGGGAGTAGTTTCCCTGCACAAATTTGGACAGGAGACTTACCTCGCTCTGAAGTTCCACAGCTGGCTCCAACGCTTCTCTAACACATAAAATTAAAGCCAAACATCCTGAAACTTGTCAAACAATGTGAAAATAAATCAAAATATACTACATTGCTTAAATCTCAACAATTTATAATGATTCCCAACTCCGCTCGAAAAGTCAATAAAGTCAACCCTCGGGCACATGTGCCCGAATTTAAAAAAATTTCGAAGATATACTTTACCAATAACAGCAAGAACTAAAATATAAAATTTTATACCTAATTCCATTTCCAAAATCATGGTCAAAAAATCCAAAATTATCAATTTTAGATTTTCCTCTTAAAATCCCACAATTTCCACCAATTTCCATGTTCCAATCCATGTATAACTCATGTATTTATCTCATAATAAGAAGAAATAACTTACCCCATAATGGATGATGAAGATGGCACTCCAAAATTGCTCCATAGTCGGCTACCATAGAATAAATGAAGTGAAAAATGAGCTAAACGCCCCCATTTTAGAAAAACACTTCCCAACGACCTTTTCGCATCTTCGGTCAATTAGCCACTTCTGCGGCTCCGCACCTGCTGACAATCCATTGTAAGTGAGGCTTTACCAACATCCCTTGATTCTGCTCCTCAAGTAGCATATCTACACTTCTGCTTCTGCGGACTATAAGCGCTTCTGCGCTCACACAAGCGTGAATTTGCCCGCTTCTACGGCCCAGGCCTTCTTGGCCAAACTTCTCTTATGGAATTACCTCTCCGCATCTATGACTTTGCGGGTGCAGGATTTTCCTAGCACCCGCACCCCTAGGTCCCTTCCACAAAAATTGCACCTGCGATGTACCCCTTTCTTCTTCATGACCGCATCTGTGACCACTTCCCATGCAGCTGCGATTGCACCAGATTCTAGCTGTTTCATGTCTTCTTCCATGTCTAACTCGATCAGTTGACCATCCAGAGTTAACTCGAGGCCTCGGGACCTTAACAAAATATACAAACATGTCCCAAAATACAATACAAACTTAGGCGAGACCTGAAATCACGCCAAACAATGTCAAAGTTATGAATCGCGCTACGAATTAAACTTATAAATTTCCAAGTTATATATGTTTATCAATGCTATCCAGAGACTTCAAATTTTAGACACCAGTTATTAATGACACAAAGAAGTTGTTCCAAGGCTTGAAACCCCAAACGGGCATCGACAACATAGAAATCCACTTCAACCCAAGCTTATGAAATTCATCCAAAATGCCAACTTTCTATAGTAGGCGCTGTAATGCTCATGGGACACCCGATTCTCAACCCGAAAATACACACACGTTCGAAATTATCTTACGAACCTATTGGAATCTTTTGTTTACTTAAAAGTTATAACTTAGTCAAAATTTTCAACATAAAGCTTCCAAAATTAGAATTTTCCATCCGAATCAACTCTGATCTTTCCAAAATTCAATTTTGATGACATGTATTTGTCATAAAATATGAAGTAAAGCTACTCAAGACCTCAAACCGCCGAGTGATGCGATCGAGCTCAAAACAACCAGTCGGGTCATTACAATCATACTCCCTCTTTTTATTAACCTCAATTATGCTGTACCGTGAGTGTACATTTGTACCTCTTCTAGGTGTTGGGTCAAACCACTTGCATAGTAAAAGTATGATCTTCTTATTTGGCCAACCTAAATTTGATAATTCTAGAATCTCTTTGATCAGAACGTAGTAATTATTTTCCGTATTCTAGTTACCTTCACCACCTTTGACACACACGCCACTATTATTGCTCTTTTTTATACTTGGTAGCATTCCTAGGTGTGAACTTTGTAAACCATTCACAAAATACGTAGACATAGTTGTAACTGTAGGTGCAGGTACCCAAGATATATGTTTTAAAAATTGATTAACATCGTTGTTTAGATTATTGAACTACATAAAGTGTTAAATACATCACAAGTGAGCAAGTATATTCACAAGTGACCAAGTATATATATTCACATGTGAGAAAGTATGTAAGATGCACTTATGCATTCTTTAAACCATGCGTCAAATGTAGAATATACAACATCATGGCCAAATTGACTCATGAAGTCACTGAGCGACACATTGCAAATTTTGTTAGTTGCATCAACCAAATTAAATAGTAGTCCATGAAAATTAATCTTACGTCAACACTTACGTAATAAATGGTTGAACTTCCGGACAATTTAGCAACACATGATTTGAAACCGATATGTACTCCATGCTACTTAGGCCCTTTTTTGATCGGTCATTAGAACCTCGGCCTGGTTGATTGAATATGGACATTGGATATAATGGATCATTCTCAATCATGACATTGTGCTGATTGGGCATATTTCTAGCACATGGCAAATGATTGTCGAAGTAGTAAGAACAAAATTAGGCAGTTTTCTTTGTAAGATAGGCTTCACATATAGATCCATCAATCCAACTCTTCTATTTAACAAATCATTTACATTTGCCGATAGTCCTGCACATTGTCATATTAAAAGATAATATTAAATAAAATTACAAGAATGAATCAAGGTTTGATCATTACCTCTTGAATAGATATGTCCACCTGCATTGAAACAGCCTTCCAAGTTGCACCTCGTGTGTACGGTGAATTGGAAGATGTTCCATCAAATCAAGGGAACCATATGGAAAATTTCTTTCCAGTTTATTATTGATTACCGGAAAGTTCTGATTCATTTGAAATAGATTTTCTTCCCTTAATATGATAGAACATAAGTCTTTGAAGAACAAACTTATCTCTGTGACGAGTTTCCAAATAATTTAAGGCAAACCACAAAATACAATAGGGACTAAAGTTTCTACGAAAACATGACAGTCATGACTTTTCATATGAGTCAGCTTTCCTTCAACCATATCAGTACGTTTTACCAAGTTCGAAGCATAGCCTTCATGCATCTTTGGGTTTGTAACCCACTTACAAATCAGTCATCTTTGTTCCAACGTGAATGTCTAGCTGGCCTTGAGCTTGAACACCTTACCATTGTTCGTAGACTACAAATGTAATTCAGGTCGCTTGTAATATTCTTATAAGTATTTTTTAGCTTTCGGGTTATCTTTTGACTTATTCTTATCATCCACCTCTATGTAAAACAAATGATAAAAATAGTTCTTATCAATATGCATGACATCGCAATTGGGTTTGAGAAGATTATCCTTCTAATATGGCAACTCCAAAAATATGCTATGTTTTGTCAAGTTATGAGTAACACCATATTTAGAAAATCTAGAATGTGGGGCCTCGTTAACTTTAGTGAAGTTCTTAACCCTCTCCAAAATTTCCTTATTGGACAAAATTTAAGGTGGAAAATCATGTTCAACTGTATTCTTTTTGAATGCATTCGTCATCCTTCTGAACTCATGATCAACTGGCAGGACTGACAATGTCAATCAAACCATGACATCTTTCGGCCATGTCTTAAAGTGAATGCTTTACCATTTTTCATGCAGTAAGGACGTGCTAACTTTCCAGTCAGTCATCCATCCAGACAACATTCCATATGCAATAAATCATTAATGGTCCATAATAAATTAGCACGCAATTTGAAATTTCGCTTAGTTGATATGTCATTTTTCTCAACTCCATCATACCACAACTATTTTAGCTTATCAATCAGAGATTGCAAATATACATTAATCAAACTCTTAAGCCAATATAAGAAAGTATATGGACTAGTCATACATATTTTAGGCGGAATATTATACGACGTAATAAATACTGGCCAGCATGAATATGCTTTTGGAGAAATAGAGCATGGCATGAAACTATCAGCACACACCCAACCAAACATTTCTCGGTTCACTAGCATAATTCAGATATGTCCTATTAAAATGCTTTCAGGCTTTGCATATGAAGGTTGACACATAACACCGGAAGACCTTATATTTTTATAGTGTCATCTCATATGAGGAGCAAAACTTATCGATGCATAAAGCCTCTTTAATATAGGAATAAGAGGTAAAAAATACATCGGCTTCACATCAACCTTCTTCCCGCTAGAAACATGTTCAAAGTGAGGGTTTCACAATATTTACAACTTTCTAAATCTGCATCACCCTCATAATAAAAACTTGCAACCACCTTCACAGAAATAAAGGCGCAGAGACATTTAAGTGGAAATCACATGTGCAATTGGTTGGACCGCAGAAGCGGTTGTGCAGATGCAACATTTGTACTGCTGATGTGAAAGTCCTCGGCATGAAGTACATAAGTTCCCCTTCGTGAATTTCAGTCATTTTTCGACCATTTTTTTGATGAGTTTGGAGTTCCAAGCAATGATTTCAAGAGGGAAATCAAGGCGTTTTGGTGAGGTAAGCTACTTGGTCCTTATATTTTGTGTTTGTGATGATGCTTCCACTAGTTAATCAACAAATTAGTAGGGTATTTGTGGTGAAGATGAATGATTAGGGATTAAGTTTTGAAGAGCTTTTATTGGTGATTTGAGGGTCCATTTGAGGACTAATTGTCATTATTTTTATATGTATAGACTCGGGAGTGAAAGGCGTTTCTAGTTTTATTGGATTCCAAGACGTAGGCCCGGGGTCGAGTTTGATTGAATTCAGGTTTTTAGTCTAATTTGATTATTTTTGTATGGAATTCATTCCTTTAGCTTATATTAATGATAATATACTGATTTTTGTTAGATTCGGAGCATTTGGAGGCCGAGTCGAGAGGCATGGGTATTGCGGATTAGAGTTTTATTTAGTTTGAGGTAAATAATGATGGTAAATCTTGTCCCAAGGGTATGAAACCCCATATTACACATCATTTCACTACTATAAGGTGTTTCACATGCTAGATGATTAGCGTGAGGGCGTGCACTGTTGGGGATTGTGACTTGGCTTGAGATGTTTCTGACTAAGTGCGACCGATGGCCAGTATTGTGAGGATATTATAGGATCGGGTGCCGCAACATGTTGTATTAATTTATGATATATGAGAGGCCAATGGCCTGATTTATTGTGCTACGAGATGCTTGTTATAGCACTTGCGCTGTAGGAGCCCCTCCAAAGTATGTACACCCCCAGTGAGAGCGGATACCTTGAGTGGGTGATATGATGTTGTCCGATGGGCTATTCTTGATTCAGTTGCCCGAAGGGCTGATTACGAGTGTTTTGTGAGGTTGCTCGAGGGGCTGATTCTGAGTGATCTTATACTCGACGGGCCATTTATGATACATATTTTTGTCCGAGGGGCTAGTTATGATTTTCATCATTTTCTATAAACTTTATTGAATATTTGTTGAAATTGATAGAAAAACATTGTTCAAAGGATTTTTACTGAAATTGAATTTTAAAGAGATGGTTTGATTTATGTACTATTATGAAAACATATTGTACTTACTGTGATATTATGACGTGGATTTATGTGCTTTCTTACTGCTTAGTCTTTATTTATTGTTATTACTTTCTGTGTTGACGTACTCACATTACTCCCTGCAACTTATGTGCAGATCCAGAAGTTGCAGGTCGTGATAGCGAGTGTTGATCTTTCATCATGCGGGTCATTCAGAGTCAACAAGGTAGTTGCATGGCGTTCGCAACCTTGCTCTTCTCCCTCTTATCTTCCTTACATTATATTAATGTTTTCCAAATTATGATAGTCATGGTTATATTCAGACAGTCCTTAGTAGATATTCGTAACTTGTGATACCCCGATATCGGGCTTATGCTTATTCCGCACTTGTTATTTAGACTCATGTTATGAAATTTTAAATAGCTTAAAACGTATTTGTCATGAAATATAAGTTCAATTTGGGATTTGTCGATTGGCCTAGTTTTATGATATGTGTCATCACGACAGGGTTGGCTTTGGGGTCTTGACAGAAAGGTTCCTTTTGTACTTGGAAGTCCATCTGAGAACTTAGTTGAGCGGGGATGATTGTGCTGTAGTAGGAGGATTGGCATCGATTTCCTTGATTTTGTTCTTCATAGAAGGGACATCACCGATATAAATGCCTAAGTTACCGGGAGAAGAGGCAGTACAAGATGTGATGATGGATAGACCGAGTAAGGAAATTTTACTGAAAAGGAGAGGTTTGCAGAAAAGCTTTAAGGTAATTCTAAGAAGAAGAGTTTGTAAAAGTGAAACGTAAAAATAATGAGAAGTGGAGAAATTTATATGCAGCAAAATTTGTGGTCATCATTACTTAAAAAACAAATGAAATTATTTGCTGAATCACGACATAAGACGTATTTAGCTTATTAAATACAAAGAGACGGGTGTCCTTTTAAGTGCCAGAAAACTTTCAGGAACTTTTTTGCCAAGAAAAAATTCACGCTTATATCCCATTTTCTAGTCTCTTGATTATTTATATGTTTATTGTTGAAACAATGAGTGCAAATAAAAAATGGAATTACTCTTTTTTATCCTTGCAGGCTTACACATACTGCTTCCTCTTATTTGGTTCTTTTGGCCAACAGATGATGGCAAACTGAAAAGGTTTTAGCATAGTATTACGAGCATGCTGAATTTGTACCTACATTAACATATCAAGGCAGTATTGAGCATAAAATACCCTGGAGGATCTAAATTCAACTTTTGACTTATTATTGGAAAAAATAAAGAATTAAATGGTAAACATTTACTCGCATTTGTTATTTATACCAAATTAATAAAAGCATAATAAGTGGTTGCACATATAATTTTGTCACTTATCCATTAGAATTCTTCTCTTTCATTGGGAAAATGACACGATCATTGCTACATGCCATGTATATAGAAAAAGTTTACTGGAAAGCGTAGTCATTTTTTCAAAAGTGAATATTCTTTGCCCTTTTCTCTCAGGCAGAGTAAAGGGTACTTGCGTATTTCGCATAAACTATCAAGAATCATGATTATGGTAAAATAAATATGACCCTTCATTTATAATTAGAGGTTTGCCGAAACTATTTTGGACTCGAAATACTATTATACAACTAGAAAAAAAAAGTTATTGTTATGAAATAATATAAGAACAAGTAGAATAATGCAAGAACAAGAACAATATAGAGAGAATAGGGAGAGGAGTATTCTTATTGATACTTTGGGATGGTTTACAATAGAATAGAACCCCTATATTTATAGGGAGATGGTGACTTAGCTACCAAGTAGTAAACCCTAGAATCTCTCTAATTATAGACATTCACCTTAAATAGAGTTCTATTTATAACACTCCCCCTTGAATGTCTATTCAATAATGTGCCTCGTTAAAACCTTAACTAAAATAAAACCCAATGGGAAAAAAGTTTAAGAAAAGGAATCAGAGTACACATGTTTGAATATGCGCCTATTGGTTGCCTCGTTAAAAACTTCGCAAGGAAAACCCAGTTGGGACAAAACCTTGTAAGGGAAAAAGAGTGCAACGCGCATTAACTCCCCCTGAATAGAGCATCAATTCACATCCTTGAGCATTTGCATTCCAATCTTGTGCACCATCATCAAAACGATCTTTGTAGAGATTTCATAAATAAATCAACCATATTGACTTGAATAAATATTCCGCACCTTGAAATTATCATTCTTGATAGATATGAACATCTTCATATAATGCCGTGAAATGACTCTTCAATATCTCCATAGATGTATTCTCGATGCCATCATGCTTATAGTTATAGCAAGATACATATGTACACAAATTGTACTTAGGATGTGGTACTTCAGGACCAAGAATAGCATATGCTTCAAGCAACTTAAATCTTTCAAGTTAAGTCATGCAAGTCACATAATAGACTTTAGATGCATATCAAGTTTTTACGTCATGCTAAACAAATAAGATATCGAAAACTGATTATACATACCTTTGACTTTTATACTCTCAAGTATTTGAACTACATGTCCAAATCTACATGTCTTTCACATGGAATCAAGTATTTGTCTATACGCTTCAAGTGTATCCAAGACTTTGTCCTTCAGGGACTTAATATGAGCATTTGTAGTGAGAATATAGTTACATTCTTTGGGTCAGCAAATGCGTATAGCGTACTTTGCAATATGTTGCAATTGAATTATCCCTTTTATGAACTTCAGGTTCATATTATGATATTCGGGGGTCTACATATACAAATGATAATTCATCCCATGTAACCTTTTCTCAAGTGTTTATCATGTCTCCCCCTCATGTTAGTAAAGCTAACTTGTTTCCTCAACTTTGGGAAATCTTCTTTGTGTATTATTATGTCAATATACACAACACATTAATAATAAGATGAAATTATTTGGTTCCTGACCCTGAACCACTTGTGAGGGGAGAATATACTCTCGTATACAACGTATATCAAACTGATATATATAACTTTGTTCTCATAAGAAACAGTTTAGCTATTAAGTGGAAGCACTCAATAATTATCTTGCTAAACCAACTTTGATATAAACCAACTTATCAAGATGAACTATCTTGAGTAGAGAATCTGGAAATTATGCTCGAAGTTAGATTACTGAGCAATTTACCTCGCAATCACCGGCCAGGCTGCGGGTTAATAACAATTGCGCATGTAACCATTTCATAGATGCATCATATGTGGTATACATGGCAGGTAAATGGGCCCATATTCACCTTTGATATTTCCAGAATTTATGGGCTTCAACCCGAACTCTTTAGTTGGTCAGTTCATTAATGAGAACAAGTGATACAAGAGAATTCGTAAAGAACTTTCTAGTTCTTTAATATTCACCTATGTGAATTTGCACATCATACTTAAAATGAGATGGCTAACACGAATGCCAACTGAATAAATTATCAATATTGGTAAACTTCAAATTTACACCATGACATGTGCACTTATCAATAAACTTCAGGTTTATTATGACATGGGTTTTTATACCAATAGATATCCACTTTATTGTGGCATTCTTTCGTTTGTGTAGTACAAACTGGAGAACAAAGCGGGTAGCTTTTCATATACAAATTACCCCGCTACAAGTTGTAGTAATAGGAGATATCAAATCCTTCCTTTATTTATAGTCTCAATATAATCAATCGCTTTCGCGTGTACTTTGGAAACAAAATAAGTTTCTTTGAGACTTACTACAGCACAATACTCAATTGTGTTTCTCCAACATAGTAATAATTGGCTCTTCTAGAGCTCTCAATTAATTTTGTGCTACCACAGATTCATCAACATCCATGTGGTGAATATATTTCTTAAAGAGAAATACCATTATGGTCATGTCAAACTTATATGCAAGATATGTTTCTTGCATTATCGTTGTCCTTTAATAGTCATATTTCCAAAATACTTTGGCGTACAATAGGTACGTGACCAACGATCATTCATGCCCCATATATAGCCAACAGGCTTAACACCATTAGGTGTTTCAACTATAGGGCCAAAAACTTCACGTTTTGCCAGCGAATTCAATTCAGATTGAATTGCTTCTTGCCACTTTGGCCAATCATGTCTTTTTCGACATTCTTCAACAGATTGAGGTTCGAGATCCTCACATTCTTGCATGATGCTAGATGCGACATTATAAGCAAAGACATTATCCACCACTATATCCACTCGATTAATATTTTCCTCACTATTGATTGGATTTATGGATAGTTCCGTATTTTCCAGAGCCTCGAGCTCAATGGATTCTTCATGAATCTCAGAATTTGTTAAATCATGAATTTCCTCATGAGATTCTTTCGTAGTGTCATTTTGATCATTTGCTTTCCTCTTTCTAGGATTTCGGTCTTTGGAACCTAATGGTCTGCCACGCTTCAGGCGTGCATTTGACTCATTGGATATGACACTAGATGATTGTCCAACAGGGACATCAATACGGATTGGGACATTTTCCGCGGGGATGTGGGATTTCGTTAACCTTTTCAAATCTGTAAATGCGTCTGGCATTCGATTTGCTATTCTTTGCAAATAGATAATATTTTCCGCCTCTTTTTCACAAATAGAGGTATGTGGATCAAGATGAGATAATGATGCATTTTTCCACAAAATTTCCCGTTTGGTTTCACCAACTTCTCCCCCTAATTTTGGGAAAAGTGTCTCATCAAATTGACAGTCTGCAAATCGTGCAGTGTACAAATCCCCTGTCAATGTTTCGAGGTAGCGAATAATGGAGGACGATTCAAACTCAACATATATTCCTAACCTTCTTTGCGGACCCATTTTGGTGCGGGATGGCGGTGCTATAGGCACATATACTGCGCATCCAAAGATTCTTAAATGGGATATATTAGGTTCATGACCCAAAACCAATTGCAACGGGGAGTATTTGTGTCAATTCGTCAGTCAGAGACGAACTAGCATTGCTGTATGCAAAATGGCGTGACCCTAAGCTGAAGTGGGCAGCCGACGAACTAGCATTGTTGCATGTAAAATGGCGTGACCCCAAATCGAAGTGGGCAGCCTCGTTTTCAAGAGTAAATGAGGTTTTCAAGATTATACTCATGTATTGTCTCAATCCGATATCCATTTTGAATGATATCTTTAAAACTCAACAAGTTCCTTTAAGACTTGGAGGAGAACATTTTGACTGATATCATTAAAACTCAACAAGTTCTTCTTAGACTTGGAGGAGAACATTGCATTCTCTAAACTATCGTTCCTTTAGGCAGGGTTATAGTTGCTCTTCAGGAGCCTTCAATCAATTTAATTCCCATAGTTTGCCATACAAAAGAAAATATACGAACATGAGAATAAACAAATTCAGTCCGTTTGTTTCATACTTAAACAATATTTTCGAAATCTGCTGAGGTTATTCGACTAACTAAATCAGATAGTCAATTATATGTTTTCCATAATCGATTACTTTGCAGTTTGAAAATTTCAGTTTAAGCATTTTCTTAAAACAATCGATTGTTAAACATACACAATCGATTGTTGAACATTGACAATCGATTGTTAAACACACACAATCGATTATTTGCTATTTTGAAAAACTTCAGATCACACTGTCTTAAGACAATCGATTGCTAAACATAGACAATCGATTATTTGCTATTTTGAAAAATTCCAGATCACGCTGTCTTAAGACAATCGATTGTTAAACATAGACAATCGATTGTGGACTATTTTGAAAAACTTCAGATCACACTGTCTTAAGACAATCGATTGTTAATCATAGACAATCGGTTGTGGACTATTTTGAAAAACTTCAGATCACACTGTCTTAAGACAATCGATTGTTAAACATAGACAATCGATTATTTGCTATTTTGAAAAACCTCGATTATTATCAACAATCGATTGTTTTGCAGTTTTAATGCGAAACATTAGATAATCGACTAACTGTTAGGTTAGTCGATTACCTCTACTGGAAAATAAAAATATTATTGAAATCTGAGCATATTGAAACATTCTAAAGAACTAATACTAACATTATATCATAAACTAACTAATACGAGCTGATACTAATGACTATTAGTTTATTCACTAACTATTACAAATAAGTGAAATAAAATCAAACAACTCTATCTTCTTTCATCAAGGTGATGGTGCAAGAGAATCAAGGCCATTGGCACAGTTTCAAACCTTCATTAAGGTGATGGCGCAAGAAAAATGAGGCCTTAGCATAGTCTTGGGTGGATGCATTGTTCCTGTCTTTAATGGCGTCTCCGGGACCCATTGCATCCAAATGGATTCCAGCATTCAACACCCATGTCATATAGTTCTTGCCCGAAATTTCAAGGGCAACGAACTTTCTTTTCATAATGTCAGACATAAAACAAAATTACATCAAGAGCGTGTTCATACTTACGGGCTCTATTACAATTATCACATTCACTTCAGGGAATGGATCATAATCATGTGCTTTAGACAATCTCATGTCAAATATTACTTTCATAAAGTGAAAGATTATTTTAAGAATCTTTATTATTCTCATTATCACAATAATGACGATTATAATTTCGTCTATTGCCACGTCCACATCCATTGATACCTTTACGATAATAATTTTGTCTTCTTTCAGACTTATCACATACTGCTACCACATTCTCTAAAGGGAATGGAGCAAATTCAATTGGACGGAATTCTTTGCCACGTCCACATTCATTGATACCTTCATGGTAATAATTTTGTCTTCTTTCAGACTTATCATATACTGCTTCCACATTCTCTAAAGGGAATGGAGCAAGTTCAATGGGACGGATTTTCAATTCTTTGCCCACAATCATACATGAATTTAATCATGGCAGGACATAGAGATTTTACCACTTCACGTGGTTATAATTTCTTACAAACTCCATTAGAGTTATAATCAAACTTTGTTGTCTTTGTTTGTATATAAAATCAAATCGTAGAATTTCAAGAATTTGAAAGGGAAAAGTAAATTACTTACCTTTAAGGTATACCAATTATATTTTCAATGTTTTCTCTTCTTGTTTTCTCAACGTTTTTCCCTCTTTGTTTCCGTCTCTTCTTTGTTTTCAATGTTTTTCTTCTTTCGTTCCTTCTGTTTTCTTTTCAACGGTTTTCTTCTATTTTCCGTATAGAAGATTTTGTGATTTGGTTGCGGCAGAACCTCATGTGAAACCCTACACAAACAAAAGTTAAGACAATCGAAAATTTCAATTGGTTAGAGACTCGTGCTGATAACGTGTTATGAAATAATATAAGAACAAGTAGAATAATGCAAGAACAAGAACAATATAGAGAGAATAGGGAGAGGAGTATTCTTATTGATACTTTGGGATGGTTTGCAATAGAATAGAACCCCTATATTTATAGGGAGGTGGTGACTTAGCCACCAAGTAGTAAACCCTAGAATCTCTCTAATTATAGACATTCACCTTAAATAGAGTTCTATTTATAACAGTTATATATTTAACTAAAATGCATTATAATATTGTGTTTTACTTAATGGGAATGTTATCCGTTAATATAGAACGTAGTATAATATTGTATTTTCCTAAAATACAATATTATACTGCATTTTACTTCACTTTTGGGCCCACCAATAAATGTTCTGCGGATAATTGACATAAATATTCGTTTTTTAAAAGGTAAAACGCAGTATAATATTACATTTAACTAAAACATAGTATTATACTGCGTTTTACTTCCTTTTTGGGCGCACCAACAAGTGCTCTGCAGATAACTGACATAACAATAATTCAAATACATAAACTGTGGTATTATATTGCATTTTACATAAAAAAATTCTGCACCCCGAGCGAGGACTTGTCTTATTTAAAGGTGTTAAGATTTTATGAAAATTCATTCAAACTTCTGTTCATACTTCTCTTCTTGTTATCAAGCATTTTTGTATAATGTCTGAAATGCAAAAAGTAAAGGTTTCATTATATTGGGAGTGGGAAGGGGAAGTGAGGTGGTAATGGAGAATAATTCTATGAGGTTTACTTCAATTCTACAGTGTCATGTTAAGTTGTCACTTACAATTGATTATAAATTGATATCATTGATACGTAAAAATTGAGTATGAGAAAACGTTCTGTGAACCTTAAATTAACTGGTAGATTTCCGTATTTTGTGACTCTACAAGGGTTTGCATTTTATTTTGAGATTAACATCGAAGATGATGAAACTCTTAGAGATTTTTTGCGGATTCCGGATGAATACAGGGAACTAATTGTAATAAAAATATTAAAAATGCACGTCAAGGTTGAAGACATTCCTAACAATGAGGGTGTGCATAGTAGGGATAACCCCCAATCATAGGGTGATTCTTCTGGAGCAATTTTTGCCGGACAGATTCCTGATGAAAGAGCTTGCCTATCAGGCCCAATAATCCGAGGGGCGCGACCGACGCTCAACCGAGTAAGCCCTACTGAGCAACCCTGTTAGGTTCCATTCTACCCAAACTAATTTATGATTAAATTGGAGATGGACTCCATTAATCAGCTTAGGTAAGTATTTCACTAAAAACTTAAATCACAATTATCAAAATATTACAATTATATAATCTTTGTAAAATATTAATATTTCTACTTTAATTCCCAATATCAAATATCATCCACAATCTGTCTACGGAACCTCTAAATATAAGGAAAGAATAATTTGAAAATGCCGGCATTAAGGCTCCGGCTATACCTCTAAATACAAAGTACATGATAAACAATAGTACAGGATCCCAAAATGAAGCGGGGCTCAGCAAATCATCTGAAAGGAAGATGCGTCACTGGTTGTGACCAACACTGCCTACTATGGAATCACCTACATTCATTGAAAGATATAGCACCCTCGGCAAAAGGGACGTTAGTACCATCGAATAGCACTAGTATGTATAACTAAACGCCATCTAGTTAGAAAGAACACTCATACAATAATAAGGAAATCACAAATGCAACTCAAACACTTTAAATGATCACAACATTATTAAATAAAAGGAATCACATAGCTTTTATATAATTTTCATACCTCTAGGTTGCATTTTATAGCCCGTCCATCGGGTTTACATATCATATTATACACCTATGTGTTTCATAGCCTGTCCATAGAGTTTAACAATCACCACATCATCAAATAAATAAACCATATAATCTTTCACATAATTTTCATAATTTAGTTTGGGGCACTTGATATTGTTCATAATCATTCATAATACCACCGCTTTCGTCAGCGGAGTTCAATCACGACCCGATCGGCTAGGTCCCCTCATTTGAGACATGTACCTCAATTACAATCTCATTCTCAATTTTCGGAATTGAATATCAGCACAATACCATCATATGTGAGGCATGGTGTTCGATCACTGCCCGATCGGCTAGGCCGTCTTACCAAGATGTTGTTCCTTTTTCATTAATCATCTCATTTCCGTGTTTATTTTACATATATCAGTTCATAGGAACTTAGGGCCACAATTATCATATCATACTTGGAACTAGGTCACAATTCATAACTCCATCTCTTCTTTACCCATTTAACATTATCTCCACATACTTTACATTAATATTAATTTTAACAACAAGCCATTCAGTTCAATATGTCAAGTACGCATGAGAGGAACCATGAATCATGAGCATATACAATAGTTCAGAAATCATACACCTTATGTTTATTAACAATGGAACATTAAACACAACAAATTCTTCCAAAAAGGAGGGGACACACCCAACCACAATAAAAACACGCATCAAAGACATAAGAAAGCAATTACACCAATTGTTCTTAAATTACACCTTTTTCCAATCATGATAATGTAAAATTTCAGCATCGACGTATGTTACAGCTCGGATCACATTGGATGTACTCATAAGGCAAAACATTATCTCGTACAACCACTTATGACATAATTATGTACAAAGCCTCTAGGGCACTTTATTATTGAAGTCATTTATGAAAAGCAAATTCGAGGCTCATTTCATAATCTATTTCATATTTTCCCATGTCATAGGCATCACCAGGTACAATTATAATTCACATTCCCATCACATTGGTCAAGCTCTATTTTCCAAAGTCATTCAATTTATTTCAAACATCTTTATACATAAACGATTTCACATAGTTTAGCATAATATATGCAGTTCCAATCTCAATATAAGGTCTTAGCATTTCAATACATAATTCATATCTTTTGGCCCTTTCAAGTTATCAAGATATCACGTCAATCATGTTGAGAGACGTCTTTCACACATACAAGGTTACAACAACAATTCATGTAAATTAACAATCACTGCAACAATTCAACTTTAATCTTACTATATTCACACAAACATCAATGAAGCTCGATTTCTAAAAGATGGTTTTAGCCATACATACATGAAATTTTTCTCTTAATGATACTATAATGATCCAATACACTTAACAACTTCAATCTATGATACAATATTCATTAGGGCCAATATTAGTAATAAATTATATAACTTAAGCCATTTTGGCATATTATCAAACACCTTGTACGTATAGATATTTACACCTCATAACTATAGTATTGGTTCATCCGGTGAAAACTATCACTATTAACCAACAATTTATCCCACCATTATTCTTTTACAATTTATACTCTTAACATCATATGTGTGATCAACCATTCATACACAACCAACAAATTTCCATCAAATAACCACCTTTAAATCCCTACCATTTTAATGTATTTAAATTGGGAATTTATGCCTTCCAATAAATATACATAAGTTTTAATATTTGAATCATACTCTTAATTTCATAATAACTCCATATATGTAAGTCTATTGGTAAAAGATTATCTATTGTAGTCCAAATCTAGAAAGATAACTTTGGGGTGTTCTTGAAATTTTGAAGAAATCCTATGAAATCCAATGAAATCATGTTGTAACTAGTGACTGAAAAGTGAAATCACCATAAAAATGCATTTAAAAACTCACCTTAGGTGTGCAATTGGATGCCTTGGTCGAGTTTGGGGTGGAGAGGATGCTAGGCTTGAGAAATGACTCAAATCCTCTCATTTCCCATCCTTAGGTGTATTTAGAGGCCTTCTACTAGCGCATCCGCGCTAAGGCCGCGCTAGTGAGACAGAATACATCGCAATATGCGCGGCCGCATTAATGGCCGCGTTAAGGCCGCGTTAGTGACACATTCCTAGTAAAATGGTCATAACTTTCTGTATGCACCTCCAAATGACTAACGGTTTGATGCGTTGGAAACTGAACTCAAGGGGCTTTAATTGGATAGTTTGTGAATCAATAACTTCTAATATAACTGGAGATATGATCATCCAAAATGAGGTCTTGTGCACACTTATTTACAACTTTAGTTATTATGAAATTTTCCAACTTGGCTTAGACTTAGGCCTCTCCTTAGACCCCAATTCACTTATAATAAGTCTTATAAGGTTATTAACATATCCAGTAGATATCCATTATATCATGATTCTGCACTTGCACACAAAATAAAATAATTAGCCTACCTTGGCTCCACGAAGTCTTAAATTACTTATCAAAATTTTTCAGGGCCACACATTGCCTTGATTTAAAATTGTCACCACAGGCGAATGAGCAGCGACAAAATAATTTTTCGACTTTATATAACTCATAAGACGACAGGTAGACTTCAATTTTTCTATGCTTTAGCGATGTTTATTTTATGTTTGAATTTGATTTGTATTAACACTTATATTTTTCGTAGGGGGTACCGTCCGGATATGAATTTTGCAAGTTATGACCCCATTCCTAGTTGAAATATGCATAATTCTGGCATGTTGGACCAGATGGTCCATCCGGGAGTCATCACCAAAGAGAAAAGGCCCATCATGGAATACCAACAAAGTACGACTTTAAGTAAAGTGATATAGCTATATGTAAAGTATTTATCTAGTTGAGTAGCTTGTTATTTTTTTCTTTTAGTTTAGTGAAAACGAGAAACTTGATGTTCCTAGCCTCACACAACTGCCCATAGACGACATATTGACTCGTGATTTAGTATGTGCACAGAGTCAGGAAGATGATAGTAATTATGAAAACTATGCCAATGAGTTTGGAAATAGCACACCCTTCCCTGATAAGGGTGATGATGAGGAGGAAGTGAATGTCAAACATGAGCTGACGAAGGAGAATACTCCTCCACCTCCCGTTAGACAAAACGTGTATGAGTCCCACATGCCATTTCATGAGCGGAATATTCCCTACCTTGATAATTTGTCAAGTATGCCGGACGTGGATGCACTCACAAGGGATGATGACGAATTTGGGATGAGTCTAGACCAGCAGTACTGGCAAAGGGCATATATTTCCCCGATAAAGCTCGCCTAATTAGGGTTGTAAAGATCTATATCGTATGAGAGTGTTGTGAGATGAGGTTAAGGGAGTCAATTACGGAGGTACACAAGGTTGTATGTTGTACAGACATTATGAATTGTCACTGGATGTTGTGTTCCAGCAAGAAACAATCAGGGTTGTGGAATGTGGGTAAATATATTAGCACCCACAGATGTAAAATGGACTTATTCATTGAGAATCACTTCAATATGGATGTAGACTTGATTTCTCTTGTCTTGATTCCATACTTGGAAGTGTCTATTAGGTTCATGATTAAAAAGTGCATTACAGTCGTCCACTAGGAGTATGGGTGTACTATAACCAAAAGAAAGGCATATGTCGAGCGCAAACGTGCCTTTGAAATTATTTATAGTGACTGGGATAAGTCTTTTACATCTCTGTACAGGTATATGGCCACACTACAACACTTTAACCCCGGGACTGTTGTTGAATAGAGGCGTGAGCGAAATCGGGACAGACCCGAATATAGTTTCAACTATGTGTTTTGGTAATTTAAACCAGCAATTGATAGTTTTGTGCATTGTCGTCGTGTAATTTCCACAGAAGGTACTTATGTCTATGGAAAGTATGATATTAAGCTTTTGATTGCAGTTGTGGTAGATGCCAATGAACAAATATTTCCACTAGTTTTTTCCATTTGTGCCAACAAAAGCAAAGAGACGTGGACGCTTTTTTTGAACTACTTGAAGCAGCACGTTGTGAAACGACATTCTGGTATTTGTTTAATATCTTATCGACATGGTGTTATTTTAAGTTCTGTATGGCATTTGCCTGAATGGCAGGACCCTATGCATACTACCATTACTGTGTGAGGGACCTGAAGGTCAATTTCTAGAATAAATATCACAACAAGTCCTTGTATGATATAATGTGGATGGCTGCAACTGAGCACCATCACTGTAAATTCACGAGGCTTATGCAAGCGATCTGCCAGTTAGATCCACGAGCCTATACTTAGCTCATAGGATATGAGCTTCACATGTGGACATTGCATGCTGATGGTGGAAGACGATTGGGAGCCCTGACTACAAATGTGTCGGAGTCTTTCAACGGCTTGTTGAAGTCTGCACGTGGATTGCCTGTCACTTCCATGGTCCGGATAACATTCAAATAGGTTGCGGAGAGGTTTGTTGAAAGGCATAGAGCTGCATCGTATTGATGGACATGGGTGTTCAATTTATGCCAATACCGATTAGATGATTTGAGAAGTATAGGAGGTCCTGAGCACATTGGCATTCATGTTTACAGTACGATCATGACGGGGGTGTTTTTGAAGTTCGCATTGCTATCCGCGGACATCGGGGGAATAATCTACAGACGGTGAAAGAAGCCAGCAGGTTGTGATCATGTGGGAAATGGACCATCTACTACATGTCGTCCCCACATGCCTTGAAGTGTTTTCTACAAGTTGGTTTAGGGGAACCCAACTATATTGATAGGTAATAAAGTGTTGTTTCATACGTAGACACTTATAGTGGGCAGTTGCAGCCATTGGGTACTAAGCATTATTGGATGCCGGAACCTTTTAAAATAATGTGTAACAAGGACTATTTGTGCAAGCTGCAAATGAAAAAGAGAACGCGTATTTGGAACCAAATGGATGTTGGTAACACCGTTTATGCACGTAAATGTGGCATACGCTCGCAAATGAGACACGACCATCATAAATGTCCTTCAGCTAGTGTGCATGGCGGTGGTAATCCAGCTCCTGGTGCAAGTTCGTCGAATGTACCCAACTATTAAGGAGACACCTAGTGTTTTACTTTCATATTGTTTTTTGTAATACGTATCTGTACTTGTCTATGTTGCAATATCTATCAAATAAAATTATGTTCCACAATCTTGTAACATGTTATTTTTTAACATGACCTTTTGAATTGAGATGTTGATATTGTAGTTTAAATATTCAACTTATTGGTTTTAGTAAAAAATACCAATCTAAAAATTTAAAAAAACTATTAAATTAAGACATTCTTTTGTTATAGTCTTGAAAATTTGCTTCTTAAAATGGCCGATTCCCTTAAAAGGAAATCGAAGATAATTACTAAAGCAACGTACAATTATATAAAGGATAATAACTAATAGGAAAAATTTAATATGTATAGCAAGGTATAATACTACGTTTTGTGTCTTGCCTTGTCGGTCTAAAAAAACATAACCCACTGTGCCAAAGATGTTTCATCTCAAAAAATTTAATATTTAAAGTGTGGTATAATACTACGTTTTGTGTGTTGTCTTGTTGGTCTGAAAAAAGCTGAACCGACTGTGCAACAGCTATTTTGTCATAGAAAAATTTAATATATAAAGCGTAGTATAATACTATATGCTGCGTGTTGTCTTGTCGGTCTTAAAAAAAAGCTAAACTGACTGTGCAAAAGCTGTTTCATCTCAAATAATTTAATATGTAAAGCATGGTATAATACTACATTTTGTTTGTTTCTTGTCGGGCTGAAAAAAGCTGAACCGACAGCGCAAAATCTATTTCGTTTAAAAAATAATTTAATATGTATAGCGCGGTATAATACTACATTTTGTGTGAAATCTTGTTTATAAATAAGGGGCGAATTCTAGTTATTTTCAGTACTTAACAATAACCAATAGAAAATATTTCCATTAAACCAAGTGATCTCTTTATGCTATAAGAAATGTCTCAACAACCCTTTTATGTCCCAAGGTGCGCGTGCGAAACTAGATGCATGATGCACGATTATTGGGAAGAAGCTGGACGCCTCTATTGGGCGTGTATGAATAAGTTTTATAGGCAACCCGGTGATCCTACATGCAATTTTGAGGTATGAGTTGATGAACTCTGTCAGCAGGAATAGTATAAAGACAAGATCGAAGATCATCATAATTTGTGTTTGAGGTAGTGGGAAAGAGAGCGACAATCCAAATAAGAAGTTACAGAGTTGAAGGCAAAACTCAAGAAGGTGCAAGGAGAAAAAAAAAGCTGGAAGACCAACTCAAGTGGTTGGCGCAGAGAATACTAGGCGGTAATGACTAAATAATGACATGTACGTGTTGAGCGTAGTAGTGTATCTTTATGTTTCCCTTGTCATGTGCTATCATTAGTTGTACTGAATTTATGTTATGTTAGGTTTGCTATATTTGTGTTTATGTTGTACTGTTAAAATAAAATTGTTAGTTCAAATAGTGTTACATTAAAATTGTTGTTAAAATATAATTTTTCCCATTATATACATATATAGTATTTACGCAAAATACAAACAAAAATAAATCGATGAGTCCTACAGCCTTTGTACTTTGGTGCAACTGTTGGCCTGAGGTGCATAACCTATCACCCAGGTACACTATCTGGATCATCCTCATCAAGTCACCTCTTTATGTGAGGATGCATAGCAACATCGCCAGTACAGCTGGCAGGATCGATAGTAGGGGCCGTCGGGCCATCAACAGCATACAAACAAAATTACTATGCTTAGCATTTGAAAATGTATATTAGTAATGTACATGTTAAGTTAAAATTATTTTCTCATCATGGTCTTGTCGGGCCCCTGAGTATAAGAATTCGTGGTGTCCTCATAATCGCATACGGTGACCTTCCTGATGGGCTGGGATGAAGCCTTAATAAGAAGATTAAAAATTAATTTATGACAAATCAGTAAGGAAAAGAAAACAAATTAAAATTTTCATTAATACAAGCATACATGCGTCTGTGGTAGGTCCCGCATCAATCGCAGTGGATGAGTCCAAGCTCAACTGTGCCTGTCATTCACATCTCGAGTCGGCCGATCCAAAGCTGCGGTACATGGTCTTGAAAAGAACTAGTCTACATCTATGTCGAATGTCCCCATGATCAACAATTATCTAATGGGGTGACCTGCGATGCTGGCAGATACAGCTTAAGGATGCATGACACCATGCTACTGGACCCCCAAATTACATTCCGGAGACACTCCTTGAATTCAAGCCTAAAAACTTCTAAACTTTCAACTTTCGCCAATTCAAGCCTAATTCTACCATGGACCCCCAAATTAAATTTCGGAGACACTCCTAAGTCTAAAATCAACTAACAAATCTTATCGAATCATAAAAATCCAAATCCGAATTTGTTTATTTATAAGTCAACTTCCGATTGACTTTTCTAACTTCGGTTTCTAACTATGAGACTGAACATTTATTTCACTCTAAAACTACTCCGAACCCAAACCTACCAACTCGATACAACTCAACAAAGATAAACAATACATAAAGAAGCATAGATGGTGGAAATGGCGCTATAACTCTCAAAACGACAGGTCGAGTCATTACATCTTCCCCCTCTTAAATAAACTTTCATCCTCGAACGAGTCTAAAAACATAACTGGAGTCTCAAAAAGGTGAAACCTCTAGCAATACCTTTTTTCACATTCAAATCATATGAACTCATCCCACGGTCAGATCCTACTCATCACGTACCCACCAAGGGAATCATAATCCGTCGATGCACAACTGATACCGATCGCTCATGTGCGTAAACGAATACATGGAAGGAATTTATTGAGTTACACTTCAAGCTAAATCAATACCGCATGTTAAGAACATAAGAAGGTGAAGTTTTCCTATAGGTTCTGCAGCCTCTCGAAGATAAGTACAGACGTCTGCAAATCGATCTGCAAGACTCTACTAAACCCGCTCATGACTTGTGAGACTATGTAACCTAGGTCTGATACCAACTTGTCACGACCCAAAATCTGACCATGGTTGTGGTGGAACCTATCATGTTACAAGGCAAACCAATTCCCAAATATTACCACTAATTAGATTATAAGAATTTAATAAAATATTTTCAATAATTTCATTTATGATAAACTAAACCAACTCTAAATATAAATAATATAAAACACAAAAACGAGTCCCAAACATTAGGGTGTCACTAAGTCATGAGCGTCTAAAACTATAAACTAAGATACATAAACTGGCTAATTGTCCAAGAAAAGAAATGAAAAAAGAAGTAACAAGGTCTTGCAGACATTGGCAGCTACCTTGCAATCTCCACAGATAGCCGGCCTGAAATCAACGACCGTCAGCGCTCTAACTCACCAGGATCTGCACTTAAAGTGCAGGGTGTACTATGGGTACTACCACCTCAGTAGTAACAGAAATAACTAAGGAACTGAGCAGTAGTGACAAGATAAGTAAAATGTTTCAACTATATATTTTCACAATTTAAAGGAAAAAAGGTAAATTCCATAACTCAATAAATACTTCAAAGAAATTTAACAGATAAATGCAGCAACCACAAAAGTAGATGCAACTTCACAGCAACGTCACTCAATCACTCCGCACTCAACACTCTGCGCTCAATGGGGGTGTGTACAGACTCCGGAGGGGCTCCCAAATCCCAATAGATAAGCACGGACAACTCATGTGCCATCATATTAATACCTGGATCTGCACGATCAACTCACGTGTTATGCGGACAACTCATACGCTACGACATCAATACCTGGACCCGCACGGTCAACTCACGTACTATGCGGACAGCTCACATGCTATGTATCAATATCCTCACAACCTTCAGGCTCACGGCATCACTCAATCATGTACTTCACTAGCCTCACAATCATCAATAAATAAGGGGACACACCCCAGATTAAGTATCACATCATATTATCAATTAATAGAGACTGAAATAAACATATACAATAATTTCTATAACTAAGTACAAATAATGTAAGCATAAATAAGCCTAAGCATGATCTCTAACAAAAAGGCAGACAAGTTCAACAACAAGTAACTGCGGAAACACACATAATGGCCATGAGGCCTCACAGGACGAACCAAGTCTCCATCCCTCGAGGTATATGCCCACACACCCGTCACCTAGCGTGGGTGGCACCTCTAAATAGTCACATGATATCAAATTCTCCGGGATTATACCCTCAAAGCCAAAGTTAAAATGGTTACTTACCTCAACCGTATAAAATACTACTCCGGGATTCCCTCGTGTCTTGACTCGGTCTCCAAAAGCTCCGAATCTAATCATAATCAGATTACTACTATCAACATAGTCTAAAGAATCGAAATCCACAATAAAAACTACAAAATATAAAAATAATCTGAAATCGGCAAAAATTCTACTCCCAAGCCCATGTCTCAAAATCAATAAAAAATGGCAGAATCATAAACCTCATTCTCTCTTGAGTCTAACCATATAAAATTTATCAAAGCCGAAATCCTTTTGGTCCCTCAAATCCTTATTTAAAACTCTCCAAAACTCAAACCCTAACACCCTCAACTTTACTTTGAAATTATCAATCAAATCCCAAAAAGGAAGATAGATTCATGAAACATAACCACAATCAAGTAGAGAACAGTTACCTCAATACATATGGCGAAAATCGCCTCCAAAATCACCCAAATCCGAGCTCCCCAACTCAAAATATATTCGAATGAAAAACCCTAGTTTTATATATTTTTCTTCCAGCTATTCTGCCTCATTTCTCATGCCAACCGACCCCGAAACCCATATTTTTGTATCTCCAATGGATTTCTTATAAAATTCTAGTCAATTTAGGCTTTTGAATCACTCAACTTGACCTTATAATGAATGAGATATGTAGGTTTTAATATTTGCAAATGGTGCTGATTTTTTAAAGACGCTGTTAGTGGCAATTTCGTAATTAAATTGAAAAATCTAACAACCTACTGCTTAGTAAAATGACCATAAATTCTCCATACGATGTCTGAATTCAAAGATTCTTTTTGCTACGGATCCATAATTACGATACACATATAAAACTTCAATCAAAAAAGGAAATCAGAGCTTATTTGTTTAATATGATATCGTTTATGCTTGAATAAACGACATCGAAACATAAGAAAAACGAGTGCAACACAACCCGAGCTATCCAAAACTCACCCGAGTCCCTGAGAACCTCAACCAATAATTCCAAAAACTCATATATCACTACCCAAACTTATAGAACCTCTGGAACATCCAAAACAATACCAAAACACCAAATCAACCTCGAATTCAAACCTTAGAACTTCTAAACTTCCAACGTTCGCC
Organism: Nicotiana benthamiana; assembly: GCA_034376525.1. Taxonomy (NCBI): domain Eukaryota; kingdom Viridiplantae; phylum Streptophyta; class Magnoliopsida; order Solanales; family Solanaceae; genus Nicotiana; species Nicotiana benthamiana. The sequence goes on along the minus strand of CM067331.1, from coordinate 9,180,076 downwards.
AATTCAAGCCTAATTCTAGAATGAATCCCCAAATTACATTCCGGAGACACTTCTAAGTCTAAAATCACCTAATGAAGCTAACATAATCATAAAAATTCAAATCCGAATTTGTTTACTTAGTCAACTTCCGATTGATTTTTCTAACTTAGCTTTCTAACTAAGAGACTAAATGTTTATTTCACTCTTAAACTACTCCGACGCCAAAATTACCAACACGATACAACTCAATAAAGCTGAAAAATACATAAAGAAACATAGATGGGGGAAATGGGGCTATAACTCTTAATACGACAGGCCGGGTCCGTACATCTTCCCCCTCTTAAACAAACGTTCATCTGCGAACGAGTCTAAAAACATAACTGGAGTCTCAAATAGGTGAAACCTTCAGCAAAACCTTCTCATCACATTCAAATCATATGAATTCATCTAACGGCTACATCCTACTCATCACGTAGCCACCAAGGGAATCATAATCTGTCGATGCACCACTGATACTGAGCGCTCATTTGCGCATACAAATGCGTGGAAGAAATTCAATGAAATACACTTCAAGCTAAATCAATATCGCATGATAAGAACTCAAGAAGGAGAAGTTTTCCTAAAGGTTCTGCAGCCTCTCGAAGATAAGTACATACGTGTCCGTACCGATCCGCAAGACTCTACTAAACCCGCTCATGACTTGTAAGACTATGTAACCTATGCTCTGATACCAACTTGTCACGACCCAAAATCTGACCATGGTCGTGATGGCACCTATCGTGTTACTAGGCAAACAAATTCCTAAAATATTACAACTAATTTGAATATAAGCATTTAATAAAATATTTTCAATAATTTAATTCATGATAAACTAAACCAACTCTAAATATAAATAATATAAACTAGAAGAACGAGTCCCAAACATCAGGGTGTCACTAAGTCAAAAGCGTCTAATACTATTAACTAAGATATATAAACTAGCCAACTATCCAAAAAAAGAAATTATAAAAGAAGTAACAATGTCCTGCGGACGTTTGAAGCTACCTTACACTCTCCACAGATAGTCGGCCTGAAATCAACGACTGTCGCGCTCTAATTCACCTGGATCTGCACATAAAGTGCAGGGTGTACTATGAGTACTATCACTTCAGTAGTAACAGAAATAACTAAGGAACTTAGCAGTAGTGAGGAGCAAAGTAAAATGGTTCAATTATTTTTATTTCACAATTAAAAGATAAATAGATAAATTCCATAACACAGTAAATACCACAAAGAAATTTAACAGATAAATGCAGCAACAACAAAATTAGATGAAATTTTACGGCAATGTCACTCAATCACTCAACACTCAATACTCAACACTCAACGCTCAACGCTCAATACACTCAACACTCTGCGCTCACTCGGGATGTGTACACACTCCGGAGGGGCTGCCAAATCCCAAGTGCTAAGCACGGACAACTCACATGCCATCATATTAATACCTGGATATGCACGGTCAACTCACGTGCTACGCGGACACCTCACACGCTATGGCATCAATACTTGGACCCGCACGGTCAACTCAGGTGCTACGCGGACAACGCATGCGCTGTGGTATCAATATCCTCACAACCTTCAGGCCCTCGACCTCACTCAATCATGTACCTCACGGGCCTCACAAACATTAGCAAATAAGGGGTCAAACCCCACATCACGTATCATATCATATTATCAATTAATAAAGATAGTGATAAACATATACAATAATTTCTATAACCGATTACAAATATTGTGAGCATAAATAAAGCCTAAGCATGATCTATAACGTAAAGGAAGATAAGTTCAACAATATGTAATTACGTAAACACAGATAATGGCTATGAGGCCTCCCAGGATGGACCAAGTCTCCATCCCTCGAGGTATATACCCACACGCCCGTCACCTAGCGTGGGTATCACCTCCCAACGGTCACATGAAATCTAATTCTCTGGGATTATACCCTCAAAGCCAGAGTTAAAATTGTTACTTACCTCAACCACATAAAATCCTACTCCGGGATGCCCTCATCTCTGGACTCGGTCTCCAAAAGCTCCAAATCTAACCATAATCAAATTACTAGTATCAACATAGTGTAATGAATCAAATTTTACAATAAAAACTTCAAAAAATAAAAATATTCTAAAATCGGCGAAAATCCACACCCCCCCCCCCCCGCCCATGTCTCGAAATCAGTCAAAAATGACATTATCATAAACCCCGTTCTCTCCTAAGTCTAACTATATAAAATTTATCAAAATCAGACTCAGATTGGTCCCTCAAATCCTCAATTAGAACTCTCCAAAACTCAAACCCTAACTCCCTCAATATTACTTTGAAATTATCAATCAAACCCCAAAAGGAAGATGGATTCATGAAACATAACCAAAATCAAGTAGAGAACACTTACCCCAATCCATATGGTGAAAATCGCCTCCAAAATTACCCAAATCCGAGCTCCCTTACTCAAAATATGATCGAATGAAAAAACCCTAGTTTTGTATATTTTCTTCCAGCTATTCTGCCCCGTTTCTTGTGCCAACCGACCCCGAAACTCATATTGTATGCCTCCAATGGATTTCTTGTGAAATTGTAGTCAAATTGGGCTTTAGAATCATTCAATTTGACCTTATAATGAATGAGATATGTAGGTATTAATATTTTTAAATAGCGCAGATTTTTTAAGTACGCTGCTACTGGCAATTTCGTAATTAATTTTAAAAATCTGACAACCTAATACTTAGTAAAATGATCATAAAATCCCCATAAGATGTCCGAATTTGATGATTCTTTTTGCTAAGGTCCATAATTACGATACGAATCTAATTCTTCAATCAAAAAGAAAATCGGAGCTCATTTGTTCAATATGATATCATTTATACTTGTATAAACGACATCAAAACATAAGAAAAACAAACGTAACACAACCCGAAGCTATTCAGAACTCACTCGAGGCCCTAGGAACCTCAACCAATAATTGCAGAAACTCATATATCACTACCCAAAATTAGTCGAACCTCCAGAACATCCAAAACAACACCAGAATACCAAATCAGGCTCGAATTCAAGCCTAAGAACCTCTAAATTTCAACTTTCGCCAATTCAAGCTTAATTCTACCATGGACCCCCAAATTACACTCCGGAGACACTCCTAAGTCTAAAATTACCTAACAAAGCTTATCGAATTATAAAAATCCAAATCTGAATTTGTTTACTCATAAGTCAACTTTCGATTGACTTTTCTAACTTAGCTTTCTAACTAAGAGACTAAATATTCATTTCACTCCAAAACTACTATAAACTCAAACCTACCAACTTGATACACCTCAACAAAGCTGAACAATACATAAAGAAGCATAGATGGGGGAAATGAGGCTATAACTCTCAAAATGATAGATCGGGTCGTTACAGTTCAATATTTAAGGCCCAGTAGCACCAAACTACCCTGAATTGTTATATGTGTCAATTTCAATATTTTTAAATTTTGGTAGTTTTATAAATTAAACAATTAATTTTTAATTAGACAGGGTATACAACTATGGGTTCCACGTTCGATATTTAATTTGACAACATATATTAATTTGTTAGTTCTGTAAGTTTGTTTTATAGTTTATTTTGCAAGTAGAGATCTCAGCTCCTTCTCTCTCATCTCTCTCGGCGCACGTTAGCAGAACGTACGCCGAGTGTGTATCGATGGCGAAAAGAGGGAGCAGAGGAAGGGGAAGACCACGTAAAATCCCAATTGACACCTTTGACAAGTTGATGCTAAAGAGGTACTCTGTGATGGCCCTTACTCAATAGCCAATAGGCCTATGATTCTTAAACAACGGACACCTGAGTTTGATTTTTCAGAAGATTTTCCGACTGAAATACCACTGTGCGTTAAATTCCCAAAACTACCAATGTCATGATGGGGTATGAGATCTCTCAGTAGAATAGCTTGTGTACTAGGCAAGCCAATCTTTGCTGATGAATGTACTACAAAACAGACAAGTATATCTTATGCCAGAAAGCTTATTGAGGTGACCGTGACAAAAGCACTACCAACAGAAATAACAGTTATGGATCCAAATGGGAAGAGTTTTATTCAAGATGTGGAATATGAATGGAAGCCTTCATTCTGTGAGAAATGTCAAACAATAGGACACAATTGTGCAAGCCTACAAAAACAGTTACCTAAACAGCCTACACAAGTGTGGAAGCCCAAACCAGTCCAGGAGTGGAGAACTAAGGGACCTTCTATAAGAGTACAAAGACAGTCCCCAACAAGGGAGCCTAGTGGTATCCAGCAGGAATCCAGATCAAGCCAGCACCAGAGGAGTGATAAGAGCAATGACAAAGGAAAGCAAACACACAGCCCAGCACTCAACAGTATCAACTTTCCCCCTCTGTCACCCATAACTGTGAGTAATGGATTTGCAGCAGTATCTACTAGTAAAGATGAACCTCCAGGGGAGGTTGGGACCACTACATCAACATCTTATCAATGAAGCGGTTAGTGTGGAACATCAGGGGTGTAAATAAGAGGTACAAGCAGAAAGAATTTAGGGAATACATTAGGAATCACAACATTAACCAAGTAGGACTAGTAGAAACAAAAGTTAAGCAAGCACATGCTAGTAGAATTGCTAACCTATTAGCACCATGTTTGGGTGTCTTAACCAATTATGGCTCAGGGGAAAAAGGCAGAGTATGGACCTTATGGAATCCAAAGATTTTCAGAGTCACTAGTGTTCTGGAGGAAAGCCAGTTGATCCACAGCAGGGTTTCCCGCAGAACAGGGGACCTGAAATGTCTCCTCACTGTGGTCTATGGATTCAATGGACTGGAGCAGAGAAGAACTTTATGGAGAAGTTTACAAAGCTTGGCAATAGGAATCACAGAACCATGGATTGTTGCAGGGGATTTCAATGCAGTCTTGTGTGACAGAGATAGACAATCATGTAAGTCAGTCAGATTACCAGAAACAGTGGAGTTCAACAATTGCCTACAACTTACTGGACTGACAGAATTACCCTGGAGAGGGGACTACTACACATGGACTAATAAGCAAACTGGTGTGGACAGAGTATGCAGCAGGCTTGACAGAGTGTTTGGCAATTATGAATGGAGGATCAACTGGAACCAGGTAGTCACTAAGTATGATGTACACAAATTTCAGACCATAACCCAATGCTGCTAACACTGAAAGCATCCCCCTGGCAAGGAAAGAGAAACTTCAAATTCTTTAATGTATGGGCTGAACACAAAGATTTCCAACACATTGTATTGTGACAGCAGTATGGCAGGATGGGAAGACAGATACCATGAGAACAATATGGGACAAACTCAAAGCCTTGAAGAATCCTTTGAAGACATTGAATAACAAGGAGTTCAAAACAATTACACTTAGAATTGAGCAGAGTAGATAGGAACTGGCAATCATACAACAACAATTGAGCCAAGCCTACAATGATGCACTACAGCAGAAGGAGAAGGAACTGATATTGCAACTGGAAAATGGTCACTGATTGAGGAGAGTGTCCTGCAACAGAAGGCAAGAGCAAAGTGGATACAACTGGGGGACTCCAGCACCAAATAATTCACTGCAGTAATGAAGGACAGAAGTCAGCAGAAGCAGATTAATGAAATTACCAATGCACAGGGAATCAAACTGACTACACCAACAGAAAATAAAGAGGAAATCCCGGGCTTCTACAAAGCACTGATGGGCACTGCAGAACCAACACTACCTGCTATCAACCAACTGCATATGTCCAATGGCCCAAAACTAAACCAACGGCAAAGACAGGAACTGCGTGCTCCAGTCACTGAAACAGAAATAACAGAGAGCCTCAAAGCTATTGGAGATGACAAAGCACCAGGAATAGATGGATACAATGCTACCTTCTTCAAAAAGAGCTGGAGTATCATTGGGAACCAAGTCACAAATGCCATTAAGCAGTTCTTCAACTCAACAAAGATGTGCAGACCAATCAATTGTGCAACTATTACCCTCATCCCTAAAATGTCCAAACCAGATTCAATCAAAGAGTATAGACCTATAGCTTGTTGTAGTGTCCTATACAAACTCATCTCCAAAGTACTGGCTAATAGGCTGCAGAAGGTGATGGCAAGCCTCATCAATGAAGCTCAGGCTGGTTTCATTCCAGGTAGGAAAATTCAGGATAACATCATCCTAGCTCATGAGCTTGTTAAAAGCTATACTAGGAAGCATGTATCCCCGAGATGAATGATTAAGATAGACCTCCAGAAAGCCTATGATTCAGTGGAATGGGTGTTATTACAACAAGTCATGGAACAAATAGGATTCCCTAGCACTTTCACAAAATGGACTATGGAGTGCATATCAACAGTGAGCTACTCAATTTTGGTTAATGGAGAGCCAACAGTTCCATTTGATGCAGCCAGAGGATTGAGGCAAGGGGACCCCATGTCCCCATTCCTTTTTGCCTTGGTCATGGAGTATTTAAGCAGGTCCTGTACTGAACTACAAGCTGATCCAGCATATCAATTCCACCCCAGATGTAAAAAGCTGGGTATTACACATATGTGCTTTGCAGATGACTTGTTGCTGTTTGCTAAGGGAGACCTCAAATCTGTTAAGGCATTATCCAACTGCTTTTCTCAATTCTCAGCAGCCTCAGGTCTCAAGGCCAACTTGAACAAAAGTTCAGTCTATTTTGGAGGAGTACCAATACCTGTGCAGAAGCATATCCTTGACCATCTTGGCTATGAACAAGGCCAACTGCCTTTCAAGTATCTGGGAGTACCACTGAGCACCAAGAACATTACTCTACTACAGTGGCAACCTTTAGTGGAGAAAATCACAGCTAGGATCACTTCTTGGACTGCTAGAACATTGTCATACTCTGGGAGACTTCAACTGGTGCACTCTGTCATCTTTGGTATTCAAGCTTACTGGGCTCAGCTGTTTATCTTCCTAGTGAAAGTTCTTAAAATGATTGAAAATATCTGCAGGAGCTTCATTTGGTCTGGGATGAATACTGTAACTAAGAAAACATACATCTCCTGGGACAAAATGTGCACTCCAAAGTCAGTAGGTGGAATGAACCTAATCAACCTCAAACTATGGAACATGGCTACCATTGCAAAGACCTGCTGGGACATAGCACATACCAATCCCAGTGTATTATATCAAAGACAGGCCATTAGAATCCATGCCAATCCCTGCACAAGCTAGCTGGATGGTTAAGAAAATCATCCAATCCAGGGATACCCTACAAAGGTTCCAGAACTGGAGACATCAGAAATGCACTACTAAACAGTTATACCAGTTGCAGTTGCCAGAAGTGCCAACAGTCCCATGGAAGAACTTAATCTTACAAAACCAAGCCAGACCAAAAGCAGTGTTCAACTTGTGGCTATTCCTACAGGACAGACTACCAACCAAGGATAGACTACATAGTTGGGGAATGGGTATGATCAACAATGCCCTATATGCCAAACCCAACGTGAAACAAGAGATCATCTGCTCACGGAATGCCCTGTCACTGTGGATCTATGGGGAAGAGTAATGAATTGGCTACAGGAACACTACCTACCTAGTCTCAGTTGGAACCAGAAAGTGCAATGGTTGATTACCAAAGACAAGGGACGAACATGTCGTGCAACCATTTTTAAAATGGTCACAGCTGAAGTTGCATATGCTATTTGGCTGGAAAGGAATGCAAGAGTATTCAACAAGACTTCTCGATGTAATGTTGTTATACTGAGAGACATAGTATACAACTGTAATGTTAGAGGAACCCCTAGAATTAGACAACAATTACAACACCTTAGTATATAGTAGAAGCTAGATAGTTAGGACAATAAATGTAGTTATTATGTTAGCTTTCAGAGAGTCGGCCGAGTTGAAGCTTGACTGTGGTTTTGTAATGCAACTTTATTGGTGATTAATGAAAACTTTAATTACCAAAAAAAAAGTTTGTTTTATAAATTAAATAATTAATTTTTAGTAGATACTTAAACTAAAGAGACTCTATGCTAAAAGGCCACTATTCCTTAACAAATAAATAATCTAAACTAAATAAAAACAACAAACATATGCGTATAACATTCACGAAATTATATATAAAACATAAAAAGATTTTTATGAACAATTTTAGTAACAATAAAAATTATTTCTAAACTTTTAACTACTTTTTTAAATACTAATAATTTAATCCGGATAAAACTAGCATAAAAGTTTAATCTCAAAAATAACACAAATCAACGTGGAAAAACATTCAAGAATATAAATATGCATAATTATACGAGTTTCGACATAAACTAAATCGGATTACCTCAATTTATGTTTTTAGAAATGTCGGAAATTTAAAATTTTGATCCCAAATCAAGGAATCCACAACAATCAAAGACTTGGGTTGTAAGCGGGACCTACACTCTTCACATTTGTGTGATAGGTGGGACCCAATCAAATTTTTTTTTTAAAACGAGGGGGGGATCGCTGGAAGGGGGAATTTTTTTCATTTTGAACCAGTAGGGTTCTGTCGTGGGGAAGAAGATAAGATTTATAATTTAATAGGAAAATACAGTATAATACTACGTTTTCCTAAAAATATAGTATTATACTGTAATTTACATTAAAAATGAAATATTAATTAAAATGCAATATTATACTACGTTTTACATTAAAGGCTTATTTTTCGTTAAACTAAAATGCAGTATAATACTACGTTTTAGTTAGAAATATAATTGTTTTTAACTGTATAAAGATATTTTGAGTCCAAAGTACCATTATTTAGGTTTCAGACTCTTAGATATTTTGGGTTTGAGCTTTATAACTTATCAAAATTCAGGTATGGAGAAAAACCAAAAAACATTGTATTTTCCAAGGCGGATATGCTGGTATAATTCAGTTTTATGCTGCCAATGTTGTTATTGTCAAATAAAGTTCAATAACTTTTCATAATAATTAGATAAAAAAGTGGTTTGACTGAATTAGAGAACATGCCCACTAGCCATTAGGTATATAAGAAGAGCTGGATTTTAACAATTATTTAGTTTTAGGCAGTATTTTCAGATTAATTATTGGCAGGTCAGTTCAGTATTTGCAGTTTTTCACGAATTATTTTTACTTGGTTCCTCTTAGGGATTTCGAGCTTATTATATATTTTTATCCTATTACTCACATTATTTTTATATTGTAAGATGACTAAAAACCTTCAACAACTTCAAAACTTTCGCAACACTAGAATTCTACATGTAAAAGTGCCATCACTGCATGTTTATAATTATTACTTCCAAAAATTCTATTTTTTGTAGACAGTTAGAAATATAATGCAGAGTCTTTTCTTCCCAAAATGCCACGAACTGTTGAAATTAACCCTAAGATCTTTTGATAAGAAGAGGTCAACGAAAATATTTGTCAAATACGTGACAAGATATTAATTTTGTAGGAGTGTGATTGATAATCATTTCCAATGATTGGGGTTGCGTTAGTTTTAGGTATAGAAATTATATAAGAGAAGCATCTCCTGTTCTAACTATGATTTCCTACTCGTTCATTGCACCAAATCTTGGCGTTGGATTCGCGATACTTTCTTCTGTCAATGATCATGATCTTGTAATCAGTTTACTGTTTTCATCCACATGAGATTTAAATAATTTATTTTGATGCACAATCCTTGCATTTTAATTCTGTCTTTAGATCTAGAGCTAACCAAATTAGAGCTGTCAAATTTCGCCCAAGCTCAAATGATCCGTTCAAATTTGGGTTCATTATTGATCCATTCATTTATTGAACTTAGCACATCTTGACTCAACCCATCTCAACCCATTTAAAGATTGACTAATTTTTAGCCCAAATTGTTCCATGAGCAAATTTATCAAATTATCTTAGAAATAATTTTATTTTTTATTTAATATTTTAAATAAGAACATAACAAGCAAAAAAATCTTATTTAGTAATTATAAAATTTATAACAAAACAACACATATTAATTAAATTTTAATAAGAGTTGGACGGGTTGGGTTATGACCCGAATTTTAAACCATCTTGACCCAACCCGTTTTAGCCCATGTAACTTTTGGGCGAGTGAATTATTGACTCAACCTATTTTGACCCCCCAAAATTGACCAAATCCACTCATTTGACACCACTAATCCAAATAATCCTCATTCACTCTAGAAAGCAATCCTTTAATTATATATGTGTGACGATCCAAAGGGTCATCACCTGTTTTTCATCAATTTTGTACTTCTAGGCCTTAAAAACCTCATTTAGAGTCGCCTCGATTTTTGTGCGTAGTCCGGCCGCGTAGCCGAAAGCTTTATTATGAAATTCTATGAAAATTCTAAGTTTTGATGTTAAAATAAATAAATTTAACTCTGGTCAATATATTGGACAAACGGACCCGGACCCGTTATTTGACGGTTCCGTCGGGTCCGCAGGAAAATATGGGACGTGGCAGTATGCCCGGAATCGAATACCGAGGTCCCAATCCCGAGAAACAAATTTTTTAGAAAAATTATTTTCTGGAAATGTTTAGAAAATTGAAAATGAAATTTAATTAGAAAGCGATGGTATCGGGTCAGTATTTTTGTTCCGGTGCTCGATCTTATACATGTTTTAGGTCCTTCCAGTAATATTTTGTTAAAAACAGACGTTGTTTGACGTGTTTCGGAGTTGAAATCCTAAATTTGAAACTTGATGAAGTTTTTGGAAAAACTCTAAATTTTTGTGGTTTGTTTCACTGTTATTGAGGTTATTTAGGCAATTTGATCGCACGAATAAGTTCATATGATGTTGCTGAGATAGTTCATGTGTTCGGTTAGGTGCCCCGAGGGCTCGGGTGTGATTCTGATGTATTTCGGGATGGTTTAAGACTTATAAAAGTTGCAGAAATGCTATCTTCTCGTGTACAGTGAATTGTACTATGCGATCGCATAAGTAGGTTCGCGATACCATAGAGTAATTCTCAAGGGTTCAGCTTAGTTCTATGTGATCGCATAGTGTCTCCCGTGATTACATAGTGTTAAGTTTGGGAGGTCCTATATTTTCCTCTATGCGATCGCATAGTGCTATTCGTGATCGCGATACCTAGCATATTTCGTCTATGCGATCGCATTGCTATATTCGCCATCGAAATTACCATGTTCTCTTATTCTAGACGATCGCATTACATTCTTCACGATCGCATAGACCATTTTAGCCCAGTTAAATATTAAAACTTTAGAACAGTAGAATTACAGGATTTATGAAATTTCACAAAACCTCTTCTTCTCCAAGCTTTTAGGCAATCATTGAAGCGATTCTTCACTAACCTCTCTTGGGTTAGTAATTGTCGATGCCCCCTTTTTCTCTCGAGGGAAAGAAATTTGGTTTTGCGACATAATGGGTGGAATGACTCTTTTATCCCCTTTTAGTGGGGAATTTGGGTTAAGGAGTTTTGATGAGTCACCACCTAATGATTATAGTGCATTAGGACACTTTTTTTGAGAAAAGAAGAAGGATCCGAAGGAAAATCAGTGTTTGTGTATGGGCTTGAGATTATCTCGAGGGGAAGGTGTTAGGCACGCGTCAAGATCCACTAATGTGGTTTCTGGCCTTGCTTAGATGTGACTTTAAGAAGAATAGAAGTAGACAAGCAAACTTTGCACATAAGAAATACAAGCAAGTTGACAATTTTGAAAGAAGGAAGACACAAGTAAAAGAGAATTTTAAAGAAAATATTTAAATAAAGGAAAAGTAAAGAGAGGGTCCTAGGTTTAACTAAAATATAGATCATTCGATGCAATATCCCGCACATGTTTCCAAAGAGGTTCGCCTTATGATATTAGTGCATCGTCATCATCTCCATATTCTACCCTTTCCACCCTGTTAAGGTATTTAAACGCGTTTAGTCTCGTTTGCTTATTACATGCTAATACCCGTCCCGACCTATCAGTCCCGGGGCATTTGGACTTCTAATCCTAAAAAGGGAGAAAGGAGATGAGGGCATATATGGAGTTTAAAGGTAAAAAGGCTAAGGCATCAATCAAAAATAAATAGCACATAAAGGGAGTAAACAAATATACAAAGGCTGCACATAAAACCCCTTTAAGCCATACAACAATTAGTTTAGCATGAGTTACAATTACTGATTTGCTATTAAGATTAACACTGACAGTGGACAAATTACATTAACACATAGAGTTAAATAATAAGTCTACTTTGAGCCCCTCGGGTCCAGTTTGTTAGAACTTAAGGTATTTTAAAACCAGTAATTTCAGAAAGCGCTAATTTTAGTCAAGGATTTGTAAAGAAGAGTTTTGGTAACAGGAAATCAAAATTTGCAGAAGTTTAGAGATGGCTTGCAAACTAGCCGAACTGCTTAAGTAAATTCATAAAAAGGCGTTTTTCGAAAAGCATTGAAGTGCAAATTAAGCAGAAGACCAAAAAATTGATTTCAGAAAGATGCAAGTTTGGAATTAAATAGAGTTTATAGATTTAAAACAGTTCAAAAGAAAAGGCTTGGCCAGGTTTCAGAAGCAGGAAGATTTGGACAAGTTTTTACTGGAAGTGTTTGACAGATTATTACTCAGATTAGGCGAGTTTGAACTCCTATAGGCATGATATCTACATATTGATTTATTGCTTCTTTTAGAACGTTAGGGGACCTACTGTTTGCCTAGCGTTTTTATGCATTTCCTATAGGCATGATCTCTATTATGCTTGCAATACAAAATATAATAAGCATGATTTTTAGATGGGATGTTAAAATCCTATAGGCATGGTTTCTAAGTTACTTGCATTGTTAAGGTCCTATAGGCATGATTTCTAGACGATTTGCAATATTGAAATCCAATAGGCATGATTTCTAGATGATTTGCAATATTGAAATCCTATAGGCGTGATTTCTATCCATTGACCGATGTGAACAACATAAACCCCTCCCACTCCTTTTATTACTATATCCTCCATGTCTTCTTATGAAGTTATTACAAAAATGGAAGGGAAATAAATACATCAAAACTAAAAACGGTCCCGAGGAATCCCAAAGCAACCTTAATGACCAACACACGTTTTTTACCAAATCCGGGCTCTAGATTTCACGGCCTTCCCTTAGAGTATTTCAAAGTTCCAAGGGCTTTCAGGAAGCCCAGACAATGCTTACACTCTAAAGATTGAGTAGAGTAGAGCAATATGTTGAATTACCAGCCCTTAGGCATCCAAGTTCAAAGGGAACTCTAGGGTCCTTAAGCGTGGCTTACCATAGGGGGGTGGGACTTAAAGAACTAAGAGTAAATGTAAAAGTAAGGGGATTAGAGGAGACCAAAGCAAAGGATGGTCATACCTAGTCATGAATGGGACGGGCACACCCCTGACCCCTTACATGGCTTGAACAAATAAGAGCAAACTTGAGAAAGTCAGACTTAGGCCTGTGCGGTGATTATGACACTACTAGAACTGGGTCAAGCTCAACACATAACAGGGGTTAAGGGAATGACACTGATTTGAGTGTAGGTTTAGAGCAACCTGATTCTAAATTAGGGATGGCAATAGAGTGCCACCATAGTCTAAAACAATACTCAGACACAAATGGGTTAGGGAAAGGGATTGATATGAAAGCAATTGTACCAACAAACAGAATTAAGCCACTGGGACTTAGGGAAAGGGATGTACATGAAAGTACTTATACAAGCATAGCACAATCAAAGACATAGGAATATGGGGTAAGGATGTAACATGCTGAAGTTTAACTGCATAATGTAATAAAGTTGAACATAAACAGGCATATGAAAAGGGTAAATAAACACATAATTTGGACATGGTATTTAAATCATGGACATACCAGTTGCAAACTCAAAATAGCATAGCAAGTAGGACAAATAGAATCCTATAGTTTAGCCTTGGCTTTCAGCCGGCTAAGCCCAAGCAGCAGAACAAGTAGCAGAGAAGAGAAGAAAGAGTTTAGTGAGTGTGAACTTGTAATTGTTCGTGTGTTTGAAGTAAAAGGGGTGGGGCGTTTTTGTAGTTTGAAAGTAAGCCGTATGTAAGGCCAGAAAATAACTTAGTATCAAGTCATAATCAATTAGGTAAAGGACTCCCTTTAATTACGGAGTCGGACTTAAGAGAAATAAAATATTGAATTCAATCACATAGTAAATCAAGGAAACATGGATTTGAATTCAATATTGAATTTAGTCCGAAAATAAGTCAAAGTCAGAGAATCAAATAAGTTCATAAAAAATCAACCCCCCAAATTAGGCTTATTTTGAAAGGGGAAGTCTGACTATAAAGAGATGCACAAACTTAAACATGTGATGCTAAATTAAACTGAGTAGTCATGTAATCAAAGATCAGAAGAACATAGCCATGAATGGAATTAGAAGTTCTTTCAATGCTTAGCAAGAATCAGAAGCATGAGGCGAGTTTAGACAGTTAGGGTTTTGAATTAAATAGGCAGCAGACAATCACACACAAAATTCAGAAAACTCCCAAAATCTAGGGTTTTCATCACATTTCGAGCGTAAATAAGAAATCATAGGCGAAGATGAACTCAGAAAGATCATAAACTCACGAAAAGAATAAGGAAAGCAAAGAACACATTAAAGAAGCTACTCTGAGACCCTAGAGGAAACATGGTAAAGAAAATACATAGGAATCATAGTATAAAATACTTAGGAATTATGGCAAAAGTAAAAGAAATCATAGTAGAGCAAATAACACAGAAAATCGGGGTGGGGGGTGAGTATAGGTTTCACGAAGCCTGGGAGGCCATGGTTTCCGATGAAACAAGGTCGAAAAATGGTCGGAGAAGGGCTAGGGTTTAAGGGGTGGTTGAGAGCGTTTGGGGACGAAGGGGTTCTGAGGGAGCCGGTGAAGAGAGAATGAGGGGGATTAGGGTAAGGTTAGGTTTAATTTAGGAAAGGGGAACGTGGACCGTTGATTAAAACATTCAACGGTCCTGGTTTAAAATGGGGTTCCGGGAAGGTTAGTTGATAGGGTTTGGGTCGAGTTATTTAGGAAATTGGGTACTGTAATTGGGGGTTAGATTGGGGGCTGAAATTAGGGCTAAAATTGTATTAAAAGGGGCTACAATTTAAATAGCTAATTTTTTTCATTTTGAATTTATAAAATAGTAAATGAGGTTCAAAATCAAATTAAAAATTCTAAGTTAATAAGCAATGCATAAGTATTAATTTAAAAATATTTGAATTAGTTTTGTGATTACAAATGCTATTAAATCAGGAAATAGGCTAAAATTGTAATGTCTTGCAATGTTAGTTTAAAAATATCAAATGGACTTGTAAAATTATGTAAAAATTTTGTAAATTCCATTTTGTATAAATGTGGGAATAAAATAAATTATTCACCAAAATAACAAACTTTGGGATTAATTATTTGTTTTTATAGTGCAAAATAGGTCATAAATTGGTTTTAAAAAATCTTTAAAAAATGGGAAAAAATAGCAAAACCTTTTGTGGATGCTCACATATGCGGTGTTGAAACTATATTGAGTAAAAAAATACATAGGGAAAAATTAGGTATCAACAGCTGCCCCTCTTTACCTGAGGAGGATGAAAGAGTTGTCGGGTAAAGATAAGATGGCTAATTTTGATCGGAGACGGCAATTGTAAAAGGATATTGACCGTGCTCTGGTTTCCGAGCTGCCTATATATCCCTGGTTTTACAGGAACCAGGCCATATATAGTTCACGAACCATTGAAGGAACATGCCGATAGGAATTCAAAAAACCGGACACGATGGTTAGATCTGAGAGGGTGCTTGGAATCGGACAAACTGCGATACTGAGACGGTCGTGAGCTAGTTGGAATACCTGCAAATGCGTGATGTGCGTATATATTTAGTATTTTAAACGTGATGCAAGTTTCCATTGGACCATGAATGTCTTTCTTTGGACGGTTAGGATGATGTCCTCAGACTATGATGTCCTAGGCCATGAAAAGCATAAAAGTAAGGGTTCACAAGCCATAAAATGATGTTCCTGGGCTATGCAGATGGCGCATTCGAACTATGACGCATTTGAATGAGTTGGAAATCTTTCAGCCTATGAGAAGGTGGCAATCTTTCAGCCAAATGATTGCAAAGGGTGGCGTCTTTCAGCCAGAGTGGGAATTTAAAAACAGGTGGCGATATTTTAGCTGGATGACAATTTAAAATGTAGGTGGTGATGTTTCAGCCAATCGAAAAATAAAGCGGCAACGTTTCAGCCATGAAGGGCGGAGAAAATGCTTAGTCTCGAAAGGAAGATAAGAGCCTTATGCAATATGGAGGTAGAGCTTAACCTCGGAAGGCAGAGAGTAGCCTTATGCAAAAAAATGCAGATGGAAACAGATCTTAGTCTCGAAAGGCAGATAATAGCCTTATGCAGGATGGAAGTAGAGCTTAACCTCGGAAGGCAGATACTAGCCTTATGCAAAAATGTAGATGGAGACAGAGCTTAGTCTTGAAAGGCAGATAATAGCCTTATGCAGGATGGAGGTAGAGAGTAGCCTTATGCAAAATGAAGATAGAGACAGAGCTTATTCTCAAAAGGCAAATAATAGCCTTATGCATGATGGAGGTAGAGCTTAACCTCGGAAGGCAGAGAATAGCCTTATGCAGAAAATGCAAATGGAGACAGAGCTTAGTCTCGAAAGGCAGATAGCAGCCTTATGCAATATGCAGGTAGAGCTTAAACTTGGAAGGCAGAGAATAGACTTATGCAAAAAATGCAGATGGAGACAGAGCTTAGTCTCGAAAGGCAGATAATAGCCTTATGCAATGTATGAATGTAAAAGAGCGAATAGTAGTAGGTTTCTTAGCTGATAGACGGTTTGCAAGATTAGGACTGCTAGGGAGTGCAGATAGTGAACCTATGAGTGTTTCGATCCTAAAGAGCGGATGTGATTTGATCTGTAACCTGAATTTGTGCAACCAAAGAAAAATCGTGAGTTCTGTAGGGGGGATTAGTTCGTGTCCTCCAGCTCTTGGCATCGTGTATCATGGGGGTAGCATTGCTAAACGATGGTGGTGCAAATGATGTTTATGCATGACATAGTAAATAACGCAAGCACGTATATATGAAAAAAAATGATTTTATTTTGGATGAACCGACGACTACAACGTGGGTCAAGACGCAGCAACCTCGCTTGTTCCGGAATTTTGAGGGTCCTTCTCAATTCTACCCTAGTTTACTGGGCTGGTGCTACTGGCGGATGTGCTGAATAACTGAACGAGGAACGATTCCAAAATTTTGAGGGTCCTTCTCAAAATTCTGTCCTAGTTAACTAGATAAGCGTTGATGAGGAGACTGTGAAAATGACTTTGAAATTTTGAGGGTCCTCCTCAATATTTTGTCCCAGTTCCAATAGTGGGGAAAATGGAATTTTTATTAAAGTATGAACGAAACCATAGGGCTGCCTACGTATCCCCTCTTAAACAGGAATCAGGTCAGTCGTAGTTCAAATTACATCACAAAAAAAAACATATGATCAAATGTAGTATCTTTTCACTGTGTCTGAGTTGATAGGCTTCGGCCAAACTTCTCCATCCATTTCTGCAAGAATAAGGGCTCCTCCAATTAGAACCCGACGGACCATGTACAGACCCTGCCAATTGAGAGAGAATTTCCCTTTGGCTTCATCTTGATGCGGAAATATTTTCTTTTATACCAACTGTCCTGGCGTGAATTTCCTTGGCTTGACTCTCTTGTTGAAGGCTCTGGACATTCTGTTATGATATAATTGACCGTGACAGACAACATTCATTCTCCTTCCATCTATGAGGGCTAACTGCTCATAGCGACTCTTAACCTATTATGCATCCTCTAATTCTACTTCTTGTATGACCCTTAAGGAGGGGATTTCTACCTCGGCGGGATGACCGCCTCTGTACCATGAACCACCATGTAGGGGGTGGCCCCGGTTGATGTGCGGACCGTGGTACGATAACCCAATAAGGCGAACAACAATTTCTCATTCCACTGTTTGTTCCTTTCAATTGTTTTCCTTTGTATCTTTTTGATGTTCTTGTTGGCTGCTTCTACAGCTCCATTCATTTGAGTTCTGTAAGTCGTAGAGTTCTTGTGCTTAATCTTCAATGTTTCGCAAATTGCCTTCATCAGGTCGCTGTTGAGATTAGAATTATTGTCGATGATGATTGATTCTGGAACCCCAAACTTACAAACCATACGATCTCGGACAAAATATGCTACTATTTTCTTGGTGACTGCCTTGTAGGATGCGGCTTCAACCCATTTGGTAAAGTAATCAATTGCCACTTGGATGAACCTATGCCCATTTGACGTGGCTGGTTTAATTGGTCCACTGACATCCATCCCCCAAGCGGCGAACGGCCATGGTGAGCTCTTTGCAATAAGCTTGTTTGGAGGTACCTTTATCATATCTGTATGTATTTGACAAAGGTGGCATTTTCGAACGTACTAAATACAGTTTGTTTCCATAGTCATCCAAAAATACCATGCTCGGAGTATCTTCTTTGCCAAGACGAAACCATTCATATGTGGTCCACAAGTCCTCGTGTGCACTTCCTCCAATAGTCTGGTTGCTTCTTTTGCCTCGGCACATATTAATAATCCCAAATCAGGATTCCTTCTATACATGATTCCTCCACTGTGAAAGAAATTGTTGGACAATCTCCGAAGTGTTCCTTTCTGAGTTGCATTGGCGAGCTCTGGCTACTCTCCTGTTGTCAAGTATTCTCTGATATCATGGATCCATGGTTTCCCGTCGGCGTCACAATAAGGTGGTTGGTCGTGAATCTTGACCTGGATGGGATCAATGAAGTTTGTATCTGGATGCTGGATAATAGATGATAAAGCGGCTAAGGCATTGGCAAACTCATTCTGTGTTCTGGGAACATGCTGGAATTTTGTCTTTCTAAATCTTTTCCTCAACTCCTGTACATGGTGTAGACATGGGAGTATCTTGGAATTATTGGTTGCCCATTCTTCTCGAACCTAATGTATGAGTAGGTCCGAGTCCCCGATCAATAATAGTTCCTGAATGTTCATGTCAATGGCCAGCTTGAGCCCTAAGATGCAGGCTTCGTATTCGGCCATGTTGTTGGTGCAGGGGAATCTGAGCTTGGCAGATACTGGGTAATGCTGACTGGTTTCTGATACCAAAACTTCTTCTATACCGACCCCTTTGAAATTAACGGCTCCGTCGAAGAACATCCTCCAACCTTCATAGGATTCTGCAATTTCTTCTCCTATGAAGGATATCTCTTCATCAGGAAAGTACATCTTTAGGGGTTCATATTCTCCTCCTAGAGGATTCTCGGCGAGGTGATCTGCAGAGGCTTGTACTTTGACCGCCTTCTGGGTATCATAAATGATGTCAAATTCACTTAACATTATCTGCCACTTGGCGAGCTTACCAGTAGGCATGAGCTTCTGAAAGATATACTTCAATGGATCCATCCTGGATATGCGATGAGTGGTGTAAGCACAGAAATAGTGCCTCAATTTCTGAACTACCTATGTTAAATCACAACAAGTGCGTTCTAAAAAGGAATACCGAGCCTCGTATGGGGTAAACTTCTCGGTGAGGTAGTAGATGGTCTGCTCCTTTCTTCCTGTTTCACCATGTTGTCCAGAAACATAACGAAATGCCCCATCTAATACTGCAAGATAAAGCAATAGAGGTCTCCCTGGCTCAGGTCAAACCAAGACTGGAGGCGTTGACAAATATTCCTTGATTCCATCGAAGGCCTTTGACAATCATCAGTCCACTTAGTGGTTGCATCTTTCTTTAGCATCTTAAGGGTGGGTTCACAAATGACAGTGGGCTGAGCTAAGAATCGGATGATATATTTGAGCCTCCCAAGAAAACTCATTACATATTTCTTGTTCTTTGGCGGTGGAAACTCTTGCATGGCTTTGACCTTTGACGGGTCCAACTCTATCCCCAGCGACTCACAACGAAACCCAATAACTTTACGGTTGGGGCACCGAATGCACAGTAGGCGGGGTTCAGTTTCAAGTTGTATCTCCTTAGTCCGTTGATGAATTTTCTCAAATCTCCCATGAGATCTGCAGTTTTCCTGTATTTAATGATGGCATCGTCCACATACACCTCGATCTCTTTGTGTATCATATCATGAAAGGTTGTAGTCATGGCTCTCATGTTGGTAGCACCAGCATTATTCAAACCGAATGGCATCATTCTATAACAGTACATTCCCCACGGAATGATGAATGTCGTTTTCTGTACATCTTCTTCATCCATCCATATCTTGTGGTATCCAGCAAAAAAATCGACGAACGACTGCAACTCATGTTTGGCGCAGTTATCAATGAGTATGTGTATATTTGGCAAAGGGAAGTCATCTTTAGGACTGGCCCGGTTGAGATCCCGGTAGTCGACACAGACTCTAACCTTCCCATCCTTCTTTGGCACTAGCACAATGTTGGCTAACCATGTTAGATACTCCACTACTCTGAGAACCCTGGCTTTGACTTACTTGTTGACTTCTTCTTTGATTTTCAGACTCATGTCTAGTTTGAACTCTCTGAGTTTCTGTTTGACCGGTGGGCATGCCGGCTTTGTCGGCAGATTGTGAGCTACAATGGACGTGCTGAGACAGGTCATATCATCATACGACTAGGGAAATATATCCTCGTATTCTTTCAAAAACTCTGCGTATTCTTCCTTTTCTGATGGTGACAAGTGTACGCTGATGCGTGTTTCCCGTGACATTTTCCACGTATCCCAAATTAACCACCTATGTTTCGCCCAAGTTAGACTTAGGTATGTTCTCAAAATTCTCGACCTCTCTAACAACCTCTTCTGGTATTTCATCCTCTTCTGAATCTATGTTCGTTTGTCGCACTGTCTCGTTGCAAGGTTCTTCAGAAGAGGAGGGTTAACATAGCCTGTGTCCAGGAGACTAGGTGGAAAGGGTCGAAGGCGAGGAATGCGAACGGGTTTAAGCTGTGGTATTCTGGGGTCGTGGGAGGTAAGAATGGAGTGGCAATCTTGGTAGATAGGGATCTAAGGGAGTCCGTTGTCGAGGTTAGGCGAGTGAATGATAGGTTAATGTCTATTAAGTTGGTTATTAGGGGTTGCGTCATCAGCGCTTACGCGCCGCAAGCGGGCTTAGACGAGGAGGTTAAGAGGCGCTTTTGGGAGGCTTGGATGCTCTGGTGAGTAGTATTCCCCAATCTGAGAAGTTAATTATTGGAGGGGACATTAATGGTCATATTGGGGCTGGTGCTGGTGGTTATGGTGAGGTGCACGGTGGCTTCGGCTTTGGGGTTAGGAACGGAGGAGGCACGTCTCTACTTGATTTTGCCAGGGCTTCTGAGCTTCTGATTGCGAACTCGACATTTCAAAAGAGGGAAGAGCATTTGGTCACCTTCAAGAGTTCGGCGGCGAGGACTCATATTGATTACCTCCTCCTCAAAAGGAGCGATAGGGGGTATGTGCAAGGACTGCAAGGTTATTCCGGGAGAGTCCCTTTCGACTCTTCATAGACTCCTAGTGATGGATGTCGGTCTCTGGGTGAAGAGGAAGAGGAGGGGTTCTCGGGGACAACCGCGGATTAGATGGGGTGTTTTGACTAAGGCGAAAGCACAGGAGTTGGAGAGGAGGTTAGTTGAGGGCGGAGCTTGGATAAGTTCTGGGGAAGCGGACGCTATGTGGTCAGAGACGGCGAACTTGGTTAGGGAGGTAGCACGAGATATGCTCGGGGTAGCCAAGGGCTATTCAGGCAGACATCAGGGTGACTGGTGGTGGAACAATGTAGTCGAAGGAAAAGTGGAGGTGAAGAAGGCGGCGTTTGCTAAGTTGGCAGGGATCACAAGTGAGGAAGAACGGAGAGCGAACAGGGAGATCTACAAGGTGGCTATGAAAGAATAAAAGTTGGCGGTTACGGAAGCTAAAAACGAGGCGTTTGGTTGCATTTACGAGGAATTAGGGGAGAAAGGCGGGGACAGGAAGTTATTCTGGTTAGCTAAAGAAGGGAAAGGAAGGCGCGCGATCTTGACCAAGTTAGGTGCATCAAGGGCGAGGATGGTAGAGTTCTGATGGGGGAGTCTCAAGTCAGGCAGAGGTGGCAGGCGTACCTTCGAGACTTACTTAACGAGGAGGGGAATCGTAACATAGAGCTAGGGGAGTTGGGACATTCAGAGCAACATAGAGACCTTGGGTATTGCAGGCGCATTAGGGTGGAGGAGGTCATGGGGGCTTTGCGTAGGATGAGTAGGGGTCGAGCGACCGGGCCTGACGAGATCCCGGTGGAGTTTTGGAAATGCATGGGTCGGTCAGGAATGGAGTTGCTCTCCAGGTTGTTCAATGCGATATTCAGGACCAAAAGGATGCCGGAGGAGTGGAGGTGGAGTACAGTAGTGCCCTTGTACAAGAACAAAGGGGACTTACAGTGCTGCAACAACTATAGGGGTATCAAATTAATAAGTCACACCATGAAGGTTTGGGAGCGGGTGATCGAGGCGAGGGTGAGGGAGATGACATTTATATCTGTGAACCAGTTCGGTTTCATGCCGGGTCGCTCAATTACAGAAGCTATCCACCTTGTTAGGAGGCTGGTGGAGCAGTTCAGGGATAAGAAGAAGGACCTGCACATGGTGCTTATCGACTTGGAGATGGCGTATGATAAGGTCCCAAGGGAGGTGTTGTGGAGGTTCTTGGAGGCGAAGAGCCTGCCGGAAGCCTACATCAGAGTAATCAAGGACATGTACTATGGAGCTAAGACTAGGGTTAGGACGGTGGGTGGCGACTCAGACCATTTTCCAGTAGTGATGGGGCTCCATAAAGGATCGGCCCTTAGCCCTCTCTTGTTTGCCTTGGTGATGGATGCTCACACCTGACATATTCAAGGGGATGTGCCTTGGTGTATGCTATTTGCTTATGACATAGTCCTGATAGACGAGGCGAGGGTCTGTGTTACAAAGAGGTTAGAGTTATGAAGACAGACTCTCGAGTCTAAGGGTTTCAAAATAAGTAGATCTAAGACAGAATACCTGGACTGCAAGATTAGCGCCAAGCGGAGCAAAGTAGGCAGGGACGTGATGATTGGATCTCAGGTCATCGCCAAGAGGGACAGTACCAGATATCTTGGGTGAGTGATTCAGAGGGACGAAGAGATCGACGGGGATGTCACTCATCGTATAGGAGCGGGGTGGTCAATGTGGAGGCTTGCGTTAGGAGTTCTGTGTGACAAGAAAGTTCCACAGAAACTCAAGGGAAAATTTTATAGAGCTGTGATTAGACCTGCCATGTTGTATGGGGAGGAGTGCTAGCCGGTGAAGAACTCTCATGTTCAGAGAATGAAGGTTGCGGAGATGAAGATGCTCATGTGGATGTGCGGGCTCACCAGGTTAGATAAGATTAAGAATGAAGTTATTCGAGAGAAGGAGGGGGTGGCCCCGATGGATAAGAAGATACGAGAAGCGAGGCTGAGGTGGTTCGGACATGTGCGGAGGAGAAGTCATGATGCTCCGGTGAGGATTTGTGAGCGGCTGGCGATGGGCGTACGGCAACGCAGAGGGAGGCCTAAGAGGTATTGGGGAGAGGTGATTAGGCATGACATGGCTAGAATGCGGGTTTCCGAGGACATGGCCTTGATAGGAAAGTCTGGAGGTCCAGTATCAGGGTTGTAGGATAGGGGCTCCTAGAGTTTTTCGTACTTCTCACCAGGGGTTGGGTGAGGCTTGGTAGGGCTATCCATAGATGATTTGTGTATTGGATTGTGTCTCCTTTATGGTAGTTATTTATGGTAGTTACTGTCTGATACTATTGCATGCTATTTTATTTATGGTTCTTATGTTTAAGATAATTATTTACGTTATTTCTGCTGGAGTTACTAATGCTCTTTTGTTTTTGTTTTTGTTTTCCTTTCCTTCACTCAGCCGAGGGTCGATTGTAAACAGCATCTCTACCCTTTCGGGTAGGGGTAAGGCATGTCTACATATTACCCTCCCCAGACCCCACTTTGTGGGAATTTACTGGGTAGTTGTTGTTGTTGTTTTTGTTGTTGTTGTTGTTGTTGTTGTATTATTAATATAGTTTTGATAGTTGTTATGGTTGTTGTTGTTGTTATTATTGCTATTGCTATTATTGTTATTGTAATTATTGGTTGAAATGGCATCAATGTAATGCTGTATTATAGGTGATTGGTTGTTGGCAGGTGGTATAGCTATAAAACAATTGCATTCTGCCAAAAACTTACCCAGAAAACCAACCGCCTACAGACCGAAGTCGATCAGAAATTTTCTATTAAATTTCCCATAAATTTAAATTTACCGACCTACTTCGATTAAATTTTTTTTTATTTTAATTATTTAAATAATACCAACCGAATTCGGTCGAATTATTTTATTTTATATATTTTAATAATAACGACAGATTTCGGTCAAAAATAAATAATTTTAAAAAAAATAAATAAGATTTCGATTAATGTGGGTTGCTACTTCAAAATTAATTAAAAATTATTTTTAAAAATACCGACCGAATTGGGTCGGTGAATATATTTTGTATGAGATTATTTAGTCAAGGTGCATTGAAAATTACTGACTGAAGTCGATTGAAAATATCGATAGTTTGTGATCACCTTATTTTTGTGACCATTATTTTTTGACGAATTAAAATCGATCGAAAATCGGTTGATCTTTGTTGGATTCCAGATAATTTCGATTGATTTTTCTGGACGCTTTTGACAGCTTTTTAGTCGGCGAAGAATTGAACCGGAAATAATTATTTCAGTGTGAATTGTCAAAATGATAGATGACGTTCCTCTCTAGAAGTATTACTCTTGATAGGCATTTTCGTGGTCTCAAATCTGAATTGTCATTTTTTTTTTCCTCCTCCACATTCTGTGGCTTGAATTCCTTCTCCCCCAAAAACTTCTCCTCCTACTATGTTCTTCTCCTCCATTGCTATTTTTTTTTCTTTTTTCTTTATATTAAAACTAAATTTAGAATTATAGCTCATTTTGATTAGTAAAGTAGAGGTTTTCGTTAGATCGGAACGGTATTTAGATATTTTAGTTTGGTATTTTTGATTTCAGCCAAGACCCGAAATTTTGTGAACAATGCGGGGTCGAATTTGTTGATTCTCGGATACGAAGGTATCAAATGAGCTATATCAAACTCCAATGCCCAGTAACCCATGTGTGGTATTTAAAACGTCTTCCTAGTTATATTGCGAATCTTTTAGATAAACCTCTTAAAGAATTAGAAAGCCTAGTATACTCCGATGTGTGATTTGATCGAAATTCTGATTTTACAGACTCGGAAGGAGAAACTGTCATCCCAGTCAATCCAATTGGGATGCCCTGGACCTGACATGTCATTTGGAAAGAGTAACATGAAGCTCAGAATTGGGGTGGAGTCAAATTCTCATCAGTACGAGTCAAGGGAATGGACCCCTGGCCTTGGATGTCCATATAAAGAACACGACGAGCATAAATACCCTCTTTAACTTCTATTCTAACGGACTGAATATCTTTTATAAGGAATCGGAGGAATATGCGACGATTTTTTTCCGGAAATCCCCAACGAAAAATACAGACTATTCCTTCCTTTCTATCGAATCGATCATAACCACTACCTACATTCTAGGAAATTGTGCACCACAAATAAGAGCTAATAAAGAGACCCGCAATTCCGCATCTTAAAATGCTATATCAATATCGTACTTAATTAAATTTAGTATCGTTTGATCTTTCTCCTTCGATTTCGGTTTATTCGGTTCAGTAACTTTTGTTTATTCGATTTGAATATTAACTAGTGCATAGAGTCATAGACTGCAATATTCTTAATTAAAGCACTCAAAATTAAAAACTAAAAACGTTCGTTGACAAAACTTTTATCCAAAACCAACAAATATCAACTCATAGAGAGAAAACTACATATAAAGGAATAAAATTAATCATTAGAAATATCCTGTTACTTAGAGTTAATTGATGGACTTAGAGAAAAAGAAAAATAAAATTTTAGTTTTTTATGTTTATTATATATATATATATATATATATATATATATATATATATATATCGGTATTTTATTTTAAAATACCAAATACCATACCAAATAACACTTTTAAAAAAAACTTAAATGGAATACTAAATCGAATATCAAAATATCGAATGTCAAATACCAAAATTTTCAATTTTTGTAGTTCCGTGTTTACCAAAATATGTCTGAGTAAAGTAGGTAATTAGTGGACGAAGAAGTTTAATTAGTTAAATAAAACTGACTTCCCGTCAACAACATGACCATTAAACTGTCTCAATTGGAAGTAGGCAATTAAAGATGTAAAAAATTCCTACTGACCAAAAATATACCTTATTAAAAGACGGTGATCCTATTTAACTTTTTTATTCTTTTAATTGTTTTTCTTTGTGAATTAATAAGAATACTTTTTCCATGCATGAGCAAAAGAAAAAAAACCAGCTGCTTACAAAAATATTAGTGCCTATCGATTTATTAGTGATAATAGGTGAATTTAACTATAATCAGGCCCTAAATAATTACCTTCTTATATAATTTTGATGATGAAACTAATAATTAAATGTTCTTATTAGTGTTTTTCATGCTTTGCGGTTGTATATAACCAAAGAAGGATATGAAGTACTTTTGGGATCAAAAAGTGGAGAAAAAGAAGCCAACCCTAGAAGTCTGTCAAGTGAACCACGCAAACAGCCCAAAACGACGCTTGAAGAATTAGAGAACTGGGTCTGTCGCGGTTCCACCGCGACCGCGGCAGAACTGCGGTGAAAGAGGGCTGCAGACAAACAGACTGTCAAAGAGCATGTTTGGCCGCGGTTCCACCATGACCGCGGCAGAACCGTGGCAGGAGGCGAAAATTTCAGGGACTAATGTGCAAAACACGGGATTTTTAGCCAAAACCCTATTTTAAACACTAGACTTCGCTCAAAAGTAGCATGTATTGATTTTTAGAGTATCTTGGCAACAAAAACAATTGTGATAGATCACCCAAAACATCTTTCTTCTTTTCTTTGATTTTTATTGCTAGTTCATATTGAATTTTATTTTAGTTTGTTTACCCATAGTCTTGAGTAGCTAAATCCCTTGTCTAAGGTTTTGATGGAACCTATTGGTGGATGAACTTCTTGTTTATGTGAATACAAATTGCTAGTTTCAGTCTTTATTTATTCAACTATGTTCTTGTTATAGTTAATTGACATGATCCTCAATTAGCTGTGCATATTTAGTGTGCATAACTCGGAAGAGAGTGCATATTTAGGTTATTATTGAATAACACCACTCCTAAAGTATAATGGGAATCTATGACTGTGGGTTTAAAGGTGGGAATAGGGATAACGAATCCTTGGGTGCAATCTTAATTGAACTGTGTTATTTAAAGCTAGCTAGTGTATCTTGGGAGAGTGCAATAGTATATTACTGTGATTACTCGGGAGAGATTTACGGTAAGACGAGCATTCATGATTGATAGAGGTGAGTTTGTAAATTTGTATGAAGCATAACAGAAGGGGTTCCATCAGTAGGGGAAATCTTTACCTTAGCGTTTTCTCATCATTGTTTACAACCTTAGTATTTTAGTTTACATCTCGTTATTTACTTGCAATCTTAGTTAGTAAAGAAACCATCAACTGTGATTCAAATGTTTGGGAAACTAGTTCTGAAGAGTTTAGTGGGCCAAATGATTGTTATTGATAGGTTAACTCTCTGTGTATTCGACCCTGGGCATAATACTCGGGTTATATTTATAACGTCCGCAGAAGACTTTTTAGATGGCATAGTTGGGCGTGATCAAATTTAGGCGTCGTCGACGGGAAGGTTACAAATTATCCATTTGATAGAGATACAAGCCAGTTTCTCTACACCCAGTTTTTGGTTGAAACTTTTGACGGTTGTTGACTTGGTTGCACGGGTGTACGCCTAGAAAATCTACAAGAGCTGGAGAACTAATTGAAGGACTCTCAGACCCTGCGAAAATATTCCAGGCGTTGAACCGTGTCAATATAAGACTTCAACCACCACAACAAACAGACAAATTCGAAACTGACATGGAAGACGTAATCGACTCCAACGGAAATGGCAAGAATGACCAAGTCAACTTGAATGTCAGAGAAGCGGCACCTCTTGTGTCCGAGGGTGCACTGTATTACTGAGCACAACCCATAGCTGACAATCTGGCCACTGCCATAGTTGTGCCCGCAATACAAGATGAGTCCTTCCAGATCACAAATAACATGTTGCACTTGTTGCAAAACAAGGGACTTTTTTTCTGGGACACAACATGAAGATCCTCAGCAGCACCTGAAGAATTCCTATCTATCTGCAAAACTCAAAGGAAGCCCAATGTCACTCCAGAGGCAATCCGGCTATTATTGTTCCCATTTTCGATGACAGGAGCAGCACAGGTTTGGCTAAACTCACTTCACATAAACTCTATGACAATGTCGGATGGGTTAGTCAAGCAATTTCATAACAAGTTTCATCCACCCAACAAAACTACCCAGCCAATTGATGAGATCATGAGCTTCAAGCAGAAACCGATGGAGACACTGCATGAAACATGGGGCAAGTTCAAAGGAATGTTGGTTATGTGTCCGCATCATGGTGTTCTAGAGCTGATGTTGGGACAACGATTTTATTTGGGACTGTCACATGGATTGAAGAATATTATGGACATCTCAGATGGTGGAGTATTCCTGAGCATGACGTGGAGAGAAGGTCAGAGTTTACTTGATAAAATGGCACAGAATTCGAGATGGACATCCAGGAATGCACCTATCACTCCAGTGGTGCACTCAGTGCATCTTGATCCTTCAAAAACTATGGCTAAAAATATGGCGAATCTCCTCATACAGATGAGCATCCTTACCAAAAAGGTGGAGGAATCAGGGTAGAAGCAGCAGGTACACATAGTAGATACAACCAATGGGGGCTTGTGCACATCTTGCATTAGTCAGTCCATTGGTAATTTTTGGAATGCAGAGCATGACCATCATCATCAGTACCCTGAAGATATGAAATATGTGACTAACTAAGGGGGTCAGAGACAGGGAAATTAGATTTGGGGTCAGCAGAGTCAACAGCAGTACATGCCACATCAGCCGTAATATAACGCCGGAAACATGGGAGGTATGACACCCCCCAACAACATGGCACCGTATCCTAAACCACAGGGGTACAACAATCAGCAGCAAGGGTACCACCCACCTCAGCAGCAGCATGGTGAAAGACAAGAAGATGGGTTTGCTAGACTGGAAGCAATGATACAGCAGGTTATTGGGTCCACTGCAAAGATAAATGAGAGAGTAGATGCACTTGACACTGCTATCAAAAATATTGAAGTGCAAGTGGACCATATTTCAATGTCTCTGAAGAATCATCCTTAAGGGATGTTACCTGCAAATACCCAAATCGATCAAAAATATCAGGTCCCAAAGCAGTTGATGGCGGTGAGTGTCGTAATGGCAGGGATCTAGATGTATTGTAAGAGAGAGCTCGAGAAAACATACAGGCTGATACACTCATTCCAGTGCCCATTGAGATGGATGAGTATATGGTATTGACAGAGGTGACAGTACGGTCCGCTCAGGAAGAAAAGAACATGCAGCATGATATTGAGAAAGTAGCCGAGCTAGTTGAAGAGCCAGTAACTGCATAGTAGCTGAGAAAAAGAAGTCCCAAGTGGTTGGGAAGAAAAACCCTCCGGCACCCTTTCCGTAGAGGTTGGCTAAGCATCAAAAGGAGGAGTAGTACAAAAATTTCTTTAAGATGCTCAAACAAATCCAGGTGAACATTCCATTGATTAATGCTTTAAAGAATATGCTTGGATATGTCAAAATAATGAAGGACCCGATGTCCCGAAAGTTTGACTTCCAAGACTTAGCCACGGTGACAGTCACTCAGACCTGTGGTGCAGTGGTGACTAGACATATTGCTGAAAAGCTATCTGATCTAGGTAGCTTTACAATTCCTTGCACTATTGGTAATTTCTCCTTTGCTAAGGGACTCTGTGATTTAGGGGCCAGCATTAATCTCATGCCCCTACCTATTTATAAGAGGTTGGGCGTTGGCAGAGCTAGACCCACCCGACAAGACTGTGAAGCGTCCATTTGGTATCCTTAATGATGTGCTTATTCAGGTGGGGAAATTTGTTTTCCCCGCGGATTTTGTAATCTTGGACTACAAGGTGGATGAAGAAATTCCTATAATTTAGGAAGACCATTCTTGGCCACGGGGAGAGCCTTGATTGATTGTGAGACTTGGGAGCTCAAGATGAGGCTCAATGATGAAAAAATGACATTCAATATGCAGAAGTCTATGAGGCGTCCAAGCGAGTTCACCAATTGCTCTCTTATTGATGTTGTGGATGTAATGGTGGAGTCTAATGATGAGGTGTTGACCTTGGAGGATCTCCTGGTTGCATGTTTGATAAACCTAGAGGAAGTGAATGGTGAAGATTTGGCGAAATGGGTGCTTGCGTTGGAAGGTAGAGTGTTATGGGAGAGAAATCTAGAGTTTAAGCCGCTACACTTAGAAAAGAGAGAGACTCCTCCAGCTAAGCCATCCATTGAAGAACCGCCAAAGCTGGAGCTAAAGCTGTTTCCATCCCACCTTAGGTACGAATTTCTGGGACCCTACTACACATTACATGTTATTATCTCATCTAGTTTGTTAGATGTGTAGGTTCCACAGTTATTACAGGTACTGAAGGAGTGCAAAAATGCCATCGGGTGGACCATGGAAGACATCGAGGGGATCATCCCCTCCTACTGCATGCATAGGATTCTGCTGGAAGAGGGGCACAAACCTTTAAGGGAACATCAGAGGAGGCTGAACCCCAATATGAAAAAAAAGTGGTGAAGAAGGAGGTGATAAAGTGGTTAGATGCGGGAATTATTTTCCCAATCTCTGGCATCAGCTGGGTTAGCCTTGTTCAATGCGTTCCTAAAAAGTGTGGCATGACAATTGTGAAGAGTCACAACAATGAACTAATCTCAACACGAACCATCACAGACTGGAGAATTTGCATGGATTACCAGAAGTTAAATCTAGCCACCCAGAAAGACCACTTCCCACTTCCCTTCATTGACAAGATGCTGGATAGATTGGCGGGGAGGTCACAGTTTTATTTTCTGGATGGGTACTCACAATACAACCAGATCTCAATTGCACCATAGGGCAGGAAGACCTCCTTCACTTGCCTATATGACATTTACGCTTTCAACAGGATGCCCTTTGGCCTTTGCAATGCACCTGCTACATTCTAACTGTGCATGATGGCCATATTCACTGACACGGTTGAGGATATAATAGAGGTATTCATGGATGACTTCTCAGTGGTGGGGAATTCATTTGAGGAGTGCCTAACTAAATCTGACGCGTGTGCTAAAACGGTGCATCGAGACTAACTTGGTTCTGAATTGGGAGAATCGCCATTTCATGGTACAAGAAGGAATAGTCTTGGGGCACCGGGTTTCAAGCAAGAGAATAGAGGTGGATCGCGCAAGGGTTGATGTATTAGCAAATCTACCTCCACCAACTTCAGTCAAAGCCATCAGAAGTTTTCTTGGACATGCCGGTTTCTACTGGAGGTTCATAAAAGACTTCTCCAAAATCTCCAACCCTCTCTGTAAGTTGTTAGAGATAGATCACCCGTTTGTATTTTCTAATGATTGTAGGGTAGCATTTGAGGAGTTGAAACAGAGGCTAGTCACATCATCCATCATTGTTTCCCCCCAACTTGGAGTAACCGTTCGAATCAGTGTGTGATGCTAGTGACTACGCAGTGGGGCAATGCTAGGTCAGCGGAAAGACAAATTGACGCACCCGATCTACTATGCTATTAGAATGCTGAGCGGAGCCTAGTTGAACTAAACGGTGACAGAAAAAGAGATGCTAGCTCTGGTGTTCTCTTTTGACAAGTTCCGATCCTATCTTATTGGATCCAAGGTAATTGTATATACTGGCCATCCAGCTCTCAAGTACTTAATAGGTGTTTCTTTTGCAAGAATTCGATCTTAAAATACGTGACTGTAAGGGCATAGAGAATCAAGTCGCTGATCATGTATCACGAATTGAGGGAACTGAAAATGTAGTAAAGGTTGAGGAAATTCTTGAAACTTTTCCAGACGAGTAGCTGCTCGCCACCACGCATCAGGAAGCGCATGGTATGCAGACTTTGCTAATTTCCTGGCCAGTGGTATAGTTCCGCACGACCTATTATCGGTCCAAAGGAAAATATTTTTTCATGAAAGCCGCCAGTATTATTGGGATGAGCCCTATCTGTTTAGAATATGCCTTGATAACATGATTCGGAGATACGTCTCCCAGATAAAAAAATCTTCTATTTTGCAGGCTTGTCATGCATCGGCTTATGGTGGACATTAGGAGGGGTCAGGACTGCAGCAAAAGGTGCTAGAGGCCGGATTTTTCTGGCCAACACTGTTTAAAGATGCTCACTTATGGGTGAAGGGTTGCAATAAATTTCAACGCACCGGGAACATTTCCCGGCGCCACAAGATGCCCATGAACCCAATTCAGGAAATGGAAGTGTGTGATGTATGCGGGATAGATATTATGGGTCCCTTCGTCAGCTCCTATGGCAATAAGTACATTCTTGTTGCTGTAGACTATGTGTCCAAGTGGGTAGAAGCTGCAGCGTTCCCACTAATGATGTAAAGTGGTGATTGGGTTTCTAAAGAAGAACATATTCACCCGCTTTGGGACACCACGAGCAATTATCAGTGATGGAGGAACTCACTTCTGCAATAGGGCCTTTGACAAGTTGTTGGCTAAGTATGATGTGCACCACAAGGTGGTTACTCCATACCACCCGTACACTAGTGGATAGGTGGAGGTATCTAATGGAGAGATCAAGAGAGTATTGATAAAAACCGTGAACGCCACAAGAACTGATTGGAAGAGGAAGCTGGATGATGCATTTTGGGCTTACATAATAGCCTTAAAGACACCAATTGGCATGTCACCATACAAGTTGGTGTTTGGGAAGGCATGTCACCTACCTGTAGAACTTGAGCATAAAGCGTGGTGAGCACTAAAACAGCTGAACATAGACATGGAAGCTTGAGGCACATCAAGAGTCACTGAATTGTATAAGCTTAGTTTAGGAAACTTGCTTTTGAGATCACAAGGATGCACAATGAGAGAATGAAGAGGCTACACGATTAGAAAATTGTTGAGCAGAATTTAAAACCTGAGGACATGGTATGGCTCTACAACTCAAGATTGCGGTTGTTCTCGGGTATGCTTATGTCACGATGGTCTGGCCCATTTCAAGTAGTTGAAAATTTCCCGTCAGGAGCTGTTGAAGTGGCCACTCAGTGACTCTCATACATTTAGAGTCAATGGTCACCGATTTAAATTGTATGTTGGCATGAGCGAGCCTAAGGAAGTGTCTGAGCTGCATTTGAATAAACCACAAAGGTCAAGCGAGCCTTAATTGCACTCATCTGAGTTGTGCCACGACATTAATTCAGGCGATGCATGGGAGGAAACCCATTAAATTGTTGTAAGCGTAACCCTCTTTAGATTAAAAAAAAGCGTTAGAATCAGAGGAGTGCCCAGACCGCGGTTCTACTGCGACAGCGATCAAAACACCTCTCTAAACTTTACCCTTTGCAGTTCTACCGCGAATGCGGTCAAACCGCAGTGGAATACCCTCTCTGACAATAGTCTACCGCAATCGTGGCATAACCGCGGCAGACCCAGACAAGCCCAGGTAAGTGTAATTTTTTTACGTTTTTTCTTTTTCTTTTTTTTGCCCTTTCTACCCAAACTACACCCCCCCCCCCAACTACCCCTAAAATTTATCCCCTCCCATAAGATTACTAAATCCCATGCCCCAAACCCCCTCTTCTCTCTAGTTCTTTATTTTTCTCTCTAAAATCTTCCCTCTCCCTCTCCAGAAACTCCATTATCATCTTCCCCAAACCTCCATATTCACTAAACACCTTCCCTCCCCCATTCATGTTAGTATTGTTATTCTTCTTCTTCTTTTAATTCTCTTCTAAGTGGTGTAATGTAGCATATATTAATTTAGATTAACCATAGGTAGGATTACTTTAATTTTTGTAAAATATTTGCTTTTTTTGTTTGTTTCTATTGTTGTATGTGCTTCTTGTAGACTTGTTGGTTCTAAAATGTGTGGTTCTTCATGGTGTTTCAATTAAGGGGGTTGTTTTGTTAAATTGGAGGCATGGATATTATTTTTGTGGTGTAGTTTGGTGAAGGGCCATTTTTGGCCGAAAATGGGAGGCTTGTTGTGATGTTTTGAGGCGTTTTGCGCCTATTCTAGGTTGTGGGGGTGTTGTAGTGCTGACTGGTGGTGTTTTAATAGAGGTGAAATATTTGAAGGAGTATGTGTGGGGTGTTGTAGGCCGAACCTTTTGTGTAGTACTGTTGTGCGGGCCTTTGTGGAGGTTGTGACCTTCAAAACCCTACTAGTTGGGCTAGTTTGCAAGGAAGAATTCAATGAGGTTATTGTTTTGGTGTCTTCGGGTGAAGAAGTCTGAGTACCCATCCGACTGGCACTAGTTAGGACACATTTGATGGTTCTTCAGATTCCTCGTATGTAATATGGCTCGTAAGAAGCAAAAAAGAGCGGCTGGCATGTCCCAGCAGCCTACTTATGATGAATCCCAGTTCGTATTAGAACTGGAAAAGGACGACTCTAATGCCAAGGTTCCGAAAAGCTTCATCATTGAGATTCCATTTGACTGGGCATAACTCCGCATGGAAAAGGAAGAAATGTATGAAGAAATTCAGAGGAGGGAAATGGAATTCTTATTTGATGACATTGCCCCGGTGAACAGAATGATTGTACGGGAGTTCTATGCTAACTGCTCAGCAAATCTAATGCGGGAGGTAATTGTTAGGGGAAAGGTGGTCGATGCCACCATGGAAAGGGTTTTCCAGGTGTTGCGGTTGCCTAGGTTCACTAGCTTTGACTATTTCAAAAATGCCGAAGGAATCACTTGGGAGGTCATGACTGATATACTCTATGCAGGGGGGCCACCAACCTGGATAAAAGATAACATCACCCTGAACTCCAACTCTTTCACCCACTTGGCTAAGTATTGGTTAACTGTCATCTATATCTGGTTCGTGCCCTCAAGTAACACAACTGATGTGAACTTCTAGAGAGCCTT
This sequence comes from Nicotiana benthamiana, assembly GCA_034376525.1. Classification (NCBI taxonomy): domain Eukaryota; kingdom Viridiplantae; phylum Streptophyta; class Magnoliopsida; order Solanales; family Solanaceae; genus Nicotiana; species Nicotiana benthamiana. The sequence goes on along the minus strand of CM067331.1, from coordinate 9,144,972 downwards.
GTTGACATTGTGTTTTGTGACGAAGAGGTATTTTGATGCAGCCCGGCTAACAGGTGATGAAATGATACTACGGTCACCGATACTGTCAAAGGGATTGTACTTCCCTTCTTTGATGACACAATGTGCCTGATGAAGAATGTCCCCACCAATCTGATCGATGGATAATTGCCCCATGAAAGCAGCATTCAGAGCCTCGGGCATCCGAGTGAGCCGGGGTACATGTACAACAATAGAGATAGATGATGAGGATGATGACCCGGTCCCTATTGCACCGTCCAGGAAATCTACTAACAGTGCTGGACCCTGTTGGTGCCCCATAGTGGGGAAGGACTATTCAGATCACAGTCCACCAGGCCTATATTGCACTCCATGGAGGATGAGGTCGCGGATCTTCTCACCTTAGTGGATGGCCTACACACGCGTATGGATGCCATGTCTCAGAGGCAAGCCAGGTTTGAGAGCAGGTTCATGTCCTGGTTCCGTGCTTTGGGGAGAGCTTTCCATGCGGAACCCAGCACAGTCTCTGACTCTAATTGAGTCTCAAGGAACTCTTATTACCCTTCTGCTCTTTACTTTCTTGATATAACATGGGGATATGCCATGATTTTAAGTGTGGGGTGGGAGACTTTCTCGGTTTATGTGTTGTGCTGTATAAAGACATTGTGTGTGTTGTAGTATTGAATTGATGTTGTTGTATATAATTGACTGTACTTATATTATGAGTCTGACTTGGCCCAACAACAGAAACTTCTCGACGAGTCTCTTAATGGTCCAAGTCGGATATGTATGTATGTATGTATATATATATATATATATATATATATATATATATATATATATATATATATATATATAGATATGTATATATGTATGTATATATAGATATGTATATATGTATATATATATATATATATGTATATATATATATGTATATATATATAACAAAAAATAAAGGTAGAGGAATCTTCCTGAGGACGGCCCACTTGGATAGTACTCTTGAGGGAAGTAGTCCAGGTAGTTTTTTTTTTAATTTTTATTTTCTTTTTCTTAGGTGGTATAGTAATTCTCCCTTGGATTTTAAATTTTGACCACGATTCTTTTTGAAGGGCTTTTCCTGAATCGGGATAGGTAGATTTTTCTTTTGTAGTCTTAGGACCTTAGGACTCTCTTTGACCAATATAGGTAAAGGCTAGAATAAAACCCTTAAAGTTCACACATGCAAATAACTAAAACAAACTTGAGAGGGTGACGTCTAGGCTCGTTTGTGGACTTGTGAATCTATGCCTTAATTTTGAACATTGTGTCTTACTTGAACGCTCGTATGAGTGTATTGATGAACTGATTCGAAATGAGTTACATGCTAAGTGTGTGTGAGATATTACTTGCATTATGTACTTGCATGCAATACCTAGAACTTGCCATGTGTGTTTACAAAGAAAAATAAAAGTTGTTTGGTTTTAGAAAGGATTGAGGCATTTTTTTGTGTAAGACTGTATATATTGCTATTGTTAACTCCTTTGAGCCTCAAGCTTGTTCTTTGATAACCCTATAATTACGTATATCCTACCCGTTCCTTAGCCTAAATTACACCAAATGAAGACCTCCTGATCTTTGACTGAAGAGCTCGATTAGTAGAGTATTACACTAGGGGCAAGCTTATGGTGTGTCTGTGTGGCATGTGAATGCTCTTTGTTGAGAGTAAGTGAATTCTTTCTATCCTTGGTTCCTTATTGTTTGAATTTTAGGTATGTTGAACTTCTCTCAGAACTATGATGTGAGGGCATGTGACTCAGGAAAAAAAAGTAAGTCTTCACTTCTATTAGAGTAACTAGAGTAAGCACGAGTGTGTCATGCATGAGAGTCTGCATCTGAGGCATGGTTGTTGCACTACTTAGGTTGGTCCTTCATAATGGCAAGTGTGACATAAATTGGGGCAATGCATCGAACGGTTATGCCTAGAAGTACGATTTAATTTATTCGAGGACGAGTAAAGGTTTAAGTGTGGGGTATTGATAATAGGTGAATTTAACTATAATTAGGCCCTAAATAATTACCTTCTTGTATAGTTTTATGATGAAAGTGATAAAAATGCTCTTATTAGTGCTTTTCATATTTTGCAGGTTGTATATCACCAAAGAATGATATGGAGTACTTTTAGGATCAAAAAGTGGAGAAAAAGAGGCTAACCATAGAAGTCCGTCAAGTGAACCACGCAAACAGCTAAAAACCAGGCCTGAAGAATCAGAGAACTGGGTTTGCCGCGGTTCCACCGCGGCAGGAGGCGGAAATTTCAGGGACTAAAGTGCAAAACACGGGATTTTAGCCCAAACCCCTATTTTAAACACTAGACTTCGCCCAAGAGAGGCATGTATTGATTTTTAGAGTATCTTGGCAAGAAAAACAAATGTGAGAGATCACTCAAAATATCTTTCTTCCTTTAATTAAGTTTTATTTCTAGTTTATGATGAAACTTATCTTAGTTTTTTTACCTATAGTCATGAGTAGCTAAATCTCTTGTCTAAAGTTTTGATGGAACCTATTGGGGGATGAACTTCTTGTTTATGTGAATACAAATTGCTAGTTTCAATCTTTATGTATTCAACTATGTTCTTGTTATTGTTAATTGATAGGATCCTCAATTAGTTGTGCATATTTAGGGTGCATAACTCGGAAGAGAGTGCATATTTAGGTTATTATTTAGTAGCGCCACTCCTAAAGTATAAGAGAAATCTATAACTGCGGGTTTAAAAGGGGATTAGGGATAACGAAGCCTTGGGTGTAATCTTAAGTGAACCGTGTTAGCTAAAGCTGGCTAGTGTATCTCGGGAGAGTGCAATAGTACAGTATTGTGGTTACTCGGGAGAGATCTAAGGTAAGACGAGCGTTCATGATTGATAGAGGTGTGTTGGTAAATTTTTATGAAGCATAAATAGAAGGTATTCCATCAATAGGGAAATCTTTACCTTAGCTTTTCCTCATCATTGTTTACAACCTTAGCATTTTAGTTTACAGCTCGTTATTTACTTGAAATCGTAGTTAGTAAAGAAACTATCCACTGTGATTCAAACGTTTGGGAAACTGGTTTAGTGGGCCTAAAAATTATGATTGAAATGTTAACTCTCTGTAAATTTGATCCTGAATATAATACTCGGGTTATATTTGCAACGTCCGCATAATCCTTTTTAAAGGGCATGATTGGGCGTGATCAATTATGATTCATACTCTCCATTCAATTTTGAAAGGTAACACCTTAAAGCAAAAATTGAGTTGTCTCTTTATGAATTTGAGAATTATAAAACTCATACAGAAAAGTTGTTCTAATTTAAATGCGATGGAACGGTCCTTAATTCAATGTACGTCCTTTATTTTTCTTTGCACTTGCAGTTACTCACTTCATAATAATAATAGTATACAAATCAATAGATTTTCCGAACCAAAATATATTTTAAATTTTGTGATCTTAAATATATTTTGTGGAATGCTAGAATTATAGAATTACTAATTATAAGAAATGACATTCTTTTTTGACAGGGGCATATCTAAGTGGTGTAGTGTGAGTTTACGTGAATTCATGCTTCTTCCCGTAAATTATGTATATCAATATTATGTTTCTTTAAGATTATTTAAATATATGTGTGTATGGGGTTAAATTTACCCTCAACGTCCCCATGATTAATGGGCACTCCAAATAAGCAGACGTTGATCACAGTTAGGACACGACCTGAACGTGAGGGTGAAAGCGACGTCGTTTAGAGATTTATATCTTCACTAAGTGGAAGCCACCAACTTTTGTACCTTTTTTATTATTTCGAGGAAGGTCTCCTATTATATAAAGGGGACTTTCACATTGTAACAGGCACCAGGATTATTCTCGAATAATACAATTTCTCTCTCTATCTCTATCTCTTTCTGTCTCCTACTATTGTTTCCCTCTTAAGCTAAGATTATTTCTTTGAGATCTAGATCGACAATATCGTCTATCTAACATCTAGGTCAGATTATATTTGATTACGATTTATCCTTATTATCTTTTGATTATTTTCTAGGCTTGTAAAGTATATCGATAACTTTTGAGCTAAACAATTTGGCGCCGTCTGTGGGGATTTCGGGAATCAAAACCATAGTTTGCACCTAGAGAACAATCGACAACTATTCTCAACACCACACAAACAAAAAATGGCTGGAAACAATGCAAGAATGAAGGTGATAGGAGATGTTGCAACAAACCTCATCGGTCCTCTCAACGAAGCCGGTGAAGAGGGTATTTTGATCACAACCTCCAGTACCACAACGAGTGGGGAGATCCCACCTTCCCTACCTAGAGATCTAACGATCTTGCGAGAAAATGGTGCTTCTATATCTGCATACAAAGAAGTACCCTCGGAGGTCAAAAAGCTACTGGAAGAGTGACTAACAGGTACCCTAAGTGGCTTGATCAAAAAGTCACTACAAGGTAACATCGGGTGTGCACCAATAGTAGATATTACCGCCACAATGGTTGAACTTGAAATGGCACGGGCAAATGATATTCCATGCAAGGTATAGGTCAACGATGGCACCGTTACATCCATTCTTAAGAAGATGGAGCAGATGGAAAACGAAAACCAATAACTTCGTGACCATATGATGGAACACCAGGAGAGGGTAGGCAAAATCCCCGGTACCCCCAAGCTGCTGCCAAAGCGCGGCGTGGAAAGATTTGTTGAACAACCCTACACTGAGGAGGCTGCCCCGTACTCCATTCCGAAGACCTTTAAAATGCCTCCCTACCTAAGAGTATATGATGGAACCACAGATCCCAAGGATCATCTGATCCACTTTGTCACAGTTGTAAAGGGAAACAACCTGTCAAAAGAACAGGTACCGTCAGTGGTGCTGAAAAAGTTCAGTTAAACGCTGACAGGAGGAGCCCTGACTTGGTACTCCAAGCTACCAGCTAAGATCATTTCTACGTTCGAGGAAATGGCGGACAAGTTCGTCACCGCTCATGCAGGAGCAAAGAAAGCAGAAGCAATGGTTAACAATATCTTCGTCATCCGTCAAACCACATAAGAAGGACTCATGGATTTCCTAGCCAGGTTTAACAGGGTAAGGATGAGCCTACCCAATGTATCAGAAGGCATGATGGTGGCCACTTTCAAGAACAGACTAAGCAGAGATGGTTCGAGAGCGACCAAGAAGCTACTAAGCTGTATCATGAAGTACCCTCCTACCACATGGGATGAAATCCATAACGCCTAATGTGCCGAGGTAAGAGCAGATGAAGACGACTCAACGGGCTGACCGAACAGTTGACGACAATACCAGAAATTAGAAGAGATCGACGCATCGAGGGACAGCGGGAACAAATTCCACGTCCCTACAAAGAAAGGCACCAGCCTTACGTCAGATCCTCTCACCCGCTGCCACCGAGACACATGGATGCACTACAGTGACGTGTCACTCCATTCCGAAACGAAAGAGGTATGCCTCCTTTATTATCTGCCCATAACTTTTGTGTGTCTCCTTCAGAGATAGTGTGCGTACTAACGAAGCTGGGCAGCAAGGTATAATGGCCGACGAAGATGAAATTGGATCCCACCACAAGGAAATCAAACATAATATGTGATTTTCATTAGAAACGAGGGCACAAAATTGAGGACTGCATAGGCCTACAGCAAGAACTAGTCAGAATGCTAAATCAAGGGTACATGAGGGAGCTACTAATCAATCAAGGGAAAACCAAATTTGCACGTGGATGTGAGAAACCCCATGGGCCACCAAAGCTGCCTTCCCCAACATGCACGATTAATATGATCATCGGGGGCGGTGACGACTCAGCAGTCAACCAAGTCAAACTCACCATCACGCACAAACTGAAGTGAACCATCGCCCACGAACGGTATGAAGACCTCAAAGATAGTATCACCTTCGAGAAGTCTGATGCCGATGGTTTGTCTTTCCCTCACTACGATGATTTAGTTATCACTTTATGTGTCGCAGATACAAATGTTAAAAGAATCATGATTGATAAGGGAAGCGGCGCCTGTATTATCCACCCGAGGGTCCTCATAAAATTGGACTCAAGGATAAGATAATAGCGCACTGCATAACACTAACTAGTTTCAATAATACAGTGAACGGACCTTCGGAGAAATATCCCTACCCATTTTAGTGGGAAAAGTCATGCTAGAAACAACTTTCCACGTGACGAACCAGGAAATGGCATACAACACCATCATAGGACGCCCATGGATACATGCCATGCAAGCAATACCATCAAGCTTTTACCAAATGATCAAATTCCCTACACCATGAGGAATATTCACCATCTGAGGCAAGCCACGCACTACAAAGGAATGCTACAAAATAGCCCAAGATTGCGCCTACACCAAATAACTTAAGTGGCGAGTGCAGAGGCATAGCAATCAGCTATGTTGGGGACTAAGGTTGTCCCGATAACGGATACCATTAAAGATCATGATACCATAAAGGCCTCTAAAGCTATGGTCGAAGATCTCGACCTAGTCCAACTGGATGACGCTGATCCCCAAAAGAAAGCCTACATCAGTCACGACCTCACTGATCCAAGTAAGTATCGTAGGTTTTTAACTAACCATGCAGACTTGTTTGCTTTTTCCCATTCAGATATGCCAGGGATCCTTTGAGACATCGCCACTCACAAGCTAAACGTTGACCCTTACACCCGCCCGTGAGGCAAATGAGGAGGAAATTAAATGCCGTTATCAAAGAAGTAGTCAGTGAGGAGGTAGAAAAACTACTGGCCAACAGCTCCATCAGGGAATCAAAATATCCCCAATGGGTCACCAATGTTGTCATGGTCAAGTAGAAAAATGGAAAGTGGAGAATGTGCGTGGACTTCACTGACATAAACAAGGCGTACCCAAAGGATTCATTCCAACTACCCCACATCGATCAACTGATCGACGTTACCGCGGGACACGAGCTGCTAAGCTTCCAAGACACTTATTCCGACTACAATCAGATCATGATGGCCGAAGAGGACCAGGAAAAAATAACTTTCACACCCAGGGACATATTGCTACAAGTTAATGCCCTTCGGACTCAAAAATGCAGAAGCTACGTACTAGAGACTGGTCAACAAAATGTTCAAAGAACAACTCAGTAAGACCAGGTAAGTCTATATCGACAACATGCTGGTAAAATCAGCCAAGAAAAAAGACCACATCAACCACCTGAATGAAGCCTTCGATATATTGAAGAGATACGGAATGAAGTTGAACCCTGAGAAGTGCGCCTTTGGCGTGGCCTCATGGAAATTCATAGAATTTCTCGTATCACAACGAGGCATCGAGGTCAACTCAGACTAGATCAAGGTGATAGACGCAATACCTGAAGTGTTGAACAGCAAGAAACATGTACAAAAGCTAATAGACGGATAGCTGTTCTATCCAGATTCATTTGGCGGTCCTCCGACAAGTGCAATAAATTTTTCAATATGCTGAAAAAAGACCAAGGGTTGTAGTGGAATGAGGAGTGTGTTGAAGCCTTGAGAATGCTGAAAGCGTACCTATGCTCACCACCCCTGCTAGTCAAAGCGATCCCAGGCGAACTCCTGCTGGTGTATGTGGCCATATCCGAGATTGTTGTTAGCGCAATCCTGGTCCGCAAAGACAAAGGTACACAATCTACTATTTATTAAATTAGCAAAACATTAGTGGACGCTGAAACACGGTATCCACACCTTGAGAGATTAGCTCTGGCATTGGTCGTGGCTTCACGGAAGCTCCGACCTTATTTTCAATGCCACTCCATAAAAGTGGTAACAGCCTTCTCGTTGAGAAGCGTCCTACACAAGCCTGAATTAATAGGCCGGATCGCCAGATGGGCCATTGAGCTCAGCGAGCAAAACACCTCGTACCTCCCATGAACCGCCATCAAGTCGCAAGTACTAGCCGATTTTATAGCGAATTTCAGCGCAGAAATCTTGCCGGGGGCGGAGTGCGAGACACAACATCTATCCTCCAATACCAGCCTATGGACTCTCTATACTGCAATGCCGCCAATGCATTGGGATCGTAACAGGGACTCGTCCTCGAGGTTTCCACGGGCAAAATAATTCACCAGTCCATATGATGCCCCGAAATGACTAACAATGAGACTGAGTACGAGGCCGTAATTACAGGTATGAAACTAGCCATCAAGTCTAGGGCTCCACAAACCATCCTCCATTGTGACTCCCAACTTGTGGTAAATCAGGTCACTGGGACATATGAAATAAAAGAACAAAGGCTACAGAAATACCAGTAAGAAATCCATAGGCTGATGGCCGAGTTCGACGAGTTCCACCTCGAGCAAATTTCGAGGGCATAGAATATCGAAGTAGACGTCCTAGCAAAACTTGCCACGTCCACTAAAAATTTTCACAAGGAAAGCTTGGTCACCCTCCTCAATTCAGCCATCGACCATACAGAGGTATGCTCTTTAAATCTTACTTGGGACTGGCGCAACCAATTTTATCCTACCTACAGGATGGAACACTTCCACTCGGCAAATAAGAGGCAAAGAAACTACGCGTACAAGCTTCCCAGTATTGTATGATAAATAATGTCCTCTACTAAAGGACGTTCGGCGGACCCTTCGCCAAGTGTCTAGGGCCGCACCAAACAAGGCCAGTGCTCGAAGAAGTACATGAGGGTCACTTCGGTGCCTATATAGGTAACTGCGCCCTCGTACGATGCCTCATATGGGCCGACTATTACTGGCCTACCATGAAGAAAGAAGTAGCGGGATACGTTTGTTAGTGTGAACAGTGCCAAAAATATGACCCATGATACACCAACTAGGAGAACCCCTACACTCGGTCACATCCCCATAGCCCTTCATCAAATAGGGAACGGACATAGTCGTAACCCTCCTAGCGAGACGAGGAAAGGTACGATTTATACTAGTTTTAACTGACTATTTCTCCAAGTGGGTGGAAGCACGTACGTACGCTCAAATACGCGAGCAGTAGGTCATCTCCTTCATATGGAAGAATATCATATGATGTTTCGGCATCCCCAAGGAAATCAACTACGACAATGTACGGCAATTTGTCGGCCAAAAAATGATAGAATTTTTAGAAAAATGGCATGTCAAGTAAATACTCTCAACGCCATACCATCACGCCGCCAATGGCCAAGTAGAATCCTTCGACAAGACAATATTAAATATACTAAAAATAAACTTGAGGAAGCCAAAGGGCTATGGACCGAGCTACTGCCAGAAGTATTATGGGACCATCGGACTACACCCAAATCCAGCACAGTGGAAACACCATACTCACTAGTCTACATAACCGACGCGGTGACACCAATCGAGGATGGTGAACCAAGCTTGAGGTACTCGTACACCAGCGGACAGAGAAGAGATGAACAGGCTCCAAGACCTCGACGAAGCTGAGGAAAGGAGAAATGGATCACATCAGAATGGTGTCCCAAAAACAACAGGTCGAAAGATACTACAACAAGAGGGCCAAAATGAGACCACTCAAAATGGGAGACTATGTCCTCAAAGCCAAGACATTGGCATCCAAAGACCCAAACGAAGAAAAATTGGCACCAATTGGGACGGACCCTACAAAATCATAGCAACAGCCAATAAAATGAGCACTCCAGTTGGTAACAATGGTAGGGAAAACGCTACAAAACAATTGGAATGTCGCTCACCTCAAGTATTTCCATTTCTGAAAGGCGTCTCCCGAGTCGTACTCTTTTTCCCTTACCCGAGTTTTGTCCCAATTGGGTTAACTCGGGGAGTTTTTTAATTAGGCGGTGGAGTGGAAACCTAGAGATATTTGCGAAACAAGTTTTTCATATCAACCTCTCAATATGCTCTCCCAGCCGACATGATAAAGGGACTAGACTATCATGATCTCCAACCCATCTCCAATCTATAAATGGCTATGGCCATCTCCAATGTATGAACGGCTACGGCCTCTCCAATTTATGAACGACTACGTCCATCTCTAATATATGAACGGCTACGGCCATCTCCAATGTATGAACGGCTACGACCATCTCCAATGTATGGATGGCTACGACCATCTCCAGTCTATAAACAACTACGGTCATCCCCAATACATAAATGGCTACGGGTATCTCTAATGCGCAAGTGGATAAGGCCATCACTGCCAACAGTCGACCTAGTTCGACTACGGCAAGCAAATGATTTGACGACAGTCGAAATCAACCATATGGCCAAGGCCATCAACAAGTTATGACCAAAGGTCATCGACTTAACTCTGTCTAAGGCTATTGACTTCATCATGGCTAAGGCCATCACCGCCAACATTCGACCTAGTTCGACTATGGCAAGCAAAAGTTTTGACGATAGTCGAAATCCACCATATGGCCAAGGCCATCAACAAGTTGTGACCAAAGGTCATCAACTTACTCTAGCTAAGGCCACCGACTTCATCATGGCTAAGGCCATTGCTACCAATAGTCGACCCAGTTCGACTACGGCAAGCAAATGATTCGACGATAGTCGAAATCAACCGTATGGCCAAGGTCATCAACAAGTTATGAACAAAGGTCATCAACTTAACTCTAGCCAAGGCCATCGACTTCATCATGTCAAAGGCCATCATCGCCAACAGTCGACCTTGTTCGACTATGGGAAGCAAATGATTCAACGACAGTCGAAGTCAACCATATGGCCAAGGCCATCAATAAGTTATGATCAAGGTCATTAACACAATTCTGGCCAAGGCCATCGATTTCATCATGGATAAGGCCATCGCAGCCAACAGTCGACCCAGTATGACTACGGCAAGCAAGTGATTCAATGACAATCCAAGTCACCCATACGGCAAAGGCCATCAACAAGTTATGACCAGGGTCATCAACTTAACTCTGGCCAAGGCCATCGACTTCATCATGGTCAAGACCATCGCCATCAGACATTGACCCAGATTGACCACGGTAAATAAGAGAGTGACTCGACGACAGTCGAAGTCACACTCACAACTAAGGCCATCGAAATTATATGGCTAAGGCCTAGTTCGATTGCGGCATAAAGCACGTGAATGTAAAGCAAAAATGCAATAAAAGTCCAACAAGTGAACGAGCGTCCGCTCTATGAAGACGAGACACGCAAAAAAACAAGAAAGTAAAGGAATAAATTAGCAGAAACCTATACTTCATTATCTCCAAAAAGTATACATGTACATCCGACCCTGAAAAGGGCCCCGGTTACATACCAAAAATATATATATACACAAGCAGTAAGAGCCTTCGCCGCTTCGTCCACCATGCCCTGTTTGCCCGTCATTTGGTCCTTCATTGCCCACAAGAGGATAAGCCTTAGAAATCCAAGAGCCGGACTCTAGACGGCTGATGCCGTCAAAGTTACAGTACGTCCTACCAGGGAAATCAGAGCTATAACCACAAGCGGCACAGGCGACACGGGTTAAGCGCCTTTGTTCCTCAACCTCCGCCTCAGTGGCTCGACCAGTAGAGAAATACTCCTCAAGCATTACTAATCTAGCCTTGGCATACACCCACATTTTGCATGCCTCACGATGCACGTCATCTTTAGGCTTTGATAAAGTGGCCCGCTCAAGGGTCTCAACTTCAGTGCCTTTTCATCGAGCTAAGTAGTCAAAGCGGCGACTCTGGCCTACAACTGAGCCGCCTCCGCTGCTACCCCAGGGCTTATCTGCAGTTCCTCCTCTTTTGATTGAAGGAGAGTCTCTAGCTCGATCTTTCGAGCCAAAGCATCCATCAGTTGCTCGTCCACTTCCTCCAACTCGGTCACCCTCCTCTTCAACTGAGATTCGGATTGTTCAAGACCCTCACGGAACACCCAAAACTGAGGGTCCTGCTTGATCACATCTACCAACGCCTGATGCTTGGCACGACACTCCTTGTACTTTCTCGCCATTTTGTTGAAGCTGGCCGCCTTCCTTTGCTCACGCTGCCTCTTCTCCACCTCTAAGACAAGGGTCTAAAAAGAAGAGGAAATATAAGTCAGTGCATACCAAAGTCGCCTTTATAACTCATAAAAGAAAAATTGGAAGCTACATGTAAAGCTGCACCGGCGACCCTCCTCGACAAATCCCTGTTACTATTGCCTTTCAGGGTTTCATGCTCCACAGCCGCACATAAAAGGGTCATTTCCATAGCGGTCTGCTTACTATTTTTTAACAAGTTATACCCTCCAGGGATCACGATTCGGCGAGTAGACCTACCCGCACTCATCTTCACACGGGTTGAGTCCCTCATTGCATGTCCAAGAGCGGCCTCGGAGCCCATCCTCTCAATTTCTACGCCCACTTCCCCAACTGCAGAGGACGACACGCCCTATGGGATACGGGCTGAGCTGGAAACAATGGCGATTTCCCTTTGGGGAGAAAACCTCCCTGAACGAATGGCCTCGTCCATAAAAACTGGCCTTGGCTCTCTAAGGGCTCACTAGGCCTCATGTCCTTTGTCGTAATCCCCTTACTGATAATCAACCGCCGCCTCTTTTTCTCCAGCGGCTCTTCGCCCTCAGAAGCCTCCTCCACCGGTGCGGCCTCAGGCACCATCAAAGGCATGGCCTCAGGTGTCATCACTAGCACAGCTTTAGGTGCCGACTCAGATGCCATCACTGGTGCAGCCCCCTGCTGAGAACCCGCATGAGCGCTATCAGTGGGCGAGCTGCTTGATACGACTTCGTCATCCGAGTCGACCTCTGCCTTGGATGGGGAAACTACAGTCTTCTTCTTTCTAGAAACAACCCGACCTACCAAGACGAACGAGTCAGATAACAAAAATTTGAGAGGCCATCGAAACTGAAGCCAAAATAAAAAACAACTACTTGGCGGGTCGTACTAGTTACAGAACGCAGGCCAAGTGCGGAACTCCTACGCGCATGGTATCAACCCCTCCAACTACGATCTAATATTCTCGATGGATTGGGGTGGAGAAGCCTCCACTATAAAAAAGAGGAAAAGAATTCACAACGGCTGAAAAGTGAAAACCCCAATTAATCACGAAATTCACACAAAGATACTTACATTCCGAGATCCACCTCTCTGGGAACCCTTCAGAATTAAACACCAGGTGCTCTGCAGGAGATGATGAACCGAGACCGCGCTCCTCGACCTGGCCGCATATGTAGCAAGGAATCTACGCACCTTCAACGTATAGGGCGTGAGATGGGCCGGACACACCCTGTAAAAGCGGCATAGTTCTAAAAGGATGCTCTTAAAATGTACAAAACCCAGGCCTATGCACATTGGCATAGTCCGTCCCAGCCGAAACCATTTCTATATGGCCTGGAATATTGTATGTTGATCGAAGGTTTTCTAAGTGGGATTGCAACAGTTCACTGTCTCCCAAGGAATAAATGCACTCTTCACTTTAAAATCTCTTCGAACGTGCATCTCTTTCGAAAGCACATTCTCCACAGAGAGGGGAACGAGATCTTTTTCGGTCTCCTCCTCTACGCCGTTAGAAGAGGGTGGAACCTTAGATGGGGCGGTATGCTTTCTTCTGTTACTACTCTGGCGTTTTGCCATATGAACTGGTTTTGAAATACTGGTGACAGGAAATACAACCGCACAGAAATAGGGAAGATCTCACGCAAGATATTGAGTGAAAGAAAGCAAGGCAGAAAAGGGAATAAGAAAGTATTATCAAAGGTTCGAAAGATGAATCAGTTTGAACCTTTCTCCTGCTTATAGGATGATGTTATGCGGAAATCAAAAAGGTATCATCAGAACAGGCATAGGAAACTAGAACTTCACATCACCAACTGCACTACCTCGAGAAGAAAAGTAATAATGACGCATGCGACTAATAACGTCACTCCAAAAAGAGACCACATGTTAACGGTTCAACTGTGCCATGTATTTTTTCTCATTCGTGCTAAAAGTCAAAGGATGAGGCCAAATTCTCTTAGGACAAGGCTTTTGAATCCGTCCATTAAAGACGTCTATCGAACACGTCTCCAACAAACAGGGGGACTAACTGTATGGGTCAAATTTGGCCCTCAACGTCCCCATGATTAATGGTACGCCCAATAAACAGAAATTAATGTAAATCCATTACTGTGGAGAATGAGTAAATAAGTTTGACGAGTGTAAGGGCTAGTAAGACCTACCCGCTTTTTTGAGCATTTTCATTCACTGAAGCAACTTGAACAGGGCGAAGACATCAAGGTCTCTTTTAATTTCCCCATACTTTTTTCCCATGAGCATGGTTTTGGGCTAGGTTACCAACCTCAAGAAGAGGATTCCTTTTTATTTTGAGAAATGGTTTCATTCGCGCTAAAGCAGCAGCATACTTTCAAGGCTGAAGGAAGATCTTTTGACCCAGCCGACCAGAGTGAGGGCACAACCTGGACGTGAAGGTGAAAGCGGCGGCGTTTAGAGCTTAACATCTTCACTAAGTGGAAGCCACCAACTTTTTTACTTTTTTGATTATTTCGAGGAAGGTCTCCTATTATGTAAAGGGGACCTTCACATTGTAACATGCATCGGGATTATTCTCGAATAATGCAATTTCTCTCTCTATCTCTATCTCTTTCTGTCTCCTACTACAGCTTCTCTCTTTAGCTAAGATTATTTTCTTTGAGATCTAGATCGACAATATCGTCTATCTAACCTCTAGGTCAGATTATATTTGATTACAATTTACCCTTATGATCTTTTGATTATTTTCTAGGCTTGCAAAGTGTATCGATAACTTTTGAGCGAAACAATATGTTTGCATCCAAGCTAAAAGTATCATATGGTGCAATGGTAATTGGATGCACCGCCATGAGCATTATCAAATTTGATTTTTTTTTATAGTGTACGTGAACATATGTTTTTTCTGTTAACCTAAGTATTTTATGTATGTATTCTTTGTAATTGCTCTAATAATATCTAGTGGCTCTTATGCTCCAGAAAAACTAAATGACGCATTTGATTGAATATTAAGTAATGTATAATCGTGGATTCAAACCCACGTATATATATATATATATATATATATATATATATATATATATATATATATATATATATATATATATATATATATATATATATATATATATATATATATATATATATATATATATATATATATATATATATATATATATATATATATATATATATATATATTGAAAATTGCAATAATTTCGCCTTTCTTTCGGAACAGACTACAACGACAAGTTAGGCATATAAAGTGAAACAAATATACGGTCAAAGATCTTTATGACAATTTCGTTTGTTCAGATATTTTTTGAATGTTATAGTGAATTATTGTTATAAAAAACATATATTGTAATATAATATGAATTTGATTTCAAAAATTTTTTGGCTTTGTAATAAAATATTATTTTATAAAAATATTGTTATAGAGATGTCTATATTACTCTATTAAACACCTTAGTTATTATTATTAATAGGAACAATAAATATTACTTTTACTAGAGATCCTCCATCCCCCTTTTCTGGAAAAATATATCCTTATCGATAGGGGTGTTCAAAACCGATCCGAAACCGAAAACCGAACCGAACTAAAGCTTAATGGCTTAATGGTAACGGCTTAACGGATGGAGAACGGATTGAATTTTTTTTATTAACGGCTTATCGGTTTGGGGGCGGATTATTCAATTTTCTTAACGGATAATCCGTTAACCCGTTAAGAATATAAAATATATATATATATATATATATATATATATATATATATATATATATATATATATATATAAAATTTATTTTTACTTACATAATTATATATATTAAATATAAAAACTAAAAACCTTAAAAATGAATAAGTATAAGTGTGTAACAAAAATAAATTAGAAAAACAAACCACCCCCCACCCTTTGTTCTGACTGAGTGAGGTGAGACAGTGACTCATTGAGTAGTGACTTCTCACTTCTGTCTGTACCCATTAGGCACCCCTAATTTGCTTTGGCCTCTCAACATATATACATGGTTGAACAAAGTGATTAGTTAGGACCCCAACAGCTCTACATATATGCATTCATCTGAAAAATATTTTGGACAACTAGTTATACTGTTATTATCACAGAATTTAAATACCAACAGGAATTCAAACTTCTGAATTAAAATTTCTAAACACCATTGAGAAACAAAAGGCCACACAAGTACATAGGACACCAATCAAACCTCAATCAACAAACAAAGAACCTTATGCATCTGCTAAAACCTCTACATTCAATTCCAGTTCTATTATCACCACAGTCGTACCTCTTCTACCTCTCCTGATGAAAAATATAAATAAGTATTAATCAAAGGTACGGCGTGCCACATCACTTAATTAGATATCACTTATGTTTAGTAGTGCAGGAGGTAAAGAGACAATCCGATATCAACATTCAGTTTCCTCTACTGTGCGGACATAATACATTTGAGCCCTTAGATATTAAATCAATAAATCGTCCGGTAACCGCCCGATAAGAGCTAACCCGATACCAATCGCCCGATATCTTATCGGATGGCTAACGGATGAATACATTTAAAAAGCCGATAACCGCTAAGCCAAACTGTTAAGAGTAAAAAGCCACACAATCTGCCCGATGAACCCCCCTACTTATCAAAGATTGAAAAAGTAGTCATGTTTGAACCCCCAATGAGCACCTGGAGAGTGCAAACGAAACCAAACAATACCAAATAAATACTCTTTTCTCGCTTCAATATTCTCTCACTAACAACTAGGAACCTTCGTCGAAGCTGACTATGGCCTTCTACTCTCTCCGCCCATTTAATCTCCCCCTCCTTCCTCTCTCCTTCCACTCATCCCCTCCTCTTCATTCTCCTTTCACCACTTGGTTTTTCTCTCTCTTTATCTTCATAACATTATGAAGCTCCTCAAGAACATCCCCAACAAGCTCTTCAAGTCCAAAAAATCCCGCTCCATCTCTAGATCCAAAGATCCATCATTCGGGTCGGGCACAACCTCGTCTTGTTCCGATTACGAGTCCTATCGCGGCTTCAAAAAACTCGATGGCCAAGCCACGCCAACCAGCGTGTTACCACCCAACGATATCTCAGCCGACGAATGGTCTGAAATATTGCAAGCCTTTCACATGATTGACAGTGACGGCGACGGGAAGACTCGGAAGGAACAGCTGGAAGCTATTCTGACACGAGTTGGACCCGACCCGCCAAGCGAAGAGGAATTAATATCATTGCTTAATGAAGTAGATAGGAATGGAGATGGATGTATTAGCTTAGAGGAGTTCGGAGCCATTAGCTCGGCGTTTGGGCCGCCGGCTTGTGACGATGAACTGAGAAATGCTTTTGATTTCTTTGACGCCAATCACGACGGAAAGATAACGGCGGAGGAGTTGTTTAACGTGTTTAGAACTATTGGAGATGGACGGTGCACGTTAGAGGATTGCCGGCGTATGATAAGAGGCGTGGATAAAAATGGAGATGGATTCGTATGCTTCGAGGACTTTTGTCTTATGATGGAACAGCAAAGATGATTGATAGAAAATATTTATCTTGATCTTGAATGAATTAAAGTCCTTAGATTATTATTCTTCTTCTTCTTTGTTTTTTAAACGGGGAAAAAGGATGTGTTTGTCTAAGAGTGGGTATTAATTAGGATTAATACGGCTAGGATTGGTCCATTTTGGAGATTGTATCAAAATTAAATCGTAGACATACGGGAGAACAAATTCCTCCTTTTTAACCCATGAACTTAAATGGAATTGGCTTATATACAATATATGTGTAATTTTAGGTTTACATTGTATCAACGTTATTTCTTTTTTTGTTTTATTTATATGTTATCTACTTTTATCTTTGTTTTCTGGAGCTATGAAAATGTGAGACGAGGAAGGATGTTTGTTTCATAATTGGTAGTACCTCCAGATTATAATAAGTGTCCAATTTGTTTTTAGCACATCCATTAAAAAATTACTAAATTGTATACAAAAATATCTAGTACAACTAAATTACCTTAAGCATTTAATACAAGTAAGAAAACTTTTTAGGAATATATATGTGAGATTATTTTGTAAACGTAAATTGAATTCTTTCTTGAATATATAACTGAATACATATTTTGAACCGACATAAAATTAGTCTTGCACTAGAAAGAAGGCATAAGCACAGTAAAATTCGTAACAAGCTTGGCCATTTACATAAGATAGATCTTAAAAGCAAGTAGCCTATTTGGTCTAAGTTTTTTTAGTTAAAAATATTTTTTTTGTCATAATCACTTTTGACCAAAAATTCATATGTTTGGCTAAAGCTTTTAGAAAACAAAAAGAATACTCTTGAGGAAAAGCAAAAAAATATAGCTTCTTTCCAATAATATTTTTGAGCAAAATACACTTAAAATATTTTTTAATAACTTGCCAAATACTGATTAATTTTTATCAAAATTAATTATTTGAAAATTACTTTTTGAAAAAGTAATTTTTAAAATAAATAAATTTTTAGAAGTTTGGCCAAACAAGCTATAGTTGAATAACAGGAGGGATATAATCTATAGTGGTACAGTCGAATAAGTTAGAGGTAAAAGCAGAAGAGGCAAAATGGAGATGTGCTTTAGTTGTATACATTCTAGAGGAAGGGCATGGTTTCAACACGATGAAGAGATTTATCAATCTGCACGTGTCACATGTCCCAGAGCCAGATTTGTTTTATCATGAAGAAGGATATTATATAGTGAAATTCAGAACAATTGAAGATGCCAAGGAGATACTATGTGCAGGGTCATATTCAATTACTAACAGACCTATGATTCTTAAGCAATGGACACCTGATTTTGATTTTTCAGAGGAGTTCCAGATTGAAATTCCCCTATGGGTAAAATTTCAAAAACTTCCAATGTCTTGATGGGGAATGAGATCACTAAGCAGGATTGCTAGTGTCTTAGGGAAACCTATATTTGCATATTAATGTACAGCTAAACAGACAAGGATTTCTTATGCCCGGATGCTTATAGAGGTTACTGTCGCTAAAGAGCTACCAAGAGAGATATGGGTAATGGACACAAATGGGAAAAAGTTTTTACAAGAGGTGCTTTATGAGTTGAAACCCTCCTATTGTGAAAAATGTCAAACGATTGGCCATATCTGTGCAGTGCAGACAAAGTAGATCACAAAACAGACTTCTCATAGGAGGAAGCCCAAGGTAGTTCAGGAATGGAAAGCTAAAGTCCCTGTACAAACTGTAACTATATAAAAAGATATAACAGTGCAACAAAATGAGCCAAATGGAGTTCCTACTGAGGTCAATTTCCAAAACCCGATGGTAAAGACAGCAAAACAAGCAGACAAAGGGAAGCAACCTCAGAGTTTTGTATTTAACTTCTCTAATTTCCCACCATTGTCTCCCATTAGTGTTAGTAATAGATTTGAGGCAGTCTCTCGTAGTAACTATGAAGACCCCCCTGGGGAGAAGGGGGAACAAGTTTTCAGCAATGAAGTGGTTAGTTTGGAATATAAAAGATGTAAATAAAAGATACAAACAAAAAGAAGTTAGGGAGTATATTAGGAGAAATAAAGTTAGTCTTGTTGGTTTGGTAGAACTAAGGTCAAACAAATAAATGCTAGTGGAATTACTAACCTACTAGCACCTGGATGGGGCACCCTATCAAACTATGATTCTGCTGGAAATGGTAGAGTGTGGATCTTATGGGATTCAAATATGTTTGAAGTTGTTGGTATTCAAGAGGAAGGTCAGCTGATACATAGCATGGTTAGAAGCAGGAAAGGAGATTTCACATGCTACCTCACTGTGGTGTATGGGTTCAATGGAATGGAACAAAGAAGATCTCTATGGAGCAGTCTACAAACACTTTCATCAGGGATAACAGAACCATGGGTAGTTGCAGGACACTTCAATGTTGTTTTATATGAAAAGGACGGACAATCTGTTAAACCAGTCAGGTTTTTTGAAACCCAAGAATTTAGCCAATGCATGCAATAAGCTGGACTGTCAGAATTACCTTGGAGGCGTGAGTATTATACCTGGACAAACAAATAGACTGGAGTGGACAGAGTATGTAGCAGATTGGATAGAGTATTTGGTAATTATGAATGGATGATCAAGTGGATCCTAGTGGAAACTATATACGATCAACCATTAATTTCTTATCATAATCCCATGAAAGTGACATTGGCTGATTCTTCCAGAAATGGCAAGAAACCTTTAAAAAAATTTAATGTGTGGACTGATCATGAGGAGTTTCATCAAGCTGGCACACTGCTAACTCAGGAAATATGGAAGCAATATGGTCCAATCTCAAAGCCTTGAAGAGTCCTCTAAAATCCTTAAATGTTAAGGAGTTCAAAACTATCACTCAGAGGATAGAACTTACCAGGCAAGAACTGAAAGAAATACAAGAGCAAATGTCAAAAGCATATTCTGATGAATTGCAGCAGAAAGAGAAAGAGGTAGTTTTAAAACTGAAAAAATGGTCACTAATTGAGGAAAGTGTCCTGCAGCAAAAGGCTAGAGCAAAATGGATAAAACTTGGAGATTCCAACACCAAGTACTTTTCTACAGTCATGAAAGAAAGAACTCAGCATAACCAGATATCAGAACTCACAAATGCAATGGGAATCAAATTCAGTACAACTGCAGATATCAAAAAGGAGATCACTGGCTTCTATAAGACATTTATGGGTTCTTCAGCATCATCCCTTCCACCAATAAATCGAATGTATATGACAAATGGTCCATGCTTAACACAGCAGCAAAGAAAGGGATTATGTGATGATATTTGGAAATTGTGGATAGCCTTAAAGCAATTGGAGATGATAAAGCCCCAGGAATAAATGGTTACAATGCTTTCTTCTTTAAAAAGTCTTGGAACACTATTGGCAAGCATGTTACAAGTGCCATCAAGGAGTTTTTCTTAACAACCAAGATGTATAAGCCTATCAATTGTGCCACTATCACTCTAATTCCTAAAGTATCCAAGCCAAGTACAGTCAAAGAGAATAGACCAATTGCTTGCTGCTCAGTCCTCTACAAAATGATTTCAAAAATCCTGGCCAATAGAATGCAGAAAGTCATGCCAAGCATCATCAGTGAAGCTCAAGCAGGTTTTATCCCAGGAAGAAAGATAGCTGATAATATTATCCTAGCACATGAGTTAGTCAAGAGTTATACCAGAACACATGTGACACCTAGATGCATGATTAAAATTGATCTCCAAAAAGCCTATGATTCAGTGGAATTGATATTCCTACAGTAGGTTATGGAGCAGATTGGTTTCCCAAGAAGATTTACTAACTTGGAATGCATCACAACAGTTAGCTTCTCTGTCTTAGTCAATGGAGAGGCAACAGAGTCCTTTGTAGCTGCAAGGGGACTTAGGCAAGGGGATCCCATTTCCCCCTTCCTATTTGCACTTGTCATGGAGTACCTGAGCAGATCATGTAATGCACTAAAGAAAGAACCAACTTTCCAGTTCCATCATAGATGCAAAAAATTAGGAATTACTCACATGTGCTTTGCTGATGACCTGCTACTGTTTGCTAAAGGGGAAACTGCCTCTATCATAGCCATATCCAAATGCTTCTCTAAATTTTCTGAAGCCTCTGGTCTGCAGGCAAACCTGAGCAAAAGCTCAGTATATTTTGGTGGTGTTACATTGGAAGTGCAAAAACAGATTATAGACCACCTTGGTTATGTTCAAGGTGAGTTACCATTCAAATACTTAGGTGTCCCTCTGTCCACCAAGAGGATTACCTTACTCCAATGGCAACCTTTTGTGGAGAGGATCACTGCTAAGATCACCTCATGGACTGCCAGGAAACTGTCTTACAATGGGAGGATCCAACTAGTCCAATCTGTTCTATTTGGCATTCAAGCATACTGGGCCCAACTCTTCATCTTCCCTGCTAAAGTCCTTAAGATGATCGAAGCTATATGTAGGAGTTTTGTGTGGTCTGGTTTAAACTCCATCACTAATAAGGCCTATATCTCTTGGGACAGAATGTGCACTCCAAAATCAGCAGGAGGGATGAATCTTATATATTTATATGTTGGTTAGGTTCAGATTTTTCACTCAATACCAAACCAAATCAAACCAAACCTAATAAAGGTTTTTAATCGATTTAATTTTACTTTTCGATTTAGTATGATTTTTCTGTTTAATTTGTACCCTACTTTTGACTGTCATGGAATCAGATTAGACTTCCTAGTTGAGAATTTCTCATGACAGTAAGTCTATCATAAGCTATATGAGCATTACGTTGTTCTTATTCATTTTTTTATTTGTAGAATCTTAAAATCATTTGCGAAAATGATTTAACTTATATATTGACAGTATACACAGCGTATGATGATTCATATAAGTTAGTTACTATTTATATCTGGTTATTGATTAGTTATATTTATCATAAAACTTTACTTGTAATTATCTTATACATGAACTAATTATTTAAATATGTAATATTTTAATAACTATCTCATAGAGCTTAAACTTGGTGAAAAACTTTAAAAAATAACAAAATAATTAAGCTGGTTCACCAAACGTCAAATAGTGGAATTTTGGTAGAAGCATTTCCATTTGTGTCATTTTCCACAAATTTCTCCATCCATAAACTAGTGATTACATCTTTTACTTTTATTATAAAGTTTTAATTAATATTACCTCACAATAGTCATGTTTAAAACATGAAGCATGCTTCTTATGCTATAAAATATTAAAGTTTAGTAATTGGGCCATAACCAAACTCTTAATGCAAAGCAATCACTAACATTCCATTAGAGTTGAGTGTTGTTAATTATTTCTTAGATTTGAATTTTAATTTGAATTTTTTTTATTGTGTCCCCCAGTACCAAAAAGAAGAAGCTAAATCTCTGTATCTGATCATTTTCTTCAGTATTTTGTTTTCCTAAATATACATTTCCTAAGTATAACTTTTATTTAATATTTTAGTTTTGATCTGTTTAGAGAGGTGAAGTGACTTCAAATCGTGTAAGCCAACATTTGTTTATTACATCATCGCATTGATAGGAAGATGGGTGATATTTTGTTTGAATTATTGGTGCTGATAGTGACTTTAAATATTTAGGGGTTTTAGGTTTCAGAACATAGAAGATAAGCGCCCCATTGAACAAATTAAAGTATTTATTAGTACGGAAAAAACTTATTCACATAGGGTATTTACACCTACTCAATAGATACATGACATGTGTCTTGCATATGAACTTCAATTAATTAATTATGGTAAACTATATACATTCTCATCTAATTCAATTAATTAACCATAATATGTAATATAATGTGGTGTAAACACCCGGTGTGAGTAAGTTTTTTCCTTATTAGTACTCACCCGTATATATTAATACCCCATTTTTTGCGGTAGCTACTAGGATTAAAAAAAATATTTGGAGCACAAATTCAATGTTTTGTGCTTAAAGAATTTATGGAAAAAAATACAGAAAAAACCCGAAAGCTCGAAAGTCCTGAGATTTAAAAATCCGAATTTTATTGGTTTGGTTTAGTCTTTAGATTTAATAATCGGATACAATTGATCTAATTTGGTAGTTAGAAAATCTGTACCAGCCTGACCTATATACATCATAAGATATCGTTTGGCAGAATAAGGTGTATTAATAATGCATAGATTAGTAATGCGTGGGCTAGTAATGGAAGCATTAGTTATGCAAATATTATTTCTTATCGACTGTTTGGTGTGGTGTATTAAAACTATAATGCGTTACATAATTTTTAAGAAAAATAGCGTTTTAACAAAAATGGTCTCCATATTCTCAGCTTTAAGGGACATTAAGGACAGTTTTATCTTTAACATTTACTAATGCATGCATTAATAGCTTCGGTATTATATTATTGATGTCATGATTTTCTATGTATTATTTATACATAGGATAATATCAAGTATGATATATAACTAATACAAATATTAATTATATACAAATTAAAAAAATATATCAAACAAAGTATTAGTAATGCATAGAGCTAATGCTTGTATTATGTTTTTCCATTCCTCCTGCCAAACGAACCCTAATTCTTATGTTAAATTATCTCTGTACGAATAGCTCGAATGTAAATACTATATGAACGCATGGTAGAAAGTTTGTCCTTATTTTTTGAGAAGTTCTATTTTGTGTCTCATAGAATTTATATTAGTTGTATGAGACTCCTTTTTATTTCACAAATTTATATATCCTAATTTTATATTTTTGAGTCCATAAAAATTTAATTCCACAAAATCGTAAGACAAAAAAACTGTCTCACAACTAGTGTATGAGATACAAAATCAAATTTTCCTTATTTTTTCTTTTGGCCCCATCCATCACTTGCAAAATCATCATCCAACCGTCCATTAGAGAGAACACATAGTTTCACTGATGTTGTTAATAAAAGGATCCAAAGAAGACTTGGAGAGAGTTGACTTCTTTCTCTTAACATCATGTAACTGCGATTCCACTCACCAAACTAAAGTTAGCTTCAGTAATTGCTTTCAAATATCATAAGTTAGGTCATATAAGATAGCAGTATAATATATTTGATTCGACAATCTTAGATTAGGGTATTGAACACAGTATTTATTTCGCTCGTTTTCGTCTTTCATTTCATGGCATGTCTCTGGTGTAATTAGACTCCGTACTATTGCAACGATCCAATTCCCACACTCAATTTTGATGGCGCCTCTCGTAAAGATAAAATTAATCAATAGAATAACAACGCTTCTTTTAACATAACTTAGCATAAATAAGTCTCAAACAGAAATAGCATTATCATAAGTGCAGAAGTAAAATGATAAAATAGGGGACCATTCCAACACAGCCCGAAATCGGGGTGTCACAAGTCACGAGCTACTACAGAGTCTACAAAAATACTACAGGTCTGGAATTAGGAACAAAGTCTGAAGATAATGTAAACAACAGAAGATAAGGGAGAAACGAGGCTGCGGACGTCAACAGTTACCTCGTCACTCCTTGTCCGCTCGGTTTGGAAAGAAATCAGGGTCAGGGACAAACTCAGCTATGTCTGTATCTGCACACACGGTGTAGGGAGTAATGTGAGTACTCCGACCCAGTGAGTAATAAAAATGAATAACGACTGAAAGCCAAAAATCTCATAAATGCACAATGGAACGCTATCTCACGCGGTAACATCAGTTAGGCAGTAAAACAATGAGTATTAGTAAAATTCCCTTTTTAAAAGCAGTTAAAGACAAATATGTTCAACAAGTAAGAAAATAATCAGAATCTAGGCTCTAGGGCTCAATATCATCTTCTCAGTACAATATCATCCTCGCGGGCTCAGTATCGGTCAATCAGTACAACAACAGCCCCTTGGGCTCACTCTCAAATCACATGGGTACCCGCGCTCACTGTGAGAGTGCAAACTCCGGAGGGGCTCCTACAGCGCAAGCGCAATATCATCATAAGGCCTAAAATCCTGTACATATCAACATGAGGCCTGAAATCCTTCTCACATTACACTCGAGGCCTGAAGGCCTCCTCACATCACTCAACATGTCCTCACATATGGCCTTCAGCCTCAATCAGTCCAAAAACAGTCATAAGCCCCTCGGGCATTTGTAAAACATTAGCGCTCATCTCAAACATCTGATAAGATATTATTTAATCGCAAATTTGAGTAAGAATAGCTGAGTTCATGAAACTATGTAATTTAATTGGGCTAAGTTCAAGTAATATTTCAAATAGTGAGGATTTCAATAGTTGGCAGTAAGCTCCAAATATGGCAATAAGCCCAAATCATAGTGAAAGATAACAGGTCTTAGTCAAATATGAGGTAAAACAACAACCGAGACGGACCAAGTCACAATGCTCAATGGTAATGACCCCGTGCTGGGCATACAGCCTGTGTCTCATCTCAACATAGCACTACGTTGTGCAAAGTCTAGGGTTTCAAACCCTCGGGACATCATTTAAAATCATTACTCACCTCTAGCCAACAAAAAATCTAGCTCGCTATGACCTTGCCTCTCTAATCGACCTCCCCGCACGTCGAATCTGACTAAAACCACAACGAATACGTTAAAATAGGCTAAAGGAACATAACCCAATCGAAAAGACTCGAAAAATATCGAAATTCACGAAATTTGCAAAACCCGAGTCCCGAGTGCACTTTTCGAAAAGTTAGAATATTTAACATCATCGGATTCCTTATCTCGCCAAGAGTCTATAGATACCAAAAACTCCCAAATTCGAGCTCAAATGCTCCCTCAAATCCCAATTTTTCATTCTAAAAGACAAGGCCTAGATCTTCCCTTTTAATCAAATTCCCCTGAATTAAGTGTTGATTATTCAATTAAATTATGTTTCTAGGTCATAAGGCTCACCTCCAATCAATCCCAGTCGAAAACCTCTTTAATCCTCGTCAAAAGGCTCCCAATGTTGCTCAAACATGGTTGAAATAAGACTTGGCTCGTGGATGAAATAATATAAAATAGGTTTGCCCAGGTTCCATTTCTTTCTACGTGAACGCGAAGGACATCTCGCATTCGTGATGCCCAAATCTCCACTAAACAAAATTCCTCTTCACGAACGTGACGCCTCAGATGATACTACTACTCGGACGCGGCATTATTCATGCGAACGCGATGCACCTTTTCCGGACCTTCCCCGAATGCGATACCGAATGTCGCGAATGCGAAGAATACAGACTCAGGGCCTCAACCTTCTCCTATGCGATCACGGGTCCATACCGTGAACGCGATGCTCTGGAAGCTAACTCTACGTGAATGCGGACCCGATCTCGCAAACATGAAGGCCAATTATTGGCCTGCAGCTGCTGTAGAATTTATGGTGCACATAACAACTCTAAACTTCCCGTTTAGCCATCCGAAATAACCACGAGGACCCCGAGGCCTCAACCAAAAGTTCCAACCCATACTAAACATCACCCAGACTTTTTCCAATCCTAAAAACACATCAAACAACACAAAAATCAACAATTCCCAACAAATCCAAACCTAAGTTCTTCAAAATTTTTCGAAACTCGCATTTGATCCAAAACCCAACCAAAACCCTCCCGAATCATTTGAAATTTTGCACAACCATCCCAAATCACTAAACAAAGCCACTGCAACTCTCGAAATTACAGTCCGCCCCTCGGATCAAAATCTCGACTAATAACTGGAATTCACCAAAATACTAACTTCGCCAATTCAAGCCTAATTCTACACCGGACCTCCAAAATCACTTCCGATCACGCTCCTAAGTCACAAATTATCCCTCAAAGCTAACTGAATCACCGAAAATCACATCTGAACCCTCTAACTCATAAGTCAACATCCGATTGACTTTTCCAAACCATCTCTTCCTTAAAGAGACTAAGTGTCTCATTTCCTACCAAAATCAATCCGAATTAACTCTAACACACCATATACCGATAACAAAATATGAAGAAGCATAAAATGAAGAAAACAGGAAAATAACACATGAGACGACGGGACGGATCATCACATCCTCCCCGAGTAAAACACACGCTCGTCCTCGAGTGGGTCAAGAAACATACCTGAAGTCTCAAATAGGTGAGGGTTTCTACTTCGCATCCCCCGCTCAGTCTCCCAGGTAGCCTCATCTGCGGGCCGACCTGTCCGCTGCACCTTCACCGGAGCTATATCTTTTGATCTCAATTTCTAAACCTGACGACCCAAAATAGCCACTGGCTCCATATCATAGGTTAAATCATCATCTAGCTGGACCGTGCTGAATTCCAAAACATTAGACGAGTTCCCAACATACTTCCGAATCATAGAAACATGGAATACCGGATGAACTCCTTACAAGCTTGGTGGAAAAGCAAGCATATATGCCACTTTTCCCATCCTCCTAAGTACCTCAAAAGGCCCAATGAATCGTGGACTCAACTTTCTTTTCTTTTCAAACCGCATAACACCCTTCATGGGCGAAACATTTAGCAAGACCTTCTCACCTACCATGTAGACATATCTCGAACCTTCTGGTCTGCATAACTCTTCTTATGCGACTGAGCTGTACGAAGTCTCTCCTGAATCAACTTCACCTTCTCTAATGCATCCTGAACCAACTCTGTCCCCAATAGTCTAGCCTCGCCGGGCTCAAACCAACCGACCGGAGATCTACACTGTCTCCCATACAAGGTCTCACACGATGCCATATGAATGCTGGATTGATAACTGTTGTTGTAGGAAAACTCTGCAAGTGGTAAGAACTCAGCCCAAGAACCTCCAAAATCAATAACACAGGTACGCAACATGTCCTCTAATATCTGAATAGTACGCTCGGACTGTCCGTCTGTCCGAGGATGAAATGTCGTGCTCAACTCCACCTACGTACCTAACTCTTACTGAAATGTCCTCCAAAACTAGGAAGTGAACTTAGTACCTCTATCTGAGATAATAGATACTAGAACACCATGCAATCACATAATCTCCCGAATAAATATCCCTGCCAACTGCTCCGAAGAATTGGTAGTACACACCGGAATGAAATACGCGGACTTGGTAAGCCAATCCACAATCACCCAAATCAAATCATGCTTCTTCGATGTCCGAGGAAGACCAATCACAAAATCTATAGTAACTCTCTCCTACTTCCAGTCGGGAATAACCATCTGCTGAAGCATACCACTCAGTCTCTTATGCTTAGATTTCACCTACTCACAGTTGAGATACCGAGCTACATAACCCCGATATCTTTCTTCATTCTCCTCCACCAATAGTGTTGCCTCAAATCCCGATACACCTTTGCCGCACCCGAATGAATGGAATACCGTGAGTTATGGGCCTCCTCAAGAATCAACCCTTTGAGCACATCTACATTGGGCACACAAATTTGGCCCTGCATCCTCAACACACCATCATCACCTATAGTCATATCTCAAGCATCACCATGCTGAACTCAATCCTTGAGAACAAGCAAATGCGGATCTTCATACTAACGCTCTCTGATGCGACCATATAAGAAAGACCGAGAAACCACGCAAGCCAATACCTGGCTAGGCTCCGAAATGTCAAATCTCACAAACCGATTGGCCAAAGCTTGAACGTCTACTGCGAAGGGCCTCTCCCCAACTAGAATATATGCCAAGCTCCCTATACTGACTGCCTTTCGGCTAAAAGCATTGGCCACTACATTGGCCTTTACCGGATGATACAGAATAGTAATATCATAATCTTTTAGCAACTCAAGCCACCTCCGCTGCCTTAAATTAAGATCTTTTTGTTTGAACAAATGTTGAAGACTGCAATGATCAGTGAATACCTCACAAGACACGCCATATAGATAGTGTCTCCAAATCTTCAAAGCATGAACTGTAGCAGCCAACTCTAAATTATGAACATGGTAGTTCTTCTTATGGGGATTCAACTTAAGAGAATCATATGCAATAATTATACCCTCATACATCAATACATAGCCAATCCCAACTCTCGAAGCATCACAATAGATGGTATAAGAACTAAGTTGATGGTAACACCAATACTGGAGCTGTGGTCAAAGATATCTCGAACTTCTGAATTCTCTCCTCGCACTCGTCCAACCATACAAACGGAGTACCCTTCTACGTCAACTTGGACAAGGGCGAGGCAATAGATGAAAAACCCTGAACGAACCGACGATAATAACTCGCCATACAGAGAAAACTACAAATTTTTATGGTTGAGGATGGTCTAGGCCAAGTCTGAACCGCCTCTATATTCTTTGGATCAACCTGAATACCATCGCTGGACAACCTGTGCCCCAATAAAGCCATTAAACCGAGCCAAAACTCACAATTGGATAACTTTTCATACATATTTTCCTCCCTCAATCTCTGCAATACAACTCGCAAATGCTCTACGTCCTCCTGACTATGCGAGTACACCGAAATATCATCAATGAATACAATAACAAATGAGTCAAGATAAGGCCGAAATACAGTGTTCATCAAACGCATGAACGTTGTTGGGGCATTGGTCAGCCCAAAAGATATAATAAGAAACTCATGGTAAACACATCTCGTCCTGAAAACAATCTTAAGAATATCTCATCCCTGATCTTCAACTGATGATAACGCGAACGAAGATCAATTTGGGAGAACACCCTCGCTCCCTGAAGCTGGTCGAATAAATCATCAATACGAGGCAAGGGATACTTGTTCTTCACTGTTACTTTGTTCAACTGCCTGTAATCAATGCACATCCTCATTGTGCCATCCTTCTTCTTCACAAATAGAATTGGTGCACCCCACAATGACGCACTAGGCCGAATGAACCCCTTATCTAGGAGTTCTTGAAGCTGCTCCTTCAACCTTTTTCGCTCAGCTAGTGCCATACGATACAACGGAATGGAAATGGGCTGAATGCCCGGCACCAGATTAATACCGAAATCAATGTCCCTATCCGCTGGCATGCCCGACAGGTCTGCAAGAAAAATATCAAGAAACACCCTTACAACTGGAACAGAATCAATGCTAAGAGCCTCAACTCCGACAACCTGCACAAAGGCTTAATATGACAGACAACCATTCCCAACTATATGCTGGGCCTTTATGAAAGAAATCACTCTACTAGGGACATAGTCAGTCACACTATGCCACTTGATCCTTGGAACGCCCGACATAGCCAAAGTGACTATCTTGTCATGACAGTCTAGAATAGCATGACACGAGATATCCAATCCATGCCTAGAATAACATCAAAGTCCACCATGGTCAACAACAATAAATCAACTCGGGTCTCCAGACCCTCAATAGTCATAATACAATATTGATACACATGGTCTACAATAATAGTATCGCCCATCGGGGTAGATACGTGCATAGGTAAAGTAAGACACCCTCCGGTCGTGCCCAAATGATGAGAAAAATATGAAGACACATAAGAATAGGTGGAACCGTGATCAAATAAGAACGAGGCATCTCTGTGGCAGACCAAGATAATACATGTGATAACAACATCTGATGCAGGGGCATTTGTCCTATTTGAGATAGCATAAAATCAAGCCTGGACACCGCCCGATCAGCCTCCCCCTCAGGGTGACCCTAGCTATCTGACCGCCACCCCTAGATGACTGGGTGAGTGCTGCAGAAACTAGTGCAAAAGACGAGGCCTGACCCATCTGCTATGATGAACTGGAAGCACGGCGAGGACACTGCCTCCGCATATGACCAAACGCCCCACACTCATATCAGCTCCCAGGTGCTGGAGAATGGGACTGAAGGGAACACCTCGCACCGGAGTGACTATCTGATGCACCTGACGCGAATGAACCCTTAACAGAAGGGGTACGCAAAGAACTCTAAGCCGGAGGGTACTGAGTGAGGACTAGCCCTGCTAAAACCCCTGATGACTATGGCTTGTAGATGCCCCACGATACTTGGGACAAGCCCACTGAGGAGGCCTGAAAGAACGACCTCTACCCTGTTGGAACTGGCCTCTAGACGGAACACCACTATTAATTCTAGAACTTCGAGACCTCTTGGCCTCTCTCTCCTCTCTACCCTAACGGCGAGCCGTCTCAATATCACGAGCAATATCAACTGCATCCTCAAAGAAAATAGCCAGAACTCTCTGTAGTCATCAGGACATGAAGGTGACAATTAAGTCCATCCACAAACCTCTTGATCCTCTCCCGATCAGTCGGAACTATCCAGGAGGCATAAAGAGCCAACTCAGAAAATCATGCCTCATACTGGGTCAATGTCATATCTCTCTGTCGAAGCCACTCAAACTGCCTACATAACTCCTCCATCTGAGACTGCGGTACCCACTTCTCCAAGAAGATAGTGGAGAACCCATGCTAAGTCAAAGGTGCTGCACCTTCCGGTCTACGCCGCTCATACGCCTCCCACCAAGTGAAGGCAGCCCCGGTGAACTGAAATGCGGTAAATGCTACCCCACTGGACTCCAAAATTGCTGCTGTTAGAAGCATACGCTGACACTTGTCAAGAAAGTGGTGGGCATCCTCGCCCTGAGCATCACTGAACGAAGGAGGCTGGAGCCTAGTAAACCTCTCAAGACGACACTGCTCATTGTCTGGCATAGCTGGAACCACAAAGTCCCGAACTGGTGCAACCGGCTGAGCTGGAACAGCTCCCGGTGTCTGCAATCCTTTCACTACCTACTCAGGTGTGCGAGCACGGGGGTCTGATTGCCTCCCCCAGCATGAGAAGTAGCTGCTGCAGTAGTGGCTGAAACTGCCTGAGTTAGGCCGGTGCAAACTAATAATACCTAAGCTAGGGCCTCTTGAAGACCCAGAATCACCATAGGCACTGCTGGTGCTTGAACAAGTGTTACTGGAATGTCTGCAGCTGGAGCCTGAACCTGAGTCGGAGCAACTGGTAGAGCAATTGGTGCTGCCCTCGCGGCTCTACCTCTACCACGACCACGTCCATGACTCTAGTGCCCTAAGTGGTTGGTACCGGTGGTCGTCAGAGTAGAACACAGAAGTTTAGTTCTCGGATCAATAAAGTTGCACGACAAGAATTTCAAGAATATGAAGCTTTTCCTAAAGATTCTGCATCCTCTCGAGGATAAATACAGACGTCTCCATATCGATCCACGAGACTCTACTAAACCTGCTCATGACTCGTGAGACCTATGTAACATAGGCTCTGATACCAACTTGTCACGACCCAATTCCCAAACCCGGTCGTAATGGCGCCTCTCGTGAAGACAATGCCATCCAATAGAATAACAACACTTCTTCTAACAGTTACTTAACATTAATAAGTCTAGAACATAAATAGCATTATCATAAGTGCGGAAGTAAAATGATAAAATAGGGAACCATCCCAACACAACCCGAAATTGGGGTGTCACAAGTCACGAGCTACTACAGAGTCTACAAAAATACTAAAAGTTTGGAATTAGGAACAAAGTCTGAAGATAATGTAAAAATAATAAGATAAGGGAGAAACGGGGTTGCGGACGTCAACAGCTACCTCGTCACTCCTAGTCCGCACGATATAGAAGAAAATCAGCGCTCAGGGACGAACTCAGCTCTGCCTGTATCTGCAACACGGTGCAGGGAGTAATGTGAGTACTCCGACCCAATGAGTAATAAAAATAAATAACGCCTGAAATCTAGAAATCTCATAAATGCACAAAGGAACGCTATCTCAAGCAGCAAAATCAGTTAGGTAGTAAAATAGTGAGTATCATTAAATTTCCCATTTTTAAAAGTAGTTAAAGACAAATATGTTCAACAAGTAAGAAATAATCAGAAACTAGCCCCTCGGGCTCAATATCAACCTCTCAGTATAGTATCAGCCCCGCGGGCTCAGTATCAATCAATCAGTACAACAATAGCCACTCAGGCTCACTCTCAAATCACATGGGTACCCGCGCTCACTGTGGGGTGCAGACTTCGGAGGGGCTCCTACAGCCCAAGCATTATATCATCATATGGCATGAAAGCCTTCTCACATTACACTCAAGGCCTGAAAGCCTCCTCGCATCACTCAACATATCCTCACATATGGTCATCGGCCAATATCAATCCAAAAACAGACATAAGCCCCTCATGCATCAGTAAAACAATGGTGCTCAGCTCAAACATCAGTTCAGATATCATTTAAATCTCAAATTTGAGTAAAAGTAGCTGAGTTCATGAAACCGTGTAATTTAATTGGACTGAGTTCAAGTAATATTTCAAATAGTAAAGAAACAGTAATGAAAGTTCGCAAAGGATTTCAAATAGTCGGCAATAAGTCCCAAGTATGGCAATAAGCCCAAATCATAGTGAAAGACAACAAGTCTTAGTCAAATATGCGGTAAAATAACAACCGGGATTGACCAAGTCACAATTCCCAATAGTAATGACCCCGTGCTCTGTAAACAGCGCATGCCTCATCTCAACATAGAACTACGTTGTGCAAACTCCGGGGTTTCAAACCTTTAGGACATCATTTAAAATCATTACTCACCTCTAGCTGGCTAAAAATCTAGCTCGCTATGCCCTTGCCTCTTTAATCGACCTCCTCGAGCGTTTAATCTGACCAAAACCACAACTAATACATTACAATATACTAAGGGAGCATAACCCAATCGAAAAAACTCGAAAAATATCGAAATTTATGAAATTTGCAAAAACCAAACCCTGGGCCCACTTTTCGAAAAGTTAGAAAATTTAACATCATCGGATTCCTTATCTCGCCAAGAGTCTATTCATACCAAAAACTCCCAAATTCAAGCTCAAATGCTCCCTCAA
The DNA here is from genome assembly GCA_034376525.1 of Nicotiana benthamiana. Taxonomy (NCBI): domain Eukaryota; kingdom Viridiplantae; phylum Streptophyta; class Magnoliopsida; order Solanales; family Solanaceae; genus Nicotiana; species Nicotiana benthamiana. Next base: position 9,110,867 of record CM067331.1, on the reverse strand, counting down.
ATCCCAATTTTTCATTCAAAAAGTCAAGGCTTAGATCTTCCTTTTTAATCAAATTCCCATGAATTAAGTGTTGATTCTTCAATTAAATTATGTTCTAGGTCATAAGGCTCACCTCCAATCAATCCCAGTCGAAAACCTCTTTAATCCTCGTCAAAAGGCTCCCAATGTTGCTCAAACATGGTTGAAATAAGACTTGGCTCGTGGATGAAATAATACAAAACACGTCTGCCCAGGTGCCATTTCCTTCTACCCGAACGCGATGGACATCTCGCATTCGCGATGCCCAAATCTCCACTGACCAAATTTACTCTTTGTGAATGCCGAGTCCCACCCCCGAACGCAATTCCTCAGATTATACTACTACGCGAATGCGACATTATTCACGCAAACGCGATGCACCTTTTCTGGACCTTCTGCGAACGCGATATCAAATGTCGCAAACGCGAAGATAAAGACTCCGGACCTCAACCTTCTCCTATGCAATCGCGGGTTACCTACCGCGAATGCGATGCTCTGGAAGCTAACTTTACGCGAACGTGGACCAGATCACGCGAACACGAAGGCCAATTATTGGCCTGCAACTACAGTAGAAATTCTGCTGCACTTACCAAATCCAAACTTCCCGTTTAGCCATCCGAAATCACCCGGAGGGCCCCGAGGCCTCAACCAAAAGTTCCAACCAATCTAAAAGATCACCGAAACTTGTTCCAATCCTAAAAACACATCAAACAATACAAAAATCATCAATTCCCAACAAATCCAAGCCTCAGTTCTTCAAAATCTTCTGAAACTCGCATTCGATCAAAAACCCAACCAAACACTTCTGAATCATTTGAAATTTTGCACACCCATCCCAAATCACCTAATGAATCCACTGCAACTCTCAGAATTTCATTTCGACCCACGGATCAAAATCTCGCTAACAACTGGGAATCGCCAAAATACTAACTTCACCAAGTCAAGCCCAAGTCTACAACAAACATCCAAAATCACTTCCGATCACGCTCCTAAGTCATAAATCATCCCCTGAAGCTACCGAATCACCGGAAATCACATCCAAACCCTCTAAGTCATAAGTCATCGTCCGGTTGACTTTTCCAAACCAACTCTTCCTTAAAGAGACTAAGTGTCTCATTTCCTACGAAAATCAATCTGAATTAACTCTAACATACCATATACCGATAACGAAACATGAAGAAGCATAAAATGAGAAAAACGGGACGATAAAACATGAGACGACGGGCCGGGTCGTCACAATATGAAAATGCAAAAATTATATTCACTAATTATAACAGCTCATGAACAAGTTCGGAACCAAATAGTTGACTTACATGTCAATTGGATTGGTTCGAGTAATTATTAGTAATAGTTATTTTAGCCTAAGGCTGTATCCGGTTCTGGTTCTGGGTCTATTTGGGTCTGCGGTTCTGGTTCTGGTTCTAGCGGTTCCGGTTCTGGAGGTTCTGGCGGTTCCGGTTCTGGCAGTTTCGGAGCTGGAACCGCTACCATACGGTTCCGGGTACCATCCGGTTCCAGCGGTTCTAGCGGTTCCGGCGGTTTTGAATTTTTTTTTTTAAATCAATATCTTGTATAGTAGTCATTAGTATATTGTAGAATATATTTTATATGGTGTACTATATTATTAGAATAGTATATATTGTGTTTGGTAATTAGTATATATTGTATATAAGTAGTCTATATTTTGTATATAAGTAGTATATATTGTATTTAAGTAGTATATATTGTATATAAGTAGTGTATATTGTGTTGTAGTTAGTAATTAGTATAAATTGTATATAAGTAGTATATATTGATAAAAGAATGTTGTCATTAGTATATTGTGTTGTATGTTATATATTGTATGTTATATAAATATTCAAGGATTGATATAGAAGTAAAGACAAAGAAATATTGAGACAAAAGATATTCAAGGATATGATAAAGAGCATATTTATTGACCAAAATGGCATATCTTTCTTAGTCTTCCTTCCCCCAATGGAAAAAAAAACTAAAAAAAGACATGCCAATGTACAAGTTACATCATAATTTATGCATTATTCCCTGAACATGACTTAACTCAGTTATCCCCTGTGGTGAACGCTTCTTCTTGTTCCTTGGGGTTAATTCTATTGACAGTTGCACCCACATCATCGGCCACTTCAGTTTTTTCGACATCTTTTGGAGTTCCTGGAGCCGAGCCATATGCTTCTTCCCTGTCCGAGCCATATGCTTCTTCCCTGTCCTGTGTGCCTCCATTGATTTCTCAGACAAAGCCCCTACAATAATAATGCAATAAAATCCAGATAACAAAAAAGGTCTTTTAACTTTTCAGTCATGTTATATCACTCACAATAATAGACAAATACATATACTGAGCCATGTCGAATACAATGTCAAGGTCCATCAAAAGATAAGTTACTAAGGATTCAAATTGTTCAGGTATTAGAGAATTGAATTACAGCAGACGTCAGATCCTGTAGATAATATACTGGACTTACCTTAAAAGTTGATGCCATAAGTAGATCTTGAAGCTTATGGACTATGTCGTACGATACAATATTGAACACACCATCAAGGTGAAAGGACTTCTTAGTGTTTGAAGGCACTACTTTAAATCCTGCCTTATTTGAACCACCCCATTGAGATAAAACCACCTGTTCCGTTGCACCTTTTTCCAAGCCATCAGCATGGTGTTGCAAAGATGGTGTGACGTTGTCCTTTGTACCTTCTCTCTCCAAAATCTCTAGAGATGTTCCCTCCACCAATTTATTACCAGGCAAGAATTCAACTTTCGATTTTATGTTGAGATTGTCATCAACCGGGGGAGGGGTAGTATTTTGGCCACTACTTTCACCGGTTTTAGCTTTTTCTTTACCGAACATATTTTTCAACGAAAATGCCATAATAATTAGCACGTAAGAGTTGAAATGAGTTTACCGGATTGACGAACAACTTCTTGAAAATTGAAAATCGTTGAAATTGAACACTTGAAAACTTCAATTCAACAACTTCACAATGTTTCACGAATTTGCAACAATAAATTAAGCACTTGCACTAGAAAGATTGAAAGAGAGATTGAGAGAGATTGAGAGATATTGATGAATTGATGAATAAAAATGAAAGAATGAGGGGGTATTTATAGTTGAGAAATGGGAAATAGTGTAATTATATAAAGTTTGGGGGCCAAATGACTATTTTTTAAACTTCCAAACGGCTAGTATTGAAAAAGAGCCGTTTGGAAATTATTTTTAAAAAAAATTTTTAAAAATTACCGTTACAGAACCGTTTGGAACCGTCAGAACCGGTCCGGTTCCGGTTCTGGCGGTTCCAACAGGTAAAACCGCCCCGTCACAATTCCCGAAAACCGCCGGAACCGGGCCGCCGGAACCGCCAGGGCTGCGATTCCGGTTCGGAACCGCCAGATTTGCAGCCTTATTTTAGCCAAATCAAAATTTATATAAGTTGGACGCCGAAAAGTCTCCAGAAATGGGCGGTTTGGAGTGAAGTGATAGTGAAAATGATATTTCTATTTTCATCTTGTTAGGTAGTGGACTATATATAAATATGAATTAACAAAAGACTAACATGTGTCCATTGCTAAAATATCTCTATGAGAACCTCCACTTTTATTACATAAAATATAACCACAAAATATCAAAAATAAATAAATAATTAAACACAGTAATCATTAGTTCTTGCTTGGACAAACAGAAAACTTCGAGATTTTTTTCCCAGGAAAAGAGGCGTTTATTCCAAGGTGTGCTGTCTCTTTGCTGTTTGATTTTTTATTATTTTACTTGTTTTATTCAGCGAAAAAGGAACAATACTTCACCTTCCATGAAACATCCTTGGATCGTAAGTACATTTTAATTTAGTGACAGATCCAACTACGTGTTTAATTTTTGTAAAAAAAATATCTGTAATATTAATACACACACAAAAAAAAGTATACCCTCCATATAGAATTACATATTCATTTAAAGTCTTACTACTTTAACTCAAAACTTACGGCGTCTAAATTATGAATTGACTGCCAAATCACATATGGTATATTTGTTGGCGAAATATCACAAAACTGTGGCCTTTGGCTGCTTGAATTTTTGGCCGATGGGGATCATAGTGTGTTTTCTAGACTTAAAGGGGAATCAATAAGTAATGTAGAAATTTGTCTCTGACGTACAAACTACAAACATACATGTACCACATCCTTTTTTTTTTTCTTTTTAATGTATGAATTCAATACCATCATAGTGCGTTTAATTAGTTCACGCAGCCAAAAGTAGTTGTCAAATATTAGGACTAATTACGCATTAAGAATTTGAAAATAATCACTCTAGTCTTCAATAAACAGCTATGAAATACCAAGAAGTCATAGTTGTGATTGGATGTCAAGTTGAGCTTATTCAAGTTGTAATTAATTAATTCAATATAATTCATAGAAGCCATGTGAAATGTAAAAACAAACAATAATTAACTTCATTTTTTGGGGTCGGGGTTAAACCTCTAACCCTACTACTTCTGGAAGTAGACTTTCATCCGAATAATATTAAGATGGTTCTCTAGAGTTGTATAATTCAAACTATAAAACAAGACGAGTTTGTTTGTTGTACACGTGCACGTACATCTCTTGCATCCGAAGCATATTTGGGTCAAACTATTCACAAAATCTTGTTTGTACTCGTCCATGCATGCACTAAAATTGGGAAGAAAATAGGGGGACCAAACGAAAGAAAGCATTTGGCCGACATGCCAACACCAATTTCCAAATATGTGAACTAAAATCCAAGGCACCTACCACTTTGTGGGGACTTAGCTTGTTGCTTCTACTAGGCAACTAGTTTATAAACATGATGACATACAATTCTAAAGCAGCTGTCAGTGGCCGGTTTATGTGAAAAATGTTTTCTTTAGCTTTGAGTTTATGGTTTGTGGATGGCCAAAGAATTATAAAGCTGCTGAAAGATTGTTTAATAAAACAAGTATGAATTTGAGTTTTAAGCACTGACAAAAAATTTTAAAGCAGCTGAAAGAATGCTTAAAACACATTTGATATAGCTACTTAAAACAAGCATAATTTAGGACATTAGTAGCGTAATAAAACTATCGAATCATATAGCTTAAATATAATATTACTTTAAAATATAGTTTACGTGAATACGTAGGCATATATTATCACAGGTGCTGTTGGTTTTGGATTCTATAAGCCAATAGAAAGTGGGAATCCTTCTTCCGGCCGTAGCAGTATTTTCAAAATTTTAAAACCCAAAAGGCCCAATAGATTTGGACAAGTATTAAAATAGTCTCTACGCTTGTCATAAATGCAGCCTCGTCTACAAATAGATCGTAGATTAGCCATCATGCTCATTCAATTCTCAACTGAGAACTCATCTCGCTTCTTCTTTCCTTATAGTTCTAACCATTACTTTCTTGCTACATCATTATCTATTATTATTATTATTATTATTATTATTATTATTATTATTATTATTATTATTATTATTATTATTATTATTATTATTATTATTATTATTATTATTATTATTATTATTATTATTATTATTATTATTATTATTATTATTATTATTATTATTATTATTATTATTATTATTATTATTATTATTATTATTATTATTATTATTATTATTATTATTATTATTATTATTATTATTATTATTATTATTATTATTATTATTATTATTATTATTATTATTATTATTATTATTATTATTATTATTATTATTATTATTATTATTATTATTATTATTATTATTATTATTATTATTATTATTATTATTATTATTATTATTATTATTATTATTATTATTATTATTATTATTATTATTATTATTATTATTATTATTATTATTATTATTATTATTATTATTATTATTATTATTATTATTATTATTATTATTATTATTATTATTATTATTATTATTATTATTATTATTATTATTATTATTATTATTATTATTATTATTATTATTATTATTATTATTATTATTATTATTATTATTAATTCTTCTCTTCAATCTTTTAAATTTGCTGAATTTATCATTATTTAATTTTGTAGATTCCTGTTCTTCTAAATAAATAGAGCTATGCTTATTTAATATGGGGGAAATATTTTACATTGCTGAGATGGTTTTTTAGGAAAGTGCCCAGTACGACTCAAGACAAATTCGTGTATTTTCGGGTGTCATGACCTAAATTTTTCTTCGTAAGATGTGACGACACCTAGTCCCTAAGACTAGATGAGCCTAATAATTTGCGAAAAAGAATTGAATAATGACTAAACATCAACATTTAACTGATAATATATAACTGAAAACTGCCGCTCGACATGTACAAGTAAAAATTCACAACTCAAAGTGTAAGCAACTCCCATAATCTGGTAGTCACAAGCCACAAGCTCTAAGGAAAAAAAACATGTCTGTATATATATCAACATCCAAGAGAGTAAAGAAAAGACAACATAATAAAGATAGAGGGGGACTTCGAGGTGTGCAGAGCTGGTAGATATACCTTGAAGTCTTCAAGCAGTAGCACATACTCTACTGATATCGAGGCTAGTAGGATGTACCTCGGCTTGCACAAAATATGTGCAGAAGCATAGTATAAGTACATCACACTAGTACAAAGTAAGTGCCAAGCCTAACCTCGATAGAATAATGACGAGACCAGGTCAGGGCCCTACTGGAATATGAGAAATAAGGCAGAAGGCAAAATGATTAAAAAGAAATGGCAGGTAAATGAAAAAGAAGAATGAACGAAAAGAAATAACTCAAGAAAAGCAGGAAGACAATTACAACATATAAGGAAAAGGACATCTTACAAATTAAGGAACAATAACAACAACAAACAACACAACAAAAAGAGAAAGACAACAGGGGCACTCCCGAGGTACCGCCTTGTACTCCTAAAAGTAAATATCTCACAACACCATGGCAAAAATCTCGTGCTACAGTATCACTAGTCCTCACAACAAGAATTACGAAATTCAACACGAAATAAATACAACAATGATGTTACAAGCAAGGAAATCCTACAATTATGGAACAAATACAGAATCAAGGAAAAACAGGTAATTCAACTAAGTATGGTGGAAACATAGCAAATGAGAGATGAAACACGTAGACATGCGAGATTGCACTAAACATGAAGACTACACATGCTGGAATAACTCATTTAATATAAAAATAGGATACTACTTAGCAAAGATTGGTTTTTTAACATTTAGCCCGTATACGCACTAGTCACCTCATGTACATGACACTCAAATATCATAAATTATTATAAAAATACGAAATCCTAAGGGAATATTTCCCACACAAGGTTAGAGGCAAGTCACTTATCTCAAACCAAGCTCAATCAATCAATAAGAATGTCTTTTTCTCGACTTTTCAACTCTGAATGGCTCAACTCTAGCCAAAACAATTTTATACTATAAACATAACTATAAGAAACTAATCTAATTAATGAAATCAAGACATTAACAATAAATTAGAAATTTGCCCCAAAAATTCGACCCATGGCCATGTCTCGAAATTGGGTGAAAGTCACAAAATTCGAACAACCGTTCAATTACGAGTCCAACCATACAAAAATTACTCAAACCCGATACCAAAATCTTGATCAAAACTTCATAATTTGGTCTAAGAAATTTCTTACATTTCCCCCAATTTTCCAATCCAAATCACCAATTAAATGATGAAATCAAAGGTATAATCGTGAAAATTAATCAAAACTAAGTAAGAATCACTCACCAAATACCCACGTGAAAATCTCTCCAAGAATCACCTAAATTCGAGCTCTAAAGTCCAAATGGTGAAAAATGACATAAACCCTCGATTTTGGGATTTTAAGTTTCGTCCAAGTGATTCTTTCTTCGTGAACGCGTGAACCTCTACGCGGTCGCATAGGCTAATGATCTGATGACCCATTTCACCGACCCTCTACGCGAACGCGAAGTCCCTCATGCAAACGTGTAGACCTAAGGCACCATAGCTTCGGGAACGCGGAACATACATTGCGAATACGAAGGCAAAAATTCAAGCAACACTTAACTCCTCTACGCGAACGCGGGAGTGCCATCGCAAACGCTTAGAAGGAAACCAAACACCAAAACAACTGAAACTTTAGCCATATTCCAAGTTCAAATTCCAATCCGCTAACCATCCGAAATCCACCCGAGGCCCTTAAGTCCTACCAAACCTACCCACAAGTCTTAAAATATCACACGAATTTAGTCAAGCTTTCAAATCACATCAAACAATGCTAATACCATGGATCACACACATTTTAAGATTAATGAACTTTTGAACTTCTAACTTCTACATCCGATGCCGAAACCTACCAAATCACGTTCAATTGACCTCAAATTTTGCACACAAGTCACATTTGATATTACAAACCTACACTAACTTCTAGAATCGAAATTTGACATTGATATCAAAAGTGCACTAAAAGTCCACTCGCGGTCAAACTTTACAAAAATCTTCTAGTTTTCTAATTTCCACCAATTATAGCCGAAATGACCTACGGACCTCTAAATGCACATCCGGATGCGCTCCTAAGACCAAAATCACCATATGGAGCTACTAGAACTGATGGAACTCCATTTCGAAGTTGTATTTACATAGGTAAAAATACGATCAACTCTTACTACTCAAATTCAAACTTAGGGAAGTCCCATTCCACTCCGGAACTCTCCGAACCTAACACAAAATACCCTGATGAGTCAAGTAATCATAAAATAAAATAGAGGGAGCAATAAATATGGGGTTGGGGCTCATACTCTCAAAACGACTGACCAGATCATTATATTTCGCTCACAAATAATATTATTACAGTATTGTTGTTCTTTTCCCAGTGTTATTCTACCGACAATCTAAGAAACTATGGCAAGTAATGCCGCTACAGATGTTTTGATGGTTCTACCAATTTTGTTGTTGTCCTTACTGCTACTCTAGTTTTCGTGCCATATCTCTATGGTGTTGCAAATACGTTATTGTATCCACAATATTGGAAGACAATAATGTCAAAATAAAGGTATGTAAATAGACATGGTACATATCCAATGCTAATATTAAAAACTTCAACAAAAATGCATCTCAACGAAAGAGAAGAGTTAGGATAACTGACAATCTCGCTAAGTCAAAATTAAATTTGACTAAATTAGATAATATAATTGTTGTTTTCATTTTTAATATAAATAATATGGTCAATGCGAGAAATTGGATGACAGACTCTGGTGCTACTAGGCACATTTTTGCATACAAAATAAACACAAATTGAGGAAGGAGAAAAAACTATTTATCTTGGCGACTCAAGGACGACTTGCGTTTTTGGGAAAGAAAAAATCTTCACAAACTCACATCTCTTAAATATTGAGTGATGTATTACATGTTCCTAATATGCAAACAAATTTGGTTTCTATGGGATTATAAGTTGGAGTGAAGGTTTCTTTCGAGAATGATGAGGTCATATTGACCAAAAAAATATTTTTATGGGCAATGGATATTCTAATCATAGTTTATTTGTGCTTAATATTTCCAATACCAGCAATAAAAATGCATCTTCTTCTGCTTATATGGTTGAGTCATTTTCTTTGTGGCATACCAGATTAGGACATGTTAACGTTGCGTATATAAAAAATGCAACCAGTAGGCTTAATATCTAGTTTAGACTCAAATTATATTAACAAGTATGAAATATGTGTTTAAACTAAAAGTACCAGAAAGACTTATTTTCTGCAAAATAGAGAAACTGAATTATTATCCTTCATTCATACTGATCTAGGCGAGTTAAAGCAAGCTATAACTAGATGTGGTAAAAGATATTGTAGAGCCCCGTGGGACCATATATACCTCCCATCTCTTCTCTTTGTAGTTCAAGAACACCAAGATGGCCTCAATGAAAATCAATCCTAGATATGACTCCAAAAGCGGATTGGAAGTTGTAAGGGAAATTGTTGGTCAAATAAAAAGAAGCAAAGCCGAGATGTTAGGAAACAAATGCTTGAAGTGCCGTCCATAACTCATGTTCTTGGTTCATCTTCTCCAAAAGAAGTAAGATCCTCCTCGTACATGCTATAATAAGGGAACAACATCGCTAAGGTGGCCGAGTAAACTTTGGTGCGATTCAACCTTTCAAAAGAATGTCGTCGCTAGTCCTACAATCCCTTCATGCAAAATGATGATGAAATCTTGAACAATGAATTTTCTCCAATCTCTCCTCGTGTCACTTCACAATCAGCACTCTGTCTAAGTGATGATCCATACAAACGATGATGATTGAAGCTCCTACCGTAGAAGAATAACTTGTAAATTTGACAAAAAACAATTGAAGGCCTAACAAAAAACATGAACTATCAAGATGATAAACTTTCCATGTTGATGAATAAGGTGGAGAGTATGACAGAGGAAGAACCAAGACAAGCACCAATGAAACTTTGAGAAATTCAAGAGAAAGGAGAGTCCTCTACAAAGCTAGCAACAATATTTAAAGAGCTCTAAGTCTCTTCTTATGAATGAATTCATGTTGATCAATTGAAAGACTTCACATAGGGGCTATCAAAGGTAAAATTGAGCCTTCGCCTAAATCTTTCCTTACATACGCAAAGTCATACACATCAACGATTGATAACTTGAAGATGCTTAGCAGATATCAACCTCCTAAGCTTCAACAATTTGATGGTAAAGGGAATCCCAGGAAACAAGTTGCACACATCATCGAGATGTGAAATGATGCTGCAACTTATGATGATTACCTTGTCAATCAGTTTGTTCGATCTCTCAAAGTAAATGCTTTTACTTGGTACACAGATCTTGAGCCTGGTTCCCGTGATAGTTGGGAGCAACTCGAGCAAAAATTTCCTCAATCGCTTCGATAGAAAAGTGCGCATTTCGAGCATGATTGAACTTACAAATTCCGTCCAAAGGAAGGAGGAGCCAGTTATCAAATTATCACTCGCTGGAAGAGTTTAAGTTTCAACTGGAAAGACCATCTAAGCGAAAACCTCTGGTATCGAAATGTGCATTCAAGGTATGCATTGGGGTCTTCGCTACATCTTGCAAGGAATGAAGTATAAAACATTTGAAGATTTGGCCACCCGTGCACATGATATGGAATTGAGTATGGCTACACATGAAGATCAAAGGTTGTCTATTTTTTAGACTCACGACGAAAAAAAAGTAGACGATGCCAAGAATGGGGGCAAGTATTCATCCAAAACTAAAATCGTAGAGTCCATGCATGTCATTACACTCCTTGACGTATAAGCCTAAACTGCAAGTTTCAAATCTCTTTGCATGAGCCTAAACTGTAAGTCATCACACTCCTTGACGCATGAGCCTAAACTACAACTTGCAACATACTCCTCGACGCATGAGCCTAAACTGCGTGTTGCAATGCTCCTTGATACACGAGCCTAAAATTTATGTCACAAAATTTCTCAAATTCGAGCAAAGACTTCAAGTTCTAAAGCTCCTTAAATTTGAGCCAAATCATCAACTTTCAAATCTCTTCAAAATTCTAGCGAAGTATTTAAGCCACAAATCTCTTCAAGTTCGAGCAAAATCTTCAAATTGAGAAGCTCTTCAAATTTGAGCAAAGTCATCAAGTTGCATAACTCCTCAAATTCGAGCAAAGACTCCAAGTTGCAAGCTCTTCAAATTTCAGCAAGTCTTCAAGATGTAAATCTCTTCGAATTTGAGCTAAGGTTTCAAGTTTCTATGCTCCTTGTCTCCACGAGTATAAACTGCATACAAAAAAAAAATTATACATATTTTGAACTACGCAATAACGAGATCCTCTTTACTGGGGCACGTAGGCAACTTTGATTTCATTCTAAGTTCAATCATTTAAACGAAAGAAAAAAGATTCAATTCCTTTTCACGACAGCCAAAAGAGGATGCTAGCTCTTTGTATGTGACATGCTCTTCTTTGGTAACTGTAAAGAAGTAGTTACTAAACATTAAAGCATAAAGGATAATGCACAATGCTTTCTTTCATCCAGTCGCATGAAAAAAATGCTACATGTGCTTCTTTCGATAAAGGTTGAGGACGAGATTCGAGCGCTACATGTATCTTTTTATCAAGTCCGGAGAGGGACGTTCTATGCAATTCTTCTCCGAATTTCAAGAAGAGGATGTTCTAATTTAACGCTTGAAATTTAGGACACCCCATGCACTTCTTCGACAAGTTGAAAGAAGAGGTGGTTCCACGCTAAAGGTTAGAAGATTGTTATTTTGTGTACTTGCTCGTAAGGAAGTAGTGTTCGAAGTGTCTCGACAAGCCAAAAGAAGGGGAGATATGACACATGCTTTCTTGCGAAAGGTGAAATGGTGTCGCTTATAAATGTTCCCTTCTCCGGCTGTAAAAGTAGAGATACACCACGAGATTCTCTCGCCAAGCTGCAATAAATAGATGGATGGTCTGGTATCATTCATGTAGAACTCTAGTGAATATTCTTATGGATAGCAATACTGCTAATAATCTCTTGAAAATATGCAAAATAAAAAAAATTGGAGCCCCCGAAGCCAATGGCACGAAGCTTTTGGTCTTGTTTAGTTGATCGATGCCAAATGACATAGAGCTATAGCTTAGCAGCAAGTACCGGTGTCAATGACACGACGCTCCAATATAGATAGTGAACATTGTGAAATGCACTTCTCCACAAAATCTTGAAGGATTTAATGCTCAGAAGATTATTCCATCAAAGTCAGGAGAAGGACGCTCCCTGAACTTCTTCGTTAAGTTGCAGAAGTCATCCATGCCAAGACTCAATGGATAAGAAGTTCTATGCACCTATTCGCCTCCAAAAAGGATATTATTGATCATATATTCCTTCACGTGATCTATCATAGAAAACTAGCCATGCTTGTCGCCAAAGCTGCAAAAAAATAAAAAAAAATAAAAATTAAAGTATGATGCCCGAACAATTCCTCGCGATTTTAGTGCTTGATTCAAAATTTTGCTGCGATTATATCAACAAGATTAGAGCTTCGAGTTTAATGCATGTTGTAGATCTCAGAGTCTTCTTTTGAATGCCGCAAACAACTCATGATTTGGAGGTAATGTGGAGACTGTAACGATAAGCCACATGATATGTTGATGAGAAAAGCTTCGAGGAGCACCTGCTAATTAATTATATTTATGTTAAGCCGGTTGTGCTGACAACTTCAATAACGTGTAGAAATTTTTCTTTCAACGGAAAGGTCTTTCCTTATGGGTTAGAAAGTCTTACATGGTCAGATTTTTTTTGAGACAACTGTTCAAAAGGGAACCATGACATGAGTTTGGTTTGAGTTAAAGGAAAACTATTTTTCTTGGTTCAAAGTCAAGAAAATTCTTACCATATCTGGCAATCTCATATTTGTCTAACTTGGAGTGGATTTAACCTTGGTTATTACTTTATTTAGTCCATATTTCGTAAGGAAAGATATGGAATCTCCTTCCTTTTTGGAATAAGTAAAATCAAAGTTAGAGGATTCATCTTGCCGCAGAGGGTCTTAGTGTTATATTTTGACTAAATTACTAAACTTGGTGGAGAAAATATTCAATTTAAAGACTATAAATTTCATGGATAATTCAAGTCTCGTCTTTAAGACTTTGGCCTTGTCTATACCTGACAAGCCTGGAAGTACCGGACATTTATAGACAGTTAAAATTTTATTAAGTTTAAATCCATAAAAGATTTAGATTTTACCCTAAATTAAATATATATTAGTCCAAATAAATATTATGGACTAAATATAATTGGGTTAATTATTTAAATCCAATTAATTGATTTAAATAAAGGTCCAATATACCATTAGGTAGCCCATTAGTCCGTATTCTATCAAATGGGTTGACCCATAAGCCTCAAGTCCAATGACCCACTAAATTTTTCTTGGAGACTACTTTACCCCACACCTATATAAAGGGGTCAAATGAGGACGCTAGAGGAACAAGCAAGTAAGCAGAAAGAAAGACTAAAGATCCTTTGAAGAATTGTATCAAAGTCTCTATCAATATCTGCAATCGACGTCTGTGTTCAAATTCAAAAGGCAAACTCAAATCATAGGTGGAAGATTTCAAATCTTTCGTTCGTGATAACCCTGTTGGAAGAGGATTGCTATTAATATTTGGAGGGAGGCTTTTAGGCTAAGGGAATTTTGAGAGTAGAAAGATTTTGGAGAAGAGAAACTTTTATTACTCAAACTTGTTTTTGATTTTTTTGGCTTAATACAAAATGAGCAATCCTACACCTATTTATACTTGGCCACTTCCTCAATCAATGGCCAAGATTTATCCAACACAACTTTAATCTTTTGGCTACAAATCATCTTCTACACAATTCTACAAAAATATCCACTCTCTAGATCACTCCATACTTATCTATATCATTCTACTATTCTAAAGATATTTCTAGAACATGGGCCAAATGGGCCCACATTCTAGGAAATAGGCTAATTGGGCTCTTTATTTTTCATAATTTCTTAAGCCCAAATAATTATTACAAAATCAAGTTTATTTTAATTTTATTTTCAACACCCCCCCCCCCTAAACTTGATTTGTCATTCCAAGCAAACTTCTTAACTTGATAAAGTCCTCTTGCTTGAGTGGCTTGGTGAAGATATCCACTACTTGGTCTTTGGACTTCACGTTTTCTACTTGGACATCCTTTCTTGTGATGCACTCTCTTATGTAGTGATAGCGTGTGTCAATATGCTTGCTTCGATTATGGAACACCGAATTTTTCGCCAACGCCAACGTCGACTTATTATCCACGAAAATTGTAGTTGGATCTTCTTTTGGCCATCCAAGCTCCTTTAGCAAACTTTGTATCCAAATTGCATGACATACACAGGGGGTAGCGGCAACATACTCAGCTTCACGTGTGGATAGAGTGACAATTGGTTGTTTCTTGGACATCCAAGTGAAGGCGGTGTCTCCCATGAAGAACACGAAGCCCGTGGTACTTTTTCTATCATCAATGTCTCCAGCCCAATCACTATCGCTATAACCAACAAGCTTATAATCATTAGAAGTTGAATAGAACAAGCCAAAGTTGATTGTACCTTTGAGGTAGCGGAGAATTCTTCTTGCAGCCTTCAAGTGTGTAGTAGTTGGATTCTCCATGTAGCGACTTATGAGGCCGGTGGCGTAGAGAATGTCGGGTCTCGTGCAAGTCAAATATCGTAAGCTCCCAACTAAGCTCTTGAACATTGTCGTGTCCACTTTCTCAGCTTCATCATGCTTCGACAACTTGATCCCGCACTCCACCGGTGTGTTGACTGGGTTACAATCATCCATCCTGAACTTCTTTAGAATCTCCTTCGCATAGCCCTCCTGTGAGATGAAAATTCCATCCTCAAGTTGTTTGACTTCGATGCCAAGATAGTACGCCATAAGCCCAATGTCGGTCATCTCGAACTCTTTAGCCATCGCTTGCTTGAACTCATCGATCATCCTTTGGTTATTTCCTGCAAAGATTAAATCATCCACGTACAAGCAAACGATCAAGATATCTCCATCTTTCATCTTGGCATAGAGCGCATGCTCATGTGGGCATTTGGCGAAGTCATTTTCTTGCAAGTACTTGTCGATCCTACTGTTCCACGCCCTTGGTGCTTGCTTTAGTCCATATAACGCCTTCTTCAATCTTATGACTTTGTCTTCCTGCGTCTTCACCTCATAGCCCATAGGTTGTTGGATGTAAACTTCTTCCTCAAGGACTCCATTCAAGAACGCCGACTTTACATCTATTTGGTGTATCTTCCATTTATTTTGAGCTGCCAGAGAAATGATTAGTCTTACAGTTTCTAAATGGGCTACAGGGGCAAATACCTCGTCATAGTCGACGCCGGCTCGTTGACTGTATCCTTTTGCAACAAGCCTCGCCTTGTATCTTTCGATTTCTCCCTTACAGTTTTTCTTTGCCTTGTACACCCACTTGACGTCGATCGCCTTTTGCCCTTTTGGAAGTGAAGTCAGCTCCCAGGTGTCGTTCTTTTCGATGGACTGGATCTCCTCATCCATTGCATCTCGCCATTTCTTACTTTGTACGGCTTCTTCAAAGGTAACTGGTTCACAATCAGCAAATAGACAAAGAAGAGTTAGGTCCTCTAACCTTTCAGTGTCTTCATAAATGTCTTCCAAACTCCTTGCGCGTTCCTTGCTCCTTTCATTCAGAAACGATGGTGGCGAGTCATCTTGAACTGCTGTTGGCGAGGTAGGTGGAGTAGTTAGCTCTTGCTGGGCATCCTCTGCTGTAAATCTTTGTTCTTCTTCTTCAGTTGGAATAATGGAATTAAAGTCCTCGCGAGAACCAAAATTCTATTCTCCTTCTTCATCAAACTCCGCGTCCCGAATTATCACAAGCTTGTTAGTATCTGGATTATATAATTTGTAGCCTTTGGAGTTGGAATCATACCCGATAAAGATGAACGCCTTACTTTTGTCATCAAGCTTGCTCTGTGTCTCGTCGGGTACATGTGCGTATGCTTTGCTTCCAAAGACTCTTAGATGGGAGATTCCTGGCTTCCTTCCACTCCAAGCTTCTTGTGGTGTCTTTCCCCACACGCTCCTTGTTGGTGATCGGTTGAGTAGATAGACTGCACACGCTACTGCTTCGGCCCAGAATTCCTTTGGTAGCTTCTTGCTCTTTAGCATACTCCGCGCCATGTCTAGAATTATCCGGTTCTTCCTTTCCGCCACTCCATTTTGTTGGGGGGACCTTGGTACCGTTAGTGGACGCCTTATTCCATGCTCCTCGCAAAAATTATGGAACTCTCTAGAAGTGAACTCGCCTCCACGATCGGATCTCATGGCCTTTATGTGTAGTCCACTTTCTTTCTCCACTGCCGCTTTGAATTTCTTGAATACTTCAAATGCCTCCGATTTTTTCTTCAAGAAATACACCCATGTCTTTCTAGAAAAATCATCAATAAATAGAAGGAGATAGTTGCTTTTACCGAGGGAGCTTGGCTTGATAGGACCATATATGTCGGTATGTATGAGCTCCAATGGCTTTTGGGCTCTCGAGCTTGACTCCTTTGGAAAACTCTTCCGAAATTGCTTTCCGAGTAGGCATCCTTCGCACAATTGATCGGGGTGGCTAATGGATGGTAGTCCTCGTACCATGTCCTTTTTGGATAGTAGCTCCAAGCCTCCAAAATTCAAGTGCCCAAATCGAAGATGCCAAAGCCAAGATACATCTTTGTAGCAAGCTTTAAGACACTTTGCAACATCATTTTGAATGTTCAACAACAACATTCTATTTTTGGACATAGGCACCTTAGTGATTAAATTATTTTTATTATCTCTTATGGAAAGACTATGATCTTTCATGTGAATGTCATAGCCCTTATCTAAGAGTTGGCCCAAACTCAATATATTATTTTTCATGTTGGGCACATAGTAGACATTTGAGATAAATTGGTGATTTCCATTCTTCAAGCAGATTAGGATGTTACCTTTGCCTTTTACTGGTATTTTGGATTCATCACCAAAAGAAACATTACCACTCACTGATTCATCGAGCTCCACGAACATGCTCCTCTTTCCACACATATGGTTGCTCGCCCCGGTGTCAAGGTACCAAGTGTTGTCTTGTCTCCCTTCTTCTCCTTTGTATGCTAGAAGTAGGGTCAGGTCTTTTTAGCCCATATCAGCCACAAGGTTGGCGGTCTCTTCGACTTTGGTTTGAGACCCTCTACATTGTGAAGCATAGTGTCCATATTTTTGACAAGAATAACATTTCATTTGAGATTTATCGTACCTTGCACCTTGGTTGCCTCTCCCACGACTTGGGTATTCTCTTCTTTCTTCATTGTTGTTGAAACCTCCTCGTCCACGTCCATGACCTCGACCTCGTATGCTCAAATTTGGATGTTAATGACCGGAGTATCTTCTCAACAATTCTAACATCTTCCAATTTTTCACCATTTCTTTTCATTTGATTTGAAACCACCAAAACTCTTGAAAAATAGTCGGAAATGGACTCCCCTTCTTTCATATGTAAAGACTCAAATTCTCCTCTTAATGTTTGGAGACGTACCTTCTTTACATGCTCGGCACCTTTGCAAGACGTTTGGAGTTTCTCCTACGCTTCCTTAGCAGTGGTTGCACTTGAGATCTTCTCGAACCCATCATCAACCAATGCTTGGTAGATGAGGTAGAGAGCTTTCTTGTCTCTCTTTCTTGAATCCTTCACACCATCCTTTTGAGTTTGGGATAATGTAGATTCATCTCGGGGCTCATTGTAGCCTTTCTCTACAATATCCCAAACATCATGTGCACCTAGGAGAGCCTTCATCTTGATACTCCAATTATCATAGTTGCTCTTGTTGAGCATAGGAACTTGGAAGGATGCAACACCATTTGCCATGGTTTTAGAAATTTTTGGTTAGAATCTTGTGGCTCTGATATCACTTTGTTGGAAGAGGATTGCTATTAATATTTGGAGGGAGGCTTTTAGGCTAAGGGAATTTTGGAAGAGTAGAAAGATTTTGGAGAAGAGAAACTTTTATTACTCAAACTTGTTTTGGATTTTTTTGGCTTAATACAAAATGAGCAATCCTACACCTATTTATACTTGGCCACTTCCTCAATCAATGGCCAAGATTTATCCAACACAACTTTAATCTAATGGCTGCAAATTACCTTCTACACAATTCTACAAAAGTATCCACTCTCTAGATCACTCCATACTTATCTCTATAATTCTACTATTCTAAAGATATTTCTAGAGCACATTTCTAGAACATGGGCCAAATTGGCTCACATTCTAGAAAATAGGCTAATTGGGCTCTTTATTTTTCATAATTTCTTAAGCCCAAATAATTATTACAAAATCAAGTTTATTTTAATTTTATTTTCAACAAACCCAACACCAAATTTTGGTTTGTGACGACCTTCAAATTGTTAGTGACGCACTATAAATTTAAAATCCTTCAAGTTCAAGATCAAGCTCTGAAGCTCTTTAATCATCGTTCGGGAGGAGAAGAATCATAGGACTATTATTTGACCTCTGATTATTATTTGTCCTCTGACTATCACTTGAAATCGAATATAATATTTGCCTATATATTTCTTGTTTTGATTATTAATTTTTAGAAGCAAAATTTAGTTGCTACATATATTATGTGATATTTAATAATGATTCTTATAGATATAGTAAGTTGTATTTACTTAGAAATAAAGATGATGCTTTAATGCTTTTATCTCTTATAAAACTGAGGTTGAAAATCAACTTAGTAGAAAAATCAAGAGAATTAGATCTGATAGAGATAGAGAATATTTATCTTTGAATGAATTTTGTGAAAAGAATATATAATTCATGAAGTAACTCTGCTTTATTCACATGAATCAAATGGAGGAGGTGACACGAAAAATAGTACATTGAAAGAGATGATGAACTTTATGTTAGTTAGTTCTAATGCACGTGGCAATTTATGAGGTGAATCTACATTATCTTTATGTCTCTTACAAAATAGAATACCACATAAAAGAACTGGCAAAACTCCATATGATTGTGGAAGGGTTATAAAACTAATTAGAAATATTTAAAAGTGTGAGGGTGCCTTTCTAAAGTTCTTTTACTTAAACCTAAAAAGAAAAATATGTCCTAAAACTCCTGATAGCATACTTATTGGATATGCTAAATGTAGTGCTTCATATAGATTTCTTGTTTTAAAAAGTAATGTGCTAGATAACAATACTATAATTGAGACAATGAATGTTGAGTTCGTTGAATACATTTATCCATTATATGATAAAATTTCTCATACACCTGTTGAAACAAATAATGAAATTACCTCTAACGAGGAAGGGAAATGATTTTCAAACTTTTCTTGTTGAAAATGAACCATCGAATCATTTTGAAGTTATATCTTTTTCTGATGCTGAATATTGGAAAGAGGCAATAAAAATTGAAATTAATTATGTTTTGAAAAATAAACATGAATTTTAACCGATTTATCTCATGATACAAAGCTTATTAGTTGTAAATAAATTTTCAAAAAGAAATTTAATCCTGATGGATCTTTAGATAAATATAAAGCTCGAATAGCAGCAAAAAGATTTTCTCAAAAATAAAATATTGATTATTTTGATACATTTGTACCAGTGGCTAGAATTTCTTCTATTTGAGTTTTAATTGCATTATCTTCAATTAGTAAGCTTTTTATCCACCAAATGGATATAAAAATAGATTTTTAAAGTGGTAATTTTAAAGAAGAGATTTATATGGTTCAACATCAGGTGGTGTCATTATTGGATAAGAAAGTAAAGTTTGTAAATTAACTAGATCTCTTTATGACCTTAAACAAGCTCCTAAGTAGTGGGATGAAAAATTTGAACAAATCTTATCGAGAGACGAATTTTCTTCAGCGGAGTTGGAATAAATATGTTTATACTAAAATGGTCGCCAATGATTATGTGTAATATGTTTGTATGTTGATTCCATGCTTATATTTGGTACAAGTTTAAATATTGTGAAAAGTAATAAATTATTTTTGTCTACTAATTTTAATATGAAAGATCTGGATAAAATAAATATAATATTGGGAGTTAAGGTTATAAGGAGTGAAGATGGCATAATGTTATCACAATATGTTCAGAGACTTCTAAAGAAGTTTGAACATTTTAGTGTCGCACATGTGAACACTCTTTTTGATGCTAACTCTCAATTGAAAAAGAATAATGATGACCCACTTGCTCAGTCTAAATATGTCATGACCCAAAATTCTTAAAAGACCGTGATGGCGCCGAACACCACTGTCAAGCAAGCCAACACCAATAATTAGTAAATTCTCATTTTAAATATTTCTAAAATCGTAAATTTCCTTCAATTAAATAATAAATAATGAAATTCACAAAGTAATTAATAATATTTTTCGCAATTTCAATACTGAATAATTCCATAGTCGTCCCAGAGTCCGGTATGACAAGTGCGTGAGTATTTATTAGGGAATAAAATAATATGCAATACCTGTCCGAAATACAAATTTGGAAAGAAAAGGAAATACAAATACTCTGAAGGAGACTCTGCTGGCTGCTGATCATCTCACAAGATGCAGCTCACCTACGTCCCCGTATCAACCATGCTGCTGTGCTCACGAGGCCCCTCGTCATACATGTGCCTGTACAATAAAATGTACAGCAAGTATAGTATGAGTACGAAAATAACGCGTAGCCAGTAAGTATCTAGTCTAATCTCAAAGAAGAAGTGATATGAGATCGACTCCGACACTTATTAGTAGTCCAATAATAATGAACTAATAATATAATTTGCCATGGATTTTATTAAAAATGGGTGTGAACTCAAGAAAATCATGAAGCAAGTAAATAGTACTTTTGGTAATAAGAGGTTTTCAAATTCATAATTCATTATTTATTGATTTATCTCAAAACGGGGAGGAAATATCATTATTTATAAATTTCAAAGCATGCAATATAAGCATGCACAAATCATGCCGAGCTCCTACGGCCCGATCTAACAAGTATTTAGATTGCGCACTGCCAATGGGTTGAATGACGCAAATCATAAATGCATTTATTACCCCCCTCGCGAATCATACATGTGACGCCGTCAAATATAAATTTAAAGAATTACCACGCTAGCGAATCATACCTGCGACGCTGTCAAATATAAATTTAACATTTAAATCATATCTCTTTCTTGATTATTTTCAAAATAAGGGAAATTCATCTTGAAGTTTTTTAAGGAAATTACCCTGCTCGCGAAACATACACGCGACACGGTCACACATATATTCTTAAACTATAATAATATTTCACAATTTATTTCAAAAATGGTAAAGTTCAAATGAAACCTTTTAAATCTTAAATTCTTCAAAATTCAATTCTTTCAAGGCAATTATTACTCAACCTTAATCTTGCTCCTTCTTACGGCAACCAATAAACATAATCGATAGCAATATCAACGAGTCATGATGTAAACTAAGACTACGCTGACATATAAATTGTCAGTAGCTACATTTGGACTCTCGTTACCTTGTACTTACGTAGCCCCAGAACTAACAACAAATATTAATTTATTTTACCTATTGGGTTAATTCCCTCTTACAAGGTTAGAAAAGAGACCTACCTCGCTCCGAAATTCCATAGCCGACTTCCTAGACCATCCAACTCAAGTCGATGCCCAACGATCCAAAACTATTCAATAAACGTGCAAACCAATGAAAATATAATCTAATACTCAGAAAAGTTAATCTAGAACAATTCTCATATCTGCTCAGAATGTCGATAAAATCACTTGTGGATCCCGTACCCGAATTCCAAAATTTTTTGAATATAAACATTACCCATAACATTATAAGCTCAAATATATGCTTTATTCTCGATTTCATGCCCAAAATCATGGTCAAAATCACATAACAATTAATTCTAGATTTTTCTTCAAAACCCCAAATTTTCACTAATTTTTCCTGATTAAATATATATATATATATATATATATATATATATATATATATATATACACACACACACACCTTGTATTCATCATAAAACTAGAAGAAATCACTTACCTCATGATGATGATGGAATTTCCTCTCAAAAAGGCTCCCAAATATCGCCTAAGAATGAATAAATGAGCCAATGGCCAATCCCCGCTATCTAATGCATTTTGCCCAGTAGCCTCCGCGCCTGCGGACGTCTCGCCGCTTCTGCGGTGCCTCCTTTGTACCTGCACCCCTTTCCGCTTCTGCGGTCAAGTCTCTGCACGTCGGGCATGATCTCTCCCAACTCGACGCTACACCAACGTATAAAGAGTGCGTCGCAATTGTTTTTATCCAATATGAGGATTGGGATCAATTTCCTGAGGGAGCTAGTAATAGAGTTGGAATATCTATCTAGCCTAGAAGTGTGCGTTTCCTTCAAATGTTACTTCAAATATTTTTTGGGTTTTAAATTTGTAACTACTTTTATAAAACTATTGATTAACACTAAGTTGTACTACGAGAAGATTGATAAGCTGTATTTAATGTGAAGAAGGGCACTAATGTCGTGACATCACCTAGGTGGCCAATTGACGGGTATATGTTACTAGAATTTGATTGACAATTGGGACTTCTGTTATGACTGTTGCACAATTTTCCCTACTCTCACACGTCTCGGTAGAGAGACTATTTGCCCAATAGACTTATTAGAGACCAAATGGGTAGGCAAATTAGACCTAGCAACTAGGTTTCAAGTAGGGTGATTACTCTCTCGAAGTTTAACCCGTTTATTGGGGCTATCATGTATCATGAGTCCATCCTAATTCCTTGTTGGATCAATTTTGGAGACATAGACTCTCTTTCTCAAGAAGAGACAAATCCACAAAGCTTGAATCAGTATTTGCAACCACCAATTCTCAGATTAAAACATAAAATCACCCCAAATAGTAATTATCCATAGTCAATCTAACCCTAGATGGAAACACCCATCAATTACCCACCCTAGGGTGCTAATGGGTTAAGTTACTCATGCTTGGTAAAGAAATTAAAGAAATAGATGAAGAACAAAGTATATTAATTAATTGCTAAATGAAAACTACAAGAATCTGTCGTAAGTTTAAAGCTAAAGTTCCAAAATGACTATAAGTCTCGTTCTCACGAGTGTTGCTGCGTTTTTCAGTACACCGATGACCTAAATGGTAAAATGTTCTAGTTATACTAGGCTAAAATACCAAACAAAAATACCCCTGCGGGGTCAGTGCGGGCCGCACTAAATGGACTGCGGCTGTACTGGGATCTTTGACTTTGACTTCTGTTCCTCAGAACTTGGACACCGCGAATCGCATACAATGGACCGCGACCGCGGAAGGGTCTGGCGCGGTTCACGCAATCACGATCGCTGATCGCATGGAATTGGCTTTGCAAAATTTTATCTCCCTGAATCTCTTATCCGCAGACCGCACAAAAGAGTAGTGCGGCCGCAGAGCCTTGACCGTAGACCGCGAGATATGTACTGCAGCCGCATTGCCTGGAGCCTAATTAAGCCAACTCTCTAAACTACCTAGTGCGGCCGCATTCAAATTTGCATGGTCCACACTAGGCCTTCTTCCCTTAGGTTTCTTGGTCTTTGATATTTGAGCTGGTTTCACTCCTTTTGAGTTGATCTTTAACCTTTATCACTTTGTCGATCAAACCTGCAATCAAGCACAACTTATGAGCTTTTTGAGACTATTTTGTAACAACATATGATAAAAGTATAGGCAAGTAGGGGTATCAAACATGTTAAAATCCTAACTTATCAACTCCCCCAAACTTAAACCTTTGCTTGTCCTCAAACAAACAAAATAAGACCCACCCCTTAAAGGAAAATCCAAGTAATTCCAGCTGTCCTTGGGTAACCTCAACAAGCATCAATTGGGATTAACAATATGATTAACAAAATTTAAACTTTGAAAAACTATGGATCAAGTGTGACACAAGAGCATCAAGAATTGACTCATTACATCAAGGAACCCTATCAATTACTTTGGTCACTGTGGAACCCAAACTCAAACATCCTCAACTATCCCTAAGCAAACTTCACCTTTTAAAGTATAAGCACACTAACCGAGGTTAATGGGAATCCACTCGTCTCTCACAAGGAAAGATCACAAGTGCGGCTTTAGTACCATATGCTTGACCCTCATGTAAGTATCCACTAATGCGAGCATCACTAAACTCAAGATCATATTGGGCTTTTATGGAGTTAATGTGAAGGCTTTTGGTTCAGGGTAGGAAAAATTATTGGTCTATATGGGTTGCGTCTTCCCTTAAGCACTTATTTTGTTTCATTTTGGCACAATTCTCTTGACTCTTTGAGTATTTCACTTCTTTTCAAGGGATTAGAGAGACACATTATCACTCTTTCTTATGCAATTCAAAGCATTTATCCTTATTCTACTTTTTCCACACCCTTTTCACTTTTGTTTTTCTTGAATCCCTTTTTATTCTTTTCCACATTGGGCTTTTTTTTGTCTTTTTCTTTTCTTTCTTTTTCATTGCCTTCGTTTTCTTTTGCTTTTCTACCTTTTACCACTTTGTTTGCTTTCTTGTCTCTCCCCACAAAATTAGACTTTTTCCATTGCTCAAGGGATGATTTGGGTGCCAAGAGAGGGTATAATGTAGAACGGTATAAGCTTGTAGCGTTAGTTCTTGAAAGAAAAATATTTAAGGCTCAAAAGGGTTAGCTAGGGATCATATCATTGGTAGGCTATGGAACTGTTCAACTATCATTTGGATAAAGGAGAGCCTACAATCATTTCTCAAGTCAAATTTCACTAAATATTTCGCCTAATTAAACATTCAGGCAAATTCTAGACCATTGGCTCGGGACTTTGACTGAAAATTCAATTTCTCACCACACACACTCAAGGATCACTAATGACATAGAATCGGGGCCCCACAACAACCTTAGACACGATTGAGCACACAATAGTCTCGAAAGACCACATGATGATTGTTTGGTCCACAAAAGTATCAAGGTCACTACTTTCACCATCCTAAATGCAACCACTTGTCTTTGACCATGGGATCAAAGGCAAATATATTAGGACCAAGTGAAGCTGTGCTTGAGTTACCCTTATCTATGAACTACCAAAAACAAAAGAAAAAAAAATAGAAACAAAAATAGACTCAAACCCTTAAGAAGGTTGTCATGCCATCCATCATCGGGAAGAGCCACCCGGTTTACACAATACTCCACCCTTGGAAAGTATCGTGACATTAAGAAAATAAAAGGCTTATTGAAAGCGCCAAAAACGAAACAAAAGGCTACGAGCCTATCTACGAAGCTAAAAACAATTTTTTTTACGAAAATAAAAAATATAATGAATATTTACAATAGGGGATTAGAATATACAATGGGGGATGAATATATACAATAATGTAACTTTATATACATACCAATGAGAAGATAAAAGGTACGATAAAAGTGTTGAATGCAAAGTTATATACAACCCAAATAGAAAATAAAAATAAAGAATAAACTAAGTCCATTAATATATATAACATCCAAAGAATAAAAAGGAGGGCGCATCCCCACAAATAAGAACTTGCATTGTCCCAAATACCAACTAGACAATTAAGCACCAAAACTCAAAATGAAAGGGTTTAGGAGCTCCCTAAGCCTCGTTAGTCTGCATGGGAACATGAGTGGTCCTCGGGTCCTCTGTATGTGCGGGAACCTCAGATTGGTTCCCGTCTCCTGGTGCTCAGCTGCTGGGACTGGGTCTTGAACTTGTACGGGCTCAATATCTAGAGCATCCTGTAGCTAACTGGAGAACGTCTCCTGTGGGTCTGCCAATAGGATGATCTCCTCGTCTGCACTAGGGAGCTTCCTCTTTTTCCTAGGAAGCCTTTGAGTCTGCTCTTGTTGTGGCTCTACTACTGGTGCTGAAGGGGATAGTAGGTCAAAAGGCATCTGACCTGCCATCAGCTTGTCCACATCTTCTCTCAGCTCTTTTACCGTCTTCTTGGAAGCCCATATTTTTCTCATCTTTTTGTGCTCCAGGGCAAGCTCCTTCAGGGCCTTGCCATGTGAGTCCCCTACCTTATACAAGGTAGACTGAGTGCTCATAAATTTCCCCTGGTTCTCCAGGATCTTCTTTAGTGTGTCCTCAATGGACTGTGGAATCTGAGCTATCTGTGGTGCTGACTGAGCCTCAATAGTCGAATACAGGGTGGACAACTTGGATGTTGCAGCTCATATAATTGTTCAAACTAACCAATGTCTGGCTCAGCCGATGGGTAGTAATAGGGTGGGCTCGGGAAGATCGGATCTCCGGGCCAGCTGAAGCAGAAAGACTAGCAGTAGTGGATGGGTTGGGAGGCATGTCAGCTACTGTAGTGGCAGCAGGCTCAGTGGAAGGCTCAGTAGAAGGCTCTACCCCAACCGGCTATTATGACTACCCAGTTGGGGTTGAGGCAGGTGGCTTATAGTTCTTGTCTTTCGGGTTTTCTAGCTCCCTCATGCTGTACCACGAGAACGGAGCCACTGGCTTGACCTTGAGATCATAGGGCTTCTTCTTCACTTTTAAGCCTCGAAACTACATGGTGAGGGTGTTGGGAAATGGGTAGTTACGGTCGCGCTCAACCCCCGCCGAAGAAATCACACGTGACATCACATTGCCCATGTTGATAGGGTAGCCTGCCATAATAGAAGCAATAAGCACAGCTAGGGAAAGTAGAATGGTTTGATCATTGGGAAGTGGGGTCATGTATGCTGCGTACAAAGGTCAACCACCCCCTAGCCTAGAAGTTTAGAGTCCTCTGAAGTATTTTAACCCCCACTGTCAACCACTCTTGCACAGTATCTGGGATTGCCATGTATGCAGCTAACCACGGACAAAACTCCTCGCCCATAGCCAACTTCTCATTGTAAATGGTCTCATCTTCTTCCCTAAACCCTAAATATTCATTCAGTGCCTTCCTAGTAAACACTACATTCTTGTTCCGCACTTTGGACACATTTGTTCCATTTTTGATATGGTCCATGTTGCAATAGAACTCCTTGACCATATGTTCATTACCCTTCACATAATCATCTATAAAATGCTCCCCACCCACTCGAGTTTGAAACTGTCTATGCACATTAGGGTGTAGGGGTAGAAAGTCTCTGTCAATGTAACTCCTTTCAAGTATTAGCTTTAGTAGTGGCCACCATTCCCTAAACTTGTGAACGCTACTTTGCTAACAAATTTATCTTCCCAAGATGCGGGTTTTGTTGTCTGTTCAACACTCCCAACCTGGGGCACACCACTCTTGGGGTACCTCCTCATTCCTCTCATCATCATCTTCTGTATTCTCCCCAGATAATGAAGTTGTGGGGGAGGTGGAGTACTCATCGCTGCTGCCTGCTGAGCCCTCAGATGACCCAGAATGTGTACGCTCTAGATCTTGGGTAGGGGGTGTGGGCGGAGGAGAGTCATTAGTCAGCCTAATTCTTCCGGGCCAGTTAGGGACATACTCGGGTACAAAGTCAGAAGAGACATCGTGGGAAGGTACGTATTCATGTCGAGAGTACTCACAAGCTCTATCACCTGCTTTAATAGCTTTCCGCATCTTCTTAATATTTTCTCTCACTTTGGGAATTAGTCAGATCATCTTCTTGCCCTTGCCTACCCGGGAGAAATCACCTCGGCCGGGTTGTTTAGCACCTCTACCTCATTGTTTGAACATTATCTGCAAGCATACACATCTAACATGGTTAGTCTAAGCACATGTAGTGAAACAGGAACTGAAATTGAGTTGCAGATAGCAGATGAAGTATTGCAGAAACAGTTGCAGAACATAGCACCGCGGTCCGGACATATAGGAGTGCATCCGCACTAAGGGAAGCACAGACCACGCAAAGGCGACCGCGGTCCAAATTGGGGCAAACGCTAGTAAATTACCTCTCTGAATCTCTCCAGCGGGGTCCGAACAAAGTGGGATCACGGTGGCGGTGGGCCATGCGGACCACAAAAAGTGCAATGCGACCGCGCTGGGCACAAGTTCACTTCAGTCACTTGTGTTAGAATATACGCTTAACGCTAGAGGGGGGGTGAATAGCGTTATAATAAATACAGCGTAAACTTGCGGAATTTAAAAAATTGCAGGAATGAAATAAGTGTGATAAGTAAATAATAAGGAACGAACGC
The DNA here is from genome assembly GCA_034376525.1 of Nicotiana benthamiana. NCBI lineage: Eukaryota > Viridiplantae > Streptophyta > Magnoliopsida > Solanales > Solanaceae > Nicotiana > Nicotiana benthamiana. The sequence continues at coordinate 9,082,240 of CM067331.1, read as the reverse complement.
ACCGATGTATCCTGGTTCACCACAACCCGTGGCTAGTCCAGTCCCTGAGAGACTCTCTCGAGATTTCCACTATCTTCGTCAAGCTTACGGGTGCTTAACAAACCGTTACAGTTGCTCGAGGATACCACACCTTAAGACTTCACTTGCTTGAGGATACCTCACCCCAAGACTTCAACCACTAGGACTTTGGGTACTTAGCAAACCCAACAAATGAGAAGATATGTTCTTCTCAAACAATTCTCTTTTACAACAAATACTCTCTCAATAGAGTGGATAAAGAGATACACAATAAGCTCTATGAACAACACAAAGTTGTCTATCAAATGGCTCAACAAAAGCTCTAAAATGATGCTTGAAAATGATCAATATGTATAACAATGTATGGAGGAGTTGTGTATTTAAAATCAGCTCAAAAGACCTCTTTTTATAGGTGAAAAAGTGGTGCTGACCGTTGCTTAATTGACAAATAAAATCCCTGATTCTATGCTCAAACAATCGATTGTTTGGAGTAGATAATCGATTGTTTGACCAACGTTCAAAAGACAGATTCCTGATTTTAGGCTAAATAGTCGATTGTATGGACTAAATAATCGATTGTTATTCAACGTTCAAAAATCAATTTAGGACTCTGTGGGAACGGTCAAAATATAATTGATTCTGTGGGAACGGTCAAAATATAATCGATTGTATGAAAATGACAATCGATTGTTTATAAATATAATTGATTGTATGATGAAAACAATCGATTGTTTAAATATTTAAAAACTTCGGTTGCACACTGTTTCAAAATAATCGATTGTTAAAAGTAGACAATCGATTGTTTGCTATTTTGAAAAACTTCAGATCACACTGTCTTAATACAATCGATTGTAGGATTCAAATAATCGATTGTTGAGGTCCAGATTTAAAAGACATGTTTAAAACCTTCAACATCATTTTTTTTAACACAAAGATGCATGTTTATGATAAATATGATTTAATAAAATATTTTATGCATGTTTATGATGACCTAATGTTGAGCCAAAGGATAAGATAACTTAAACGTTGTCCTTACATTGGTTCTACCAAACGACCTACGTCTTGGGTCTTCGGTCTTGAACTCTTTGGCTCGTTCATGCAATTCCGTCATCAGTATGCTTCTCGCCATTTGATTGATTGTCATATTATATCGTTGTTTGACACTTGACTTCATTGTTTGCCATTCATCAAAACCTATACCTGAAAATCATGCTCATACAACCAAAGCGCACATATCATAGATATACATGATTTCCAACAATTTCCCCCTTTTTGATAATGACAAACAACGGAAGATATGCATATTGAATTCCCCCTAAATAGATGCTATATCTCAACATACAATTTATGCAACCAATTCAATTCAATATAATTCCCCCTTAATTGAATATTCCCCCTCAATTAAAGCATGCATATCGCCCATATAAAGAGTATACCAAAAGTTATTTAAACCATTGACGATACCAATCGTTATAGACAAGATCATATAAAAAGTTAGTAAATGGCATACTAATAATAACGATCATTTTTCTCAACTATGCCAATTGTTATTTAAACTAAAAATATTCATCAAAACATGAATCAATCATTTATTATAAAACCAATTGATACTAATTGTTATTCAAAAATAAAACTTGTTAAAGCATGTATCAACCAAAACTGATATAGATTATTTGCACATATCAACTCATTGCGTTTTTATTCAAAATACGATAACTAACCGACGTTCCCCCTTAATGCATTAAGGTTTCGTGCTTGGTGCATCCACTACAATATTGTAGTCTTCACGCACACCTGCAAAAAGAACCTAAAAATAGGTTTTTGGTACCCAACTTCTTTTGGGTCCTTGGGAGTTACGATAACAATAGTCATAATCAACACATAAATCTCTATGTTTAGCAAAACAAACGGGTGCAATGTGTCCTACCCGATTACAGTAGTGACATATAACATTAGGATTGTGCATATGTCTAGGTTGAGCCAAATGCGTTCTAGGTGATCTAAAGCTGTTCCCCCTAGAAGCGTTGAATTTCCTAGAGTCATGTCTAGATGGTCTAAAATTATTCATTCTAGACTCATTTATAAAATTCCTAGAATTGTGTCTAGGTGGTCTAAAACAATTAATCTTAGACTCATTAGTGAGGTTCCTAGAATTCTTTCTAGATGGTCCGACCTCATTGCTTTCATCCTTTTTAATATCATCAATAATAGGACTATCAACACTATGTGTTTCTAGTGCTTTCCTAAGTTCTGTGTTCTCTAGTATTAAAGAACTACAAGAAGAACAATTGGAACATTTATCAAAGAAGAGGCTTCATTCAATTCCTTGATTTTATTTTTAAAATCAACAATGTCATTTTTCAAATATTTATTTTCTTTTTCTAAAACTTCAATTTTATTTTTAAGAACATCATTTTCATTAGTCAATTTTTCAAAATCTATTTCTTTCAAAGAAGAGGATTTTTCAAACTCTTTTTCTTGTAAAGAAAATGTTTTCTGAAAATCTGTTTCTTGCAAAGAAAGTGTTTTCTGCAAAGAAAGTGTTTTCTTCAATTCTATGATAGTTTTGGAAGCATTAACAAATTCACCATACAATTCATCATAGGCATTTTGTAATTCTTCAAACGAGTGAGAGTTAGATGTACTTACCTATTCTCCTTCGTTAGCCATGAGACACAATGTGGCGGTTTCATCGCCTGAGCTGTCCGAATCCCGTGATAGGCGCCTATGGTGTTTCTTCTTTTTCTTGTCTTTTTTCATAGACTTACAAAACTTTTTAATTTTATCATTGGAAATATTATCATCATCCCTTTCCGAATCACTTACCTCTTCTCTTTTAGAGGATGAGGCTTTGAAGGCGAAATTCGAATTGCTTCTAAGATAAGGATTAAGAATTGTGCTATCATAAGTTTCGAGGTTACCTCTTAGTCCATCAATTGTGATATCCGTGAATTCCATCGACTCTTGGATGGCATTGGCTTTGGACTGCCATTCGGGAGTGAGACTCCGTAGGACTTTTCGAACAAGATCTTTGTTCGTGTAAACTTTTCCGAGAGCATGAAGATCGTTGACGATTCTTAAAAATCGTACAAACATAACACCAATGGGTTCCTTCTCCATTTTAAAGATTTCATATTTATGTGTTAGAAAATCAATTTTGGCTTCTTGGACTTGAGGCGTACCTTCATAAATGATCTCGAGCTTATCCCACATCTCCTTGGCGGTTGTGCAGCAAGAGATTTTTCGATAATCATCTGGATTCACCACACAATATAATACATGGATGGCCCTTGCATTATTTTCAACTTTCTTGATATCCTCGGCATCATATTCATCTTCCTTCTTTGGAACCGTGGTCTCTCCAACTTTCTTTGTTGGCATTGGTTCATCGTTTTTGATGATTTGCCACAAACAAAAACTGTTTGCTTTGAGGAAGATGCTCATCCGCTCTTTCCAATATGTATAGTTTGTTCCGTCAAATAGTGGGGGGCAAGTGGTGGACTGTCCTTCATCCATCGTTCCTGCGTTCAATATTCTCAACAGAAAAATATATATTTCTCTCAACCGGTTAAGGCTTTCAGAGAGTTAGGCTCTGATACCAATTGTTAGAATATACGCTTAACGCTAGAGGGGGGGTGAATAGCGTTATAATAAATACAGCGTAAACTTGCGGAATTTAAAAAATTGCAGGAATGAAATAAGTGTGATAAGTAAATAATAAGGAACGAACGCACCGATGTATCCTGGTTCACCACAACCCGTGGCTAGTCCAGTCCCCGAGAGACTCTCTCGAGATTTCCGCTATCTTCGTCAAGCTTACGGGTGCTTAACAAACCGTTACAGTTGCTCAAGGATACCACACCTTAAGACTTCACTTGCTTGAGGATACCTCACCCCAAGACTTCAACCACTAGGACTTTGGGTACTTAGCAAACCCAAAAAATGAGAAGATATGTTCTTCTCAAACAACTCTCTTTTACAACAAATACTCTCTCAATAGAGTGGATAAAGAGATACACAATAAGCTCTATGAACAACACAAAGTTGTCTATCAAATGGCTCAACAAAAGCTCTAAAATGATGCTTGAAAATGATCAATATGTATAACAATGTATGGAGGAGTTGTGTATTTAAAATCAGCTCAAAAGACCTCTTTTTATAGGTGAAAAAGTGGTGCTGACCGTTGCTTAATTGACAAATAAAATCCCCGATTCTGTGCTCAAACAATCGATTGTTTGGAGTAGATAATCGATTGTTTGACCAACGTTCAAAAGACAGATTCCTGATTTTAGGCTAAACAGTCGATTGTATGGACTAAATAATCGATTGTTATTCAACGTTAAAAAATCAATTTAGGATTCTGTGGGAACGGTCAAAATATAATTGATTCTGTGGGAACGGTCAAAATATAATTGATTGTATGAAAATGACAATCGATTTTTTAGATGTTTAAAAACTTCGGTTGCACACTGTCTCAAAATAATCGATTGTTAAAAGTAGACAATCGATTGTTTGCTATTTTGAAAAACTTCAGATCACACTGTCTTAATACAATCGATTGTAGGATTCAAATAATCGATTGTTGAGGTCCAGATTTAAAAGACATGTTTAAAACCTTCATCATCATTTTGTTTTAACACAAAGATGCATGTTTATGATAAATATGATTTAATAAAATATTTTATGCATGTTTATGATGACCTAATGTTGAGCCAAAGGATAAGATAACTTAACCGTTGTCCTTACATTGGTTCTACCAAACGACCTACGTATTGGGTCTTCGGTCTTGAACTCTTTGGCTCGTTCATGCAATTCCGTCATCAGTATGCTTCTTGCCATTTGATTGATTGTCATATTATATCGTTGTTTGACACTTGACTTCATTGTTTGTCATTCATCAAAACGTATACCTGAAAATCATGCTCATACAACCAAAGCGCACATATCATAGATAGACATGATTTCCAACAACTTGAGCACCATGGTCTGTGCAAAAATGCAGACCGCGTCAGAGCGCTGCAGACCACACAAAGGCAACCGCGGGCTGCTGAAAGTACTTTACATAGGCACTAAGTTAGGGTTTAAGTTTTTTTGTTGCTATTTTTGTTCAATTTTTCCATCTAACTTGTCCATACTCATTAGCTCAATATTTATGCATATCTAGCACATAAACTCAGCCTTTTAACTAACCTAAGTTAATAAATAAATAAAGAATAAGAAACTAATGAGAAGAAAAAAAAGAAGCTAGGGCTACTGGGCATGAAAATAAAATGAAAGTATAAAATTAATCAATGAAAGATGAATGAAATGTTACAAGATTGTGAAGATTGTATGCAACTAATTAATGCAAGTAAGCATTATGGGCCAAAGTGAGTGTGAACAGTACTTTTAGGTCTATGAGTGTACAGAGTTCGAAAAGGGTACAGGGTGACCCTTGGGGTCTATTTATAGAAAATAAATGGGACCCATCCTCACCTACCAGCGGAGCAGCACAAAATGGACTGCAAACTGCACTAGGTTTCTTTACTTGAAGCTTGAGAAGGCAACCTCTGGGGACCGCACAAATGCAGACCGCGGCCCTAGAGGTCCACTGTGGACCGCACTATATCGAATTCACCCACGGTGGCAAACTTAAGAGAGAACCACTTTTGACCATCACCAGTGCGGACCACTCAAAGTGAAATGCGGCCGCACTGGCAAACTCCAGAGAATGTTCAATGTTTTTCAAAATATTTTGCACTACATCAACTCAATCCCTGCAATATCTCACAACCAATTAGCCCAAAAATCCTAAACTACAAAGAATATAGAAAAAGACATGTGTTGCCTCCCAAGAAGCACCTGATTTAATGTCACGGCATGACGCATGTTACAATCACATCACTTTAAATGAAGAAGTGCCACCACGTGGCTGTCATCAAATTTCCCAAGATAATGCTTGACAAGATGCCCATTGACTCTGGAAACTTCACTATTTTTGTTCTTGAGATCAAGAGCACCAAGCGGGGTCACAAATACAACTTCAAATGGTCCACTCCACTTTGATTTGAACAAAAGAAACATATAACCAACCTTGAACTCCTTTCCCCGAGCATATTTGTCGTGAAGGTACTTCATCTTGTCCTTGTACAAGGACCAGCTGGAGTAGGCATGAAATCTAAACTGATCAAGCTCATTGAGTTATTCAACACGGGATTGGCTGAAACATCCCATTCCAAATTAAACTTTCTCAAGGCCCACAAAGCTTTGTGCTCCAATTCGACTGGAAGATGGCAAGCTTTCCCAAACACCAAACGACATGGAGACATACCAATTGGGGTCTTGTAAGTTGTCCGGTGCGCCCATAGAGCGTCATCCAATTTTTTCGACCAATCGGTCCTATTAGCATTCACCGTTTTGGACACGATACTCTTTATTTCCTGGTTGGAGACTTTCACTTGACCACTAGCTTGAGGATGATAGGGGTGGTCACTTTGTGAGTGACTCCATATTTGGCAAACAACGAATCAAAAGACATATTGCAAAATTGCGATCCCCCATCACTAATGATTGTATGCGGAGTGCCAAACCTTGTGAAGATATTCTTTTTAAGAAATACCAAAACACTCCTGGATTCATTGTTGGGCAAAGCCACGGCTTCAACCCACTTTGAGACGTAGTCAACCGCCACGAGAATGTAGGTGTTCCCACAAGAGCTAACAAATGGACCCATGAAATCAATGCCCCAAAGATAAAAAAAATATCCACTTCGAGAATTGTATTGAGAGTCATCTCATACCTTTTAGAAATTCCGCCAGCTCTTTCTCATTCATCACATCTCTTAGCAAAGTTCCCCACATCTTTAAACAAGGTAAGCCAATAGAATCTGCAACTAAGCGCTTTAGAAGCCATCCTCACCCCACCATGATGGCCACCATAGGTAGAGGAGTGACAACCCTACAAAATACTCAAATGTTCTTTTTCGGGACACATCGGCGAATCACACCATCTGTGAAAATCTTAAAAAATTATGGCTCGTCCAAATAAAAATCCAAGCTATTCTGCTTGAGCTTCTTCCTTTGGTTGGAAAAGAGCTCTTATGGGATTATACCAGTCACAAAATAATTTGCAACATCGGCAAACCACAACATATCATGCATTGACACGGTATGGAGTTGTTCATTGGGAAATGCATTATTGATTTCAAGGCCGTCTCAAGGCCTCCCTCCTCCTCTAAACGGGAAAAATGGTCTGCCACTTGATTCTCACTCCTTTTTCGGTTCAAAATTTCTAGATCAAACTCTTGAAGAATAAGAACCCATCTTATCAATATCGCCTTGGAATATTTCATGGTCATCAAATACCGAAGGGCGACATGATCGATGTGCACTGTAACTTTGGCCCACATAAGCTATGGTCAAAACTTTTCCATTTCAAAATTAATAGCTAGCAACTCCTTCTCGATGAGTGTGTAGTTCCTTTAAGCCTCATTCATGGTCTTGCTTGAGTAGTACACCGGATGGAATATCTTGTTGATGTTTTGTCCCAAAACTGCCCCTACCGCAATGTCACTAGCATCACACATGAGCTCGAAAGGCAATCTCCAATTTGGTGCCGTGATGATGGGGGTAGTAGTCAAATTATGTTTTAGAAGCTTAAAAGCCTCCATGCAGTTCTCATCAAAGACAAATTTGGCATCCTTCTCTAGCAACTTGCACAAAGGGTTAACTACCTTAGAAAATTCTTTATTGAACCTCCGATAGAACCCAGCGTGCCCAAGAAAACTCCTTACCCTTTGACATAAGTATGGGGAGGTAGCCTTGAAATAACCTCTATCTTGGACTTATCAACCTCAATTCAGCGCTTTGAATTTTTGGGTCCCAACATAATACCCTCTTCTACCATGAAATGACATTTTTTCCAATTGAGCACTAGGTTCGTATCTTCACACCGGGGGAACACTCTATCCAAATTAACCAAACACTCATAAAAAGAATCCCCAACTTTGCTTTAAACATCCATGAAGACCTCCAAGATATCCTCCACCATGTCGATGAAAATAGCCATCATGCAACATTGGAAAGTGGCCGGAGCGTTACACAATCCGAATGGAATTCTAGAGAAAGCAAACGTGACATACAGACATTTAAAGGTGGTCTTTTCTTGGTCCTCCAGGGCAACTAGGATTTTATTGTACCCTGAGTAACCATCCAAAAAGCAATAGAGAGCCCAGCCTGCAAGATGATCAAGCATTGGTCAAGGAATAGCAATGGAAAATATTCTTTTCGAGTCACCTTGTTCAGTTTCCGATAATCCATACATACTCTCCGATTGGTGACCGTCCAAGTAGGAATAGGTTCATTGTTGGCATTGGTCACCACAGTCATACCACCTTTCTCCGGTACACATTGCACCGGAGAAGTCCACGATCTTCCAGAAATAGGATAAACCACACCAGCATATAACCACTTGATGACCTCTTTCTTCAGTACCTCTTGCATTGCCTCATTTAGTCTTCTTTGATGCTCCAATGAAGGCATTACATCATCCTCCAAGATGATTTTATGGATGCAAAATGTGGGGTTTATTCCTCGAATGTCGGTCAGGGTCTATCCAATCGCCTTTTTGCGTTTTTGAAGAACCGCCAAAGTGGCATCAAATTGCACGCTAGTTAAGCATGACGAAAGAATAACAAGTAAAGTAGAATTTGAACACAAGAATTCATAAATAAGATATGGAGGAAGTGGCTTCAACTCCAACACCAGTGGCTCCTCAATCGATGTCTTTGTTGGTGGAGTTTTGTGGTATTCAAGTTCCAAGGACAACTTCCTAACATCCACATTAAGAAGCATGGCCTCAAGGGGATCTTTAACATTGATCATGGAACTTGCATCATCCACTATCACAACTGTGACAATGTCCACAAATGAACACACCTCGATTCTATTAGGTTGTCTCATTGATTTGCAAACATGGAAGATAACCTACTTATCCCCCACATGGAAAGTCAACTCAACCGCTTGAACATCAACCAATGCCTTCCCCGTAGCTAGGAAAGGTCTCCCAAGAATAATCAGTACTTCAAAGTCTACTTCACAATCCAAGATGACAAAGTCGGCTGGTTGTATGAATTTAACAACATGGACAAGAACATCATCAATTATGCCCAAAGGTTACTTCATTGACCGATCTGCCGTTTGATGTATCGTTGAGGTTGGTCAAGGTTTTCCAATTCCCAAGGTCTTGAAGACCGAGTACAGGATCAAATTAATGCTATCCTCTAAGTCACAAAGGGCCTTGGAAAAATACGCACTTCCGTTAGTGCAAGGGATAGTAGAAGCTCCGGTGTCTTCAAGCTTTGGGGCCATAGAATGTACGATTGCACTCACTTGATAAGTCATTTTAATTGTTTCACACTACATCGACCTCTTCTTCATCACAAAATCCTTCATAAACTTTGCCTATCCCGACATTTGCTCAAGTGCCTCCACCAAAGGCACATTGATTGCAAGGCTCTTCATCATGTCTATGAACTTTTTGAATTGATTGTCACTCTTTTGCTTTACTAACCGTTGAGGATAAGGTGGAGATGGCCTAGGCAAAGGTGCCTTGGCTTTGGGCACCACCGGCCGAGCATATCAATCACGTGTTCCCTAGATGGGTTCACGGCATCTTGTGTTTCCACCTCGGCCTCATCAATATCAATCTGCACATCATTGATCACATTGGTCTCAACTACATCTTTAACTATCAAAGGTACATCATCATCCCACATCTCATCATCATCAACCACAACTTGCTTTTATCTTGGCATGGTCATCACTACCTCTCCTACTTCGTGTTGTAACATCCATCACATGATTGTTGTTCCCGCCCTTCAGTTCACTAGCGTATCACTTGGTAGAGCACCCTTGGGGTGAGTGTTCAAAGATTGAGAGTGTTGGCCAAGTTGCCCCTCCAAGTTTCGAATAGAAATATTGTGGGAAGCCAATTGAGTATCTGATTCTTGGTTCTTTTTCATCATTTGTTCAAACATAATTTAAATCTGACCTATATCATTACCCAAAGAATTAGACCCTTGAGATTGAAAAGGAGGCGGATTGTTCGGTTTTTGGTACATTGGGGGCATTTGAACGCCTTGCCCCCAACTTCCTTGGTTTCCATTGTTATTCCACCCACCTTGATTACCATTGTTGTTCCAATTGTTGTTCTTGTTGTTTCCATTCCAATTATCTTGATTGTCCGAATTGTTGTTCCCAATTTCCGCCTTGGTTGTTGCTGTAACAATTGCCACTACCTTGTTGATTGCCCCAATTTTCTTGGGGTCTCCATTGTTGGTTTGAAGAGTTGCCTCGGTTGCCTTGATAGTTATTGACATATTGAACCTCTTCGCTTTGATCATCATAACACTCATTTGAATAACCATGACCATCATTGTTGCTGTCGTATTGTTCACAATTCCCTTGAGATTTTTGTCCTCTTTGTCTCTTTTTAAGCATAGAAACACCTTCCATAGCATTGACTTGGTGAGGAATTTGGACTTGATGCAATTGCGCCTTTGCCAATTGGTTCATGGTAGTAGTGAGCTCGGCAATAGCTTGACCATGGTCGTGCAATTTCTTGTACATATGAATGGCCGCGGGGTCACCTTGGGGCACATTTGCTCGGCTTTTCCATGTCAAAGAAGTGTCGGCCATTTTATCAAAAACATCATATGCCTCTTGGCAATAAAGTTTCATAAAATTCCCTCTGGCCAATTGATTTGATTCACAATCCATTGATTTGTAGTATTGATGCCCCGATAAAAGGTTTTTTGAATCATCTCTACGGTCATGTCTTTATTTGGCACTCTTTCACCATTGTTCGACACGTCTCCCATATTTCATGTAAAGGCTCCGTTGGCTCTTGCTTGAATTAGTATTTGCAACCATCAATTCTTAGATTAAAATATAAATCACCCCAAATAGCAATTACCCATAATCAATCTAACCCTATATGGCAACACAAATAAATTGCCCATACTAGGGTTGAGCCACAACCCTAAATAATGGGTTTAAGTACTCATGCTTGGTAACGAAATTAAAGAAACAGACGAAGAACAAAGCATATTATTTAATTGCTAAATGAAAACTACAAGACTATAAGACTATGTGGTAAGTTTAAAGCTAAAGTGCTAAAAATGGCTACAAATCTCGTTCTCATGAGTGGTGCTGCGTTCTACAATACACCGATGACTTACAAAAAAAGTTCTATTTATACTAGTTTGGAAAAATTGGACAAAGATACCCCTGCGGGGTCAGTGCGGGCCTCACTAAATGGACCACGACGGCACTGGATTCTTTGACATTGCTTTCTGCTCCTCTGAACTTGGACTCCGCAGACCGCGTAAAAATGGACAGCGGCCGTGGAGGGGGATGGCGCGGTCTGCGCAATCACGACCGCGGACCGCGTGGCATTGGCTTTGCAAAATTTTGTTTCTCTAAATCTCTTATTCACGTACCGCACAAAAGAGTAGTGCGTCCATGGATCCTTGACCGCGGAACGTGAGATATGTAACACGGTCGCGTTGCCCGGAGCCTAGTTTAGCCAACTCTCTGAACCACCTAGTGCTTCCGCATTCAACTTTTGCGGTCTGCACTACGCCTTCTTCCCTTAAATTTCTTGGTCTTTGATACTTGAGCAGGTTTCATTCGTTTTTGACTCTATCTTTGACATTTCGTCACTTTGTCGATCAAACCTGCAATCAAGCACAACTTGTGAGCCTTTTGGGACTATTTTGTAACAATATATGATCAAAGCATAGGCAAGTAGGGACATAAACATGTTAAAATCTTAATTTATCATGGGCCTCCGCCAGGGCAACCTGCTCCGCTTCTGCGGAACCTATGGCACTTCTGCGCTCACCGCACTTGCGGCCACACCTCAACGATGCAGTTACTCCAGGTGACAACAACACTCAGCCTTTCTTCCAAGTCCAACTCGATCCATTCACCATCCGGATTTCACTTGAGGTCCTCGGAACCTCAACCAATTATACCAACACGTCCCAAAATAAACTACAAACTTAGTCGAGCCTTGAAATTACATCATACAACATCAGACTAACAAATCCCGACCAATCCAAGATAAATGAACACTAGAACTTCAAACTTCTATATTTGATGCTGAAACTTATCAAATGACGTTCAATTCATATAAAATTTTGCACACAAGTCGTATTTGACATTACATACCTACTCCAAGTTCCAGAATCGGAACCCGACCCCGACATCGAAAAGTCCACTTCTAGTCAAACTTCTCAATGACCTTCAAATTTCTAACTTTTACCAAACGACTCCAGAATGCCATAAAGACTCCAAATTCACTTCCGGACGCGCTCCCAATACAAGAATCACAACACGGAGCTATTCTCAAACCCGAAATTCCAAGTGAACATCAATAATATTGAAATTCACTTCAACCCAAATCCATGAAATTCTCCCAAAATGCTTACTTCCACAATAGGCAACAAAATGCTCGGGTCATCCAAAACCCGATCCGAGTATACGCCCAAGTCCGAAATCATTAAACGAACTTGTTGGAAACTTCAAATCCTGATTATGAGGTCGTCTACTCAAAATTACATCCTAGTAAATTCTTCCAACTTAAAGCTTTCGAAATGAGAAGTTTCTTTCCAAATCAACTCCGAACATCCCGAGATTCAATTTTCGACCACACATACAAGTCATAATACCCAAAGTGAAGCTACTCATGGCGACAAGTGAGGCTTGCTCAGTTGGTAAAGCACCTCCACCTACGGCCGTTAGGTCCTGGGTTCGAGTCACCAAGGAGGGGAAGTGTGGAAGCACTATGGATCCTCCTATAGGTTTTAACTTTTAATCTATGCAACTATGCATATAGATATCATGCCTATTGGTTTCAACTTATAATCTCTTCAACTATGCATATATATACCATGCCTATAAGGATTTGCATTCATGCATTTATGATGACATTAGGCAAACCGTTAGGTTAATAATAAATCAGCATATAGATATCATGTTCATAGGGATGTTAACATTTGAAAGGGTATTAAATTAGTAACTCGTAGAAATCATGCCTATAGGAACTTCAAAAACCATAATTGTCTCACTCGTCTAAAACAATATCAATTTTTACCAAAACAAACAACTTTTTACACGCTTTCTTGATTCTTAAAACTTTTCCTACACTCAGATCACCGCATCTCTTTCCAAAACCTATTCTGTTTTTTATAAACATTATTCAAATCAGTGCATGTTTTCGTAAAACTTACTGCTCTTGATTATTTTATAAGCATTTTCTAAATCATACTAAACACACTTCTTTATACTTACAATCTTTGACTCAGTTCTTTTCATAAACAACCTACCTTTCTGAAACACATTTTAAATCATTTTTTCTATATTAAGTCTGCAACTTATTCACTAAAATTTAGTTTATTCTACAACTCTTCTATTCTAGTTTGTTTTCAAAAGTCAGTAGTCCTACTCAATACGTTTAAATAAAAGTGTATTAATCAAGTTGCTCAGTCCTTAACAACTGCATTCGGGCAAGCCTAATGCATATTTTCTGTCTAAAAGCATGTGTTGAATCAGTCCTCTTATCGCTTTAATTTTTAAAGACCAAACTAGTACATGCAAGACATGCTAAACTCTATGGATTATGTGATATAAGAAGGTTTTCTTGAGCCTTACTTGCTTATTTGCCTTCCCCTTTATGGAATTATGTGTTTTTGATTGATGCCTTAGTATTTTGTCCTTTTAAACTCTCAAAAGGCCCCAAATCCGTGCTTTAATACCTTAACTAGGTGGGAAGGTTAGAATATGGATATGATGATCGGTGCGCTAATATCATGTGTGATCCCTCTTCTGAGGAATGATTGCTGGATATTGCATTGATGTGATCCATATTATCAGTAAACTTAGGACCCCTCTCCCCTTATTTGTTAATTTTTCAGTTTTCTTTCAAATTAATTTTCGAACTCTTTACTCCTTCAACTCTTAAGCTGGTTTGCAAAGCTATGTGAAAGCCCTCTTCTTTATTTTCTACTTGTTTTGTTCATTGCTGAAAGTCACAATTGTAGCAGCCGGGAACCGTACTTGTGGATCCTGAGCGGTGCCTAACACCTTCCACTCGGAATAATTTCTAGCCCTTACCCTAATCTCTAGTCTCTTCATCTATAATCTTCTAAAAAGTTTCCTAATGCACTATAATCATTAGGTGGTGACTCTTCAACTTCTAAACCCAATTTCCAAAAGGGAATAGTTTTGTCCTCCCAATGTCGTATACCTAATTTTGACCCACTAGAAAAAGGGAGCGTCGACAAGTATGACCTACCTAGTTGTAGTAAATCCATATGCAAAGATAACTGAGGCTATGAAATAAGATATAGAAAAACTCAATAATTTAACAAAGTACCGAGTAAAGAACTACAGTATACCCATAGATGCCTTGAGGGACAACATATCAAGCTTTGTACATGATTACAACGTGCGATCTAGGGATTGGATATAAGCTGGAGAGAAAATTAAAAGAAAGAAGACTCGCATAGGTGCAAATCAATGAAAACGTCATGGGGGCTGCATGACAAAAGGTAGCAAAGTTACAAGATTGGAAGGGGTCCAACCACAAGTCATGGTATGAGAAAGAGGACTAAAGAGGGGAATACCCTAGACTTTGGATTTCTTCGAAGAATAGTTGCCTACATGGCTAGAAAGAATTGATGTTTTCACAAGAGCTATGGGTTATGAAAATGATAAGTGCATCAGTCAACATTCGAGGACGAATGTTCCAAAGGGTGGAATGATGTTACAGCCATGTTTTTGTATGTTAGGGTATCCGTAAGTCAATTGATGTAAGCTCAAAAATGAGATCAACTTTTAAAGTACGTAAAGTAAGTTAATGATTTTATAATGGAGGTTAAAAATCTTTAAGATCATGCATAATGAGTACCAAAAGGATTGGAAAGCTTAGAAACTAAAGGAATTAAAGAAACTAAGTTTCGTCGAATGTTGACAGCTTTGGAATGTTATAACATATACTTTTGGGGTGAGACTAGGGTGATTAACGTGATGAGGAGGTTAATTTATGAGTTATTTTAGTCGTATGATAATTTTGAATTATGTTTTAAAGTCAACCAAGTTGTGGAACAAAGTTGGAAAAGGTCATCACAAGTTACATTAAAAAATGAGTTGAAAGTTAGGTTACATGCTGCTGAGCTTTTTTCCCAATATACTTTGAATCACTGTATGATATACATATCACATTGAAGATCTATAAATTTAGTTTCTAATTCATTAAACTCTTTGTAAATATGATCTTGTAGTATATAGACTTTCGCATGTTCGTGAGACCGCACCGCTAGTAGGTTACAAGTAGGTGCATCACCTACTTACCAAAAGGAGAGGCCTCAATTAAAATCCCCAAAGTTGGACAAGAGAGTTATTTTAAGGGATATTAAACTCAATTATTTCACCTACCTTTCAAACCAAGAAAATCTAATTGAACCCCTGAAACCCCTCCCTAACGATCCCACACAAGCCCTATGGTATTCCGGGTGTTACGACGCGATTCTAGTGCTGAATTGTCCAGACAGCTCTTTCTCCTTCTTGTAGCCGTGTTGAGGAAGTTATTTTTGATGAAAAATGACCAAGTTTTTTGGTTTATACTCAGTACAAGGTAAATTTATGCTTCCCCTTCCATTATCTATGCGTTTGCGAGTTGTAACTCAATCGTAAAGAATAGACCTATCTAGTATTGAATAAATGGTATGTTGTTTGTTCTTGTGTAATGGTTGGATGGTTGTCATTTTATTACTATGTTGAATTCATGGCTGGTTTAATGGATACGAGGTATAGTGATATGCTTTTCGTTTTTTTTTCTCAATTTGAAAAAAATGAAAGTCGAAACATGTTTAAGTAAACCAAAAATTATTTTTGAGTTGATAAACTTGTGAGACTATTTTATGATGGTATTGGGTTGTCTCTTTTGCTACTGTTTTTATGTATTTGAGAGGAGGAAGGGTATGTATAAACACCACATAATGGCAAGGTTGTTTGTTGGTCGTTCGTCGTAACATTTTCGGATTGTTGACACTATTATGGTTGTCATATTGTGTATGACATGATAGGGGTATGTTGGAATGTTTGTGAATGTTTTGACTAGTGTGAAGTCATATATATAGGAGAGATGTTGTTCGTTTCATTGTAAAATAGGTTGTAGCCAATACATAATAGTTATGACGCTTAAACGAAAACGAGAGTGTCATTTCTCTCATTGTAGACTATGGAGGCGTGAAATTGCATAGCCTTAGGTTGGGAAGAATATGCAAGGTATGTTAAGGTACTTTGTTCTTTCTTTTGGCATGATCTAAAATGAAGTATGTATGATCATTGAGTCCTACTGAAGTTCATATTGATGGTATGATGTCCATAATACTGATCGAAGATGAAAAGACCGTACGTCACTCCGAATGGTTTAGAACGTGATTCCATGAGTCGAACATGCAGTATATATATATATGCATTTATTTTACTCTACCGATCCATGCTATAGTCAGCCGGGTATGGCACCTATTGTGCAACCACTGATCAGTTGGGTTTACCGAGCTCCACATGGGCAGGTACTATTCTACCGAGCCTTATGATGGCCGGGTATGTTTTTGCCTAGTCCTCTTTGTGGTAGGGTACGATATAATGATGATGATGCCCAAAGAGGCGAATGTTTTAAAAGTGTATGTATATATATGTATTATGCATTTCATGTCAGCAGTCCCTATAGGCACTCAGATGTTACAGGTTGTATCTACTCTATCTCTCTTCATATTATTGTTCATGTTTATGCGTCCATTCCTTACATACTCGGTACTTTACTCGTACTGACGTCCCTTTTGTATGGGGACACTGCGTTTCATGCCCGCATGTCCCGACAGACAGGTTGACATTCCTCTAAGTAGGCTATCAACTCAACGGAAGGTGTTGGTGCGCTCCACTTGCTCCGGAGTTGCCTATTTTGTCATTATGCTTTGGATATGCATTGACTGGTATGGCAGGGATGTGTACTGACCTTTATGATATTAGGTACTCTTAGAGGCTTGTAGACAGATGTCAGGTGTATGGAAACTTGTACGGCGTTTTTGGCTTATGTTTTCACTTTACAAATGGTCATGTCGGCCTAATAGGCCCGTATGTCACATGTATAAGTTTGCATATCATGGTGGGTCTTCATATGTTGAGTATTCCCCTATGTTACATTCTTGTTATCCCATGACAGGTTTTCTGGCTCATATACCCATAATAGTATGATAAGAAAGATATGTTGTGTTGGTGCCCGACTGAATAAGGCACCAGGTGCTCGTCGCGACCATCCGGTTTGGGTCGTGACACTCCTAATCCTCTCTCTATCTGTCGGAAATAACCAGATGGAATAACGATCTGACTCAGAGAACCTCAACTCATTCTGCGACACTGTCATCTCCTCCTGAAGCAACCATTTAAACTCCCTATGAAGATCCTCTCTGCGAGACTGTGACACATACTTCTCCAGAAAGAGAACGGAGAACTGCTGCCAGGAAAGGGGTGCTGCACCAACAGGCCTAGGCCTCTCAAAATCCTCCCACCAAGTGAAAGAAGCTCCTCAAAACTTATAGGTAGTGAAAGCGACCCCACCTGTCTCCATAATACCTACTGTGCGAAGCATCCTCAGACACTTGTCCAAAAATCCCTGGGCATCCTCGTCGTCTGCACCACTGAAGGTCGGAGGCTGCAGTCTACCAAATCTCTCCAGCCTACGCTGCTCATCCTCAAGCATGGAAGGAACTACATAGTCTTAAGCAGCTGCAACCGGTTGGGCTAGATGTGCCCCCGACGTCTGAAGACCCTGCACGACCTGCTCAGGTTTGCATGCGGTGGGAATCTGATTACCTTCCCAGGCCTGAGAAGTAGTTGCGGCTGTAATGGCTCAAAACGCCTGAGCAAGGTTAGTGCAAATAGATAAAATATAAGCCAAGCTGTCCGGAAGACCAAGAATCACAATGGGCACGACCGGTGCTTGAGCTGGTGATGCTGGAGTGTCTATAAATGGAACCTGATCCTAAGTTGGAGCAGCTGGTGGATCTACAGGTGCTGCCCTAGCAGCCCAGCCTCTACCATGACCGCGTCCTAGGCCTCTGGTGGCCATAACTGGTGGCACTGGCGGTCGTCCATCTTCACCAGTAGCGCGTGTCTTCACCATCTGTGAGAGAGTAAAATAATAGAGGTTTGGTACTCGAATCAACAAATTCGCACAATAAGAATTTCAAGAATGTGAAGTTTCCCTAAAGGTCATGCAACCTCTCGAGGATAAATACAGAAATCGAAGCACCAATCCGGGAGAATCTACTAAACCTTCTCATGACTCGTGAGACCTATGTAACCTAGTCTCTGATACCAACATGTCACGACCCTAAACCCGGACTCGATAGTGATGGCGCCTTTCATGAAGACAAGTCCAGTCAACTATTTTCAATTCGATGTTAAATATTTAAACAGCAAGAATGCAGTCTAAAACATGATTTAATAATACTAAGTAGCTATTAATATCATAAAAATATGGAAGTACAACCCAACACAGCCCTAATCGGGGAGTCACTAGTCATGAACATCTATTAGTCATAATACAAGTCTGCTAAGTCTATAAGCTAGTACAATTTTTAAAAGAGATAGAAGTGAGAAATGAGGAGAAACACGGGACTGCGGATGCCAAACAGCTACCATGTGAACTCTGAATGTCCACCTGAAGCCGGAACAATCAGTACACAGGAGCCAGACCAGCTATGCCTGAATCTACACACAGGGTACAGGGAGTAAAATGAGTACTCCAACTTAGTGAGAAACAAATTCAAATAAAGACTAAAAGCGAGAAAACACGTAAGGCACAAGGCATTCTATAATGAAGCAGTAAAACTATTTATAAATTATACCAGTTAAATGATAAGAAAAATCATTTTTCAATAAGTAAGAATATAATTGACAGTCAATTAAGGAAAATAAACACGTAAAGGTCCACCCCTCGGGCACGGTATCAACAAAATTACCCCTCGAACAATATCTCAGAATAATACCAGCCCCTCAGACTCAATCTCATATCACAATGTGAACCTGCGCTCACTGGGGGTATGCAGACTCCCGGAGAGGCCCCTTACTGCCGAAGCATAATAATAAGCCATCTCGTGGAATCAACAGTAGGCTTTCGACCTCATATCAATCAACCCACCTCGTGGTGTACATATCTCAGGCCCTCGGCATCAAATCAATATCAGTATTTCCTCACAATATAGGCTCTCGGCCTTACTCAGTCTAAAATCTTCACAAGCCACTGGGGCAACAGTAAAATAGTGTTTCTTAACATAGACATCATTTATAAATATCAATGAAGCATTAAAATTGATTAAACATGGCTGAGTATTAAAACAGTGGAAAATAATATGATTGAGTTTAAGTTTAAAGTCAGAACAGTGAGGAATTATCAATAAAAAGCCCCGAAGGGTTTAAATAGTTGGCATGAATCCCAAAGAATGATGATAGCAAATAATTTTCAATTAAATACGCGGAAAAATCATCAATCGGGAAGGACCAAGTCACGATCCCCAAATAGTGCATGACCCCAAGCTCATCATTGAGTGTGTGCCTAACCTCAATATAGCACTACGATATATAATCCAGGGTTTCAAACCCTCATAACATCATTTATAATCATTACTCACCTTGAACCAGTCAAATTTCTATATCGAGATTTCTTTTCCCTTTGAATCAGCCTCCACTCACATCGAATCTATCCAAAATCAGAATGAGGACGTCAAAATATGCTACGGGAACGAAGTCCAAGAAAAAACAATCAACAAAGGAGACAAATCCCAAAATTACGAAAACCCGCCCCCCAGGCCCACGTCTCGAAATTTGAATTTTTACATCAATATATTCCTTACCTCCCCACGAGTTCATGCATATCAAAAGTTTTGAAATCCGACCTCGAGTGGTCCTTCAAATCATCAATCAAATGTCTAAATTTACGAATGCTAGTTCTTCCATTTTAGGCTTAGTTTCCATGATTTTCTAGATGAAATTCACATAATAATCGAGTTTTAACTCCAAGAACTTTACCGCTAAGTGATTCACCTTGAGCCCCTCTTCAATCCCCTTTAAAAAGCTCTAAAAACGACAAACAATGGAAGAAATTAAACCAACCTTCGCGGACAAGATGACCTTTTAAACTTTCTGCCCAGACCTAGTTTCCTTCATCACGAACGCGGTCAATGCCTCGCGTTTGTGTAGCACAAAAACTCCATTGACCAAAACACTTCTTCTAAACGCAACCCTACCATCGCGAACTCGATGCATCAGCCTCACCAACATATGCGAACGCGACCAAGCCTCTCACGAACGCGATGCTTACTATTTCGGCCCTTCATGAAGGTGGGACTTCCCTTCACGAACGCTAAGGCCAAACCTGACACCTCCCTTCCCGACCCTTCACGAAAGCGAGGTTCCACTCTTGAACTCAAAGACGAAAATGCATGCAACAGCTGAAACCAAAAATCTGCAACTTTCTTAACTTAAAAATGATCCGTTCAACCACTCAAAACTCAACCAAGGCCCTCGAGACCTCAACTAAAGGCACCACCATATTCCAAAACCTTATTCAAACTGGTACCAATCTTCAAAACACCTCAAACAACATTAAATCAACCAAAACACATTAGATTCAACCCTAAGTTTCTAAAATCTTTCGAATTTTGCTTTTAATCAAAAACCCAACCAAACCATGTCCGAATGACAAAAAATTTTGTGAACATAACCAAAATGACACTATGGAGCTAATGAAACTCTTGGAATTACATCCAACCCCTATTTCAAAATCTCACCTACCAACCAAAAATTGCCAAACTATCAACTTCGCTAATTCAAGCCTAAATCTACTCCGAACCTTCAAATCTCATTCGATCACACTCTTAAGTCCAAAATTACCTCCCGTAGCTAAACAAACCATCGGAAATCACATCTGAGTCCTCTAACACATAAGTCAACATATGGTTGATTTTTCCAACTTAAACTTCCGTAAAAGAGACTAAGTGTGTCAAACCTTACCAAAATCATTCTGGATTTGATCCAACCATCCCGATACCACAAAACACGGATAAAGATGAAGAAATGGGGGAAATAGAATGGTAACTCATGAGACGACTGGCCGGGTCATCACATAAATGATAAAAAGAAAATACAGTATGTTTAGTATATAAGGAATAAAAAAGAACTTTAAATTATATGAGCACTAATACACCAGAATTCATTGAACTACAAAATTAAGTATTTTTGCTCAGAAAAATATAATGATCGGGATGTCGTGCCCCCTTTTTCCTTCGCGGGATCGGGTTTATGTTATTTTGGTTGGGACAACTCTTTCCTTTTGGGAAAGGGGGTTTTTATTTTTGAAGAGTTGCCACCTAACGATTTAAGGTGCATTAGGGCACCTATAAAGTTAATTTATAACTACGTTTGGTAATTAGAGAAAGGGTAAGGGCTTGAAATTATCCTAAATCGAAGGTGTTAGGAACCCCTCAGGATCCACTAGTATGGTTCCCGGCCAAACAATTGTTGTGATATTTGTACAAGTAGAACATAAACAAGTAGGGCTCAACTAGTAGTGGATTTAAGTCTAATTATACAAGTGTATGAAAAGCAATAAGTGAAAAGTGAGATTTTAAAAAGAGTTACAATCTAAGCATATGCATGAATGTAAAGGGGTATCATAGTTTTATTTATAATATGGATCACATCAATGCAATACCTAGTATGACACTCCTCAAAGAGGGGTTACGTGTGGTATTAACGCACTGGTCATCATATCCATATCTACCCTTTCCCACCCCGTGAAGGTAATTAAAGTGCGGATTGGTCTCGAACCTTATTGCATGATGTTACCCATCCTTTCCTATTAGTTCCGGAGGAATTAAGAACTCATATTATAAGAAGGGGGTTCTAGGCATACCCTTAAGTTTAAAGGCAAAATACTAAGGTGACATATATTAAACAAGTAGGACTTCAATTAAGGGGAGCATATAAGACAAATGAAAGGCTCAGATATACCTCCTCACAGTACACATAAACAGCATGACTCATGCACAATTAAGATCTAAATTAAGATACTATGCATGGTATCTAAGTGATAACAACAGAACTAGATTTATTACATGACTCAGAAAGGAAGTCAAAATCAGGCTTGCCTACTGATTTAAACATGCTGGCAGTTAAACAAAGATAATTCTGGTTTTTATTTAAGTTTATTACCTAAGGCATACCTAGGAATAAAATTGTTTGGAAGTTGTTTTTACCTAAAACATGTTGTTGTAAATGTTGCAAAAAAAATGCAGGGATTGTGACCAGTTTCACTCAAACAAGATAATCAAACATGAGACTATTTTATATCCGTTTTCATGAATTATTAGTTTAACTAGGTGTGACTTGGCGGGTTCCTAAAATAGGGTATCTGACGTGCACGTATGAAAATTACAGAGTGATTGCATAATATGTAGAATCCCTAAAGCATGATTTTTAAATACCCATAGAGTTACAGGATGATTTCAAGATTTGCAGGAGCAACATTATATGTTAATGTTGTTATTAGCCTAAAGCAGGATTTCTATGTGATGCCAAATGAGATACAAAAATAGTAATACCCAAGAAACATGGTTCTAATGCTTTGAATGAGTTGATATTACACATGGATTCTAATGCACACATAGGAGACGTAAACGTAAGACATGGTTTCTACCCATTGATGTAGATAGCGTGTATAACTACCCTCCCATTTTTACTAACCAACCCCAATACTTATTTAAAACAGATTATTACAGAACAATAGTGAAATGAATTACATAAGTAGAAAATAAAGATAAATGTTACACAATAGAGAGCTTGAAAATAAGCCCAAACTTTCAGCACCTGATTAAGACTTCCTCCCTGAGTTATGTAATAATTCACCTCAAGTGCCAAGATCGTTTCATAGCTTTTCTCATATCTGGGTGTGTCACAGTTCCCTAAGGACCTCAAGGGATCTCGGGAAGTGCTCACACCCAGATTTCATAGCCAAGTCAAAGTAAGTTCATTGTGAAAATGCCAGCTTTTGTGTGTCCAAGTTCAGAGGGAGGTCAAGGGTCCTAAGACAAGGATCACACAAAAGGGATAGAACTTAGTGGTCTAAGAGTAGAGTGAAAGTGCTTAACCTAGATTTAAAAGAGTTGAGTTGGAAACAATTTTGACAAATTTAGATTGAAATAGTTAGTGGAAAGCAATAGAAGAGTCTGCCTTAGTGAAAACCAGTTTGAAGAAGAAAAGAAACATGGAAATGAGCAGCTCAAAACCAAATCAACATACCTAGTTCAACATAAATAGGGAAAGGAGGAATTGTGGACAAGTAGTTCATATATGAAAGCATATTGGCACATAGGTTAACAATAGAGAAGTACTACGGAACTTAAATAGTCACAACAATAGTCTATCACAAAGTGTTTATGCCAGGATCTTAATCGTATTAGATTTAAGGGGTGCTAAATAGAGTTCCACATTAAGTTTAGGGGGGACGGTCCAGGATCACATTGTAACTAGGTGTCATGCTTATGATGTATTGGGGGTTAGGGGTGGGGCAAAATAGTAGTAGAAAATGTAGGAAAGCAAAAGACATCCTGAATTACAGGGAAGGGGTAATCATATGCCAAAATAGGCATGTTAATTGCAAGGTGGACATCAGAACAATAAGAGAAACAAAAGGAAGTGCAATACAAATAGAGACATATTGTTTTGGATGCTGTAAGTTAAACTGAAAACATACTAGTAAAGATGAGAGAATAAGTGCAAGGTGATGAGTGAAGAATGGTACAATAAAGGGAAGTAGAGCAATAGTGTATAGAGCAGTAGAGCAATGTAATCACTGGATTTTGGCTTGTAACCGAGTGATATCAAGTAAATAGCAAGAGAAGCAAGAGAGTATGTAAGTGTATAATAGAGAGTTCAGAATATCGTCATTGTTCGTGTGTGTAATGAAAAGAGAGGAGAGAATGTATAATAGTTTGAAAGTCAAGTCAATAAGGCAAGAAGCAATTATAGAACTGTAGAATACATTAAGAATCGAAAATCAACCAAGTCTCCCATAATTAAGGGAGAAATTTACCAACGGTAGAAAGCATGTGACAAATAAGGAAGGGGATCATATGAGACTAGAATATAACACATAAAGAAATGAGCATAGTACAGAGCATGTAATAGAGGCTAGGTTAGTCAAATTCTAATTAAGGAAAATTTCTAAGATCAATTTGACAGCATAATCAACTACAAAATAAGGCAAGAGAATATTTAGAGATTGAAAATCAACAGGGAACAGAGTATACCAATCACATGGAATCAGGGATTCCATTAAATGGTAACATTGACCAAGGGAAAGTATAACAACTAAACGAAGCAAATATGACACAAATAAGAGTAAGATAAAAGAATCACATAAATCCGGGATTCAAAGTAAAGGATGATACTAACGAGAGGAAATAACCACAAATTTTTGGGAATAAACATAAATAAGCAGGAATAGTCGAAGTCAACAACCCTAACAAGCAACATAGGGAAAAGTTCACAGAATCACAGAATGTTCATGAGAAACTTACAGAATAGTCGAACATAGTATCAAAAACACACTCAGAAGCCCAGGATATAACTAGGAAATTAGTGTTTTTAACACAATAAATCCAATAAAAGAAAAAATTTAAATGAACTGTTTAAACATAGTAAAAATCATAGATTAATACCAACAATCAGAAGGAAAAGCAATTTAAAAAGGGGTTATGAATCCTAGTTTGAAGACGAAGAGTAATTTTGAGAAAATCGACAAATCCTTTAGGGAAAATAGCAAGATAACTCTGGATATATCCAGAACTAAGACAGATCTTGGAGAAAATTGGAAAATCTCATGAGATAGGGTTTCAGAGTGTGATGACCCTTGAGGCCTTCAAATCTCTTTCGGTCTTGCCTCAATTTGCGTGCGCGATCTAGGTGCATAATCGAAAAGCCAATATATGAAAAATCAGTGAAAATGATAAATTTAGACTGTAAATGAATTTATTTGACTTTGGTCAACATTTAGGTTAGCGAACCTGGACCCATGATTTGACAATCTGGAGGCTCCATAGGAAAATATGGGACTTTGGCATATGTCCGAAATTGAATTATGAGGTCTCATGCCCGAGAAATGAATTTTTAAAGAAACTTATTTTTCGAAATTATTTTATTGATTTGGAAATGAATTGTGATAAGAACTTGATGGTATGGGGTCTGTATTTTGGTTTCGCCGCCTGGTACAAGTCTTAAATATGATTTATGATAAGTCTGTGAAATTTGGTAAGAAACATACTTGAAAAGACGTGAATCGAGTCATTTTTTGAGAAAAATGCAAATTTTAAGTTCTTAAGAAAATTCAAGATTTTGATGCTAAATTATTAGTTGTTGATGTTATTTTAGTGATTTGAATACATGAACAAGGCTTTATAATATTTCTAGGTTGGTGTGCAAGTTTGGTTTGGAGCCTCGAGGGCACGGGTGAGTTTTGGATAAACCATGTGATGTATTTTGGACTTAGAAAATTACAGGGTTTCAACTGTTGCATTGCAGGATTACAAAGCCTGGCTCACAAATGGAAGAGGCCTATCTTAGATGCAAAAGAGTCCCGGGTCAGCCCATCCTGGCAATTGTGAAGTTCTATCGCAAATGGGATCCCCCCTTCCTAGCTAGTTGTCGCAAATGCGACCCTATTTTTGCTTTTCCTAACTCATAATGCGAGCCTTTTTGCGGTTCCCAACATAGCAGAGGTCGGGTTTCGCAATTGCGAACCCCTGTTTGCATTTCCCATTTCTACAACCTCCAACGTTTATTCTTATCCAAAAATCAACCATTTTTCATACTATTTCAAAACCAAAACATCCTACGGCGATTTTCCAAGAACAGCTCTTCTTTCAAATAGATAGTAAGTCAATTTTAACTCATTTTCTTCAATTATTTACATCTTTTAACATGATTTCAACTCAAAATCAATGATTTTTTTCGGGAAATTTGGAGCTTTGGGTAGAACCTAAGTTTTTCAAAAATTGGAAATATGAACCTCGATTTGAGGTCCGATTTCAAAATAAATTATATATTTGGGTTTGTGCGGTAATGGGTAATCGGATTTTGGTTCGAACCTCGAATTTTGACCATATGGGCCCTGGGGAGATTTTTGACTTTTTGGGTAAAACTTTGGAAAATCCATTTTCATGCATTGAAGTTGATTCATTTAGCGTTTATTGATATAACTAAGTCACCTGTGGCTATATACGAGCGAATTAGTGGTAGAAACAAGGGGTAAAGCGATAATTGAGATGTGAATTATGCTCGTGGATTCGAGGTAAGTATTTGGTCTAACCTTAGCTTGAGGGATTAGGAGTTGTGTTCTATTTGCTACATGTTTCTTGTTGACTATGACGTATCAGCATTGTGACAAGTATCCATATATCAGTGTCGAGAATGACCGTGAGTCTTAAATTATAAGTTATTGTGTTCTTAATTGATATTGCGGATGCTTAAGTTGATGATTCTCTATATTGAGCAAGTATTGTGGTTATTCTCGTGGAAATTACATATGACTGAGTATTGTATTAGCAAAGGTAGTTAGATGTTGGAACAAGTTTCGTTATAGCTGTTTTCCCCTTGCCGGGACGTACGAACTTATATTGTCGAATTCTCTTGCTGGGATAGTGTAGACCTTATTGATCCCTTATCGGGACTCTTGTTATGATTGTTATTGACTGTATATGTGGATTGTCTTGCACGTCGCAATAATATTATGTGGATCGGGTTGCGCACTGCAACAAAGATATTTGTGGATTGGGTTTCACGCCGCAACAGTGATAAAAGATTTGGATTTGGTTGCACTCCACAAAAGTATTGTTATATATTGGGATCGGGTTGCGAGCCACAACAATTATTGATACAAGTGTGTTTGGATTGGATATTAGTTTCTTTTGTTTTGCTGTAAGTTCTAAGCTTCCCTTAGGTTGTTACTCTTGATTTACTATTAATAGCGGTATACCGCTGCAGCATGTACCCCCCTCCCATCTTTACTTTCTTATTCCTATTTTATTTTTCTTTGTATATTATATAACTGCATAGGTTTATTTGGTAGTCTGATCCTAGCCTCGTCAGTACTTCACCGAGGTTAGGTTAGGCACTTACAAACACATTCCTTTATTCCCCATTTCATATCTTGATTTAGGAACAATGTATCTTTTATTTTTCAGACTTTGTATTTAGCACTCTTAGATCGTCGGTGGTCCTGTGACACCAGTTCTGGATGATTAAGGCTTAAGCGGTTGTAATAGATTCATGTTTTTGATGTTTTATTGCTTTTCTTCCGCTTACTTTATAATTTTCATTGTTTACATGTTATGATTTTTAAATTTTTAAAGAGCATAAAATTTGTAAAAAGGTAATTGTTTGATAATTGGCTTGCCTAGATCACATTAGTAGGCGCCAACATCACTCCCGAGGGTAAAAAATCCGGATCTTGACAACTTGATATCAGAGCTCTAGGTTACATGGGTCTCACAGTTCACACACAAGCTTTGTAGAATCTGAGGGATCGGTATAGAGACATTTGTATTTATCCCCCAAAAGCTAAAAAGTTAGGAAAAACTTCACATTTATTCTTTCCTATCGTGCGGTTGGTTTCTTAATGCTAATTGAATTTGTACTCTATTCTTTCGCAGATGGCGAGAACACGAGCTTCCTCATCCACTAACCAGCAGCCTCCCACGAGGGGCAGAGGTCGAGGCTGTACTGATGGAGCATCCTTTATGGTGGGAGCTCAGACAAAGTTCCAACAGAGGAATAACAATCATACTCAATAACCCTGGACTACCGCTCAAATGTTTGGAAACAGTCCATAAAAATACAAAGGAAAGAAGTCTAAATACCACCCTAATGTAACCTACTCTTATTGCATAAGGATAGGACATGTGAGAGCAGAATATTACAGATTAATAGGGTTTCGGAAAAATTTGCAATTCACTAAACAACCAAGCAATTATCAAGGAATAGTGAAAGGAAATACAGTGGTAACAGGACAGGAAGAGGTTACAACAAATGATAATAATGAGGGAAACATGAACAATTAGCCACAAATGTTCAACAAAGAGCAATTTCCTGAGCTAGTTAACTTGATTAAACAGGTTCAAAGATGTAACACAACGCATGCAAGTTCATAAATCAATGCTAATATTGTGGCTGGTGCAATTTTTAAGTATATTGAAACTTGTCTTTCAACTTTTAATACTAAGAGTTGGATCACTGACTCAAGAGCCTCTGAACACATGTGTCTCAATTCAAGTTCTTTTATAAATTTGACTCTCCTACCTGTCCCTTTACTTATTAGTCTATTTAACGCTTTTCAGTTATATGTTACACATATAGGCAACGTTTCCATTCAATCAGATATGATCCTTAAAAGAGTTCTTGATGTGCTTTTATTCATATATAACTTATTTTTCGTTCATAAGTTATGCAGTCAATTCAAATGTTCTTTAAATATATGTTCTGATGGTTGTCTAATTCAGGTCCCTATAACGAGAAGGAGAAAAGTTTTTGGTAAAATAAGAGATTGTTTATATCTACTCAAGCCCACTATGTAGTTTCTCTCAGTCGGCCCAGTCAAGATATAATTTCAATTCCAAAAGACAGAAATTTCAATAAATGTTCTAGTTCTATTTCTTTTCAAACACCATTAGTGCCTAATGTTATTTGTAATGTAAGCCAATGATATGTCAGATTTGATAATCTTACCTTTTCAATAATGAAAATTTTAGTTTTATTAATTTTCCATGATTATGTGTGTAACATTTATCCCCAAGCCAAACAAACCATACTACCTTTTCCTTTATTTATATGAAAAAAAAAAAGAAATGTTTTATTTAATTCACATTGATACTTGGAAACCATTTAAAACTGTGACATACAATGATTATAATAACTTTCTAACTATTATAGATGCTTAGAGTAGAGCTACATGGACTTTTTTGTTGAGTTTCAAGAATAATGCCTTTACGGTTAAAAAATTCTTCGTGAATATGGTAGAAAGTCAATTTGACATGATCGTGAAGAGGATAAGGTCTGATAATGCACGGTAATTTCTTAAATGACAAAGGATATTGCATGAAACATCTTGGTGGCATTACCCCAACAGAATGGGGTGGTTGGGAGAAAGTATAGGCATATTTTAGAGGTTGCAAGGAGTCTACTTTTTTAGTTTAAGATCCCTATTCAATACTGGGGAGAATATGTGTTGACAGCCACTCATCTAATCAATAGAATATCTTCTAGAGTATTGAAAGGGAAAACACCTTATGAGGTTTTGAGAGACCACCTAACTATGAATCGCTTAGATCTTTTGGGTTTCCATGTTATGCATCAACTTTGGCTCATAATAGGAGTAACTCTGAGCTAATATTAAAGAGCTGTGCATTCTTGGATTTCCACAAGGTCAAAAAAAGTCATAAATCTTTGGAAATTGAGACAAGAAAAGTGTGTATTTTCAGGGATGTAAAGTTCCATGAGGATCATTTTCCATTCACTTTGACAACCACAACATCTCAGCCTTTGTTTTTCCCTTTTACCATATCCTCTGATAGTCTACCATTTATTCAACCACCTATCCGCACTATCTCTACACTTGGAGCAAATTCAACTGACTCTCTTTCCTTTTCCACACCTAGCAGGTGTTACGACCCAAAATCAACCATCGTGATGGCGCCTATCATGGAACTAGGCAAACATCAACTTAACTACTCAACATAGTGAAAACTTTTAAAATAATGACGGAAGCAATTAATATTAAAGAAAAGCCTTTTTAAAAATAGAAGATAAATACAATCCATCCTAAAACTGGGGTGTCACTGAGTACATGAGCGTCCAAGTCAGAATACAGTCCACTATAATATCTAGAGAAGTATACTGAAAATACAAC
Organism: Nicotiana benthamiana; assembly: GCA_034376525.1. Taxonomy (NCBI): domain Eukaryota; kingdom Viridiplantae; phylum Streptophyta; class Magnoliopsida; order Solanales; family Solanaceae; genus Nicotiana; species Nicotiana benthamiana. The sequence goes on along the minus strand of CM067331.1, from coordinate 9,052,153 downwards.
TAGTGAAAAAGAAGGGGATTCAGGGCCTGTGAACACAATGTAGCTACCTTTGTAGTCTCTGAACTCTGAAGCCTCAACCAGCAACCTTCACCATGTCTAGAAACACCTGGATCTGCACATGAGATGAGGGAATAATGTGAGCACATCCAACTCAGTAAGTGAGAAGTCCAAACTATGGACTGGAAGATTATGACGAACACAATCGATAAAGATAAATATAAATAATCAAGCAAAATATAGGCATGATTTCAAATTAAATAGGCAGCTCAAAACAATAAAGTAGAGCAGAAATGACCAATGTAAAGAATATATATATGTTATATCTAATGCCAATGCATATGCTGTATGTGATGCACTATGTTATCAGCCTCATGTGCTCACACGCTCAAATGATCAACCCCTCAGTACTGTATATGGACCATATGGCCTAAGGAAAATCCATCCCAGAATATATACATCACTGACCATCAGTCATCTATTTCCGAGGAAGGCTAATCCAGCCCTGTGGAGAAGATCCATCTCCAAGTATCAAGTACTTCAGAAAATATCTATATCTGGGGAAGATCCATCCCTCAATAATATCAAATGCGGTCATTGAAGGTGTGTACACACTCCGGAGGGCTCCTACACTATCACAAATAAATATAATCGATGCGCTGTACAACATGATCCTACAACTGTCACTCATAATAAGGATCCTTACTTAGTCATAAATATCTCCAGTCTTACTCGCGGGCTCACAATGTCATAAAACAAAGCCCAGAATAATGATATGATGAATCAATAAATAACAAATGAGACTTAGATATGATATGAAATGCATGTACATGGCTAAGTACACAATATTAATGAAATTAGTAATATGACAACAATAAACGACCACTATGGATCCCAACACTATAAGCATAAAACCTAAACATGATTTCTAATATGATTGATAGCTTAATTACTATATTACATGGTGTAAATACGTACATCAACAAAATAGAGTCACTATACAATTCCATGTAATCAACTAGGTCGCAGTTCTCACGGTGCACGCCCGTACGCCCGTCACTTGGCATGTGCGTCACCTCAAAATCAATCACATAACATAAAATTTGGGGTTTCGAACCCTCAAGACCAAGTTTGAAAGTGTTACTTACCTCAAACCAAGCAAATCAATACTCTAAAGTGCCTTTACCTCTCTAGTTGGTCTCCAAACATGCCCTAATCTAGCCACAAGTAGTACAATACAATCAATATAGGCTAAATGGATCAATTCCACAAGAAAAGTACTACACCAAAGCCAAAAATCCAAAATCAGCTCAAACCCGACCCTTGGGCCAAGATCTCACAATCAACAAAAGTCACAAAACTCAAAACCTCATTCACTCACAAGTCTAACCATACCAAATTTACTCAAATCCGACAATTAAATCCCATTTAAAACCTCAAAAATGTAACTCAAGAACACTCCCTCTTGTTCCCCAATTTTTCACCCGAAATCACAAATTAGATGATAAAATTAAAAACATAATCATGATATTTAACAAAAACCAAGTAAGAATTACTTACCCCAATCAACTCCACGAAAATCCCTTCAAGAATCACCAAAATTCGTGGTCTCTCACTCAAAATTTGAAGAATGGGTTTAAACCCTCATTTATTGAAATTAGTACTGTCTGCCCAGATTTTCTTCATAGCAATCACGGAATTAGCCTCGTGATCGTGAAGCACAAAACAGACAGCCTCCCAGTTAACTCATCGTGAATGCGACGTACGCAATGCATTACCAGCTCAACTCATCGCGAATGCGTAGACAAAATACCTGGGGTCCCCAGCTGCCTCACTTCTCTTTGCGAACGCGGCCAATGCGAAGCTTTACCAGCTTAATGCGTAGACCAAATTCTTGGGGTCTCTAGCTACCTCACTTCTCATCATGAATGCGACACCACTACCGCATTTATGATACACATGCAAACCAAACCTTCGCGTTCGCGAAACCAAAGAAAAAAAATCTTCCCAGCACACATTAACCCTTCGCGAACATGAGGCTCCTCTTGCGAACATGTAAAAGGAAACCAGAAAGAACACAACACCAGACATCAGCTAAAAATGATCCTTTAACCACCCAAATCATCATACGAACTTAGTCGAACTCTCAAACCATCTCAAACAACATAAAAACACCAATTACCCACGATTTAAAGCCTAATGAACTTTAAAATTTCCAAAGTCTACAAACGGCGTCAAAATATATCAAATCACATCTGATTGATCTCAAAATTTGCACGTAAGTCATAAATGACACCAAGTACCTACTATAACTTCATGAAATCCAATCCAAACACGATACAAATATTCCACTCCAGATCAAATTTCTAAAATTTCAACTTTTGCCAATTCAAGCCTAACTCTACTACGGACCTACAAAACACAATCCAGATGCTCTCCTAAGTCAAAAATTACCTAAGGATCTAAAAAAATCATACAAATTTAAACTCGAGGTTGTTCACACAAAAGCCAACATCTGGTGAACTTTTCTAACTTCAGCTTTCAAACAAGAGACTGAGTGTTTCAATTCATTCTGAAATCTCTCCAAAATCGAACCAACTAACCCGATAAGTCATAATACAACTAAAGAACACAAAATAAGAAGAAAATGGGAGAACATGTCTAAAACTCTCGAAACGGCTGGCTGGATCGTTATAGCAGGACATCTAGGACAATAGATCAAACCACCAACCATTCTAATATTGCTTCACTCTTTCCAAGTTGTAGCCTAAATAACTCACCACATTTCTGACAAAGTTCATCCTCAACTTCTAACTCTAATACACCTAATTCACCTATTTCATCTTCTCCTCCCACTTTTCCCATTCCACTATCTCCAATAAAAAAATCTGAAAGGATTAGTAAAAAACAAACATACCTAAAAGATTATGTGTGGAACAATATATTTCGAACTAACCTTAACTCCTGATTTTTTACTATGTCGTCTAAACCTATTGCTTTTGTATAATGATTAAAGCAAGCCTACTAATGTATGTCTATGGAGAAAATCTTTATGTGGTTTAAAGCAAGCCTCTAGGCTGGGGTATGTGAGGCTTACTGGGGCACTGAGCTACAAAGATTATTCTATTTCCCTCAATGAGTATTCATTATTCTACAAGTAATGTAGAGCTTTAATTTCTATCGTAGCAGTCTATGTCGATGATATTTTTCTTACAGTCAATTACATTGAAGGAAACAATCAAATTACATATTTTCTCAATACAAAATTCAAGGTCGAACATTTTGGAGACATTCACTATTTCATTGGCGTGGAAATTCTTTGAGAAAAATAGGGGTTAACTATTAGTTAGAGGCAATTTAACTTGGACCTTTAAAGGAATTTGATTACTCTAGTTCGGATGTATCTTCACCACTTGATCCTTATTCCAAGCTCTGTGCTGATGATGGGCCTCTTCTTTCAAATCCCAGTCTTTACAGGCATTTGGTGGTAAAACTTAATTACCTCACAAATACCTGACCTGACTTGTCCTTTGAGTGCTTTGCCTAAGTTACTCCAATCAAAGGTCCTGCCTTTTCTATTTCAGAACTGGCTTGCATGTTTAAAGCTACATATTTGTAGATCTTCACACAGAATCTTTCTATCTATCTTTCTATCTTCAGATCCCTCGTTTGATTTGATCACATTTTTTTACCCCGACTAGGTTGATTGCAAAGACTCCAGGAGGTCCGGAAGTGGGTTTCATCATGCTTGGTGGTGCTCCGATATCTAGAAATCGAAGAAACACGCATCAATCTGACATTCATCTATGGAGGCAGAATATAGGTCTATGAGACAAGTTACTGCAGAATTACTTGGTTGGTATGCCTTCTTGCAGATTTGTCATCTCTACCTTCCCTTCCTATTCCGATTCACTCAAACAGCCAAGTTATGATACATATGACCCCCAAACCTATATTCCACGAACAAACGAAGCACATTGATCTCGATCCTCACTTCGTCCGCCATCAGTACCTCTTTAGTTTGATAAGCCTCCCTTTCGTACCATCGCAACAACAATCCACGACCTTTTTACAAAGCCATTATCGGGAGCTTCACATAATCTTATCTTACACAAGTTGGGAATCCATTCTCTCCCCACCAACTTGAGAGGGGATGTAAATAAGAAGGAAGGCATCAAGATTTTAATCAATGAAAGAAAGAAAAGAAAGAGAAGAAAGGGAAAGAGGGGGGGTTTTCAGACAAGAACATTAACGATTTTGAATTTGGGTATCTAGTGTATGGTTTTGATCTTTTAACTTCATCAGAAATAATGTGACACATGGAAGCATATTGACCCTCAGCTACTCTTAATCTCAGCCGGCGATATGACACAGTAAAAGAACAAGAATGCGATGTCTGGAAACTTCTCTATACGTGCCCACACATATGAATACATAGTAGCGAGATGAAATTAGTTATCTTAGTACAGGAGTATGGAAGAAAACATAACAAGTGGATAGAGAATATTCTTTAATTTTTATTTAACATTATTTCTTTCCGCATCTATACTTGTGTATACATACCTTCATATTGAATACAATACAATGAGAAAATTTCTACATTTTTCTTGTTAAATCTTTCACCTTGACAAGAAGTGCTAAAAAATTTAAGATACAGATTTAATTACGTAAATTTTGAATACTACAATAATTATGGAAAATGAAAAAGAATGTAGCTAGGAATCAAAACAAAGTGAAGTGGTGTAAGTGGAACATTTAAGTTAGCGCCACAGACTAAACAATAAACAGAGATAAAAAGGGTAAAAGATAAAAGAAAAAGGGATCAGAACACTTTACTGATCTGAAAACTCAGTTATACGTAGTCAGTGAAGTACAATTGAGGGGATACTCATGATGGAAAGTTGGGGTGTTCATTGTATGTGTGATAGCCATTGTCAAATTTGACAGTGGTAAAAGGACGCCCAAAATTTGGGTAGGAACTATGTCCTGACAGAGTAAGAAGGAGAGAGGTCACTCAAATATGTCATTAGCATTTGTCTACATTGTCTTGTCACATCAAATTTGGTATCTCTAATATTTCAACTCTTTCCTTTTTAATTTATGCAAAAGGAAATATCATCTTGTTCTATTTAAAAATAATAATCTCTTTGTTCTAATTTCTTCGAACATTTTTTTTGTCTGTTTCAAAAATAATGAGTTAGTTTTAAATTTGGTAACAATTTAACTTAAAATTATAATTAATTTTATTCGTAATGAAAAGCTTTTATAATCACACAAATACACTGGACCCTATTTAAATTTGTTTAGGACGACCAACTCCAAAAGTCTTCCTTTCTTTCGGAGCATTTGCATCTATACTTGTTTTTTGTATCACGTTTTAACTTGTGCCCGCTTTGGAAAAAAATTACAAGCGTACCCGCTTTTTTTCATAACTTCAGCCCACGGGGCTGAAGTTTTTCTTTTGTACTGGAAAATATCAGTTCTAGCTCTAGAGCTTAAGTTTTCCAGTTATAAAAGTAAAACTTAAGCTCTAGAGCTTATGTTTTCCGGTTATAAAATAAAAACATAAGCTCCAGTTATAAAATACAAACTTAAGCTCTAGAGCTTAAGTTTCCAGTTATAAAATATTAAGTTTCAAGTTATCAAATAAAAACTTAGGCTGCAGTTATAAAATAAAAACTTAAGTTTTCCAGTTATAAAATAAAAACTTAAGCTCCAGTTATGAAATAAAAACTTAAGCTCTAGAGCTTAAGTTTTTTATTTATAAAATAAAAACTTAATCTCTAGAGTGTAAGTTTTTCAGTTATAAAATAAAATCTTAAGCTCTAGAGCTTAATTTTTTGAGTTATAAAATAAAAACTTAAGCTCTAGTTATAAAATAAACACTTAAGCTCTAGAGCATATATTTTTCAGTTATAAAATAAAAACTTAAGCTCTAGAGCTTAATTTTTTCAGTTATAAAATAAACTCCAATTATAAAATAAAAACTGAAGCTTTAGAACTTAAGTTTTCTCGTTATAAAATAAAAACTTAAGCTATGGAGCTTATGTTTTCCAGTTATAAAATAAAAACTTAATCTCTACAGCTTAAGTCTGGAAAAATAATTGGAGCTTATGTTTTCCAGTTATAAAATAAAAATTTGTAACTGGAAAACTTCAGTTTTAGAGCTGAAGCTTTTCGAGGAGAAGAGGAGGAGAAAGAGAAGCTGAAGTTTTTTAAGAAGTTGGTACGGGTGCAAAGAAAAAGACAAAGCGGCTACAGACTAAAAAGAGGCGCCCAAATAGGACGCCCTGTGCAATTTTTACCTTTTTTTCTTAAAATATATGCTCAATCAAATAAGTTCACATAAATTAAAACGAGTGAGTATAATTTTTTAGTTATATTTTAGACCATAATTTATTTTATAAAAATATTATTCTCAAACTCTGTGTTAAAGCAACCGGTACCACATACTAAATTGGAAGGGAAGGAGCATTAATATAGAAAACTTATTGGTTTCCCGTTACCCAAAATCCACGGGTGGGTGCAGCATACAAATATCACATCTAACTTAACTCAATATTTTCGATTTTATAAATTTATGTATAAAAAATTATTAAAATATTAATAAATAATATTCATGAACCTATAACTTTAAAAGTGTAAATGGTTCAATACTTAAAACTTTAAAGGTTGAACCAATATACCTTAAATTCCGGATCTGCTACAACTACATGATTCAACGATTGTTTGAAATCTTCAGTGAACGAACTCCCTTTCTCCACAACTTCAAGTTCTCTTAATAGTTATAGACGATTTGTTCTCATTACAAACCCTAAATAGTCATATCTTGGTGAAAAGATCATCTCTTTCAATCGCCATAATGGTTGATTAGCTAATAATTAAGCTAATTAACACACCTTATGAATGAATCCGACACAATAACGATATTTCAGCATTTTACCAAAAATAAGAGGCAAACACATGTTATTAGTGTAGCCTCGTTAGTGTTACGCCGGCTGACCTATTCTGGATTCTATGACATATAATTTGTTACAATATATTAAATTAATAACAAATTCCAATGATAATGTAAGTATTTTATTAATGTCAATATATATAAGTTAAATGCTATGTTATCCAGTTGAAACATAAAAATTTCACTCAAATCATCACTTATTTATTTTTGGGCTTTTACTGTGAACTCCACAAATGACCTTCTCTTCTATATCGCTCGTGTTATTTGTACATCATATTCCCTTATATGTGAAAAGAAATAGGATTATAAAATTTAAAACAAATTTGTAAATAACCACAAAATCAATTACTCGATACATGTGGATTCCCGACAGTACAAATGCCTTATTTTATTGGGTGATTAGTAATAACCAACAGTTACCCTATGTCTTGAGATACTTAGTTGGTCGACAGCTGAATGCATTTTTTGATGATATTTCAAGCAAGTGCGCAGAAAGACAAAGCTGACTAGACATAAAAGTAGTAGGAGAATTTTCTAATTTCTGCTCGAGTATTTGAGCTCCAAAGATCATGTCTACACAAAAATGTAAATACTATGATACATTTCATCATTTGATTCCATGTGATATTTGTGACAAGCGTACCCATTTTCTTATACTTTATTTGGCATCCTTAACATATACTTCAACGTATTACGGATTGGAGTGTCCAGATGTAGAACAGATTTGGAGACAATTAAATTTGGCATCATTTTTTATTTAGATATTTAAACTAAAATTTTTTTATTGAGCAATTATACTATAATAAACTTTTCCAATTAGACACTTCACGTTAAATTGGCACATAAAGTGAGCTTCACCTAAAATAGGAGTGTGAATAGCCGAAAAAACAAATTTTATCTTCATTTTTCTTTTTATTTCTTTCTTCTTTCTTCTTCTTCTTCTTTTTCTTTTTCTATTCTTTCCACCATCACTTCCACCAGTGTCTCTCCCACTTTCACTATTTTTGTGCCTCCACCATTAATTTAGCTCGAAAATTTGAACCAACAATCGTCTCAGTTGATTGAAACCAAAGTAGGACGGTATTCTTCGTTGGAAGTTAAAACACCACTAATGGGGTATTTAAGAAAGCTTGACCGTTTCAAATGGGTTACTTGATTTGATGAAAAATAGAGAAATTAATATTGGGGTTATTCGAGTCTTAGTATGAAATGTTTAGTTGAAGTTATAAAAAATTTTGATGAGTTTCTCTTGAAATTTTGGATTAAAATCGTGGTTGGAACAAGAATAGACATGAAGATAGTGAAAAACACCAATATGTCATTGTTTTGTCTTTTCTTTTGTTAATAATGTGTCATTTTCTGATTGGGTGTAAATTAAAATTTTTTTTCCTTTTTGAGAATATTATTTTATTTTGTTTACTAGATGGATATTACAATAGTTTTTATCTTTTATTTTTTAACTCAAAATAATATATGTCATTTTTTATTTGTCACTCGCCACGTCAGCCGCGGGTGTATTGCACACACTATGTAAGTTTCGCTAATTATCACAAAGTGCCTAATGAGAATAAATTTAATGTAGTATAAGTGCTTAATAGGAGCAGCCTTCAGTTTAGGTGTCTTAAAAAGAAAAACAGTACCAACTTTAAGTGTCTCCATATATATTTCGCCTTAATATTAAACTCCCTTAAGGATTCCTTTTGAAAAACATATGGACCCAGGAGTGATTGGACCTATCTAGTATGTGGCCTAGTTGCCCTTAGGGGTCGTTTCGTAGGTGGAATATTGGATAATATCCCTAAATTAAATGCGAAATTATTTTTTTCGCGTTTGATTAAATTTATTAATTTAGGAGTAGCAATTCCAATTTATACATTATTGTGGGATTATTTTTGTCGATCTCCAAAATTGGGGTGCAATGTGGTGGCGCTTAACTTACCTTGCTCATCGAACAAGCCATATTTTATCTTATTATAAGTGCTTAAATAAATTTATTAAGGTAAACAAAATATGAATAACTCTTATATTATATCCATAAAAATAAAAAAATTTCAGCAAAATTTTATCTTAAATCCTTAACCCACTAAGGACAAGTCATGAGCCTTCTAAGGACTAAAATTGAGAACGATATCTTTTGGGCATTCCTCTAGAATAACAAAAATATCTATATAGATGGGGTGTGGAAACAATCAACTGCCGCTAGAACGAAATTTATACTAGACTATATGTGAACAGGTCAACGAAAATTCTCTCTACACAATGAACACAAAAATTGTAGAAGCACCGGCACCAGAACCACCGGATATCAGCTCTATGCACCTCGATCCACTATTGTCATCATCTCCAACTACAAACACAAATACTGCCATGGCCTCTACCCCTCCATTATCCTTTGCCGAAACTTTACTTCCGAACAACCAACTAAATTCCTATCCAAATACATGCCATCAAACCCATTCCTACTTAGATTTGTCTGATGAATTCATAAATAACTACAATAAAGACACCTTCATACTCATTACCCCAGCAGACAAATCTAGATTGTATTCACCATAAAATACTCTATCATTGTCAAAGTGTTCGGAATAAGAGTTGGACAACAAACTCTTAAAATAAAACTCCTAGCACTCTGGAAACCCACTGAAGATCTTCCAATAATAGATTTGGGATGTGACTTTTACTTAATCAAATTTAGAAAGGAAGAAAATATGTTCACATCCTACACAACAGACCTTGATTCATACTTAACCACTTCCTATCTGTATGAAAATGGAAATCTGAATTCATAACATCAAACACCCAACTTACATACACAACAATCTGGCTAAGACTGTTAGAACTCCCTACTGAAATGAGTAGGTGAAAAGATTGGCACCCTGCTCAAGGTAGACACATGCACGGCGGCCACCACCAGAGGTGTGAAAATGGGTTATCATCGTAATTCTTCCTTTTTTCATATTTTCAAGGGCTTGAAAACCTCGCTTTTAGTTGCCTCAATTTGTGCGGCAGTTCGAGTACAAAGCCGGAAAATTTATATGTTAAAATATGTGAATTCAATGAAAATTTTGAAGAATTTTTGTTTTAACATTGATATACTTGACTTTTGTCAATATTTTGGGTAAATGGACCCGGACCCATGATGTGACGGTCCCGGGAGGTCCACAAAAAAATATGAGAATCGGGCGTATTTCCGAAATCAAAATCCAAGGTCCTGAGCCCAAGTATAGAATTTTTGAAAGAAATTATTTTTCTGAAAATTATATGAAAATTTAAAATGAAAATCAGTTAGAAACATAGGCATCGGGCTTGTATTTTAGTTCTCACACCTGGTGCAAGTCTTAAATATAGTCGAAATTGGACGTTGTTTGACGTGTTTCCGACCTAAATATCTAAAATTAGAGGATTTTGAACTTTCAAGATAAAAATGATGATTTTGGGGCTTTATTCATTGAATTTGATGTTATTTTAACGATTTTATTGCTCGAATAAGTCTGTTGGATGTTATTTAATTAGTAAGTGTGTTTGGTTGGGAGCCCTGAGGGCTCGAGAGTGATTCGGAGGTGGTTCGGGTGGTTCTTCACTTAGAAAAGACATCGGATTTTTCAAAGAAATTGCAGACCAGTTTTACTCTTCGCGAACAAGGCTCTAGGATCGCGTGCGCAATGCCTTGTGTCTCCCCTCCTTCGCGTTCACGTTACCCTCCCTGCGTTCGCATTGTGCAACCCTTGGACCCCCCAGTTTTTCTTTCTTCGCCTTCGCAGACAAGCTCCCATGTTCGCGTAGCCACTTTAGGTCATTCATCGCGTTCGCACTAGCCACTCGCGTTCGCGTATTCTATTTTCCCATGATCCCAGTTTTCTTTCTTCGCGTTCGCGGACTCCCAATCACGAACGCGATGCCCCGCAGTCAGTCGCTCCGCGAACGTGACCCTCTGCCACGAACGCATAGCACAAAAGTGCCCAGTGATTTTAAAGCTTAAAAACAGAACCCATCTTGGGATTTATCCATTTTCTTCACACGAACTCTTCTCTAAAGCACTCCATAGACGGATTCCAAGATCCTTTTCCTCCATAGCTTGCTTGGTGAGTGTTCTTAACTTCATTCTCTCTTAATTGCTTCATCGAATCACTAATTTCCTAGCTCTAAATCATGAATTCAAAGAATAAATTGTGGGTATTGGGTAGAGTTAGGGCTTAAGGGATTTTGGGTGATTCAACATCAATTTGGGGTCGAATCATAAAACAAATTACATATTTGAACTCGTAGGGTTATGGGTGATCGGGTTTTGGTCCGAGCCTCGAGTTTGGACCATGTGTGCCCGGGGTAGGATTTTGGTATTTTTGGAAGAATGATATGAAATTCATTTCTAGGCTATGGAATTGTGTCTTTGAGCCCTTATTGATAATATTGAACTAAATTGTTCCTAGATATCATGGTTTCGGAGTTGGATTTTAGAAGAAAGGCGGTGTTGGAGATTTGATTGCTATTTTTGGACCGGGATAAGTGTTTGATATTACTTTGGCTTGAGGGAATAGGATTAGAGTGTTTTGATTTCTATTTGTTAGTATGATCGAGTACAGTGTATAGGCAAGGTGACGAGTATCTATTCACCGGTGTCTAGCATGACCGTGAGTCGTAATTGCTATTAATTTGAAAGATGTGGCATGACTGTCTTGCTAAATTGATAAATTCCCTATAAAGTGTTAGATAAGAAGGAAATGAGCTAAAAGAGAACGTGTTGAAATAATTCCCTTGCCGGGACGAGTCGACTGTTATTATTGTATTCTCCCTTGCTGGGATATTTGGGCTGTTAGTTGTACCCTTGGCGGGTTTAATCGTTATATTGTTGAATTTCCCTAATGGGAACTCTTTCGGAGAGATTATTTGTGCTATTCATTAAAATATGGGATCGTGTGGCACGCCGTCCACTTATGAATTATAATATGGGATCATGTGGGATGATGTCCTCTTATTAATTGTAATATGGGATCGTGTGGCACGGCGATCACTTATACAATGTGAATTGGGATCGTGTGGCACGCCGTCCACCTATGAATTATGAAATGGGATCCGTTGATCTATTTTTCACTATATCTCCCCTAGCATGTCCCCCCATCCTTTTTCTTTTTGGTATTTCCGTTGCTTTGTACATATATATATCTACAAGGTTGTTTTAGGTAGGTCATGTCTAGCCTCGTCACTAATTCGCCGGGGTTTGGCCAGGAACTTACTAGCACATGGAGTCGGTTGTGCTGATTCTACACTCTATGTACTTTTGTGCACAGATCAGGACGCAGCTTACATACCGCAGAAGTAGGATTTCTGGGAGCTATCTTCAGTCCAAGGACTCTCGAGGTAGCCTAGATGACGTTCACAGGCCGAAGTCCCTTTCCTTATTTTTTTCTTTTTCATCTTGTATCAGACAAACACTACGTATTTTTCTTTCCAGACACTGTTTGTAGTATTCAGTAGTAGTTCGTGAGTAGTGACACCAGATACTGGGTACATGTGTATTTTGAACCTTCCGCATTTATGTTTACACTCAATTATGTATTTAAAAGTCTTCCGCTGTAATTATTATATCAATTTATTTTAATTGTATAAATGAATTCAGTAGAAATGTTGTAATATTGGCTTGCCTAGCTCCGATAGTAGGCTCCATGACGACTCTCAATGGTGGGAAATTTGGATCGTGACAAGTTGGTATCAGAGCACTAGGTTACTTATGTCTCACAACTCACGAACAAACTCATTAGAGTCTGAAGGATCGGTACAGAGACGTCTGTATTTATCCACAAGAGGCTACAAAGTTAGGAAAAATTTCACTTTGTTCATTCTTTTCATGCGATTCTGTTTCTCAAATACTGATTGCACTCCACTCCGTTCTTTCACAGATGGAGAGAACGCACGCTTATTCTTCTACCACGCAGCAACCCTGGCCCGCAGCAGCAGCTCCTATTAGGGGCACAGGGCGAGGCCAAGGCTGGGGCAGAGCTCAGCCCCGAGCAGAAGTCCCAGAGGTGGAGCCTCTTGTTGGCTATGATGAGGAGGCTCCAGCACCAGCAGCTCCACTGGGCCCAGATCAGGTCCCAAAGGGTTTCATAACCACTCCAGTACTACAGGACGCTTTGTTCTGACTGGTAGGCTTTAGGGAGAGCGTCTCTAGAGCGGGTTTGCTTCCCCTAGCACCAGCCACATCTCAAGCTGGGGAGGAGTTCAGACTCCCGCTACGAGTACTCTGGAGCAGGTAGATCCTCAGCCTCAGGTTCCAGCAGTTCAGCCAGTTGTGGCAGCTCAGCCGGGTATTCCAGCTAAGACCGGCGATGGTGAGGCGATGTCTGCAGATGCTTTGTGGAGGCTTGATAGGTTCAGTAAGCTCTTCACCACCTCCTTCAGCGGTGCTTCTAGAGAGGAACCCTAGGACTTTTTATTCAGCTGCCATTAGGTTCTAAGGACTATGGATATTGTAGAGACCAATGGGATTGACTTCATCACCTTTCGGCTCGCAGGATCCGGCAAGACTTGGTGGAGGGACTATTGTTTATATAGGCCAGCAGGGTCGCCATTATTGACTTGGGATCACTTTACAGAGTTGTTCGCGGAGAAATTTCTCCCAGTGACTGAGCGAGATGCTCTACACAGGCAATTTGAGCGTCTTTATCTGGGTACTATGACAGTCACGCGGTATGAGACTCGTTTATTGATTTGGTACGTCATGCTATAGTTATACTCCCCAGTGAGGGGGAGAGATGTAGAGATTATGATGGGTTGATTCAGGCGATCCGGCTTCAGATGGCTATGAGAGCCGGTAGTGGTATGTCTTTTCAGGAGGCGGTCAATGTAGCCTCTAAGATAGAGATGGCACTTGCACGAGGAGGTGGTCAGGAGTAAGATAAGAGGCCTCGTCATTATTCTAGGTTCAGTGGTACCTCATCTGGAGCTAGGGATTCATATGGTAGAGGCCATCCTCCGAGGCCCTTTCAGTTAGCCCTACAGGTTTCACATGGTACTACAGGTGGCCATGGTTCGTAGCCACAGTATTCTGACTAGCAGCTTTCTAGTTCATCATCAGCACCTATCAGCGCACCACCAATCCGTAATTCTTAGCAGCCGAGGGCTTGTTGCACATGTGGCGACACGAGGCATATGGCCATGTATTGCCCTCAAGCATCTCACAGCTCTCAGCAGCAGGGTCCGCGTCCCATGATTCAGGCAGTAGGTGATCCACAGGCCGCCCAGCCGGCTAGAGGCGGGGTAAAGGCAATAGAGGTGGAGGTAGGGATCAGAGAGGTAGAGCTCGGACCGCTAGAGGCAGGGGTCAGCCAGTAGCCGGTCATCCTAGAGACATAGTTCAAGGAGGTAAGGCCCAGCCCCATTGTTATGCTTTGCCAGCTAGGCCAGAGGCTGAGTCATCAGATGCTATGATTACATGTACATTCTGGTCTGTGAAAGGGATGCTTCTGTGCTATTTGATCCCGGATCTACGTATTCATATGTGTCGTCCTATTTTGCGCCCTATTTGGTCATGCCTAGTGAGGCCTTGGGTATTCATGTATATGTGTCTACATCGGTGGGTGATTCTATAGTGATCCACCGAGTGCATCGTTCATATGTGGTAGTATTTAAGTGTCTTGAGATCCGCGTTGACTTATTTCTTTTAGATATGGTGGACTTTGACGTTATTTTGGGGATGGATTGGTTTTCCGCGTATCATGCTATTTTGGATTGTCACGCCAAGAGCGTGACATTGGCTTTGCCAAACTTGCCTCGACTTGAATGGAGAGGGACCCCAGGTCATGCCACCTGTAGTGTTATTTCATATTCAAGGGTCGACGCACCGCCTGGCAGGGATATTGACTTCTTTATTGATCTGGCTCTGGGCACTCAGCCTATTTCTATTTCTTCGTATCGCATGGCCCCGCCAGAGTTGAAGGAGTTAAAGGAGCAGCTTCAGGATTTGCTTGATAACATTAGACCCAGCGTATCGTCTTGGGGTGCGCCGATGTTATTTGTGAAGAAAAAGAATAGGTCGATGAGGATGTGCGTTGATGATCGGCAGTTGAACAAGGTGACAATAAAGAACAAGTATCCACTGTCAAAGATTGATGATTTATTCGACCAGTTTCAGGGTGCTAGAGTGTTCTCGAAGATACACTACTGAAAAATTGGTCTTCGGTAATGGTTCAAAAGCCATTTCAACAGACAGCAAAACCGTTGCCGTATGGATATTGGAACAGTTTACAAACAGTCACATCAGCTGACATACCCGTAGGGTCTACTGGAACCATTCTTGCAACGGTTTGCATCGCCGCGATAATAGATAAGTCTCTCGCAACGGTTTTTACTTTCTCTATTGGAAGAGTTATTTTTTCAATTGGAACGGTTCAAAATCGTTACTTATTATTTATACAATGGTTTTTGACTGTTACCAGATTATTTATAGCAAACACTTATGTAAGCTATCGCTACGGTTATGTTGGATATAGCCACAGTTTCTTTAGGCTATGGTAACGGTTATATGTGTATTTGGAACGGTTTATGGGACATATCGCAACGCTTTACATTATCTACTGGAACGCTATTTGTTTCCTATTGGAACGGTTCTGGTAGGCTATTGTATTATTTCAATTAAAACCAAAATATAGCACCTGTTATAAATAAATATTTATACATATAATAAATTATAATAACACCAAAATTTAAATACATTATAAAATAAAACTATTAACAATATAAAATTTTTCATAAAGCAAATGTTCTACCCCATGAGTGCATAAGTTTAGTACATTTCAAAACAGTAAATAAGTTTTTAAAATATTGGAAGCAAAAAATTCCTAGAACACTCATCTATAACAATACAAAATTCATTTCAAGTAAGGTCTAGTTCTTCATCGTCTTCATCATCCATTACTTGATCTACTTCACCTACAAAAGAAGATAAATAAAGTTATTACCCTTCAGCAGAATCTGGTCTAAAAATACTCAAGTATTTCACTGTTTTCATTCTTCTTTTATCAATAAAACTTATTCATCTCAAAAAACTAAACGCAACATTATAACACTCTGATATTATTATAAAAAACCAATACTTTCAAACTATCAAGCTATGATGGCAAAGTAAAGAATAATTCATAATAAGAATCACAAACATAATTACGAAGCCAGCATGAAACATCAACAATTTAAATTGTTCTTTCAGTTGATCAATGACCATTGTTTGTGTGCACACTTATATAAAGCGAGAATATACAACTACACCATAATTCATCTCGTCAAACTTGGTTTCATTTCTTTGAAAGTGATAGTATTCTCAAAATGGTATATGTCTACTAATATTCTGAAAGTCTTATTCCCTAACGATGGAATATAGTCGAATACCAAGTCACTTATGGAATCCACAGACATCTGGTCATCAAGGATCAACAGAGTACAGACTCAATGACACATCATAATCTAGAAACCCTGATATCCCTAGTAATGAAAAGTACAAGCTAGCTCACACTTGACTAGAAGTACAAATCCAAGAAGAAATCTGATTGATGTTTAGGTTTCAGAGTTTCTCTTAGTTTGAGATCTCTTATGCTGTATCTACTTCTTTTATGTACCTTTTCTTCTATTATAACTACATAACTCTAACTATGATGATTGCTTGTTCATTTTTCTATATAATATATAAGCTACCAAGGGGTGGGTGACAATGTGACTGACTGAACTAGGACTTGAAAAGCTATGGCAAGAAGTTAGAGTAGTTCCTAAGTGTGACTAACTCACCTAAGACTAGACAAGAGATTCTAGATGTAATTACCTTATGAAAATCGGAGTTCCAATAGATAAGAAGATCCTTTAAGCGAGATTCCGGAACATCTACTGGCTTATTCTCTATTCAAATATTTTTCAGATTCTGAAAAGCAAACACAATATTGGTTAGCAAAGAAAAGAACTGACTCTGAACCTAATCTTCAAAAAGGTTCACCTGAAAGTTTGGAAGTCTCTTCTCTGAACACACAATACACACAGAAAATTTTCAACTAAAATGCTGATGGAGGAATGCAAGTACATACAGAAGGAGTTGAGGTGCTTAGAGGTGATATCAAAGTGCAGATCAACATTTCAATATCACATGAAGAGAGGCAAATCATGATTGGCATATGTTATCAATGCATCACACACACAATCAACAGCAAAACTGATTGCTTCAATGATGTGCGCATCTGGTGCAAACATGGACAGACATGTTCGCATCTGGATCAAATATAGCAATCAGCAACAATAAGCATGAAATAAAGGAAGTCCAAGTTCAAAAGTTGAACAGACTCCCTCGTTCTCAGACGAGAATGTGCTGTTCAAATGGCCATATGGAAGAATTACGATGCAGAAAATTGAGCGGTTGTTCACTGTCATCAAACAGAATACAGAAGGAAAACATGGCCAAACATGTGCGCATCTAGTAAAAACATAGCAATCAGCAACATGCATATTGCATATTGGTAAAAAGATCATAATGCACATATCCAAAGACAAAATCAACCGTCACAAAACACGCACGTGAGCATCTGAAGACATCAAAGTGTTAACCTGAAAGTTAACATATGATTTTAGATGTAATCCATTTCCTTTCAGAAAAAGCATGTGATTATATCTCGCAAAGAACTAGTAGTACAGAGTACACATACTAAGAGTGAAATTTTCTCCCACAACACAGAAACACATAGTAGTTAGCCAATTGTAGTCTATAATCATAAGCAAAAAATATTATGGCAATACTAGTCTAAGCAATAAGAAAAGAATGCATCTGAAAACTTGAGAATACACATCTTAAGTATATACACAAATTTTTGGGGAAAGAAGAGATAAGAAACAGAAGATCGGGCACCGTGATTTGATCATACTTCTCTTTCATGTTTTAAACGATAAGACATAAACCATCTGCAAAAAGAAAGATTATATACCATCAGTTTCCTCAACATAACAAAATAAAAACTAATACTCTAAAAAAAATTCTACTTACTGATCGTAGGATAACAAATACAAACAACAGTTAGAACTACTCACTTGTCCCTGACGAGTCTTTAAAGCCTCGGTCCTCCACACAAAAATTGCAGTCAATTTAAAGTGTCATAATTGGAGCCTAAAAATAAAACATATGGTAATACCAGAAATTCAAGGACTTCCGAAAACTAACCAATATATTATCAGTCTTACACAATGACAAACATTAGTACCAAATGACTGTTTCTTGACCATTTCTTCTGCTTAGCCATATAGACTATATATAATAAGCTTTTCCCTCCCATAAAATGTTATATAAACTAATATCCACAATGATTACTCTCTGGCATTCTCATCCAGGGACTGATACACCCCTGCTTGCACACCTATTCTTAGTCCTAGGAAGCATGATTAGAATAAGCAACAAGAATGTAAAAGTATTTTAATGTGAAGAAGTATGAAGCAATAATACAAAGTTTAATGCACACTTTGGAGCAAAAAGCAACAGGTGTAACCTATATCGAAGTCTATTTGATGAACATACGAGAGAAAGAACCTCATTCTCGTTCTCATGAATCAGAAAGTTGACCAATAACGTAATGCAACCATCTTTAGCATAAGCACTATAGGACAGAATTGATTGAATGTAACAGCATCGCAGCAATGTGACAGGAACGATGCTTTGTCCTCACAAATGTTAGCAATAACACTTTACAGCACACTGACCTTTCCTTTTGATGAAATACTCAAGCCTTGAAAATCGACCACATGAGCACAAGTCAAAATAGTGCCGTCGGCATCTGTTATAGTTCCTGATCCTACACTCCTTCCAGTGCTCAACCCGTGAAATCCCCTTAAAATTGAAATATTAACAACAGCAGGACCAACGGCGGCAGCCGCATTAGCAATAGTGTCTCATCCAAAACGATTACAACATTTATTTTTCTTCTCATCATCTCCATATTCTCCACTACCTCCTTCACAGCAGGACCAAGAGGACATTCTCAATGCAGCAAAAAATAACATGGTTGACACTCTGCACATTGTTGCAGATGCACAAAGAATATAATGGTCATCTTTCTTTAGAAGAAGATAATCGGAGAAATTTTCTAAAGAAAGTATACAGGTTTGTGATGCTACTACACTTTTTTATTAAAATTTCAAAATAAAATCTAGTAGTTATTGAAAACCCAAAAAATAAATGGGCAAGCTCGAGGATATCAGATTTTGGTCAAGCAAATAAATCAGGCCATTCACATAAATAATCAAACGCATATTTCATAGTATTTCTACACGAACCAATTGAGATTGAATAAACATAATTTGCAGTTGTAAAACATTGATAGTCCAAGAATCAATCAACTTATCTGAAAAAACTGAACACTACCCAATTGCATTAGATCCAAGAACTTACTAAAATAGGTGTAAAAAATCTACCTTGATTAAGTATGTGATCAACAAAACAAGCTACCCTAGATAAAAAAACTAAGAAAAATTACTAAAGAGACAACATTTAAGCAGAAGCTTTTGATGTAAAATTGGTGAAATTTGGGAACAAGGATTTGGGTTCTTGGGATTGCTATTGAGATATAAGAAAAGAGATGATTTTGGGTTTATTGTCGAGGGGATTTTTTGTTTTTGACGGTGGGAGTTTGGATAGGGTACCGGGCCGAGTATTTCTGGGTGTTGGATCGAATGGGGAGGAGCTTTTGTATTAAATTAGTTAAAAAATATATAAAATACAGGTTACTTAAAATTAGCTTGGCGCGGGCTAGTAAAATTTCAGCAAAACAATGACAAATTTTTACAATAGAAATTTTTTTCCCAAAATCGTTGCCATATACATGTCTATTGGGACGGTTTACACATCTATTGCGAAACAAAACTCTGTGGAAAAAGTTTTTTTTTACATTTGCAACGATTTGATATCACCAATGTGCTGATAGCACCGAAATTCTATTGTAACGGTTTCAACCGTTCCTATATCAGATGTATGGTAACGGTTTAGGAACCGTTTCCAAAATAACTCTTCCCATAGGCCCATTTTTTGGTAGTGATATATTTGAGATTTGATTATCATCAGCCGAGGATTAGGGAGTTTGATGTCCCTAAGACAGTATTTCGCACTCTGTATGGGCATTATGAGTTTTTGGTCATGTCATTTGGGTTGACCAATGCCCCGACAACATTTATGGAGTTGATAAACCGAGTGTTCAGGCCCTATTTGGATTTGTTCGTGATTATTTTCATTGACGACATTCTGATATACTCCCGCAGTCAGGAGGAGCATGAGCAACACCTCAAAGTGGTTCTTCAAGCTCTGCAGGATAGTCAGTTATACGCCAAGTTCTCGAAGTGCGAGTTTCAGTTGAGTTCTGTTGCATTCCTGGGTCACGTTGTTTCAGCAGAGGGTATTAAGGTGGACCCGAAGAAGTTTGAGGCAGTCCAGAACTAGCCTCGACCGGCGGCATCTACAGAGATTTAGAGTTTCTTGGGGTTAGCAGGTTACTACCGACGGTTTGTAGAGGGGTTTTCATCCATTATAGCCCCGATGACCAGATTAACCTAGAAGGGTGCCCAGTTCAGGTGGTCAAATGAGTGCGAGGCAAGCTTCCTGAAGCTCAAGACAGCTCTGACTATTGTGATGTTATATTGTTTATTGTGATGTGTCCGTATTGGGTTGGGCACAATACTGATGCAGAATGGTAGAGTCACAGCATATGCTTCGAGGAAGTTGAAGATCCACGAGAAGAATTATCCAATTCATGACCTAGAGTTGCCAGCCATTGTTCATGCCATGAAGATTTGGAGGCATTATCTATATGGTGTGACGTATGAGGTGTACATGGATCACAAAAGCCTTCAGTACTTGTTCAAACAGAAGGAGTTGAATTTGAGGCAGATGAGGTGGTTGGAGCTGTTGAAAGACTATGATGTTTCTATCTTATATCACATGGGAAAGGCCAATGTGGTGGTCGATGCATTGATTATGAAGTCCACCAGCATGGGTAGTCTTGCTTATATTCCAATCAGCGAGAGGCTGCTTGCCTTAAATGTTCAGGCCTTGGCCAATTGATTTGTGAGGTTGGATATATCCCAGCCTAGCAGAGTGTTTGGTTTCACGGTAGCTCATTCACTGTTGATGGAGCATATCCATGAGCGGCAGTTTAATGATCTCCATTTGTGTGTCTTGAGATACACGGTGCAACGTGAATGTGCCAAGAAAATGACCTTGGGAGATGATGGTGTGTTGAGTTGCAGGGGTGAGTTTGTGTGCCCAATGTTGATGGTATTCAGGAGTTGATCTTAGCGGAGGCCCATAGTTCTCGGTATTCTATTCATCCCAGCACCCTGAAGATGTATCCAGATTTCAGGCAACACTATTTGTGGGGTAGAATGAAGAAAGACATTGTTGCATACGTGGATCACAGTTTGAATTGTCAGCACGTTAAGTACGAGCATCTGAGGCCCAGTGGGTTATTTCAGAGGATTGGTCTTCCCGTGTGGAAGTGGGAGAAAATTACCATGGATTTCATTTCTGCCCTTCCGATGACATGGAAGAAGTTTAATGCTATATGGGTCAATGTTGATAGGATGACCAAGTCAGCGCATTTTATTCCAGTTGCCACTACCTATTCGTCCGAGAGATTAACTGGAATTTATATCAGGGAGATTGTTCGTCTTCATGGGGTTCCTATATCTATAATTTCGGACCGGGGCCCGTAGTTTGCCTCACATTTCAAGAGAGCGGTGCAGTAGGAGTTGGGCACCCAGTTTCAGCCGAGTACAACATTTCCCAGACGGATGGTCAGTCCGAGAGGACTATTTAGATTCTTGAGGATATGCTCCGAGCCTGCGTTATTAATTTTGGAGGTTTGTGGGACCAGTTCTTGCCGTTAGCAGAGTTTGCCTACAACAACAGTTACCAGTCCAGCATTTATATGGCTCTGTATGAGAAATTTTATGGTAGGCGGTGTCGGTCCCCAATCGGATGGTTTGAGCCGGGAGAGGTTCAGTTATTGGGCACATATCTAGTTCAGGAGGCCTTGGATAAGGTCAAGATCATTCAGAACATACTTTGGTCAGCTCAGTCTAGGCAAAAGAGTTATGAAATTGCAAGGTCAGAGATGTTGCTTTCATGGTTGGTGAGCGAGTATTGCTCCGTGTATCGCCTATGAAGGGCGTGATGAGATTCGGGAAGAAGGGCAAGCTTAGCCCTAGGTTCATTGTCCCATTTGAGATTCTTGAGTGAGTGGAAGAGGTGGCTTATAGACTTTCCTTTCCACCTAGCTTGTCAGCCGTGCATCCAATATTTCAAGTATGTATGCTTTGGAGGTATCACGACGATCCAGCCCACTTATTATATTTCAGCATTGTCCAGTTGGACAAGGATCTGTCATATGAGGAGGACCCGGTGGCTATTTTAGACAGGCAGGTTTGACAGTTGAGGTCGTAGAGTTTTCCTTCAGTGCGTGTTCAGTGGAGAGGCCAGCCTCCTAAGGCATCAACTTGAGTCCGTGTCTGATATGCAGACCATTATCCTCATCTATTCCCCGACTCAGGTACTTCTTTTTTTTGTCCGTTTGAGGACGAACAATTGTTTTAGAGGTGGAGGATGTGACGACCCAATGGATTCATCACTGTAATTCTCCATTTTCTTATGGTTTCAAGGCCTTGAAAACCTCACTTTTAGTTGCCTCGATTTGCATGCGTAACCCGAGCGCGAACCGAAAAACATTTATGTTAATATATGTGAATTCTATAAGACATTTGAAGAATTTTGATATTAATATTAAAATAGTTACTTTGGTCAATATATTGGGTAAACGAACTTGGACCCGTAATGTGACGGTCCCAGGAGGTCCGTAGAAAAATATAGGACTCGGGCGTATTCCCGGAATCAAAATCCGAGGTCCTGAGCCCGAGTATAGAATTTTTTAAAGAATTTGTTTTATGAAAATGATATTAAAATCTGGAATAAAACTGAGTTAGAAAATATAGGTATCGGGCTCGTATTTTGGTTTCGACGCCCAGTGCATGTCTTAAATATGCGTTAAGCGCTTTTTATGAAATTTCGTAGAAATCGGACGCCGTTTGATATGTTTCAGACCTAAATATCTAAAGTTATAGGTTTATGAACTTTGAAATGAAAAATGTTGGTTTTGGGGTTTGATTTATAGAATTTGATGTTATTTTAGCGATTTGATCGCTCGAGTAAGTCTGTGGGATTAGTGTGTGTGTTTGGTTGGGAGCCCCGACGGCTCTGGAGTGATTCGAAGGTGGTTCGGGGTGGTTATTCACTTAGAAAAGACATCAGATATTTCAAAGAAATTGCAGACCAGTTTTACTCTTCGCCCCAGGCTCGCGTTTGCAATGCCTTGTGTCTCCTCTCCTTTGCGTTTGCGGTACCCTCCCCGCGTTCGCAGAGTGTAACACCTGGACCCCCAGTTTTTCTTTCTTTGCATTCGCGGACACGCTCCCGCGTACGCGTAGTCCCTTCAGGTCATTCATCGCGCTCGCACCAGCCACTCGCGTTCGCATAGGCTATTTTCCCAACACCCCAGTTTTCCTTCTTCGCATTCGCGGACTCCCAATCACAAATGCGATGCCCACCAGTCAGTCCCATTCGTGAATGCGACCCTCTATCGCGAACACATAGCACAAAAGTTCCCAGTGATTTTAAAACATACAAAAGAGAACCCTTCTCGGGATTTAACCCTTTTATTCACATGACTTCCTCTCTAAAACACCCCAAAGACAGATTCCAAGCTCCTTTTCCACCATAGCTTGCTAGGTAAGTGTTACTAACGTCACTGTCTCATCATTTCTTCATCTAATCACTAATTTCCTAGCCCTAAATCATGAATTCAAAGTAGAAATATTGGGATTTGGGTAGAGTTAGGGCTTAGGGGATTTTTGGTGATTCAACCTCAATTTAGGGTCGAATCTTAAAAAATATTACATATTTGAACTCGTGGAGTTTTGGTCCAAGCCTAGAGTTTGGAACATGTGGGCCGGGGGTCGAATTTCGGTATTTTTGGAAGAATGATAGGAAATTCATTTCTAGGCTATGGAATTGCGTCTTTGAGCCCTTATTGATAATATTGAACTAAATTGTGCCTAGATATCATTGTTTCGGAGTTGGATTCTAGAGGAAAGGTGGTGTTGGAGATTTGATTGCTATTTTTGGACCGAGTAAGTGTTTATCTAACTTTGGCTTGAGGGAATAGGATTAGAGTGTTTTGATTGCTATTTGTTAATATGATCGAGTGCGGTGTATAGGCAAGATAACGAGTATCTATACATCGGTTTCTAGCATGACCGTTAGTCGTAATTGCTTTTAGTTTGAAAAATGTGGCACGACTGTGTTGCTAAATTGATAAATTTTATATAATGTGTTAGATGAGAAGGAAATGAGTTAAAAGAGAATGTGTTGAAATGATTCCCTTGCCGGGACGGGTAGACTTTTATTATTGTATTCTCCCTTGCCGGGATATTTGGGTTGTTAGTTGTACCATTGCCGGGTTTATTGTTATATTGTTGAATTTTCCTAATGGGACCTCTTTTGGAGAGATTATTTGTGTTATTTATTGTAATATGGGAACGTGTGGCACGTCGTCCACTTATGAATTATAATATGGGATCGTGTGGCACGTCGTCCACTTATGAAATATAATATGAGATCGTGTGGCACGCTGACCACTTATGAAATGTGAATTTGGGTTGTGTGGCACGCGTCCAATTATGAATTATGAAATGGGATTGTGTGGCCTGCCTATATATATATATATATATATATATATATATATATATATATATATATATATATATATATATATATATATATATATATATATATATATGAGTTATGGTATTGAGATAGTTATGTTGTTATATCTGTTGATCTATATTTCATTGTATCTCCTCCAGCATGTCCCCCCCCCCCCCCTTTGTTGGCATTTCCTTGGTATTATTTCTGTTGCTTTTTATATATATATATATATATATATATATATATATATATATATATATATATATATATATATATATATATATATATATATATATATATATATATGGCACGCCGTCCAATTATGAATTATGAAATGGGATTGTGTGGCACGCCTTCCACTTATGAACCGATAAATGGGATCGTGTAGCGCACCGTCCACTTATATATATATATATATATATATATATATATATATATATATATATATATGAGTTATTGTATTGAAATAGTTATGTTGTTGTATCTGTTGATCTATTTTTCATTGTATCTCCTCCAGCATGCCCCCTCCCCCCCCCCCCCTTGTTGGCATTTCCTTGGTATTATTCCCCCACCCCCCTTTATTGGCATTTCCTTTTCTGAGATAGGCCAGGAACTTACTAGCACATGGGATCGGTTGTGCTGATGCTACACTCTCTGCATTTTTGTGCACGGATAATGACGTAGCTTACGGACCGCAGCAGTAGGATTTATGGGATCTATCTTTATTGCAGGGACTCTCGAGGTAGCCTAGCTGGCATTCGGAGGTCAAAGTCCCTTTCCTTATTTTTCGTTTGTTCATCTTGTATCAGACAAACACTATGTATTTTTCTTTCCAGACACTGTTTGTAGTATTCAATAGTAGTCCGTGAGTAGTGACACCATATATTGGGTAAAGCTGTATTTTGAACCTTCCGCATTTCTTTTTACAGTTAATTAAGTATTTAAAAGTCTTTCGCTTTAATTATTGTATCAGTTTATCTTAATTGTTTTAATAAATTCAGTAGAAGTGTTGTAATGTTGGCTTGCCTAGCTCCGATAGTATGCGCCATCACGACTCCCGATGGTGGGAAATCCGGGTCGTGACAAGAGGAAGATATGCAAGAAGATGGGTTGAAGTACCTCCTTAAATGACCTCACCCATACACAACAAATATTGTACGAGGGTCTCAACATGTTGTGCACACTCTGTGGCTGTCTTGGCCACACCAAATCTTTCTGCTCATCTCCCTTTTCATCCATTTCACGACATGGATTGGGGGTCGTGATGGCGCCTACTAGTAGGAACCAGGGAAGCCAAACTTAGTTAACTTTCCATTGAATACATATTCCTTTTTAATAATTAACAACATTAAAATAATGGCAATGGAATTAAAATCATATGCGAGAGTCATAAGTTTCAAATAACTGAATAAGATACAGAATTCTCAACATGAATCTCTAACCAAGAATTGGAGTCACATACCCACGAACATCTAAGAATGCTAAATGCAAGGTCTGAAAGAAACATCTATGTTTTGTCTCGGTATAATGAGATAACCGTCAAATATAAAGGATAGGAGAGACGCCAGGCATGCAGATGCCTGTAAGGCTACCTCGGTGTCTCGCTAGACTAGAAACCTGCACCCATGCTACTGGAGCTGCTGACCAAAGCCTGGATCTGTGCAAGAAAGCATAGAGTGTAGCATCACCTCAACCGACCCCAAGGTAAGTGCCTAGCCTAACCTCGGTGAAATATGTTAGGATTTATGCCCGTCACTAGAGGGGGGGTGAATAGTGCGGCACGATAATATTGATAAATATTGCGGAATTAAAATTGCAGGAGTAAAGTAAATGCGGTAATTAAAATAGTAAGGAAAGAACACACCGAATTTATACTAGTTCACCACAACGTGTGGTTAGTCCAGTCCCCGAGAGACTCTCTCGAGTTTCCACTAACTCCGTTAAGCTTACGGGTGCCTAACAAACCGTTACACTTGCTCGTAGATGTACACTCTATAAGACTTCAACTTGCTCTAGGATACCGCACCTCAAGACTTCACCTTGCTCGTGGATACCGCACCACAAGACTTCACACACTAAGATTGAGGGTACCTAGCAAACCCGACAATCAATGAGAAGATATGGTCTTCTCAAACACCTTTCTCTTTTACAACAAGAACTCTCTAAAAAGAGTAGATAAAGAGATACAATATTAGCTCTATGAACAACTCAAAGTTGTCTCTCAAATGGCTCAACAAAAGCTCTATCATGATGCACAAATAATATCAATATGTATATGAATAATGAGAGGTGTTGTGTGTTTAAAATCAGCTCAAAAGACCTCTATTTATAGGTGTTAGAAGTTGTATGTCCGTAGCTTAATTGACAATCAATTATGCTGATTTTATGCAAGATAATCGATTATCCACTTTGCATAGTCGATTATCTTCTCAACGTTCATAAAACAGAACGTTGGGAAGGCAACGGATAGTGAAATAATCGATTATATTGCCTTGCGGAATTTCCAGCAAAGCTGGAATATACCAGAGTATACCAGAATCAAAGCTGGAGTATACCAGAATATACCAGAATCGAAAGTTTACTTCAAAAACCATTTTGGTTAAAATGAAGACGTTAAAATCATTTTGTTTGAAGTATATTAATAATGTTTATGATATATATGATTTAATAAAATGATTTTATGCATATTAATGATGACCTATGTTGAGCCAAAAGACGAGATAACTTAATCGTTGCTCTTACATTGGTTCTACCTAGCGACCTATGCCTTGGGTCTTCGGTCTTGAACTTTTGAGCTCGTCTTGGCTTTTCCATGCAATCCATTCATCAATATGCTTCTCGGCATTCAATCTTGATTGTTTGCTAATGCATCTTCATTGTTTGTCATACAATAACATTGTTTAATAAGTTGACTTCATTGTTTGTCATTCATCAAAACCTATACCTGAAAATCATGCTAGTACAACCAAAGCTCACGTATCATGGATTGAATGATTTTCTACAATTTTCCCCTTTTTGATAATGACAAACAACAGGAGATATGCATATCGGATTCCCCCTAAATTCATGCTATATCTCAACATACAATTCATGCAAACTATTCCCCTTAATGATAATTTCCCCTCAAATAAGGCATACTATAACGTAGATTCATTCCCCATTATTTGATGCATATCGCCTAATTTCTTCCCCCTTTTGGCATTAGCAAAAAGTGTTGGAAACACGTTTCAAATGCAATATACTAAACGTGTGTTCTTTTGTAGGTTTTGATGAATGTCAAACAAAGCAATAAGCGATATATAGCAGTGCTCAAGGACAAGCACAAAATGGATGCATTACAAGAAGCTCAAGACAAAGTTTAGAAATGTTATAATTGAGTCAATATTAATTGTGCTCTTGATTCCTCAATCTTGGCTCATAACATGGCTTCTCTACTAAAATTATTTTTCCAAAATCATGCATATCTAACTTAAGTGTCAAATGATTTTAAACTATGCATATTTATATTTGTTGAAATGTTTTTCAAACATGCCTCAAAAATCTGGGCTAAGATAATCGATTATGTACTTATGATAATCGAGTATCTCTAAGCCAAGACTGCATGACAATCGATTGTGAATTAATGATAATCGATTGTGAGTAAGTCAGTTAACATCAGGTTTTTGCAAACTGCATAACAATCGATTGTGTACTTTTGATAATCGATTGTTAACTGAGGCAAAGTTTTCAAAACTCAGAAAAATCGATTATGAACTAATGGTAATCGATTAGAATGAGAAAAATGTCTCCCAGTGTTTTTAAATAAATTAATAATCGATTGTGGCTTTTGATAATCTATTATATATGAGACAGAAAGTTTTGAAATTAATTAATAATCGATTATGGCTTTTGATAATCGATTATATATGAGACAGTAAGTTTTGAAATTAATTTATAATCGATTGTTCTATTTGATAATCGATTGTTGGAACTAACCGTTGTCATACTTTTTCAAATTACCTTCAGGTAATCGATTGTTGATATTTAACAATCGATGTTTTGCGTAAAATCTGGAAAAGATTTTCTGAACGTTGTTAAAATAATCGATTGTTGATTTCCTGATAATCGATGTTTTATGCCAAAAATTGGAAAGGATTTTTTAACGTTATAAATAATTGATTATTGATTTGAAGTAATCGATTGTTGACGTAAAATCTGGGATTGAATTTTTGATCTGATAGGCAAACAATCGATTGTTTAGTCTTGACAATCGATTGTCACTGAGTAATTTCAGCAATCCTTAATTGGCAATTAGACAACGGTAAGACTGAGTTTTTCACCTATAAATACAGGCTTAACTCAGTGTTTTCACAACAACAACATATACAATTTAAGTATTTTCATTGCTAAAAGCTTTCTTACATTGATCATCATTTTCATTCATCCATAAAGCTTTTTGAAGAGCCATTCTATTGAGCTAAGTTGTTGTGATCTTGAGCGTACTATTTCTACTCATATCTACTCATTAAGGAGTACTTTGTAAAGTGAGTTTGTTTTGTGTTTGTAAGAGAATTGCGATTCTCGTTTGTTGAGGAACTTGTGATTCCTCAGTTGAAGTCTTTGGGATTGTTATCCCCGAGCAGTTGAAGTCTTTGGGATTGTGATCCCTGAGCAGTTGAAGTCTTTGGGATTGTTATCCCCGAGCAATTGAAGTCTTTGGGATTGTTATCCCCGAGCAATTGAAGTCTTTGGGATTGGTATCCCCGAGCAATTGAAGTCTTTGGGATTGTGATCCCCGAGCACCTAGGTGAGGCTTGTGTCCTCAGCTGTAACGGTTTGTTAAGCACCCGTAAGCTTGACAAGTTTAGTGGAAATCTCGAGAGAGTCTCTCGGGGACTGGACTAACCACGTTTGTGGCCAACCAGGATACATCATTGTGTAAGTTTATTTTACTGCACTTGTTTTAATTTCTGCAAAGTTTTTAAATTCCGCACTAAAACGCTTAATATTTTTAAAACGCTATTCACCCCCCCTCTAGCGTAAAGCGTTATTTCCAACAATTGGTATCAGAGCCATACTCTCTGAAAAACCTAACCGTTTGAGAGAACCATCCATGGCTTCTACTCTAAATTTCTTTGCAGGAATAGGTGAAGGAGAATGCAGCATGTCACCTCCAATATTAGACGAAAACGACTACTCAGTCTGGAAATATCGAATGCAAGTTTTTACAATGGCAAACGATTTGTATCTATGGCAAGCTATTAAACACAGTGATCAACTGACGACAAAAGTCGGGAAAGATAAGGTAAGTGAATACAACACTAAAGCTATGAATATATTTCATAACGCCTTGAATCAGGAACTTTGGCGAAAAATCTCCCACTATAAAACTGCTAAGGAAATGTGGGACAAACTTGAGGAATTGCACGAAAACACGCCTCAAAAAGCGGTCAGCACAAACGATAAATCAACTGGTCAGTGCCTCATGGCAGACGAAAAAGACGAGGTAAGTACATCTAACGATATACAAATTGCTTATAACAAACTGCATGATGAGTTGGTAAATGCTTCTAAGACTATTAAAGATTTACAAAGGACTCTTTCTCTACAAGGAGAGGATTTTCAAAAACAACTCTTTTTAAAAGACAAGGACTTCGAAGAACGTCTTTCTTTAGCTCAAAAAGGGGTTGAAAATCTGTCTCGTGATAACGAGAATCTTGCAAATGAAAATCAATTTTTGTTAAATGATAGTATAGAACTTAGACAAGTCATCAAGACCATGCATGAAGCCTCTTGTGTTGATAATTGTTTTACTTGTACTACTTGTGAGTCCTTAAAACTAGAAAACACAGAACTTAGGAAAACTTTAGAAACTCGTAGTAAAGAAGTTCTTAAAGTTGGTGAAAAAGAATCGCCTAAGAAAAATCAACGGCATAAAAACAAAAACTCCACTACACCACCTAGACATTATGCTAGAATGTATGAAAATAAGGGTAGAACTAATATCTTTAGACAACCTAGATCCAAATCTAGGATTCTTGCAAACAAGCCTACAAATAGTAATTTTCGGCAACCAAGAAATAACTCTAGGAACGAGCTTAGACCACCTAGACATGACACTAGGTCCTTCAACAAGTCTAGCACTAATGACTTTAGACCATCTAGATATTATACTAGAAATGGGAACAATATATCTAGTGTTAATCATTTTCATTCGCCTAGAACTTTGTTGGCTCAACCTAGGCATCAGCACAACCCGAACGTAGTATGTCATTACTGCAATCGTATAGGTCATATTGCACCTATGTGTTTTACAAAGCATAGAGATTCTTCATATTATTATGGTCGTTATTTGCCTAACCCCCAAGGACCCAAAATGGTATGGGTACCTAAAGAATATTAATTTGCCTTGTAGGTGTGCTTGAAGGGATCAAGTGTACTATGGTACCTTGACAGTGGATGCTCCAGACACATGACAGGAGACGAATCCAAATTCCTTCAACTAGAGCACAAAGAAGGAGGAAGCGTTGTATTCGGTGACAACAATAAAGGACAAATTATTGGCATCGGATCGGTCGGTAAGAATGAAAAATCCTCTATAAAGCATATATTACTTGTCAAAGGATTAAAGCATAATCTCTTGAGCATAAGTCAATTATGTGACAAGGGAAATCTTGCGTTGTTTGATTCAGATGAGTGTCTAGTGTTTAGACGTAGTGATTTCAAGATTATTCTACGTGGTTTTAGAGTTGACAATATTTACATGGTTGATCTTGAAAACTCCTCATCCGAGTATGTTGATTGTTTGTTGAGCAAAGATGATAATGTGTGGTTGTGGCATCGTAGAGTAGCTCATATGAACATGCATCTTTTAAATAAATTAATTTCTCAAAATCTAGTGATTGGTCTTCCTAACTTAAAATTTGAAAGTGATACTATTTGTGACTCATGTCAGAAGGGGAAGCAAACAAGAGCATCTTTTAAATCCAAAAATGTTGTTTCAACCTCTAGACCTTTACAACTATTGCATATGGATTTATTCGGACCATCCCGCATCGAAAGTCTAGGAAGAAATAGATATGCTTTTGTAATTGTTGATGACTTCTCTAGATTTACATGGACATTATTTCTTGCACATAAAAGTGATGCATTTCTTAGCTTCAAGCTTTTTCTTAAAAGAGTTCAAAATGAAAAGGAATCAACTGTCACTTCCATTAGAAGTGATCATGGGGGAGAGTTTGATCACAATCTCTTTGCGGATTTTTGTGATGAACTCGGAATCGAGCATACCTTTTCCGCTCCACGTACACCACAACAAAACGGGGTGGTGGAAAGGAAAAATAGGAGTCTCGAAGAGATGGCTAGAACCATGCTCGACGAAGCTAAGATTCCCAAACACTTTTGGGCAGACGCCGTGAGTACCGCATGCTATGTTTTGAATAGAGTAGCAATTCGGCCGATACTCTTAAAAACCCCATATGAACTCTACAAAGGTAGAAAACCTGACATTTCACATTTACGTGTTTTTGGTTGTAAATGTTTTGTGCATAACAATGGAAAGGACCAACTAGGAAAATTTGATGCAAAGTCGGATGAAGGTATCTTCATTGGCTATTCTTCTCGTAGTAAAGCTTATAGGGTTTTTAATAAAAGAACCCAAGTTGTAGAAGAATCTCCTCATATTGTATTTTCCGAAGATAATACTCGCTTGGCGAGAAAGGATTGTGGTCTTGATCTTTCAGGTATTCTGGAAAGCCTAAAGGACAAAATTCAAGAAGAACCACCAAGGAAAGAAATTGACAAAACGGTGGAACAACAAATTGAAGAAGCTCCTCAATCGGAAAATGAACCAAAAGAGCAAACAGAATGGAGGACAGTCAAAGACCATCCTCTCGATCAGGTAATAGGCGACGTTGGAGGAAAGGTAAGTACCCGGAGCTCCCTTAGAAATACCTTAGATCTTACTGCGTTTGTTTCTCAAATTGAACCCAAAACCATCTCTGAAGCAATTGGGGATGAATTTTGGACCTTGGCAATGCAAGAGGAGCTTAACCAATTCAAACGTAACAACGTTTGGGATTTGGTGCCAAGACCCGAAGGTCATACCATAATTGGTACGAAATGGGTTTTTCAAAATAAATTAGATGAAAATGGCATAATCACTAGAAACAAAGCTAGGCTTGTGGCTCAAGGCTATAATCAAGAAGAAGGGATTGATTATGATGAGACATATGCTCCGGTAGCTAGATTAGAGGCCATCCGTTTGTTGCTTGCTTTTGCATCTTCTATGAATTTCATTTTATATCAAATGGATGTGAAAAGTGCCTTTTTAAATGGTTTTATCCAAGAAGAAGTTTTTGTTAAGCAACCCCCCGGTTTTGAAGACTTTAATTTTCCCAATCATGTTTTCAAACTCAAAAAGGCCCTTTATGGTTTAAAACAAGCTCCTCGAGCTTGGTATGAAAGGTTGAGTAAATTTCTTTTAGAAAATAATTTTATTCGTGGAAAAGTTGACACAACTTTATTTGTCAAGCATGAAAACAATGATATCTTGCTAGTTCAAATATATGTAGATGATATCATTTTTGGTGCTACTAACAATGCTCTATGCAAGGAATTTTCAAACTTAATGACTAGCGAATTTGAGATGTCCATGATGGGTGAGTTACAATTCTTTTTGGGATTACAAGTAAAACAAATGAAGGAAGGTACATTCATTTGTCAAAGCAAGTATTGCAAAGAACTGCTTAAACGTTTTGACTTGAACAATGCAAAGGAAATAGCAACTCCCATGAGCACATCCGATCATCTCGACAAAGATGAAAAAGGTAAGGAAGTCGACATCAAAAAGTACCGAGGTATCGCAAAATACTCAAGTATTCTACAGGAAAATCGCCGTCAAACAATCGATTACTGTATCAATAATCGATTACTTCCTCTATCTTAATTTTCCAATAAATAAACTTGTGTTTATTTCACATTTTTTTCATATTCTTCCCTTGTGTAAATTTTTGCTAATGGCAAAAGGGGGAAGAAACGGGATATCAAGAAGTATGCTATATCACTCTCAACTTCATTCATGCTTAAAGTGAGGGGGAACATGAATTGAGGGGGAACATCAAATTGCATACTTTACTCTTGTCTTGGATTATCAAAATAATTATTGCATATATCCCGCTTATGTTTGCCATTATCAAAAAGGGGGAAATTGTTGGAAACACGTTTCAAATGCAATATACTAAACGTGTGTTCTTTTGTAGGTTTTGATGAATGTCAAACAAAGCAATAAGCGATATATAGCAGTGCTCAAGGACAAGCACAAAATGGATGCATTACAAGAAGCTCAAGACAAAGTTTAGAAATGTTATAATTGAGTCAATATTAATTGTGATCTTGATTCCTCAATCTTGGCTCATAACATGGCTTCTCTACTAAAATTATTTTTCCAAAATCATGCATATCTAACTTAAGTGTCAAATGATTTTAAACTATGCATATTTATATTTGTTGAAATGTTTTTCAAACATGCCTCAAAAATCTGGGCTAAGATAATCGATTATGTACTTATGATAATCGAGTATCTCTAAGCCAAGACTGCATGACAATCGATTGTGAATTAATGATAATCGATTGTGAGTAAGTCAGTTAACATCAGGTTTTTGCAAACTGCATAACAATCGATTGTGTACTTTTGATAATCGATTGTTAACTGAGGCAAAGTTTTCAAAACTCAGAAAAATCGATTATGAACTAATGGTAATCGATTAGAATGAGAAAAATGTCTCCCAGTGTTTTTAAATAAATTAATAATCGATTGTGGCTTTTGATAATCGATTATATATGAGACAGAAAGTTTTGAAATTAATTAATAATCGATTATGGCTTTTGATAATCGATTATATATGAGACAGTAAGTTTTGAAATTAATTTATAATCGATTGTTCTATTTGATAATCGATTGTTGGAACTAACCGTTGTCATACTTTTTCAAATTACCTTCAGGTAATCGATTGTTGATATTAAACAATCGATGTTTTGCGTAAAATCTGGAAAAGATTTTCTGAACGTTGTTAAAATAATCGATTGTTGATTTCCTGATAATCGATGTTTTATGCCAAAAATTGGAAAGGATTTTTTAACGTTATAAATAATCGATTATTGATTTGAAGTAATCGATTGTTGACGTAAAATCTGGGATTGAATTTTTGATCTGATAGGCAAACAATCGATTGTTTAGTCTTGACAATCGATTGTCACTGAGTAATTTCAGCAATCCTTAATTGGCAATTAGACAACGGTAAGACTGAGTTTTTCACCTATAAATACAGGCTTAACTCAGTGTTTTCACAACAACAACATATACAATTTAAGTATTTTCATTGCTAAAAGCTTTCTTACATTGATCATCATTTTCATTCATCCATAAAGCTTTTTGAAGAGCCATTCTATTGAGCTAAGTTGTTGTGATCTTGAGCGTACTATTTCTACTCATATCTACTCATTAAGGAGTACTTTGTAAAGTGAGTTTGTTTTGTGTTTGTAAGAGAATTGCGATTCTCGTTTGTTGAGGAACTTGTGATTCCTCTATTGAAGTCTTTGGGATTGTTATCCCCGAGCAGTTGAAGTCTTTGGGATTGTGATCCCTGAGCAGTTGAAGTCTTTGGGATTGTTATCCCCGAGCAATTGAAGTCTTTGGGATTGTTATCCCCGAGCAATTGAAGTCTTTGGGATTGGTATCCCCGAGCAATTGAAGTCTTTGGGATTGTGATCCCCGAGCACCTAGGTGAGGCTTGTGTCCTCAGCTGTAACGGTTTGTTAAGCACCCGTAAGCTTGACAAGTTTAGTGGAAATCTCGAGAGAGTCTCTCGGGGACTGGACTAACCACGTTTGTGGCCAACCAGGATACATCATTGTGTAAGTTTATTTTACTGCACTTGTTTTAATTTCTGCAAAGTTTTTAAATTCCGCACTAAAACGCTTAATATTTTTAAAACGCTATTCACCCCCCCTCTAGCGTAAAGCGTTATTTCCAACAAAAAGAAGAGTATACAAAGGCTACTTTCCCCTTTCGACACTTCCCCCTTTTGGGTATATCAATTGTTAGTGTCAAGAATAAAATAGGAAATACAATGAGGAATATACATTGACGATATATAAAAAATTATACCAACATGAAATAATACCAAATGTTAGTAAAAACATAACAACCATAATAACAGTTATTTTTCGCAAATCATATTACTTAAGAACATATCAACAGTTAATTTTTAACAAACCAATAGTTGTATTAAAAACATGATTCATTTATTTTTCAAGAATATATCAACTGTTATTCAAACCAAAAAAAATATTCATCAAGACATGAATCAATCATTATTTTTAACAAATATAATTGATATCAATTGTAATTCAAGATAAAAGTTATCAAAACATGAATCAACAAAAATAATTAATATCAATTGTTAACAAAGATATATTAATTGTTAACACATATCAACTATTATGTTTTTATCAAAAATGTGATAACTAACCGAAATTCCCCCTCGATGCAATAAGGTTTCGTGCTTGGTGCATCTACTACGATATTGTAGTCTTCAAGCACACCTGCAAACGTACCTAAAAATAGGTTTTCGGTACCCAGGCACTTTTGGGTCCTTGGGGGTTAGGCAAATAATAATCATAGTCAGAAGATAAATCTCTATGTTTTGCAAAACATACGGGTGCTATGTGTCCTACCCGGTTGCAATAATGACATATAACATTCGGGTTGTGCATATGTCTTGGTTGAGCCAAAAACGTTCTAGGTGATCTAAAGTCGTTATTCCTAGACGTATTGCGATTCCTAGAGTTATTTCTAGGTGGTCTAAAATGATTCATTTTAGACTCATTTCCAAAATTCCTAGAGTTGTTTCTAGGTGGTCTAAAATGATTAATTTTAGACTCATTAGTGAAGTTCATAGAATTATTTCTAGGTGGTCTAACTTCATTTCTATCATCCTTTCTAATATTCTTCTTAATTTCTTCAATTGTTTGAGGATCATCAACACTACGTTTTTTTAGTGTGTTCCTAAGTTCTATGTTCTCTATTTTCAAAGAACTACAAGAAGAACAATTGGAACTTTGATCAATTGAAGAGGCTTCATTCATCTCCTTAATTTTATTTCTAAGATCAATATTGTCATTTTCCAAAAATTTATTTTCTTCTTCTAACTTCTCATTATCACGAGTCAATTTTTCAAAATCTTTTTCTTTCAAAGAAAGTTGTTTTTCAAAATCTTCTTCTTTCAAAGATATTGTTTTCTTCAATTCTTTTATGGTTTTGGAAGCTCTAATAAATTCACCATATAATTCATCATAGGCATTTTGCATTTCTTCAAACGAGTAAGAGTTAGAATTACTTACCTCTTCTTCCTCGTTGGCCATGAGGCATAGTGCGGCAGTTTCATTGCCCGAGCTGTCTGAATCCCATGTCACGCGCCTATGGTGTTTCTTCTTTTTCTTGTCCTTGGATATTGGACAATGTGATTTGGTGTGGCCAAGTTTTCCACAATTTAGGCATGAAGGACTTGGTTCTTCCTTCTTTATTTCCTCTTCATAAACTTATAAAACTTTTCAATTATATCATTGGAAATAACATCATCATCGCTTTCCGAATCACTTACCTGTACTCTTTTAGAAGATGAGGCTTTGAAGGCAATATTCGAACTTTTACTTCTAAGATAGGGATTAAGAATTGTGCTTTCATAAGTTTCGAGGTTACCTCTTAGTCCATCAATTGTGACATCCGTGATTCCTATCGACTCTTGGATGGCATTGGCTTTGGAACGCCATTCGGGAGTGAGACTCCGTAGGATTTTTCGAACAAGATCTTTGTTCGTGTACACTTTCCCGAGAGCATGAAGATCGTTGACGATTTTTGAGAATCTTTCGAACATAATACCGATGGGTTCTTTCTCCCTCATTTTAAAGAGTTCATATTCATGTGTTAGAAAATCAACTTTAGATTCTCGGACTTGAGACGTACCTTCATAAGTGATCTCGAGTTTATCCCACATCTCCTTCGCGGTTGTGCAGCAAGAAATCTTCCGATAGTCATCCGGATTCACTGCACAATATAATAAGTTGACGGCCTTTGCGTTATTTTAAACTTTCTTGACGTCCTCGGCATCATATTCATCTTCCTCCTTTGGAACCGTGGTTTCCCCAACTTTCTTTGTTGGCATTTGTTCACCGTTCTTGATGATTTGCCACAAGCGAAAGTTATTTGATTGGATGAAGATTCTCATCCACTCTTTCCAATATGTGTAATTTGTTCCGTCAAATAGTGGAGGCCTATAGGTGGAGTGTCCTTCGCTCATCATTCCTGCGTTCAATATTCTCAACAAAAAATATATATCGTTCTCTCAACCGGTTAAGGCTTTCAGAGAGTTAGGCTCTGATACCAATTGTTAGGATTTATGCCGGTCACTAGAGGGGGGGTGAATAGTGCGGCACGAGAATATTGATAAATATTGCGGAATTAAAATTGCAGGAGTAAAGTAAATGCGGTAATTAAAATAGTAAGGAAAGAACACACCGAATTTATACTGGTTCACCACAACGTGTGATTAGTCCAGTCCCCGAGAGACTCTCTCGAGTTTCCACTAACTCCGTTAAGCTTACGGGTGCCTAACAAACCGTTACACTTGCTCGTAGATGTACACTCTGTAAGACTTCAACTTGCTCGAGGATACCGCACCTCAAGACTTCACCTTGCTCGTGGATACCGCACCACAAGACTTCACACACTAAGATTGAGGGTACCTAGCAAACCCGACAATCAATGAGAAGATATGGTCTTCTCAAACACCTTTCTCTTTTACAACAAGAACTCTCTAAAAAGAGTAGATAAAGAGATACAATATTAGCTCTATGAACAACTCAAAGTTGTCTCTCAAATGGCTCAACAAAAGCTCTATCATGATGCACAAATAATATCAATATGTATATGAATAATGAGAGGTGTTGTGTGTTTAAAATCAGCTCAAAAGACCTCTATTTATAGGTGTTAGAAGTTGTATGTCCGTTGCTTAATTGACAATCAATTATGCTGATTTTATGCAAGATAATCGATTATCCACTTTGCATAGTCGATTATCTTCTCAACGTTCATAAAACGGAACGTTGGGAAGGCAACAGATAGTGAAATAATCGATTATTCCAATCACATAATCGATTATGTTGCCTTGCGGAATTTTCGGCAAAGCTGGAATATACCAGAGTATACCAGAATCAAAGCTGGAGTATACCAGAATATACCAGAATCGAAAACTTACTTCAAAAACTATTTTGGTTAAAATGAAGACGTTAAAATCATTTTGTTTGAAGTATATTAAAAATTTTTATGATATATATGATTTAATAAAATGATTTTATGCATATTAATGATGACCTATGTTGATCCAAAAGACGAGATAACTTAAACGTTGCTCTTACATTGGTTCTACCTAGCGACCTATGCCTTGGGTCTTCGGTCTTGAACTTTTGAGCTCGTCTTGGCTTTTCCATGCAATCCATTCATCAATATGCTTCTCGGCATTCAATCTTGATTGTTTGCTAATGCATCTTCATTGTTTGTCATACAATGACATTCTTTAACAAGTTGACTTCATTGTTTGTCATTCATCAAAACCTATACCTGAAAATCATGCTAGTACAACCAAAGCGCACATATCATGGATAGAATGATTTTCTACAAAATAGTGATGAGGCTAGGACCAGAATACCAGATAAACTTGTGTAGTTCAAATATATACATACAATGGAAAGAAATACAGGAAGTAAGAGTCAACAATAGAAAGGGAACATGTTATGGGGAGGCTACAGTTACAATTAGGAAATTGCAATATAAAGATAGAAGCAACCAAAGAATTTACAGCGAATCAAGTAACAAATATTCACAATAAAACTTACTTGAATCTGAAACGGTTCCGGCGTGCAACCCGATCCTCAAATATCATTGTTTTGGCGTGCAACCCGATTAATGAATATCATTTAGCATGGTTACGGAGTGCAACCCGACCCTCAATGATCACTGTTTCGGCACGCAACCTAACACATAAATATCATTATTGTGACATGCAACCCGATCCATATCATTTATCACTGTTACGACGTGCAACCCGATCCATATATTTTGTCACTTTTGCGGCGTGCAACCCGAATCACCGATATCATTTATCACTATTGTAGCGTGCAACCCGATCCACCAATCTCATTCTCCTCATCCAAACAACAGTCACAAATACGGCGCAAAGAAGTAAACGAACAATGGAAGAAAATCCCGACAAGGGAATACAATAAAGCAGTTAAATCCTGACGAGGGAACAATATCAATGAATTCAATATCTTGGCAAGGGAGAAAATCAACTACCAGAAGATAGTCCCTGCAAGGGAATGACCATTAAATCATCTCTTTCATTCGTTTCTTACTTTATAGTTAACTTTATAATTCGAGTGAATGCTCCAGGGAATCAGATAATCGTAATGTATTTCATATGTTCATTACATTATATAGGAATCCTCAATTAAGCATGGAAATTTTCGACAAAATCATGATAATCGCATTTTAAGGATTCATAGTAAAACTAGACAATAATGTATAGATACTCGTCACCATGCCTATACACCGTACTCGACAATTAGTAAGTAGCAAACAAGACTCAACTCCTATTCCCTGAAGCTAAGGTTGAACAAAACACTTACCTCAGACTTTCATGGCCAATTCAATCCTCAATTATCGCTTTTCCTCTCGAATTCTGCTCCAACTCAATCAAATCTATACAATAATGACTTTATATAATCAATATATGCTAAACAAATCAAACCCAATGCCTAAATAAAGATTTCTAATCTTTCTTCCAAAAATTCAAAAAATGACCTCGAGCCCGCTTGGTCAAAACACGAAATTCAGACCAAATTCATCCATTCCCCAATGAGCCCGAATATACAATATGTTTTCCAATTCGTTCCCAAAATGAGGTTTAAATCAAGAAATTTTGAAAAGCACTGACTCTATCCATTTCCCCCAATTTTTACTGTAGATTCCATGATTTGAGCTTAGGTATTTGAAAAATGATGATGGAAAATGAAGGAAACAAGTTAAACAATAGTTACCCAAGAAGCTTTGGTAAAGAAGTACTCTAAAAATCCCCTAGGAGTTGTGGAGAAGAAAGAGTTCGTGTATTTGGTGGAATTTTCCCATCACTGTTATGTTTTTGGGCATTTAAATCACTTCGTAAAATTGCCGTTCGCGTTGGGGGAATGGGGCCCCATTTGCGAAGGGTAAACGTGACTAAGTATCGCGAGCGCGTAGAAGAAAAGGGCTAGGGTCCAGGAAGTTAAGCTACGTGAACGCATGAAGTGGACTGCAAACGCGAAGAGGGGAACATGAAAGGCATTGCGAACATGGGCTGTATGTCACGAACGTGCCTAAGGAAAGGCCTAAGGGAACGCGAACGCGAAGAAGGAAATGACTAAGTTCATGTTGCATATTTTCTACAACTTTTTACAAAGTTCAAACTACCTCGAACACCTCCGAAAACAATCTCGAGCCCTTGGGGCTCCTAACCAATCTCACATACTGACTCAACCACATCCTACAAACTCAACCGTGCGATCAAATCGCCAAAATAACATAAAAACAAGGAATCAAACCTCAAAATCATTACTGTGTCATAAAACTTCATAACTTTCAAACTTAGAGTTTTAAGTCCGAAACATGTCAAACGACGTCCGATTTCAACCAAATTTCACAGAAATGTCTTAAAACACATATAAGACCCTATATTAGGCGTCAGAACCATAATAAGGGCATGATAGCAATACGTTCTAATTAATTTTCATTTTAAATTTCCTTAACAATTTTAGAAAAACAATTTCTTTTAAAAATTTATTTCTCAGGCTTGGGACCTCGAGTTTCTATTTCGGGCGTACGCTCGAGTCCCATATTTTCTACGGACCCTCTGGGAGAGTTAAATCATGTGTCTGGGTCCGTTTGCACAAAATATTGATCGAAGTCAAATTTATTCATTTTAATCTTAAAATTTAGCATTTTTCACAAAATTTCACATTTAAGCTTTCCGGCTATGTGCTCGGATTGTGCATGCAAATCGAGGAGACTAAAAATGAGGGTTTCAAGGCCTCGAAATCACAAAATTAGAGAGAAAACAGCTGATGACCCTTTGGGTCGTCACAATTTCCACCTCTAAAACAATTGTTCGTCCTCGAACTGACAAAAGAAATAAGTACCTGAGTCGGGAAAGAGATGAGGATAACGGCTCTGCATATCAGATGCTGACTCTCAGGTCGATGCCTTAGGAGGATGATCTGTCCGCTGATCACGCGCTGATGGAAAACACTTCACATCGACCGTCGAATCCGTCACTCTAAAATAGCCACCGACTCCTCCTCATAAGATAGATCCTTGGTCAACTGGACAAGTTGAAATCTAATACGTGGGATGGATCGTCGTGATACTTCTGGAGCATAGACATATGAAACACTGGATGCACAACTTACAAGCTATGCGGCAAGGAAAATCTATAAGCCACTTCTCCCACACGATCAAGAATCTTAAATGGACCAATAAACCTAGGGCTAAGCTTGCCCTTCTTCCCGAATCTCCTCATGCCTTTCATAGGCGACACACGGAGCAATACTCGCTCATCAACCATAAAAGCAACATCTCCAACCTTGTGGTCTTCATAACTCAGATGCCTGGATTGAGTTGTACGGAGCCTATTCTGATTAATCCGAACCTTATCCAACGCCTCCTGAACCAGATCCGTACCCAATAATCGAGCCTCCCCCAACTCAACCCATCCAATTGGACACCGACATCGTCTACCATACAATGCCTCAAAATGAGCCATCTGAATGTTGGAATGGTAGCTGTTGTTGTAGGCGAACTTTGCTAAAGGAAAAAATTGGTCCGACGAGTCTCCAAAATCAATGACACTTTCTCGGAGAATATCCTCTAAAATCTGAATAGTCCTCTCGGACTAACCGTCCATCTGAGGATGAAATATTGTACTCAACTCAACCTGGGTGCCCAACCCTCGCTGAACTACTCTCCAAAAGCATGAGGTAAACTCCTTATCCCGGTCCCAAATGATAGATACTGACACCCCATGAAGGCGTACAATCTCCCTGATGTAGATCTTAGCTAATCTCTTGCATGAAAAAGTGGCTGCAACAAGAACAAAATGCGCTGACTGGGTCAGCCTTTCAATGATGACTCAAACTGCATCTAAATTCTTTCGAGTCATCGGAAGTCCAGTAACAAAATCCATGGTAATCCTCTCTCGCCTCCACTCGGGAAGCTCAATTCTCTGAAACTGTCCACCGGGCCCCTGATGCTCATAGTTAACCTGCTGATAATTCAAACATCGAGCCACATATGCAACAATATCTTTCCTCTTTCTACACCACCAATAGTGTTGCCTCAAATCCTGATACATCTTCTCGGTGCCCTGGTGAATACAGTACCGAGAACTATAGGCCTTCACTAAGATCACCTCTCAAATACCATCAAAATTGGGCATACAAACTCGTCCCTGCAACCTCAAAATGCCATCATCATCTAAGGTCACCTTCTTCGCACCTCCACGCTGCATCGTACCTCTCAGGACACACAAATGGGGATCCTCAAACTGCTGATCGCGGATATGCTCCAGTAATAAGGAATGGGAGACTGTGCAAGCTAACATTCGGCTAAGCTCAGCAATATGTAACCTCATAAATCGATTGGACAAGACCTGAACATCTGATAAGTAAGAGTTTAACGTGTTTTATGCCCATAGTTGCCTATGCTTTGAGCATAATTTGCTACAAAATAGTACCAAAATGCTTACAGGTTGTGCTTGATAGCAGGTTTGAGTGACAAAGAGGAAAAATTCAAAGATCAGCTCAAAATGAAGTGAAACGAGCTCAAGAATCAAAGGCTAAGTGAAGTGGCGGAAAAAAGAGCTAGTGCGGACCACACAATTGTGCATACAGCCGCACTAGGGTTTTA
Source organism: Nicotiana benthamiana (assembly GCA_034376525.1). Lineage (NCBI taxonomy): Eukaryota > Viridiplantae > Streptophyta > Magnoliopsida > Solanales > Solanaceae > Nicotiana > Nicotiana benthamiana. The sequence continues at coordinate 9,008,404 of CM067331.1, read as the reverse complement.
GAGAAGAGCATAATTAGGTCTTTAACCACGCATCCGCGGTTTGAAATATGCGGCCCGCGTTAAGCTCATGTGGCCTCACCATTGTATCATGCGGTCTGTGCCAAGAGGTTAAGATAAGATGTATATTTGGGCAATTGTAGCCATGGGTCCGTGGTCACTATCACACGGTCCGTACCACACCTCCTCGCGACCATGCCACATCTTTATGCGGTCCGTGCTAGATACTTCAGAGAGCCTGACAATGGAAGTCAAAGAGTCAGTGCAGTCGCGATCATAATTGTGCGGCCCCCACTGACCCCGCTGGGGCAATTTTGTCAAGTTTTTCCAGCCCACTATAAATAGAACATTTTATTATTTTAGATAATATTTTATCTACTAAATAGAGCTGCGCTCATGAGGACGAAAGTTTTAGCCTATTTTGGCATTTTAGCATTAATCTTTACATAGATTCATGTAGTTTTATCTTAGTAATTAATTATGTCTATTTCTTCTATTTCTTCTTCAATTATGTCTAGTTAAACCCATTAGCTAGGGTTTTTGCTCAACCTTAATGTGGGTAATTGATGGGTATTGCTTTCTAATGATAGATTGATATTGGGTATTTGTAACTTGGGTTAATTTTATGCTTTAATTAAGGATTGATGGTTGCAAACATTGATTCTAGCTTAGTGAGTTTTGACTCGTCTTGAGAAAGAGAGACTATGAAACCAAAATTGACCCAACAAGAAAATGGAATGGACCCATAAGAAATGATAGTCCCAATTAACGGGTTAAATCTTGAGAGAGTAATCACCCTATTTGAAACCTAGTTGGTTGGTCTAATTGGCCTACCCAATTAGTCTCGAGACTCTCTCTACCGAGAGGTGTGAGAGTGGGTCCAATTGTGCAACGGTTATAACATAAATCCCGAATATGTCAATTTATTATTAGTAGTTTCTACCCGTTAGCCAACCACCTAGGTGATGCCATGACCCTAGTGCCTTTCTCCCTATTAGTTGCAACCAAGCAATATTTCCTTAGCATATTTTAGCTGTAATATTTAGTTCATAATAGTAGTTGTTAATACAAAGAACACCCAAAAATGTCAGGAGGGCAATTAGAAATACAAACACAAGTCTAGGCTAAACAGACAATACAACTCCATTCCAAGCTGCCTGTGGAAATTTAATCCCGAACAAATATTCGGGTAAAAGCTGTAGCAACCCGCTCTCCCTACATTCGTGTAGTGTTGAGTTGGCAGTGATCATATTTTGGCATCGTTGCCGAGGAGATTACGGTTTGACTATCTGAGTAGCTAGTTTTGTGTTTTGCTTCACTTTCCTTCTTTTACTAACATTATTTGTGTCAATCACTCAGGTACACATGGCTTTAAATGCAAATGAACCTCATGGAAATATTGTCTGGGGAGAGGAGGTTTAGGATCTAGAACAAAAAGATGTATTACCTCAAGCTCCGAGGAGAGGTCGAAAGTCCAGCGCAAATGCCAATGCAAATGACAACATACCAGACCTTCCTCCGCCTTCTTTAAGAGTGGCCCTAAGAGTTCTCCCTAATCAAGGTACGCGAGTGCAATAGTTCCTTCCCAAATCCGGGCGGGGAACTTCCAGATTACAAATGTTATGCTAACCTTGCTCGAATAACGAGGTTATTTCACGGGTGCCTCCAATTAGAATGCTTATAAATATTTGAAAGGGTTCGTGGATACTTGTTGGGGTAGCAAGCAGACAATTGTCTCAGAGGATGCATTGAGACTGAGACTTTTCGTGTTATCTCATTGGTAAAGACATTGGATTGGTCAGAGAGGCTCCCCAATCATTCTATCACCACATAGGATGAGTGGGCGGACAAGTTCATCACTAAGTTTTTCGCTCCAAGTCATATGGCGGCTTTACGGGATGAGATTCACGATTTCAAGAAAGAGTCAACGGAACTGTTGCACGAGATATGGGGGAGATTTAGAACTATGGTGAAAGAGTGCCCAAACAATGATGTGAAAGATGTGATAATTCAACAAACGTTCTATAGAGGCATCAACACAACCAACCAATATATTGTGATCCAATTGGCGGGAGGAAATTTTTGAAGCTTCCTTACAATGAAGCTTGTGATGCGTGCGATGAAATGACCTATACTTCTTAGGCATGGCAAAGCCGTGCAAACGTTCCTCACGGTGACCCTAATGTCATACATTTGTATAAGGAGTTGTATGATCATGGCCAAGACATTACCGAACTCAGAACAACAATAAATCAATTGGCGAAGGCGCAATTGCAACTAGTCCAAAACCCGCGCCAAGTCAATGCCATGGAAGGAGTCAATATGATGAAAAGCAGGCAAAGAGAGCAACAACCTCAAGGAAATTTTGATAACTATGATGTTGGTGGTGGTTATTCGAATGAATGCTATGATGATCAAAGTGAGGAAGCCCAATACGTCAATAACTATCATGGGAATACAGGAAATCATGGGAACCAAAAATGGCGACCCCAAGGAAATTGGGGCAATCAACAAGGTGGTAATAGGAACAATAACCACAACCAAGGTGGAAATTGGGGGAACAACAATTCGGGTAATCAAGGGAATTGCAATGATAATAATAACAACAATTGGAACAACAATAATGGCCAAGGTGGTTGGAATAACAATGGTGGTCAAGGTAATCAGGGGAAAGGCTTTCAAAGGCCTCCAATGTATCAACAACCGAACAATCTGCCGCTGTTTCAATCTCAAGGGTCTAGTTCTTCAGGTAATGATATTGGTCGAATTGAAGTTATGTTTGTTCAAATGATGAAGAAGAACCAAGACTCCGATGCTCAATTGGCTTCCCATAACACTTTTATCTGTAACTTGGAAGTGCAACTTGTCCACATATCCCAATCGTTAAATACTCCCCCAAGGGTGCTCTACCAAGTGACACGGTAGTAAACACTAAGGGTGGGCACAACAATCATGTGATGGCAGTGACAACGCGAAGTGGAAGAGGTGGTGATGTGCATGCCTCATGAGGAAATAAAGTTATGGTTGATGAAGATGAGTTGGGAGATGATGATATGCCTTTGGTGATTGAGGAGGTAGTGGAACCCAATGTGAACACTGAAGTGCAGATTGATATTAATGAAGTTGAGGAGGATACACAAGAAGATGTGAACCTGTCTAGGGAACATGTGATTGATATTCCCGAGCAAGTGGTTCCCAAAGCAAAGGTACCCTAGCCTAGGCATCCTCCGCCCTACCCTCAATGGTTGGCTAAGCAAAAGGTTGACAACAATTCAAGAAATTAATTGATATGATGAAGAGTCTAACTATCAACGTGCCATTTTTGGAGGCACTCGAGCAGATGCTGGGGTATGCAAAGTTTATGAAGGATTTGGTTTCGAAAAAAAGGTCAATGGAGTGTGACAAAATTAAGATGACTCATGAAGTAAGCGCAATTATACATTTTATGGCTCCAAAACTTAAGGACCCCAGTGCATTCTCTATTCCATATACCATTGGAAGTGCCGAATTTGCAAAAGCCCTGTGAAACTTGGGGGTGAGTATAAACTTAATGCCATATTCAGTCTATCTGACCTTGGGAACCGGAAAACCTCACCCAAATTCAATGAGGCTCCAAATGGCGGATCGGTCAATGAAGCAGCCTTTGGGTATAATCGATGATGTCCTTGTCCGTGTTGATAAATTCATCCCGCTGGCCGATTTCGTCATAGTAGATTGTGAGGTGGACTAGGAAGTCCAATTATTCTTCGAAGACCTTTCCTAGATACGGGGAAGGCTTCGGTTGATTTTGAGGCGTGAGAGTTGACCTTCCATGTTGGTGATGAAAAGGTGGTGTTCCATGTATGCAAGTCTATGAGGCAACCAAATAGCACCTAGGTGTGCTCATTTGTGGACATTGTCACCGCGGTGATAGCAGATGACACAAGCGCAATGACTAATGTTTAAGATCCACTTGAGTCCGTGCTTTTGAACATAGATGTTTATGATGATGCCAGGAGAGTGGAGTGTGTAAACACATTGCATGGTATGGGCTCGTATTCTTATGAGACTAGTAAGTTATACTAGTAAACTCCATCAACCAAGCTATCTATTAAGGAGCCGCCAGTGTTGGAGTTGAAATCACTTCCTCCTCACCTCAGTTATGATTACTTGGGCCCTAATATCATTTTTCCTTTTATTCTTTTATTTTGCGCCACCTTGGCGGTTCTACAAAAGTGCAAGAGGGCGATTAAATTTACATTGTCCGATATTCGGGGTATAAGCCCCGCCTTTTTCATGTATTAGATCATTTTGGAGGAGGATGCGCGGCCTTCACTTGAAAATAAAAGGAGACTCATCGAAGGCGTGTAAGAAGTGGATAAGAAAGAATTTATCAAGTGGCTCTACGCAGATGTGGTGCATACTATCTCTAATAGTTCTTGGACTTCTTCGGTGCAATGCATACCAAAGAAGGGTGGGATAAATATGGTGACCTATGCCAACAATAAGCTTATTTCGACTCGGACGGTGATGGGGTGGAGAGTTTGTGTGGATAACATAAAGCTTACAAGGTGACTAGAAAGAATCATTTCCATTGTCGTTCATTGGCCAAATGCTTGATCTTCTTGCAGGCCAATCGTTCTATTGCTTTTTAGATGGGTACTCGGGGTACAATCAAATTCTCATTGCCCCGGAAGACTAAGAGAAGACGACCTTTACATGCTTTTATGGCACATTCACATTCTCGACGATGCCATATCGATTGTGTAATGCTCCGGAAACCTTCCAACATTGTATTATGGCAATTTTCACCAACATGATGGAAGATATATTTTTGAGGTCTTCATAGATAATTTTTGCATGATTAAGAACTCTTTTGGACAATGATTGCAAAATTTGGGCTGTGTGTTGACTCGATGTGAAGACACGAACCTTGTTCTTAATTGGGAAAAGTTCCATTTTTATGGTAGAAGAGGGTATTATGTAGGGTCACAAGATTTCGAAGAGGGGAATTGAAGTTGACAAAGCCAAGATCGAAGTTAATTCAATTCTACATCCCCCTACTTCTATCAAGGGGTGAGGAGTTTTTTTGGGCATGAAGGTTTCTACCGAATGTTCATCAAAGATTTTTCTCTGGTAGTAAACCCATTTTGCAAGTTGCTAGAGAAGGATGCCAAGTTTGTTTTTGATGCGAAATGCATGAAGGCTTTCACGTTTCTAAAACATAAGTTGACAACAACCCTTATCATCACCACAACCGATTGGAGATTGCCTTTTAATCTCATGTGCGACGCTAGTGATTTTGCCGGTAGGGGCGGATTTGGGCCGAAGAATCAACAAGATGTTCTATCTGGTGAATTACTCAAGCAAGACCATTAATGAAGCTCAAAGAAATTATACAGTCTCCGAGAATGAATTGCTAGCTATTGTGTTTGCCGTGGAAAATTTCCGACCATACCTTATGGGGGCCAAAGTGATTTTCCATAACGATCATGCCACCCTTCGGTATTTGATGACCAAGAAAGACTCCAAGGTTAGATTGATGTGATAGGTGTTACTTCTTCAAGAATTTGATCTAGAAATTGTGGAACAGAAAAGGTAGTGAAAATCAAGTGGCATACCACTTGTACCTCTTGGAGGAGGAGGGGAGGCCTTGTGATGGACTTGAGATCAATGATGCATTTCTGGATGAACAACTCCTCCCGCTGTCAATGCATGATATGCCGTGGTTTGTCGATGTCGCTAACTATTTTATGACCAGTATAATCTCGTATGAGCTCTCTTCTAACCAAAAGAAGAAGCTCATGCGGGATAGTTTGGATTTTTATTTGGATGACCCATATTTGTTCAAGATTTGCATCGATGGTGTGATTCGTCGATGTGACCCAGAAGAAGAACAGTTGAGTATTTTTGAGGCTTGTCATTCCTCTCCCTACAATGGCCATCATGGCCTGGTGAGGACGGCCTCTAAGGTGCTTAGTTGCGGATTCTATTGGCCTTTTTTGTTTAAAAATGCCGGTTATTTTTTCAAGAGATGTGATGAATGCCAAAGTGCCAGTGGAATTTCAAAAAAGGATGAGATGCCTCTTAGCACAATTCTAGAGGTGGACATTTTTTATGTTTGGTATTGACTTTATAGGTTCTTTCGTGAGCTTTTGTGGAAACACTTATCTTTTTGTGGCGGTGGATTATGTTTCAAAATGGGTTGGAGTTGTGGCTTTTTCAACAATGAGGCCCAAAGTGTGGTGGCATTTCTGAAGAAGTGTAGCTTCACAAGGTTTGGCGCTCCCCCATCATTAGTGATGGGGTATCTCACTTTTGCAACAAGGCTTTTAATTCATTGCTTGCCAAGTATGGAGTAAATACAAAAGGGATCACCCTCTATCATCCTCGAGCTATTGGTCAGGTGGAAGTTTCCAACTAACAAATTAAGAGTATCTTGTCCAAACTGTCAATGCCAATAAATTAGATAATGCTCTTTGGGCCTATCAGATGTCATACAAGACCCCAATTGGTATGTCTCTGTACCGGTAGGTGTTTGGGAAAGCTTGTCGTCTTCTTGTGGAATTAGAGCATAAGGCTATGTGGGCCTTGAGGAAGTTGAACTTAGAATGGGATGTCACGACGACTTCTGGAATTGAAAAAGGAAGCTTTTCCAACCCGAACAAGATCAAAAGAACTGATCGCTTTCTACAATAACAAAATAGTTATCTACTAGCCATGTTTTCTTTCTGAATCTCCAGGTTAAGCAACTCAATGATCTTTATGAGTTTAGATTTCATGCCTACTCCAGTTAAAGACAAGATGAAGTATCTTCACGACACGTATAATCGGGAAAAGGAATTCAAGGTTTGTGATATGGTTCTTCTTTTCAACTCCCGGTTGAGGTTCTTCCCGGGAAAGCTCAAGTCTAAGTGGAGTTGTCTATTTGAAGTTGTTGGTGTAACCCGATTTGGTGCTATTGATTTCAAGAACAAAAATGGTGAAGTTTTCCAAGCTAATGCGCATCGTGTCAAGCATTATTTGGGGATTTTTGAGTACATCCACGTGGTGGCCTCGTACATTTGAAGTGATATTGATGGTAACATGTATCGTGCCGCGATATTAAAGCAAGCGCTTCTTGGGGGGTAACCCATGTCTTTTTCTCCCATTGATTTTCTTTGTAGATTTGGATTTTTGAGCTAATTGTTTATGAGATGTTACAGGACTTGTGTTCTGAAGCTTACCATGCGGTTGTGGTCATGATTGAGCGGTCCTCAGTGGTCTCACGCGGCCATGTCCATTTTTGTGCGGCCCACGTGGGCTTCTTTGTGTATAGGTACTGGGTAAGACCCAGCGCGGTCCACGGTCAGTTTTATGTGGCCGCACTAGTAATAAGTAAAAGGGTCCCACTATTTTTCTGTAAATAGGAACTTAGGTCCTCATTTTACACTTTTTGCCAAATAGAATACCTGAGCCGTAAATTTTAATGTTCACCTCTGAAACCATGATTGTGTGATTGCATCAAGCGTTTATTCTTCATATTCCTGGTAACAAGTTCTCACATTGATAACTAATTAGTTGTTAGTTTCAATTTTTGTTATTTTCCAGTATTGTAGCTTCTTTGTTTTTCCGATTTTTCTTAAGTTTAATGTTTAGATTAGCTTATTTATATCTTCTAATGCTGGGCATGATTTTTTATGGTGGGTAATAGAGTATGGACAAAATGGGCAAATCTGTAAAACCCTAGTTCATTCCTAACTATTAACCCAGCGCACCCTGGCGGTCTTGTTTACGCGGTCCACATGGCGCTAACATGGTCGAACCCCTTATTAACACTGCCCGTGGTGGCCTTGGTCCTGAAAGTTAAGAAGTCTCCAGCGCGGCCCCGTCCTGATTTATGCGGTCCGCGCTGGCCCCACGGGGCCGGGCCCTCTATTCACGTGGCCCGCGTTTGTGATATTCAGAGAGGGTGAGTTTTTTTGGTTGTTCAGTGTGGCCCGCAATCCTAATCACGCAGCCCGTGGTGCCTCCCATGCGGCCGCGCCCCAAATTTTTTGATCCGCATTGACCTATTCTACTATGCTGTCTACACTTTTTCTTGTTGTGATTCTGCAATTGTTTCTATCACTTGATACAGTGCTTGTGCTTCAACTAACAAAGTTAGACGTGTTTGCTTGCAAGAAATGGTAAAACAAAGAGGATGAGGAGCAAAACAATCCGGCCGAGGGGAACCTCTCGGGAAGGAAAAGGAAAACAAAAAAAACTCACTCCCCAACCAAAACTGAGAACGAGAATGAAAGTAGTGAGTGATGACGACAAGTCATGGAGTGAGTACCTACCCTCTCAGGACATCTCAGCTGACTCGGGGCAAGCCCCCTAAGTCCCATCCCCACTTTCAGCCCAAGATCCACTAGTTGTACAGTCTGAGTTGTCTGATGGCTCAGTAGCGGGTAGCGGCGAATACTTCACCTCCCCCACAACTTCATTATCCGGGGAGAGTGCAGCAGGTGGTAACAACAGAGATGATGAGGTCCAAGGTAGTGGACTTCCCAAGGTTGGTGGTGTAGAAAGAAAAAGAAAAGCAGAAGTGTAGGAGGACCGCTTTGTTAGTTAAGTGGCCTTCCATAAAATTAGAGAGATATGGCCAAAACGAAAACTTATTCCGGAGAGGATCACCCTAGACTTATTGCACATACTCTGCACTGTTCACGAGAAATTCCAAATCAGAGTCGGTTGGGAGCATTTTAGAGATGATCTGATTGATGCAAACGAGCACATGGTCAAGGAGTTCTATTGCAACGTAGCCAACACAAAAAAGAATTCTGCTAGGACCAAAATGTGAGACAAATATTTGGTGTTTTCCGGGAAAGCATTCGATGAATATTTGGGCTTCGACGATGAAGACGAGACCCACTACAATGAGAAGTTGGAGATGAAGGTGGAGGTTCGGCCATGGTTGGCTAAATATTTGTCTCATTCGGGTGTTATTTCGGATTGGATACAGACGGGGGTAAAGATTTTGAGGAAGAACTTGAATTTCAAAGCTAGAGGGTGGCTCACTTTTGTATACAACATGCTTGACCCCATTTCCCATGACCAGAATATCCCACTCCCCCGGAATGTGCTGATTGCATCAATCATGGTTGGCTTCCCTATGAATGTGGGGAATGTAATGTGCAGGGTGATCACTTCAATCGGAGTTGACAGCACATGTAACTACCCATACCCTAACACTATCACTATGTACTTCCGGGACTTGAAGGTGAAGAAGAAGTCCTATGATGTGACAGTGCGCCCAGTGTCCCCGTTATCATGGTTCAGTATTCAGGGGCCGGAAACCTCAAAGGACAAAAGCACATGGCATACACCTCTGCCCCGACCGGCCAGTTGTGGTAGGGTCTACTATCGAGCCTTCTACTGATCTCCTATCCATTCTAGTTGTCTCCGTTTCTGATGATATGCCATCTTCCTCTGCGGGTCCTAGTTCTTCAGTTGGCGCAACAGTCACATCATCCTAGACCAACCCTTTAACACCCCTATAGTTAGCAAAGACCTTGGCCAGTTTAAACAACTTCTACTTATACCTCCTCCACTTGGAAAGCCACCCGGTGTGGATGGGCTCATGTGAACTTGGTATCCAATGGCATGTTGCCAATGGTACCTATATTTAATTTTTGATATAGCCCTGGCTAGGAACCAACCTCAAACTCAGAAATATAATTGTAGGACCTTTGTCCTTACATGACCAATGTGCCATATTGGCCTTTTATATTAACGGAAATTTTCTAAATATTTCTCAAATATCTTTTGAGCTCCCTACTGATTTACATCAACAAATTCAAACCCATTATATACCTTCCTTAACCAACCCTCAATCGCATGGTTACATTTACTGGAGCATCACACATAACGGGCAATTTTTCGTTAAATCCCTATATCACCAACTATGTCCAAACTCTGGAAACAACTCTTTCCAATGGCTATGGAAACTATAAATCCCTCAAAAGATAAAACATTTCCTCTGGCAAATGTCACACCATCGACTACCAACGGCTAACTACCTATATAATATACATGTCACTAACAACCCTCTTGCCCAGTATGCCTACTCCAATGACGAAATTATAGCACATCTATTCTTTTAATGTTACAAAGTAAAAACGGTCTGGCAACAAATTGGCGGCCAACATCACAACAATCATATTCAGACATTGCATGCACAAATAGCCTTAAAACTATCACATATAATTCTCCAAAATAGTTTTAATAACAATACCTCAAGCTCCACTACTATCATTTGTTATGCCCTATGGCACATATGAAAAAGTCGAAATCGCCTTGTTTTTGACAATGCACTAATATATAGCACATATTAGGACAAGCTGCTGAGTATTTTAATTTAGGTAGTACACATATCACATACAATAACCCTCAAACATACATAGACGTTAAGTGGCACCCTCCTACTCACCGGAGGTATAAATTGAATTCAGACGGTGCCTATAACTTCACAAACAACAAAAAGGGGGTTTGGGGTGTCATTCGAGGCTCAATGGGTAATTGGGTTATGGTATACATGGGAACACGTAAAAAAGAAACCATCACCACATGGAACTCACAGCCTTACTAGAAGGGTTACAACTTGCTCTACAACACAACCTTGCACCGTTGGAAGCTAATGTGGACTCCATTGAGGTAATCTCTGTAATTCGTCACATTAAACCACACTACTCATCTTTATCATATGAATGCAGATATCTCCTCCAACAGTTGGATAGGACATAAGTAATGCTCACTTACAGGGAGCAAAATCAAGTAGCACATACATTAGCTAAACATGGAACATCGTTAGCATGCAATGCTACCACAACCATCTTTTTTGCAACCACCACCGTTTGTAATGCATGAATTTCTAGCAGACCAATGGAGCACCCTTTATAGGCGCTTTCTACGCAATTCTCCTGCACAGGAACCTATCTCTTTTTGTATTGAAACTAATGCCAACTAGCACAGAAAATTTAGTAACCATTATCCCTACTGCGGACAATGTAGTATTCACTGGTGGGAGTACTCCTTTATTTTATTGTGTTGTAGAATGCCCACCAGCTACTACTCCATATAACACTACTTAAATCCTAATATATATCTCCTTTGTTTACCGAAAAAAAAAAAAAGAAATTTATAGAGTCTGCCTAATGGATACATAAAATCTGGAAACTAGCTACGAGCTTCGTCACCTATACACTCAAGGCTCGCCGCATAACGTCGTAAATCAAAACGGGCTAGCTAGGGCGCCCATTAAGTTTTGTTTAGCACTCCCCAAGCGGAGAACAATTTTTTTCTGGATTAAAGAGTTGTAATAATGATGAAATAAATGTAACTTAATCAATTTAGTAAGTTAAACACAGAAATCTAAAAGCTGAGTTGTATATGGAATCAGGATTGTATCATAAAATCGAAAAAGTTGAACTAATACATTAAAATTGAGAGTTGTACTATAAATATGAAATCTGAGCTAAGTAATAATAAATTAATATACCTAAGTTTCTTCACTTTTAAAACTTTATCTAACAAACAGTGGAGCCGTGCGAATATGAGGATGGTCGGCCAATCCCTGGCCTTAGGAACTTTTTGCACTCGGGGATGTTAATCATTTCTCAAAATATATCAATTTGGGCATACAATGGCACCTGCAAATATGAGGATGTCTGTCCCAATTCTCGGTCTTGGCGGCTTTACACTTGGGGAGGCTAACCACATTTTTCTTTTTATGAATCTGAATCTGAACATAGAACCTCTAGGAATGTGGGGTAGCTGTTGGAATTTTAAGGTATTTAATTAATATATTAAATACTTAAAAGATGGTGAATGTAAAATGGAGGAAGATGAAATTTTTGAGTGAAAATTTAAGTTACCCCCTTGGCATATGGACATTGTCCCATATTGGAAGAGGAAGAGATTTTTATAGATTTATAAGCAACTGCTCTTCTTCTAGCTCTTAAAGAGTTGAGAGGAAGCCGTCGTCGTCGTCGCTCGCTCGGCTCGACTTCGGCTTCGAATTCGGATTCGTCAAATAATTGATTGATTAACTTTTTGGACCAAATTTTTTTGTTAACAGTAAAATCTTAACAGAAATGTGTTATTATTGTTAATAACTACCCATCAATTTATCCTCTTTATTTTCCCTCTTTTTTTGTTGAGTAAATAGCTATGCATTTATGTTGTGCCTGATTTGCAGAAACAACCACTCCGAAGAGTTGCACCTTTTCAGATTCCAGTCCAAATTTTGGCTATAAATACAATACTATTCTGCTCAGAATTTCACTATATATTTCTTAGTTTCTTCTCCTTCTTTTGCATACTTTTAGCATAAAACAAAGCAAAAAGTAAGTGTGATTTGCTACTTATATTTTCGTTCGCTGAAACCCTGGCGTTTGGAGTACCACTACACCAGCGTGTAATCCGTTCTATCCTGTGAGAAAATAATCCATAACGTTGGGTGCTAGAAGTGGATTAAATTCCTTAAGGAAATATTATGAATTTAGTGGGCTCGAATTGTTTATGATCATTTCTGTTTATCATAATTTTTATTTATATTAATTTTCGTTTAGAATTATTTTACAAATACACTTTACTAACAAGCTTAAGGAATTTAATTTATATTTTTGTATTTGTATTATTATTTTGGAGTGTAAAACCTTTATGGTTTGTACTCTATTAAAATCTACGTGATTTTAACGTTGGTATCATTCTTGTACAGGAATGACTAATGTAAATGAGAACCAAGTTGTTCCAATGGTGACTCCCAATGCTTCAACGAGCCGAAAACTGGCAGCATTGGCACCGGCGGAGAAACCCGAAAAACTTTTCAGGATTGATTTCAAGTGCTGGCAGCAAAAAATGTTCTTCTATTTGGCTACCTTAAATCTTCTAAAGTTCATCAAAGAAGATGTTCATGTGCTGGCCGATGCAACTCCTGATAATGAACGCTTTCTCGTGACTGGGGCGTGGAAGCATTCAGATTTCTTGTGCAAGAATTACATTCTTAGTGAGTTGGAGGATGCGTTGTATAATGTCTACACTGGCGTGGAAACGTCAAATGAACTGTGGAATGAGCTTGTAAAGAAATACAAAACTGAAGATGCCAGGTTGAAAACATTCGTGGATGCAAAGTTTTTGCATTATAAAATGGTAGATAGAAAATCTGTTATTACCCAAGTCCAAGACCTGCAAGTGATTATTCACGCTCTCCTTGCCGAAGGTGTGAATCAAATTAATATTTATGTTGAAAGTAGTAATCTTAGTATTCTTACTAATGGAAATTTTATTGAATTTCTTGTCATCAATGAAGTATTCCATGTAGCAGCAATGATTGAGAAGTTGCTTTCTTTGTGGAAGGACTTCAAAAATTACTTGAAACACAAACGCAATGAGATGTCTCTTGAAGATCTCATTGTTAGATTGAGAATTGAAGAGGACAATAAAGCTGCTGAAAAAAGAGGCCGTGGAAGTTCAACAATAATGGGAGCAAATATTGTTGAAGAGAAAGAAGGCTTATGGTCTGAAATACAACCCAAGTAAGAAGCGGATCAGTGGAAATTGCTATAACTCGAAAAAATGGGACACAAATCTACGGAGTGCCGTGCTCCGAAGAAAGACAAGAAGAAGGGTCAAGGAAACATGGTAGAGAAGCATGATGATGTTGATGACTTATGCGCCATGCTTTCCGAATGAAACTTTGTGGGCAATTCTAAAGAGTGGTGGATTGATTATGGAGCCACTCACCATGTTTGTGCTGTCAAGGAAGCTTTTGTTACGTATTATCCTGTTGGACCCAACGAGACAATTTCAACGGGAAATGATGCAAAGGCCAAGATTGATGGATGTGGAAAATTTTTTCTCAAAATGACTTCTGGCAAAGTGGTGACTTTGAACAATGTCCTTCATGTTCCCGAAATTAGGAAAAATTTAGTTTCTACTGGACTTCTTGTTAAGAATGATTTTAAATGTGTTTTTGTTTCCGATAAGGTTGTAATAAGTAAGAATGAAATGTTTGTAGAAAAAGGTTACTTCACTGAGGGCCTTTTCAAGCTGAATGTAATGGTTGTAGAGAATAATAATAAAATTTCAACTTCATCTTACTTGCTTAAGTCAAATGAATTATTGCATATACGTTTGGGTCATGTTAATTATAAAACCTTACGAAAAATGATTAATTTGGAAGTATTACCTAAATTTGAATGTGACAAATCAAAATGTCAAGTATGTGTGGAATCCAAGTATGTTAAACTTCCGTATAAGTTAGTTGAAAGGAATTCAAATCCTTTAGACTTAATTCACACAGATATTTGTGATATGAAGTCAATACCATCTCGCGGTGCAAAGAAGTATTTAATAATTTTTATTTATGATAGTACTAGATATTGCTATATTTACTTACTTAATAGTAATGATGAAGCAATAGATTCATTCAAGCAATACAAAAATGAAGTTGAAAGAAAACTTAACAAAAAAATCAAAATAATAAGAAGTGATAGAGGTGGTGAATATGAATCTCCTTTCGAACATATATGTTTTGAATATGGAATTATTCATCAAAGAACGACCCCTTACATGCCCCAATCCAATGGGATTGTGGAAAGAAAGAATCATTCATTAAAGGAGATGATGAACGCATTATTGATAAATTCTGGTTTGACACAGAACTTGTGGGGCGAAACCGTTCTTACGGCTAGACGAATAATAAATCGAGTACCCCATAGAAAAACATAATCATTCCATATGAAAAATGGAAAGGAAGGAAGCTCAACTTGAATTATTTTAATGTGTGGGGTGTTTGGCAAAAGTGCAAGTTCTAAAATCAAAAAGGATAAAAATAGGACTGAAAACCGTTGATTGTGTTTTCATAGGATATGCAACTAATAGTAAAGAATATCGATTTCTGATTCATAAATCATAAAATCCTAATATTCATAATAATACAGTTAGAGAATCAGATAGTGCTAATTCTTTGAAAATATATATTTTCTTATAAAAAGGAATGTGAGTCGATTGGTGAAGGATCTAAACGATCTCAAGAAGAAACAAAAGAAAGTACACTTAACCGGGATGATCCAAGATGTAGTAAACGTCAAAGAACGTCTGCTTCATTTGTACCAGATTTTGGGACTTTCTTACTGGAAAATGAGCCTCAAACATTAATAGAAGATATGTCTTCTTCGGAATCATTGTTATGGAAAGAGGCATTCAATAGTGAAATTGAATCCATACTGAACAACCATACACGAGAATTGGTTGATCTTACTCCTGAAAATAAAGCATTGGGTTCTAAATGGATATTTAAGAGGAAAATGAAAAATGATCGCACTATTGACAAATATAAGCCAAGACTTGTGGTCAAAGGGTATGGACAACGAGAACGTCTTGACTATTTTGATACATACTCTCTAGTTACACGAATTACGTCCAAACGAACGTTGGTAGCGTTAGCTTCAGTTTATACTCTTGAAATTCATAAAATGGATGTTATGACGGCCTTCTTAAATGGATAGTTGGAGGAAGAAATTTACATGGAACAACCTGGAAGGTTTGTGGTTCCAGGTAGAAAAAATAAGGTGTGTAGACTTGTTAAGTCCCTTTACGAACTAAAACAAGCACCCAAACAATGGCATGCAAAATTTGACCAAAATAATATTGTCAAAAGGGTTTAAGATAAATGAATGTGATAAATGTATGTATATTAAAATGTTCCATATCACATGGTCATTATTTGCTTATGTGTGGATGATATGCTCATAATGAGCAACGACATTTCCAACATAAATGGTACTAAGCCTATGCTAACTATGAAGTTTGATATAAAAAACTTGGGAGTTGCTTATTTAATTCTGGGGAATTAAGATCCATAAGACTTCTCAAGGTCTGGCATTGTCGCAATCTCATATATTAAGATAGTACTTGAAAAATTCAAGCACTTGGGCTTTAAAGTTGCCAAGAGTCCAATTGGTATGAATCTTGCATTAGCAAAGAACAAAGGATTGTCACAATTGGATTATGCTCGTGTGTTGGGATGCTTAATGTTCATCATGAAGTGTACACGACCAGATATAGCTTGTGCTATTAGTAAGTTGAGTTGATATACGAGAAATCCAGCTCAATCTCATTGGATGGCCATGAAATGAGTTTTAGGGTATTTAGTACATACCCGGGACTTTGCTTTGCACTACATGAAATATCCTGCAATCATTGGGGGATACTGTGATGCAAATTGGATCACCAGATCAACTAATTCTAAGTCCAAAAGTGGATATGTATTCAGTACTGCTAAAGGGGCGGTATCTAGGAAGTCGTCCAAACAAACTTGTGTTGCCCGCTCTACAATGGAGGCTGAGTTCATAGCCTTTGATAAAGCCGGTGAAGAAGTTGAATGGCTCCAAAATTTATTGGAAGATATTCCATTTTGGCCCAAACCATTGGCACCAATATTCATATATTGTGATAGTCAAGCGGCAATTGGAAGGGCTGAGAGCATTATGTATAACGATAAATCTCATCATATACGACGAAGACATAAAACTGATAAACAATTACTCTCTAGAGGGATTATAACGATTGACTATGTTAAGTCAAGTGATAATGTGTCGGATCCACATACAAAAGGCCTAACTAGAGAGGTAGTTGAAAAGTCATCAAAGGGAATGAGATTGCGGCCGAGAACAAGTCATAGTGGCAGTAATTCTACCTAGAAGACTGGAGATCCCAAGATCTAGGTTCAAGGAGATCAAACAAAGTTATTTATGACGGTTCAACATTGTCAACTAAACTTTTGCTCCGTTCTCGTAGTGAGACAACGCTTAGTACAATGGATAAAGCATTATGGTTTTTTTAATGATATCTAAGTTTGATACGAGGTATATCAAATAGTGTATCTACAGAATGACACGTTTAAGAATCACCTACGTAAGTGTGAAGTGTTAGCCGCTTCGAGGAGAACTTTGTATGGCCAGTTGTCTACGCACATATGAAACCATGCAGTGTTCATGGTTGAAACGAACACAACAATGAAAACCAAAGTTGGTTAAGAGTTGGTTGTGTGACTAGTAATTGTCTAGGTATACAGAAAAGTTTGACGATTCAAAGATATCAAATCTACCGATTGATCGAGTATGTCCGACATAAGTTCACTACAGAAAGTTCAAAGGGAAACCTACTTATTCAAATGCAATTAATCCTTACTTGCGAATCACACAGTTTTTCATGCATACTTCCGTGATATAGCCATTCCCCAATCACGTGGGGGATTGTTGGGTTTTTAAGGTATTTAATTGATATATAACATACTTAAAATGGGGTATAAGAAATGGATGGAAATAAAATTTTTTAGTAAAATTCAAGCCCCCCCTCCCCCCGGCATATGGACATTGTCCCATATTGGAAGAAGAAGAAGAGATTTTTTGATGGGTTTATAAGCAATTACTCTTCTTCTAGCTCTTAAAGGGTTGAGAGGAAAGCAAACCTCGCGCCATAGTCGATCTCGCTCGCTCAGCTCCGCATCGGCTTCGGCTTCGGCTTCGGATTTGGATTTGGATTTGGTCATATGATCGATTGATTAATTAACCTTTTGGACCAAACTTATTTGTTAATAGTAAAATATTAACAGAAATGTGTTATTAAATATTTGTTTATAACAGAATATTAATATTAAATCTAATCCATTTTTCTATGTTTGTAACAGAAAGTTAATTACACATCAACTTTTCCTTTTTATCTTCCCTCTTTATTGTTGAGTAAATAGTCATTTATGTAATGTCATTTATGCTGTGGCAGTTTTGCAGAAATAGTCATTCTGAAGAGTTGCACCTCTTCAGATTCTAGCACAAATTTTGGCTATAAATACAACTATCCTACTTAGAATTTTACTACGAATTTTTGAGTTTCTTCTCCTTCTTCTGCATATTTTTAGCATAAAACAAAGTAAAAAGTAAGTGTGGTTTGCTACTGATCTTTGTGTTCGCTGAAACACTGACATTTGGAGTACCACTATACCAGTGTGTAATTCGTTCTATCCTTGGAGGAAATAATCCATAACCTTGGGTGCTAGAAGGGGATTGAATTCCTTAAGGAGACACTGTAAATTCTGTGGGCTCGAATTGTTTATGATTATTTCTGTTTATGTCATTTCTATTTATCATAATTTCTATCTATATTAATTTATATTTTCAGAATTATTTTATAAATAAAGTTTACTAACAGTAGCTAGACTAACAACCACCACACTCACACGCATTAGGCCCTCGTCGATAGGGCGGCTAGACTGATTCACGTATATTAGGCCCTTGTGGATATAATATCCACAAGACCAACTCACTCACACTAAGCCCTTATGGCTAAAGTGTTCACTAAATTAGCTCAGACTCACTAGGTCCACGTGGATAGGATATTCATTAGAGTATTTTTTTCGTTTCGTATATGGTCACATATATCAAATCCGCATTGAAATAAATAAAAGTAATGGCATAATTACCATCAACCAAGCAAGAGATTCAATTACTTCTGATATTATGAGCTTCCTGAGTTATAATGCAAGGAAATTATGTTTCTATAAGATAATTTGTATCATGAACTAATGATAGATTCATAGAATTTAATTAGCAATAGAGGTTTTCAAACAAATAGTACAAACATTTACATTTAAGAACAATCAGCCACTTTCAAATAACTTTTTTTATCAATTATTCTCTCATCGGACCCTTGACTTAGCTATCTGGGATCGTATCACCAGCGACTGTCAAGAACTCTACCAATAATTTCGTGTGGTCAAACCCCTCAAGATCTACAATAAGGGGATTAGAATCATTAGCCCAACCATTAACTTCAATCCAAACTCACCAAATTCGATTCTACTTGGCTATAATATTATAACAAGGTTTTTACCCATAAATATCATTTTTAATTACTCAAACATTATAATGAGTTATAAAGTTTCTAATCTTAATGGTAGAGAGCAAAGAAATTATCTTAGATGTTGCTTTTGGAAACCTTAGCTACGTCTTTGGTTCGTGAAATGTCCATTGGATTAGTGGCGGATGCACATCGGCACCAGTGGGTGTCTAAACACCCATTAACTTGACCATGTTAATTAATTTATATAGGCAATTGTATAATATTTAAATAAATATTGTGTGAGCACCCACAAATAAATTCATTTTTCCTCTTCTTTTGAAATTTTTATCGGCGAATACCCATAACCTTAAAATTCTAGATCCGTCACAGCTTTGGATTGTTGGGCTAGGATTTCAGAAATTCTAAGTGTTAAACAATGCTAATCTAGAGCTTTTAGCTTGAATTTATGGTAGTGACCTTACCTTGG
Source organism: Nicotiana benthamiana (assembly GCA_034376525.1). NCBI lineage: Eukaryota > Viridiplantae > Streptophyta > Magnoliopsida > Solanales > Solanaceae > Nicotiana > Nicotiana benthamiana. Next base: position 8,989,077 of record CM067331.1, on the reverse strand, counting down.
ATAGATTGAGAAAGCCCTAGGTCATTCTTACGCTGAAAAACTTCTTCAGACCACGATAGAAATAACTAGGTTTATCTCTCCCCAAACTATCCATTTATTTTAGTTATTTTGACGTCAAACAAAGCAAAATATGGCCTACCTGAGCCGCATGGGGCATCGCGCTAAAAGGATTATTAGAGACCTAATTTTCTAAATTTTTTGGACCATTTTTGCTTGTCGCGCTGCGGCTGGCGCTGTGCAGGGAACCGAGCCACTGCAATTTCTTAGAACCAAATTTTTTTGGTACCCTTGAATAAAAAGAGCATAATTTCTTGTAGATCAGAATGACGAACAGTTTGAATCTCTTGAAACTAGACTCAGGGTGATTTCATTTGAGGTCGTAGTTCAAAATCATAATATATTGAGAGATATGATTATTTAAAATTAGGTCATATTAAAGTATGTTCTTTTTCTTCTCATTAATATTTATGATTTATTCCAATTTACTTCTCTGTTATAGACGAACATATGACCTTTCCAATATAACATTAATGTGTTATACATCTTGAATTTTATTTGAAAATTCATGTTTCTACTTAGGGCCTGAACGACGACGGAATACGAACCTTAATTTTTTTGGCATTACATATTTATCCCACATTAAGAGTGGGATAATAATATCGGAATTATTTAATTTCTAAATAAAATACTATTATAAGAAAAATATTTTTTTTCAAGGCTTTTCCCCTTAAGTCCTTTACAAAAATCCAGCTTAAAATTCAAAATAAAAGTTTATCTCAACATTTCTAGTAAACACCAAACATATATTTTATGTTTTACCTCATATATCTCATTTTTAAATGTACCAAACATCTCTCAACAAAAATATATCCAGTAAATAATCTCATCACTATTTAATCGTTATTATTATAATTTTGGAATAACTTGTTTCCCTACCAAAAGACCCTTAGTATTGTCACATGCTACAAATTCCAGCTGCATCGTGTTATTTAAACTCCTTCACTTGAATGTTTATAGGTGTCCACTTGAAAATTTGTTCAGTATGTGGAATATGCCTGTGCAACGGGACGGTCAGCCTGGTCCATCCCGGTCCCGATTCCCTCCTATCGTGGTCGATCAAATGTTAAACGGGACTTGTCATGATCCAGACTTTCCAAAATCAAATATAAATGGCTCCTACTGTTGGAGCTAGGCAAGCCAAACATCACAACATTTCTACTGATTTCATTTAAACAATTATAATTGCTTAAATAATTGAAAGCGGAAATACAAAAGCTTCAAAATACAATTTTACACAGTATCTGGTGTCACTACTCACAAACTACTATAGAATACTAAAATAAGAGTCTGAAAGAAATACATAGAAGAGTTTGTCTCGGTACAAAGGAAACAAACTAATAATATAGAAGGGACTCCGGCCTGCGGACGCCAGCTAGCCTACCTTGGAAATCACTAGACCAAAGTAGACGCACAAGCAAATACTGCTACTGAGGTCCAACAGATGCTCCCAGATCTGTGCAAAAGGAGTCCCAGAGTGTTGTATCAGTCCAACCGACCTCATGTACTTGTAATTGCCTGGCCTAACCCCGGCGAAGTAGTGACGAGGCTAGATAGGACCTACCACAAATGACCTGTACAGACATATGTGCAATGACAGGAAGTACACAAATTTAAAAAACTAAGAGGGAGGGAAGTATGCCATAGGGTATGACAGTTTAAACATAGAAATCATAGGATAAGAAGTAAAGTCGTACAACAACGGACAAGGAAAAACACAAGAAAGCCCTACATACAAAAACAATATACTTGATATATACAATGTTGCGGTGTACAACCCGATCCTCAAATATAATCATTGCAGCGAGCAACCCGATCTTCAAATATATCTATTACGGCAAGCAACCCGATCCTCAAATATATCCGTTGTGGAGAGCAACTCGATCCCAAATATATCCGTTGCGGCGAGCAACCCGATCCTCAAATATATCTGTTACGGCAAGAATCCCTATCCTCAAATATATCCGTTGCGGCGAGCAACCAGATCCTCAAATATATCCGTTGTAGCAAGCAACCCGATCCTTAAACATATCAGTTACGTCGAGCAACCCGATCCTCAAATATATCCTGTCACGACCCCAACCCGGTCATGATGGTACCCAACAAATTACTAGGCAATCCTGACCTTGTTACTCCAATTCCCACAAACTTAGGTAGATTTCTGAAGCAATAACACAATATGACAGGAGTTTGAATTTACTGAAAAGTGCATAAATAACAAAATACATGAAATAATCCCAGTAGGACCCGATGTCGCAAATCTGAGCCTTTAGAATACAGAATGTCATCCTAATATATATTATATCTAAAGTCTAATAATGCGGAAATAAAGGGATAGGATAGAAGGGAGGAGATTAATGGCTGAGAACGTCGTGCAGCTACCTTGACACTCCCGAAAAGCTGAATCTGCTGGACTGCTGGATCTACTTAGCCTGAGACTGCTCTGGATCTGCACACAAGATATAGGAAGTAAAGTGAATACTATGACACAGTGAGTAAAACAAATAAATACAGTCCGAATATGAGAAAACATAGAAAATACACAAGGTATGCTAAGAATCCAATGATACAGTAATATGTGAAACTTACAGATGAACCACAAGTAAAGGTGCAAATGCATGAATGCAATGCAATGCATATGATGGTACAATCCAGTACCCGTTGTGGCGTACAACCCGAGCCAACCATGCATATGATCTATTATCAACGGCGCTCACTAGGTTGTGTACAGACTCCGGAGGGGCTCTTACAGCCCAAGCGCAATATACTGGTCAGCCAATGTTACCTGGCAAATTTACATCATACAGTGCCATTGTTACCACTGTTTCAAGTCACTGCTGCGGTGCGCAGCCCGATCCATGCTCAGTCCAGAAAATATTACGAAGCAGTAATCCTCAACCCGAAATATCATTTAAGAAGTCATTTTAGTTTTCGAAAACTTAGAAAGTGGCTGATTTTGCAAAACAGTATAAAAACTTTGGACTGAGACCAAATGATATGCAAATGCATACATGAAAAGAAATACCAAACCCCGAAGGATTTTACAAGTCGGCACAAGGCCCTACACATGGCAACAATCCCAATTAATATCAATAAGGTATGTGTATCAGTCACCAATATAGTAGGAATATCACACAGGATGGACCATGTCACAATACCCAATAGTAACCGACGCCGCACTCGTTAGGGAGTGCGTGTCACGCCTCAATATAGCGCTACGATATGAAAGTACGGAGTTTCAAACCTTCAGCATAGCATTTACAAGCATTACTCACATCTAGCCGGCTGAAGACTATCCCACAATGGCCTTTCCTCTCAAATTGACCTCCTCGCGCGTCCAATCTGGCCAAAACCACAACGAATACATTACAATAGGTTAAAGGGATATAACCCAATCGAAAAGACTCGACTAATATAAAAAAATGCAAAATTAGTAAAGCCCAGGGCCCACTTCTCAAGATCCAGAATCTTTTACACCAAAATGTTCCTCATCTCTCCACGGGTTTATACATAAAAAATTCATCAAAATCGGAGCTCAAATGGGCCATCAAATCTCAAATTTCATTGGAGAAACCAAGCCCTAGGTCTTCTAATTTTTACCCTGATTTCCAAGAATTTAAAGTTGATTCTTCAATAAATTGATGTTTCTAGGTCATGAAACTCACCTCCAATTAATTCCCGTTGAAACCCCCTTAAATCTTTTCCAAAAAGCCCTCAAGCTGTTCAAAAATGGAGAAAACATGAATAGGCTTGCAAATGAAATTACATTTAAAAAAAAACTTCTGTCTAGATGTAATTACTTCTATGCGAACGTGAAGGTCCTCTCGCGTTCGCGATGACAAAATTCCATTGGGCCCTCTTTTACAATATGCGAATGTGGAACTCTTCTCGCGAGCGCGATGCCCCGGGTTTAATACTTATGCGAACGTGTCCTCTCCCCGTGAACGCGATGAATAAACTAACTCCCTTATGTGAATGTGGTCCACACCTCGCGAACACATTGACCAACTTCAGCAGGGCCCCTGGCCCCTTCTACGCGAACACAGGACCACCCTCGTGAACGCGATGGTGTACTCCACAAAACAATGTGAACGTATACTTGAGCCACGCGAATGCGAAGATCATTTTCCAGGCCTCTCAACTTTACTCTACACGTTTGCGACACACCTCACGCGATGAACAAGTCAAAAAACATGCAATACTCTAAGTCAAAAAATCTTCCGTTTAGGTATCCGAAATCACCCCGAGGCCCCCGGAACTTCAAGCCAAGGCACCAAAACGTCCTAAAACCCTCATTAAAACTTGTTCCAATCCTAAAAATACATCCAACAACATAAAAATCATCAAATTACGATGGATACAAGCCTAAGTTAAACTAACACTTTCGGAAGTCGCATTTGTTCAAAAACCCGACGTAAACACCTCTGAATCAACTGAAATTTTGCACCCTCATCCAAACTTACCTATCAAAGCTAATGCAACTCGCAGAATTCCATTCCGACCCTTGGATCAAAATCTCGCATATCAACTGGATTTCGCCAAAATCCTAACTTCCCCAAATAAGGCTAACTTCTACACCGAACCTCCAAATTCACTTCCGATTTCTCTCCTAAGCCTTAAATCATTCCTCGAAACTAACCGTACCATCGTAAATCCATTCCGATCCCTCTATGTCACAAGTCAATAGTCGGTTGGCTATTCTAAATAAAACATTCCCTAAAGATACTAATTGTCTCATTTCCAACCAAACTCTATCCGAATTACTTCTAATTCACCAAGCACATATAATGAAACATGTAGAAGCATAAAATATGGAAAACGAAACGGAAATACATGAGACGACGAGTCGGGTAGTCACATCCTCCCCAAGTAAAACAAATGCTCGTCCTCGAGTGAGTCAAGAAACATACCTGATGTCTCAAATAGATGAGGGTATATGCTCCGCATCTCTTACTCGGTCTCCCAAGTAGCCTCCTCCATGGGCAGACCTCTCCATTGTACCTTCACTGAAGCTATATCCTTTGACCTCAATTTCCGAACCTGACAGCCCAAAATAGCCACTGGCTCCACATCATAAGTCAAATCATCATCCAACTGAACCGTGCTGAAATCCAAAATATTCTACGGGTCCCCAACATACTTTCGGAGCATGGAAACATGGAATACCGGATGAACGACCGATAAGCTGGGTGGAAAATCAAGCATATAAGCCAGATCCTCAATCCTCCTAAACACCTCAAAAGGTCATATGCACCGCAGACTCAGCTTCCCTTTCTTTACAAACCTCATCATGCCCTTCATGGGTGAAACCTACAGCAAGACCTTCTCACCCACCGAAAAAGATACATCTTGAACCTTCCGGTCTCCATAACTCTCCTGTATGAAGTCTCTCCTGAATCACCTTCACCTTCTCTAACGCATCCTGGACCAAATTTGTCCCCAACAACCAAGCCTCTTCGGGCTTGAACCAACTGATAGGAGATCTACACCGCCTACAATACAAGGCCTCATACGATGTCATCTGAATACTACACTGATAGTTGTTGTTGTAGGCAAAATCTGCAAGAGGTAGAAACTCTTACCTAGAACCTCCTAAATCAATCACATAGGCATGCAACATATCCTCCAGTATCTGAATGGTACGCTCGGACTGTCCCTCTGTTTGAGGATTAAATGCTGAACTCAGCTCCACCTGAGTACCCAACTCGTGTTGAAAATTCCTCCATATATGAGAAGTGAACCGAGTCCCTCTATCAGATACAATAGAAACTGGAACACCATGCAACCAAATGATCTCTCAAATAAAGATCCTTGCCAGCCACTCCGAAGAATATGTGGTACACACTGGAATGAAATGCACGGGCTTGGTCAACTGATCCACAATAACCCAAATCTAATCGAAGTTCTTCAATGTCTAAGGAAGACCACTCACAAAATCTATAGTAACTCTCACCCATTTCCACTAAGGAATAACCATCTAGTGAAGCAAATCGTCAGGTCTATAATGCTCATATTTCACCTCCTAACAGTTTATACACTGAGCCATAAATCCCATAGAGTCTTTCTTTATTCTCCTCCGCCAGTAATGTTGACTCAAGTCCTGGTACATCTTTGCGGCACCTGGATAGATGGAATACCGAAAGATGTGGGCCTCCTCAACTATGAAATCTCTAAGCCCATCCACATTGGGCACACAAATACGGCCATGCATCCTCAACACACCATCATCACATATAGTCACATATCTAGCATCTCCATGCTGAACTTCGTCCTTGAGGACAAGCAAATGTGGATCATCATACTGGCGCTCTCTAATGTGATCATATAAAGAAGACCGAGAAACCATACAAGCCAATACCCGACTGGGCTCTAAAATATCTAACCAAACCGACCGATTGGCCAAATCCTGAACATCAACTGAAAAGGGCCTCTCCCCAATTGGGATATACACCAAACTCCCCATACTAACCGCCTTTTGGCTCAAAGAATAGGCCACTACATTGGCCTTTCCCGGATGATACAAATGGTAATATCATAGTCCTTAAGTAACTCAAGCCACCTCCGCTGCTTCAAATTAAGATCTCTCTTCTTGAAAAAATGTTATAGACTGCGATGATCGGTGACAATTCACAAGATACACCATATAAATAGTTCATCCAAATCTTCAAAGCATGAACTATGGCAGCCAGCTCTAAGTCATGAATAGGGTAGTTCTTCTCATGGGGCTTCAACTGTCGAGAAACAGAAGTAATCACTCTACCCTTCTGCATCAATACACAACCAATCCCAACTTTCAAAGAATCATAATAAACGGTGTAGGACCCTAAAGCTGACGGCAAGACTAACACAAAAGTTGTGGTAAAAGCTGTCTTGAGCTTCTGAAAGATTTCCTGACACTCATCCGACCATACGAACGACGCAAACTTCTGTATCAACTTGGTCAAGGGAAAAGCAATAAATGAGAAACCCTAAACAAACCGACAATAATAACATGCCAAATTGAGGAAGTTACGAATATCTGTAGCCGAGGACGGCCTAGGCCAACTCTGAACCTCCTCAATCTTCTTTGGATCAACCTGAATACCATTACTGGACACTCCCAAGAAGGCCAGATAACCGAGCCAGAACACACACTTGGAGAACTTGGCATACAACTTCTCCTCCCTCAGTCTCTGCAATACCACTCGCAAATGCTCTGCATGCTCCTCTTTGCTACGCGAGTATACAAGAATATCATCAATGAATACAATAACAAACGAATCCTGATATGGCCAAAATACATTATTCATCAAATGTATGAATGCTTTTTGGGTGTTGGTCAGCCCGAAAGACATAACCTTAAACTCATAGTGACCATACCTAGTCCTGAAGGCAGTCTTAAGAATATCCGTCTCCTTGATCTTCAACTGGTGATAGCCTGAAAGGAGATCAATCTTAGAAAACACCCTCACTCCCTGAAGCTGGTTGAATAAATCATCGACGCGAGGCAGGAGATACATGGTCTTCACTGTTATTTTGTTTAACTACCTGTAATCTATGCACATTCTCATTGTGCCATCTTTCTTCTTCACAAATAACACAGGTGCACCCCACAGTGACACACTCTGCCGAATAAAACCCTTTTCTAGGAGTTCCTAAAGCCAATCCTTCAATTCTTTCAACTCCGATGGTGCTATACGATACGACGGAATGGAAATAGGCTTGTTTCCAAGCACCAAATCAATATCAAAATCAATGTCCCAGTTCGGGGGCATACCCGGTAGGTCTGGAGGAAATACATCAGGGAAATCCCTCACAACAGAAACAGAATCTATATTGAAGCTTCAGTTCCAACATCAAGCACAAAGGCCAAATGAGATAGAATACCCTTCCCACCATGCGCTTGGCCTTCAAGAAAGATATAATCCTGCTAGGGACATAATCAGTCATACCACGCCACTCGATCCTCCGAACACCCGACATAGCCGAGGTGACTGTCTTTGCATGACATTCTAGAATAGCATGACATGGAGATAAGCAGTCCATGCCTAGAATAACATCAAAGTCTACCATGCTCAAACGCAACAAATCAACTCGGGTCTCAACACCCCCAATAATAATAAAACAGGACCGATACACATGGTCCAAAACAATAGTATCACCCATCGGGGTAGATACGTGCATAGGTAAAGCAAGACACCATCGGGTCGTACCTAAATGATGAGCAAAATATGATGACACATAAGAATAGGTAGAATTGGGATAAAACAATATAGAGGCATCTCTGTGGCATATTGAAATAATACCTGTAATAACAACATCTGAAGCAATGGTGTCCCTCCTATCTGGAAAAGCATAGAATCAAGCCTGACCACTGCCTATCCGGCCCCCACCCCTGGGGCGACCATTGGCTGCCTGGCCTCCACCCCTAGTTGATGGAGTGGGTGCTGATGAAAGAGGAGAAGAAGATGAGGGTTGATCCCTCTACTGAGACTGACTACCACGAAGTCGAGGACAATGCCTCTTCATGTGACAAAAATTGCCACACTCGATGTAACTACCAGATGCTAGAGAAGGGGAATGAAGGGAACTCCTCGAACCAGAATGACCAGCTAATGCGCTATGCGTAGAATAACCCTGAGCTCAAGCGACATATGATTAGCTCTGACCTTGGAGGGCACTAAGTGAAGACTCGCCCTGTTGGAACCCCTGATGACCATGGCCTGAAGATGCCCCACGATACTCCGGACAAGCCGAGTGATGAGGCTTGAAATAACGACCCGATCATCGAGGCCTCTTGGACTCCCTCTCCTCTCTCTCCTGACAGCGAGTCGTCTCAATATCACTAGCAATATCCACTGCATCCTCAAAGAAATGGCTCAGAACCCTCTCTCGGGTCATCAGAATACAAATGGGATAGGTGAGTCCATCCACAAACCTTCGAATCCTCTCCCGATCTGTCGGGACCATCGATCAAGCATATCAAGTAAACTCCGAAAATCTCACCTCATACCATGTCACAGTCATATCTCCCTGATGAAGGTACTCAAACTCCCTATGCAGCTCCTCCATCTTAGACCACGGTACCCACTTCTCCAGGAAGAGAGTGGAGAATAGCCCGCTCGACTCCAAGATCCCCGTTGTCCAAAGCATACGTTGACACTCGTCGAGAAAACCCTAGGCATCCTCTCCCCGAGCACCACTGAAAGTAGGAGCCGAAAGCCTGCTGAACCTCTCAAGATGACGCTGCTCATCATCTGGCATAGCAGGAACCAAAAAATCCTGAACTGGGGGAACCGGCTGAACTAAGGCAACCTGTTGAGCTGGTGGTTTCTCTAGTGTTTACAAACCCTGCACTCCCTGCTCAAGTGTGCGAGCAGCGGGGGTCTGATTGCCTCGCCTGGCCTATGAAGTGGCTACCGCAGTAGTAGTTGAGACTGCTTGAGCCGGCCAAGTGCAAACTGATAGAATCTTAGTTAAGGCCTCCTGAAGACCCGAAATCACAACAGCCACAACTGGTGCCTAAGAAGGTGCTGCTAGAGTCTCTCCAGTGTGACGCCCAAGCCAAAAATGCATATGATTTATCATCAACGACGCTCACTGGGGGTGTGTACAGTCTCCGGAGGGGATCCGACAGCCCAAGAACAATATACTGGTTAGTCAATGTTACTTGACCGGTCAGCCAATGTTACCTAACCAATTTACATCATACAGTACCATTGTTACCACTCTTTCAAGTCAATACTGCGGCGCGCAGCCTAATCCATGCTTAGTATAGAAAACTTTATGAAGTAGCAATCCTCAGCCCGGAATATCGTTTAAGAAATCAACTAAGTTTTCAAAACTAAACAAATGTGGTTGAGTTTGCAAAACAATTTAAAATATTTGGACTGAGACCAAATGATATGCAAATGCATGCATGAATGGAAATACCAACCACCGAAGGATTATACAAGTCGGCACAAGGCCCCAAATATGGAAACAAACCTAATAAATATCAATAAGGTATGTGCATCAGTCATCAATCTAGTAGGAATATCACATGGGATGGACGAAGTCACAATTCGCAATAGTAACTGACCATGCACTCGTCATGGAATGCGTGTCACGCCTCAATATTGCGTTAAGATGTGAATGTCCGGGATTTCAAACCCTCAGCACAACATTTACAAGCATTTCTCACCTCTAACCGACCAAAGACTAGCTCGCAATTCCCTTTCCTCTCTAATCAACCTCATCGTGCATCGAATCTGGCCAAAACCAGAACGAATACATTACAATAGGCTAAGGGGATATAGCCCAATCCAAAAGACTCTAAAAATATCAAAAATTGCAAAATTGGCAAAACCCGAGCCTCATGCCCACTTCTCAAAATCTAAAAATTTAAACCAAAGTTTTCCTTATCTTGCCACGATTATATACATATAAAATTCATCGAAACCAGAGCTTAAATGGGCCGTCAAATCCCAAATTTTTATTTCTAAAACCAAGCTCTAATTATTCCAATTTTTACCCAAATTTCAAGGAATTTAAGGTTGATTCTTCAACAAAATTATGTTTCTAAGTCACGAGACTCACCTCCAATTAATTGCATTTGAAACCCCCTTCAATCTCAACCAAAACGCTCCCAAGGTGTTCAAAAGTGGAGGAAAAATGAATAGGCTCGCACATGAATTTTCATTAATAGAATCTTCTGTCCAGATGTAATTCCTTCCGTGTGAACGCGAGGGTCGTCTCGCGTTCGTGATGACCAAATTCCACTGGGCCCTCTTTTACTCTACGGGAATGCGAAACTCTCCCCGCAAACGCGATGTCCCATGTTTTGTACCTACGTGAATGTGTCCTCTCTCCGCAAACTCGATGAATAAACCAACTCCCTTATGTGAATGTGGTCCACACCTCGCGAACGCATTGACCAACTTCGGAAGGGCCCCTGGCCCCTTCTATGTGAACGTGGGACCACCCTCGCAAACGCGATGGTATACTCAACAGAACAATGTGAACGCAACCCTGAGCCACGTGAACGCGAAGACTATTTTCCTGGCCTCTCAACTTTGCTGTACGTGTTCGCGACACACCCCACGCTAACGCTATGAACAAAACCTCTGCAATTACACAGCTGAAAACCTTCAAATGCTCTATGTCCAAAAATCTTCCGTTTAGCCATCCGAAATCACCCCGAGTTCACCAGGACCTCAACCAAAGGCACTAATGCGTCCTAAAACCTAATTCAAACTTGCTCCAATCCAACAAACACATCCAACAACACAAATATCATCAAACTACGACTGATTCAAGCCAAAGTTTAACTAAAACTTCTGAAACTCGCATTCGATCAAAACCCCAGACTAAAACACCTCCTATTCAAATGAAATTTTGCACACACATCAAAAATGACCTATCTAAGCTACTTCAACTCTTGAGATTCCATTCCGACCCTCGGATCAAATTCTCACATATCAACCGGATTTCGCCAAAATCCTAACTTCGCAAAATTAGGCTAACTTCTACACCGAACCACCAAATTCACTTCCGATTGCTCTCCTTAACCTTAAATCATACCCAAAAACTAATCGAACCATCGAAAATCCATCCCAAGCCCTCTAACTCGCAAGTCAACATCTGGTTGACTATTCCAAACCAAACATTCCCTACAGATACTAATTGTCTCATTTCCAACCAAACTCTATCCGAATTACTTCAAATTCACCAAACAAATAAAATGAAACATGTATAAGAATAAAACGAGGAAAACAGGACGAAAACACATGATACGATAGGTCGGTTCGTCACATATCCGTTGCGGCGTGCAACCCAATCCTTAATAAGTAGCAATAAGAGCTTACCCAAACAACAACCGCAACTCAAGTGCAAGGGGAGCAACCACAAATTCAAGGATTCTTGACCATGGAACACAACTAATAGCTCAAAAATCCCTGCAAGAGAGAATTCAATATATACTTAAATCTTGGAAAGGGAATAATCACAGCACATTCGCTCTTAAACACGTAATCATCAACAAGTTCTAGGTCGAGCCAATGCCTCAACATTATACTAAAGACCATTTTTCCTTAACCGTTCATATCATGTGAAATATATCAATTCAGCCAAGAAGACGTATCACATCATTCGAATTAAAAGCAAATAAGACTCACGGTCACGCTAGACTCTGGTGCATAGATAACCATCACCATGCATATACACCATACTCTACACTTAGCACGTAGCAAATAATATCCTACTCCTATTCCCTCAAGCCAAAGTTAGTTGAAACACCTACCTTGGTCCAAAAATAGCAATCAAATCTCGAACACCGCGGTTCCTCTAGAATCCAACTCTGAAACAATGATATCTAAGCACAATTTTGTTCAATATTATCAATAATGGCTCAAAGACACAATTTCATAGCCTAGAAATGAATTCCCTATAATTCTTCTAAAAATACCAAAATCCGATCTCGGGACCGCATGGTCCAAACTCGAGGCTCGGACCAAAACCCAATCACCCATAACCCCATGAGTTCAAATAGCAATTTGTTTCAAGATTCGACCCCAAATTGTGGTAGAATCGCCCAAAATCCTGAAAGCCCTAACTCTACCCAAAACACCCATTTTCTACCTTGATTTCATTATTTTGCGCTAGAAATTTAGAAATTCGATGAAGATATTAAGAGAAAACAAAGTTAAGATCACTTACCCAAAGAGATACGGAGATAAAAGAGCTTGAAATACGTCTATAGATTGTTCAAGAAGAGGAGTTCATGTGGAAAATGAGAAAATCTCGAGTCTGCTACTGTTTTAAACTTAAAAATTTGTTGGGGAAAACGCCCTTCATATTGAGAGGGATGCGTTCACGAAGGATGAATGGATTCAAAGCTTCGCAATCGCGAAGAGACAATGCGACCGCATAGAAGAATGGGGGCTGCACCCTTGGATTTTCCTTGTACACGAATGCGAGATACGACTCGCGAACAAGGAGAAGGGAACATCTGGGCTTCGCGAAAGCAGGGCACTATCCGCGAACACGGTGAAGGGGGAGCCCAAGGTGCGCGAATGCGAGCTTAGTGTTGCGAACGCCAAAAAGATTTTCCTTCAGTGAAAATTACAGAAAATCTGAAATGCTTATGTGTAAAAACTACCCCAACCACCTCCGAATTACTCCCGAGCCCTCGGGACTCCCAACCAAACACACACACTAACTCAATAACATCCTACAAACTTATTCAGGCAATCAAATCGCCAAAATAACGTCAAAATCATTTAATCAAACCTCAAAATCAACATTTTTAATTTCAAAGTTCATCAACCTCTAACTTTAGATATCTAGATCGAAAACACGTCAAACGAATTCGATTTCGACCAATTTTCATAGAAAGTGCTTAACGCATATATAAAACCTGTTCCGAGCGTCGGAACCAAAATACAAGCCCGATACCAATATTTTCTAACTCATTTGCATTTCAATTTTTTTTATATCATTTTCAAAAAATAATTTCTTTTAAAAATTCTATACCCGGGCTCGGGACCTCATTTGATTTCGGGAACACGCTCGAGTCCCATATTTTTCTATGGATATCTCGGAAACATCACATTACAGGTTCGGGTCCGTTTATCCAAAATGTTGACCAAAGTCAACTACGCATGCAAATCGAGGCAACTAAAATAAAGGTTTTCAAAGCCTCGGAAGCACGGAAAAAGGGAGAATTACGGTGATGAGCCTTTGTGTTGTCACGTCCTGCACCTATAAAACAATCATTCGTCCTCAAAGGGATAAAAGAAAGAAGCAACTGAGTCGGGGAATAGATGAGGATAATGGCTCCGCATATCAGACTCGGACTCCCAGCTCAACGCCTCAGGAGGCTGACCTCTCCACTGAATGCGCACTGAACGAAAACTCTTCAACCTCAACTGTCGAACCTACCGGTCTAAGATAGCCACTGGCTCCTCCTCATATGATTGATCCTTGTCGAATTTGATCATACTGATATCTAATACGTGGGCTGGATCTCCGTGATACCTTCGAAGCATAGATACATGAAAAACTTATGCACAGGTGACAAGCTAGGCGGCAAGAAAAGTCTATAAGCCACCTCTCTCACTCGCTCAAAAATCTCAAATGGTCCAATCAACCTAGGGCTATGCTTGCCCTTCATCCCGAATCTCATCACGCTCTTCATAGGCGATACACGGAGCAATAATCGCTCACCAACCATGAAAGCAACATCTCTAACCTTGTGATCTACTTAACTCTTCTTCCTAGACTGAGCTGTTCGAAGCCTATCCTTAATGATCGTGACCTTATCCAAGGCCTCCTGAACTAGATTTGTACCCAATAACAGAGCCTCTCCCGGCTCAAACCATCCGACTGGGGACTCACACTGCCTACCATACAACACCTCATATGGAGCCATTTGAATGCTAGATTGGTAGGTGTTGTTGTAGGCAAACTCTGCTAAAGGCAAGAACTGGTCCCAACAGCCTCCAAAATCAATAACGCAAGCTCGGAGCATATCATCAAGAATCTGAATAGTTCTTTTGAACTGAGCGTCCATCTAGGGATGAAATGTTGTAGTCAACTGAACCTGGTTGCCCAACTCTTGCTGAACCGCTCTCCAGAAATGCGAGGTAAACTCAGGACTCTGGTCTGAAATGATAGATAATAGGCACCCCATGAAGGCGAACCATCTCCCTGATATAAATCTTAACTAATCTCTCGGACGAAAAGGTGGTAGCAATCATAACAAAATATGCTGACTTGGTTAGCCTATCCACAATAACCCAAATCCTATCAAATTTCTTCCGAGTCATCGGAAGGCGAGAAACAAAATCCATGGTAGTTCTCTCCCACTTCCACTCCGGAAGCTCAATCCTCTGAAATGAACCACTGGGTTGCTGATGCTCGTACTTAACTTACTGAAAGTTCAAACAATGAGCCACAAATGGAACAATGTCTTTCCTGATTCTGCACCACCAATAGTGCAGTCTCATATCCTTATACTGTTAGATAATACGCTTAACGCTAGAGGGGGGGGGGGTGAATAGCGTTATAATATAAAATAGCATAAACTTGCGAAATTTAATGAATGCAGGAATTAAATAAGTGCGATAAAGTAAATAAATAGGAATGAACGCACCGATGTATCCTGGTTCACCACAACCCGTGGCTAGTCCAGTCCCCGAGAGACTCTCTCGAGATTTCCACTAACTTGTCAAGCTTCCCGGTGCTTAACAAACCTTTACAACTTGAGGACACAAGCCTCAACACCTTTGCTCGGAGATACAACACTCCAAGACTTCAACCAAAGGAAACACAGGTTCCTTCACAACTTGAGGACACAAGCCTCAACTACCTTTGCTCGGAGATACAACACTCCAAGACTTCAACCAAGGAAACACAGGTTCCTTCACAACTTGAGGACACAAGCCTCAACTACCTTTGCTCGGAGATACAACACTCCAAGACTTCAACCAAGGAAACACAGGTTCCTTCACAACTTGAGGACACAAGCCTCAACTACCTTTGCTCGGAGATACAACACTCCAAGACTTCAACCAAGGAAACACAAGTTCCTTCTTACAACAAGAGAATAAAAATTTTCTTCAAGTGTACAAAACACTAAGCACTCAAACAAGACACTCCCTAATGAGTAGATATGAGTAAAAGAATACGCTCAAGATCACAACAACTTTGAACAATATTTTGGCTCTCAAAAACTTATGTAATGAATATAAAATAATAAGCAATAGAGCATGCAAGCTTTAGCAATTGAATGATCAGTTGTTGTGTGTTATTGTTTTCAAAACACTGAAATGAAGCTGTATTTATAGTTGAAAAACTTGGCATTACCGTTGCCTAATTGCTAATTAAGAACTGCTGATTTTACTCTGTGACAATCGATTGTCAAGAATCCACAATCAATTGTTTGCCAATCGTTCCAAAAATCAATCCCAGATTTTACGCCGAACAATCGATTATTCAAGATCAAAAATCGATTATTGGCAACGTTCAAAAAAATCATTTCCAGATTTTACGTAAAACAATCGATTATACAAAATCAATAATCGATTATTCAGCAACGTTCAAAAAATTCTTTCCAGATTTTAATTTCAACAATCGATTATAGAAAATCAATAATCGATTACCTGACGGTATTTGAAAACTTTACGACAACGGTCAGCTTCACAATCGATTGTGCAATGTTAACAATAGATTATTTATCAGTCTTGAAAAATCAATTTAGACACTGCCTCGTGACAATCGATTGTTATATACTCACAATCGATTATTTAATAACTTTGAAAAAGTCTGGAAGACACTGCCTCAACACAATCGATTGTCATATGTTCACAATCGATTATTTTGTGACTTTGAAAAATCTGATGGTCATTGTCTCTTCACAATCGATTGTCATTAACTTCACAATCGATTATTTTGAGCGTTGAAAAACTTTGATGGACACTGCCTCATCACAATCGATTGTCATTAACTTCACAATCGATTATTTTGAGCGTTGAAAAACTTTGATGGACACTGCCTCATCACAATCGATTGTCATAAGGTTCACAATCGATTGTCATGCAGATTTGAAAAATCTGATGCTCACTGCCTTAACACAATCGATTATCAGTAGTTCACAATCGATTGTCATGCAGTCTTGGCTTAACATAATCGATTATCATAAGTACATAATCGATTATCTTAGTCCAGATTTTAGAGGCATGTTTAAAAATCATTTTGACTAAAGTAAATATGCCTGATTTAGAATCATTTAGCATTAAATTAAATATGCATGATTTTGTAAAAATAATTTTACGAGAGAAGCCATGTCATGAGTCAAGTTGTCGGATCAAGATCACAGTTAAGAACGACTTATGTAAAACTATAAAACTTGGTTTTGTGCTTGAATCTCGTTATATATCAATTGTGAGCTTGTACTAGAACTTCGTCATATATCAATTTGCGCATCGTTTGTCATTCATCAAAACCTACACATATGAACACACGTTTTAGTATAATGCTTTGAGAACGTGTTTCCAACAATTTCCCCCTTTTTGATAATGGCAAACTTTAAGCGGGATATGCAAATTAAACAACTCATAATGACGATTCAAGACAAGTAAAGATATGCAACAAGTATTTGGATATGCAATTTGTTCCCCCTCAATTATGCCGATAAGTATTAAGAGTGCATACCCGTTATCTTCCCCCTTTTGCCATTAGCAAAAAAAATGTAATAAGATGGCAAGGATTAAAAATACTTGTTTATTATTGAAAATAAAGCGTGATTTCTTAAAGAAAGGACAATAACTCAAATAATAGCAGTACAATCGATTATTGATACGAGATAATCGATTATTAGACGATAGAAACCGATTTTTCTGATGAAGACTCGATTATTGCGCGTCATGCCTTATAATTCCCCCTACCTTTAGGGCGATACCTGCAAAAAATCATTAGACGTCTCCGACGCTCAAGTTAGAAATCATGAAAAAAAAAGATGCAATGCATGACTTAGATCATCGTGGAGTCAAGAATCCCGAGTTCACTACGAATTCGGAAGAAGGGCTCTTTCTCTAAGGGCTTTGTAAAGATGTCGGCCAATTGATCTTTGGTTTCAACAAATTCGATTTCGACATCGCCCTTGAGAACGTGATCTCTTATAAAATGATGTCTAATTTCAATGTGCTTTGTTCGCGAATGAAGAACGGGGTTCTTCGTCAAGCATATGGCACTAGTATTATCACATCTAAGAGGGATATGATCAAGACTTAGGCCATAGTCCAAAAGTAGTTGTTTCATCCAAAGGATTTGAGCGCAACAACTCCCCGCGGCTACATATTCAGCCTCGGTTGTGGACAATGCAACACTTACTTGTTTCTTGCTAAATCAAGAAACGAGAGAGCTACCGAGCAAATGGCAAGTGCCACTAGTGCTCTTGCGGTCTAATTTGCATCCAACAAAATCGGAGTCGGAATAGCCAACGAGTTTGCATAAAGAACCTTTGGGGTACCATAGACCCACATTTGTAGTACCAACAAGGTACTTCAAATCCGTTTTACCGCAGTAAGGTGAGACTCCTTCGGATACGATTGATAACGGGCGCATAAGCACACGCTAAACATGATGTCCGGACGACTAGCAATAAGATAAAGAAGAGAGCCAATCATACCTCGATACTTCTTAGTGTCGACTTCCTTACCTTTCTCATCTTTGTCTAGATGATCGGATGTGCTCATGGGAGTCGCCATTACTTTTGCATTGTTCATTTCAAATCGTTTCAGCAATTCTTTGCAATATTTGGCTTGGCAAATGAACGTACCTTCTTTCATTTTCTTTACTTGTAATCCCAAAAAGAATGTTAACTCACCCATCATAGACATCTCAAATTCGCTTGTCATTAAATCGGAAAATTCCTTGCACAAGACATTGTTAGTAGCACCAAATATAATATCATCCACATAGATTTGAACTAATAAAATATCATTGTTTTTATGCTTATCAAAAAGAGTGGTGTCAACTTTCCCTCTAATGAAATCATTTTCCAATAGAAATTTACTCAATCTTTCATACCAAGCTCGGGGAGCTTGTTTTAAACCAGAAAGAGCCTTTTTGAGTTTGAAAACATGATGGGGAGATTTAAAATCTTCAAAACCGGGGGGTTGTTCAACATAAACTTCTTCTTGAATAACACCATTTAGAAAAGCACTTTTCACATCCATTTGATATAAATTGAAATTCATAGAAGAGGCAAATGCGAGCAATAGACGAATAGCTTCTAATCTAGCTACGGGAGCATATGTTTCTTCATAGTCAATACCCTCTTCTTGGTTATAGCCTTTTGCTACGAGCCTAGCTGTGTTTCTAGTGATTACACCATTTTCATCTAGTTTGTTTCGAAAAACCCATTTCGTACCAATTATGGTATGATTTTCGGGTCTTGGCACCAAATCCCAAACGTCATTCCGTTTGAATTGGTTAAGCTCCTCTTGCATTGCCAAGGTCCAAAATTCATCTCCAATTGCTTCGGAGATGGTTGTTGGTTCAATTTGAGACACAAAAGCAGTATGTCCTAAGGTGTTCTTAAGGGAGTTTCGGGTACTTACCTTTTCTCCGACGTCGCCAATTACCTGTTCGAGAGGGTGATCTTTGATTGTCCTCCATTCGTTAGGCATTTTCGTTTCTTTCTCCAATTGTGGCGCTTCCTCCGTTGGTTGTTTCAAAAATTCGTCTTGACTTTCCTTAGGCGTTTCCTCTTGTATTTTGTCTTTCAAACTATCTAAGATACCTGCAAGATCAAAACCAGAATCCTTTCTCGCCAAGCGAGCATTATTTTCGGAAAATACAACAAGAGGGGATTCCTCCACAGTTTCGGTTCTTTTATTAAAAACCCTATAGGCTTTGCTACGTGAAGAATAACCAATGAAAATTCCCTCATCGGACTTAGCATCAAATTTTCCCAATTGATCTTTTCCATTGTTATGAATAAAAACTTTACAACCGAATACTCTAAGATGGGAGATATTTGGTTTCCTTCCCTTGTAGAGTTCATAAGGGGTCTTCATGAGTATTGGCCTTATAACTACTCTATTTAAGATGTAGCATGCGGTACTCACGGCATCCGCCCAAAAATGTTTGGGAATCTTAGCGTCTTCGAGCATGGTTCTAGCCATCTCTTCGAGACACCTATTTTTCCTTTCCACTACCCCATTTTGTTGTGGTGTTCGTGGAGCGGAAAAGGTATGCTCGATACCGAGTTCGTCACAAAAGTCCACAAAGAGATTGTGATCAAACTCTCCCCCATGATCACTTCTAATTGAAGTGACGGTTGTTTCCTTTTCGTTTTGAACACGTTTAAGGAAATATTTAAAATTCTGAAAAGCATCACTTTTATGGGCAAGAAATAAAGTCCAAGTGAATCTAGAATAATCATCAACAATCACAAAAGCATAACGATTTCTTCCTAGACTTTCAATGCGAGATGGTCCAAATAAATCCATGTGAAGCAATTGCAATGGTCTAGTAGTTGAAACAATGTTTTTCGATTTGAAAGATGCTTTTGTTTGCTTCCCTTTTTGACTAGAATCACAAGTAGAGTCATTTTCAAATTTCATATTGGGAAGACCAATAATTAAGTTTTGTGAAATCAATTTGTTCAAAAGATGCATGTTTATATGTGCCACTCTACGATGCCATAGCCAAGTATCATCCTCTTTGATCAAAAGGCAATCCACATATTCGGGTGAGGAATTAGCAAGATCAACCATATAAATATTATCCACTCTAAAACCACGAAGGATAATTTTGAAATCACTACATCTAAATACTAAGCATTCATCCGAATCAAATAAGGCAAGATTTCCCTTGTCACATAATTGACTTATGCTCAAGAGATTATGCTTTAAACCTTTAACAAGTAATATATGCTTAATAGAAGAATTTTCATCCTTACCGACCGATCCGATGCCGATAATCTTTCCTTTATTGTTGTCACCAAAAATAACACTTCCTCCTTCTTTGTGTTCTAGTTGAAGGAATTTGGATTCGTCTCCCGTCATGTGCTTGGAGCATCCACTATCAAGGTACCATAGTACACTTGATCCCATCAAACACACCTACAAAACAAATTAATGCGTTTTAGGTACCCATGCCATTTTGGGTCCTTGAGGGTTAGGCATATCATAGTGATGCAATTGAGTGATATGTCTATGTCGTGTAAAACAAGCAGGAGTAATATGACCAATTCCTCTACAATGATGACAAGTCACGTTGGGATTATGCATCCTTCTAGGTTCATAGTAATTAGACGGACGAAAATTGTTCACTCTATTTTCGACACTATGGCTATTGCGCATTTCATGAAGGTCATTTCTCCTACTATTATGAGCAGCATTTCTAGAATAATTGTTTCTAGATTGAAGGCCATTTCTAGGTGTTCTAAAAGGTTCAAACTTCCTTCTAGTGTGTGGCCTAGAATATGCATCATTTCTAGAGTAGTTATTTCTAGGTGGTAAGTCATTTCTAGGTCTTCTAAAGTGTTCAACATTTGGTCTAGCATGCATATTGGTTCTAGGGTTGTTATTTCTAGGATGAGCATTTGTTTTATTAATCCTAGGTTGAGCCTTAGGTGGTTGGGGTTTGGCTTCAACCTTTTCTTTAGGCTCGTTCTTAAAACCTATGCCATGCTTGGTTGACTTCAAATTAACAAGGACCTCATTCAAATTTTTGTGAGAAGAATTAAACTTATCTAAGGTGCCCTTAAGCCTTTCTACTTCATTTTTGAGATGCATGCAAGAAGTACAATTTCTAATAGAGCATTCGGGCTTGTCGGCGCTTCTTTTTCTGAAAAACTTGTTTTCCTCTTTCAACTTCTCATTTTCAAAAATCAGTTTTTTCAAATCCTTTTCTTTCAATGAGAGTTGTTTTTCAAAATCTGTTTCTTGCAATGAAAGAGTTTTCTGCAAATCTTTAATGGTCTTGGAAGCATTAACAAACTCACTATATAATTTATTATAAGCATTTTGCATTTCTTCAAGTGAGTGAGGGTTAGACGTACTTACCTCTTCTTCTTCGTTTGCCATGAGACATCGGCCAGTCGATTCACCACATGAGCTGTCCGCTTTTTGAGGTGTGCTTTCATACATTTCCTCAAGCTTATCCCACATTTCTTTGGCAGATTTGTAGTGGGAAATTTTCGGATAATCTTCCTGATTCAAGCCGATATACAACATATTTATTGCCTTAGTGTTGTATTCACTTACCTTGGCTTTCCCAACTTTTGTCGTCATCTGTTCACCATGCTTGATGATTTGCCATAGATAAAAGTTGTTGGCTGTGATGAAAATTCTCATCCGATCTTTCCAATATGTGTAATTGCTTCCATCAAATATTGGCGGCAACAAGTTAAAGTGACCTTCACCTATTCCTGCAAAAGAATCACGAGTAGAAGCCATGGATGTTTCTCTCAAACGGTTAAGTCTTCAGAGAGTTGGGCTTTGATACCAATTGTTAGAGAATACGCTTAACGCTAGAGGGGGGGTGAATAGCGTATAATATAAAACAGCGTAAACTTGCGAAATTTAAAAATTGCAGGAATTAAATAAGTGCGATAAGTAAATAAATAGGAATGAACGCACCGATGTATCCTGGTTCACCACAACCCGTGGCTAGTCCAGTCCCCGAGAGACTCTCTCGAGATTTTCACTAACTTGTCAAGCTTCGGGGTGCTTAACAAACCTTTACAACTTGAGGACACAAGCCTCAACACCTTTGCTCGAAGATACAACACTCCAAGACTTCAACCAAAGGAAACACAAGTTCCTTCACAACTTGAGGACACAAGCCTCAACTACCTTTGCTCGGAGATACAACACTCCAATACTTCAACCAAGGAAACACAGGTTCCTTCACAACTTGAGGACACAAGCCTCAACTACCTTTGCTCGGAGATACAACACTCCAAGACTTCAACCAAGGAAACACAGGTTCCTTCACAACTTGTGGACACAAGCCTCAACTACCTTTGCTCGGAGATACAACACTCCAAGACTTCAACCACGGAAACACAAGTTCCTTCTTACAACAAGAGAATAACAATTCTCTTCAAGTGTACAAAAGACTAAGCACTCAAACAAGACACTCCTTAATGAGTAGATATGAGTAAAAGAATACGCTCAAGATCTCAACAACTTTGAACAATATTTTGGCTCTCAAAAACTTATGTAATGAATATAAAATAATAAGCAATAGAGCATGCAAGCTTTAGCAATTAAATGATCAGTTGTTGTGTGTTATTGTGTTCAAAACACTGAAATGAAGCTGTATTTATAGTTGAAAAACTTGGCATTACCGTTTTCTAATTGCCAATTAAGAACTGCTGATTTTACTCTGTGACAATCGATTGGCAAGAATCCACAATCGATTGTTTGCCAATCGTTCCAAAAATCAATCCCAGATTTTACGCTTAACAATCGATTATTCAAGATCAACAATCGATTATTGGCAACGTTCAAAAAATCATTTCCAGATTTTACGTAAAACAATCGATTATACAAAATCAATAATCGATTATTCAGCAACGCTCAAAAAATCCTTTCCAGATTTTAATTTCAACAATCGATTACACAAAATCAATAATCGATTACCTGACGGTATTTGAAAACTTTACGACAACGGTCAGCTTCACAATCGATTGTGCAATGTTAACAATCGATTATTTATCAGTCTTGAAAAATCAATTTAGACACTGCCTCGTGACAATCGATTGTTATATACTCACAATCGATTATTTAATAACTTTGAAAAAGTCTGGAAGACACTGCCTCAACACAATTGATTGTCATATGTTCGCAATCGATTATTTTGTGACTTTGAAAAATCTGATGGACACTGTCTCTTCACAATCGATTGTCATTAATTTCACAATCGATTATTTTGAGCGTTGAAAAACTTTGATGGACACTGCCTCATCACAATCGATTGTCATTAACTTCACAATCGATTATTTTGAGCGTTGAAAAACTTTGATGGACACTGCCTCTTCACAATCGATTGTCATGTAGATTTGAAAAATCTGATGCTCACTGCCTTAACACAATCGATTGTCATTAGTTCATAATCGATTGTCATGTAGTCTTGGCTTAACATAATCGATTATCATAAGTACATAATCGATTATCTTAGTCCAGATTTTGGAGGCATGTTTAAAAATCATTTTGACTAAAGTAAATATGCCTGATTTAGAATCATTTAGCATTAAATTAAATATGCATGATTTTGTAAAAAATAATTTTACGAGAGAAGCCATGTCATGAGTCAAGTTGTTGGATCAAGATCACAGTTAAGAACGACTCATATAAAACTATAAAACTTGGTCTTGTGCTTGAATCTCGTTATATATCAATTGTGCGCTTGTACTTGAACTTCGTCATATATCAATTTGCGCATCGTTTGTCATTCATCAAAACCTACACATATGAACACACGTTTTAGTATAATGCTTTGAGAACGTGTTTCCAACATATACATCTTCGTGGGACCCGGATAAATAGAATACCGAGAACTATGGGCCACCGCTAAGATCAACTCCCGAATATCATCAACATTGGGCACACAAACTCGCCCCTGCAATCGCAATACACCATTATCTCCCAAGATCATTTTCTTGGCACCTCCACGCTACACCGTGTCTCTCAGGGCACACAAATGGGGATCATCAAACTACTGCTCACGGATACGCTCCAACAATGACGATCAATCTATCCTGCAAGCTAACAGCCTGCTAGGCTCAGAAATATCCAACCTGACAAATTGATTGGCCAAGGCCTGAACATCCAAAGCAAGAAGTCTCTGGCTGATTAGAATATAAGCAAGACTACCCATGCTGGCAGACTTCCTACTCAATTCATCGACCACCACATTGGCCTTTCCCAGGTGGTATAATATAGAAACATCGTAATCTTTCAACAGCTCCAACCACCTCATCTGCCTCAAATTCAACTCGTTTTGTTTGAACAAGTACCAAAGGCTCTTGTGATCCGTGTACACCTCATACGTCACACCATATAGATAATGCCTCCAAATCTTCAAAGCATGAACGATGGCTACCAATTCTATGTCATGGACTGGATAATTCTTCTCGTGGAACTTCAACTGCCTTGAAGCATATGCTATGACTCTGCCATTCTGCATTAATAATGTGCCAAGCCCAATACGAGAAGCATCACAATAAACAACATAAGGCCCTGATCTCGGGGGCAAAACCAATACCGGTGTCGTAGTCATAGCTATCTTGAGCTTATAAAAGCTTGCCTCGCACTCGTCTGACCACCTGAACTGGGCACCCTTCTGGGTCAATCTGGTCATTAGGGTTGCAATGGATGAAAGCCCCTCCACAAACCGTCGGTAGTAACTTGCTATTCCCAAGAAATTCTGAATCTCTGTAGTTGAAGCTGGTCGAAGCCAGTTCTTGACTGGCTCTATCTTTTTATGGTCCACCTAAATACCATCTGCTGATATGACATGAATCAGAAATGCAACTGAGCTTAACCAAAACCCGCACTTCGACAACTTAGCATACAACCGCCTATCCTGTAGAGTGTAAAGAACCACCCCGGGGTGCTGCTCACGATCCCCCTGACTGCAAGAGAATATAATAATATCATCCATAATGACTATCACGAAAAATTCTAAATAAGGCATGCACTCTCGACTCACCAGATCTATGATAGCCTCTAGGGTAGTTCTCAACCCAAATGACATCACAAAGAACTCATATTACCCGAACCGAGTGCAGAAAACTATCTTAAGGACACAGATGCCCTAATCCTCAACTTATGGTAACCAAATTCCAAATATATTCCTAGAAACACCTTGGAGCCCTGAAGATGATTGAACTATATCCTAAATCCTCAGCAGTGGGTACTTGTTCTCAATCGTCACATTGTTCAATTGCTGGTAGTAAATGCACATTCTCATCGAACCGTCCTTTTTATTTACAAAAAACACTAGTGCAACCCAAAGCGAAACATTGCGTCTAATGAAACCCACCTCAAGCAAATCTCGAAGCTGATCCTTTAGTCTTTCAACTCCAGCGGCGCCATACGATACAGCGGAATGGAAATGGGTTGAGTGCCTGGCGCCATATCAATACAAAAATCGATATCTGATAATAGGTGAATTTAACTATAAGCAGGCCCTAAATA
This sequence comes from Nicotiana benthamiana, assembly GCA_034376525.1. Classification (NCBI taxonomy): domain Eukaryota; kingdom Viridiplantae; phylum Streptophyta; class Magnoliopsida; order Solanales; family Solanaceae; genus Nicotiana; species Nicotiana benthamiana. Next base: position 8,963,341 of record CM067331.1, on the reverse strand, counting down.
ATTACCTTATTGTATAGTTTTAATGATAAAAGTGATAACAAAATGATCTTATTACTGACTTTTATGATTTGCAAGTTGTATGACCAGAGAAGGCTAGTGAGTACTTTTGTAGTCAAAAATGAAGAAAAAGAGGCAAACAGTGAAATTTCCCAAGTGAACCACACAAAACAGGGTGAAGAATTCGAGAATTGGTTCTGTCGCGGTTCCACCGTGACCGCGGCAGAACTGTGGTGAAAGAGGGCTACAGACGAATCGACTGTTAGAGAGAATTTTTGGTCGCGGTTTCACCATGACCGCAATAGAACCGCGGTAGAAGGCGGACATTTCAGGGACTAAAGTGCAAAATATGGGATTTTTAGCTCAAAACCCTATTTTAAACACTAGACTTCGCCCAAGAGAGACATGTATTGAATTTGAGAGTATCTTGGCAAGAAAAACAATTGTGAGAGATCACCCAAACATCTTTCTTCTTTTCTTTGATTTTAATTGCTAGTTTATGATGAATCTTATCTTAGTTTGTTACCCATAGCCATGATTAGCTAAATCACTTGTCTAAGGATTTGATGGAACCTATTGGGGGATGAAAGTTTTGTTTATGTGAATACAAATTTCTAGTTTCAATCTTTATTTATTCAACCATGTTCTTGTTGTAGTTAATTTACAGGATCCTCAATTAGTTGTGCATATTTAGTGTGCATAACTCGGAAGAGAGTGCATATTTAGGTTATTGTTGAATAACACTACTCCTGAAGTATTAGAGGAATCTATAACTGAGGGCTTAAAGGTGGGATTAGGGATAACGAAGCCTTGGGTGCAATCTTAAGTGAACTACGTTAATTAAAGCAATGTAGTGTATCTTGGGAGAGTGCAATTGTATATTAATGTGATTACTCGGGAGATATTTACGGTAAGACGAGCATTCATGATTGATAAAGATTTGTTAGTAAGTTTGTATGAATCATAAACATAAGGGATTCCATCTATAGGGGAAAATTTACCTTAGATTTTTCTCAACATTGTTTACAGCCTTAGAATTTTAGTATATAACTGTTTAATTTACTTGAAATCTTAGTTATTGAAGAAACCGTCAACTGTGATTCAAACGTTTGGGAAACTAGTTCTGAAGAGTTTAGTGGGTCTAAAGATTGTGATTGATCGGTTAACTTTCTGTGAATTCGACCACGGGCGTAATACTTGGGTTATATTTGCAACGTCCGCAGTGTCCTTGTTTAGAAGGCATAGTTGGGCGTGCTCAAATTTTGGTGCTGTTGCCGGGGAGTTAACGGAATTATCAATTACCATTGATAGAGATACAAAACATTCTTAGTGTAGTCAGCTTATATACACACAATTTTTGACTGAAAATTTTGACGGTTATTGGCTTGGTTTCACAGGTGTATGCCTAGAAACTTTACAAGGACTGGAGAACTACTTGAAGGACTTTCAAACCCTGAGAAAATCTTTCGGGCATTGAATTGTGCCAATAGAAGACATAAACCACCTTAACAAACAGACAAATTCAATACTGACATGGAAGACGTAATCGACCCCAATGGAAACGACATGCAGTAGCAAGTCAACTTGAATGTCAGAAAAGCGACACCTCTTTTGCCCGAGGGTGCACTATATGATTGGGCACAACTCACAGCTGACAATATTGCCACTTCCATAGTTTTGCCCGACATACAAGCTGAGTCGTTCAAGATCAAAATAACATGTTGCACTTGTTGCAAAACAAGGGACTCTTTTCCGGGACAGAACTTGAAGATCCTCAGCAGCACCTGAAGAACTTCATGTCTATCTGCAAAACATAAAGGCAGCCCAAAGTCACTGGAGCGGCAATCAGGATATTGTTGTTCCCATTCTCGGTGACAGGAGTTACATAGGTTTGGCTAAACTCACTCCCCATAAACTCTATAGCAATGTGGGATGGGTTAGTGAAGCAATTGCATAACAAGTTTCATCTACCCAACAAAACTGCTCAAAAAATTGATGAGATCATGAGCTTCAAGCAGAAACTGATGGAGACACTGCATGAAATATGGGGCGGGTATAAAGGAATTTTGGTTATGTGTCCACATCATGGTGCTACTGAACTGATGTTGGGACAACGATTTTATATGGGACAGTAAAATGGATTGAAGAATATTTTGGATGCCTTAGTTGGTGGGGAATTCCTGAGCAAGACATAGAGAGAAGTTCAGAGCTTACTTGATAAAATGGCACAGAATTCGGGATGGACATCAAGGAATGCACCTATCACTCTAATGGTGCACTCAGTGCCTCTTGATCCTTCAAACACTATGGCTAAAAATATGGCAAATCTCCTTACACAAATGAGCATCCTTACCAAAAAGGTGGAGAATCCAGGCAGAAGCAACAGTTACACATAGTAGATACTACCAATGGGGGCTTGTGAACATCTTGCCTTAGTCAGCCTATTGGTAATCCCTGGAATACAGAGCATGGTCATCATTATCAGCACCCTGAAGATATGAACTATATGGATAACTGTGGGGGTCAGAGACAGGGAAATCAAAACTAGGGCCAGCAGACTCAGTAGAAGTACAGGCCACCTCAGCCACAATATAATGCCGGAAAGATAGGAGGTATGAGAACCCCCAACAACATGGCACCATATCCTAGACCACAAGGGTACAATAATTAGCAGCAATGGTACAACCCACCTCATCAGCAGCACTAGCATGGTGGAAGACAAGAAGATGGGTTTGCTAGACTGGAAGACAAATGAGAGAGTAGATGCACATGATGCAGCTATCAAAAATATTGAAGTGCAAGTGGGTCGGATTTCAATGTCTTTGAATAATCGTCCTCAATGGACGCTACATGTAGATACCCAAATCAATCAAACAGACCAGGGACCAAAGAAGCTAGTGGCAGTGAGTCTCCGTAATGGTAGGAATCTAGATGCAGAGCAAGAGAGAGCTCGAGAAAATATACAGGCTGAGACTCTCGTTCCACTGCCCATTGAGCTCGATGAGTCTACGTATTGATAGGGGTGACAGTCAGGGCCACTTTGGAATAAAAGAACATGTTGCAGGAGATTTAATAAGTAGTTGAGCCGGTTGAATAGCCAATAACTGACATAATAGCTGAGAAAGAGAAGTCCCAAGTGGTTGGGAAGCAGAGACCTCATACACACTTTCCACAGAGGTTGGCTAAGCAACAAAAGGAGGAGCAGTATAAAAAGTTCCTTGAGATGCTCAAACAAATTCACGTAAATATTCCATTATTGAAGCTTTAAAGGAGATGACTGGATATGCAAAAATGATGAAGGACTTGATGTCCCGAAAGTTTGACTTCCAAGACTTGTCCATGGTGACTCTTACTCAGGCCTGTAATGTAGTGGTGACTATACCTATTGCTGAAAAGTTGTCTGATCCAGGAAGCTTTACAATTCCGTGCACTATTGGAAATTTTGCCTTTGCTAAGGCACTCTATGACTTAGGGGCCAGCATTAATCTTATGACCCAGGCTATTTATATGAGGTTGGGCGTTGGGAGAGCCATACCCACCTCTATGTCATTGCAGTTGGCTGATAGGAATGTGAAGCGTCCATTTGGTATCCTTGATTATGTGCTTATTCAGGTGGGGAAATTTGTGTTCCCCACAGATTTTGTATTCTTAGACTGCAAAGTGGATGAATAAACTCCTAGAATCTTCGGAAGACCATTCTTGACCACATGGAGAGCCTTGATTTATTGTGAGACTAGAGAGCTCAAGATGAGGCTCAATGGTGAAGAAATTACATTCAATGTGCAGAAGTCAATGGAGGCGTCCAAGCGAGTTCACCAATTGCTCTCTAATTGATGTTCTGGATGTAATAGTGGAGTTTCATGATGATGTGTTGACTATGGAGGATCCCCTGGCTGCATGTTTGATGAACTTAGAGGAATTGAATGGTGAAGGTTTGGCGGAATGGGTGCTGGCATTAGAAGGTAGAGGGTTCTAGGAGAGAAATCTAGAGTTTGAGCCCCAACACTTAGAAAAGAAAGAGACTCCTCCAGCTAATCCATCCATCGAAGAACAACCAAAGGTCGAGCTAAAGCCATTGCCAGCCCACCTCAGGTATGGGTTTCAGGGATCCAACTCCACATTACCTGTAATATCTCATCTAGTTTGCTAGATGTTCAGGTTAAACATGTACTAAAAGAGTGGAAAACTGGCATTGGGCGGACCATGGAAGACATCAAGGGGATCAGCCAAACCTACAGTATGCATAAGAATCTGCTGGAAGACGGGCACAAACCTTCCAGGGCACATCAGAGGAGGAAGAACCCTAATATAAAGGAAGAGGTGAAGAGGGAGGTGATAAAGCGGTTAGATGCGGGAATTATTTTCCCATCTCTGACGGTAGGTGGGTTATCCCAGTTCAATGTGTTCTTAAGAAGGGTGGCATGACGGTGTTGAAAAATGACAACAATGAACTAATCTCAACACGAACCATCACAGGCTGGATAATTTGCATGGATTACCGGAAGTTGAATCTAGCCACCCCGAAAGACCACTTCCCACTTCCTTTCATTGATTAGATGCTGGATAGATTGACAGGGAGGTCACACTTTTCTTTTCTGGATGGGTACTCAGGGTACAACTAGATATCAATTGCACCGGGGGATAGAGAGAAGACCTCCTTCACCTGCCCACATGGAATTTATGCTTTCAGTCAGATGCCCTTGTGCCTTTGCAATGCACCCGCCACATTCCAACGGTGCATGACGGTCATATTCACTGACATGGTTGAGGATATAATGGACGTGTTCATGGATGACTTCTCAGTGGTGGGGATGTCATTTGAGGAGTGCCTAATAAATCTGACGCATATGCTGAAATGGTGCATCGAGACTAACTAGGTTCTGAATTGGGGGAAGTGTCATTTCATGGTACAAGAAGTAATAGTCTTGGGGAACCGGGCTTCAAGCAAGGGAATATAGGTGGATCACGCAAAGGTTGATGTAATAGCAAAGATACCTCCATAAACTTCAGTCAAAGCCATCAGAAGCTTTCTTGGACATGTCGATTTCTACCAAAGCTTCATGAAAGACTTCTCCAAAATCACCAACCCTCTATGTAAGTTGTTAGAGAAAGATCACCCGTTTGAATTTTATGATGATTGCAGGGTAGCATTTGAGGAGTTGAAATAGAGGTTGGTCACAGAACCCATCATTGTTGTGCCCAACTGGGAGCAACCGTTCGAATTAATGTTTGATGCTAGTGACTATTCAGTGGGGGCAGTGTTGGGCAAGCGGAAGGACAAATTGATGCACCCAATCTGCCATGCCAGTAGAATGCTGAGCGGGGCCTAGTTGAACTACATAGTGATGGAAAAGGAGATGCTAGCTATGGTGTTCGCATTCGACAAGTTCTCGTCCTACCTGATAGGATCAAAGGTAATCGTATACGCATGCAGCTCTCAGGTACTTAATAGAAAATAAAGAATATAAGCAACGCCTGATTTGTTGGGTGTTGTTCTACAAGAATTCGATCTTGAAATATGTGACCATACGGGCAAATAGAATCAAGTCCTTGATCATCTATCATGACTTGAGGGAGCTGAAAATGTAGTAGAGGTTGAAGAAATTCTGGAAACTTTTCCAGACGCGCAGCTGCTCGCCACCACACATCAGGAAGCGCCTTGGTATGCAGACTTTGCTAATTACCTGGCCAGTGATATAGTTCCTCATGACCTTTCATCGGTCCAAAGGAAAAGATTTTTTTGTGAAAGCCGCTAGTATTACTGGGATGAGCCTTATTTTTTTAGAATATTCCTTGATAACATAATTCGGAGATGCCTCTCCGAGATAGAAAAATTTTCTATTTTGCAAGCTTGTAATGCATTAGCTTATGGTGGACACTTTTGAGGGGTCAGGACTGCAGCAAAGGTTCTAAAGGCCAAATTGTTTTGGCCAACAGTGTTTATAGATGCTCACTTATGGGTGAAGGGTTGCAATGAATGTCAATGCACCGAGAACATTTCTCGATGCCACGAGATGCCCATGAACCAAATTTAGGAGGTGGAAGTGTTTGACGTCTGGGGGATGGATTTCAACAGTCCCTTCATCGGCTCATATGTCAATAAGTACATTCTTGTTGTTGTAGACTATGTGTCCAAATGGGTGGAAGCTGCAGCGCTGCCCACTAATGATGCAAAATTGGTGGTGGGATTTCTAAAGAAGAAAATATTCACCCGCTTTGGGACACCACGTGCAATTATTAGTGACGGGGGCACTCACTTCTGCAATAGGGCCTTCGAAAAGTTGTTGGCCAAGTACGATTTGCACCACAAGGTGGCTACTCCATACCACCCGCAGACTACTAGACAGGTTGAGGTATCCAACAAAGAGATCAAGAATGTATTGACAAAAACCATGGACGCCACAAGAACTGATTGGTCGAGGAAGCTAGATGATGCTCTCTAGGCTTACAGAACAGCCTTTAAGACACCAATTGGCATGTCACCATACAAGTTGGTGTTTAGGAAGGCCTGTCACCTATCTGTAGAACTTGAGCATAAAGCGTGGTGGGCACTGAAATAGCTAAACTTAGACATGGAAGATGCAGGCACGTCAAGAGTCACTGAATTACATTATCTCGAGGAGTTCAAGTACCTTGCTTTGAGACAGTAAGGCTATACAAAGAGAGAATGAAGAGGATACACGATCAGAACATTATTGAGCAGAATTTCAAACCTGGGGACATGGCATTGCTCTACAACTCAAGACTGTGGTTGTTCCCAGGTAAGCTTAAGTCACTATGGTCTAGCCCATTTCGAGTTATTGAAATTTTCAAGAGCTGTGGACGTTGCCACTAGGAATGACTCTCGTACATTGAGACTCAATGGTCAGCGATTGAAATTGTATGTGGGCATGAGAGAGCCTAGGATGTGTCTGAGCTGCATTTGAATGAACCATAGAGGTCTAGCGAGCCTTAATTGTGCTTATCTATGTCGTGTCGCGACGTTAATTCAGGCTTTGTATGGGAGGCAACCCATGAAATTGTTGTAAGTGTAACCCTTTTTATAAAAAAATTAAAAAAAATAAAGCGCGTCAGAATCAGAGGAGTACCCAGACTGCGGTGAAACCGTTATTATGCCACCTCTCTGAACTTCACCCTTCGCAGACATACCGTGACCGCGGTCAAACCCCAGTGAAGACCTCTCTTTGACAACAATCCATCTCTGTTCTACCACGACCACGGCGGAACGTGACAAGTCCAGGTACGATGTCTTTTTTTGTTTTTTATTTCGTTATTTTACCCAAAATATCCCCCCACGAACTAAAACAAGAAAAAGCCCCCCCCCCCCTCCCCAACTCCCTTTTCGTTTACTCTCTCTACTTTTCTCTCAAAAATTTCCCCCTCTCTCCCCAATCTCAATTATCATCCTCTTCACTTCACAATATTCAACAACAACCCTCCCCAACCATCATCCAAGTAAGTAGTGTTTTCTTCTTCTTTTAATTATCTTCTAATTAGTGTAATCTAGAATACATTAATTTAGCTTAACTCTAGGAGGAGTAGTTTAATTTTTTTTAAAAACTTTTGCTTCTTTTATCGTTTCCATTGTTGTATTGGATTTCTGTGAACTTGTGTGGAGACAAGTCGTGTCTTCATGGTGTTGCAATTGAGGGGGTTGTTTGGATGAGTTGGAGGCCAATAAATTATTTTTGTAGTGTAGTTTGGTGACAGGGCTATGTTTGGCCGAATATTTTGGGCTATGTATGATATTTTGGGGCGTTGTGTGCCTATTCTAGGTTATGGGGGTGTACTAGTGGTGAACAGTGGTGTTGTAATTGAGGTGACATACTTGAAGCAGTAAGTGTGGGGTGTTGTAGGCCAAATTTTGCGAGTAGTACTGTTGTGCGAGCCTCTATAGAGGTTGTGACCTTCGACACCCTGCTAGTTGGGATAGTTTGCAAGGAAGCATTTGATGGGGGTTAGTGTTTAGGTGTCTTCGATTGGCGAAGTCTGAGTACCCATCTGACTGGCACTAGCTAGGACACATTTGATGGTTCTTCTAATTCCTCGCAGGTAATTTTGCTCGTAAGAAGTAAAAGAGAGTGGCTGGCACGTCCCAGCAGCCTACTTATGATGACTCGCGGTTCGTATAAGAACTGGCGGAGGATGACTTTAATGCCAAGGCTTCGAAGAGTTTCATCCATGAGAATCCAATTGACCGGGCTTACCTCCACGTGGAAAAGGAAGAAATGTACGATGAAATTCGGATGAGGGAAATGGAATTCATATTTGATGACCTTACCCTGGTGAACAAAATGATTGTATGGGAGTTCTATGCAAACTGCTCAGCAAATCTATTGCGGGATGTAATTGTGAGGGGCAGGGTGGTTGATGCCAACACTAAAAGGCTTTGCCAGGTATTGCGGTTGCCCAGGTTTACTGCCAGTCATTATTACTAAAATACCGAAGGATTCACTTGGGAGGTCATGACTGATGTCCTCTGTGCAGTGGGGCGCCAACCTGGATAAAAGACAACATCACCCTGCACTCCAACTCTTTCACCCACTTGGCTAAGTGTTGGTTAATTATCATCTGCATCCGGTTCATGCCCTCAAGTAACATAACTGATGTGAACTTCCAGAGAGCCCTGTGGGCATGGTGCTTCGTAAAGAAGAGGGATTTTGATGCAGCCAGGCTAATAGGTGATGAAATGATATTGAGGTCACTGCTACTGTCCAAAGACTACTTTCCTTTCCTGGTAACTACATTGTGCCTGATGAAATATGTCCCCACTAATCCTACTAATGGAGAGTTTCCCCCTAAAGCACCTTTCAGAGCCTTCGACATCCGATTGGGCAGAGGGGTACATGTACCACAATTGAGATTGATGATCAGAAAGGATCACGCGGTTCCCATGGCACCATCCAGGAGGTCTACTGACAGTGTTGACCCTCTCGGCGCCCCCATACTGGGGAAGGCCTATTCAGATCACAGTCTACCAGTCCTATGATGTGCTCCATGGAGGAAGAGGTCGCGGATCTTTGCACTGTGGTGGATGGCCTACACACGCGGATGGATGTCATGTCTCAGAGGCAGGCCATGTCTGAGAACAGGTACATGTCGTGGCTCTGTTTGTTGGGGAGAGCTTGCCATGTAGACCCTAGCACTGTCTCCAACTCTGGTTGAGCCTCAGGCAAGTCTTCCTACCCTTCTGCTCTTTACTTACTTGATATGACTTGGGGACATGCCATGATTTTTAATGTGGGGTGGGAGACTTGCTCTGGTTATGTGTTGTACTGTATATAGACATTGTGTGTGTGGTAGCATTTAATTTATGTCGTTGTATATAACTGACTGTACTTATATTAAGAGTATGACTTGGCCCAATGACGAACACTTTTCTACGGGTCTCTTAAGGGTCCAAGTCGGATATATATAAAAAAATAAAAAAAATAAAAACCAAAAACAAAGGTAGAGGACTCTTCCTAAGGACATACCACTTGAACAGTACTCTTGAGGGAAGTATCCATGTAGTTTATTTTATTTTATTTTAGTTTTCTCTTTTTAGGTAGTGTATAAATTCTCTTTTGGTTTTTCTTTTGACCATGGTTCTTTTCCAAGGGCTTTTCTCGAACCGGGTTAGGTAGATTTTTCTTTTGTAGTATTAGGACCTTAGGACTCTCTTGGACCAAGATAGGTGAAGGCTAGAATGCAACACTTAATGTTCACACCTGCAAATAACTAAAACGAACATGAGAGTGCGACGTCTAGGCTCATTTGTGGACTTATGAATCTATGCCTTAATTTTGCACATATTGTCTTGCTTGAACGCTCGTATGAGTGTGCTGATGAACTAATTCAGAATGAGTTGCATGCCAAGTTTGGGTGAGCTATTACTTGTATTCTTTGCTTGCATGTGATACCTAGAACTTGCCATGTGTGTTTGCAAAGGGAAATAGAAGTTGTTTTGTTTTATAAAGGATTGAGGCATTTCTTTGTGTAAGCCTGTATATATATTGTCATATTTAACCCCTTTGAGCCTGAAGCTTGTTCTTTAATAACCCTGCAATGACCGATATCCCTGGGTTTGAATAGCTTGATTGTTTGAACCTATACCTCCTAGAAGCACTTGGATCACTAAAGTAACATATAAAAGTAAAAGTGTGGGGTGGTAGGGAGTTAGCGATAAAAGGGAAATTATGAATAAATTAGTTGAATGGTGCACTGGCATTGTAAAAGAAAAAAAAGATAAGAAACCAGTTGCACCTAAAGAAAAGTGGGGGTAACATGTGAAACAAAAATGTGGAAGAATAATTGGGCTCCACATGAAAGAGAAAAATAAAAGTAAGTGTGTATTAAAAGTGCTTAGGGAGATTGGTCACTATATCAAAATATATCCCGCTTGTCCCTTACCTACATTACAACCAAATAAAGAACTATTGATCTTTGACGAAACAGCTCGATTAGTAGAGTATTACACTAGGGGCAAGCTTATTGTGTGTCTGTGTGGCATGTGAATGCTCTTTCCTTAGAGTGAGTGAATTCTTTCTATCCTTGGTTTCTTATTGTTTGAAGTTTACGTGTGTGGAACTTCTCTCAGAACTACGATGTAAGGGCATATGACTCAGGAAGAAAAATTAAGTCTTCACTTCTGTTAGAATAACTAGAGTGAGCATGAGTGTGTCGTGGCATGAGATTCTACATCTAAGGTATGAATGTTGAACTGCTTAGGTTGGTCCTTCATAATGGCGAGTGTGACATAAATTAGGGCAATGCATCAAACGGCTAGGCCTAGAAGTGTGCTTTATTTTGCTCGAGGACGAGCAAAGGTTTAAGTGTGGGGTGTTAATAATAGGTGAATTTAACTATAATCATTCCCTAAATAATCACCTTCTTGTATATTTTTTATGATAAAAGTGATAACAAAATGCTCTTATTAGTGTTTTTCATGATTTGCAGGTTATATATGACCATGGAAGGCTGGGTAGTACTTTTGGAGTCAAAATGAAGAAAACGAGGCCAACCGTGAAATTTCCCAAATGAACCACACAAAATAGGCTGAAGAATCGGAGAACTGGTTGTGGCGCAGTTCCACCACGACCGCCACAGAACCGCAGTGAAAGAGGGCTGCAGAAAAATCAACTGTCAAAGAGAATGTTTGGCCGTGGTTTTACCGCGACCGCGGTAGAACCACGACATGAGGCAGAAATTTCAAGGACAAAAATGCAAAACACGGGATTTTTAGCCAAAATCCTATTTTAAACACTAGAATTCGCCCAAGAGAGGCATGTATTGAATTTGAGAGTATTTTGGCAAGAAAAACAATTGTGGGAGATCACCCAAAACATCTTTCTTCTTTTCTTTGATTGTTATTGCTAGTTTATGATGAATCGTATCTTAGTTTGTTTACCCATAGCTCTGAGTAGCTAAATCTCTTGTATAACGTTTTGATGGAACCTATTGGAGGATAAACTTCTTGTTTATATGAATACAAATTGCTAGTTTCAATCTTTATTTATTCAACTGTGTTCTTGTTATAGTTAATTGACATGATCCTCAATTAGATGTGCCTATTTAGTGTGCATAACTTTGAAGAGAGTGCATATTTACGTTATTGTTGAATAACACCACTGCTAAAGTATAAGAGGAATCTATAATTATGGGTTTAATGGCGGGATTTAGGAATAACAAAGCCTTGGGTGGAATCTTAAGTGAACTGTGTTAATTAAAGCTAGCTAGTCTATTTCGGGAGAGTACAATAGTGTATTACTGTGATTACTCGGGGGATATTTACGGTAAGACGAGCATTCATGATTGATAGAGGTATATTGGTAAATTTGAATGATGCATAAATAGAAGGGACTCCATCAATAGGGGAAATCTTTACATTAGTGTTTTCTCATCATTGCTTACAACCTTAGCAGTTTAGTTTACAGCTGTTTAATTTACTTGCAATATTAGTTACTAAAGAAACCATCAACTGTGATTCAAATGTTTGAGAAACTGGTTCTGAAGAGTTTATTGGGTCTAAAGATTGTGATTGATAGGTTAGCTCTATGTTGATTTGACCCTGGGCGTAATACTCGGGTTATATTTGCAACGTCCATAATGTCCTTGTTTATAAGGCATAGTTGGGCGTGATCAATATTCCTGTTAGGAGGCGTGCCCGGAAGGTCTGAAAGGAAAACCTCGGTGAATCTCCCGAACAATAGGAACAAAATCAATAGATGGGACCTCAATGCTGGAATCACAAAAATAAGCCAAATTAGCTAGACACCCCTTGTCGACCATTCACCGATCCTTCACATATGAGATAACGCTGCGAGTGGTGTGACCTGGGGTCCCTCTCCGGAAAAGCCAAGATCATGTTCTTTGCATGACAATCCAAAATAGCATGATTCGGGGACAACCAATCCATCCCCAAAATAACGTCAAAGTGTTGGAAACACGTTTCAAATGCAATATACTAAACGTGTGTTCTTTTGTAGGTTTTGATGAATGTCAAACAAAGCAAAAAGCGATATACAGCAATGCTCAAGGACAAGCACAAAATGATGGAGGCATTACAAGAAGCTCAAGACAAAGTTTAGAAATGTTATAATTGAGTCAATATTCATTGTGATCTTGATTCCTCAACTTGGCTCATAACATGGCTTCTCTACTAAAATTATTTTTCCAAAATCATGCATATTTAAATTAAGTGTCAAATGATTTTAAACTATACATCTTTACATTTGTTAAAATGTTTTCCAAACATGCCTCAAAAATCTGGGCTAAGATAATCGATTATGTTCTCATGATAATCGAGTATCTCTAAGCCAAGACTGCATGACAATCGATTGTGAATTAATGATAATCGATTGTGAGTAAGTCAGTTAACATCAGGTTTTTGCAAACTGCATAACAATCGACTGTGTACTTATGATAATCGATTGTTAACTGAGGCAAAGTTTTCAAAACTCATAAAAATCGATTATGAACTAATGGTAATCGATTAGAATGAGAAAAATGTCTCCCAGTGATTTTAAATAAAATGATAATCGATTGTGGCTTTTGATAATCGATTATATATGAGACAGAGAGTTTTGAAATTAATTAATAATCGATTATCCCATTTGATAATCGATTGTTGAAGCTGACCGTTGTCATATATTTTCAATTACCGTCAGGTAATCGATTGTTGATATTTAACAATCGATGTTTTGCGTAAAATCTGGAAAAGATTTTCTGAACGTTGTTAAAATAATCGATTGTTGATTTCCGGACAATCGATGTTTTATGCCAAAAATTGGAAAGGATTTCTTAACGTTATAAATAATCGATTATTGATTTGAAGTAATCGATTGTTGACGTAAAATCTGGGATTGAATTTTTGATCTGATAGGCAAACAATCGATTGTTTAGTCTTGACAATCGATTGTCACTGAGTAATTTCAGCAATCCTTAATTGGCAATTAGACAACGGTAAGACTGAGTTTCTCACCTATAAATACAGCTTCAACTCAGTGTTTTCACAACAACAACATATACACTTTGAGTATTTTCATTGCTAAAAGCTTTCTTACATTGATCATCATTTTCCATTCATCCATAAAGCTTTTTGAAGAGCCATTCTATTGAGCTAAGTTGTTGTGATCTTGAGCGTACTATTTCTACTCATATCTACTCATTAAGGAGTGCTTTGTAAAGTGAGTGTGTTTTGTGTTTGTAAGAGAATTGCGATTCTCGTTTGTTGAGGAACTTGTGATTCCTCAGTTGAAGTCTTTGGGATTGTTATCCCCGAGCAGTTGAAGTCTTTGGGATTGTTATCCCCGAGCAGTTGAAGTCTTTGGGATTGTTATCCCCGAGCAGTTGAAGTCTTTGGGATTGTTATCCCCGAGCAGTTGAAGTCTTTGGGATTGTTATCCCCGAGCAGTTGAAGTCTTTGGGATTGTTATCCCCGAGCAGTTGAAGTCTTTGGGATTGTTATCCCCGAGCAATTGAAGTCTTTGGGATTGGTATCCCCGAGCAATTGAAGTCTTTGGGATTGTGATCCCCGAGCACCTAGGTGAGGCTTGTGTCCTCAGCTGTAACGGTTTGTTAAGCACCCGTAAGCTTGACAAGTTTAGTGGAAATCTCGAGAGAGTCTCTCGGGGACTGGACTAACCACGTTTGTGGCCAACCAGGATACATCATTGTGTAAGTTTATTCTACTGCACTTGTTTTAATTTCTGCAAAGTTTTTAAATTCCGCACTAAAACGCTTAATAATTTTAAAACGCTATTCACCCCCCCCCCCTCTAGCGTAAAGCGTATTGTCCAACAATTGGTATCAGAGCCATACTCTCTGAAAAACTTAACCGTTTGAGAGAACCATCCATGGCTTCTACTCTAAATTTCTTTGCAGGAATAGGTGAAGGAGAATGCAGCATGTCGCCTCCAATATTAGACGAAAACGACTACTCAGTCTGGAAATATCGGATGCAAGTTTTTACAATGGCAAACGATTTGTATCTATGGCAAGCGATTAAACACAGTGATCAACTGACGACAAAAGTCGGGAAAGATAAGGTAAGTGAATACAACTCTAAAGCTATGAATATATTACATAACGCCTTGAACCAGGAACTTTGGCGAAAAATCTCCCACTATAAAACTGCTAAGGAAATGTGGGACAAACTTGAGGAATTGCACGAAAACACGCCTCAAAAAGCCGTCAGCACAAACGATGAATCAACTGGTCAGTGCCTCATGGCAGACGAAAAAGACGAGGTAAGTACATCTAACGATATGCAAATTGCTTATAACAAACTGCATGATGAGTTGGTAAATGCTTCTAAGACTATTAAAGATTTACAAAGAACTCTTTCTTTACAAGAAGAGGATTTTCAAAAACAACTCTTTTTAAAAGACAAGGACTTTGAAGAACGTCTTTCTTTAGCTCAAAAAGGTGTTGAAAATCTGTCTCGTGATAACGAGAATCTTGCAAATGAAAATCAATTTTTGTTAAATGATAGTATAGAACTTAGACAAGTCATCAAAACTATGCATGAAGCCGTTTGTGTTGATAAATGCTCTACTTGTACGGCTTGTGAGTCCTTAAAACTAGAAAACACAGAACTTAGGAAAACATTAGAAACAGGTAGGAAAGAAGTTCATAAAGTTGTTGAAAAAGAAATGCCTAAGAAATATCAACGGCATAAAAACAAAAACTTCACTACTCCACCTAGAAATAACTCTAAGGTATTAAACAAGCCTAGAACAAATTCTTTTAGACCACCTAGACATTATGCTAGAATGTATGAAAATAAGGGTAGAACTAATATCTTTAGACAACCTAGATCCGAATCTAGGATTCTTGCAAACAAGCCTACAAATAGTAATTTTCGGCAACCAAGAAATAACTCTAGGAACGAGCTTAGACCACCTAGACATGACACTAGGTCCTTCAACAAGTCTAGCACTAATAACTTTAGACCATCTAGATATTATACTAGAAATGGGAACAATATGTCTAGTGTAAATCTTTTTCATTCGCCTAGAACTTTGTTGGCTCAACCTAGGCATCAACACAACCCGAACGTAGTATGTCATTACTGCAATCGTATAGGTCATATTGCACCTATGTGTTTTACAAAGCATAGAGATTCTTCATATTATTATGGTCGTTATTTGCCTAACCCCCAAGGACCCAAAATTGTATGGGTACCTAAAGAATATTAATTTGCTTTGTAGGTGTGCTTGAAGGGATCAAGTGTACTATGGTACCTTGACAGTGGATGCTCCAAACACATGATAGGAGACGAATCCAAATTCCTTCAACTAGAGCACAAAGAAGGAGGAAGCGTTGTATTCGGTGACAACAATAAAGGACAAATTATTGGCATCGGATCGGTCGGTAAGAATGAAAAATCCTCTATAAAGCATATATTACTTGTCAAAGGTTTAAAGCATAATCTCTTGAGCATAAGTCAATTATGTGACAAGGGAAATCTTGCGTTGTTTGATTCGGATGAGTGTTTAGTGTTTAGACGAAGTGACTTTAAGATTATTCTACGTGGTTTTAGAGTTGACAATATTTACATGGTTGATCTTGAAAACTCCTCATCCGAGTATGTTGATTGTTTGTTGAGCAAAGATGATAATGTGTGGTTGTGGCATCGTAGAGTAGCCCATATGAACATGCATCTTTTAAATAAATTGATTTCTCAAAATCTAGTGATTGGTCTTCCCAACTTAAAATTTGAAAGTGATACTATTTGTGATTCTTGTCAAAAGGGGAAGCAAACAAGAGCATCTTTTAAATCCAAAAATGTTGTTTCAACCTCTAGACCTTTACAACTATTGCATATGGATTTATTCGGACCATCCCGTATCGAAAGTCTAGGAAGAAATAGATATGCTTTTGTAATTATTGATGATTTCTCTAGATTTACATGGACATTATTTCTTGCTCATAAAAGTGATGCATTTCTTAGCTTCAAGCTTTTTCTTAAAAGAGTTCAAAATGAAAAGGAATCAACTGTCACTTCCATTAGAAGTGATCATGGGGGAGAGTTTGATCACAATCTCTTTGCGGATTTTTGTGATGAACTCGGAATCG
The DNA here is from genome assembly GCA_034376525.1 of Nicotiana benthamiana. Taxonomy (NCBI): domain Eukaryota; kingdom Viridiplantae; phylum Streptophyta; class Magnoliopsida; order Solanales; family Solanaceae; genus Nicotiana; species Nicotiana benthamiana. The sequence goes on along the minus strand of CM067331.1, from coordinate 8,946,784 downwards.
AGCATACCTTTTCCGCTCCACGTACACCACAACAAAACGGGGTGGTGGAAAGGAAAAATAGGAGTCTCGAAGAGATGGCTAGAACCATGCTCGACGAAGCTAAGATTCCCAAATACTTTTGGGCAGACGCCGTGAGTACAGCATGCTATGTTTTAAATAGAGTAGCAATTCGGCCGATACTCTCAAAAACCCCATATGAACTCTACAAAGGTAGAAAACCTAACATTTCACATTTACGTGTTTTTGGTTGTAAATGTTTTGTGCATAACAATGGAAAGGACCAACTAGGAAAATTTGATGCAAAGTCGGATGAAGGTATCTTCATTGGCTATTCTTCTCGTAGTAAAGCTTATAGGGTTTTTAATAAAAGAACCCAAGTTGTAGAGGAATCTCCTCATATTGTATTTTCCGAAGATAATACTCGCTTGGCGAGAAAGGATTGTGGTCTTGATCTTTCAGGCATTCTGGAAAGTCTAAAGGACAAAATTCAAGAAGAACCACCAAGGAAAGAAATTGACAAAACGGTGGAACAACCAATTGAAGAAGCTCCTCAACCGGAAAATGAACCAAAAGAGCAAATAGAATGGAGGACAGTCAAAGACCATCCTCTCGATCAGGTAATAGGCGACGTTGGAGGGAAGGTAAGTACCCGGAGCTCCCTTAGAAATACCTTAGATCTTACTGCTTTTGTTTCTCAAATTGAACCCAAAACCATCTCTGAAGCAATTGGGGATGAATTTTGGACCTTGGCAATGCAAGAGGAGCTTAACCAATTCAAACGTAACAACGTTTGGGATTTGGTGCCAAGACCCGAAGGTCATACCATAATTGGTACGAAATGGGTTTTTCGAAATAAATTAGATGAAAATGGCAGAATCACTAGAAACAAAGCTAGGCTTGTAGCTCAAGGCTATAATCAAGAAGAAGGGATTGATTATGATGAGACATATGCTCCGGTAGCTAAATTAGAGGCCATCCGTTTGTTGCTTGCTTTTGCATCTTCTATGAATTTCATTTTATATCAAATGGATGTGAAAAGTGCCTTTTTAAATGGTTTTATCCAAGAAGAAGTTTATGTAAAGCAACCCCCCGGTTTTGAAGACTTTAATTTTCCTAATCATGTTTTCAAACTCAAAAAGGCCCTTTATGGTTTAAAACAAGCTCCTCGAGCTTGGTATGAAAGGTTGAGTAAATTTCTTTTAGAAAATAATTTTATTCGTGGAAAAGTTGACACAACTTTATTTGTCAAGCATGAAAATAATGATATCTTGCTAGTTCAAATATATGTAGATGATATCATTTTTGGTGCCACTAACAATGCTCTATGCAAGGAATTTTCAAACTTAATGACTAGCGAATTTGAGATGTCCATGATGGGTGAGTTACAATTCTTTTTGGGATTACAAGTAAAACAAATGAAGGAAGGTACAATCATTTGTCAAAGCAAATATTGCAAAGAACTGCTTAAACGTTTTGATATGAACAATGCAAAGGAAATGGCAACTCCCATGAGCACATCCGATCATCTCGACAAAGATGAAAAAGGTAAGGAAGTCGACATCAAAAAGTACCGAGGTATGATTGGCTCTCTTCTTTATCTTACTGCTAGTCGTCCGGACATCATGTTTAGCGTGTGCGGCTGTGCCCGTTATCAATCATGTCCGAAAGAGTCTCACCTTACCGCGGTAAAGCGGATTCTAAGGTATCTTGTCGGTACTACCAATATGGGCCTATGGTACCCCAAAGGTTCTTCATACCAACTTATTGGCTATTCCGACTCCGATTTTGCTGGATGCAAATTGGACCGCAAGAGCACTAGCGGCACTTGCCACTTGCTCGATAGCGCTTTAGTTTCTTGGTTTAGTAAGAAGCAAGTTAGTGTTGCGTTGTCCACAACCGAGGCTGAATATGTAGCCGCGGGGAGCTGTTGCGCTCAAATCCTATGGATGAAACAACAACTCTTGGACTATGGCCTACGTCTTGATCACATTCCTCTTAGATGTGACAACACTAGTGCCATATGCTTGACGAAGAACCCCATTCTTCACTCGCGAACAAAACACATTGAAATTAGACATCATTTTATTAGAGATCACGTTCTAAAAGGCGATGTCGAAATTGAATTTGTTGAAACAAAAAGCCAATTGGCAGACATCTTTACAAAGCCCTTAGATAAAGAGTCCTTCTTCCGAATTCGTAGTGAACTCGGGATCCTTGACTCCACGTTGATCTAAGTCATGCATTGCATTTTATTTCTTACATAATTTCTAACTTGAGCGTCGGAGGCGTCTAACATTGTTTTGCAGGTATCACCCTAAAGAAAAGGGGATCACAAAAGCATGACGCAAATACTCAAGTATTCTACAGGAAAATCGCCGTCAAACAATCGATTACTGAATCAATAATCGATTACTTTTGTTGTGTTTATTTTCCAATAAATAAACTTTTGTTTATTTCATATGTTTTTTTTGCATATTCTTCCCTTATATATTTTTGCTAATGGCAAAAGGGGGAAGAAACGGGATATCAAGAAGTATGCTATATCACTCTCAACTTCATTTATGCTTAAAGTGAGGGGGAACATGAATTAAGGGGGAACATCAAATTGCATACTTTACACTTGTCTTGGATCATCAAAATAATTATTGCATATATCCCGCTTATGTTTGCCATTATCAAAAAGGGGGAAATTGTTGGAAACACGTTTCAAATGCAATATACTAAACGTGTGTTCTTTTGTAGGTTTTGATGAATGTCAAACAAAGCAAAAAGCGATATACAGCAATGCTCAAGGACAAGCACAAAATGGAGGCATTACAAGAAGCTCAAGACAAAGTTTAGAAATTTTATAATTGAGTCAATATTCATTGTGATCTTGATTCCTCAACTTGGCTCATAACATGGCTTCTCTACTAAAATTATTTTTCCAAAATCATGCATATTTAAATTAAGTGTCAAATGATTTTAAACTATACATCTTTACATTTGTTAAAATGTTTTCCAAACATGCCTCAAAAATCTGGGCTAAGATAATCGATTATGTTCTTATGATAATCGAGTATCTCTAAGCCAAGACTGCATGACAATCGATTGTGAATTAATGATAATCGATTGTGAGTAAGTCAGTTAACATCAAGTTTTTGCAAACTGCATAACAATCGACTGTGTACTTATGATAATCGATTGTTAACTGAGGCAAAGTTTTCAAAACTCATAAAAATCGATTATGAACTAATGGTAATCGATTAGAATGAGAAAAATGTCTCCCAGTGATTTTAAATAAAATGATAATCGATTGTGGCTTTTGATAATCGATTATATATGAGACAGAGAGTTTTGAAATTAATTAATAATCGATTATCCCATTTGATAATCGATTGTTGAAGCTGACCGTTGTCATATATTTTCAATTACCGTCAGGTAATCGATTGTTGATATTTAACAATCGATGTTTTGCGTAAAATCTGGAAAAGATTTTCTGAACGTTGTTAAAATAATCGATTGTTGATTTCCGGACAATCGATGTTTTATGCCAAAAATTGGAAAGGATTTCTTAACGTTATAAATAATCGATTATTGATTTGAAGTAATCGATTGTTGACGTAAAATCTGGGATTGAATTTTTGATCTGATAGGCAAACAATCGATTGTTTAGTCTTGACAATCGATTGTCACTGAGTAATTTCAGCAATCCTTAATTGGCAATTAGACAACGGTAAGACTGAGTTTCTCACCTATAAATACAGCTTCAACTCAGTGTTTTACAACAACAACATATACACTTTGAGTATTTTCATTGCTAAAAGCTTTCTTACATTGATCATCATTTTCCATTCATCCATAAAGCTTTTTGAAGAGCCATTCTATTGAGCTAAGTTGTTGTGATCTTGAGCGTACTATTTCTACTCATATCTACTCATTAAGGAGTGCTTTGTAAAGTGAGTGTGTTTTGTGTTTGTAAGAGAATTGCGATTCTCGTTTGTTGAGGAACTTGTGATTCCTCAGTTGAAGTCTTTGGGATTGTTATCCCCGAGCAGTTGAAGTCTTTGGGATTGTTATCCCCGAGCAGTTGAAGTCTTTGGGATTGTTATCCCCGAGCAGTTGAAGTCTTTGGGATTGTTATCCCCGAGCAGTTGAAGTCTTTGGGATTGTTATCCCGAGCAGTTGAAGTCTTTGGGATTGTTATCCCCGAGCAGTTGAAGTCTTTGGGATTGTTATCCCCGAGCAATTGAAGTCTTTGGGATTGGTATCCCCGAGCAATTGAAGTCTTTGGGATTGTGATCCCCGAGCACCTAGGTGAGGCTTGTGTCCTCAGCTGTAACGGTTTGTTAAGCACCCGTAAGCTTGACAAGTTTAGTGGAAATCTCGAGAGAGTCTCTCGGGGACTGGACTAACCACGTTTGTGACCAACCAGGATACATCATTGTGTAAGTTTATTCTACTGCACTTGTTTTAATTTCTGCAAAGTTTTTAAATTCCGCACTAAAACGCTTAATAATTTTAAAACGCTATTCACCCCCCCCCCTCTAGCGTAAAGCGTATTGTCCAACACAAAGTCCACCATATCTAAGAGCAATAAGTGAACACAAGTCTCAAGACCCTCAAATGCTACCACACATGAACGATGCACTCGGTCGACCACTCTAGAATCACCCACCGATGTAGACACATATACAAGAATACCCAAGGACTCTCTAGGTACAACCAAATAGGGTGCAAAATAGGACGACACATATGAATACGTAGATCCAGGGTCAAATAGCATTGAAGAATCTTTACTACAAATCAGAATGGTACCTGTAATGTCTACATATGAAGACTCAAACTCCAAACTGCTGATGGCTGACCCCTACCTCTGGCAGTCTCAACTCCACCTCTAAGACCTCCACCCCTGCCTCTAGCCAGCCGGGTAGGCTGTGGAACCTCCGGTGCTTGAATCATAGCACGAGAACTCTTATGCTAAGAGCTACCAGAAGCGCAAGGGCAATAATTAGCAATGTTCCTCATGTCTCCACACGTGAAACAAGCCCTCGACCGCTAGGAATAACGAAGTGGTGGTGCACTGATAGGTTCTGACGGTGAGCGGAAAGACTGCTGATCAGAATAATGCCACTGGGAACCCCTCAACCTCGGTCAAACCCTCCTGTTGTTACCATACTCATCGCACACATAACATCTACCCGAACGTTGTAGCTGAGGAAACTGGGGCTGACCCAGTCGACCTTAACGACCACCTGAAGCACCATGAGTGATAGGGGAAGTTGGTTGAAAGGGCCTGTAAAGATGGCCTCTACCATAAGTACCTCTACTTCCAGACGAGGTACTGCTTACTCTGCTTGCATGAGGGGACCTCTTATCCGATCTACGACCGCCTCCCTGTGGCAGAACCATCTCAACTCCGCTGCCCATACTGGCCGTCTCCAGAATAGTGGCCGCACTCTCGGCCTGAGCCGATGTACCCTGCTGACCTGCCACGGCTGACTGAGCCCTGGACGCAACCCCGCTCAAATGACGCTCTCCACTAAGTTTACCAATCTGACCAATGCATCATGAAGATCTAGGGTGGCTGTGAACCCCTCTAGTACCTTAGTTGTGCCCACCGGAGCTGCTGGAGCTGGAACCTCTTCCTCAGAAACCGCTTGAGGCTCCGCCTTATGGACTGTTGTTCCTGGCTCGGATTGCTGAGCGGCGGATGAAGAAGCGCGTGTCCCCGCCATCTGTAAAAGAATAGAGTAGAAATTCAACCTATGTTTAAGAAACGGATACGCACGACAAGAAAGAACGAAGGGAAATTTTTCATAACTCCGTAACCTCTAGGGGATAAATACAAACATCTCCGTACCGATCCCTCAGACTCTACCGAGTGTGTCCGTGAGTTGTGAGAGCTAAGTAACCTAGTGCTCTGATACCAACTTGTCACGATCCGGATTTCCCACTATCGGAGCTAGGCAAGCCAAACATCACAACATTTCTAGTGATTCCATTTAAACAATTATAATAAACTGAAACAATAATGAAAGCGGAAGACTTTTAAATGCTTAAATAACTGAAAGCAAAAATACAGAAGTTTCAAAATTTTCTTCTTCCCAGTATCTGGTGTGCCATGGAATACTAAAACAAGAGTTTGAAAGAAATACATAGAAAAGTTTGTCTCGGTAAAGGGAAACAAACTAATTATATAGAAGGGATTCCGGCCTGCGGACGCCAGCTAGGATACTTCAGAATTCCCTGGATCGAAGTCGGCGCACGAAATGATACTGCTACTGAGGTCCCGGTTGCTCCCTGGTTTGTGTAAAAAGATGCAGAGAGCGTAGTATCAGCCCAACCAATCCCATGTGCTAGTAAGTGCGTGACCTAACCCCGACAGAGTAGTGACGAGGCTAGACATGACTTACTACAAATGACCTGTACAGATATATGTGCAATAACAGGAAGTACATGAATTTAAACAACTAAGAGGGAGGGGAGCATGCTATAGGGTATGATAGTTTAAATATAGAAATCATCGGATAAGAAGTAAAGCAGTTCTACAATAACTGAAAAGGATAAACAAAGGAAAGCCCTACATACAAATATAATATACTTGATCCATACTCTGTTGTGGTGCGCAACCCGATCCTCAAATATATCTATTGCAGCAAGCAACTCGATCCTCAAATATATCCGTTGTAGCGAGCAAGCCGATCCTCAAATATATCTGTTGCGGCGAGCAAGACGATCATCAAATATATCCGTTGCGACGAGCAACCCGATCCTCAAATATATATCTGTTGCGGCGGGCAACCCGATCCTCAAATATATTTGTTGCGGCGAGCAACCCGATCCTAAAATATATCCATTGCGACGAGCAACCCGATCCTTAAATATATCCATTGCAGCGAGCAACCCGATCCTCAAATATATCCGTTTCAGCGAGCAACCCAATCCTCAAATATATCTGTTGCGGCTTGCAACCCGACCCTCAATAACTAGCAGAAAGAACTCGCCTAAACAACAATCGCAACTCAAGTGTGAGGGGAATAACCACAAATAAAAGGAGTCCCGACCATGGAATACAAACTAACCGCTCAAAAATCCTGGCAAGGGAGAATTTAATATATACCTAAATCCCGGCAAGGGAATAATCACATTGGTCATCAACAAGTTATAGGTCGAGCCAATGCCCTAATGTTATACAAAACACTATTTTTCCTCAACCGTTCATATCATGTGAAATATATCAATTCAGCCAAGAAAATGTATCACATCATTCGAATAAAAAGCAAATAAGACTCACGGTCATGCTAGAATCCGTTGCATAGATAACCGTCACCATGCCTATATACCGTACTCTACACTTAGCACGTTGCAAATAATATCCTAGTGAAGTTAGATAAAACACTTACCTCGGTCCGAAAATAGCAATCTAATCTCTGACTCTGCCTTTCCTCTATAACTCCAAAATAATGATATCTAGGCATAATTTAGTTCAATATTATCAATTATTGCTCAAAGACACAATTCAATAGTCTAGAAATATATTCCCAATCATTCTTCCAAAAATACCAAAATCCGATCACGGGCCCACATGGTCCAAACTCGAGGATCGGTCCAAAATCCAATCACACATAACCCCATGAGTTTAAAAATGCAATATGTTTCAAGATTCGACCCAAAGTGAGGTTGAATCGCCCAAAATCCCCAATGTCCTAACTCCATCCAAAACCCTCATTTTCTACCTTGAATCCATAATTTAGGTCTAGAAATTTAGAAATTAGATGAAGAAATTAAGAGAAAACGAAGTTACGATCACTTACTCACAGAGCTATGGAGAAAGAGGAGCTTGAAAATGTGAAAATCCCGAGTATGCTATAGTTTTAAACTTAAAATTCGCTGGGCAAAAATTCCCTTCGCGTTCGCGTGAGAAGGACGCGTTCGCGAAAGGTGAATGGATTCAAAGCTTTGAGATTGCGAAGAGACAATGCGAACGCATAGAAGAAAGGGGGGTTGGGGTTTGGAATGACCTTGTACGCGAACGCGGAGAAAGGAACACCTGGGCTTCGCCAACGCGAGGCACTGTCCGCGAACGCGATGAAGGGGGAGCCCAAAGTGCGCGAACGCGAGCCTAGTGCTGTGAACGCAAAGAAGGTTTTCCATCAGTGAGAATTGCAGAAAATCTGAAATGCTTCTAAGTGTAAAAACTACCCCGAACCACCTTCGAATCACTCTCGAGCTCTCAGGACTCCTAACCGCACGAACTCAATAACATCCTACGAACTTAGTCGAGTGATCAAATCTCCAAAATAACATCTAATTCATTGAATCAAACCCCAAAATCATCAATCTTCATTTCAAAGTTTATCAACCTCTAACTTTATATATTTAGGTCCGAAACACGTGAAACGACTTCCGATTTCGACCAAATTACACAGAAAGCTTAACACATATTTAAGACATGTACCGGCGTCGGAAACAAAATACGAGCCCGATACCTATATTTTCTAACTCATTTTCATTTCATTTTTTTCATATAATTTTCAGGAAAAATAATTTCTTTCAAAAATTCTATACTCGAGCTCGGGACTTCGGATTTCTATTCCGCGAATACGTCTGAGTTCTATATTTTAATACGGACCTCCCGAGACCGTCACATCACGGGTCCGGTCCTGTTTACCCAAAATATTGACGAAAGTCAACTATATTAATGTTAATATCAAAAGCGAGATTTTCAAGTCTCAGAAGCTTGAAAAAGAGAGAATTACGGTGATGACCCTTTGGGTCGTCACAGGACTGGCCTATATTAGACAAGACAGAGGAAGGGAAAGGATGGGATATCCATTTTGTCCCGGTTGGCCGGCCCGTTAAGGTTCCATTCCGTCCCGCCAGCCCGCGTGATATATTTTTATTTTCGAAAAAGAGTTTTTGGCCAATAGCATTTTTTTCAAAATTGGTCGTTGGCAATGGCTATAAACGGCCATTTTTAGCCCCTACCTCCCAAAATACCCCCCACCCCCAATAAAATTTTAATTTCACCCCTAAGTTTATTAAATTATACTTTAACCCTACTTTTAACTATAAATACTCGCGTCCTTCTTTATTTTTCTCGGAAAAATCAATTATTCTCTCTCAAATCTCTTACATCTATCTTTATTCTTCTCTCAATGTTCACAATCAACTATGTTCCAAACTTTTGTATGTGAAATTTAAAAATTCTATTAAAATGAAAGGCTTTAGCCTTAATTTTTTCATTTATGAATTGCCTTACTTAGTTACTTTATTGCTTGAGATTATATTAAATAAATTGCAAGTGCATAATAATTACTAAAAATATTTTGTTACATGTCATTTACTTTAATATTTTATAATTCTTTACTTAATTTTCTTTATCATTTATTATTTTTAAATTTATTAAAAAGGTCAAAAAACTAGTAATTACAAACTTTAAAAACTTAGTCATTGTCAACTTAAATAAAATAAACGTTGCTATCTATAAAAAAAGTAGCCGTTGATAAATTTAATGCTTAAACATTTAAATAATTTTTTTTAAATGGCCCACTTAGGGCCTACATCTCGTCTCGTTCCGTCCTGTCCCATCTCATCATATTTATTAGTGGGATGGAATAGACCTATCAGATCGTCCCGTTTATTCCGACCCACTTAAGGCCCATCCCAATTAAAGTCTCTTCTATCTCGTCCCATCACGACAATTTCGTCCGCTCCGGAGGACGACCCTAACGTGGAACAAGTTAAAGTGTCGTGATCGACTTTCAAAATCATCTGTCATTATCATTTGCCAATCTCTTTTTGACTGTTTTGGAGTTGGACCATCATCTTAATGCCACTCGAAGAGATTGAAGTATTGTGGACTCATTATGATTAAAGTGTTCTCTAACTATAGGTGTCAACCGGGCCGGGTTGACCCGGGACCGGCACGGACCGGCCCGGTCAAAACCGGCCCGGACTGGACCGGTTTAGCGCGGGGGGGGCCGGGCTGGGTTAGGGGGAGGAAGGGGGTTGGGACGTAAGGCCTTACCGGGCAATTAACCCGGACCGGACCGGCCCGGGAAGAGAAATACCGGGCGAACCGGCCAACCCGGACCGGCCCGGACCGGTTATAACGGTAAAATTTTTTTTTTTTAAAAAAAAAAATTTTTTAACTGCTGGGGCCCACTTGCCCGTTGGCAACGGTCCAGAACCGTTGGCCAGCGGGTCTTTTTGCATTTTTGGCCCTTTTTTGTTTTTTTTTTGTTTTTTTTTGTTTTTATTAAATTACATTAATAACCCTTCTAAAAATCTATAAATACCCTCCCCTCTTCTTCATTTCCTCACTCAAAATTATCTATCTCTCTCTCAATTCTCAAATTAGCAAATATCAATCACTCTCTTCTCTTCAATTTTCAAGAATTCATATTCTACTTTCATAATTTTATTGTCTTTATTTTCCCGAATTTAATTTATCGTAATTTCTTATTTGGAAATCGGCATTCGAAGCTTGATTCTTGAAGTTCAAGTGTTCAACATTCTTGAAGTTCAACTGTTCAAGTGCTCAATTTATTGTCGAATTCGGTGCACTCTCTCCAACTCTTTCTCTTATTTAATATTTTAATTGCATATTTGATTTTAGCTTATATATTAAATTTTCCAATATGTTGAATGTCCCAATTTCCACTGTTGCATCCGAGAGTGCATTTAGCCAAGCAAGACAACAACTTGGAGACACGCGGCACTCATTGGGAAGCAATGCTTTGGAAGTCTTAGTGTGTCTAAGAGATTGGATAAGATCTGAACGAAGAAATCAAGGAAAGGAAGATCTTGATAGCCCGGAAGACGAAGAACTTGGAGATATATTAACGCACGGAAACCCATCCGAATTTAACACTCCAGAAGAAGGTCCAGAGGTTCATATTAATATGGAAGAACTTGCTATTGCAATGCAAGCCATTTGATGTAAATTGTAAACTAATTATGATACATTTTAGTTGTTCAGTTTGAAATTTTGAATTTAAGAAATAAAGTAGCACTTGCAATAAGTGCAATTTTTTCCCCATCTTTTGTTGTGTTCATTCAATTATTACAAAGTATTAATATAACTTAATATTTATACTATACGTAATTCAAAAAAAAAAAAGATAAACCCGGCCCGGCCCGGCCCGGCCCGGATCAACCCAGCCCAATTGCAACCCGCCCCCAATTGAACCCGGATCGGACCGGCCCGGACCCGGACGGGTCATAAAATTTGGACCCGGACCCGGCCGGCCCACCCGTTGGTCACCTATATCTCTAACAAAGGAAGAAGTCAAAGCGTAAAAAAGTGGAATTTGCAACTAGATGGCCATTGATTTTAACATATATTAATGCAGTAGGTGTGTTGCACGTGTTACCCTACCTCAATAAATATAATATTTTAAAGATTTACATAAATTTTATATTTTATGGTTTAAGTTATCAAAAATAAAAGGTAAAGTTAAAAATTATAAGATTCTAAAATGATAATTGTTGATCATATTTAGCCAATTCAAAAAAAAAAAAAATTCTATCCCATGTAAGTTCTTAATCATTGCATTCAATTGACAGAAGACGCCTTCTTTTTGCTCATGTGCAAAATGTAATTTGTTTTATTTCTTTAATATATAAGAAATACCATAAGAATTATTTTCAACATATTAAAAAATAAATTACTATCACAAAAGGTAAATTAAACCGTTATATTTTAATTAATCTACTCTTTTTGTTTTTAACTTTTCATGTATGAAATCATATGTATAAATTTATTCAAGAGTATTATCGAGTTTTGCAGTTGATGCTTATTACTATATTATAATCGATTTTGCATTAATTTTTATTCATTCCACCGCAAATGCTATTCCTATAAAAAATCTAATTCTTGTATCTAAAAGTTTTGTCAACCGCAAAAAAGGGTTTTATTTATATGATAAATTTGGAAAGAAATTGAAAGGGATTTATGTTTTTAATTTGTTAATTCTAATTTTAGTATTAATTCTTATTAAAAGAAATGATTTAATTTTTGTTGATTGAAATTAATAATATTGACCCATCACAAGTTTTAAATATTTGACTATAGTTATAATATTATGTAGAATTATATTTTTCAAGAATAATAAATCAATATTTTAGTTTGAATATTTGTACTTGCAAAGTTATTTGTATTTTTTAAATTAACTATTTCCAACAGCCCAACACCTCTCTCTCTTATGTTTCTATAGTTACTTGTTAAAATTATTGAGGTGTAGTTAATATTATTGTATGAGATAAATTATACAAATTAATATTAATAACTAATCACTCTCTCATATTTATATGAAAAGTATTGTTCGTGTCTACAATGATTTTCATCATTTAACTTTGTGGCATTTATATTTTTCCTCCTCGTAATAGCATAAGTAACATTAAGTTGGTCTATATAAGAAAAACCACATAAATTAGTAACAATTTTTAAACCATGTACCACTAATATAGTTTCTCCTTTCCTTTCTTAAACAATTTATTTTTCAATTAATTTTAGTGTCCTAAATATTAGGATTTATTACCTAGTTCAAGTATGGAATAATGTAAAGCACATAATTTAGTAGATCTAAAATTTCTAAATATTAGGAAACAATTTTAAATGTCGATTTTGTCCAATATTAACTCTATTTTAAAGGGGTAAAAAAGAAAAACGACATTCCGCTAAGGGCTTTTACGCTTTTAATATAATATAGATGGGTTATGTTCCCCAAAAATAGTACGTAGTAAAAATTACACGAGACATCTTATTTGGTCGCCCCCATTTAATATATGCTCCTTTTCTTTTAAAGTTTTAATTTGTGCCTACTTTTTAAACAACATCAGACCCCTTCTCCTCCTTTGTTTTCTTTTCTTCTTCTTTCTTCTGCTGTTGTTGGTGCTGCTATGAAAATTTAATTCATGGAATGATTTTCATAAATATGTCTATTAGATTATTTAAAAATAAATTATAAATAATTACGTAAGTTAGTAGACAATAATTTATGAATATTGTCACGTAATTATGTTTATTGTTTTTAAAATTTTATGATTTAGATACTTTTGGCAATCTAATTATTTTATTGTAGTAATACACTATGAACGAATAAGGTGATTATTTATCTGGTATGTTAGAAAGCTTTTTCAAAAACTTCAGCTTATATAGTGTTGATATTTTTACAAATAAACTAATTAACTTCAGCATCTTGTGCTGAACTTATTGAAAAAACTTTATAAAAAAACTAATAAATTCAGGACAAGAAAACTTCAACTTACATAGTGCTGAAGTTTTTACAAATGACCTAAATAACTTTAGCATCTACTGCTGAAGTTTTTGAAAAAGCTTATCCAGGACAAAAAAAAAATTCAGCTTATTTAGTGCTGAAGTTCTTACTAATGAACTAAATAACTTGAGCATCTTCTGCTAAAGTTTTTTTGAAAAAGCTTTATGACAAAACTAATAAATTCGGGACAAAAACATTTCAGTTATTTTAGTGCTAAAGTTTTTACAAATGAACTAAATAATTTCAGCATGTTATCTAGGACCAAAACAATTTCAGCATATTGTATTTACTACTTCAAGCCGTCTGCTAGAATGATGAAGTTCTATGTGATTGCCTTTGCTACTTTAGCCCCGTATACTGAAGTTACGCAAAAAATTGGGTATGCTTGTAATTTTTTTTTTTGCAAAGTGGGCACAAGTTAAAACATGATCCAAAAAAGTAGGTATAGATGCAAATCTCCCAAAATAGTATACATGATCAACAACGGCCCTAAGCACGGTTGGTGTTAGTGTATTTTAATATTAATATTATAATACTAATGTGTATTATTTCTTGTAAGATAAATTGATATAAATTGGCAAGAAAGTAATCATTATTTTGATGTAATTCATGAAACCACTAATGTCATGATCTACCACTAACTACCCACTAAAGTTAAATTTTGTAATTATCAACAATGTTCTACAATTTTATTGTCCCACTACATTATTATTTATTGCATTCATGATATTATACACCTATAAATAGTAGTAATAAAGATAGTTATAGAGAAGGAGAAAATCTAAGTCTCCAACTTATTTTCTACAAAAGAGAATATTATTTTTGTTGAACGAAGGTGTTCATTTTGGTGGAGCTTTGGACTCAACAACTTGTCCAGAATTTATTCGAATCATATAATATTGTCGGGCTGTTGTATCCTGGAGGGGACAAATCAAGAGTATTGGTGTTGGATCGGTGAAGATGCTACTGCAGTGGGCTTGGATATCCTTAAAGAGAGCGAGATATCATCGCTTCAGCCTAAAGATATTTTATTTGCAACTGTAATTGTATTTTCACCAACAAACAGTATTACTAGCCGGGGCGGAGCTAGAGTGTTGGGAGCAGGTTTGACTGATTCTAGTAGCTTTTGTTTGAACCTTATATTTGTCGTAAAAATTCCATTGAATATGTATAAATTATTAATGTGACGATCCAAAGCATAATCACCATAATTCTCCCTTTTTCGTACTTCTGAGGCCTTGTAAACCTCGTGTTTAGTTGCCTCGATTTGAGTTTGTAGTTCGAGCACGAAGACGAAAAGTTTTTATGTTAAATTATGTGAATTCTATGAAAAATTTGAAATTTTTTTATATTAATATTGATAAAGTTGCCTTTGATCAACATTTTGGGTAAACGGACCCGGACCCGTGATGTGACAGTCTTCGGAGGTTCGTAGAAAAATATGGGACTTGGGCGTATTTCTGGAATCGAAATCCAAGGTCCCAAACCCGAGTAAATATTTTTTTAAAGAAATTATTTTTCAGAAAAACATATGAAATTTTGAAAAGAAAATGAAATGGAAAATATAGGTATCAGGCTCGTATTTTGATTCTGATGCCCAGTACAGGTCTTAATTATGCGTTAAGCACTTTCTGCGAAATTTGATCAAAATCGGACCTAAATATCTAAATTTAGAGGTTTATGAACTTTGAAATGAAAATTGATGATTTTGGGGTTTGATTCATTAAATTTGATGTTATTTTAGCGATTTGATCACTTGACTAAGTTTGTAGGATATTATTGAGTTAGTGTGTGTGTTTGGTTGGGAGCCCCGAAGGCTTGGGAGTGATTTGGAGGTGATTCGAAGGTGCTTCGGGGTGGTTTTACACTTGGAAAAGTCATTAGAAATTTTCAGTTGTTGCAGACTAGAATTTGGTCTATGCGAATGCAACTCTTTTTCGCATATGCATAAGTATAACTCTCTCCTTCATCGCGTTCGCACGGCTCCAACGCGTTCGCATAGGACAGAGGTAGGCCCCTTGAAGGTTCTTCTATGCGTTCGCACACTTTTCCTCGCAAACGCATACCACAAACCATGACCCCCCCCCCCCCCAAGTTTCCTTCTATGCGTTCGCATAATACCTGTGCGTTCGCCTAGGGTACCGACTAGCCTTCTTCGTGAACGCAACCTAGTCCCGCGTTCGGATAGAGTCTTTTTGCTTCAGTGAATTCTTTTAAAAACAGAACTTCCATTACGGGATTTTTGTCACTTTTTCACACGGGCTCTTCTCCTGCACCCTCTATAGACGAATTTCAAGCTCTTCTTCCTCCATAGCTTTTTGGGTAAGTAATTCCCCACCTAATTCCTTCACTTTTCTTCAATAATTAGTAAATTCCTATGCCTAAAATCATGAAATCAAAGTAGAAATTAGGACTTTTGGGTAGAGTTAGGGCTTTTGGAATTTGGGCAATTCAACCTCAATTTGGGATCGAATCATAAATAAATTGCTCAGTTGAACTTGTAGGGTTATGGGCTATTGGGTTTTGGTCCAAGCCTCGAGTTTGGACCACATGGGCCTGGGGTCGGATTTTGGTATTTTTGGAAGAATGATAGTAAATTCATTTCTAGGATATGGAATTGTGTCTTTGAGCCATTATTGATAATATTGAACTAAATTGTGCCTAGATATCATTGTTTCGAAGTTGGATTCTAGAGGAAAGGCGGTGTTAGAGATTTTATTGCTATTTTCTGACTAAGGTAAATGTTTGATCTAACTTTGGCTTGAGGGAATAGGATTAGAGTGTTTTAATTGATATTTTCTAAATGATCGAGTACAGTGTATAGGCATGGTGACGATTATCTATACACCAATGTCTAGCATGACCGTGAGTCGTAATTGCTTTTAATGCGAAAGATGCGACACAATTGTCTTGCTTAATTGATAAATTCTATATAAGGTGTTAGTTGATAAGGAAATGAGTTAAAAGAGAATGTGTTGAAATGATTCCCTTGCCGGTACGAGTGGACTGTTATTATTGTATTCTCCCTTGCCAGGATATATGAGCTGTTAGTGATATTCCCTTGTCGGGACTCTTTGTTTTGTTGTTACTTCCCTCGCATTTGTGTTGCAATTATTGTTGGGTGAATTTTTGGTATTAAACATTGAGTATAGGATTGCATGCCGCAACGGTGTTAAACATTGAGGATCGGGTTGCACGCCGCAAAGGTGTTAAATATTGAGGATCGGGTTGCCCACCGCGACGGTAATAAATATTTAGGATCGGGTTGCGGTCCTTAACTATGTAAGATGATGAGGATCGGGTTGCACACTGCAACGGAATATGGATTAAGCATACTATCTCCATATGCAAAGTATCATGTGCTATTCTTCATCAATTGTTGTTGTGTTGTTTCACTCTTATCCGATTACAGGATATTTAACTGTCTTAACCCATAGCATGCTCCCTTCCCTCATAACTGTTAAATAGAGTGTGTTTTTCTTGTTGTAGTATATACATTTGTACAGGTTATTTGTGGTAGGTCATGTCTAGCCTCGTCACTACTTTGCCGCGGTTAGGCCAGGCACTTACCATCACATGGGTCGGTTTTGCTAATGCTACACCCTTTGCAATTTTTGTACAAATCAGGATGCAGCTTACGGAACGTTGCGGTAGGACTTCTGGGAGCTATCTTCATTCCATGGACTCTCGAGGTAGCCTAGCTGGCGTTCGCAGGCCGAAGTCCATTTCCTTGTTTTTCGTTTGTTCATCTTGTACCAGACAAACACTATGTATTTCCTTTCCATACATTATTTGTAGTATTTTGTAGTAGTCCGTGAGTAGTGACACCAGATACTGGGTAGAGGTGTATTTTGAACCGTCCATATTTCTATTTTCAGTTATTTCACTATTTAAAAGTCTTGCACTTTAATTATTGTTTCAGTTTATTATAATTGCTTAACTCAAATCAGTAAAAATGTTGTAATGTTTGGCTTGCCTAGCTCCGATAGTAGGTGCCATCACGACTCCCAATGGTGGGAAATCCGGGTTGTGACAAGTTGGTATCAGAGCACTAGGTTACTTAGGTCTCACAATTCACGGACAAACTCGGTAGTGTCTGAGAGATCAGTATGAAGACGTCTGTATTTATCTTCAGAGGCTACAGTGTGAGCAAAAATTTCACTTTATTCATTCTTGTCGTGCGATTCTGATTCTCAAATACTGATTGTTATTCTACTCTGTTCTTTCGCAGATGGCGAGAACACGTGCTTCCTCATCTATTGTGCAATAGCCCAAGCCCCCATTAGCAGCTCTTATCAGGGGCAGAGAGCGAGGCCGAGCCAGAGTTCGAGGCCAGGGCAGAGCTCATCCCCAAGCAATAGTCCCAGAGGTGGAGCCTCATGTTCACTATGATGAGGAGGTTCCAGCACCAGCAGCTCCACTGGGCCCAGCTCAGGTCCTAGTGGGTTTCATAGCCACCTTAGTACTCCAGGATGCTTTGGTTCGACTGGTAGGCTTTATGGAGAGCGTCTCTCGAGCGGGTTTGCTTCCGGTAGAACCTGCCAAATCTCAGCTTGGGGGAGGAGTTCAGACTCCCTCTATGCGTACTCCATATCAAGTAGCTCCTCAGCCTCAGGTTCCAGCAGTTCAGCTAGCGGTGGCATCCAGCCGGGTATTCCATCTCAGACTGGTAATGGTGCGACGATGTCTGCAGATGCTTTGGGGAAGCTTTATAGATTTACCAAGCTATTCACCACCACCTTCAGCGGTGCTATCCTCAGGACTATGGTTATTATGGAGACCAATGGGGTCGACTTCATCACTTTTCAGCTTGCAGGATCCGCCAAGATTTGGAGGAGGGACTATTGTTTATCTAGGCTTGGGATCAATTTTCAGAGTTGTTCTTGGAGAAGTTTCTCCCGGTGGCTGAGTGAGATGCTCTACACAGGCAGTCTGAGCGTCTTTATCAGGGTACTATGACAGTCACGCAGTATGAGACTTATTTTATTGATTTGGCACGCCATGCTATTGTTATACTCCCCACTGAGAAGGAGACGGTGCGGAGATTTATTGATGGGTTGATTCAACCGATCGGGCTTCAGATGGATATGGGGCCGGTAGTGATATATCTTTTCCAGGAGGCGGCCAACGCGACCCACAGGATAGAGATAGCACTTGCAGGAGGAGGTGACCAAGGATCAGATAAGAGGCCTCATCATTCTGATAGGTTTAGTGGTACCTCGTCTGGAGGTAGGGATTCATATGGTAGAGGCCATCCTCAGAGGCCCTTTCAGTCAGGGTTCATGTCTCTCATGGTACTTCGGGTGGTAGCGGATCTTAGTAGCATTATTCTGATCAGCAGCCCATCAATGCACCACCGCTTCAGAGCCTTCAAGGAGGTTATTTAGGGAGGCAAGGTACGTCTAGTTTTCTCAGTTGCCGCATTCAGGCAGGTGTTATAAGTGTGTAGACTTAGTTACATCAGGAGATATTTCCCGAGGTTGAGAGGTGCTCGGTCGTAGTAGCATGGTCCCCGTCCCATGATACAGGCAGCAGGTGATTCATAGGCCGCCCAACAGCTAGAGGCGGGGGTAGAGGCCATAAAGGTGGAGGTATGGAGCATAAAGGTGGAGCTTAGACCGCCAGAAGCAGGGGTCAGCTAGTAGCCGACCGTCCCAGAGGCATAGTTCAGGGAGGTGGGGCCCAGCCCCATTGTCATGCTTTGCTAGCCAGGCAGAGGCTGAGTCATAGGATACTGTCATTATAGGTACTATTCTGGTCTGTGTTAGGTATGATTCTGTGCTATTTGATCCCATATCTACGTATTCATATGTGTCATCCTATCTTGCACCCTACTTGGTTATGCCTAGCGATGCCTTGGGTGTTCATGTTTATGTATCTACATTGGTGGGTGATTCTACAGTGGTCGACTGAGTGCATCGCTCTTGTGTAGTAGTATTTGAGGGTCTTGAGACCCGTGTTGACGTATTGCTCTTACATATGGTGGACTTCGACGTTATTTTGGGGATGGATTAGTTGTCCCCATATCATGCTATTTTGGATTGTTATGCCAAGACCATGACCTTGGCTTTGCCAGATATGCCCCGACTTGAGTGGAGAGGGACCCCAAGTCATGCCACCCGCAGCGTTATTTCTTTTGCTAAGGCTCGGCGAATAATCGAGAAGGGGTGTCTAGCATATCTGGCATATGTTCGCGACTCCAGCGCAGAGATTCCATCTATTGACTCTATTCTATTGTTAGGGAGTTCCCCTAGGTTTTCCCTTTAGACCTACCAGGTATGCCGCCCAGCAAAATACTGATTTCTGTATTGATCTAGCTCTGGGAACTCATCCTATTTCCATTCCTCCATATCGCATAGCCCCGCCAGAGTTGAAAAAGTTAAAGGAGTAGCTTCAGGATTCTCTTGATAAGGGTTTCATTAGACCAAGTGTATCACCGTGGGGTGCGCTAGTGTTATTTCTGAAGAAAAAATATGGGTGGATGAGGATGTGCATTGATTACCAGTAGTTGAACAAGGTGACGATAAAGAAAACGTATCCACTGCCGAGGATTGACGATTTATTCGACCAGCTTCAGGGCGAGGGTGTTCTTGAAGATAAATTTGAGGTGTGGTTATCATCAGTAGAGGATTAGGGTGTCTGATGTCCCTAAGATTGCATTTCATACTCGGTGTGGGAATTGCGAGTTTTTGGTCATGTCATTTGGGTTGACCAATGCCCCAACAATATTTATGGAGTTGATGAACCGAGTCTTCAGGCCCAATTTGGATTTTTTGGTGATTGTTTTCATTGACGATATTCTGATATACTCCCGCAGTCAGGAGAAGCATCGGCAGCACCTCGGAGTGGTTCTTCAGACTCTGAAGTATAGTCAATTATGCGCCATGTTTTCGAAGTGCGAGTTTTGGTTGAGTTTTGTGGCATTCCTGAGTCACATTGTTTCAGCAAAGGGTATTCAGTGGACCCCAAAGAGATTGAGGTAGTCAACAACTGGCCTCGACCAGCGTCAGCTACAGAGATCTAGAGTTTCTTGGGGTTAGCAGGTTACTACCGACAGTTCATGGAGGGGTCTTCATCCACTGAGCCCCGATTACCAGATTGACCCAGAAGGGTGCCCAGTTCAGGTGGTCAGATGTGTGCGAGGCGAGCTTCCGAAAGCTCAAGATAGCTCTGACTATGGCACCGTATTGGTTTTGCCCACGGGATCAGGGCCTTATACTGTTTATTGTGATGCTTCTCGTATTGGGGTAGGCCTAGTATTGGTGCAGAATGGCAGAGTCATAGCATATGCTTCGAGGCAGCTGAATATCCACGAGAAGAATTATCTAGTTCATGGCCTATAGTTGGTAGCAATTGTCCATGCCTTGAAGATATGGAGGCATTACCTATATTGTGTGATGTGTGAGGTGTACATGGATCACAACAGCCTTCAGTATTTGCTCAAACAAAAGGAGTTGAATTTGAGGCAAATGAGTTGGTTGGAATTGTTGAAAGACTATGATGTTTCTATATTATACCACTCGGGAAAGACCAATGTGGTGGCCGATGCATTGAGTAGGAAGTACGCTAGCATGGGTAGTCTTGCTTATATTCTGATCAGCCAGAGACCGCTTATTTTGAATGTTCAAGCCTTGGCCAATCGATTTGTGAGGTTGAATATTTCTGAGCCTAGCAGGGTGTAGATTGCATGATCGCTCGTTCGTCATTGATGGAGCGTAACCCAGAGAGGCAATTTGATGATCCCATTTGTGTGTCCTGAGAGACACGGTGCAGCGTGGAGGTGCCTAGGCAATGTCCTTGGAGATGATGGTGTATTGAGATTGCAGGGGTGAGTTTGTGTGCCTAATATTAATTGTATTCGGGAGTTGATCTTAGCGGAACAAAATAGTTCTCAGTATACTATTCATCCGGACGCCGTGAAGATGTATCCGGATTTGAGGTAGCACTATTGATGGCTCAAAATAAAGAAAGACATTGTTGCATATGTGGCGCATTGTTTGAACTGTCAGTAGGTTAAGTTCGATCATCAGAGGCCCGATGGATTATTTTACAGGAATGAGCTTCCCGAGTAGAAGTGGGAGAGGATTACCATGGATTTCATTTCTGTCCTTCCGATGACTCGGAAGAAGTTTGAAGTTTGATCAGCACATTTCGTTTCGATTGCCACTATCTATTCATCCGAGAGACTAGCTAGGATTTATATCAGGGAGATTGTCCCCCTTCATGGGTGCCTATATCTATCATTTTGTATCGGGGTCCATTGTTTACCTCGCATTTCTGGAGGGCGGTACAACAGGATTTGGGCACCCAGGTTCAGTTGAGTACAACATTTCATCCCCAGATAGACGTTCAGTACGAAAGGACTATTCAAACTCTTGAGGATATGCTCCGAGCCTGCGTTATTGAGTTTGGAGGCTCGTGGGACGAGTTCTTGCCGTTAGGAGAGTTTTCCTACAACAACAGCTACCAGTCCAGCATTTAGATGGCTCCGTCTGAGGAATTGCATAGTAGGCTGTATCGGTCCCCAGTTGGATGGTCTGAGTTGGGAAAGGCTCAGTTATTGGGTACAGATCTAGTTCAGGAGGCCTTGGATAAGGTCAAGATCATTCAGAACAGACTTCGAACCGCTCAGTCTAGGCAGAAAAGTTATGCAGATCACAAGGTCAAAGATGTTGCTTTCATGGTTTGTGAGCGAGTATTGCTCCGTGTATCGCCTATGAAGAGCGTGATGAGATTCGGGAAGAAGGGAAATCTTAGCCCTAGGTTTATTGTCCCATTTGAGATTCTTGATCGCGTGGGAGAGTTGGCTTATTGACTTGCCTTGCCGCCGAGCTTGTTAGGCGTGCATCTAGTTTTTCATGTATCCATGCTTCGTAGGTATCACGATGATCCATCCCACGTATTAGATTTCAGCACTGTCCAATTGGACTAGGATCGGTGATTTGAGGAGGATCCAGTGGCTATTTTAGACATGCAGGTTCAACGGTTGAGGTCGAAGAGTTTTCCTTCAGTGTGTGTTTAGTGGAGAGGTCAGCCTCCTAAGGCATCGACTTGGGAGTCCGAGTCTGCTATGCAGAGCCGTTATGCTCATCTATTTACCGACTCAAGTACTTCTTTCTTTTGTTCATTCGAGAACGAACGGTTTTTTTTAGGTGGAGGGTGTGACGACCCCAAGGGTCATCACCGTAATTCTCCCTTTTTTCGTCCTTCCGATGCCTTGTAAATCTTGCTGTTAGTTTCCTCGATTTGCATACGCAGCCTAGGCACAAAGCCGGAAAGTTTATGTGTTAAAATATGTGAATTCTGTGAAAAATTTGAAGAATTCTTATATTAATATTGATAAAGTTGACTTTGATAAATATTTTGGGTAAATGGATCCGGACCCATGATGTGATGGTCCGGGAGGTCCATAGAAAAATATGGGACACGAGCGTGTTCCCAGAATCAAAATTCGAGGCCCCGAGCCCGATAAAGAATTTTTGAAAGAAATTATTTTTCAGAAAATGAAATGAAATTTTGAAAAGAAAATGAGTTGTAAGATATTGGTATCGTGCTCGTATTTTGGTTTCGATGCCCGGTACAGGTCTTAGTTACGCGTTAAGTGCTTTCTATGAAATTTGGTCAAAATCAAACGTCATTTGACGTGTTTCGGACCTAAATATCTAAAGTTAGGGGTTGATGAACTTTGAAACAAAAAAAGATGATTTTGGGGTTTGATCCATTGAATTTGATGTTATTTTGGCGATTTGATCGTTCGATTAAGTTCTTAGGATGGTATTGAGTTAGTGTGTGTTTGGTTGGGAGCCGCGAGGGATCGGGAGTAATTTGGAAGTGCCTCGGGATGGTTTTACACTTAGAAAATGCACCAGAAATTTTCAGTTGTTGCAGACAAGATTTTGGTCTATGTGAACGCAACTGTCCTTCGCGTTCGCACAGATCTGATTCTCTCCTTCATCGCGTTCGTGTGGCTCCAACGCGTTTGCATAGCACAGAGTTAGGCCCCAAGAACTTTCTTCTATGCATTCGCACACCCTCCCTCGCGAATACATAAAACAAACCTGGACCCTCCTCCCCACAGTATCCTTCTATGCGTTCGCATAGCATCTGTGCGTTTGAATAGGGTACCGGCCAGCCTTCTTCGAGAACGCAACCTAGTCGCACGTTAGCATATAGTCTTTTTGCTTCAGTGAATTCTTTTAAAAAAAGAACTTCCAATTACAGGATTTTCTCACTTTTTCACACGGGCTCTTTTCATTCACCCTCCATAGACGAATTTTAAGCTCTTCTTTCTCCATAGCTTTTAGGGTAAGTAATTCCCCACCTAGTTCCTTCAATTTTCTTCAATAATTAGTAAATTCCTAAGCCTAAAATCATGAAATCAAAGTAGGAATTAGGTCTTTTGGGATGAGTTAGGGCTTTTGGGATTATGGGAAATTCAACCTCAATTTGGATCGAATCTTAAAACAAATTACATAGCTGAACTCGTAGGGTTATGGGTGATTGGGTTTTGGTCTGAGCCTCGAGCTTGGACCACGTGGGCCCGGGATCAGATTTTGGTATTTTTAGACGAATGATATGAAATTCATTTCTAGGCTATGCAATTGTGTCTTTGAGCCATTATTGATAATATTGAAATAAATTGTGCCTAGATATATATCATTGTTTTGGAGTTGGATACTAGAGGAAAGACGGTGTTGGAGATTTGATTGCTATTTTTGGACCGAGGTAAGTGTTTGATCTAACTTTGGCTTGAGGGAATAGGATTAGAGTATTTTAATTGATATTTACTAAATGATCGAGTATGGTGTATAGGCATGGTGACGAATATCTATACACTGGTGTCTATAATGATCGTGAGTCATAATTGCTTTTAATGCGAAAGATGTGACACAACTATCTTGCTTAATTGATAAATTCCATATAAAGTGTTAGTTGAGAAGGAAATGAATTAAAAGAGAATGTATTGAAATGATTCCCTTGCCGGGACGAGTAGACTATTATTATTGTATTCTCCCTTGCCGTGATATATGAGCTATTAGTGATATTCCCTTGTCGAGACTCCTTCTTTTGTTGTTACTTCCCTCGCACTTGAGTTACAATTGTTGTTGGGTGAATTTTTGGTAGTAAACATTAAGGATCGGGTTGCACGCCGGCAACTGTAATTAATATATAGGATCGAGTTGCGGGCCGCAACGGTGTAAGATGATGAGGATCAGGTTGCACGCCGTAACAGAATATGGATTAAATGTACTGTCTCTGTATGCGGAGTATCCTGTGTTATTCTTTATCAGTTGTTGTTGTGCTATTTCACTTCTTATCCGATGACTGTATATTTAACTGTCTTACTCCGTAGCATGCTCCTTTCTCTCTTAACTGTTAAATAGACTGTGTTTTTCCTGTTATTTTATATATATATCTGTACAGATTATTTGTGGTAGGTATCGTCTAGCCTCGTCACTACTTCGTGGGGGTAAGGCCAGGTACTTACCAACACATGGGGTCGGTTGTGCTGATGCTACACTTTATGCATTTTTGTGCACAGATCACGAAGCAGCTTACGGATCGCATCAGTAGGACTTCTGGGAGCTATCTTCAGTCCAGGGACTCTCGAGGTAGCCTAGCTGGCGTTCGCAGGCTGAAGTCCCTATCCTTGTTTTTTCGTTTTTCATCTTGTATCAGATAAACACTATGTATTTCCTTTCCAGACATTGTTTCTAGTATTCCGTAGTAGTCCATGAGTAGTGACACCAGATACTGGGTAGAGGTGTATTTTGAACCTTCCGTATTTTTGTTTTCAGTTATTTAAGTATTTAAAAGTCTTCCGCTTTAATTATTGTTTCAGTTTATTATAATTATTTAAATGAAATCAGTAGAGATATTGTAATGTTTGGGTTGCCTAGATTTGATAGTTGGCGTCATCACGACTCCCGATGGTGGAAAATCCGGGTCAATGACAATTAATTTAGTATCCAGCAACTTCAAACGATTAGAATTCGGAATCCATAAACTTAAAATCCTGGCTCCACTTTAATCATTAGCCAATTCATTTAACCAGATAAACCATACTTGTAGAAAGCTTTAGCCCCTAGTGATTTATATAATCAAGTCACATATATATTATAATATAATTAAATTTTTATGATAAGTATTTATTGCAATAACTAAATAAAAAATTAGTTAATTTATTGTCATAGATTAAACTGAGATAAATTAAAATAATATTTACATTGTCATTATATATAATATAAATTCTATTTAAAATAATCAAGTTTTTTCCCAAAACCCGAAAAGAAAAAAGATTTACCAAATGAGCATAATTTGCACATACTTTAACTGTATTCATTATTGCCCCCGTTATTCTGTACTTTTCTTGGCGATGCACTTTCTAAACTTAGCAGTTTGTCCCCTCCTTCCAAGATTCCTTTCTAGTAATTTTGAAGTATGTTTTCCTCATAAAGCCACAATAATTGTACGGATTGAGTAACATAAAATTCACTTGTTAGTTATCTCCCTACTTTCCCTATTTGGAAATTTAAACACTAGAATTATCCAACGTTTAAAATCACTTTTATGAAGCTCTGGAACCAAGAATATTGTCTCTCGCTTATGCTTAATCATGTTGTGAAGTATTAATCAATATTTTCTTCTAATGTCACCTGGTAGGATATTAAGAAAATTGTTTAACCAAAACTAAATTTTTCAGTTAAAGTCTAATTTTAGAAGAAAACGGATTACAAATAATCAAATTTTGCTTCACTTGAAAATAACAAGAATAACTAAGAAATTAATTTATTGCAAATTCTAAATAGAGAATTTCGACAAAGCAGAAAAGTAAAATGTATATTTCAATCTTGTATGTATCAAGATGTGCCCTTAAAAATAGAATTCTTTGTCCTTATATAAGAATATACAATAGTAACAGTTTTTCCTAATAATTTGGCCTAATTATGAGCATTAATGATATTGATTGCTCATTATTTTGGATTCTCATAAATAACGAATTTATTCCTATAAATGCGTTATATCTATTCTGATTTCACTTCCTTATTTTCTTTTGGTCTATGTATCTTTCCTTCTTTTTACTATTTATTCATTTCTTTAAAGTTGTTAGGTATGGTTCCGTGTCGTGGGTATTTCTTCTCGTACATTTTCTTTCTCTATCAAATACAATTGCAGCGTGTCATTATATTATAGTTCCACATGTCATGCCATGTCAGCAATCTAATATTCCACATGTAGTTCTTTTTCACCAGCGCAAAGATAGTCCCCCACTTCCTTGAATATTCTCTACTAAATATTCAGGGAAATTTTTCATGGCGGAAATTCTCTGCCGCCATTTTTTCGAATATATTCATACCCTTTTCTATATCGATTTGACGTTCATCACTTTCATTTAATGATCATGCACATGGCTTTTTACATCTGGTTCTTCAGTTTCGCAGCGTCTTTTAGGGTTTCTCCTGCAACCGCATCAGTCACGAAGTGAAGGTTTCATTATAACGCTTCATAATGACCTCAATAGCAGTGTCTTCTTATAAATAGTTCACCATTTTATTTCGATTTTCTAAAGACTTTCCTTCTTCTTCTTCTTCTTCTTGTCTTACTTCTTTCTCCATCTTTTCCTTGTGTTTCTTTGGTTAATCATGTCCTCCCAGGATCCTCGCAAAGTCGTCATGTTTGATGAATTTGCTTCCTCCAATGTACCTACTAGGAGTAGAAGGGGTGGTATATTGCGTAGCCTCGGTTTTATTTCTAAACGTGGTTCCCTCTCTTAAAGCTACGCTGCCACTCCATCTTCTTCGAGTCCTACGGCTTCTGCAACCCCAAGATGTTTTTCTAAAGATAAAGATTCAACTGAAACACTACGTGAACCCGACGTTGATGAAATTGTTCCTCAAGAGCCATCTTTTGCGACTGATAGTGAATCCATGAAAAGTCAAGTTTCTTTCATGGCTGGTTCCTTTGATCTTGTTGGTCGTTACCCAACTTTGATTACCACTGGTCTTCTCGCTCTGATTTGAAGAGAATGTAACTGGAAACTTGATTTCCCAATTTTAGTTCCTGGTACCAACAAAAGAATAACTTCATAAACTCGCTATTCATTTGTTTATACATATCCTTTAACTCTAGGCTATAAACCTCCTATTGACCCGGTAATCATTGAGTTCTGTCGTTACTTCAATGTGTATTTAGGACAAACTGGTCCTATTGTTTGGAGAGAGATTGCATGCCACCGCTACTTGTTAAACATGGCTTCCACGCCCTTTAATTTTCGTCATCTACTCCATTTTTACTCCCCAAAACTATTTCGTGAAGGAATTTTTTCCCTTGTAACCAAAATTAAGAGAGTATTAGTTAGCCCAGAGGATGATAGATATCAAGGTTGATATGCTCGCTTCATTACTTATCCCACTAGTGCTTTGGTGGGTGAAGAAAATATTCATTTTCTAGAAAAGTGAAATTTTGCACGTAATTATTTGCATCTTATATTTTTCCTTTCTAAAAATTGATTCTCATGTATTTTCATC
The DNA here is from genome assembly GCA_034376525.1 of Nicotiana benthamiana. NCBI lineage: Eukaryota > Viridiplantae > Streptophyta > Magnoliopsida > Solanales > Solanaceae > Nicotiana > Nicotiana benthamiana. The sequence continues at coordinate 8,918,991 of CM067331.1, read as the reverse complement.
TCTATTTTTCAGCAACTATGGAAGATTTTTAGGAAATCCTCAACTTCCATGCTTGGGGTAGGAAAGTTCCTATCTATTGCCCTTATGGAGAGTAGATCTTTGAATTATCTCTCTCATATATTTGGGTTGAAATTTAAAACACACGGTACTTTTTCCCGTTTAGTCTTCTTCGTCTGATCCTTCCTTCCAGAGTGCTCCGCGGAAAGTCGAGTTCCCTAGCCCGTTGGGGACAGTGTGTCATGGATTCCCAGGGGCGAACCCTTTTTCTTTGATAACTGAATAGTTTTATGGTCGTTGGATGCAAAACTCTAAACTAAAGTAGTAGTTCCCGTTCAGTGATTGCCACGATTCTTCCTTTTACTAAATCATATCTCCTCAACCCTCATCCTGCCTGAGTTGGCAAAGGAGAAGGAGCCCCTTCATGAAATCGAAGAGCCGGTCCTCTTCCGTCATACCAAAAATGTCCAAAAATGTTCAGTGATTTCCCGTTTAGTCTTCTTCTTCTTTTCTTTTTCTAACATAAGATCTTTTTACTATGACTCTTTTATTTTGTTAGGATTTTTCATTTGTGGTGTTAGTCCCGCTTCTGTTTGATCTGCAAGACTTATGGTGAGCCTTGCTAAAGAAAGAATTCTGAGCTCCTCTTCAAAGAGGAAGTTTGATGGAGCCCGTGGCTCTAAGGGAGAAGATGAACCAGAAGAGGTTAGGAGGCACGTTATTTTCGACGATGGAACTACTCCTCCTTCAAGCTTGGTTCCTCCCAGGGTTTTAGATGAACTAAAAAATGATCTATTACTGATTACTGATGAAGAAGTGAGTGATCATTCACCTAATTCTACTGAACAACTATTTGTCCATGGCTTCGAAAGTAAAGAAGCCTTTTGGGCCCGTTTCTGAGGAGTTGGCCCTTACCTCTCTTCCACCGTCAGTTCCCGATCATGCATAAGTCCCCGTATCCGAAGTTGCTACTGATGCTTGATAACTAGGGATTATGGTTCATTTTACACTCCTTCTTACTTGAGTTTTGGTTAAAAATGTGTACAAAATAGTCCCAAAGGCTTACATGTTGTACTTGTTCTTGTTTGCAGGGTTTGGTCAAAAACGTGAAAATTAATCAAAATCACCTCAAACAGGAGTGAAACATGTACAAGTACCAAGAACAAGTCCATGCACAATGAACATATCCACTACAGCTGCATTCCATTTGGTGCGGTCCGCGGTGAGGAGATTCAGAGAGTGTAAATATTGGAAACTCAAGCATTGCAGCGGTAAAGCATTTTATGCGGATCGTAATGGCCTCACCGCCGCCACATTCGATATTGTGTGATAAGAAATGATAGAGTTCAGAGATTTGGAGTTTTGAGAATTATTGTCAATGCGGTTCGCGGTCCTTTTTGTGTGGACTGCAATAGAAGCCACCACGGTCGTGGTGATTTTGTGCTGCTTGCGGCGGTAAAGTTGAGATAGCATATATTTGACGCCAAAAGCGTCACCTCGGTCGCACTCCATTTCTTCGCAGTACCCCTGCAGAGGTATTTTTGTCCAGAAAATTTGACCTTGTATAAATACATTCTTTTTCCCATTTTTAGGTCGTCAGTTGTAATCTAAGTTTGAGCTGCGTTCGTAAACAATAGTTTTTGACCATTTTGGGTAATTTTAGAGCAGTTTTATCATTGAATCTTCAAGTATTAACTTGTAATTAAATCATACGGACTTTTCTCCATCTATTTATCAGTTTTCTTCTAATATCATAAGTAGCTAGACCCATTAGCTAGGGTTGTGGCTCAACACTAGTGTGGGTATTTGATAGATCTTGAGTTTTAAGGCTTGAATGTCTAGGGTGTTTGATATTTGGATTAATTTATGTTTTCCATGTTTAACTAGAGCTTGCAAACACTAATTTGTACCTATTTGACTTCGGTACTTCTTGAGAAAGAGAGCTTGAGTCTAGGAAATTTAGTCCAACAAGGAATTGGGGCGTATTCAAGAGATTGATAGTCCCAATTAAAGGGTTAAGCCTAGAGATAGTAATACCCTATTTGAACATAAATTGCTTGCACAAATTATCATACCCAATTGGTCTTGATAAAGTCAATTAAGGCAAAATCACTCAAACTACCGAGAGATATAGAATAACAAGTTTAGTGCGTTGGTTATATCATAATTCCCAACATGACAACATGTCCTTAAACTCAAGAACCCGTCAAGTATCCACCTTGGAGAAAGTCACTTCCCTAGTGCCTCCTTAACCATTTAGACAACCTTTCAGGTATATTACTCTTAGCTTAATTTAGCTTCTTATTAGCATAAAATTAGAAGTAATATCAAAACCAATGATGTTTGGAAGAGTAATAAAGAGCAATTACACATCTCTAGTTTAGATAGGAATCCAATTTACATTTCTAGCTCCTGAGGATTCGATCCCGACCATCTCGGGTAAAAGATGCTTCAACCACTCTCGCTACTTTGTAGTGGTGCAGGGTTGGATCCGATCACTTTTTGGCGTTGTTGCCGGGGAGCTAACAGTTTTGGCTTTCTATCAAAATAGCTTTGTGTATTGTTCTTTTTCCCTTTCTATTACTAATTTTTGTGTGTCACAACTTTAGAAACAAAATGGCAGCAAACAATGCACCTCTTGGAGATCTTCCACACGGGGAGGAGGTAGATGACAACATTGAGGACGAGGTCCCTATTATCCCTCCAGGACAGAGAAGAAGCCGCCATGCCAATGATAATATTCCAGACCCTCCCCCGCCACCTCCAATAGTGGCTCCTCGAGTGCTTCCCAACAAAGGATATGCTAGTAAAATTGTCGCACCCTAGATCCGTGCGGGAAATTTTCAAATTACTAATGTGATACTTACATTGTTAGAGCAGCGATGTTATTTCATGGGCGCTGCCAATAAGAATGCTTACAAACATCTCAAGGGTTTCGTGGATACCTGCTGGGGAAGCAAGTAAACTAATGTGTCAAAGGATGCACTTCGGCTGATACAATTCCCTTTATCACCTAGAGGGAAGGCATTGGATTAGCTTGAACGACTTCCCAACCATCCATCACTTCTTGGGAGGAGTTGGAGGATAAATGCATTGCAAAGTTTTTCTCACAGAGTACACGACATCATTGATAGATGAGATCTTAGCTTTCAAGTAGGAGCCCACCGAACCATTATGTAAGATTTGGGAGAGATATAGTAAAAGAATTTCCTAACAATAATATGACTGAGGCAATGATCCAACGGACTTTCTACCAGGGTATTAACACAACGAATCAGTGCATAGTGGACCAACTTTCTGGGGGTAATTTCATGAAGCTATCTTATGATGAGGCTTGTGACAATCTTGATGAGATGGCTGACACGTCGTCTTCTTGGCAAAGTAGAGCCAATGTGCCACAAAGCGACCCCACAATCACTCACTTGCATAAAGAGCTACATGAACATGGGCAGGCTATAACAGAGGTAACAACAACAATGAACTAGCTAGCGAAAACACAGTTAACAAAAGTTCAAAATTTGCGCCAAGTAAATTCTATGGAGGGTGTCAACATTCTAGTAAACAAAAGAAGACAAAGAGTTCAATAAAAACAAGGGGGTTAGTATCAGTGTGAAAATGATTGTGGTGGATTCCAAGATGATGGTTATGATGGGCAGAATGAAGAGTGCAATACGTAAACAACTATCAAGCCAAAAGGGTAATTCTTCTAACCAACAACAATGGAAACCTCAAGGCAACTGGGGCAATCAACAACAACAATGGAGTAGTAATTGGTTAAACAACAACCAAAATTCCAATTGGGCCAATCCAAATAATAATTAGTACAACCAAGGTAATTGGAATGGCAACAATAATAATTGGGGTGGTAACAACAATCAGGGAGGTTGGAACAGTGGAAATCAGGAAATTGGGAGGAAGGCTTTCAAAGGCCCCCAATGTATCAATTAGCAAAAAATCTACCCCAATTTTCCTCCCAAGGTCCCAGTTCTTCCAACAACGAAATGGGGAGAATTAAAATGATTTTGAACAAATGATGAAGGAGAATGTGGATTCTGATGTAAAGTTTGCTTCCTACAATATTTCAATTAGAAACGTGGAGGTTCAATTAGGCCAAATCTCCTAATCCTCGAATACTCGCCCTAAGGGGGCTCTACCCAGTGATACGGTAGCCAACCCGAAGGGAGAGCACAATCTTATTTTGGCGGTAACTACAAGAGGTGGATGAGGCGGTGATCTGAATGCCTCTAAACAAAACCAAATTTTGAGTGATGTAGTTGAGTTGCAAGAAGATCAGATTCCTTTGGTGGTTGAAAATGTGAGCGATAAGAACGTGAATGAGGAAATGAGGTTTGACATTCAAGATGTCGAGGTGGAGGCTCACAATGACATAAACCCCTCTAGGGAACACCTAATAAACATGCCAAAAATGGTTGTTCCTAAATCCAATGCTCCTTTGCCAAGGCCACCTCCATCTTATCCTCAAAGCCTCGCGAAGCAGAAAAATGAGAATCAGTTTAAAAAGTTTATTGACAAGATGAAGAACTTATCCATTAATGTGCATCTAGTGGAGGCTCTAGAAAAAATATAGGACTTTGTTAAATTCATGAAGGACTTGGTGACAAATAAAAGATCCATGGATTATGAAACTATCAATATGACCAACCATGTTAGTGCAATAGTACACTCAATGGCCCCGAAGCTAGAAGATCCTGTTGCTTTCACCATTCCTTGCACCATCGAGAGTGCGACTTTGCAAAAGCTCTATGTAATATGGGGGCAAGTATCAACTTAAGCCCCACTCAATTTTCAAGACTTTGGGTATTGGGCAACCGAGGCCGATTTCCATGAGATTGCAAATGGCGGATAGAACAATGAAGAGACCATTGGGTATTAATGATGATGTCCTTGTCTGGGTAGACAAATTTATCTTCCTGGATGATTTTGTCATCTTGGATTGTGAGGTATATTATGAAGTTCCAATCATATTGGAAGACATTTCCTTGCTACTGGGAAGGCCTTAGTTGATGTGGAAGTAGGGGAACTCACCTTCTCGATGGGTGATAAGAAAGTGGTCTTTCATGTGTGCAAGTCAATGAAGCAGCCCAACAGTTCTGAGATGTGCTCCTTTGTGGACGTTGTCATGGGACTGATAATTGATCATACTAGTGCAATGATTAATGTGGAGGACACCTCTAGAGTCAATCTTGTTGAATCTTTATGTGAATGACGATGAAACCCAAGTGGAGTGTGTTAATGTTTTACATGGAATGGGCTCTTACTCTTATAAGCCTAGGAAACTCTCTTTTTACATTGAGAATAGAAAGAATCCACCAACAAAACTTTCGATCGAGGAACCTCCAGTGTTAGAGTTGAAGCCGTTGCCTCCGCACCTCAGGTATGAGTTCTTAGGCCCTAGTTCAACATTACCAGTTGTTCTTTCCTCTTTTCTTACTAACATGCAGGTTGATGCCACATTGGTGGTGCTCCAAAAGTGGAAGAAGGTAATTGGATGGACCTTAGCTGATACTCTGGGGATAAGCCCCGCATTCAGTATGCACGAGATTATTCTAGAAAATGATGCAAAGCCCTCATTGGAACATCAAATGAGGTTGAACGAGGAAATGCAAGAAGTTGTAACAAAGGAGGTGATTATGTGTTTGGATCTCGGGGTTGTGTACCCCTTCTTTGATAGCTCTTGGACTTCACTGGTGCAATGTGTTCCAAAGAAGGGTGGAATGACCGTGGTTGCAAATTTGCAAAATGAGTTAATTTTTACCTGGACCGTTACTGGGTGGAAGGTGTGCATGGATTAATGCAAGTTGAATAAAGTGACCCACAAGGATCACTTTCCATCGCCTTTTCTTGATTAGATGTTAGATCGACTTGTTGGGCGTCCCTTCTACTGTTTTTTGGATGGGTATTCTGTAGACAACCAAATCTTAATTTCTCCAGAAGATCAGGAGAAGACCACATTCACTTGTCCATATGGCACCTTTGCCTTTTCTAGGGGTCCTTTTGGGTTATGTAATGCACCAGCTACATTCCAGCGGTATATGATGGTCTTTTTCACAGATATGGTTGAAGATATTTTGGATGTGTTCATGGACGACTTTAGTATTGTGGTTGATTCATTTGATGATTGTTATAAAAATCTTGATAAAGTGTATGCTCGTTATGAAGAAACCAATCTTGTTCTTAATTGGGAGAAATGCCACTTCATGGTAGAAGAGGGCGTAGTTCTTTGGCAAAAAATTTCAAAGCATGGTACAGAGGTGGACAAAGCAAAATTTGATGTGATTTCAAGGCTCCTTCCCCTACCTCTTTCAGGTGGGTTAGAAGTTTTTCTTGGGTATGCAAGGTTCCACCGGAGATTTATCAAAGACTTTTATAATGTAGTAAACCCCTTATGTAAGTTATTGGAAAAAGATGCCAAGTTTGTTTTCGATAAGAAATATATGCAAGCCTTTGAACTTCTCAAGCACAAATCGACCACGACTCCTATTATCATCGCACCCAATTGGAGCTGTCCTTTTGAGCTCATGTGTGATGTGAGTGTTGGTGTGGTTTTGGGTTAAAGAGTGAACATAATGTTTCATCTAGTGTACTATGCACGCACGACAATGAAAGATACTCAAGTGAACTACACGATGATCGAGAAAGAGCTTTTGGCTATTATGTTCACAATGGATAAATTTTATCTGTATCTTATGGGTGCCAAGGTCATAGTCTATACCGATCATGCTACACTCCGGTACTTGATAACGGAGAAAGATTCCAAATCTAGACTAATGTGATGGGTTTTGTTACTTCAAGAGTTTGATTTAGACATTGTGGACTGGAAGGGTAGTGAAAACCAAGTGGCACACCACTTTTCCCGCTTGGAGGAGTAGTTGGGGCCTCGTGATAGCCTAGAGATCAATGATTCATTTCTCGAAGAACAACTCCTTTTTGTGTCTGTGAATGGTATACCATGGTGTGCGGACGTTGCCAATTTCCTTGTGACTTGTAAAATCCCGTGTGAGCTCTTTTCTAATGAAAGGAAGAAGCTCAAATGGGATAGTTTGGATTTCTATTGAGATGAGCCGTACTTGTTCAAGATTTGCACAGATGGTATGATTCGAAGGTGTGTCCTGGAGGAGGAGCAATTGAGTATCTTAGAGGTTTGTCCTTTCTCTACCTATGGTAGCCATCATAGCGGGGTGAGGATGGCTTCAAAAGTTCTTAGTTGCAGGTTTTATTGGCCAACTTTATAAAAGATGCAAGTGAACTTATGAAGAGATGCGACGAATGTCAATGAGCAGATGAATTTCGAAGAAAGATGAGATGCCTCTCATTACCATTCATGAAGTTGATATTTTCGATGTGTGGGGCATTGATTTTATGGGCCCGTTTGTTAGCTTGTGTGGGAACACATACATTCTTTGGCTGTTGACTATGTTTCGAAGCTGGTTGAAGCCTTGGCTTTACCCAACAATATTGCCCGGAGTGTTGTTGAATTTCTCAAGAAGAGCATTTTACAAGGTTTGGTACTCCTCGTGCAATCATAAGTGATAGGGGTCTCATTTTTGTAACAGAGCTTTTGACACTTTACTTCTAAAGTATGGTGTCAATAACAAAGTTTCTACCCCTTGACATCCTCACGCGAGTGGCCAAGTTGAAGTCTCAAATAGGGAATTCCAGAGTATATTGTCAAAGACGGTTAATACAAATAGGATCGATTGGTCAAATAAGTTGTAGTATGGTCTATGGGCATATAGGACTTCTTACAAGACTTTGATTGACATGTCTCCGTATCGGTTGGTGTTTAGTAAAGCTTTCAATCTACCAGTTAAGTTAGAGCACAAGGCCATGTGGGCTTTGAGAAAGCTGAATCTTGAATAGGATGTGATAGCATCTTCGTGTGGAGCAGCTTAATAAACTTGATCAATTCTGATTCCATGCCTACTCCAGTTTGTCCTTGTACAAGGACAAGATTAAGTACATTTATGATAAATGTTTCTTGTAGAAAGGAGTTCAAAGTGGGTGATTTGGTTTTCTCGTTCAACTCTCGATTACGTCTATTTCCGGGAAAGCTTAAGTCAAAATGGAGTGGACCTTTTGAAGTGGTGTTTGTGACTCCAATTGGTGCACTTGACTTGAAGAACAAAATGGGGAGGTTTTCACAGTTAATGGGCATAGGGTCAAGCACTACCCGGGCAAGATAACTTACAGCCACATGGTGGCTCTGCTCCATCTAAAGTGATTTTATGGTAACCTGCGTCATGCTGCGACGTTAAATCTGACGCTTTTTGGGAGGCAAGCCATGTGTTTTTCTTTTTGTTTTTTCTTTAATTTTCTTTTTAGTATAGGATTTGATTTTGGACTAACTGGCTATGAGATGTTAAAGGATTATTTTGATGCGGTACTGGACCAAGATGGGGAAAATGCACACGCTTTAAAGTAAACATTGCGGCCGCAATGCATTTTTTGCGACCGCTAAGGCCTTAGTAAGGGGGCAAAAATTCAATGCGGACCGAAGATTTAATTGGTCAAAAACGAGGAGTCTCTGAAGTTTTCCACCGCAACTACAATGCATTTTATGCGGTCCGTGATGGACCACTGCGGCTGCATTGCATTTCTTGTGGTTCACAGTGGACATCACCACAATGCCACTTGTTTCTTAGTACCCCGGACCACGGTACCATTTTGTGCGGTCCCCGGTGGGTTGGTGGGCTGGGCCCCAGTTCTTTTTTCTATAAATAGGACCCGAGGCCCTCATTTCAAACTTTTCGACCCTTTGCTCTCTAGTAGTGGAAAATTACTTTTCATACAAGATCTAATTGCACGATTTCATTTACTCCCTGTCAATTATCTATGTCCCATCTTACTAACTAGTAATCTTAATTTTTCCATAGATTTTAACTTTTTTATTTTCTTTTATTAGATAGTTTTTCTCCTTTTTCTACCTGTTTTCTTTTAATTATTATCGTGGGTTTGTTTAAACATGCTGGGATTAGGGTTGGTTAGTGATAACTAATAATTAAACACTTAAGGAAGTAATAATATATGATATTAGGTTTAAATGGAGAAACATTTGAACCCTACATTGGTATTGTTGTTGGGTGATTACCGCGGACCGAGGTGGATTTTGTGCAGACCATGATTGTTTGACTTTAGAAAACTAATTGAGGACTGCGGCCATAAGGGATTTTGTGCGGTTTGCAGTGCCTCAAGGGACTGTAATACATTTTTTGCAGTCTGTGGTGCCCCCTTTGCAGCCACATTACATTTTGTGCGGACCACACTCATCTTTCTACAACCGATTTCTTCTGTTTCATGCAATTTTGCATTTCACAGATTTTGCTGATACTAACAAGGCTCATTTGAATGTTCCTCGCAGACAATGTTTCAATCACAAGACGATGGTAGAAATCAATAGGGAAAAGGAGAGTCCTCCCGGGGTAGAGGAAAGGGCATGATTAGATTGAGCCCGCAAGTCCGGCAAACCATAAAAATACTAAAAACATTATAAGGGCTACTGATAGAGCTATTGACCAATCGGGGAGTGAGTATGTACCTTCTGGGGAGGCGTCCGACTCAGACTCCATGCCAAAATATGTTCCTGACAGGCCGGAGAGGAACAAATTGAGGGATACGCCTTTGGGCTCTCCTACTGCCCAAACATCAGTGCACATATCTTTTGAGTTGGCTGGGGGCTCAGCTGCAGGCACTGATAATGAATATTCTACCTCATCTATAGCTTCACTATTCAGTAAGGAACCCATAGAAGAAGAAGGAGGGGGTGAGCCCCAAGTAGCAGGGGTGGAAAGAACCAGGAATCCAGAGGCATGGCAAGATAAATTTGCGAGTGAGTAGCCTACTACAAGTTCAGGACATGGTGGCCTGAGAGGAAGTTAATACTGGAGTGGAAATTCATCACACAGTATATTTTGTCTTACAACACCAATGTGTTGAGGCAGTTCAGAGTGAGAGCAGGCTGGGAATACTTTATAGGCTATGTGGAAGATGCCAATGAGCACTTAGTCAAGGAGTTCTAAGCTAATGTTTCCCATATGAAAAAGGGCACCATTGTGACAAAAGTGTGAAACTTGAAAGTAAAGTTTGATAGAAAATGGTAAATGACTACCTGGGCTTCCCAGAGGAGGATTATACCTTGTACTTAGAAAAGGTAGCTTTAGGGAAGGATGCCTGTCCGTGGCTAGTTGAGTACATGGAAATCCGAGGTACCACCCTAGCATGGTTGACAACAGGGGTAAAAATTCTGAGGAGGACCTTTATCTTTGAAGAAAAGGGTGGGAAACATTTGTTTGTAGCAGGATAGACCCCACCACTCACGACAACTCACTTCCTATCTCCCAGGCTATATTGGTGGCATTGGTTATGCCGGGGTACCCGATCATTATATGGAATGTGATGTCCAATATAATTGCACGGGTGGTGAAAGCAAATGCACCGTTCTCCTAGTACAACACCAAGGGCCCTAACAACCCCAAGTACTCTAAGGGCAAAGCCGCTACTTCAACTGGCTATTCTGAAGAGCCAGTAGTAGTAACGGCTCCTACTCATCCTCCCTCACCCACACTAGACATTGCCCTAGCACCCTCCACTTCTACAGCTCCAGATATCCCCTTATCCACAGAATATCCTTTGACAGCCCACCGCCGGAGAAAAATCCTTGCCAATATCAACACGTGGATGCAACTAGGCACTTCCAAGTTGTCTGTACTTTCTACTTCGGTGGAAGCCCAGTCCATACCTCCTCAGCCACACGTCTTACAGTCAATGGATGAAACTCTAAAGGAGCTTCTGGAGAACTAGAAGAAGCTCCTGAGAACTAGGAATTAATATTGGACGTCATGGGTTCACATGAAAAAGCATTGAAGGATTTGGAAAAAGAATCAAAGAAACTGAGGAAGACAAGGAGTCGGTGAAAGAGTTGAGAGAGGGGGTGGAGATATTGAACATAGATCAATTGCCTTTGGACCTTCTATTGCATGACTCGGCTCCAGCAGCCCAGCCCTAGCCGGAGCATGGGACAAAGAGGCCATATAAGAATAAGAGGGCGATTCCCTGTATGAATTATGTTGTTATAGAGTTGGAGGACTCGCATGGAGGTTCCTCTAACCAGCCCCAGATTCCAGTACAGGCCTAGGTCCCAGTAGAGACACAGATTACATGGAGCCAGTCACAGGTTCCCGAGCAGACCGAGGACCCAAGGACCCAGACTCATGACCCTATGCAGACGGAGGGCCAATAGGGAGTTTCTTCTTACTTTCTATCTTTTCTTGTGCTTATTTTGGTTAGTTAGCATTGAGGAAAATGCTAGCTTTCATTTGAGGGGGTAGCCTTATTTTGATGATTGTATATAAGACATTAATTTTTTCTTAATGCTATGTTTTTACCTTTAGTATGTTCATAATTTTATCATTTTATTGCACTTTTCGTACTTTTACTTTTGGGTATGTATATAAAGCTACGTTCTAATGTATATATTCATTCTCCCTATTGTACATTCGACTAAATCCCCTCTTGTATATATTCAATTTACTTTCCACATTTTTTCTTTCATAGTTTCTTATTTTATTTTCATAGCTTCTTGTTTTGAGCTTTTGCATGAAATAACCTTTGGGTTTTTTATTACCACGGTTCTTTCAAAAGGTGGAATGTGTGTGAACCGAGTGGCTCTTCTCGATGATGGATGGCATGACAACCTTCTTAATGGTTTGAGTCTATTTTCTTTTTTATTTTAGCGTAATTAGTTGTAATTGGTACGGGTGCCTCAAACAAAGCTTTACTTGGGCCTAACACATTTTCCTTTAATCCTATAGTCAAAAACAAATTATTGTGTATAGGACGGTGAAAATGGTAACCTTCAGACTCTTGTGTTGGCCGATAATCATCAAGTGGTGTTTCGGGACCATTGTGTTTCTCAAATCTTAGGTAAGGTTGTTGTGGGCCCCCAAATCTATTTCTTTAGCAATCACATAGCTTGTGTGGTGATAATTTGAATTGCAAGTTCATGTCTCGAGCCATTAGCCTAGAACTTGCCCTGAATGTTTGTCTAGGCGAAATCCTAAGTGTAATTTGACTTGAGATGTGATTATAGGCTCTCCCTAATCCAAATAATATCTTGAACACTTACATATCTTACCAATTATAATATTCCGAGTCAACCCTTTTGAGCCAGACTTTTTTCTTTCAAAAATCACAATACAAGCCTTTACCCGTTCGCAAAATACATAGTACAAGGCAAAAGCATATGCTTTGGGAGAGAGACACGGAATGCAAAACAATGGTAAAAAGGTACAAAATAAAGAAATTAAATGAAATGAAAAAGAAAAATAACAAAAAGAATGATCAATGCAGAAAAAAAATGAAGGGATTCAATAAAAGTAAAGAGATGGAAGGTGTGGAAAGTTGAGAAATGAGAAAAATGTTTGAAATGAACAAGAAAGAGTGACTATGTGTCTCTATAACCCCTAAGAAAGGAGTTAATGACTCAAAAAGTGAAGAGGACGTGTTCCAGAATGAAGCAAATAAAGTGCTAAAGGGAAGATGGAACCCACATACACCAAATATTTCCTACCCCGAACCAAATGCCTTCACTATATCTCCACAAAAGCCCTATATGATCTTGAGTTGAATGAAGCTTACATTATTGGTGACTCACATAAAGGGCAAGCTTATGGTGCTTAGAGCCGCACTTGTTATCTTTCTTTGAGAGAGATGAGTGTGTTTCGACTATCCTCGTTCTGAGTGCTACAATCTAAAAGTGAGGTTTGCTTAAGGAGAGTTGATGATGTATGAGCTTGGGTTTCACAATGAGTTTGTGTGGCCCGCGGTGGCCAAGTATAGATAACAGATATTTGAAGCCAAATCCTCAACGCAGCCAAACTCCATTTCTTACGGTCCACGGTACCCCCGCAGGGGTATTTTTGTCCAAAAAATTTGGCCTAGTATAAATACTTTCTTTTCCCATTTTTAGGTCATCAGTTATAATCTACCTTTGAGATGCGCTTGTAAACATATATTTTTGACCATATTGAGTAATTTTTGAGTAGTTGTATCATTGAATCTTCAAGTATTAGCTTGTAATTAAATCTTATGAGTTGTTCTTCATCTATTTCTTTGTTTCTTCCATTATTATGAGTAGCTAGACCCATTCGCTTGGGTTGTGGCTAAACCCTAGTGGGGTATTTGATGGGTCTTGAGTTTTAAGGCCTATATGTCTATGGGTGTTTGATATTTGGACTAATTTATATTTTCCGTGTTGAATTAGTGGTTGAAAACACCAATTTGTGCCAATCTGACTTGGGTTCTTCTTGAGAAAGAGAACTTAAGTCTAGGAAAACTAGTCGAACAAAGAATTGGGGCGTATTCAAGAGATTGATAGCCCCAATTAAAGGGTTAAGATTATAGATAGTAATACCCGACTTGAACCTAAATTGCTAACACAAATTATCATACCCAATTGATCTCGAGAAAGTCAATTAGGGAAAAATCACTCAAACTACCGAGAGGTATAGAGTGAGAAGTTTAGTTCATTGGTTATATCGTAATCGCCAACATGATAACTCGGCCTTAGACTCGAGCACCCGTCAAGTATATATCTAGGTGAAAGTCACTTCCCTAGTGCCTCACTAACCATTTAGACAACCTTTCAAGTATCTTACTCTTATCTTAATTTAACATCGTATTAGAATAAAATTAGAAGAAATATCGAAACAATGATGTTTGGAAGAGTAATTAATAGAAATTACACATCTCTAGTTTAGATAGGAATCATTTTCCCATTTCTAGCTCCCTGAGACTTCGATCCCGTCCATCTCAGGTAAAAGCTACTTCGACCACTCTCCCTACTAAGTAGTGGGGCAGGGTTGGCTCCGATCAATGATCCATACGTGGTTGTTTTCACTTCATCTGTTAGTTCGATTATTACGCACATAGATGTTGATCCTTCAAGTACCAAGAAAGCAATAAAGAAAATAGTTGTTGAAATTTCTGAAGGTGGAAACTTATTGATGAAGTCGGGCCAAGTCAACGTGTGGCTGAAACCTCTACTAGGACCCTTAGAGAAGGGAAAGCTAGAAGTCACATTTCTTTGACTTGGATGAATAATATTGTTCATTCATCTTTGAAGGTTCGAGTTTTGCTTTTAATACTTCTTTTTCCATTTTTTATTCGTCTAACAAACTCTTTTCGTCCTTCATAGATCAACCTGATAGGCACGGAACTCGTGATATGAATTGTCCATGTTGTCCAACAAATTGATGATTATCATACCAAAGCTGACAATTGGAAAGAACAGTTTGAAGGTCTTCAACTGGAGAAGGAAGTTTTGGCAGAGGAAAAGGATGCCTTAGAGCAACAAATGCATGTGATGGTTGCTGAATTAGCTATTGAAAAAGCTTCTTCAAGCCAAGTTGGTAAAGATAAGGATATCCTTAAATATTCTTTTGTTGAGTAGCTTTCAAATGCAACCGAGGAGATAAGGAGTTTGAGGGAACTCCTTAACCAGAAAAAGGCTTATTCAGGAGAGTTAGTTCAAACTTTAACTCAAACTCAAGAAGACCTTCATGCCTTTGTTGATAGGTTTAAGTTCTTGGAAAGCACCCTTACTCCTTTGAAGGCCGCTTTTGACGCTTTTAAAATGGAAAAGGAGGAGTTTATGGCTAAAATCGATCAGTGGGAAAGAGATTATTGTTGGACAATACGCTTTACGCTAGAGGGGGGGGGTGAATAGCGTTTTAAAAATATTAAGCGTTTTAGTGCGGAATTTAAAAACTTTGCAGAAATTAAAACAAGTGCAGTAGAATAAACTTACACAATGATGTATCCTGGTTGGCCACAAACGTGGTTAGTCCAGTCCCCGAGAGACTCTCTCGAGATTTCCACTAAACTTGTCAAGCTTACGGGTGCTTAACAAACCGTTACAGCTGAGGACACAAGCCTCACCTAGGTGCTCGGGGATCACAATCCCAAAGACTTCAATTGCTCGGGGATACCAATCCCAAAGACTTCAATTGCTCGGGGATAACAATCCCAAAGACTTCAACTGCTCGGGGATAACAATCCCAAAGACTTCAACTGCTCGGGGATAACAATCCCAAAGACTTCAACTGCTCGGGGATAACAATCCCAAAGACTTCAACCGCTCGGGGATAACAATCCCAAAGACTTCAACCGCTCGGGGATAACAATCCCAAAGACTTCAACCGAGGAATCACAAGTTCCTCAACAAACGAGAATCGCAATTCTCTTACAAACACAAAACACACTCACTTTACAAAGCACTCCTTAATGAGTAGATATGAGTAGAAATAGTACGCTCAAGATCACAACAACTTAGCTCAATAGAATGGCTCTTCAAAAAGCTTTATGGATGAATGGAAAATGATGATCAATGTAAGAAAGCTTTTAGCAATGAAAATACTCAAAGTGTATATGTTGTTGTTGTGAAAACACTGAGTTGAAGCTGTATTTATAGGTGAAAAACTCAGTCTTACCGTTGTCTAATTGCCAATTAAGGATTGCTGAAATTACTCAGTGACAATCGATTGTCAAGACTAAACAATCGATTGTTTGCCTATCAGATCAAAAATTCAATCCCAGATTTTACGTCAACAATCGATTACTTCAAATCAATAATCGATTATTTATAACGCTAAGAAATCCTTTCCAATTTTTGGCATAAAACATCGATTGTCCGGAAGTCAACAATCGATTATTTTAACAACGTTCAGAAAATCTTTTCCAGATTTTAAGCAAAACATCGATTGTTAAATATCAACAATCGATTACCTGAAGGTAATTGAAAATATATGACAACGGTCAGCTTCAACAATCGATTATCAAATGGAATAATCGATTATTAATTAATTTCAAAAATCTCTGTCTCATATATAATCGATTATCAAAAGCCACAATCGATTATCATTTTATTTAAAATCACTGGGAGACATTTTTCTCATTCTAATCGATTACCATTAGTTCATAATCGATTTTTATGAGTTTTGAAAACTTTGCCTCAGTTAACAATCGATTATCATAAGTACACAATCGATTGTTATGCAGTTTGCAAAAACCTGATGTTAACTGACTTACTCACAATCGATTATCATTAATTCACAATCGATTGTCATGCAGTCTTGGCTTAGAGATACTCGATTATCATAAGTACATAATCGATTATCTTAGCCCAGATTTTTGAGGCATGCTTGGAAAACATTTTAACAAATGTAAATATGCATAGTTTAAAATCATTTGACACTTAATTTAAATATGCATGATTTTGGAAAAATAATTTTAGTAGAGAAGCCATGTTATGAGCCAAGTTGAGGAATCAAGATCACAATTAGTATTGACTCAATTATAACATTTCTAAACTTTGTCTTGAGCTTCTTGTAATGCATCCATTTTGTGCTTGTCCTTGAGTACTGCTATATATCGCTTTTTGCTTTGTTTGACATTCATCAAAACCTACAAAAGAACACACGTTTAGTTTATTGCATTTGAAACGTGTTTCCAACAATTTCCCCCTTTTTGATAATGGCAAACATAAGCGGGATATATGCAATAATTATTTTGATAATCCAAGACAAGTGTAAAGTATGCAATTTGATGTTCCCCCTCAATTCATGTTCCCCCTCACTTTAAGCATGAATGAAGTTGAGAGTGATATAGCATACTTCTTGATATCCCGTTTCTTCCCCCTTTTGCCATTAGCAAAAATATATACAAGGGAAGAATATGCAAAAAAAACATATGAAATAAACAAAAGTTTATTTATTGGAAAATAACGATAACAAAAGTAATCGATTATTGATACAGTAATCGATTGTTTGACGGCGATTTTCCTGTAGAATACTTGAGTATTTTGCGTCATGCTTTTATGATCCCCTTTTCTTTAGGGTGATACCTGCAAAAAAGTGTTAGACGCCTCCGACGCTCAAGTTAGAAATTATGTAAGAAATAAAATGCAATGCATGACTTAGATCAACGTGGAGTCAAGGATCCCGAGTTCACTACGAATTCGGAAGAAGGACTCTTTATCTAAGGGCTTTGTAAAGATGTCTGCCAATTGGCTTTTTGTTTCAACAAATTCAATTTCGACATCGCCTTTTAGAACGTGATCTCTAATAAAATGATGTCTAATTTCAATGTGTTTTGTTCGCGAGTGAAGAATGGGGTTCTTCGTCAAGCATATGGCACTAGTGTTGTCACATCTAAGAGGAATGTGGTCAAGACGTAGGCCATAGTCCAAGAGTTGTTGTTTCATCCATAGGATTTGAGCGCAACAACTCCCCGCGGCTACATATTCAGCCTCGGTTGTGGACAACGCAACACTAACTTGCTTCTTACTAAACCAAGAAACTAAAGCGCTACCGAGCAAGTGGCAAGTGCCGCTAGTGCTCTTGCGGTCCAATTTGCATCCAGCAAAATCGGAGTCGGAATAGCCAATAAGTTGGCATGAAGAACCTTTGGGGTACCATAGACCCATATTGGTAGTACCGACAAGATACCTTAGAATCCGCTTTACCGCAGTAAGGTGAGACTCTTTCGGACATGATTGATAACGGGCACAGACGCACACGCTAGACATGATGTCCGGACGACTAGCAGTAAGATAAAGAAGAGAGCCAATCATACCTCGGTACTTTTTGATGTCGACTTCCTTACCTTTTTCATCTTTGTCGAGATGATCGGATGTGCTCATGGGAGTTGCCATTTCCTTTGCATTGTTCATATCAAAACGTTTAAGCAGTTCTTTGCAATACTTGCTTTGACAAATGAATGTACCTTCCTTCATTTGTTTTACTTGTAATCCCAAAAAGAATTGTAACTCACCCATCATGGACATCTCAAATTCGCTAGTCATTAAGTTTGAAAATTCCTTGCATAGAGCATTGTTAGTAGCACCAAAAATGATATCATCTACATATATTTGAACTAGCAAGATATCATTATTTTCATGCTTGACAAATAAAGTTGTGTCAACTTTTCCACGAATAAAATTATTTTCTAAAAGAAATTTACTCAACCTTTCATACCAAGCTCGAGGAGCTTGTTTTAAACCATAAAGGGCCTTTTTGAGTTTGAAAACATGATTAGGAAAATTAAAGTCTTCAAAACCGGGGGGTTGCTTTACATAAACTTCTTCTTGGATAAAACCATTTAAAAAGGCACTTTTCACATCCATTTGATATAAAATGAAATTCATAGAAGATGCAAAAGCAAGCAACAAACGGATGGCCTCTAATCTAGCTACCGGAGCATATGTCTCATCATAATCAATCCCTTCTTCTTGATTATAGCCTTGAGCCACAAGCCTAGCTTTGTTTCTAGTGATTATGCCATTTTCATCTAATTTATTTCGAAAAACCCATTTCGTACCAATTATGGTATGACCTTCGGGTCTTGGCACCAAATCCCAAACGTTGTTACGTTTGAATTGGTTAAGCTCCTCTTGCATTGCCAAGGTCCAAAATTCATCCCCAATTGCTTCAGAGATGGTTTTGGGTTCAATTTGAGAAACAAAAGCAGTAAGATCTAAGGTATTTCTAAGGGAGCTCCGGGTACTTACCTTCCCTCCAACGTTGCCTATTACCTGATCGAGAGGATGGTCTTTGACTGTCCTCCATTCTATTTGCTCTTTTGGTTCATTTTCCGGTTGAGGAGCTTCTTCAATTGGTTGTTCCACCATTTTGTCAATTTCTTTCCTTGGTGGTTCTTCTTGAATTTTGTCCTTTAGACTTTCCAGAATGCCTGAAAGATCAAGACCACAATCCTTTCTCGCCAAGCGAGTATTATCTTCGGAAAATACAATATGAGGAGATTCCTCTACAACTTGGGTTCTTTTATTAAAAACCCTATAAGCTTTACTACGAGAAGAATAGCCAATGAAGATACCTTCATCCGACTTTGCATCAAATTTTCCTAGTTGGTCCTTTCCATTGTTATGCACAAAACATTTACAACCAAAATTACGTAAATGTGAAATGTTAGGTTTTCTACCTTTGTAGAGTTCATATGGGGTTTTTAAGAGTATCGGCCGAATTGCTACTCTATTCAAAACATAGCATGCGGTACTCACGGCGTCTGCCCAAAAATGTTTGGGAATCTTAGCTTCGTCGAGCATGGTTCTAGCCATCTCTTCGAGACTCCTATTTTTCCTTTCCACCACCCCGTTTTGATGTGGTGTACGTGGAGCGGAAAAGGTATGCTCGATTCCGAGTTCATCACAAAAATCCGCAAAGAGATTGTGATCAAACTCTCCCCCATGATCACTTCTAATGGAAGTGACAGTTGATTCCTTTTCATTTTGAACTCTTTTAAGAAAAAGCTTGAAGCTAAGAAATGCATCACTTTTATGTGCAAGAAATAATGTCCATGTAAATCTAGAGAAATCATCAACAATTACAAAAGCATATCTATTTCTTCCTAGACTTTCGATACGGGATGGTCCGAATAAATCCATATGCAATAGTTGTAAAGGTCTAGAGGTTGAAACAACATTTTTGGATTTAAAAGATGCTCTTGTTTGCTTCCCCTTTTGACATGAATCACAAATAGTATCACTTTCAAATTTTAAGTTGGGAAGACCAATCACTAGATTTTGAGAAATCAATTTATTTAAAAGATGCATGTTCATATGAGCTACTCTACGATGCCACAACCACACATTATCATCTTTGCTCAACAAACAATCAACATACTCGGATGAGGAGTTTTCAAGATCAACCATGTAAATAATTTCAACTCTAAAACCACGTAGAATAATCTTGAAGTCACTACGTCTAAACACTAAACACTCATCCGAATCAAACAATGCAAGATTTCCCTTGTCACATAATTGACTTATGCTCAAGAGATTATGCTTTAAACCTTTGACAAGTAATATATGCTTTATAGAGGATTTTTCATTCTTACCGACCGATCCGATGCCAATAATTTGTCCTTTATTGTTGTCACCGAATACAACGCTTCCTCCTTCTTTGTGCTCTAGTTGAAGGAATTTGGATTCGTCTCCTGTCATGTGTCTGGAGCATCCACTGTCAAGGTACCATAGTACACTTGATCCCTTCAAGCACACCTACAAAGCAAATTAATATTCTTTAGGTACCCATACCATTTTGGGTCCTTGGGGGTTAGGCAAATAACGACCATAATAATATGAAGAATCTCTATGCTTTGTAAAACACATAGGTGCAATATGACCTATACGATTGCAGTAATGACATACTACGTTCAGGTTGTGTTGATGCCTAGGTTGAGCCAACAAAGTTCTAGGCGAATGAAAAAGATTAACACTAGACATATTGTTCCCATTTCTAGTATAATATCTAGATGGTCTAAAGTCATTAGTGCTAGACTTGTTGAAGGACCTAGTGTCATGTCTAGGTGGTCTAAGCTCGTTCCTAGAGTTATTTCTTGGTTGCCGAAAATTACTATTTGTAGGCTTGTTTGCAAGAATCCTAGATTCGGATCTAGGTTGTCTAAAGATATTAGTTCTACCCTTATTTTCATACATTCTAGCATAATGTCTAGGTGGTCTAAAAGAATTTGTTCTAGGCTTGTTTAATACCTTAGAGTTATTTCTAGGTGGAGTAGTGAAGTTTTTGTTTTTATGCCGTTGATATTTCTTAGGCGTTTCTTTTTCAACAACTTTAGGAACTTCTTTACTACGTGTTTCTAATGTTTTCCTAAGTTCTGTGTTTTCTAGTTTTAAGGACTCACAAGCAGTACAAGTAGAGCATTTATCAACACAAGAGGCTTCATGCATAGTCTTGATGACTTGTCTAAGTTCTATACTATCATTTAACAAAAATTGATTTTCATTTGCAAGATTCTCGTTATCACGAGACAGATTTTCAACACCTTTTTGAGCTAAAGAAAGACGTTCTTCAAAGTCCTTGTCTTTTAAAAAGAGTTGTTTTTGAAAATCCTCTTCTTGTAAAGAAAGAGTTCTTTGTAAATCTTTAATAGTCTTAGAAGCATTTACCAACTCATCATGCAGTTTGTTATAAGCAATTTGCATATCGTTAGATGTACTTACCTCGTCTTTTTCGTCTGCCATGAGGCACTGACCAGTTGATTCATCGTTTGTGCTGACCGCTTTTTGAGGCGTGTTTTCGTGCAATTCCTCAAGTTTGTCCCACATTTCCTTAGCAGTTTTATAGTGGGAGATTTTTCGCCAAAGTTCCTGGTTCAAGGCGTTATGTAATATATTCATAGCTTTAGTGTTGTATTCACTTACCTTATCTTTCCCGACTTTTGTCGTCAGTTGATCACTGTGTTTAATAGCTTGCCATAGATACAAATCGTTTGCCATTGTAAAAACTTGCATCCGATATTTCCAGACTGAGTAGTCGTTTTCGTCTAATATTGGAGGCGACATGCTGCATTCTCCTTCACCTATTCCTGCAAAGAAATTTAGAGTAGAAGCCATGGATGGTTCTCTCAAACGGTTAAGTTTTTCAGAGAGTATGGCTCTGATACCAATTGTTGGACAATACGCTTTACGCTAGAGGGGGGGTGAATAGCGTTTTAAAAATATTAAGCGTTTTAGTGCGGAATTTAAAAACTTTGCAGAAATTAAAACAAGTGCAGTAGAATAAACTTACACAATGATGTATCCTGGTTGGCCACAAACGTGGTTAGTCCAGTCCCCGAGAGACTCTCTCGAGATTTCCACTAAACTTGTCAAGCTTACGGGTGCTTAACAAACCGTTACAGCTGAGGACACAAGCCTCACCTAGGTGCTCGGGGATCACAATCCCAAAGACTTCAATTGCTCGTGGATACCAATCCCAAAGACTTCAATTGCTCGGGGATAACAATCCCAAAGACTTCAACTGCTCGGGGATAACAATCCCAAAGACTTCAACTGCTCGGGGATAACAATCCCAAAGACTTCAACTGCTCGGGGATAACAATCCCAAAGACTTCAACCGCTCGGGGATAACAATCCCAAAGACTTCAACCGCTCGGGGATAACAATCCCAAAGACTTCAACCGAGGAATCACAAGTTCCTCAACAAACGAGAATCACAATTCTCTTACAAACACAAAACACACTCACTTTACAAAGCACTCCTTAATGAGTAGATATGAGTAGAAATAGTACGCTCAAGATCACAACAACTTAGCTCAATAGAATGGCTCTTCAAAAAGCTTTATGGATGAATGGAAAATGATGATCAATGTAAGAAAGCTTTTATCTATGAAAATACTCAAAGTGTATATGTTGTTGTTGTGAAAACACTGAGTTGAAGCTGTATTTATAGGTGAAAAACTCAGTCTTACCGTTGTCTAATTGCCAATTAAGGATTGCTGAAATTACTCAGTGACAATCGATTGTCAAGACTAAACAATCGATTGTTTGCCTATCAGATCAAAAATTCAATCCCAGATTTTACGTCAACAATCGATTACTTCAAATCAATAATCGATTATTTATAACGTTAAGAAATCCTTTCCAATTTTTGGCATAAAACATCGATTGTCCGGAAGTCAACAATCGATTATTTTAACAACGTTCAGAAAATCTTTTCCAGATTTTAAGCAAAACATCGATTGTTAAATATCAACAATCGATTACCTGAAGGTAATTGAAAATATATGACAACGGTCAGCTTCAACAATCGATTATCAAATGGAATAATCGATTATTAATTAATTTCAAAACTCTCTGTCTCATATATAATCGATTATCAAAAGCCACAATCGATTATCATTTTATTTAAAATCACTGGGAGACATTTTTCTCATTCTAATCGATTACCATTAGTTCATAATCGATTTTTATGAGTTTTGAAAACTTTGCCTCAGTTAACAATCGATTATCATAAGTACACAATCGATTGTTATGCAGTTTGCAAAAACCTGATGTTAACTGACTTACTCACAATCGATTATCATTAATTCACAATCGATTGTCATGCAGTCTTGGCTTAGAGATACTCGATTATCATAAGTACATAATCGATTATCTTAGCCCAGATTTGTGAGGCATGCTTGGAAAACATTTTAACAAATGTAAATATGCATAGTTTAAAATCATTTGACACTTAATTTAAATATGCATGATTTTGGAAAAATAATTTTAGTAGAGAAGCCATGTTATGAGCCAAGTTGAGGAATCAAGATCACAATTAATATTGACTCAATTATAACATTTCTAAACTTTGTATTGAGCTTCTTGTAATGCATCCATTTTGTGCTTGTCCTTGAGTACTGCTATATATCGCTTTTTGCTTTGTTTGACATTCATCAAAACCTACAAAAGAACACACGTTTAGTATATTGCATTTGAAACGTGTTTCCAACAATTATGAGGTTCTTGAGGATAAGATTTCACTTGATGTAAGTATAGCTTTTCTGGATACTCGCCTCGAGACCTTAATGGAAGCAAGCCGGGAGGGTTTTGATCCCAACACTAAGATTTCGATATCTAAAGTGACGATCGAAAAAACTCAGCAAAGTCAAAACATTTCTAACCTGAAGATAGAACTCCCGAGGGTGATAAATTTGTTCTTGGTTAAACTGCTATGCATGACTCTTCTTCCCAAGATGATCTCCCTACCTCTACTAATGATGCTCCCATTGTTGATGTTCCAATGGATGCTGCCTCCTAGTTTTTCTTATTTTTCGATGATTTTGTTTTGAACTTGTTGATGGGAAGTTTTTTTTTTTTTTTCCTTCTAGAATTATGGTTGGTTTACCCCTGCCTTGTTTCAGGTTTTGAAGACAAATGTTTGCCTTATGTTTTCAAAGATTGATATATAAATTTCAGCTTTATTTTCCGCATATTTAATATTTGGGTTTTTATTTCACCCTTTATCATTTAGTTTTGCATTAAAAAGGCTTCAATATTCCGTGATTCTGACATACACAAAATTATAATAAAAGGGGCCCTTTTTATAAACGACATCGATGAAGATGATGTCTCATCTCCATATTGGTGTAAACATATGAAAGAAGTATTAAAAAGAAATAATTTTAGGAAGTTTTATTCATTAAACTTTCAAACATTGTACATCCTTCTTTGTTTATTCAATGCAACATTTACAACTCTTTCACAACTATTTTATTTACAACAGGTTTCAAAACATTTGGGTTCATAATTTCGTGACCAAAAACTCATAAGAACTTGGAGTACATCTTGGATCCATTTTCGTCTCTTTTTTGAGTTTCTTCAAAGATTTTAGAGGGGGCTTTTTGGCTATTAGGCTATTTCAGGCTTGAATTTCGGCTTTTTGTCATATTGAATTCCTGACACTTTTTATATTCTTGCCTTTTGCCTTTTGCGTTTGCATTTTCACACACACACACACACACACACACACACACACACACACACACACACATATATATATATATATACCCAGTCTTAGATTTTTGAAGTATGAAATATCGAGCACTGGATCAAACCGGACGCGGAAGTATATATTTAGACGATGACTACTTAACCCCTTTTGTCCATTAGAAGGGTTGTAATCCAGACCAGGAACAATACAGTATTCCTTGTGTCATTCTGGTCTAAAATCATCATTTGAGAAGGGTTAGCTTTTTTTTCCTATTATCTAAAATTGTTAGTATAATAAAAAAGAACAAAAGCAAATGTTGCCCAAGAACAAGTGAAGTTTTGAAGATTGACAAGAGAACTCAGTCATGGACCAGGTCCATCTGGTGAAGCACAGTCATGATCAATCTATGCATGTGAGATGCACGTGAAGGAGATAAGTCCTACTGAACAAGCAGCAATATCTCTCAATCTGATCGAAAAGGTTGCATATCAGATCAGGGAGAAAGTCTCCTTATATGAAGAGAACACAATCCAAGATAAAGATAGTGATAGAGTTTAAGATCTTCATGAACTCTTCTATGATAGAAGACCAGCAATTAAGTATCAATCAAACTCTGATTTCTAACATAGTAAAGGACAGTGATTGTTCTCTTTTACAGACATTGCACATACGCAGAAGTTAAACTAAATTGAGATCAAAAGAGCAAGGTGAATTTGCAAGTAATTTATGTGAGATTTGTGTGTACACTCCTAAAGCTACTTGGACAATATAGAAGAACCAGTTCCATTGTGTTTGTCATTTATTCTAGTTCAATTGTAGTAGGTGGCTTAAAGTTGTACTTTTTAGCTTTCATAGAAGCAACTGTATTAGGTACCTAGAGTATCAAGTTATATCTAACTTGAAGTTATCACAACAGTTGAGGCTATGTGCTACAACGGTAGTAGAGTTAATTCTTAGATTTACAACGAGTTTTTATAAATGCTGTTTTGGCTCAGTGATTTTAGTGGAAGTTTGGAGAAATCCTACTGAGTAGCAGGTCGTGGGTTTTTCACCTTTTCAGCCTGGTGAATAATTTGTATTTATTATTCCGCAAACAGTATAGTTAAGAAAAAATTAGGTACTATACAAATCACCCCCCTCTTGTGTAATATTGACATTTAAAATATCAGTTGCTATTAAAGCCACGTTATCCTTGAAGAGGCTAACACCTTAGGAAAAGATCAAAAATGAGTGCAGCACCTGGGAACTGGGAAGGGTCATCTACTGCTAGGCCTCCACTTTTTAATGGACAGTACTATTTTTGGTGGAAAAATAGGATGAATGATCATATCATAGGAGAAGACTATAAACTCTGAGACATAGTCACTAATGGTCCTTTGGCAACTACAAAGAAGAATGCTAAAGGAGTGCATGTGCCAAAGACAAGAGTTGACTGCACTGCAGAATACTTGGAGAAATGGGAGAAGAATGCCAAGGCCGAAAAATGGCTTGTGTGTGGACTGGGTCAAGATGAGTACAGCAAGATTCAAAGTTGTACCACTACAAAGGAAATATGGGACACTTTACAAGTGGCTCATGAAGGAACTCCTCAAGTAAAGAGACCAGGATAAACACTGGTATATTCCCAATATGAGAACATCAGTATGAAGGAAGGAGAATTCATTCAGGAGATGTACATAAGATTCAAAACACTAACAAATGAACCTAAATCTCTTGGGAGAATTATCCTTGAAGAAGACAAGTTTGAGAAAATCTTGAAAAGGATTTTACTAGTGACTTGGGAAAGCAAAATCACTGATATTCAGGAATCAAAGAATATTGATACCCTCAAACTGGATGAACTTTGGAAACCTTACTGCCTATGAACTGAGAAGGCAAACCATAAAAATGGATGCATCTAAGAAGGAAAAACTCTGGCTCTCAGAACTGCAGAAGGTTCGGATCTGGAGGATGGAAAAATGGACTTGATCACAAGAGATTTAAAAAAGTACCTGATGAGAGGAAGGATTCTTCAAGAGGTACAACCTTCAACAAACCAAGGGTACCTGAGAAACAGACCAATGCATGTTGCTAAAAATGCGGTAAGACTAATCATATGATCAAGAACTGTCCTCAATGGGAAATTGAGTGGAAGAAGGGAAGGGCTGAATGAAGGAATGGAACCAGAAAGGAACAAAGGATCAACAAAGGCTATGGTTGCTTCCTTGGGAGAAACATCATATGAGGACTCAGAAGATGAAGCTAGAGATGCAAGCACTTATAGACATCGGAGAATGAAATGATGAACAAGAGGTAAGTATCCTTCATCTCAAATGCAGGATTAAATTCCAGTCTAAAGAGAGGTTTTCTGAGCTATTACTAGACCTCATTGAAGAGTCAGAGATAATTAACAATAAGAAGGAAGATTTTTCTAGGCAATGTGTGATCCTAAAAGCCAAGTGAAAAAATATAGAATCTAGGGCTAACGAGAGTGATAGTAGAAATACTAAGTTGAAGAATTAGGTTCTTGAACTTGACACCTGTGTCGTAGAACTTAGGCTTAAGAACTTAAAACTGAAACTAGGAACAGGTAAGAAGAAAGCTGACCATACACATCTCATCCTAGAAGAAACTTAGGAAAAATGAAGGATGCGTTGTACAGGAAGGATGAGCAGATAAAAGTCTTAAAAGAAGATCTAGGGAAGGTAAAACATGAACTAGATAGAACTTGCAAATGGAACAAGACTTCTAATGTACTTTCCTGGCCACAAGAACATCATAGTAGAAACAAAAGAGGACTTGGATATGGGACTCAACCACATAAGTGGGATACTAAAAGCAAGTACCTCACACTTCCTGATACCAAAATTTGCACACACTATGGTAAGACTAGCAATTACAAAAATGGATGTAATGCAAAAGAAAAGGCCAGTCAAAAGGACAAAGCTTTTGTTCAAGAGAAAATTAGGCTGCCTGGGTGGGATAAAAGGAATCTGATTTATCCCTTTGCCTATAGAAGGGAACCAAAACTAGTTTGGATTCCTAAGATTAACCCCTAATTTCTTTTTGCAGGTCCAAGTTAAGGGAAGCAGCCAAATATAGTACATGGATAGTGGCTGCTCAAAACATGACTGGAAGCAAGAGCCAGTTCCTTTCACTTGAGGACTTAAATGGAGGTAATGTCTCCTTTGGAAATGGAAAGAAAGGTAAGATTACTAGGGTTTGAAAGATAGGTAAGACAGACTCTCACTCCATTGAGAAAGTCTACTTGATAGATGGCTTGAAATACAACCTGATCGGTATGTCACAAATATTGATAGAGGTAACCATGTAGCATTAGCCTCTACTAAATGCTTTGTAATTAACCTTACCACTGACAAGATTGTTTTGCAGGGAAAAAGAGTTAACAATATTTACATTGTAGATTTATCTACTCATTAGATACTGAACTCACATGCCTAAGTATGTTGGAAAATAATGTCCTCCTGTGGCAAAAAAGAGTTGGTTATGCTAGTCTAAATTAGCTAAACAAGTTAGTCTCTAATGACTTGGTGATAGGGTTACCTAAAATCAAGTTCAAGGAAGTCAAAGTTTGTGAGGCCTGTGCAAGGGGAAAGTAGGTAAGATCATCCTTCAAAAGCAAGAAATTGGTAAGAAAAACCAACTTGTTGGAACTGGTC
This sequence comes from Nicotiana benthamiana, assembly GCA_034376525.1. Taxonomy (NCBI): domain Eukaryota; kingdom Viridiplantae; phylum Streptophyta; class Magnoliopsida; order Solanales; family Solanaceae; genus Nicotiana; species Nicotiana benthamiana. The sequence goes on along the minus strand of CM067331.1, from coordinate 8,891,027 downwards.
CATATGGATCTTTGTGGTCCAATGAGAACCATGAGCAGAGGTGGAAAGAAATATATAATGGTACTTGTTGATGACTATTCTTGATTTACCTAGGTATTATTTTTAACATCTAAAGAAGAAGCATTTGACATGTTTACTACTTTTTTTAGAAAAACTTAGAAATAATTAGGTAATCAACTTGCATCCATTAGGTTTGATCATGGAACTTAATTTGAAAATACTAAGTTTGCTGAATTCTATGATGAAAATGGTATAGATCATAACTTCTATACCCCTAGGACTCCTCAACAAAATGGATTAATTGAAAGAAAAAATAGGATTCTTGAAGACATGGCTAGGCCTATGCTTCTTTCTAGTAAACTGCCCCACAGCTTCTGGGCAGAGGCTGTAAACACTGAATGTTACATTATCATAGATGCATAACTAGACCTCTTGTAGAGAAGACTCCCTATGAGTTACTTCAAGGGAAAACCCAAATATATCCCGTCTTAGGGTAGTTGGATGCAAGTGCTTTGTGCACAATAATGGAAAGGACTCCCTAGGTAAGTTTGATCCCAGAAGTGATGAGGGAGTATTTTTGGGATATTCTTCACATAGAAAAGCATATAAAGTGTTCAATAAAAGAACTTTGTGTGTAGAAGAAAGTGTGCATGTATTGTGTGACGAAACTAACATTCTTTCAGAGAGACATGAACATGAAGATGAAGCCATTGGATTGGTAAAGTATTTGTCTGAAGCCTCAGCACAAGTTAATGTGGCACCAAAAGAAGGAATAGGTAATGGAACAGGTTCATCCATTCAGGGCAACATGACAGGGTGAACTGAGCAAAGAGGAATTGAAACAAATCCCCTAAAAGAATTTATTCATGACCCTGTTCCTCAGCAACCGAATATGGGAGAAACATCTAACATAAACCAGTTGGTTGTGAAAACTCACAGGTGTCAAAGTTCTCATCCTATTGAGAGCATTACCACTAATCCAACATCTGGAGTCAAAACTAGATCACAATTAAAGAATATGTGTTCTTTTGATGCCTTTTTATCTCTTATTGAACCTAAAAATGTAATTGAGGCTTTGCAGGATGCAAATTGGGTGAATCCAGTGCAAGAAGAACTCAATCAATTTCAGAGAAGTCAAGTTTGGCATCTAGTTCTAAGACCCAAGGACATATCAGTTATTGGCACAAAATAGGTCTTCAGAAACAAACTTGATAAAGATGGAACAATTATAAGAAACAAGGCAAGACTGTGGTCCAAGGTTACTGCCAATAGGAGGGCATAGATTATGATGATACTTTTGCTCCAGTTGCAAGACTAGAGGCAGTATGACTCCTCATATCCATTGCAGCACACATGGAATTCACTCTCTATCAGATGGATATCAAAAGTGCCTTCGTGAATGGCTACCTGAAAGAAGAAGTGTTTGTGAAACAACCTCCAGGGTTTGAGAGCAAGGAATTCCTTGAGCATGTCTACAAATTAGACAAGACTCCTTATGGACTCAAGCGGGATCCAAGAGCATGGCATGAACTACTGTCCAAATTTTTTCATGAACATATCTACAGAAGAGGTAAAATTGCAAATACTTTATTGTTAGGGGTAAAAGTTAAGGATCTCCTTGTGGTACAAATATATATTGATGACATAATCTTTGGAGCCACCACTGATAAGCTAGGTAAGGATTTTGCAAAATTAATGGGAAATGATTTTGAAATGAGTATGATGGGTGAGCTTAACTTCTTCTTAGGTTTACAGATCAAACAAATCCCAAATGGAACCATGATCCATCAGCAGAAGTATGCAAATGAGCTTATCAAAAAGATTAAAATGGATGACTCAAAGTAAATAGACACCTCCATTGCAATTGTCACTAAATTAGACATTGATGAACCTAGTTCATCAGTTGATTAATATTTGTATAGGGGTATGATTGTGTGACGACCCGACCTGTCGTCTTTGGAAGTAATGCCCCGTTTCCCTATTAACTACTTTCCCTAAGTTCATCTCTGCTATTTTGGTTTTTTGGGATGTTCAGCGTTCGAATTCAGAGTGTTTTGGGACACTTAGTCCCTAAATGAGAGCTTAAGTGTTGGAAAGTGGTATGTAATCTAAGCAGTGCAAAGATGACCTCGGAATGAAAATCTGATGGTTTTGTTTGCTCTGTTAGGTGATTTTTGGGTTGGGAGCATGTTCGGAATGTATTTTGGATGTCAGTAGCTCATAATGGCTAGAAATGCCGAAAGTTAGAATTTTAAAATTTCCGGTCCGAAAGTAAATTTTTTATCCGATGGTCGGAACGGGATTCCGGAATTTTTTTTAGTACATCATGTTATTTGGGACGTGCGTGCAAACTTTCAAGTCAATCGGACTTGTTTTGGTTAGGTTTTTGATGAAAAGCGAGTTTGGTTAAGTTTTGGAGTTCTTAGGTTCAAGTCATTGATTAATTCGGGTAGTAGGGTGAAATAGAGTGAAGCTGATCTACAAAGGGCCTTAGAAGAAAGTAAGAAAAAGAAAATGGATAAAGAAAAGGGAAATATTTCAGAATCCTCATAGATCGTTGAGGAAGATGAGATGGAATTGGTCCATCAAGAAAGGGTACAATAATGGAGGTTCCTACACTCAAGCCTAAAAATCCCATGACCTCCTCCAAGAAGTCTTCCTCTGTGCTTGTGGCTACTGAACCCACACTAGCCAAGAGGAAAATATCTATGTGAAAACCAAACAATCAAAAGTTTCTGATGATGATGACTGGAGTGGAGAAGAAGAAGAAAATGATTTTGAGAAGGAACAGGACAAGCTTGCCATTTTTGGCAGAAGAAAGATTGTAAAGGGTAGACTGTTGAAGGACCTGGTGGAACCAGGAATGATGAGATTGGCGGATGCCTTAGCTGCTCAGGGATAGAAGGACATCATCCTTCAGATGGATGGAAGGCTAGCCAGAAATGAGCTGATTGAATTTATGGCCAATGGTGTTGTAAAGGATGGAGTTGTTAGTAGCTTGGTGAAAGAAGTACAAGTGCAGTTTGATGCAGAGAAGCGAGGAGAGATCCTGGACATACCCTCTGAAGGGTTTGATGACTATACAAGTCAAATATGGCCATGCCTAGCTTCCCCCTACTGCTCTTGAAATCACTAAGAGATTTTGTGATTCATAAGAAGTGACTGAAGCCAAGGTTGTACAGAAAAGTGAGATGAGGCCTAAGCATAATGTTGTGTTTGAATTTGTGAACAAGTTCTTATTGCCCAGACAGGAGAGAAAGCACACTGCTGACTACATGGATCTAGTTCTTATAGAGTTCCTGGAGAGAGGAACGAAAATCAACTGGCATGCCTTCATTATAAAACTGCTAGACAGGGTCATAAAAGGCTCCAAGCCTCATGCTAATCCATATGGATTTATTCTAACCACAACTCTGGACAAGCTAAATGTACCTTTGAAGAAATTAGAAATGGCCTCGAGCAAGGACCACTTTGGCATCAAACTCTTCTTGCCTGTGACTATCTAGTCAATGCCATCCTCATTGAACCTGGCTCATCCCAAAAGACACTCATCAACAGCAAAGTTAGGACTCTGGTTCAAGAATGTGCAGCCAAGGATGCTGAAAGTTCTAGGCTTAAGGCTCGTGTGGTTGAAGTGGAAACTGAAAGGGATGGTCTCAGAACTGAGCTTTTTAAAGAAAAGGAGAATAATGATGGAATTCTTCAATACATGATGAATCTTCTACAAACTCAAACCCAACCCTCTAGTTCCTCCAAGCCTTAGGACTTCTAGCTTCTGTCTCTTGAAATTGTTTAGTGCCCCAGTGACCCAGTTTAGGGATTTTTCTATCTTTCAATTTTTTGCTCATGGTTTGAATATTTTTGTTTATTGTAGGTGGTAACGTATCTCTATCAATGACAACTGCTATTTTTCTCTTGTTTAGTTGACTAATCTATCCTTGATAGTTTAAATATGGTTGTTTGATTACTGATGATTGCTCCAAGATTGCACTTGCAGTTTCCCCAGTAGCCATGTACTTATTAAAATCTGGGTATCACTCTTTGTATGCAACTTTTCGATGATTCCAAAAGGGGGAAGATATATTGTACTTTACACATTCTGAAAATAAGTGATATTTATAACCTAATTAACATGGTCCTTGATGATAAGTGAATGTTCTAAATTTAGTATTGATGGTTAAGTTGAATTCTTACAAGTTCAAAATCAGTAAAAAGCACAGAGTTTTTCATTATCAAAAAGGGGGAATTTGTTGGCCCAAGAACAGGTGAAGTTTCTAAGATTGACAAAAGAACTCAGTCGTGAACCAGGTTTATCTTGTGAAGTACAATCATGATCAATCTATGCATGTCAGATGCACGTGAAGGAGATAAGTCCTACTGATCAAGCAGCAATATCTCCTTATCTGATCGAAAAGGTCACATATTAGATATGGGGAGAAAATCTCCTTATATGAAGATAACACAATCCAGGATAAAGATAGTGTTAGAGTTTAAGATCTTCAAGAACTCTTCTACGATAGAAGACCAGCAATTGAGTTCCAATCAAACTCTGATTATTGACCTATTAAATGACAATGATTTTTCTCTTTTACTAGCATTGCAGATATGCAAAAGTTAAACTAAATTGAAAGCAAAATAGCAAGGCAATTTTGCAAGCAATTTATGTGAGATTTGAGTGTGCTCTCCTGAAGCTACTTGAACTAGATAGAAGAACTAGTTCCATTATGTCTATCTTTTATTCTAGTTCAATTGTAGTATGTGGTTTAAAGTTATACCTTTCAGCTTTCATAGAAGTAGTTGTATTAGGTACCTAGAGTATTCAAGTTATAGCTAACTTGAATTTGTCGCATAAATTGAGGTTGTGTTCAACAATAGGATTAGAGTTAATCCTTTGGTTTACAAAGAGTTTTTTGTAAATGTTGTTTTGGCTCATTGATTTTAGTGGGAGTTTTAGGAAATCCTGCTGAGTAGTAGGTCGTGGTTTTTTCACCTTTTGAGCCAGGTGTTTTCCATGTGAAAATCTATGTATTATTTATTTTCTGTATTTATTTTTCCGCAAACAGTAGTAGTTGGAACACCTAGAAGAACCAGGTTCTTTTATAGTTCAGTTAAGAGAAAACTAGGTACTACACAAATCACCCCTCCCCCCCCCCCCACCCCTCTTGTGCAGTATTGACGAATAAAACATCAGAAAACCAAACTTGAATGATAACTTACCGAGGGTACTTACTTTGTTTAGAAGTAATACTTCTTTAAATGAACATCATTCCAATTTGATGGGAGTAATTTACCTTCCATTGTTTCTAACTCATATGCTCCCTTTCCAACAATGCCTCGAATTCTGTAGGGTCCTTTCCAATTTAGACTCAACTTTCCTGCAATAGTCACTTTTGTCGATTGAAAAACGTTTTTGAGGACTAAGTCCCCAATCTTGAAGTATCTAAGATGAGCTTTCTAATTTTAGTATCGTTCAAAAAAAGTTTCTGTGTTGCCATCCTTCTTAGAGTCGCTCCTCTCCTTTCTTCAAACAAATCTAGATTTATTCGCATCTCTTCCTCGTTTGATTCTTCAGTTGCTTGAGTATATCTTGTAATTGGTTCACCTATTTCAACTGGAATTAAGGCTTCAGCACCATACACAAGTGAGAATGGAGTCTCTCCCATACCTATCTTTGATGTCATTAGATAAGCCCATAGGACTCCTGGTAAGACTTGTAGCCGCTTACCTTTTGACTCCTCTAATATTTTCTTCAAGTTATTAGTAATAAATTTGTTTGTCGATTTGGCTTGTCCATTAGCCACGGGATGGTAATATGTAGAAGTTATCCTTTTAATCTGCCAACTTTGATAGAATTTAATTATTTTCGCACCTTTGAACTCTGGGCCATTATCACATACAATTTATTTTGGAACTTCGAACTGGCATATGATGTTTCGCCAAATAATGTCCCCGTATTCTTTTTCCCGCACCTAATTGAGGGCACATGCTTCTACCTACTTGTTACAATAATTTGTTAATACTAATAAAAATCATACATTTGTTTTGGCTTGTGGTAGTGGACCCACAATATCAATCTTCCATTTCATAAAAGGCCATGAGTGAAATAACCTGATGTAATAGCTCTACTGGGCGATGCATTTTTTTTTTCCATATGTTACACTTGGCGACAAAACTTTCTGCATCTTCTTCCATTTTTGGCCAATAAGATCCTACTCTAATTAAAGTTTTTACCAAGGATCATCCTCCTGCATGATTTTCACAGTGTCCCTCATGTACTTCTCTCATCACATATCCTGTTTGAGAAGGTCCGACACATTTTGCTAAAGGCCCTCCAAACATCTTTCGATATAGGTTGCCACGAACCAAACAATAACATGCAGCTTTTTACCAAAGTGACCGAGCCTTTTTCTTGTCTTCAGGTAAAATCTCGTACTGCAGGAATTAACGAACTCGTTTCTCAATTCACAAGTTAAATTAGTGAAATTAACCTCATTTTTATCATGATCGAGTGCCAAATGAAACAAATGTATTACAATAGCATTTTCTTCATTTTTTTACATCTGCAACAGATGAGGGATTAGCCAACCCATCTGCTTCTACATTTTTCTCCATGGCTTGCATGATTTTCCACGATTGGAATATTATGATTAATTCTCATACCTTTTCCAAATATTGTTGCATCCGTGTCTCTTTTGCTATATAAGTCCTCTGCATTTGATTAACAACAGGTTGCAAGGCACTTCTGATAATTACTGCTCTATTCCAAGTTCTCGTGCCAATTCCAGACCTGCAATTACAACTTCGTATTCTGCTTCATTGTTAGTAATAGGATGTCACTTTATTGCATGTCTTACAGTTTCTCCTAAAGGTGAAATTAAAAGAATGCATAAACCCACTCCGTTAACATGCGAGGAGCCATCAGTAAATAAAGTCCAAGTACTTGGATTAGACCGGTGAATACCTGTAGTTCCTTTCTGCCTCAGGAACCATCCCTGCGCTGAGGTCTGTTTGGAAACACGTTTCAAATGCAATATACTAAACGTGTGTTCTTTTGTAGGTTTTGATGAATGTCAAACAAAGCAATAAGCGATATATAGCAGTGCTCAAGGACAAGCACAGAATGGATGCATTACAAGAAGCTCAAGACAATGCTTGGAAATGTTATAATTGAGTCAATATTAATTGTGATCTTGATTCCTCAATCTTGGCTCATAACATGGCTTCTCTACTAAAATTATTTTTCCAAAATCATGCATATTTAAAGTAAGTGTCAAATGATTTTAAACTATGCATATTTACATTTGTTAAAATGTTTTCCAAACATGCCTCAAAAATCTGGGCTAAGATAATCGATTATGTACTTATGATAATCGAGTATCTCTAAGCCAAGACTGCATGACAATCGATTGTGAATTAATGATAATCGATTGTGAGTAAGCCAGTTAACATCAGGTTTTTGCAAACTGCAAAACAATCGATTGTGTACTTTCGATAATCGATTGTTAACTGAGGCAAAGTTTTCAAAACTCATAAAAATCGATTATGAACTAATGGTAATCGATTGGAATGAGAAAAATGTCTCCCAGTGATTTTAAGTAAAATAATAATCGATTGTGGCTTTTGATAATCGATTATATATGAGACAGTAAGTTTTGAAATTAATTAATAATCGATTGTGGCTTTTGATAATCGATTATATATGAGACAGTAAGTTTTGAAATTAATTAATAATCGATTGTGGCTTTTGATAATCGATTATATATGAGACAGTAAGTTTTGAAATTAATTAATAATCGATTGTTCTATTTGATAATCGATTGTTGAAGCTGACCGTTGTCATATTTTTTCAAATTACCTTCAGGTAATCGATTGTGATATTTAACAATCGATGTTTTAGCGTAAAATCTGGAAAAGATTTTCTGAACGTTGTTAAAATAATCGATTATTGATTTCCTGATAATCGATGTTTTATGCCAAAAATTGGAAAGGATTTTTTAACGTTATAATTAATCGATTATTGATTTGAAGTAATCGATTGTTAACGTAAAATCTGGGATTGATTTTTTGATCTGATAGGCAAACAATCGATTGTTTAGTCCTGACAATCGATTGTCACTGAGTAATTTCAGCAATCCTTAATTGGCAATTAGACAACGGTAAGACTGAGTTTTTCACCTATAAATACAGGTTTAACTCAGTGTTTTCACAACAACAACACATACAATTTAAGTATTTTCATTGCTAAAAGCTTTCTTACATTGATCATCATTTTCATTCATCTATAAAGCTTTTTGAAGAGCCATTCTATTGAGCTAAGTTGTTGTGATCTTGAGCGTACTATTTCTACTCATATCTACTCATTGAGGAGTACTTTGTAAAGTGAGTGTGTCTTTGTGTTTGTAAGAGAATTGCGATTCTCGTTTGTTGAGGAACTTGTGTTTCCTCGGTTGAAGTCTTTGGGATTGTTATCCCCGAGCAATTGAAGTCTTTGGGATTGTTATCCCCGAGCAATTGAAGTCTTTGGGATTGTTATCCCCGAGCAATTGAAGTCTTTGGGATTGTTATCCCCGAGCAATTGAAGTCTTTGGGATTGTTATCCCCGAGCAATTGAAGTCTTTGGGATTGGTATCCCCGAGCAATTGAAGTCTTTGGGATTGTGATCCCCGAGCACCTAGGTGAGGCTTGTGTCCTCAGCTGTAACGGTTTGTTAAGCACCCGTAAGCTTGACAAGTTTAGTGGAAATCTCGAGAGAGTCTCTCGGGGACTGGACTAACCACGTTTGTGGCCAACCAGGATACATCTTTGTGTAAGTTTATTTTACTGCACTTGTCTTAATTTCTGCAAAGTTTTTTAAATTCCGCACTAAAACGCTTAATAATTTTAAAACGCTATTCACCCCCCCCCCCCTCTAGCGTAAAGCGTTATTTCCAACAAGGTCTGCATAAAACCTACTAAAACCTGTGATTTTATCGCAGTTCTTGGCAGCTACACAATATCATATTCAGTGAGTGCTATGTCCTATTTGGCTAACCTACCTGACAGTTCTTGCTTATACAATATATTCCTCAAGTGGTAAGCGGTCATTACATAGATATGGTGACTTTGAAAATAAGGTCTCAACTTTCTAGATGTCATAATTAATGCTAAAGCAAGTTTTTCTAAGTAAGAGTTTCAGCATCCAGTAAAGATTTGCTAACATAATAGATTGGAGATTTTTACCTTTGTCTTCACGTACTAATACTACACTTACCTCCATTTCTGATGCAATGAGATAGATGAGTAGCCTTTCACATCCTTTGATTCAGCCGGTAACGGTGGGTTTGATAAGTATGATTTTAGATTTTTGAGTGCTTGTTGACATTTATCAGTCAACTCAAATTAGATTTTCTTTTTCAACACTAAAAAGAACTTAAAATGTTTCTCCGAAGATTTAGAAATAAATCTTCACAAAGCTGCTATTCTACTTGTCAGCCTTTGCATCTTCTTTTTGCTCGTGAGTATGTCTGGTATTTTGTCAATGGCTTTGATATATGCAAGTTTTACTTCTACTCCTCAATTATAAATAAGGAAACCTATAAACATACCTGAAGCCTTGCCAAAGGCACATTTTTCAGGATTTAACTTCACATTGAATTTGCAGAGAATTTGAAAAGTATATGACAAATATTGGACATGGTCCCCTAACTATGCTAATTTGACTAGCATGTCATCAATGTAGATTTCCACAGTTTTTTTCAGGTCTTCCTAAAATATTTTTGTTACCAATCTTTGCTACGTAGCTCCAGCATTCTTTAGTCTGAAAGGCATGACTATAATAGTAAGTCCCCCTGTCTTTGATAAAGGGAGTTTTTTCCTTATCTAAAAGATCCATCTTTATCTGATTATATCCCGAATAGTCATCTAAAAAATCAACAACTCCTGTTTTGCAGTAGAATTAATTAGTTGATATATATGCGGTAAAAGAAATGAGTCTTTAGGACAAGCTTTATTTAAGTTAGTATAATCTAAACAAACTCGATATTTCCCATTCTTTTGTGGCACTACTATAGTATTAACTAGCCAATTATGATATTTTACCTCCTGTATGGATCCAATTTTTAAAAGTTTTTGTACCTCACCTCACCCTGGATCTCCTTATTTTCGAATGATCCTTGCCTCATTTTCTTCTGTTTGATAGGTGTATACGATGGATCTACATTTAGCTTATAGGTCATCACCTCTGGTGGTATACCTATCATGCGACCAAGCAAAGCAATATGTGTTAGCTCTTAAACATTTAAATAGTTTACCTTTCATTTCTTGGCTTAGCTTCATTCCAATATAAATTTTTCTATCTAGAAAATGCTCGGAACGTGTGATAGCCACGAGTTCTTCTATTTTTGTTTTGGTTTTTTCATTTTCTTCCAGCTCTTGAATGATATCAAGCCTTGAATCTACATCCATTTGTCCACCTTCACTTGAGGTTTGCGCTTCTTGGTCCTTAATTAAATTTCATAGTTTCTATTTCTATCTGCACCATCATTCGCAATGATCGAATCCTCCACTGAATTGATACTTCTAGGAGCTTGCTTATCTCCACGGATTGTCTAATTCCCTATTGTGAAGGGGACTTAATTACTTGCTGCAAAGTATAAGGAATAATATCCATATCATGAATCCATGGCATGCATAAAATCATATTATACGCCATGTCCGTATCTATCACTTGGAATTTCGTATATTTGACAACTCCTTTTGCAAATATGGTAAGCACTACTTCCCTTTTTGTAACAATGCTGGAATTGTCGAATCTAGATAAGGTACGTGCTTTGGGCACCATTTTGTCATCATCTTGCATCTCGTTTACCACCCTTAGAAGAATGATATTTACAGAGCTACCTGGATCAATCAAAACTCATTTCACATTAGTGTCATGTACAAGTAAATATAATACTTGTGCATCGCTATGAGGGATCATCACCTCATCTGCATCTGCATTATCAAACATTATACTATCGTCTTCCAAAACTTGGCGAGCTTGCTTTCTGTGGGCAACCTTGATTTTTTATGTCATTTTTGCAGTTGTATATGTCACACCGTTGACCTTCTCACCTTCGTTTATCACATTAACCGCCCTTTTGAGGATGGAGGTTTTGGGGTTTTTTTGGCTATTCTTGGTACGTTTGCTTGCTCTTCTCACTTAACAAATTAGTCAAATAACCTTGTATTAACAAATGCTCTATTTCACCTTGTAGCAATCTACAATATGTTGTTTTATGTTCGTGGTCGTTATGAAACTTGCACCAGAAATTGGATTTCTTCTGCTAAGGTTCACTTTCATTTCTTTTGGCTACCGCACCTTATCTCCCATATTAAAACAACTACCAATTCAGAAGTGCTAATATTTAAACTATAATCACCAATCTTTGCCTTTGTATTAACAATGATGTCTCGCACATATCCTCTTTTCCGAACTTGGATGATGATCTTCTGTCTCTATCTCTTGATCTAGAACCATACCTTAGATTTTCTTGTTTAGAGCGTGAATCCCATCCTGCCGGTCCTATGTAAGGTTCATACCTATTCTTACCAGACTTTATTTTGTTTTTGGTCGCTTCGAACTTGTTCTTTCATCACCCCTTGATCGAGTGATAGTGTCCTCTTCTATCCGCAGCTTGGTACTGTACTTGTTGTACACATCATTCCTCGTTGTAGCAGGAAATTATCGTAAACTTTCCTTGAGCCTTCTCATGGCTTCTGAGCTTTTTTCATTTAAGTTACTTGCAAATGGCCGCCCAATTATGAGGTAAGCGGGGTAACATCATTCTTTCATGTTGAAATTTATCTACAAATTCCCTAAGTAACTCTGTATCTCCTTGTTTTATTTTGAAGGTGTCTTCCGTCCTCTTCTAAACTTTTTGAGCTCCCAAATGTGCTTTTATAAATAAATCTGCAAACTCAATAAAAGAATCAATAGAATATTTTGGTAAAAGAGAATTCCATGTTAGTGCTCCTTTCATAACTGTTTCGCCAAATGTTTTGACTAGCACTGACTCAATTTCTTGCTTGGTTAAATAATTACCTTTTACGCAGTTGTAAACGCAGTTACATTATCTCATGGGTTGGTTATTCCATCATACTTTGGAATATTGACATTTTAAACTTCTTTGGAATTGGCAAAGGTGCACTTGGCTTCCAGGCTGTTGTGTATATTTGTAAATATCTACTCCTTTAATCATGGGTGGCATACCAGGTATTTGTTCTATACGATCGTTCTGCTCCTTGAGCTGCTTCTTCAAAGTTAGTACTAAACTTTGTAAATCAGAATTATTTGGTGTACCAGACATTCCATTGCGAGATTCGCATGGAGTTCTTCTGCTTCTTGAATAACCAAGTCTCGAGCATGGGCTTTCTATAGTTGCAGTGTTGTTTGGAGGTGGATTTGGTGGCACAATTGGCAATATAATAACAAAATCTTGAAGAGAATTATTGACGTGCCCGCTATAAGTTGTTCTAATGCGTCCTTGGAAGTTTGCTCGTCCCCTTATTGGTCATTCGTGTGTGATGTTGATCTTTGAGGTGTCCCCTTCTGAGACTGTCGACGAGAATTTCGAGGTGAAGAGATTGGATTTCCTCCCTCCTATTGGTTCAATTGGTTATTGTCGTTGGCTGTTGACATGACTATTTGACTGAAAACTGAAAAGATTATCAGATTTCCGGCAGCGAAACCAATTTGTTTAACTAAAAATATATCTTTCGGTCAACGTAATGAGTCAAGTTTTGTTCATTTTCTCAACGATATCAAAATAAAATAATAAGAATAATTAAGGAAATAATTGATTGCAAAATCTAGGAAGAGAATTTCGAGAAAGCAGAAAAGTAAAGAGTATATTTCAATCTTGTATTAGATGTGTCCTTACAAATAAAATTCGTTGTCCTTATATAGGAATATACAATAGTAACGATTTTTCCCATAGTTTGGGCTAATTGTGGTCATTAATGATATTGATTGGCCATTATTTTGGATTTTCATAACTGACGGATTTATTGCTATAAATCTGTTATATCTGTTATGATTCTCCTTCCTTATTTTCTTTCGATTTAAGTATCTTTCCTTCTTTTTATTATTTATTCATTCCTTGGCAGTTATTAGGCCCGGTCTCGTCTTGTGGGTATGTTTTCCCGTACCTTTTCTTTCTCTATCAAATAAGATTGCCACGTATCCTTATATTATTATTCCATTTGTCATGTCATTTCAGCAGTCTAATATTCTTCGTGTAGTTCTTTTTCACCACTAATACAGACATAACAGTAAGTTTTTTGTTAAACCTCTTTTTCTCCTATTAGGAAATGCTGATTGTGTCAAAGATGAAACCAGCATTCTAATAGGAAAATGAAATCTCTTTTTTAATTGGTGCAGGTGATTTTACAACTTGTCATCTTTTATGCTTAGTTGATTTCAGCAAGAACTTGTGACAAATAGAATGCAAAAAACTGAACTTAAAAGATATTTCAGTTCAAGACATCTTTTAGATTTACTACTATCATGATTAGTTTTATGACAAGAATATTGCAACAATTTAATGTGAAGGAGTAGTTGATGGCTTTTATGTCAAACCTATTTTAAATTGTCAGATTTTGTTCTTAGAATGTCAAGCCAAGTCAAAAATGGCCGACCTTCTAATTGGAAATGGGATGTGTCTCTTCCAAATTCTAAAGGTTGCAAAGGAAGAGCGTGTGCAAGAATGGACATGGTAATATATATATATATATATATATATATATATATATATATATATATATATATATATATATATATATCCACTATATCAAATATTTTATTTGGCACAATTTTCTTTTTTGTCCGTAAAAAAACTTTTATTTTAGAACTATTTAATACTAGCATTCGAATATTATGATACAACTTGCATGAAGTAACTTAATATAAAACGTTCATTCTTTAACTAAGAAAGAAGATTAAAAGACATGTGAAACTCTAACCGCTAATGATGATCTATAGTACTCCCTTCGTTTAATTTTTTGGAATTTTGTTGACTAATTCTCGGTGTAAATTTGGACATCGAATTTTTTAATTTTTTGAAATATATAGTTAATAATTTAATTTATTTAAAAAATATGATCAAAGAAAACATTCTCCAACTTCCCAAAATAGTATATCATAGTATTATTCTATTAGATATGATTTTGCGTGAACTATATAAACTTTTGTTTAGACTCTTTATCTGTATTAAAATATTCACTAGATGTGTAAGAACTTTTAGCTCAATATCCATAGCAGTAATTCGATTGTTATTAAATATTGCAGTAGGAATTTACAAATTTCAAACTCTAATTTGTCTCTCCTCACCACAACTTACTCAATTATTTTTGGTAAGAAAATTTCTGTATATTTTTCATATAATTTTTTAGTGGTATGTGTCGAAGGTCTTCCTTTATTTTTCACTTCTCATAAAATAGGATGAGGTAAAAGAATGAGAAGGAAGCAAAGTTTAAAATCGTGCTATCCAGTTCCCGTCCTTGATTTTTCACTTCTCATTTTCTCTTTCCACGATATTCTTTGAACTATTTCTTTTTAATTTACCCTCCATTTTTCTCTGGCAAAAAGAAAGCACATAAAGCCCGAGTTGGGAGAAAAGCATGGCCAGATCAGAAATAAACATGACGAAAGAGACACCATATGCTTTATACATTGAGTTATTTTTTTCCATGCGTATATATATATATATATATATATCCACAGAAAATTTGATGACATATATAAAGGTACATCACTTGGGTTGGGGGTGATGAAATGACAATTCAAACGTCAAATCGAAGTGTGTCAAATCATAACACTGATGATATATATTGTCAATCACTGCACAATTCTTCCATCCTTTTGTTTTTATTTCTTCTTTTCATTGAGAGAGACCTGCTCTTCGCTGCAGCTCGTAGCCTCAAAGGCTCAAACAAATAAATTCAGGGTGGCTGGCATTTTCTTTGAATTGAAATGCCAATTCCTTCTTCTAAACTACGTAATATTGTAATTGTCTCGGTCCAAAATATTCTATCGTGGTGGCGTCTATCACGAGATTAGGCAAACCGACTCTTTACCAATCACAACGCAATATTTCATTTGCAAAGATAAATTCACGTTATTTGATAATAAAACTTCATAAAGAACATCAGAATAACAAAAGTATGAAAAAAACAGCATAATATCTATTAGAATATATTGTATGTATCTTTTTATTATTGGTAGAATATTCTTTCATTATTGTACAGTCCTATAGTTGGTAGGATTTGATTTCTTCCATTATTGTACAGTCCTATAGTTGGTAGGATTTGATACCTCTGTGTACTCTATATATACTTTTGTGAGCAATACAAGAATATTAATTCTCCCAAAACTCTCTACATGGTATCAGAGCTTATCGCCAAAGAAATCCTAATTCTTCCCTACCCGCGAAGCCTCCGCTGCTGCACTAATCGGCATCCCGCCGCTGCCGACCTTCTCGGTCCACCGCCTCTCTCCGGCGTCTTACCGCGCCACCGCTGCACTAACCGGCAGCCCTCTCTCTCTTGACGTCGATCAGCGCCTCCTCTGCTCGCGCTTCATGGCCGCTACGACATCCAACGATCTTCTCCAGCCGATTTCCATCAATGCATCGGCTCAGATCCCACTTAGATTGTATTCCACTAATTACCTGGCGTGGAAATTTCAATTCCAAACTTTTCTTACGAGTTACGACCTCCTCGGCTTCTTGGACGGATTGAAGTCGTGCCCACCAGCCACTATCGTTGACAAGGAGGTAACTTCCCCCAATCCAGCATATCCTTACTGGATTCGCCAGGACAATCTTATTCTCAGTGCCATCATCTCGTCGATCACACCGACGATCATCTCCTTTATTGTCGCCGCGGAAACCTCTAAAGAGGCCTGGGACATCCCCGCGCACATATGGCACTGATTTTCGTGGTCGTATCATGGCTCTCAAACAGCAGCTCCATAATCCGGTAAAAGTTTCTAAATCTGTTACTGATTTTATGCACAGTATTCGCGTGATTGTGGATGAATTATCTCTCCTAAGTGTTACTGTTGATTCTGAGGATCTTGTCATTAAGGTTCTAAATGGTCTTGATGATCCGTATATGGAGCTCTCTCAAACTATCCAAGCCAGTGAATCTCCAATCTCTTTTGCTGAATTACATGACAAGCTGTTAAGCATGGAGGCTCAGATTACTGCCGGTGCGCCGGCCACCTCCGCCGCATCTGATTTGGCTCCGTCGGCTGCCTTCGTCGCCGGACAGCAGTCCGGCTGTAACCGCTTCGGTGGCCGCGGGCGCGGCAGTGGTTTATCCTCCGGCCACGGTGGTTCCTCCAACAATGACCAATCTCGCGGGTACAATGGGAAGTGCCAGCTCTGCAGTGAATATGGCCACTCTGCGCGCCGCTGTCCGTCCTATCTTATTTTCGGCGCAAATCAGCCCCCTTACGGTGGACCTCTGCCGCGACCAGCATACGCTGCATCATCTTATCCGGCTGCTCACACAGCCCATCACTCTCCGTCTGATTGGATCCTGGACTCTGGTGCCACTCATCACATAACCAATGATCTTGCCAACATGTCTCTTCACAGTCCTTACACTGGTTTCGATGATGTGGTTATTGGTAACGGTGAAGGTTTAAAAATTACACATAGTGGCCAAATTTTGAGTTATTCATCTCTTTTATTGCCTGGGGCTCTCTGTGTTCCATATATTCGTAAAAATTTGATCTCTGTTGCTCAATTATGTCGTCACAATAATGTTAATGTTGTTTTTTCTGATACTGATTTTCAGGTGAAGGATCGTCGCACGTGGGCAACACTCGTCAGCGGCCCACGTAGGAAAGACGCCTACTAGTGGCCGGCAGCTTCCCGTCTGCCGTCCGCCCTCACGGCACAAAAGCTCCCTGCGTCATTATGGCATTCTCGGTTTGGTCATCCGTTAGCTAAAATCCTATGTCATTTAGTGTCTTCTAGCAGTATAACGTCCAGTAGAGTGTCTAATTTTGCTTGTGTCTCTTGCAATCTTCATAAGTGTTGTTGGAAACACGTTTCAAATGCAATATACTAAACGTGTGTTCTTTTGTAGGTTTTGATGAATGTCAAACAAAGCAAAAAGCGATATATAGCAGTACTCAAGGACAAGCACAAAATGGATGCATTACAAAAAGCTCAAGACAAAGTTTAGAAATGTTATAATTGAGTCAATATTAATTGTGATCTTGATTCCTCAACTTGGCTCATAACATAGCTTCTCTACTAAAATTATTTTTCCAAAATCATGCATATTTAAATTAAGTGTCAAATGATTTTAAACTATGCATATTTACATTTGTTAAAATGTTTTCCAAGCATGCCTCAAAAATCTGGGCTAAGATAATCGATTATGTATTTATGATAATCGAGTATCTCTAAGCCAAGACTGCATGACAATCGATTGTGAATTAATGATAATCGATTGTGAGTAAGTCAGTTAACATCAGGTTTTTGCAAACTGCATAACAATCGATTGTGTACTTATGATAATCGATTGTTAACTGAGGCAAAGTTTTCAAAACTCATAAAAATCGATTATGAACTAATGGTAATCGATTAGAATGAGAAAAATGTCTCCCAGTGATTTTAAATAAAATGATAATCGATTGTGGCTTTTGATAATCGATTATATATGAGACAGAGAGTTTTGAAATTAATTAATAATCGATTATTCCATTTGATAATCGATTGTTGAAGCTGACCGTTGTCATATATTTTCAATTACCTTCAGGTAATCGATTGTTGATATTTAACAATCGATGTTTTGCTTAAAATCTGGAAAAGATTTTCTGAACGTTGTTAAAATAATCGATTGTTGATTTCCGGACAATCGATGTTTTATGCCAAAAATTGGAAAGGATTTCTTAACGTTATACATAATCGATTATTGATTTGAAGTAATCGATTGTTGACGTAAAATCTGGGATTGAATTTTTAATCTGATAGGCAAACAATCGATTGTTTAGTCTTGACAATCGATTGTCACTGAGTAATTTCAGCAATCCTTAATTGGCAATTAGACAACGGTAAGACTGAGTTTTTCACCTATAAATACAGCTTCAACTCAGTGTTTTCACAACAACAACATATACACTTTGAGTATTTTCATTGCTAAAAGCTTTCTTACGTTGATCATCATTTTCCATTCATCCATAAAGCTTTTTGAAGAGCCATTCTATTGAGCTAAGTTGTTGTGATCTTGAGCGTACTATTTCTACTCATATCTACTCATTAAGGAGTGCTTTGTAAAGTGAGTGTGTTTTGTGTTTGTAAGAGAATTGCGATTCTCGTTTGTTGAGGAACTTGTGATTCCTCGGTTGAAGTCTTTGGGATTGTTATCCCCGAGCAGTTGAAGTCTTTGGGATTGTTATCCCCGAGCAGTTGAAGTCTTTGGGATTGTTATCCCCGAGCAGTTGAAGTCTTTGGGATTGTTATCCCCGAGCAGTTGAAGTCTTTGGGATTGTTATCCCCGAGCAATTGAAGTCTTTGGGATTGGTATCCCCGAGCAATTGAAGTCTTTGGGATTGTGATCCCCGAGCACCTGGGTGAGGCTTGTGTCCTCAGCTGTAACGGTTTGTTAAGCACCCGTAAGCTTGACAAGTTTAGTGGAAATCTCGAGAGAGTCTCTCGGGGACTGGACTAACCACGTTTGTGGCCAACCAGGATACATCATTGTGTAAGTTTATTCTACTGCACTTGTTTTAATTTCTGCAAAGTTTTTAAATTCCGCACTAAAACGCTTAATATTTTTAAAAACGCTATTCACCCCCCCCCCCTCTAGCGTAAAGCGTATTGTCCAACAATTGGTATCAGAGCCATACTCTCTGAAAAACTTAACCGTTTGAGAGAACCATCCATGGCTTCTACTCTAAATCTCTTTGCAGGAATAGGTGAAGGAGAATGCAGCATGTCGCCTCCAATATTAGACGAAAACGACTACTCAGTCTGGAAATATCGGATGCAGGTTTTTACAATGGCAAACGATTTGTATCTATGGCAAGCTATTAAACACAGTGATCAACTGACGACAAAAGTCGGGAAAGATAAGGTAAGTGAATACAACACTAAAGCTATGAATATATTACATAACGCCTTGAACCAGGAACTTTGGCGAAAAATCTCCCACTATAAAACTGCTAAGGAAATGTGGGACAAACTTGAGGAATTGCACGAAAACACGCCTCAAAAAGCGGTCAGCACAAACGATGAATCAACTGGTCAGTGCCTCATGGCAGACGAAAAAGACGAGGTAAGTACATCTAACGATATGCAAATTGCTTATAACAAACTGCATGATGAGTTGGTAAATGCTTCTAAGACTATTAAAGATTTACAAAGAACTCTTTCTTTACAAGAAGAGGATTTTCAAAAACAACTCTTTTTAAAAGACAAGGACTTTGAAGAACGTCTTTCTTTAGCTCAAAAAGGTGTTGAAAATCTGTCTCGTGATAACGAGAATCTTGCAAATGAAAATCAATTTTTGTTAAATGATAGTATAGAACTTAGACAAGTCATCAAGACTATGCATGAAGCCTCTTGTGTTGATAAATGCTCTACTTGTACTGCTTGTGAGTCCTTAAAACTAGAAAACACAGAACTTAGGAAAACATTAGAAACACGTAGTAAAGAAGTTCCTAAAGTTGTTGAAAAAGAAACGCCTAAGAAATATCAACGGCATAAAAACAAAAACTTCACTACTCCACCTAGAAATAACTCTAAGGTATTAAACAAGCCTAGAACAAATTCTTTTAGACCACCTAGACATTATGCTAGAATGTATGAAAATAAGGGTAGAACTAATATCTTTAGACAACCTAGATCCGAATCTAGGATTCTTGCAAACAAGCCTACAAATAGTAATTTTCGGCAACCAAGAAATAACTCTAGGAACGAGCTTAGACCACCTAGACATGACACTAGGTCCTTCAACAAGTCTAGCACTAATGACTTTAGACCATCTAGATATTATACTAGAAATGGGAACAATATGTCTAGTGTTAATCTTTTTCATTCGCCTAGAACTTTGTTGGCTCAACCTAGGCATCAACACAACCCGAACGTAGTATGTCATTACTGCAATCGTATAGGTCATATTGCACCCATGTGTTTTACAAAGCATAGAGATTCTTCATATTATTATGGTCGTTATTTGCATAACCCTCAAGGACCCAAAATGGCATGGGTACCAAAAGAGCATTGATTTGTTTTGCAGGTGTGCTTGAAGGAATCAAGTGTAGTGGATACTCCAAACACTTGACGGGAGACGAATTCAAAATTCCTTAAATTAAAGCACAAAGAAGGAGGAAGAGACGGAAAAGTCGATTTAGGCATTTTTTTCAAAATCGAAAGTATTTTCGAAAAATTTAAAAGACAAAATACAAGGAAGACAAAGGCAAAATTGTGGAAGAAGCTTCTTAAATTGAAGAATGAGCCAAAAGACCAAAATGAACGGAGGATGTTCAAAATCAGGTAATTGGCAAAGTCGAAAGGAAGGTAAGTACCCTAAACCCTCTTAAGAACATCCTAGGACAAAATTCTTAAGAGTTCACGTTTTTCACCCGACTACACTAGTTTCAAAGTTATTATTTCATTTATAGATTACTGACTTGAGCGTCGGAGATGTTTAATTCTATTTTGCAGGTATCCCCCAAAAGGTAAAAGGAAAGTATAAATTGTCTTGATACAAGAAAAATCGATCATAATCGATTATTTATGCTTACAATCGATTATCAGTATCAATAATCGATTATTTGTTGATTCAATTTTTTTGCCATGAAATCTTGTTGAATGTTTACATTGCTTGATAGAATTAAGTCTCATCATTTTAGCATCCCCCTTCCAAACAATCGATTATTTGTTCTGCCAATCGATTATTTGCCAAAATCCAAACTCTCTGTGAGTGAAATAATCGATTACTATATATTGACAATCGATTATCTGTTTTAAACTTATGTTACCGTTTTGGCTCTACAATCGATTCCTGTCAGGTCATAAATATGAAAAACAATCGATTACCAAGTTTGACAATCGACTATCTTTTTCAAATTTTTTTACCGTTCTGGCGTGTAATCGATGTGTCAGATCATTTTCATTAATGACAATCGATTATTCTATTCAAACAATCGATTATTGAACGGTCAGTGAATTTATTTTTACCGTTTCAGACTTCAAAGCTCTTCAAATCTCTTCAAATCTTTTCAAATAAGTGTAAGATTCATTCCTTCTCTATATATAGGCTGCACATATGCTCTTGTATACTCACTCAAGCCTCCCAAGCATCAAATTATCTTGTTATCTTTGAAAAATCCTAGCACATCTTTTTCGAAAATGTCAAGCCGCAACTCCAAACGTGCTCGTTCCAAACAAGGTGCTTCTTCTTCTCGCCATCCATATCAAGATGGATCGGTTCTATTCTTTGAATCCGATGAAGAGCTCACCCGTTTCTTAACCAAATTTGAGAAACGCCTTATTCTCCCTCCTCGCTTTTCAACAAACGCTCTTGTTGCACCATTCATTCCAGCCGCGAATATGCTAAGAGAGTGCCAACTTTTCAATTTCCTACTCCTTACTCACCCCTACTACAACATTACTTTGGTTGAAGCTTTTTACTCCAACCTTCACAAAGATGATGAGGGTGAACTCGTTACCAATGTTAACGGCATTTCCATTCTAATTTCTGAAGATAACCTCCACCTCATTGCCGGCATTCCGCATGATGGTGAAGACATCTACCAGTACATAAATGATGCCGGGGACATGATTGATGAAGCTAATCTCTTCCGCCAAGCCGGAGTCGCCTATGATGAGTCTTCTTCCCGTCGTCCCACCATAAAGGGTATGGACCCGAATTATCGTTTCATTCTCTATTTCATCACTCGTGTTCTCAAACCCCGTAAACTCAATCACACCACCATTTTCCAAGAGGATGCCAAATTTCTTCATGCCATTATCACCGGTGTTAAAATCAATTGGTGCAAGCTTATTCAATCTCATATGTTCAATGCCACCAGAGATGACATACCTCTCCCCTATGCCCTCTTAATAATGAAATTTCTTGAAGCTTCCGGGGTCAATATTGCTAATGGTCCTCTCAAAAAGAGCACCAAAATCTGGGAAATTTCGGAGTCTTCCTTTCATCATGATGGTGATCATGCTCCCGCTCCTCCTCAAAATCGACAAGCCCGTCGTGCTCATCCTCCTCAGGAGCCTACCCTCCGGACTATCTCTGACCAAATTACTCAATTAACCCATGAGGTCCATGGTTACTTTGATCACGTGCATTATGCCTATGCTCAGGTGGTGCCATATCAAACGCCTCCCAATGATGATGAAGGGGATGGGGGTGATGAATGATGAAATTGTTGTTTTTGATGATGTGAAATTGTTGTTTTTGATTTGTTTTTCCTTGGTTGGTTAGTTGTTGTTCGTTTTATTGTGTTTGGCTCCACCCATGTAATGTTATTTTCCAATAAATAAACTTTTGTTTATTTCATATGTTTTTTTGCATATTCTTCCCTTGTATATATTTTTGCTAATGGCAAAAGGGGGAAGAAACGGGATATCAAGAAGTATGCTATATCACTCTCAACTTCATTCATGCTTAAAGTGAGGGGGAACATGAATTGAGGGGGAACATCAAATTGCATACTTTACACTTGTCTTGGATTATCAAAATAATTATTGCATATATCCCGCTTATGTTTGCCATTATCAAAAAGGGGGAAATTGTTGGAAACACGTTTCAAATGCAATATACTAAACGTGTGTTCTTTTGTAGGTTTTGATGAATGTCAAACAAAGCAAAAAGCGATATATAGCAGTACTCAAGGACAAGCACAAAATGGATGCATTACAAGAAGCTCAAGACAAAGTTTAGAAATGTTATAATTGAGTCAATATTAATTGTGATCTTGATTCCTCAACTTGGCTCATAACATAGCTTCTCTACTAAAATTATTTTTCCAAAATCATGCATATTTAAATTAAGTGTCAAATGATTTTAAACTATGCATATTTACATTTGTTAAAATGTTTTCCAAGCATGCCTCAAAAATCTGGGCTAAGATAATCGATTATGTATTTATGATAATCGAGTATCTCTAAGCCAAGACTGCATGACAATCGATTGTGAATTAATGATAATCGATTGTGAGTAAGTCAGTTAACATCAGGTTTTTGCAAACTGCATAACAATCGATTGTGTACTTATGATAATCGATTGTTAACTGAGGCAAAGTTTTCAAAACTCATAAAAATCGATTATGAACTAATGGTAATCGATTAGAATGAGAAAAATGTCTCCCAGTGATTTTAAATAAAATGATAATCGATTGTGGCTTTTGATAATCGATTATATATGAGACAGAGAGTTTTGAAATTAATTAATAATCGATTATTCCATTTGATAATCGATTGTTGAAGCTGACCGTTGTCATATATTTTCAATTACCTTCAGGTAATCGATTGTTGATATTTAACAATCGATGTTTTGCTTAAAATCTGGAAAAGATTTTCTGAACGTTGTTAAAATAATCGATTGTTGATTTCCGGACAATCGATGTTTTATGCCAATAATTGGAAAGGATTTCTTAACGTTATACATAATCGATTATTGATTTGAAGTAATCGATTGTTGACGTAAAATCTGGGATTGAATTTTTAATCTGATAGGCAAACAATCGATTGTTTAGTCTTGACAATCGATTGTCACTGAGTAATTTCAGCAATCCTTAATTGGCAATTAGACAATGGTAAGACTGAGTTTTTCACCTATAAATACAGCTTCAACTCAGTGTTTTCACAACAACAACATATACACTTTGAGTATTTTCATTGCTAAAAGCTTTCTTACATTGATCATCATTTTCCATTCATCCATAAAGCTTTTTGAAGAGCCATTCTATTGAGCTAAGTTATTGTGATCTTGAGCGTACTATTTCTACTCATATCTACTCATTAAGGAGTGCTTTGTAAAGTGAGTGTGTTTTGTGTTTGTAAGAGAATTGCGATTCTCGTTTGTTGAGGAACTTGTGATTCCTCGGTTGAAGTCTTTGGGATTGTTATCCCCGAGCAGTTGAAGTCTTTGGGATTGTTATCCCCGAGCAGTTGAAGTCTTTGGGATTGTTATCCCCGAGCAGTTGAAGTCTTTGGGATTGTTATCCCCGAGCAGTTGAAGTCTTTGGGATTGTTATCCCCGAGCAATTGAAGTCTTTGGGATTGGTATCCCCGAGCAATTGAAGTCTTTGGGATTGTTATCCCCGAGCAGTTGAAGTCTTTGGGATTGTTATCCCCGAGCAGTTGAAGTCTTTGGGATTGTTATCCCCGAGCAGTTGAAGTCTTTGGGATTGTTATCCCCGAGCAGTTGAAGTCTTTGGGATTGGTATCCCCGAGCAATTGAAGTCTTTGGGATTGTGATCCCCGAGCACCTGGGTGAGGCTTGTGTCCTCAGCTGTAACGGTTTGTTAAGCACCCGTAAGCTTGACAAGTTTAGTGGAAATCTCGAGAGAGTCTCTCGGGGACTGGACTAACCACGTTTGTGGCCAACCAGGATACATCATTGTGTAAGTTTATTCTACTGCACTTGTTTTAATTTCTGCAAAGTTTTTAAATTCCGCACTAAAACGCTTAATATTTTTAAAAACGCTATTCACCCCCCCCCCTAGCGTAAAGCATATTGTCCAACAAGTGTCATAAGTTACCTTCCTCTGAGTCAAGTTTATATTCTACTGCTCCGCTGGAGCTTATTTTTTTCTGATGTATGGACCTCTCCAATTATTTCTAATGAAGGATTTAAATATTATGTCATTTTTGTTGATCATTTTTCTAAGTACGTTTGGCTTTTCCCTTTACGCCGTAAATCTGATGTCTTACAAACCTTCCCCATTTTTAAGTCCATTGTCGAAAAATACTTCTCTACTAAAATCATTACTCTGTATACTGATAATGGGGGTGAATTCCTAGCTTTACGCTCTTTTCTTGCCTCTCATGGCATCTCACATCTCACTTCACCTCCTCATACACCTCAACACAATGGTTATGTTGAACGCCGTCACCGTCATATTATCGATACTGGTCTCACTCTCCTTCATTATGCCTCTGTGACTCTCATTTACTGGCCTTATGCCTTTGCCACAGCAGTCTATCTCATTAATCGTCTTCCCAAGACAAATCTCTCGATGCTCTCCTCCTTTGAGTCTCTCTTCCATAGGCGCCCCAACCTTGCCAAACTGCGTGTCTTCGGCTATCAATGCTTCCCTTGGCTTCGGCCCTACACCTCACACAAAATGGAACCGAGATCTCGTACATGTGTCCTCTTCGACTACTCATCTACTCAAAGCGCATATCTATGCTTTGATCCCTCAACGTCTAAAATCTTCGTCTCGCATCATGTCACCTTCCATGAAGATATCTTCCTGTTCTCCAAATTTTCTAACACTGAGTCTCCACCCGTACCCATTCCGGTCACCCTAGAAGTCCTTCCGCTGCCTCCGCCAGTACTTGCCGCTGCTCCCACTAGCTATCCTTCACCGGACGCACTACCGGCGCCAACGCCCGAACCACCAGCGCCTCTTACGGCACCGCCAGCGGCCCCCGCTGCCGCCACACCCACTATGCCGCCACCTTCATCCTCTCAGGGTGGTCATCACATGCAAACTCGCATAAAAAATAACCTCTTTACGCCCAACAAGAAGTTTGGTATGTCTGCTGTATCCTCTCCAGCTGTTACAGAACCTCAGAATTCGTCTAGTGCTATGTCTGATGAGCGCTGGCCCGCTGCTATGTCATTGGAGTTTGATGCTCTGCTACGGAATGGCACCTGAGATCTTGTTCCACCTGATTCTTCACAGAATGTGGTGGCTACAAGTGGGTTTATCGTATCAAACGAAAGCCTGACGGTAATGTGGATAAGTTCAAAGCCCGACTTGGTGCGAAAGGCTTTCATCAGCGACCAGGTGTCGACTTCCAAGATACTTTCAGTCCGGTTATTAAGCCGGCAACTGTGCGTTTGGTTCTTAGTCTAGCTGTCTCCAAGGGCTGGCCTCTTCGTCAAATGGATGTGAACAAAGCCTTTCTCCACGGGAGGCTTATAGAGGATGTCTATATGGCACAACCACCGGGTTTTGTTGACAAAGCCTATCCATCTTATGTCTGTAAGTTATAGAAAGCAATTTATGGTCTCAAAGAGGCACCCCGGGCATGGTACAGTGAGCCCCGCCAATTCCTTTTGGCCATGGGTTTCGTCAACACTACCTCTGACACTTCGCTCTTCGTCTTTCAGCATTCTGGTAGCCTATTTTTTGGTATATGTTGATGATCTCATATTGACTGGTAATGACTCTGCCTTCTTGAACCGTGTGATTGACTCTCTTGGGACTAAATTTTCTCTTAAAGACATGGGTGATCTAAGCTACTTTCTTGGTGTTGAGGTTCTGCGCAGCTCCGAGGGGTGTTTTCTTTCTCAGCGTAAGTATGTTGTTGATCTTTTGACTCGTGATAATATGCTGGAGTCCAACCATGTTCAGATGCCAACAGCGGCGTCCACTCGCCTTCATCTGGCCGACGGCTCGGCTCCTGCCGATGCATCTGCCAATCGACAGGCCATTGGGGTCCTCCAGTATCTCTCCTTCACTCGTCCCGATATCTCTTTTGCTGTGAATAAACTCTCATAGTTGATGCACGCTCCTACTGTCACTCATTGGGGTGCAGTTAAGCGCCTCTTCCGGTATCTGAATGGGATGCGTGACTTCGAAGTCTGGTTGCGTCCTTCATCTGCTATACCTCTGCATTGTTTCTCTGATGCTGATTGGGGTGGAAACTGTGATGACCGCTCCTCAACTGGTGCCTATGTTGTCATTTTGGGGCCTAATCCTATTTCCTAGAGCTCCAAAAAGCAGCGTTCCGTTGCACGATCCTCTACTGAGGCTGAATATCGTGCCATTGCTTCTGCTGCCGCTGAAGTCCGTTGGCTTCATTCCCTGCTGCGCGAGCTTCATGTCCCTCTTCCGACTGCTCCTGTCATTTACAGCGACAACATTGGCGTCACTTACCTCTGTGCCAACCCTGTGTTTCATTCGCGCATGAAACACATCTCCGTTGATTATCACTTTGTTCGTTAGTTGGTTCAGAATGGGTCACTTCGTGTTGCTCACGTATCCTCTACTGATCAGCTTGCTGATGCTATCACCAAGCACTTCTCTCGTCCTCGCCTTCTTCTGCTGATGTCCAAGATTGGCGTGTCCTTCGGCCCTCCATCTTGAGGGGGCGTATTAGAATATATTGTGTGTATCTTTTTATTATTGGTAGAAAATTCTTTCATTATTGTACAGTCCTATAGTTGGTCGGATTTGATTTCTTCCATTATTGTACAGTCCTATAGTTGGTAGGATTTGATACCTCCCTGTACTCTATATATACTTTTGTGAGCAATACAAGAATATTAATTCTCCCAAAACTCTCTACAATATCGGGGTGTCACTAGTCATGAGCATCTACTAAAAATTGTCCAATAATACTACGAATAATACAATCCGGAAAACAACTAATGACATCTATAGAAAGATAGGAGGGAGAAGAGGAGGACTGCCATCGCCATGCAACTACCTTGCTAAATCCAATTGATCTGCGATGGATGAAATCAACACTCCCTAGCATGTCCAGCAGCCCCTAAATCTGCACACAAGGTGCAGGGAATAAAATGAGTAAGTCAACTCATCAAGTAATAAAAGTAAATAAAGACTGAGCAGTAGTCACGAGCAGTAAAACACATAAAGCCCACACCATGAAATCTCAGTAAATACAATATGCTTTCAGTTCAGTGTGTGAGTCAAATCATCTTGTTAGATATCCAGTTTTCAGTAATAATCATTTGATGATATTTTTCAACAGTTTCAACAGATGTTTAATACAAAAGAGAGCAAAAGTGATGAAAATCATAAACCGCCCCTCGGGCAAACATCGCTCGTATATAACTCTCGGGCAAAAGATCAGTCATATGCAGCCCCTCAGGCAAACCTCGCAGTCACTCATATACAGTCCCCGGGCATATCTCATATCACACACTCAGAGTATTCGTGCTCACCCCTACAGACTCCGGAGGGGCTCCTTCCGCCCACGATCTATAACAAATCACCTCGTGGCATAAATCAATTAGGATCTCGGCATCACTCAATCATGAATCAGTCACAACATGATGCGGCGTGCAGCCCGATCCCATAAATATCCTCACAAATCAGGCCCCCAACCTCACTCAGTCATAAACCTCTCAAACCACTCGATCTCTCGGTAAAAATAGTGTACTTAGTTCAAAACAACAGTTTATATGCATCAAAACCGAGTAATAAAGACAGAGTTATGAAATCACTAAGTGTAACAATATTGAGTATAGATTTTGACCAAAAATAGTGAGAGAATAGTAAGAAAAGGCCCCTAAGGATCGAAACAGCTCTTGGCATTCAGCCCAATTTACAGAAATATTCTTTCTAAAACACATAAATATCATATAATTTCAACCAAATACGCAACTTATGGTTGCTACAGCACGGACCAAGTTACAATCCTCAATGGTGCACGCCCACACGCCCGTCACTAGCATGTATGTCACCTCAAAATAGTAAAACGATACAAAATCCCGAGTTTCATACCCTTAGGACTAGATTTACAATTATTACTTACCTCAAATCGGTCGTATCCCTATTCCGTAACGCCCTTGCCTCTCGAAACGGCCACCAAATGCTTCTAATCTAGCCACAAACAATTTGATATAATTAACACGAGCTAAAGGAATCGATCCCATAGGAAAATGTTAAGCTTTAGGTTAAAAGTCAAAAAGTCAACTCAAAAGTCGGGCCCTAGGCCCACGTCTTGAAATCCGACAAAAGTAATAAAATTCGGTAACTATTCGATTATAAGACTAACCATATTAGTTTCACTCAAATCCAACCTCAAATATGCTTTCAATTCCCAAAAAAAACATTTTCTGAAACTCTACCAATTTCTTCCAAATTCAATCTCAAAACACGATTTGAATGATGAAGTCAATGATATATTCATGAATATTAGCCAAACCGAGTTAGAATTACTCACCCAAATGATTTCCTTGAAAAACTCCCAAAATTCGCATCAAATCGAGCGTCCAAAGTCCAAAATGTGAAATAAAACCCTAAACCGCGCTTATATAGTGCTCTCTGAAATTCACTTCGCGATCCGCATAAATCCGTTGCAGCCACACACTCCTCACTGAGGTCCGCATAATTCTGTCGTGGGTGCGAACCCTGAGCCATACCTTCCACGGTCTGCATAAAATTCACCGCGGCCGCATAATACCTCCGCAGTTTGCATCAATTTTGTGCTGTCCGCACTTCCAACACTAGATATAGCTGACACCAGAAATTTGCAAACTTTTAAAGCCGAGAATTAATCCGTTAACCATCCAAACCTCACCAGAGGCCCTCAGTACCTCAAGAAAACATACCAATGCAACCCATAACATATTCAACCTTAGTCGAACCTTTGAAACACTCAAAATAACATCAAAACACTAAATTACCCTTGGATTCAAGCCTAAGAACATCTAATATTCAAATTTCACAAACGATGTTGAAACCTCTGAAATCACGTCCGGATGATACCAAATTTTGCATACACGTCACAAATGACACTATGAACCTATTCCAACTTTAGGAATTACATTCCGACCAGGATATCAAATTTTCTACTGCCGATCAAAATCGCCAAAAATTTAAACTTTCGCCAATTCATGCCTAATTCTACCACCGACCTCCAAATCACACTCCGGACGCGCTCCTAAGTCCAAAATTACCTAACATAGCTAACGGAACCATCAAAATTCAAATCCGAGGACGCTTACTCATAAATCAATGTTCGGTCAACTTTTTCAACTTAAGCTTTCTCAAAAGAGACTAAGTGTCTCAATTCTCTCCAAAGTAGTTTCGAACCCAAAACCAACTAATGCGATACAATAAAATACAGCTGAAGAACAAAGATAAAGCAGAAAATATGGGAACATAGCTATAAATCTCAAAACGATCGGCCAGGTCATTACAATTATTAAATAAAATGACTTTGTGTAGCTGTAAAAAATAGTTAAACGCTTAACGTATTTTAATCGACTTAAGCAAACTTTTCATCACAATTAAAGTTTGTTTAATTTTATGTACTGATGATATAATTTTTTTTACATAATCAGATCATGTAAAAAATAATTACATATAACCTTATTAAATAACATTGATTTATAACCTATAATAAATGCAAAACAAAACTGTTAAAACAAGATAATTATACTGATGATAATAACTTTCGATGTATACAAACTATATCTTTTTAAATTTACTAATCCTTAAAGTAGCACTGCATAACTTGACAGTTATTGGGTCAATAGTCCTAGAATATTGGGGTCAAAGACTATTAATAAAACTCTCTCTTTCTTTCTATCTTTTACAAAAGAATTCATTCTAAACAGTAGTATGCTCAAGACAATATAAAACCCCTCTGAAAAATCTTTATATATGTTCATCCGTAAAATTGTACAATTAAATTTGTTATATGGTTATAGATAATCGAACTTATTTGATAAAAAATAATAAATTAATTAAATAAAAAAAATATAGCATTGAAATCGAGATAAATACTAGATAACTCGATTCTGGGAGCAAGGTTTCCGAAGGCAGCAATAAGAATAACGTTAGACAGAAAAAAAATATTATTTAGCTTAGGAATAGTGTGTAGCATAAGTTAATCAGAATTTTCGTGTGTTAGAATGATTGTTGAAGTCACCATTTATTGCTATACTTAAGGAAAAAGGTCCTAGGATCAAGCCCATCTTAAGTGACAATAATGGGAGCTATTGACGAATATGTAGCAGCAGGCCATGAATGCCAAAATTCTCTGCAATGGCTATGTATTTAATAATAAGGAATATTCTTCATTAAAATGTCATAAGATGACAAATATTTGTTTACTCCAGTTTATTATGTTCCCTTCGGGATCTACTCGGTGCAAACTGAAAGTTGTTGTCCTCGGTCTTAGTTTTCACTCGCTTCATCTTCCGTCTGCCTCTGGTTTCATGTGTCAAACTGTCATTCGAGCATTTAATATAAATCGATTTTACCCTATACAGATAGTCCCATTGCTTTTTGGTGGCACATCTTGGTGTCACCGAAATGTTGGTGAAGATTTCTTTTGTTGGGAGAAAATTTTCTAAACCCTTCTGAAAAGTTTCTAACGCTTGATAAGTTGCACGACTCCTCGCATTTAATACCCTGGACATGTGTTACTATACTAATATTTTTGCCGATTTTCGAGGTAATCATGGCCACAATTTTAGCCGCCTATAACTTTTCTTATGCGCCTCATTTACCTCTTTCACTTCTAATAACTTTATAAACTCTCTCAACTTCTTTGCTTTTAACTTCTTTCTACTTTTATTTTTCTTTGATCTTCTACTGAAAAACTCAGATCATTTTCTCATTATTATGGCATCTTATACCTACTCTTCCAATAACTTTGGTCTGATCTTCGGTTGGGACTTGAAGAGGAGAAAAGTCAAGAGGTGGATGTTGATGTTGATCCTTCCACGGTGAACACCATCTTCCCAAAACCTATCAATATTGCCAAGGACTTTGAAGAGAAGTTCCCTACTTTAAAAATCAAAACATGAGTTGTTGGTAAATACCCTTCTTCTTTTCGCCCTTCTAGTATTCCTGTTGTGAAGGAGGAATGTGACTGACATGACCTAAACATCATTACCCCCGATCTAGTAGAGTGAGTAACCTTTAATAAGAAGGTCTTCATATACATTTACATGTACCTCTTCACTTTGGGTCCATTTTCCTTGAACAAGGGACTTGACCTTATAATTTTAAAATTGTGCCACTAATACCAGGTCTGTTTGGCTCAGGTGGCCCCTCGGGGTGTCAAACTGTGGCATGTCTATGGTGGTTGTGCTTGGAAGTGAAGGAACCTCTCACCCTGGCTTATATGATGAACCTCTGCTCCCCCAAAATCTTTCGTGGTGAAGTAATAAATTTCAGAAAATGTGGCCACCATACTTTGCTTACTAGCATGAATGACGATAATGACCATGAATGGATGGAGTGACTTGTCTTCATAGCACTAGGGATATCATCTCGGCCAAAACTCTATATTTCCCCAAATCCTAAACTCGTTCGCATAAGTTTAAAGTGTAAAGATTATTCAATTATTCCATAAAATATGTTGCTTCATGTTATTGCTAACCCTTCTTTATTCATCATTTTTAGAAACTCGATTGACACCACAAAGGGTTGAAGGCCTTGATCGGTGGGTCTAAAAGATTCTGGACATCACTGTGCCAGAGATCTGCCGATGGAAGGAATTGGCCCCCATATACGGGTGGAGGGCCAAGAATTACAATAAAAACTGTTACTTTGTTCCATCTTTGTCATGAGTAAATCAACTAACCCTACCTCCTTGTTTGATTTAGGTCTCCTACAAGGTTCAGTTTTCGTCCCTAAGGAGGATACTTTAGTCGGTCCCGCAGAGGTTGTGTGGTTGTTGAATGAGGCTATTACTCGGACTAGTGCCCTCTCGTCTGCTTCCAGTGCAGGCTCTTCTTCTCAGAGTCCCCGACTGGAAAACAATCAACTACAAAGGTGGTATTTCTTCTCGAATGGGGTAAAATTAATAAAGTGAAGAAAACAGTGACCGATCCAGCTACAACCACTGTAGTTATTGACAATGATGGGGAAACCAATGATGAATGGGCTTCTCTACTAAGCATTTAGAAGAAAGAAAAGTGCCTTTCGGGAGAAGTATAAGCAGTTTTGGAGAA
Source organism: Nicotiana benthamiana (assembly GCA_034376525.1). Taxonomy (NCBI): domain Eukaryota; kingdom Viridiplantae; phylum Streptophyta; class Magnoliopsida; order Solanales; family Solanaceae; genus Nicotiana; species Nicotiana benthamiana. Next base: position 8,858,135 of record CM067331.1, on the reverse strand, counting down.
GTAGAAAAAAATATCTTCTCTCCAAAATGCTTTTAAAAATATAAACTTAGAATTGGTTTTAAAATAATTGGCCAAATACTAACTGCTACTTAGAAATACTTTTTAAATTAATTATCCAAATACAAACTAATTCTCACCAAAAGTACTTTTGAAAAAAGTACTTTTGAAAAAAGCACTTTTGAGAAAAATCACTTCTCAAAATAAGTTGATTTTTGCAGCTTGGCCGAACAAGTTATTAGCGGAGAATGCTGATCCTCCCTTTCCAGTCCTAGTTCCTACTCCCTGTACTATGAGGTGGAGTATCGAGCCTCTTTCGTCCTCCGTTGGTGAGTAACCAACAAACAAAATTGGCATTGCCGTAGCTACTTCTCAACCTACAACACCATCAACATCATCTCCAATATCCATACATGCCATACCTTTATCACCAGCAGCTGCTACATCCCCCACACTGGCTGCAAATTCCCAAGAAGAGGACATCTCTCCTCCTCAGTCCCCTAACCATGGGAATATAGGGCACAATTACTCGCCCCCTTCTTCAGATCCTAGGGGAGAAGGAATGTCTCTTTTTAGTACCAACAGAGTGCCATCTGTTGTTCGGGCCGGTGGAACTCGCCAATTTTCTAAAGTAGTTGGCTTCAGGGAAAGATAATAAGAAATTACACTCCCTTTCGTGGGAGTGTATGATAAATAATGTCATGCGCTATGAAAAATCAGTGTCATACTTGTTACTTTTACTGCTTGTTTCTCTTCTTCTATTAGCATAGGGTTTCTTACCTTGATATTTGCTTTACATACCAATTTCATTGCTTCCGAGGGGATTTAGAAATTTATCTTTGACAAAGAATGACTCAAATCCGAGCAGGACCAACTATTGGCCGATAGGAATCAACTTATCGTATGCCTCTCGGTAGTAGAAGTGAAAGCCGTCGAGACGGGTGATCTTGAGGCTTGGCTACTCAATTAATTGTTCATTCTAAGAAGCTCAGGCTAAGTGGTCCGAAGTTCAAAATGTCGTGCTTGTTACTGCTGAACACGAGTCTGCCTCCATTGAGCAGGTGAATAACTTAGAGGTAGCCTTGAATTCCAAAGCTAAAGTAGTTGTTGTCGCCTAGGAAAAGGGTGCCCAGATGGAGGATAGGTATTGGTGCACGTAAAATGGCAAATTAGATAAGTGGAAAATGGATCGTATATAAGAAGATCATGAAGCACAATAAGGTTCATATAACCACAATCTGTGATCTCGATCTTAACCATAGCACCATAAGATCGGAGCAGGATGGCCTTTTGACCGAGGTTGATAGGCTTAAAGCAAAACTTCAGCACAATGGGATTCTCTCATTATTGAAAAGACACACTCTATGTGCCACATGAGGAGACAATTCTTGAAAGCGGCCAAAGAGAGCATTATTGATATCGACGATTACATCGCCAAGCCCCGAACATTAGAGTTAACCACCCAAGAATGCCTCCTGGCTCAGTATGATGCAACTGATTCTTCTAGTTTTTTTTTCCGAGACCACAGGAACCAAGGAGGAACTTGAAGAGAATGATGGTGAGCGCCAAGATCTTGTGCCGGTGGCAAATCTGCATACTTTTCTCGGGGGTTTAGATGCTTCTCTTTTCCTGAGTTCTGGTGGCGACGTAGTTTAGTTTTTTCTTTTCTTTCTTTTCCTTTGTTGTTTTCGTTTTGTATTTTTGTGCTTGTGCTCCTTGGCACGTTTAGTAAATAAAAGTGCTTTTTTTAAACATTGCGATAAGTTTATTCTTTTTGTGTCAAGTTTGGCCAGGCTTGAGGTGTATTTTTCCCCGATATCATTTGGGTTCCAGGCATAAACTCTTCTAAAACCGACCTTTCACTATGAGGATTCCATAAGAGATGGCCCTCTTATGTTTACAGTGCTCTTGAAGAGTACATCTCATGTTCATTCCAGATTAGCATCAGAAGTACTTATTTAACTTTCAAATGGTAAAGTCGGTTCATTGTTTGGACAAGAAATGAGATAATAATAAAATGACTTCATTTTATTCCTTTTATCTTCAAAATTACTTAAGCATTCGTTTGTTGAAATAAAAAAAGTGCCAGTATATGTGGATAATTTGTACAACTTTTTTTACGGGGCTATCTGTGTAGTCCCCAATCCTGATGAGACATATTTGTTCTAGAGTTTTGTAGTCTAGATTTCAACAACAACCAAGTTTCCTTATTCTCATACTATTCCCCCATGATTTTCCGAATGCGAAGAATGCATATTGGAACACTGGAAAGACAAATACTAGTTGTTGGTTGGATAATCTTTGGTTTGATAGCAAGCTTGATTTCCTATTAATAACTTTTCTACCGAGCCAAAGATTATCTAACCACCTCTTAGTGGCTTGTTTGATGAAAAATACATGTGAACGGTTGAATAGCCTTTGGTATGATGGCAAGTTTTGCTTCTCATTAAAAATTTGCCATCGAGCCAAATATTATTTAACCATCCCGTTGTGGTTTTCTGTTTCAATATCTTGTTATTTAAAGAACTTATCTCTATCGATGATGTTTTCTTCATAGTATTATTTTCGTTGCTGCCTCATTAACCTTGCCAGAAAAATGTGATTGTTATAAAAATTAGGTGAAGGATAAAAGAGTGCAACACATACTTTTAGTATAAGTAGGATCCATCAGTAGTAATATCTTTTGAGGCGAGTCACATTTCAGTTGCTTGTCAACTTGACTCTGTCTTGATTTTCTAATTCATATGACCCTTTTTCGATGATAGCTGAAACTCGATAGGGCCTTCTCGTATTAGATCCAACTTTCCCGTGTTGAGCTCCCTAGTGTTCTGAGTTACATTCATAAAAAACGAGTCTCTCACTTTGAAATAATAGAGAATGGCCTTCCGGTTATAGTACCTTTCCATTCTTTGTTTCTAGGCCACAACTGGGGTATGAACCAAGTCTCTACGTTCGTCAAGCAACTCTAGTCTAACTAGCAATGCCTCATTATTTTCTTCTTCATCCGCTTGAAAATACTATAAGATTGATTCTCCTACTTCCACTGAGAGTGTCTACACCGTATACGAGAGAGAAGAGCTTTGCTCCCATGCTCGACTTGTCCGTTGTCCAATATGGCCACAACAATCCCGATAACTCTTTAGGCCACTTGCCTTTAGCTGTTTTAAATCTCTTTTTCGGTTTTGAATGATTACCTTATTAGTAGATTTGCCTGCTCATTTTTGCTCGGATGGTTAGCGAAGATGTGATTCTTTGAATTTTCATGTCTTCAAGAAATTTTGTGACCTTGGAGCCTATCAACTATGGTTCGTTGTCGTAGGCAATTTCCTTCAGTATTTTGAACTATCAAATTATATTTTCCCATAGGAAATTGACAAATTCACGCTCCCCGATATTTTGGTAAGGACCTGCTTCAGTCCGTTTAGTAAAATAATCCATAAAAATTAAAAGAAACCTCACCTTCTCGAGTCCGGTGGTAATGACCAGACTATATCTATCCCCATTTTATGAATGACCAAGGGGACAATACCAAGTGCAAGAGTTTTATCAGTTGGTGAACCAACTTCGTGTGATACTGACACTTGTTGCATTTCTGAACGAATGCCTTCGCGTCTTGCTCCATCCGAAGCAAGTAGTATCTTGTCCTAACTAGTTTTAGGACTAGGGAATCTGCACCAGAATGGTTCCCACAAATTCCTTCATGAAACTCGTTCATGACGTAGTCAGCCTCAGAGGCTCCTAAACATCAGGCCAACGGGCCATGTAATGAACTTCTATGTAATTTCCCTCCACAGAAACTATAACAAGCTGCTTTGGTGCGCATTACCCAGGATGCCTTCGGGTCTTCGAGCAGTTTGTCGTGATCAAGGTAATAGATGATATCATTCCTCCAGTCCCAAACTAGGGTGGTTATATTTACTTTGCAATAACCATCCTCGTCCAATACCGAATGAATAATCTGTACGACGGTACAAAAAATCGATCCCTTCATCTCCGTGGATGACCTATGTTGGCCAATGCATCTGCTTCTACATTTTCTTCTCTTGGTATATGGGTTATTGATAACTCCATAAATCGCATTAGCAAAGGTTGAATTTTAATCACATATTGTTGCATATGTTTCTCCTTTGTAAAAGATCCCAAAAACTCGGTTTACTACCATCTGCGAATCATATTTGATTTCTATGATGCCAAGTCCCTAGACCAGTCTTGCTATCAATTCCTCATACTCGACTTCATGGTTTGTCAAAGGAACATTTTTTATGGCCTGCTTCAAGGTTTGTCCCGAAGGCGTAATTAGGACCACCCGAAGCCCGGACACTTTCACATTGGAAGCTCCATCTATGAACAAGGTCCAAACTTTTGATGTCATTTTTGACACTATTACCGCTTCTTTTGTTACCGAAGGAAGTAGCCTGGGACTGAAATCGACCATAAAGTCTGCCAAAACTTATGATTTGATCACAATCCTAGGATTATATTCAATATCAAATTCACTAACTTCAATTGCCCACTTGGCCGACCTACCCCACAACTCGGATTTTAAAGGACATTCCGCAGGTAAAAGGTTGTTATTACGGATATAGTATGGCATTGAAAATAGGGCCTGAGCTTTTGAGAGGAGACTACGAGAGATAGAGATAACCTTTTGAGGTGGGAATAACGAGTTTTTGCTCCCGAAAAAAATTGCTAACATAATAGATAGGAGATTGCATAAATTCATCCTCTTGTTCTAGAATTGACACTTAGCGGTACCTCCAAAACCGGTAATTATACTAGCATTTGTTCACTTTCCTCTAGTTTTGATTGTAACAGAGGGCTCAATAGATACTGTTTCAGGTCTTTTAGGCCTTTTGGCATTCTGGAGTCAATTCAAAGTCGTTATTCTTCTTCAGAAGTGAGAAGAAGTGATGACATTTTTCTGAATACCGAGAAATAAACCTGCTTATAGAGGCCAATCTTTCGGTCATCCTTTGGACCTATTTTATGCTTGTCACTTGGTCTGGGATGTCCTATATGGCTTTGATCTTATCGGGATTGACTTCGATCCCTCTTTGTGACACCAGTAAACCCAAGAATTTACAAATACTAATTCCGAATGCACATTTGTCGGGGATGTGCTTCATATTGTGCTTCCTTTGGATGTCGAATGCTTCTTGGAGGTATTTTAAATGGTCACGTGCATTTAATGACTTCAACAACATATCATCTATGTACATTTCCATTATACTAGGAACACCTGAAGTTAAACTTGAAAAATCAATGGAAGAGTAACTTTTTTTTAGTTTTTCTTTTTACCTATTTATTTTTCGAACAACTTGTTCATAAGCCTCTAATAAGAGGCTCCGGTATTTTTGAGCCCAATTGGCATCACATTATAATAATATGTGCCAAAGACTGTTATGAACGAAGTTTTTTCCTGATCTTCCATGTTCATCTTCATTTGATTGTAATTGGAATAGGCATCATGGAAACTCATCAATTCATGCACGACCATGGTGTCGATCATTTGAATGATATTGGACAGTGGGAACGAGTCTTTCGAGCACGCCTTATTCAAGTCCTAATAATCTACGCAAATTCGAAATTTATTGTCCTTTTTTGGAACACCAACTACATTAGCTAGGCAGTCAGGCTACTTTACCTCCCGGATAGAACGATATAAAGTAACCTAGTTACTTCTTCTTTGACAAACCTATTTATGACCTCGGCTAACAAGCATTTTTTCTGCCTTACCAATGGGATATATGAGTCCAAAATTAGCTTGTGCACAACCACCTTTTACCCGGGATACCTTCCGTATCCGCATGCGACCATGCAAAACAATCAACATTAGTTTTAAGAAAATCAATAAATCTTGGCCTGAGCTTGGGGTTGAGGCCTATCCCCAAGTGGAATCCCTCTCCAGGAATTTTTCGAACAAAACCACTTGATCGATTTCTTATGCCATGGACTTGGTTGCATCTATTTCTTCTAGTACTTGAAAATATCTTGTTACCTGGTAGGATTCCGACAACTCTACCGCTTTGTCATCTTTATTCGAATCAGGAGCAGTCGTTAACTTTTTGTAATTGCTATGCGTTGAATTCCTTCCCTTTGCTATGGGAAACCGATACCGCATTCATTTCCTTTGATATCGGTCGATCCCTCTTATTTGGGTGATTCCCCCGGAGTTGGGAATGTTAGCATTTGGTGATATATCGATGTCAAGACTTTCATCTCATGTAGCCATGGTCTACCAAGGATTATGTTGTAGCCTATGTCTTCGCCCATCACTAAAAATAAGGTATTCTTCACGATCCCTTCAGCATTCGTGGGCAGCAAGATTTCCCCTCGGGTTGTCACACTTGCTAATTTGAACCTGATGAGGAGTTTTGTTTTCGGAATGATGCATTATGGTTAGCTTGGATTTTCCAATACTCTCCGTTGAATAATGCTGATTGAACTTCCTAGGTCAACCAAAACATATTTAGTCCTAAAATCTAAAACATTAAGAGAAATTACCAGGGCATCATTATGTGGCAAAAGAATTCCATCCGCGTCTTCTTCTGTGAAGGTGATGTCGTCTTCGGTGACTTCTCGGAGTGTCTTGCTATGAGTCACCGATACCTTTATCTTTTTTTTCTAAGAAGGTTACACTTATCATGTTGATAGTTAGTCGATGAGAGTCTTCCCCTATCTTCCAGGTATTTGCATTGTCACGACTGTGGCCATAATTGTTCTTAGCCTGGTCGCTTACGAATTCCCTTAGATGGACGTTCTTCAATAGCGTTGCCACCTCCTTGTACAGATGTTGGCAGTCCCCAGTTTGTTGGCCATTAGTCCCATGATATTCATACCATAAATTAGGATCTCTCTAGTTGGGATTTGATCTCATCGGCCTCGTGAACCATGCTTCTTTGGTGTTTCTTATTGCCGATGCCAGTTATACTACACTGACATTGAAATTATGCTCAGACAGTCTAGGATAAGTGGAATCCTCGGACCTCGATACCTCTTTGTCCTGCAACGGCATGTTGTTTTAGTCGCGATCAACGCTTCTATCAACGTTGAACCTATCTACTGACCAGAATCTCTTGTTGTTATGTCCATTGTCCCTCTTGAAAGGCAAGAAATGACCCTTAAAAGACCACAGTGCTATATCAAAGTCATTTTTTGATTTATCGCATTCTTTTCTCAATCCCGGCCTTTGGCTGATGTCGAGAACCCGATCTAATCATATTCTATCCTTATCTTTGACTCGTAGCGGTTGTGAACGACCTCCATGTGATTTCTTGGAACTAGAGCAAGCTTTCTTTCAGCTTTCAGAAGGCGTCGGAGCTCCTTGGGTTCTAGCCCTTAGTAAATGCCTCAACTGCACATTCATTTGGCACTTGCGGTAACAACTTCCTTTCCTTTTGGAAGTGAATCACGAACTCACGCAACAAACTCGACTCTCTTTATGAAATTTTGAATATTTCTGCCTTCCGAGCTTGGACCTTCTTGGCCCCAGAATAAGCCTTGATGAAAGAATCTGTGAGTTTTTCAAATGAATTAATTGGGTGTTTAGGTAAAAGTGAATACCTTGTCAAGGCCCCCCTAGTTAGCGTTTCCCCGAATTTGTTCAATAGGACCGACTCAATCTCATGTTGGGCCAAGTCATTTCCTTTCACTGTTGTTGTATAAGTTGTGATGTGCTCACGAGAGTCCAAAGTCCTATCATACTTTGATATGTCTGGCATTTTGAACCATTTTGGAATCAATTCTGGTGTTGCGCTTGGTTTGAACAGCAACTGGGTGTACTTCTTCGAACTCGATCCCTTCAACTCTAATGGTGCGCCCCGAATTTGGTAAATTCGAGCTTGGAACTCTTTCGCGTTCTGATCTATTCACCTATTCATTTCCTTCATGAATCTCATGAGTTCAGATTTGAAGGGATCATTTTCGTTGTTGTTACCGGATTCGTTGCCGGTCCCCTAGTTTCCGTCGAAGCCAACCTCTCCCTTTGGGGTATTTTCTCAACCATTTGAGCTGTTTGATTTTCGGGAGAGCCGGGAGAATTAGGGCTTCTCCATTCGCATTGTTGAAAGCACTTGATAATGCTTCCCTTAATTCCGTCATGGCCTGGTCTTGCCTTGAGAGATGACCCATGATGGTCTTTTGATACTCCCTCAAGATCCTTAATGTTTTTGAAACATTCTCGTCCTCAACATCATCAGAAGTTATCGACCTTGCATGTCGAGGATAACGCTCGTTGTGGGCCGGAATTACTACGTCCTCCTTGTTGCAGGTATCATTGATCGAATCATGTTGAGGTGGATTTTCTTGCGGCCCAACGTTGTGTGTGATGTTGGCATCATCAGCTGTCATTTTCTATTTTTCTATGAAATAAAGAATCAAACAACTTAGTAATAGATGCAAGGATCAATTCAATCACACAATTGTCTAAATCCCACTGTAGGGACCGAACTATTACCTTAAAACAGTACAGTTGAATTTGTTATGTGGTCTATAGATAAACGAGCTGATTCGATCCAAAAATAATAAATTAATTAAATAAGAATATAAGACATAGCGCTGAAATCGAGATAAATACCAGATAGCTTGGTTCTAGGAGCAATGCTTCCGAAGGCAACAATAAGAATAACGTTAGACAGAAAATAAAGTATTATATAGCTTTGGAATAATGTGTAGCATAAGTTTATCCGAATATTCGTGTGTTACAATGATTGTTGAAGTCACTATTTATAGCTATACTTAAGGAACAAGTTCCTAGGATCAAACTCCTTTTATATGAAAATGATGTGTGCTATTGATGAATATGTAATTGCATGCCATGAATGCCAAAATTTTCTACAATGGCTGTGTATTTAATATTGAGAAATATTCATTTACTCCCGTTGATTATGTTCCCTTCGGGATTTAGTCATTGCCAACTGAATGTGTTGTCCTCGATTTTAGTTTTCACCTGCTTCATCTTCCGTCTGCCTCCGATGGCACGCATCACATTGTCGTTAGAATATTTAATATAAACCGGTTTACCCTATATAATATAACCGATGGTTGATAAATTATACGCATGTTAAGTAGCGCGCTCAATTGAGAGAGAACAAGCAAAGAGTGGCTAGATTGGATGAGTTGAGAAAGAAACTAGAGCAATACGACAGAGAGAATACGATTTTTAAAATGGCTTATCAATGTTTTACTCTAATGCCATGTGAAAGAATTTGAGCATTTGACCCAAAATTTAATGAAATAAGTAGGGTAGCTTAGCCTTTTTGAACCGAAACAAAAAAGAACTCATAGTCTTTACTCGTGAATAATTCTCCAAAAAGCACAACTACTCTTATTATTTGTCTAGTCTCACGCTATAATAAGCGATTAGTTTGACCTGGACACATTATTACAAAAATAATAAAATCTATGTAAAAATAATTAGTGTAACTAAATTAACCTTAATTAAAAATTGCAACATAATTTAATGTGAGGAGTAAACGACTTTTTAGGGATACGTACATAAGCGTAATTTTGAAAAACAAATTTTTTTTCTTGATTTTATAAATGAACACTTATTTGGGATCAAAATAAAAAGATAAATTGATCACTTATTGTGAACCGAATAAAGTAACTAAAATGGAAAAAAAATTAGTAGTGGAACCAACATAAAAGAATAACTACAAAACAAAACATAAATGAATAACATATAGAGTAGAGATATATGAGTCACATCCGGTGTGCTAGTAGACAAAGGGAAGGTTGTAACATAGAAAAGATGGTGCAAATTTATAGCACCTCTTGATGCATGAACAATCGTGTCCGGAATCAAAATGTGATTTGTTTAGACTCAAAATAAATAAATAAGTGCAAAAAAAAGTTACCAAAATATATATAACGTCAGAGAATATATACTTTTTGGCGTTATTAGACTCTGTGATAAAAGTTACCATTAATGTATAACGTCATATTTTCTGGCGTTATATATACTTTGATAATATTTTTTTATATTTATTTGTGTATTTTGAGTCCAAAAGAATCATATTTTGATTTCGGACTCTGAACAATCTAGTAGCTAAGCTAGCTATAACCGAAAAAAAAAGAGGAAGAAAAAACCTAAGTTAGCAATGAGTAAATTTAAATATAGAACATTTTCCAAGGACTCTTTTAACTCACAAGATCACAGATGGTATAAGGATGGTATAAAAATTTAATATTATCTTAATACTCTGTTTGGTTAGCAGAGTAGGTATAAGTTATTCGATGTTAATTTTAACACTGGGATAGCTTATACCTTATAGAATGTGAGGTAATTAGCACCGATATAACTTATATCTTCTTCTTAGAAATTATACAATTGTCATTCTTAATACAATATACCAAACAATGAAAAAACAACAATCCCAATATAACTAATCCCAGCATAACTTATCCCAATATAACTTATACCGGCATAACTTATATCGCCATAACATATACCGGTATAAATCATATTCCAACCAAACAACCCCTAACTATAGCATCTCTACGCCTAACTGCATGTAAGAACTATTTACTGTTTCTTTAATCTTTTCCTTAAACACCTTGCCCAAGAAAGATCTCTGCTCCTTTAATTGGGCAATCATACATGAACATCTCCCTCTCTATCCCCCTATAAAACAACTACTCCATAAATAATTACTTGCGTATTCCGTTTCAACGACAACATGAGGGGAAGTTTTTGTAGAAGCTTTGGGCTTTATCGAGATAGTTATAAAGTGACTAAATGATTAGAATCTCCCGAAATGCTAGCTAAATTAATCGTTTTAATTCATTTCATTTAAATCAATAAGTTCTTTTAAATGAGCTAATTTGACTCGATACAAAATTAAGGAAAAATTAAAAAGACTTTTGAATTATATAGTTTCAAATCTTAAAGAGTAAAAACTTTAGTGTTATTTGTACGCTATGCTCATTTACAATTTTAAATTTAAAAAAATAACTTTTTAAGATATCTTTTTACAACAGGAACTCCCCTTCTTCCTTCTCGCCTTGGTTGCATCCTCCTTCTCATCTAAAGAGGCTTCCTTTCAAACCGAGCTTGGGCCTAGCCCACCGACAATCTTGAAAAAAGAATTATTTCTCCCTCCCGGTCCGGTTCGTTGGAACCACTTCGTTCGGCAGCCCCCGATCGATACCTAGATGGCAACCTAACCGAGTAAGTCATAACTGAGAAAGGGAAGACCCACCCCCCCCCCCCCCAGAGCCAGAACACAAGCGCCAACCTCTCCGCCACCAGCACAAGTGAATATAGCGATTCCTTCGATCTTTATCAGCCTCGCTATGCAATTATGTGTACAAGAGAAATGAAGAATTTTTGCAAATAGGCTATGCAACCGAAAGTCATAAGTTTTATTGAACTAGATGGCGTTCGTTACAAAAAGAGGGATAGTTTACAAGATCTCTTGCATGTAAAAATAAATCTCCCATATGTAAAAGAAAGAGGTATGGTCATAAAACTAAAAATAAATTTATAAAGGGCCAAAAAAGCAATTGACACTTTGTACGGTCATGACATTTATGTGGTTATAAAAATTTCGCATTAAGGGTAACATGGGGTAAAATGAAAAGTTTAAAGTTAACTTATTTTCAATTATAAAATGTGTCATTCTTTTTGAAACGTGCTAATAAGAAAAATGTATCATCTAAATTAAAACACAGGCAGTATAAAAAACAAGAAATGAGATTAGTTAACTCTCGTCTGTTTAATCTTTCAATGAAGTTTATACCCCTTCATCTCAATTTATATGACACTTTCTTCTTTTAGTTAGTTCCAAAATGAGTAACACCTTTTTATATTTAGTAAAACTTCAATTTTAAATTTCACTTTTTTACGTTTAATGAGATAATTTTTAGTTACATAAATTTCTATCATTTATTATAGACCACAAGTTTTGAAAATTTTTAATTTCTTTATTTCTTGAACTTTATACCTAGTCAAACACCTTAATATTAATTGTGACAAAGGAATATTTCTTTTATCCGTGTACTTTTTTCTATGCAATAACATAATTTTTTTACACAACTAGATTTGTTAAAAAACAATATAGGTAATTCTATCTAATTGGTTATTCAAATTAAATAATAATTAGTCTATTATAACATGTTTAATTATATCAATAATACAAATAAATCATTATATTACTGGTGTATAAAATTTAAATATATTTTTTAAGTACCTCAGCCGTCCTTAATTGCCACCCTTTATTATTCCCTACCCCCACACCCCCCCCTACCCCAACCACCTCTCTCAAAAAATCTATACACATAGCATACACAAACTCCATCGATTGACAAAACCGCACAAGAAATGACTACTTTCATCATCTAATAGTTGGAATAACCAAAGAAAGAAAAAGCTCCCACTAAATGAAGTAAAGCCACCGATCAGCTTTTACTCTCTTCTCTTCTTCTCCTGTTAAAGTACATCATCTTCCTCTGTACTGTTTAAGCTATAGAGAGAGAGGAGAACTGATCTTACTTCAAATTCTAGCTAGAATAATATGACTCTTGAAGATTCCTTAAGATCTCTCTCTTTGGATTATCTCAACCTTCTCATCAACGGCCAAGCTTTCAGTGATGTTACTTTCAGTGTTGAAGGTCGCCTGGTTCATGCTCACAAATGCATCTTAGCTGCAAGGAGTCTTGTGTTCAGGAAATTCCTTTGTGGGCCCGAGTCGCCTGGTGGCGACCCGGAACCATTGAGCTCAAGAATGAGTTTCGCGGGCGCCATCAGCCCGCGGGGTACAGGTGATTTGCAGGTAATACCTGTGTACTCAGTAGGGTATGAGGTATTCTTGTTGATGTTGCAGTTTTTGTACAGTGGACAAGTTTCAGTTGTGCCACAGAAACATGAACCAAGGCCTAATTGTGGGGAGAGAAGCTGTTGGCATACACATTGTACCTCAGCCGTTGATCTTGCACTTGACACTCTCGCAGCCGCTAGATCTTTTGGTGTTGAACAGCTCGCTTTGCTCACTCAGGTTTTATCTTTTCTAACTTTCTGAGATTTGATTTTCTGACAGAATTTTTCATTTTTTTTAAACCATGGTTTGCTATTAGCTTTTGTTGTTGCTTCTTCAGTTATATTTTTATTCAACTTTTTTCAGTCAGAGGTAGTTAAATTTGATCTCACATAAATCTAGTATACTTCTTTCTTTCTCTGTCACTAGATTTCTTTTGCAGAATCATTGATCTTATTATTATTATTATTATTATTATTACTATTATTATTATTATTATTATTATTATTATTTTGGCTACAAAGTCCCAGATTAGATACAGCTGAACTAAATATACTAAATACAGAAATCTTTTCACTAGATGTCTCATTTCACTAGTCCTATCTTGATTTCATGTAAAAGATTTGAGTTTCTTGAAATGGTTTCCTCTTATCTATTTGTTCCACACTCAAAGGTTTCCAATTTTGGTTTATGATTTCTGCAGTCATATCTTTTAACAGTGATCACACCTCCATCAAATCTACTTTCCTCATTTGGCTTAAAAACCAACACCAAAAGATTATCACGATTTTGCACAAACACATCAATTGGTTGATGGGCTTTGAATAAGAAATTTTCTAAATATATGTCAATGTATGAAAATTAGATCACATTGGTGTTCCTAATTTATAGTATATTTATTGATTATAATTACATATTTTTTTAAGCAGAAGCAATTGACAAGTATGGTAGAAAAGGCTTCAATTGAGGATGTGATGAAAGTTTTGATAGCTTCAAGAAAGCAAGACATGCCCCAACTTTGGACTACATGTTCCCATTTAGTTGCAAAATCTGGCCTTCCAGCAGAAGTCTTAGCCAAGCACCTTCCCATTGATGTTGTAGCAAAAATTGAAGAGCTCCGCCTCAAATCCTCCCTAGCGCGACGATCCCTAATCCCTCACCACCACCACCAACACCATCAACACGACCTTAGCACGGCTTCAGAGCTTGAGGACCAAAAAATTCGACGAATGAGACGAGCTCTTGACTCGTCCGATGTTGAACTAGTCAAGCTTATGGTTATGGGTGAAGGCCTAAATCTTGATAAATCAATTGCCTTGCATTATGCTGTCGAGAATTGCAGCCGGGAAGTTGTTAAGGCGCTCCTCGAGCTCGGTGCAGCCAATGTAAACTACCCAGCCGGGCTAACGGGCAAAAACCCACTTCACATTGCCGCTGAAATGGTGTCTCCAGACATGGTGGCTGTCCTATTAGACCACCATTCCGATCCAAATGTACGACTGTGGATGGGATCACTCCACTCGATATTCTCCGAACCCTAACATCAGATTTTCTGTTCAAAGGAGCTGTCCCGGGACTCAATCACATTGAACCAAAGAAGCTAAGACTTTGTCTCGAACTTGTTCAATCAGCAGCCATGGTGATTTCTCGAGAGGAAGAAAATGCAAACAACCCAACTTCCACAGCAGTATATCATCCCATCAATGAAGATCACAGCACAAGCAATGCTAGCAATATGGGAAACCTCAACTTGGATTCAAGAATGGTGTATTTAAATCTTGGTGCAACTTCTTCAGCTCCTGATCAAATGGGGTGTAAAATGAACGAGGGAGATAATGATAGCAGCCACAACAACAAACAGAATCGGCACAGTTGCTTTGACCCATCATCAATGTACAACCATTCTCATCATGAATATTAAGCTAAATTTCTCTCTCCATTCTCTCCACCATTAATACATGATCTTTTGTCTCTATTCAATTTCTCTTTCTTCTAGATAGATAAAAAAGTCAATGATCCATATGAAACGAATTGTGAGTGCAAAGCAAATTCTGATGATCATGATTTTGAATTATATTATGGAGTAAGTATTATGTTTATTAGTCAGAGAGTAACATATTACCCCCTTCATCCCAATTTATATGATGTCTTTTGATAGATCATGGAGCTTAACAAACTAATATAAGTCATGAGATTATCTTATTAAGAATAAAATAAAAATTTTAAAAATCAAATATTATACTAAATACTACTATAAAAAAGTATTATTCCTTTTGTTGCAATTTATGTGAGCATGTTTGATTCGACACGGAACTTTAATAAAGATGAATTTTTTTGAAATTTGTTGTCCTAAACATGTCAGAAAGGGGTCGAGAGTATTTGTGTGGTTATCAAAAATTCTCCTTAAGGTAGAATTTGAAGTTTAAGCTAAATTTTTTCAAATTTAAAAGTGAATTACTCTTTTTAGAACTTACAAAAAAAGAAATAGATGCACATAAATTGGTACAGAGGGAGTAGTATTCTTTTATCTTCATCTCTTCTTTTTTTTCCAACTTCTTTTCTACTATCTGTGTACGGCCTGTTATTGTTTTGTTGTTAGGTCGTTCAAAATGGGCATTTAGCGGTGGAATTGGAATTAATGTATCTATGTCCTGAGTCCTGACTCACGGGGAGGAATGGGACAAAGAGAATACAAGTGTGTTTTGCGCTTGATTAAGAGGAAGGGACGCCGCAGGCCAATCTTTCAGAATCAGCACTGGCTTGTCAACTCGTTTGGTTTTATTTATTTTATTTAATAATAAAGTTTTAAATATCAATGTCATGGACTGTTTTCTGCAACCAATAATTTTTTTTTCTCCTCTTCAAACCTCCTGATTTCCATCTTACATTTCCTGTCGTGAAGAAAATATTGTATTGATTTCATAGCATTTAATATATACGCACAAAAGTATTGAAAGAAAAATATCAAAGTGTTTTTTTGTGTGTCTGTATGCACAAAATATGGATGTTTTTTGGTTTCTTTTGATGGTGGGAGTAGTAGACCTTATTTTTGTTCTAGTGAAAAGGGTGAGCTCTCCCCCCCCTCCCCTTAAAGAAGATTTTTTTTATTGATTACCCGATTTGGCTATTGAGATATTGATTGGCAGTCTTGCATGAATGCAACATTGAGTGTGACTGCACAACGGAGTGGCTATTGTTGATATAATTGATTGTGGATTCATCTTTGTAAATGTATCATCTTCTTTGTCTCTTGTTCCCTTCTCAAAGTTACTCCAGAATCGACAAAATGGAAGGAAAAAACAAAACGTGGAACGGAAGTCTCGGTGAAAGTCGAGTTCTTTTACCATTTTGTCAAAAATAAGTTTTCTGTTTATCTGAATGCTATGTACAAGTATGTTATCGTCCAAAAGCTGAACATGCAGCCCCAACTTTAGTGAGCATCTCTAGCATCTTCTACTAACTCTTACCTTCAGTGTGCATCTTCTACTGAATCTTACTACTTAGTACTCCCTCCGTTCTATTTTATATGAACCTATTTTTTTTTTATCCGTTCTAAAAGAATGAATCCTTTTTAAAATTGGTAATAATTTAGCTTAAAATTACAACTTTACCCTTAATGAAAAGCTTTTATAACCACACAAATACCCTTGTCCCATTTGAACTTCTTTAGGACCACAAATTTCAAAAGTCTTCATTTTTTTCTTAAACTCCATGCGCAGACAAACAGATTCACATAGATTAGAACGCAGGGAGTATCATATATCTTGTTACACTTGGTTAGACCTTCTCCTTAATGCTCCATGGATAGAAGTTTAGGCTAGCCATCTGCTTTGCTAGTCTTGGTACTTTGCTTCATCTGCAGTGTCTTGTATAATTATCTTAATAATCACCTCTTCTGATCTACGTTTGTTCTGGAATAGTTTTAGGTTCCTTTCCTGCTGGATATAGTAAATTCTGTTATTAAACCGTATTTGTAAAATAATTTTGCAAATATAAGTTAATATAAATAGAAATTATGATAAACAGAAATGGCATAAACAGAAATAATCATAAATAATTCGAGCCCATTGAATTCACAGTGTCTCCTTAAGGAATTTAATCCCCTTCTAGCACCAGAGATTATGGATTATTTCCTCCCAGGATAGAACGAATTACACACTGGTGTAGTGGTACTCCAAACACCAGTGTTTCAGCGAACACATAGATCAGTAGTAAATCACACTTTCTTTTTGCTTTGTTTTATGCTAAAAGTATGCAAAAGAAGGAGAAGAAACTCAGAAATTCGTAATAAAATTCTGAGCAAAATAGTGTTGTATTTATTGCCAAAATTTGGGTTGGAATCTGAAGAGGTGCAACTCTTCAGAATGATTGTTTCTGCAAAACGGCCATATCATAAATGTCATTACATAAATGGCTATTTACTCAACAATAAAGAGGAAAAATTGATGGGTAGTTAATTTTCTGTTACAAAAACATAAAAACGAATTAGATTTAGTATTAATATTTTATTATTAAAAAATATTTAATAACACATTTTTGTTAATATTTTACTATTAACAAATAAATTTGGTCCAAAAATTTAATTAATCAATCTTTTGACCAAATACAAATCCAGATCCAAAGCAGAAGCCGAAGCCGAGCCGGGCGAGTGACGACAACGGCGCGAGGCTTGCTTTCTTCTCAACTCTTTAAGAGCTAGAAGAAGAGCAATTGCTTATAAACCCATAAAAAATCTCTTCCTATTCCAATATGGGACAATGTCCATATGCCAAGGGGGAACTTGAAATTTTACTCAAAAATACCTCTATTTCCCATTCACCCTCTTTTAAGTATTTAATATATTAATTAAATACCTTAAAAAACTCAACAATCCCCCACATGAATGGGGAATGGCTATATCACGGAAGTATGCATAAAAAACTGTATGATTCGCAAGTAAGGATTAATTGCATCTGGATAAGTAGGTTTCCCTTTGAACTTTCTGTACTGAATTTATGTCGGATATACTCGATCAATCGGTAAATTTGGTATCTTTGAACCGTCGAACTATGTGTATACCTAGACAATCACAAGTCACACAACCAACCCTTAATTGTCTTTGGTTCTCATTGTTGTGTTCGTTTCAGCCATAAACACCGTCTGGTTTCATAAGTGCTTAGAGAACTGGCCTTATAAAGTTCTCCTTGAAGCGGCTAACACTTCACACTTACATAGGTGATTCCTAAACGTGTGTCACGACCCTAGTTCACCAATCGTGAACATGTCATGACGGCACCCAGTCTTCGCGACTAGGTAAGCCTGATACGTTGCGAAAATTCAACAATCTTTACGAAAACGATAAATAAAACTGGATAACATAAGAAAATGTATAGGGTGCCGCTTGGCATTTACACTCCGAAACAATAATGTAAAACCTCCAAGACCCGAAAACCCACGGGCAACACAGGCTAAGAGTAAAATATACCATATGGCTCTAACATCCATGAGTGTCTACAACAAGTGAGTACATGAAAGTAGATACTAGCTAAAGGTAGAATAGAATGAGACTTTTCGGCTATGTGGACGCGGCAGATGCATACCTCAAATCTCCAAGTGTAGCTCCAACCATCTCCTCTGGCGCAAGTTCAGATATTTTTGCTTGAACAAGTGCTGCAAACTCCGATGATCCGTATAAATCTCACAAGGCACACCGTACAAATAATGACGCCAGATCTTCAATACGTGAACAATAGCAGCTAACTCAAGGTCATGGACAGGATAGTTCCTTTCATGCACCTTCAATTTTCTGGACGCGTAGGCAATCACCCTACCGTCCTGCATCAATACCGCTCCAAGCCCAACTCGTGAGGCATCACAATATACTGTATAGGGCCCCGAACCAGTAGGCAAAATTAGAATAGGGGCTGAAGTCAAAGCCATCTTGAGCTTTTGGAAGCTCGCCTCACACTCGTCTGACCACTGAAAAGGAGCACCCTTCTGGGTCAATCTAGTCATAGGGGTTGCAATCGACGAGAAACCCTCCACAAAACGACGGTAATACTCCACCGGGCCAAGGAAACTGTGAATCTCTTTAGTTGAGGAGGGCCTGGGCCAACTCTGCACGGCCTCCACCTTCTTCGGATCTACCCGAATGCCCTCACTCGATACTACGTGGCCTAGGAATGTCACAAAACTCAACCAAAACTCACATTTTGAAAACTTTGCATATAATTTATTTTCTCTCAGGATCTAAAGCACTGTCTTGAGGTGTTGCTCATGATCTTCCCGACTCCGGGAGTACACAAAAATATCATCTATGAAAACAATGACAAACAAGTTCAGATAGGGCCTGAATACAATGTGCATCAAATGCATAAAAGCTGCTGGGACGTTGGTCAGCCCAAATGACATGACAAGGAACTCGTAATGACCATACTGAGTCCTGAAAGCAGTTTTCGGGTTATCCGTCTCCCGAATCTTTAGCTGGTGGTAACCTGAGCGCAAATCAATCATAGAAAACACATGTGCGCCTTATAGTTGGTCAAATAGATCATCAATACGAGGCAATGGATATCGGTTCTTCACTGTAGCTTTGTTTAACTGACGATAATCGATACACATGCGCATAGAACCATCCTTTTTCTTTACAAACAAGACATGAGCACCCCATGGTGAAGCACTAGGTCGAATAAAACCCATATTAAGCAATTCCTATATCTGATCCTTCAACTCTTTCAACTCAGGAGGAGCTATACGGTAAGGAGGAATAGATATAGGTTGAGTGCCCGGCAACAAATCAATACCAAAATCAATGTCCCGATCGGGTGGAATGCCCGAAAGATCTGCTAGGAACACATCGGGGAAATCTCGTACTGCTGGAACAGAGTCAACTGAAGGGGTATCAGCACTGACATCTCGCACATAGGCTAAATACGCGACGCACTCCTTTTCAACCATATGCTGAGCTTTAAGAAAAGATATAACTCTACTGGGAGTGTGATCAAAAGTACCACTCCACTCAATACGAGGAATACCTGGCATAGCCAACGTCACAGTGTTAGAGTGACAATCAAAAATAGCATAATGGGGCGACAACTATTCCATGCCCAAGATAATATCAAAATCAAGCATATCAAGTAATAAAAGATCTAACCTGGTCTCAAAACCACGAATAGTAACCAAACACGACCAATATACGCGGTCCACAATAAGGGAATCTCCCGCGGGAGTAGAAACATAAACAGGAGAGCTCAAGGTCTCTCGGATTGTACCCAAATGCGGAGCAAAATAAGATGACGCATAAGAATAAGTAGAGCCTGGATCGAATAGAACTGATGCTTCTCTGTGACTAACCAAAATAATACTTGTGATAACAGAATCGAAGGCAACAGCCTCGGCACGATCAGGAATGGCATAAAATCTGGCTCGTCCCTTACTTTGAGGGCGAACTCTATCTCCCCGATCCCCACCTCTGGCTGGCTGGGCAGGTAGGGTGGCAGCTGGAGCTGGAGCTGGAACAATGGACTGCTGACCCTGTAGAGCATGCTGAGGCTGTGGAGTCTGAGAAGGCACACCCCTCCCACGTCTGGGGCACTCTCTAACCAAGCGGCGGGTATCTCCACACTCATAACAAGATCTGGGAGGGCGCAGACTGGACCCACCCCTGCTAGACTTACCTCTGGAGGTACCTTGCGCAGGAGGTGCACTAGAAACCGGGGGTGCATAATAAGTCTCCTGAAACCTGGGAAGAGCTGGAGTACTGCTGGATGAAGGAAGATATGACTGAACTGGGCGACCTGTATAGCCCCTACCATGACGTCCTGCTCCTGAAGTACGGGTACCAGAGAAATGACCAAACTCTCGAGACCTCTTGGCCTCCCTCTCCTCCTGCTATCTAGCATGCATACCCTATATCTTCCTGGCTATACTCACCATATCTTATAGGGTATATCCATCTCCATCTCTCGCGCTATGCCAGACCTGATGGAAGGAATAAGACCTTCTATAAGCATGTGAACCCTCTCACGAATAGTAGCCACCAAAGAAGGCGCATGCCTGGCCAACCTAGTGTAACGGATGCCATACCCAGAGACAGTCATAGGGCCCTAGCGCAAGTGCTTAAACTCCATGCGCCATGCATCTCAGAGGCTCTGGGGAACAAACTCCCTCTGAAACATATCTGAAAACTGAGTCTAAGTCAGGGAGGCAGCCTCGTACGGAATGTCTAGCTCAAAAGTGCGCCACCAGTTATAAGTGGCTCCCCGAAGCTGGAGAGATGCAAAGGAAACCCCACTCGAAGTAGTAATTCCATAGTGCGAAATATGCGGTGACAATCCTTCAAAAATCCCAAAGTATCGTCTGTAGTTAGTACGCTAAAAATAAGAGGGTCATACTTCTTAAACCGCTCCAATCTATGTTGCTCATCCTCCGAAGAAGGTGCCCCATCCTCGGGCTGAACGGGTATTGTAGGCTGGACAGGAATAATATCTGGAATCGGCACCATGTGTACACTCTGCTATGGAGTGCGAGCTGCGGGAGTCTGGCTCCTCCCCCGGCCTAGGACGTAGCTGCAGGAGGTGGAAGCAACCCTGCCTGTGACAACATGGTATATATGCTAATAAACTGCGCCAATGCCTCTTGAACAGCTGGAGTAGTGGTGGTTGTGGGCGTCTCTGGTGCCTGAGTCCTGAATGGGTCCACTGGTGGCAACTTGGTGGCTACTCGCGCAGTTGCTCTGGCTACACCTCGGGCACGTCCACAACTCCTACCCCGGCCCCTGCCCCTAGCTGCTGCAGGAGGGGGTGCGGGTGCCTGATCATCCCGGGTCA
This sequence comes from Nicotiana benthamiana, assembly GCA_034376525.1. Classification (NCBI taxonomy): domain Eukaryota; kingdom Viridiplantae; phylum Streptophyta; class Magnoliopsida; order Solanales; family Solanaceae; genus Nicotiana; species Nicotiana benthamiana. Next base: position 8,836,576 of record CM067331.1, on the reverse strand, counting down.
TGAGTGTCCTCGCCATCTGCGAGAGAATAGAAGACAGAAGTTTAGAATCGGTATAAAAAATATAGCACTAAAAGGAATTTAATGAAGTAAAGATTTTTCCTAAACAGTTACATAGGCTCTCGTAGATAAGTACGGACATCTTCGTACCGATCGGCGAGACTCTAATAAACCAGCCTGTGTCCCGTGACACCTATGAACCTAGAGATCTGATAGTAACTTGTCACGACCCTAGTTCACCAATTGTGAACCTGTCATGACGGCACCCAGTCTTCGCGACTAGGTAAGCCTGATACGTTGCGGAAATTCAACAATCTTTACGAAAACGATAAATAAAACTGGATAACATAAGAAAATTTATAGGGTGCCGCTTGGCGCATACACTCCGAACCAATAATGTAAAACCTCCAAGACCCAGAAACCCACGAGCAACACAGGCTAAGAGTAAAATATACTATGCGGCTCTAACATCCAGGAGTGTCTACAACAAGTGAGTACATGAAAGTAGCTACTAGGTAAAGGTATAATACAAGGAGACTCTTCGGCTCTGCGGACGCGGCAGATGCATACCTCAAATCTCCAAGTGTAGCTCCTAAATTCACTGATAGCCCGCCCGACCAGAAATACCTAGATCTCCACACCAGTGTGCAGAAGAGTAGCATGAGTACACCACAGCGGTACTCAGTAAGTGCCAAGCCTAACCTCGGTGGAGTAGTGACGAGGAAGGTCGAGGCCCTACTGAGACGAACATAAGAATTAATATAAAAATAAAAGAACACTACAATATGAATGTAAATTCCGAATATCTAGCAAGGCAGTAAGTAAAATAGAACGGCTACAAGTACAATCAACGAACACAAGAAAATCACCCAAAAGTCGGGGATGCCACATAGAGCTTCGGGAATTGAACTCGCAGTCCATTTATACCAATATCGGAGGATCTCCCGGGAATCAAACCCATAGTCCATTATACCAATAACAGAGGATCTCCAGGAATTGAACCCGCTATCCTTCATACCAATAACAGAGGATATCCGAGAATTGAACCCGCAGTCCATCACATCAATATCAGAGGATATCCCGAGAATCGAACCTGTAGTACGTCATGTCAATATCAGAGGATCTCGGGAATTAAACCTGTAGTCCATCATATCAATAACAGAGGATCTCTCAGGAATTGAACCCATAGTCCCCAAAAGTAAATACACCATAAAAATCAATATTTAACGGAAGGAAAGGGAAATGTGAACAACAAGTAAAGTCGAGAGTCTAACATGCTTCACAAGAAAGACAAATATGGAAATTTAGTCAAATAGAGCAAATAACTGACTAGAATGCTTTCCAAGAAAAAGACAGATATGCAATTTAGTCAAATAGAGAAAATAAGTTGTAACATGTTTTCCCTAAGTCAAAACAAGTGAAATTTCATTTTTAACAATTAATTATGTGAAGAAACACAGTCTAAATAAGCCAAGTAAGGTGAACTTTAAACAACTAGCACAAGTACACGCTCGTCACCTCGCGCACAAGGATCTTAAACAATGACAAAGATATCCTAAGGGGAGAGGTCCCTCACACAAATCTAGGCAAGCCACTTACCTCGAATTGGTACAAAACCACTAAGAAACAATGCCCTTGCCACGAGTATCTGACTCCAAGTGTGCCTAAATCTATAAATAACATCGCAAGTAACTAGTAACACTACTAAATTTAAAGCTAAGGTGCAAAATAGGTGAAATGACCAAAATGCCCCTCAGGCCAACGTCTCGAAATCAAATAATTTTCACATTTTTGGAAACCTCGTACTCTCACGAGTCTAACCTTATAAAAATCTCCCAAATTGTACGTCAAATGCTCCTTCAAATCATCAAAGTTAGGTCTAAGAACTTTACCCCAATTTCATCCATTTTTTATCCTTAATTCGAATTTAAAAGAATTTAACTACTAAATGATGAATTAAATCTAGAAAGGATCATAGAAACATTACCCAAAAATCTACTCTTCAAATCCTTCTCAAAATTGCCTTGGTCCGAGCTCAAATTTTATTTTTCAACTTATGAAATTAAACCCTCGGATTAACCCTTTAACTCAAAGCGATTTCCGCTTCTGCGGTCACCGCTTATGCGTCCAAGCAACCGCTTCAGCAGTCTAACTAATCCGCGCCAGGGACCGCTCTGCGGCTGAACACCGCTTCTGCGGTCGTTGCTTAAGCGAGCAAACCTCCGCTTCTGTGGTCCACGACCAATTTCCCCTAGGACCACGTCCGTGACCCCAGCGTCGCATCTGCGAAAACCTCTTATGCGGCTCCCCTTCCGCAGACATAGAAACAACAGAAGCAGCAGCCACATCCCATGCAAAATTCTCCATTTTCTCCTATTAACAACCCGAAATCATCCCGAGGCCCCTGGGACCCCAACTAAAAGCACCAATACCTCCTAAAACCTCATTCAAACTTGCTCGAATCCTTAAAACTCCACCCTTAACATCAAAATACTCGTCTTTCATCAAATTAAAGCCTAAGTTCCATTAGAACTTCCAAAATTCGCTTTCGATCAAAAACCTAATCAAAACACTTCCGATTGACCTGAAATTTTGCACGCCCATCCCAAATGATATGATGGTGCTAGAGAAACTTCTGGGATCACATTCCAACCCTTGGATCAAAATTTCACTATCGGACCGGAAACTCCAAAATTCTAACTTTCGGCATTTCTAGCCTAAATGAGCTACGGACATCCAAATTATATTCCGAACACGCTCCCAACCCGAAAATCACATAACAGAGCTAACGGAACCATTAGATTTTCATTCTGAGTTCGTCTTGATGCTATTCTGATTACGGAGCATTTTCCAACACAAGCTCTCATTTAGGGACTAAGTGGCCCAAAACACTCCGAATTCTATAACCGAACATTCCGGCAACCCTAAATAGCATAAATGAACTTAGGAGAAGCAGTTAATGGAGAAACGGGGCATAAATTCCAAAGATGACCGGTCGGGTTGTCACAACGTGTCATCCCGTAGATACACTATTTGATATACCCCGTATCAAACTTAGAAATTATTAAAAATCCTTAATGGTTTATCGTTTGTACTGAACATTGTCTCATCACGAGAATGGACCAAAAGTTTAGTTGACAATGTTGAACTGTCGTAAATAACTTTGTTTGATCTCCTTGACCTAGATCTTGGGATCTCCAATCTTCTAGGCAGAGTTACCACCACTATCACTTGTTATCGCTCACAGTCCCATTCCCCTTGATGACTTCTCAACTATCTCTCTAGTTAGGCCTTTTGTAAGTGAATTTGACACATTATCACTTGACTTTACATAGTCAATTATTATAATTCCTCTAGAGAGTAATTGTCTGATGGTTTTATGTCTTCGCCGTATATGACGAGATTTACCATTATACATAACGGTGCCAGCCCTTCCTATTGCCACTTGATTATCACAATGTATGCATATTGGTGCCAATGGTTTGGGCCAAAATGGAATATCTTCCAAGAAATTTCGGTGCCATTCAGCTTCTTTACCGTCTTTATCTAAGGCTATGAACTCAGCCTCCATTGTAAAGCGGGCAATACAAGTTTTTTTGGACAACTTTCAAGATACCGCTCCTCCACCAATAATGAATACATATCCACTTCTGGACTTAGAATCAGTTGATCTAATTTGTATCACGGTATCCCTCAATGACTGTAGGATATTTACTGTAGTGCAAAGCAAAGTCCTGTGTATGTACTAAATACCCCAAAACCCGTTTCATGGTCATCCAATGAGATTGACCTAGATTGCTGGTATATCAACCCAATTTACTTATTGCACAAGCTATATCTAGTCGTGTACAATTCATGATGTACATTAAGCATCCCAACACACGAGCATAATTCAATTGTGATATGCTTTAGCCTTTGTTCTTTGCTAATGCAAGATTCATGTCAATTGGAGTCTTTGCAACTTTTAAACCCAACTGCTTGAATTTTTCAAGTACTGTCATAATATAATAAGATTGTGACAATGCCAGACCTTGAGAAGTCTTATGGATTTTAATTCCCGGAATTAAATCAGCAACTCCCAAGGCTTTCATATCAAACTTGCTAGTTAGCATACGCTTAGTAGCATTTATGTTGGCAATGTCATTACTCATTATGAGCATATCATACACATATAAGCAAACAATGACTATCTAATTTGGAACATTTTTAATGTACACACATTTATCAGATTCATTTATCTTAAACCAATTTGACAACATTGTTTGGTAAAGTTTTGCATGCAATTGTTTGGGTGCTTGTTTTCGTCCGTAAAGGGACTTAACAAGTCTACAGACCTTCTTTTCTTTACCTGGAACCACAAACCCTTTAGGTAGTTCCATGTAAATATTTTCCTCCAACACTTCATTTAAGAAGGCCGTCTTAATATCCATTTGATGAATTTCAAGACCATAAACTACAGCTAACGCTACTAACGTTCGCATGGACGTAATTCTTGTAATTGGAGAGTATGTATCAAAATAATCAAGTCCTTCTTGTTGTCTATACCCTTTGACCACAAGTCTTGCCTTATATTTGTCAATAGTGCCATCATCTTTTATTTTCCTCTTAATGATCCATTTAGAACCCAACGGTTTATTTTCAGGAGAAAGACCAACCAATTCACATGTATGGTTGTTCAGTATGGATTCAACTTAACTATTGACTGCCTCATTCTATAACAATGATTTCGAAGAAGACATAGCATCTTAAATGTGTGAAGCTCATTTTCCAATAAGAAAGTCACAAAACTTGGTCCAAATGAAGTAGACATTCTTTGACGTTTACTACGTCTTGGATCCTCTTGGTTAAGTGTACTTCCTTTTGTTTCTTCCCGAGGTCGTTTAGATCTTTCACCAATGGATTTACATTCCTTTTTATACGGATATTTATTTTCAAAGAACTCAACACATCAGATTCTATAACTGTATTATTATGAATGTCCGAATTTTCTGATTTATGAACCAGAAATCAATATGTTTTACTATTAGTTCCATATCCTACGAAAACACAGTCAACGGCTTTCGGTCCTATTTTTACCCTTTTGGATTTAGGAACTTGCACTTTTGCCAAACACCCCCACACTTTAAAATAATTCAAGTTGAGCTTCTTTCCTTTCAATTTTTCATATGGAATTGATTGTGTTTTGCTATGGGGTACTCGATTTAGTATTCGGCTAGTCGTAAGAACGGCTTCCCCCCACAAGTTCTGTGGCAACCCAGAACTTATCAATAATGCAGTCATCATCTCCTTTAATAATTCTTTTTGCAATACCATTGGATTGGGGCGTGTAAGGGGGCGTTGTTTGATGAATAATTCTATATTCTAAACATATTTGTTCAGAAGGAGATTCATATTCACCACCCCTATCATTTTGATTTTCTTGTTAAGTTGTGTTTCAACTTCTTTTTTTTATTTCTTTTTAAGCGCATTTCACAGTTCCTTTGACGTTTCCACGCCACTGTAGACATTATACAACGCATCCTCCAACCTGCTAAGAATGTAATTCTTGCACAAGAAATATGAATGCTTTCACGCCTCAGTCACGAGAAAGCGTTCATTATCAGGAGTTTCAAAGGCCAGAACAGGAACATCTTCCTTGATGAACTTCTGAAGACTTAAGATAGTCAGATAGAAGAACACCTTTTGCTGCCAGTTCTTTATATCAATCCAGAAAAAAAAATTCGGGTTTCTTCGCCGGTGCTAATGCTTCCGGTGTTCAGCTCGTTGAAGCATTGGCAATCACCATAGGAACAACTTGGTTCTCATTTCCATTAATCATTTCTGTAAAAGAATGACACCAACGTTAAAATCATGTAGATTTTAATAGAGTACAAAACCGCAAAGGTTTTACTCTCTATAAACAATAATACAAATACAGAAATATAAAATAAAATTCCTTAAGCTTGTTATTAAACTGTTAAATAATTCTGGAAATATAAATTAATATAAACAAAAATTATGATAAACAGAAATGATCATAAAAAATTCGATCCCACTAAATTCATAATGTCTCCTTAAGGAATTTAATCCCCTTCTAGCACCCAAGGTCATAGATTATTTCCTCCTAGGATAGAACTAATTACACACTAGTGTACTGGTACTCCAAACACCAGTATTTCAGCGCACACAAAGATCAGTAGAAAATCACACTTACTTTTTTCTTTGTTTTATGCTAAAAGTATGCAGAAGAAGGAGAAGAAACTCAGAAATTCGTAGTGAAATTCTGAGCAGAATAGTGTTGTATTTACATCAAAAATTTGGGCTTAAATCTGAAGAGGTGCAACTCTTTAGAATGGCTATTTTGCAACACGGCCATAGCATAAATGCCATTACATAAATGTCTATTTACTCAAAAATAAAGAGGAAAAATAAAGAGGGAAAATTAGAGGGTAGTTAATTTTCTGTTACAAAAAATAAAAACGATTTGGATTTAATATCAATGTTTTGTTATTAACAAATTAATAACACATTTCTATAAATATTTTACTATTGACAAATAAATTTGGTCCAAAAGGTTAATCAACCAATTGATCATTTGACCAAATCCAAATCCAAATCCAAAGCCGAAGTCGAGCCAAGCGAGCGACGACGACAATGGCGCGAGGCTTGCTTTCTTCTCAGCTCTATAAGAACTAGAAAAAGAGCAATTGCTTATATACCCATAAAAATTTCTTCCTCTTCCAATAAGGGACAATGTCCATATCCAAGGGGGGACTTAAAATTTCATTCAAAAAATTTTATTTCCCTCCATTTCTCATTCACCCTCTTTTAAGTATTTAATATATTAATTAAATACCTTAAAAACCCAACAAATTCTCCCAGTTAGCGTCATTCTATATATTTCATCTTTCCCACATTTCCCTCGTGCATTATTTGTTGCCCATGTTATCTCCTCAGACCACCCCATAGCAGCTTTGCTGACACCATGCTATGTAAGTAGTTTTTGCCAGATTCTAGCTGCTATATTGCATTTAGTGAACTCTGGAATACTCACCTCGCATGTTGTTATGCATTTGACTTATGAAGTACTTTTCCCTACTCATAATCACCTCTATTTTTACCCCAACCTCTTCAATATATTTCCCTGCATTGAATATCTTTTGCATAACCCGGGATGCATGTTTTCGTTTTACTTCATTCATAATATTTTCCTTTATATAGAACCCATTTAATCCACAATCTATTTTTTTCCTGTCCCAGACTCCGGTAGTGCTTTAGGATAGTTGTTTTGTTCCATAAGCTATTATTTTTTATGTTCAATCCATCAGCAACCTTAGGTAAGCATAACTTTTTCCCAAGTAATGGGAGCTTTTTTGGAACCTTCTGCTGCTCCTGTCTAGAGGTTGTTTCTGCAGACTGCTTCAATCATCTGAATTCTCTTTCTAGGAAATATGGAAATTTGAGACCATAAATTTTGTATATCTATAAGTACACTATTGATCAACTGCAACCTGCCTGCATAAGATAGTAGTTTGTTGTCCAGGTAGTGATCCTTCTTGTCATCTTGTCTAAAAGTGGTTGGCATTACCCAATTGATAGCCTCTTAGAGCTCAGAGGAACACCTAAGTATCTAAAGGGTGTTGTACCAGCTTGGAAGCCCAAAGTTTTTCAGTATTTCTTGCTGAAATTTAGAAGCAACTCCTTAAAAATATACTGAACGTTTCCCCTGTTTAGCTACAAATCCAGGTGCCTAAGAAAAAATTGTCAAAACAAACATACAGTAGCTTTGCCGATATCACATCTCCCCTGCAAAATAGGAGCAGGTCATCTGCAAATCCCAACTACTGTAGGTTTAGCTTTGCACACCTAGGATGATTAAAATCAGGATTGTTCTTCAAAGTCTTCAACAGCCTAGTAAGGTATTCCATTGCTATTACAAAAAGATAGGAAGATAGGGAGTCCCCTTGCCTTAGCCCTCTCTTTGCACTAAATGAAGTAGTTGGCTTACCATTAACTACAATAGAGTAGGATATTGTTTATACATAGGTCATAATCCATTTCACAAATGTGTCAGAAAAGTTTAGCCCAATAAGCATCTGCTCCAGGAACACCCATTCAAGTGAGTCATAAGCGTTTTGTTTGTCAATCTTTATCATGCATCTAGGTGATATTCCTTTCCTTCCATACCCCGTTATTAACTCATGGCTAAGTATAATATTATCATTGATCATCCTGCCAGGTACAAAAACAGCTTGTCCTTTATCAACTAAATCATTCATAACCCCTTATATTATGTTGGTAAGCATTTTAGATATGATATTATACATTATAGTGCAGTGGGAGATTGGTCTGATTCCCTTCACATAAGAAGGGTTCTTTACCTTTGGCACTAGTGTAACAACGATACAGTTTATTGGTTTGTACATGTGTTGAGTTTCAAAGAACTTAATTTCAACATTGGTCACCTCCTCCCCAATTATCGTCTAGTCTTTTATTAATAAGCATGAGTTGAAACCATCCATCTCTAGTTCTTTAGTTTCATCTATCCCTTGTAGTGCCTAATATACTTCTTTTTTATCAAAAGGTCTAATGAGTGATGTCGATACCTAATTTTTTCTTATGTATTTATATTTAAAATACTTTTAAAATAGCATGTGTATGTATATATAAACATAACCAAGAGTTTTGTTATTTTTTTCCTAATTTTTAAGATTTTGAAAATTAATTTATTATTTATTTTAGCAGTACAAAATCAAATAATTATTCTAAAAATTATCATTTTTGTGAATAATTTATTTTCATCCTCATATTGACACCAAAATATAATTAAGATATTTTTGCATATTTTTTATAAATTTACTTAGTATTTTTTAAAGCTAAATTGCATATAATTGCAATTATAGCCTATCTTATGATTAACAGCATTTTTCAATTATAAAATTATTCATTATTTTTTAATTAACATTTATATATTATTAACTAGTTCAGTACATTTAATTTATTATTAAAATAATTTTAACTATTTATTTATAAAATAAAAAATGGGGAAATTGGTTATTTAACACATAGCTATATTTATTTCAACTGTAGCCCCAATTTAAACCCCAATTCCACCCAATTAAGGCGACCCAATTCCATTTTTTGACCCAACCCATGACCCATTTTCAGACCTGCCTAGCTTCCCCTTTAATCGTGGTCATTGATCATTTTATATCAACGGTCGTGATCCGTTCTTTCCTTTTTTATTTCTCATACCCCTCTAACCCTAACCCATTTGTACCAAATATGCCGCATTTGAACTCCCTTCATCTCCTGAATCGTCTCTATCCCTCCCCGAATCCTAATCGATTCCCATCTACTTTCGTCCTATTTCCATCGAAATCCATGGCATTCTTGGCCAGAGGTGGTCTGTACTCACTCTCACTCACCATTAACCTAATACAATCAAAGTTTGGAGGCCGATTTCAATGGCTTCCTTTAGATCTGTCTCAGATCTGTAAGATTTATGGCCTCTCCGGCCATTTTCCGGCGTATTCGAGCAATATGAGTCTCTTCGACTCAGGATCCGACTTTCCTCGAGACCTTCTCAGTCTAGAGTCTTCTCTGCTATTTTTTAAACCGTCTAAGGTTCTATACTTACTTATTTTTCTTAGATATTTACCATGCTTTGTCTTTACTTGACGTTTTTAAGATTTTCCCCAAACTTTCCTTTTCAAAATTGTTCAAATTCGATTTTTAGGGTTTCTGGAAAAGGTTTCTTTAAATATTTTTCTGACTCTTTTTTGTTCTCTCTTCATGTATGATATCCATGTTAGACTCGTATGTTTTTCTTCTTACTGTACTCGAGTTTGCTCTTTTGTTCTTTTCTGATTATGCAAGGTTAACTCGGGTTGTCGTTTCTCACTCTTTGCTATATGTGTTTAAGTTTGTGCTCTTTGATTTTGTTTCACCTTACTGAGTTTTGTTGATGTTCCGATTATCATGTTTTTACCTACTTTGTTCAAAACTTCTGAAACTTGTTTGAATTCCAAGCTTTTCTCAGAGCATAACTTTGAATCAATGTTTATGCTATCGCATATGTTTTCCTCTCAAAGGTCTTTAAAAAATATCTTTGATCATCTCTCAATGACCTTGATCTCTCACCTCTGATTCTATTTGAAACCCTAAAGATTTGAGGATTTTTTTTAAGTGGCACTAGGGTTTCACTTTGGGACACTAGGTTTTCAGACTCGCTATGAGTCTGTAATTGAAACTCAAAATCATGTTAGCTTGTGACTCTGAAACTTTCATTGTTTGACTCTTTCTTTGTTTGAATTGTAAACATTATATATAAGAAAAACTCTTCTTTCAAAAGGTTTTCACCAATAGAGTGATTGATTCTGAAATCCCTACAACTGAAATTTATAAATAGAGGGTAGCATTTGCAAATAGAAACAAATGCACATTGCATCCAATCAATTGGTTGTAACTTAACATATACACTTTTGTCTCACATTTTTATCTTTTCTTGGCCTTTGTTTTTCATCTTTCAAGATGCAAAAGCAAGAAAACCAAGTAAACCAACCTCCTCCAGGTATGTATCTCTTCCCCCACAACCCCTCCCCATATAGAGGCAGATCTAAAACGATTTTGTGGGTTCAGTTGAATCCATTACTTTCAACTTGAACTATAAGACACGTAAAAATAACATTTACAACATATATACATAACATGATTATAATATCATACTCATTACAAATTGATTTTGAATTTTATATTTGCCTATGCTCAGTGGCGGACGCACGTGGTGGCAAGCGGGTTCAACTGAACCCAGTTGAACCCGCTTCATCAAAAAATATATACACAAGTATAAATTACGATTAATGCTGCGTGAATTTTGTATAAGTATTTTATTTGAACCCACTTGACAACTACTAATACTTCTAAGATTGAACCCGCTTGCACAAAATTCTGGGTCCGTCCCTGCCTATGCTCGTGCTAGACTCACTTCTTTTTGGTTTTTGATTAAAGGCTATCCCGCCGAATTCACTCCAAATGAGAACAAGAAGAAGATGAAGGGCCGGCCAAGAGGAGAAAGAGGGTTCCTGGAAGGATGGTAAGTTTATTAAATTATAAAAATTTCTGCAAATTAAATATGGTTTCAACAGGCAGAGACATATTATCTGCTAAGAAAATTAAGTCTACAGAATTCTCTTAACAATTTCTATAATATCCTGAACTTAACTAAACGTGCCTTTGTTTTGTGCAGCCTCTTTGCACTATGCTGCTGCTGGCTATGTGAAGCTTGTTTTGACTAGACGTTTGGAATATAACTAATCTAAAGGAGTCAACTGGTGTTGGTTTATTCAACTAGCTAATGCAACAAACAACAACAATAATTATCCAGTATAGTCCCACAAAGTGGGGTCTGGGGAGGGTAATATGTAGACGAGCCTTACCCCTACCCGAAAGGGCAGAGAGGTTGTTTCCAATCGACCCTCGGCTCAGTGAAGGAAAGGGAGAAACAAAAACAAAAACAAAAGAGCATTAGTAAGTCCAGTAGAAATAGCGTAAATAATTATCTAAACATAAGAACCATAAATAAAATAGCGTGCAATAGTATCATACAGTAACTACCATAAGGGAGACACAATCCAAAACACAAATCATCTATGGATAGCCCTGCCAAGCCTCACCCAACCCCGGGTGAGGAGTACGGAAAACTCTAGGGACCCTTATTCTACAACCCTAATACTAGACCTCCAGGCTTTCCTATCAAGGGCCATGTGTTAGAATAATGATTCCGACTAAAATACAATAACCTTCATATTGAACAATTTGGAACAACAACTACATGAGCGGAAGCTTACTTGAATCCATATGTGGAAATCCTTGAACCTCCTTTGATGATTGTTTGAAGTGTGCCTTAGCAAGTTCCTTAGTCCTTCCTTCAAGATTGTCTTCTTGATCCTTCTTGAAGTATGGATTTCACAACAACAATAATATCACAATACCCAAAGTTGGTGTATGGCTTTCCACAAGAATATCACACAAGACCAAATATGGGAATGGTTTTCCACAAGAATTTGCAAGACAACAATGGAGTTTCTCTTGATTCAATGGGAGGAAGAAGAGATTATGTCTTGCAATAATGTGGGAACCATAACCCCCACTTTATAACAAAAGAGTTACATAACCCAAGAGTCACAAGAGTTACATAACTCAAGAGTCACAAGCATGTAACCATGGTTACATATATGTAACCTTAGTTAGCCCATCATTAACTAAGGTTACCCTTTTGGGTATCTACACATTAGTCCTACACTTTATATGACAATACATTAGCCCCCTTAACATAATGTCCATAAGACCACAAAATTAGGCCAAACCAAAAGATAGCACATAACATATAATTTATCCATATATTATTCATATGTATGCAGATATAAGTCCATATATCTTACAATCTCCCACTTGGACGAGATACACATACATATGTACAAACCTTAGCATTATATGTTACAAATAACCTTAGGAGCTCAAAATTGCTATCACAATAAAATTGTCATGAACAATCCGGTCCATCAATCATACCAACATAGGAATTAAGTGCTCTTCGTTACTCATTCGTAAGTAGAACCAACATAGATCACGTATATCAATATAACTAACGACATGGATCAAGTGTATGTATGTAGCATGGAAATAACATAAAGTGTGGTCAATAGAATGTCTATTTCCAACTGGTTCTCTTTATTGAGATCAATCATGAACTGTAAGAGTACAAAAAAACTTTAAAACTGAATATCTGCGCAGATATAACTGAATTACTAAATTTCTGAATATAATGGACAATACATAAATGTACAATACAAACTCCCACTAAAATACATAATCCTTATCTGATTTGACACCCATACAAGCAATATGCTCATGAAATACTTTTGGTGTCAATCCCTTAGTGAGCGGGTCCGCAAGCATGAAGTTTGTACTAATGTACTCAATGCACAATTGTCCATTTTGTACTCTTTCTTTAACAACCCGAAATTTGACGTCCATATGTTTTGCTTTCGTCAAACTACTGTTGTTATTAGCATAAAGGATTGCCGATCTGTTATCGCATAATAGCCTAAGTGGCCTTTTAATGCTATCAACAATTCGCAGTCCACCAACAAAATTCCGCAGCCATAATGCCTCATTGGATGCTTCATAACATGCCATAAACTCCGCTTCCATGGTGGAAGTGGCTATAAGAGTTTGCTTGATGCTTCTCCAAGAGATAGCACCGCCCGCAAGCATGTAAATATAGCCTGAAGTGGACTTCAAACTATCCTGACATCCAGCAAAATCGAAATCGGTATACCCAATGATCTCAAGCTGGTCCGATTTCCGGTATGTAAGCATGTAATCCTTTGTTCTCTGTAAGTACCTCATGACCCGTTTGGCTGCCTTCCAATGGTCCATTCCCGGATTGCTTAGATATCTGCCTAACATCCCAACAATGTATGCTATATCAGGTCGTGTACATACCTGAGCATACATCAGACTACCTACAGCCGAAGCATAAGGCGTCTTCTGCATTTCCGAAATTTCATAATTATTATTTGGGCACTGTTTGAGACTAAACTTGTCTCCCTTAGCAACAGGGGTGTTGCCTGGTTTACAGTCTTGCATGCCAAATCTTTTAAAAACCTAATCGATATAGCCCTTTTGTGACAGACCGAGAACGCCTTTGGAGCGATCTCATTGTATCTGAATTCCTAATACAAAACAAGCTTCACCAAGATCTTTAATTTCAAATTTCTTTGAAAAAAATTTCTTAGTGTCATGCAATAATGCTATATCATTACAGGCAAGCAGTATGTCATCGACATATAAAACCAGAAAAATATACTTACTCCCACTGAACTTATGGTATATACAATCATCAGCAATATTCGGTTCAAAACCAAAAGATGTAATGACTGCATGAAACTTATAATACCATTGACGAGAAGCTTGCTCGAGCCCATAGATGGATTTCTTTAATTTGCAAACCTTTTTCTCTGATTCATCCGAAACAAAGTTTTCAGGTTGCACCATATAAATTGTTTCCTCAATGTCACCATTGAGAAACCTGTCTTAACATCCATCTGATGAAGCTCAAGATCAAAATGTGCTACTAATGCCATTATAGTCCTGAAAGAGTCTTTCGATGAAACTGGAGAGAAAGTCTCTTTATAATCAATGCCTTCCTTCTGAGTGTAGCCTTTTGCGACAAGACGAGCTTTGTACTTAATAACATTGCCCTCTGAATCCCTTTTGGTTTTAAAAATCTATTTACAACCAATAGGTTTAATACCTTCGGGCAATGTAACAAGCTCCCAAACGTCATTATCGCTCATAGACTTCATCTCATCATTCATGGCATCAATCCACTTTTGAGAGTTAGAACCCTTAATGACTTGACGGAAGTTGATTGGATTATCTTCCTCAAGTCCAATATCACTTTCTTGTTCTTGGAGAAATACAACATAATCATCCGGAATTGCATTTCTCCTCTCTCTAGTGGATCTCCTTAACGGCACTTCAGTTTCTTGAGGTTGTTGAGTTTGATTTTCATTAGTAATTACAGGATCCTGATTGGGGAGATTTTTGAGATTGTCTTGAACTGGAGTTGTATGAGCCGTGTCAGGAATGAGAACTCCCTGACCAAGATCAACAACTTGAGGGAAAGACACATGTTCTTCCTCAAAGACAAAATCTCTAACAACTTTATCTCCCCACCACCCAAACTCAATATCCTCAAAGAACCTAGCATTACCCGTCTCAAAAATAGTTCTAGAAGTGGGATCATAAAACTTAAAACCCCTGGATCTTTCAGAGTATCCAACAAAATAGCTACTAACCGTCTTAGCATCCAGTTTCCTTTCATTCGGCCTATAAGGCCTTGCCTCAGCTGGACAACCCCAAATGTGTAAATGCCTAATACTGGGTTTATGCCCAGTCCAAAGTTCATATGGGGTTTTGATTGTAGCTTTAGTTTGAACTCTATTAAGAATATAAGCTGCGGTTTTTAATGCTTCACCCCAGAGTAAGTCTGACAAAGTAGTACGACAAAGCATACTTCTTACCATATCCTTAAGGGTCCGATTTCGTCTCTCAGCTACACCATTCATCGTAGGACTGCCTGGCATAGTATACTGAGGGACGATCCCACACTCATCTAGGAATTTAGCAAATGGCCCTGGACGTTGTTCACCTGAACCATCATATCGACCATAGTATTCACCACCACGGTCAGATCTAACGGATTTAATTCTTTTGCTTAGTTGATTTTCAACTTCAACCTTAAATGATTTGAACACGTCTATGGATTGGGACTTTTCATGAATAAGATATAGGTACCCATAACGAGAGTAATCGTCTATGAATGTGATAAATTATTGTTGACCATTCTTACAAGGAGTAGGAAATGGCCCACAAATATCCGTATGTATCAATTCTAAGACGTCCGAAGCTCTCTTAGCACCTAATCTCGTCTTGTTTGTTTGTTTTCCCTTGATACTCTCAACACAAATATCCGAATTTGAGGAATCAAGAGAATCAAGAATTCCATCTGACACGAGTTTCTGAATTCTTTGAATGGATATATGACCCAAACGTTTATGCCAGAGTGGTATAGAATTCTCATTAGTTAATTTTCTTTTGGTACCACTTAAACTTGTATGCAAGGTTTCATTATTTGAGGTTATTGTATTAACCAAACATAGGCTATCAAATGTTGATAAAAAACCAGTACCAATAAGATTTGAATTCTGAAAGAGACTAACTTTATTATCACCAAAAGAACATGTATAACCGGATATGTCCAATTTGGGAACAGAAATTAAATTCCGTCTAAAAGACGGTACAACAAAAGTCTCATCCAAATCTAAATGAAAACCGGTCTTAAACAACAGCCTAAATTTGCCAATAGCCTCAACTGGCGCCTTCTTGCCGTCACCCACATAGATGTATCTTTCACCATCATTTGGTTTTCGGCAGTTCAGGAAACCCTGCATAGATATACTTATGTGAGTAGTAGCAGCAGAATCTACCCACCAAGTATCCTTAGGTACCGAAATTAAATTAACTTCAGAACAAACAAGAGAAAGAAATGTACCTTTTTTCGCACGCCAAGCGTGATACTTGGTACAGTCTTTCTTCACATGATTAGTCCCCTTATAGAAAAAGCAACCTAATTCAGTAATTTCAACCTTAGGTTCCTTATGTTGCTTAATCTTAGGCCTTGCAACCGCAACTTCCTTACCTTTCCTCTTCTTCATATCCTTAGAAGAGGATGCCAAATGAGCACTTTCAGTCTTATCTTGCTTTATCCTTTCCTCCTCTTGCACACAATGTGAAATGAGCTCGTTAAGAGTCCATTTCTCCTTCAGGCAGTTATAACTGACCTTAAACTGATTAAAGTGTGCAGGAAGAGATATCAAAACTAAGTACACAAGCAGTTCCTCAGGTAATACTAGCTTGAGTGACTTAAGATTCGAAGCAAGATGAGACATTTCCAAAATGTACTCCCTAATGTTTCCCTTGCCCTTATACCTCATGGAAACAAGTTTACTCAATAGTGTACTTGTTTCCGCCTTAAGCGTATCAAAGACTTTGTCCTTCTAGGACTTAATATGAGCATTTGTAGTGAGAATATAGTTACTTTCTTTGGGTCAGCAAATGCGTATAGCATGCTTTGCAATATTTTGCAATTGAATTATCCTTTTATGAACTTCAGGTTCATATTATGATATTCGAGGATCTATATATACAAATGATAATTCATCCCATGTAACCTTTTCTCAAGTGTTTATCATGTCTCCCCCTCATGTTAGAAAAGCTAACTTGTTTCCTCAACTTTGGGAGTCCATCTTTGTGCATTATGGTGTTAATGAAAATATACACCGCACATCAATAATAATAAGATGAAATTATTTGGTTCCTGACCCTGAACCACTTGTGAGGGGAGAATATAATATACTCTCGTATACAACATATATCAAACTGATATATATAACTTTGTTCTCATAAGAAACAGTTTAGCTATTAAGTGGAGGCACTCAATAATTATCTTGCTAAACCAACTATGATATAAACCAACTTATCAAGATGAACTATCTTGAATAGAAAATCTGGAAATTATGCTCGAAGTTATATTACTGAGCAATTTACCTCGCAAGCACCGGCCAGGCTGCGGGTTAATAACAATCGCACATGTAACCATATCATAGATGCATCATATGTGGTATACATGGCAGGTGAATGGGCCCATATTCACCTTTGATATTTCCAGAATTTATGGGATTCAACCCGAACTCTTTAGTTGGTCAATCAATTAATGAGAACAAGTAATATAAGAGAATTCGTAAAGAACTTTCTAATTCTTTAATATTTACCCATGTGAATTCTCTATTACTGCACATCATACTTAAAATGAGATGGCTAACCCGAATGCCAACTGAATAAATTATCAATATTGATAAATTTCAAATTTACACCATGACGTGTGCAATTATCAATAAACTTCAAGTTTATTATGGTATGTGTTTTTATACCAATAAATATCCACTTTATTGTGGCATTCTATTGTTTGTGTAGTACAAACTGGAAATAAAGCGGGTAGCTTTTCATATACAAATTATCCCGCTACAAGTTGTAGTAATAGAAGATATCAAATCTTTCCTTTATTTATAGTCTCAATATAATCAATCGCTTTCGCATATACTTTGGAAACTGAATAAGTTTCTTTGAGACTTACTACCACACAATACCTTATTGGTAATCAATTGCGTTTCTCCAACATAGTAATAATTGGCTCTTCTAGAGCTCTCAATTAATTTTGTACTACCACAGATTCATCAACATCCATGTGGTGAATATCTCTTTTAAAGAGAAAGTTATACCATTATGGTCATAGTCAAAATTACATGCAAGATATGTTTCTTGCATTATCGTTGTCCTTTAATAGTCATATTTCCAAAATATTTTGGCGTACAATAGGTACGTGACCAACGATCATTCATGCCATAACAATGACATTATTTTCATATATCATCTCAAACCTCCTTCTAGGGATGAGTGTGGTATATTCAATACCAATGTGTATGGCATTCGATTTGCTATTCTTTGCAAATGGAAAATATTTTGCACCTCTTTTTCACAAATAGAGGTGTGTGGATCAAGATGAGATAATGATGCATTTTTCCACAAAATTTCCCGTTTGGTTTCACCAACTTCTCCCCCTAATTTTGGGAAAAGTGTCTCATCGAATTGACAGTTTGCAAATCGTGCAGTGAACAAATCCCCTGTCAATGTTTCGAGGTAGCGAATAATGGAGGGCGATTCAAACTCAACATATATTCCTAACCTTCTTTGCAAACCCATTTTGGTGCAATATGGCGGTGCTACAGGCACATATACTGCACATCCACAAATTCTTAAGTGGGATATATTAGGTTCATGACGCAAAACTAATTGCAACGGGGAATATTTGTGATAATTCGTCAGTCAGAGACGAACTAGTATTGCTGCATGCAAAATGGCGTGACTCCAAAATGAAGTGGGCAGCCTCATTTTCATGAGTAAATGAGGTATTCAAGATTATACTCATGTATTATCTCAATCTGATATCCATTTTGAATGATATTTTAAAACTCAACAAGTTTCTCTTAGACTTGGAGGAGAACATTGTATTCTCTATGATAAACATTGTTCCTCTAGGCAGAGTTATAGTTGCTCTTCCGGAGCCTTCAATCAAATTACTACTACCAGAGATTGTAGTAACATCTGCCTTACACATACTTAGTTGAGAGAAATATTTCTTTTCTTTGAGTATCGTATGTGTAGTACATGAATCAACTAAACAAATATTTGATCCAAGTTTGCTTTGTGAGATATCCATATTTGCTTTCCCACGGTTTGACATATAAAAGAAAATACATGAACATGAGAATAAACAAATTCAATCCGTTTGTTTCACATTTAAACAATATTTTCAAAATCTGCTGAGGTTGGTTGACTAACTAAATCAGATAGTCGATTATATGTTTTCCATAATCGATTACTTTGCAGTTTGAAAATTTCAGTTTAAGCACTGTCTCAATGTAATCGATTGTTAAACATACATAATCGATTATTTGCTAATTTGAAAAACTTCATATCACACTGTCTTAATATAATCGATTGTTAAACATACATAATCGATTATTTGCTATTTTGAAAAACTTCAGATCATACTGTCTTAATATAATCGATTGTTAAACATACATAATCGATTATTTGCTATATTGAAAAACTTCAGATCACACTGTCTTAATATAATCGATTGTTAAACATACATAATCGATTATTTGCTATTTTGAAGAACTTCAGATCATACTGTCTTAATATAATCGATTGTTAAACATACATAATCGATTATTTGCTATTTTTGAAAAACTTCAGATCATACTGTCTTAATATAATCGATTGTTAAACATACATAATCGATTGTTTTGCAGTTTTAATGCGAAATATTAGATAATCGACTAACTGTTAGGTTAGTCGATTAACTCTACTGAAAAATAAAAATATCTTTGAAATTTAAGCATATTGAAACATTCTAAAGAACTAATACTGACATTATATCATAAACTAACTAATACGAGCTGATACTAATGACTATTAGTTTATTCACTAACTAATACAAATAAAATCAAACAATTCCATCTTCCTTCATCACAGATCCATCACCGATTAAGTGGTCTATTTTCCCCTCAGGGTGCTCAAAGAAGTCTGCCATATCCAGGTGGGTGATGTCAAAATTGTCTTCAGAGACATAATTTGTTTCATGGCATTTACTTTTTAGAGATGCTTAATAAAGCTCAACCAAATGTCTTGGTACACGGCAAATATTCGTCCAGTGCCCTTTTTCCACCGCAACGATAATATATAGTTTATGAACTATTTGCTTTTTGATTCTCATCGCATCGTGCTTGTGGCAGAGTGACCAACTTCAGGTTGTCATATCTCTCCTTTAAGCCATTCCACAAGATAGGTGGATCTTTGACTGTGATATATTCAATTTTCAAACCTTCATCAAGGTGATGGCGCAAGAAAATCAAGGCCTTAGCATAGTCTTGGGTGGATGCATTTTTCTGTCTTTAATGGCGTCTCCAAGACCCATTACATCCAAATGGATTTCAGCATCCAACACTGTCATATAGTTCTTGCCCGAAATTTCAAGGGCAACGAACTTTCTTTTCATAATGTCAGACATGAAACAAAATTACATCAAGAGTGTGTTCATACTTACGGCTTTATTACAATTATTACAATTATTACATCAAGAGCGTGTTCATACTTACGGCTTTATTACAATTATCACATTCACTTCAGGGAATGGATCATAATCATCTATATGTGCTATATACAATCTCATGTCAAATATTACTTTCATAAAGTGAAAGATTATTTTGAGAATCTTTATTATTCTCATGATCACAATGATGACGATTATAATTCCGTCTATTGCCACGTCCACATCCATTGATACCTTCACGGTAATAATTTTGTCTTCTTTCGGACTTATCATATACTGCTATCACATTCTCTAAAGGGAATGAAGCAAATTTAATGGGACGGATTTTCAATTCTTTGCCCACAATCATACATGAATTTAATCATGGCAAGACATATAACTTTTACCACTTCACGTGGTTATAATTTCTTACAAACTCCATTAGAGTTATAATCAAACTTTGTTGTCTATGTTTGTATATGAAATCAAATCGTAGAATTTCAAGAATTTGAAAGGGAAAAGTAAATTACTTACCTTTAAGGTATACCAATAAATGTTGTGATATCAAATATACCTCTTGAGTTTCCATCCCGTTGCATTACTTTATGATGATACCATCTCTTCTATTTTTCCATATAGAAATTCTCATATGGAGCAGTAGCAATTGTTATTACACTCTTTTGCTTGGAAATTCACCTTCAAAAAGAAAACAAAAGTAAACAACGAGAAAGAAAAAAAAAATTGAAGAATTTCAGAAACCAAAATATCACAAATCTCGTTTCACTCGAATAGAAAAACCCAAACGACGGAACACGAATTAGAGTGGGTGAATCTGATTGCAACTCGAGATTCTGAGAGCGATAATTGCTGAATATAAAATTCAATTGGTTAGAGACTCGTGCTGATAACGTGTTATGAAATAATATAAGAACATGAACAATATAGAGAGAAGTAGAGAGAGGAGTATTCTTATTGATACTTTGGGATGGTTTACAATGGAATAGAACCCCTTTATTTATAGGGAGAGAAAAGACTTAGCCTCAAAGTAGAACTCTTCTATAAGATAGACATTCACTCTAATTAGAGTTCTATTTATAACAATTTATACAATATATACTATAAAAGTCAGAATAGATAAGGTGACTTGGCACTCTTCTTTGGCCAAGAAATTTGTTTATCTTTTTTCTCTATTTTTTGCATTTTTCTCTTATTTAGTTTTTTTTTCCAGTTATCGTGTCAAATTGGCCGAGCTGTTCATGACGAAAAAAAATTATGCTTGTCATATAATCAATTTTTATAATTAATTTATGTATGCATACAAATAATTAAAAGCTAGGTATTTATTTTTTATAATATAATATTACTTCAAAAGTTTTCCAATTAAACCGAGCCAAGCGCTGAAATTCACGAGTAATTTGATAAGCCAAAGGGGTCAAAGTAACAAAAAGTAAGTTTACGATACAATAATTTGTGTTCCCGTCGGCGATACAGTACTGCAGAGGTCCGATATTTCTCTGTCCAAGTGGTGACTTAACGCCGAGATAAATCACCATTTTTGGTTGAAAAGAAACGTTGGTTAAGTGAAAGTCAGATCAGATATGTCGACAGCGACGTACCCACCGCCGCCGCCGTATTACAGGCTGTATAAGGACTATCTTCAAGACCCCAACTCGGCTCCTGAACCTCCCCCTCCCATTGACGGCACCTATCTCCTCTTTGGTAGCAACTACACTGTATGTAACGTCTGCCCCCTGTTCTCCCCCCCCCCCCCCCCCAAAAAAAAAATTGAAAAAAGAAAAACTATCCCATGATACCCGATTGCTCAGTGGTGGTTAATGTGGTATGTATTTGAATGTATAATAAGGTGTATTTGAGATTCTTGCTAGCTTTTTTCCTTGAAAGATTTTCTTTTTATTAATTTTTGTAAAGATTGAATCACATTCTCAATTTGTTCACATATTGCTTTTGGGGTAAAAATCTGGAATTAATTCAATGTGCACAGAAAAAATTAATGCGAAAGAGTAAGGAGAAATGTCTGATGCTAATATTAAGTTCATTGAGCTATTTAAGTAGCAAAGGTTTGGATTTTATGTATTCTGAAATATGAATGAGGTTTTCAATAAGGTTGAACTGGATTGGGTAAATGACTTTTTCTGGTCACTCTGTGCTTGTCTTTTGTGAATTTTTTTGTCAGTTGTGTTCCTGAAATTAAGTCGTGCCTGGTGGTTTTTGTTTGATGACTATGTGCAAGTGGCTCAGTATTGTTTTGTCATTGGTTGCAGACTGATGATGTACTCCCAAGTTTGGAAGATCAGGGTGTTCGTCAATTATACCCAAAAGGGCCTAATGTTGGTAAAGTTCTAGACCATCCCCTTCCCACTAGAGTTGTATTAGACATGGTGTAGTTGTTTTAACAGGTTCTGCTATTTGCTGGCTATATTTGGCTAGTAACAAAACCCTCAGGGGTTGGCCCGGTGGCAATTGACTTTACTCTTGGGATTTGCTCCCTTTCAAGGTCTCAAGTTCGAAATCCACTGGGTGCAAACAATTTCTGGGGGCCATCGAACTGGGTAAAACCTGAATTAACCGTGGTGCACTTGCGGGAAATTCTTTGCCGAGGGCCTGTGCACCCCTAGATTAGTCGGGGCTCTAAGAGGCTCGCACACCCGGCGCAATTCAAAAAATAAATAAATATTTGGCTAGTAACAGTGTAACACCGCCTAGTACTTAAGTTTCTTTAATTACTAACAAGAGAAAACTTGTGCTAGTCTTTCTTTCGTAGTTTCGTTGTTATAGCACATAATTAATGCTACTAGTGTTAAATCATTGACTCTGATGATAAGTTTTCTTCATTTACCTTATTCTCCATTGCTAACTGTGGCTCTGTTCCTCAGCTTTATCTGAAATGCTTAATATTGATAAGGCGCTATGCCTTCCGCCCTTCCCCATCCCCTCTGTACTAAAAAAGTTTGGTATGCTGAAATAGGAGTGTGTAGTTCCTCCGTTAGATTGCTATTGTTGCTGGACATTCTAGAATTGTCCAGTGTCTTTAAAATTTGTCTAACTAGTACCATAATAGAATTTTCCCCTCTTTATTTGTTTTAGATGATAATAGCAGTGTAGGACACACTAATGCCTCTTATGTTTATTAAGCATTTTCTTACTTTTTGTTTTGAGCAAATATTTGAAGCAGACTATTTAGAATATTGTGTAGATATGGTCTTTATTAAATAAAATATGTAGATATGGTGTATACTAACTAAATCAGATAGGGAGATATCATTTTCTTGTAGCTATGTAACGTTGACTTCTTTCCTATAGTTCAAAATCGGTGTACCTACTATTTAATACACCCAATAGCTTGAGGAATATCAAGCAATACATTCTGAATTTTCTTCTCCTTTGTATTTCTTCATTTCTCATTTGGTATCATTCAACCAAATCAGGGAGGAAAAAAAGATTGTCTCTGCGCATTTTCTGATGGCTGTATTAGTTGTTGGTGAGGCTCAGCCTATTTTCCGCATGATCAGTTTTCTGGCTATCCTCACTTTAACTTTCGGCAATCTTCCAGCCAGCTCTCCTAAAGGTCACCCTGGCCACGGAACTCCTTTTTTTTTAAATGATGCTAGTGTCAGGCTAGTTTGTGCGCACCTCGGCTATTTCACCGCGAACCTGCTATAGTCCACCAACACAGGTACCGGTACTGGGTAACTCTGCCCACCAAGATGTAGGCAGATGAGAAAAAAATACCTAGTGTTTTTTTTGCCTTCGCGGGGAATGATCTCATGGTTCTCCTCCCACTTCATTGACAACTAAGCAGCACTCTTGGGTGCAAGGAACTCCTCTATCAAATTTTCTCAGAAACTCTAAGTCAATTTTCGGCCAGTAGAATATTCTGGAACTTTTTACAGCAAAAAGACGTTTTGGTAGCTTGTTTGGTTTTCTGCCAGAGTTTTCAACTTCTTCTGCTCTAATCACCATGTCACCTGGATTTGGAAACATTGCTTATAAGAAAGTGATCTCATGTTGTTGAGCAATACGATGTTCCACTTATTTGAATAAAAAAGAGTTAAAAGAGAGTTTCTTATAAGGAGGCACGGTTTCAAATATCTCCACAACTCTCATCTGCATTTGTTGTCCAAACAGGTAACCTAGACCCAATTGCCTATGTCTTTCAATCTTCCGTGCTTGACCCTTGGGTTCATTGATCCCCAGGAGCTTCTGATCACTTCTCTAGTAATAAATCTCTTTCCTCAACCAATGTTTTGGAGAGCGCAAAGCGCAAAAAAAGCGGCAAGGGCTTGCCTCGCTTCAAAGCGCAAAGCGCAAAGAAGCACACGCTTTTTTGAAGTGAAGCGCAATTCTTAAAAGACATAATGTAAAATTATAAATAATCAAAAACATCAATTTAAATACTTAAAACTAGGTACTAGGTACCACCAAATCATCCACAAACCATCCATAAACCACAAAACAAGCAAAATCAAAGCTACTGAAAATAAACTGAAATTAAATAAATTATAGTAATAATTAACTGAAAATAAACTGAAATTATATAAATTATAATAATTAACTGAAATTATATAAATTATAATAAATAACTGAAAATAAACTGAAATTACATAAATTACGCCTCAAAAAAATATAATCAATAAACTGAAAATATACATTTAAAAATCACATACACTAAAAATCTTTCATATATATATATATGTGTGTGTGTGTGTGTGTGTGTGAAAGAAAAGAAAGAAAAGAAGAAGAACAAAGAAAAAAAAAGAGAAAAACGAGAACTGTTTTGGTCGACCAGCAGTGAAGTCCAGAACTGAAGAAGACGAAAGCAGAAGAAATAAAAAAAAAGAGAAGAAGAACTGAAGAAGAAGAAGATAGAAAGCACAAAGCAGAGAAGAGAAATTACCTGGACAGTCCAGCAGAAGAAGAAAGAGGTGACCAGCAGTGAAGTCCAGAACCCTAGTTCTGTTTTGGTCGAACAGTCGAACAAAGAAAGTGAGAACCGTAAGTTGTTTTAGTCTTTTTGTCAATTTAGGGCCTGTTTTGTATAATTAAAAAACAGACCCAAAGTTTTTTTTTAAAAAGGGGCCCTTATGCGCTTTTTACACAGAATTGATCGCTTCGTCGCTTCTGCCATTAAAGCGTGCGCTTTTTTGAGACCAGTCGCCTCGGCCAGAAAAAAGCGAGCCCTAGTCGCTTCGCGTCGCTTCACGCTTTAAGCGATGAAGCGATCGCTTTTCTAAACACTGTCCTCAACTATATTATATTCGAATTGCCTTCCAACAGTCACAAAGTATTAGATCCCAAACCATCTATCAAGTTTGTCCCATTATCTACATATCAGTGTATATTTTGTACACCAAAAATATGAGTGAAACAAAAAAGAACTTTTTATGCTCCAAGCAGAAGCAACAAACACTAAATGATTTCTTCTCATATGCTTGAATCAGTGGATACGCTAGAGATGTTAGAGAACAAACTCCCAACAAACCTCATTCGTGCCTTTCAACAAAGTAGATAATTTTGGCGTTAAAACATAGTTGTCTTATATGTGTTCCATTTCTGTTGAACCCCATTCTTTGAAACATGTAAGTCCAAAAGTTCCAATTACATGATCATGTTCATTATCAAACCAATTTGCATAAGAAGGTCCATTGGCCTTTAAGCGAGAAGCAAGAAAGAAATGTACGATTCTCTGAAGTTATACATGCAGTTTATAGAATACAAAAATACCTAGCTGGGAAAGTAGTACTTTCATAGAGATTGCGATTGACATTTCAACATCCAATATAGAATGATAATATATATCCCAACTTCCCAGAGTGTGCTTGGTGGTCGATGCAGTTGGAGTTGATCATTGGAGACCACAGTTAAATTTAGGTGGTTTCTTTCATTTATCTAAGCCTTGTTGGATGGAAATATCTGGTACCCGTGAGAGATAACAAGTACACTTTGATTAGTCGTATCGCGTTGATGCTCCAAAAATCCTAGGTAAGTTTAGGCAAAGGTTCATTAGGATGAAGGACAGAATAATTTGTAGGTGTGATTTTGTAGACGTTAAGTGGGTAATGCCTAACAGTGTTAAGAGCTTGTTGGAGCAATGGCATCATCAATAATTGGCAAACAGTAGACAAGCAGTATGGAGGACAATTCCTTTGTGTGTTTCATGGACAATTTGGTTAGAAAGAAATAGTCTGTTATGAAGGGAGAAAACATGTTTCCAGAAGTACTATTGAAAAATGGAGCAGTACTTGGACTTTTTAGAAGAGATAGGAGATTTGTAGTTGCCATGTTAATGGCAGATGTTGTACTGTTGTAACTCATACCATCTTGGTACCTTCGTAATAAAATCGTACCTTATTAAAAAAATGAAGGCATACTGTTGATTAGGTAAAATACAACTAGAACTCCATGCAGAATTGTAAAGGAACATTATAATGGAGTAACAAGGTGCGGATGGTCCTACCTAGGTGATCGTTTTGTACACAATTGACTACCTTATTTTGTTGTGGAGCAGGAGTATCAATCGATTGATGGAGTATTTTCTGAAAAGACATGAATCTTCTGAAATGACTCGCGAAATACTCTCTGGCAATTGTCACTCTGTAGTGTGCGACTATGGACTCCAACTTAGATATTAATTTTGACACAGAATTATTTAAATATAGGAAATAGCTAGGAATGACTTTCATTAATAATACTCAAAAGGTGCGATTATAATTATACATAAAGGTAATAAAATAATAGAAGTCGAAACTAGTATTAACCCGACTTGATTATTCTAATATATCGTGTAAATAAAGGGAATGCTATTTTTCTATTGGTTAGTTTTGGTAAAGAAGAATGTTTTTGATCCCTTAAATTGGCACAGCTCACATTTTATTCATGACATGGAGGAAAAATCAGGAATTACATGTTGAAGCCTTGAAAGATAGGGATGACCAAGATACTTATGGATAAGAAGAGGAGACTGGCCGTTGGTACATTTCATAGAAGATGAGGCACTAAAAGAGATAATAAAGGCCCCGTGACTCATGTCCTTTGCCAATCCTCCTCTATCTAAAACAGGAACAGATTGATTACTTAAACATTATAGAATATTCAACGGACTGACCAAGTTTCCTGATAGATGTAAGGTCTAATGGCAATTCAGAAACATATCGGAGGTGTTAAGAGTTAAAGATAGAATAATGGAAATTTGATCAACTTATTTCGCCATAGTTTGGGTTTGATTGGTCGGGGTAACTGTTCTTGATAGATTTGGAAAAATATGATAATATGTATATCTGAAGCTTCTAAATTCAGAATCCAGGACACAATAGATGAAGAGTGATTGACGCATGTAACTAATGATTGGTTTTTGTGAGTGAGATGGTTGACAAGAACTTAGTTGTGTTAAACTTCAAAAGCTAAATTAGAAACCAAAATTAGCTTCTCTGTTGAATGAGATTTCTGATTTTTGTTCACATTGCTATTTTCATTAGAAAAGTAGAACCTGATCAAGGAATGATTTTTTCTTTCATGATGAGTTGACGTAGTAGTGGTGTTGACTGGGCTGGATTGATGACGTGGGATTAACCAGACTATCAATGTGGCACTTGACTGCTTGTCATGCTAGTAAGTGAACTTGATGTAGAGCTGATGTGGCACACTGACAGGATCCACGCGCCAAGTGGAATATTTCTGTATCTGCATTGCTCTAGTTGGTAGATTCGCTTTGATGACAGATTCACATAAGTATTGAGGTATGGAACGGTGAGTTGGTGAATGTACTATCTTCACTATAAATGTTGGCCTAACTTTTGTGGCACCTGTATCATGTGAAACAAGGAAGAAAGGAGAGGCGTCTTACGTTGAATAAATAACAATGTACAAGAAAAACTCCCTGCGCAAGAGTTTTTTGACACATAATTTGATAAATAGTTATTTTTTAGTTCAAATATTTGAGTAAATATTCTGCTTTTACATACAAAGTGTATCTAGGATATTTGTTGGTAACTATAATTTATAATACGATGAATGTATCTAATATTTTAACCCCGTCCGGCTACATCATTCGCCCTTGTCCTGAGCATATCTATTTTTTGTCGATCTTAAGGGTTCGTGGTGAGTTCGGACCATCTCCTGTAATATCTAAACCCAGTAGCCAAACTAGCTGTCATCCACCAAAATGTTCTTGGTACTTTGCTACCTTCATCGTCCAACACATTGATACCCAGGCCAACATCATTAAAGCCACCGCTATATCACCTATTCATTGAAGGACTCCATATACGGCAAATGTATATTCCTACAATTTTCGCTGCCCGCATTTTCTCTCTTCTAATAATAAAGTAATGAATGAGCACCAGTCAAGCAACCAAAAAGCCTCCCAAAATCGTCAATTACCTTCATCCAAATTATCTTTGCTTCTCCTTTTGACAAGAGTTTGAACAGAATTGGGACTTCGGCGAGGGTAGAAAAGTTGACTAGTGGCATCATTCTTCATGTCCTTGTCTCCCAATATTTCACCATTTTAAGTGGCCCAATCTTCGACTTAAGAGTACTGAAGGATCAGTTCAAAAGCAGAGTCCATTTTTAGTTTTATTGGTGAGACCAACAGGATCATTTCTCTTCAAATCTTCCTTTTTTGGCCCTCCATTTGGACAGCTCTGGTTGCTCGGCAGCTGTTTCATAAGAATTCACTGCCTTCTCTGTCATCTTACAGATATTTTCGGCAAGTGCTAGGTGTGTGAAAGGAGCCAATCACATTTAATATCATATTCTAGGCTTAAGCTAGTATGTGATCAATAAATCTCACCACTGATTGAATTGATTCAGGAGTCAGGACAGAGTTGGACAGAGAGTTGCCTCACTATTGAAAGAGAAGAGCTTTCTCGGTGTCTCCTCAGCTAAGTGAACGATTGATATGAATGAATCTTTTATTATACCCAGATTTCTTCATCAGAAAAAAGATCCCATATTTTTTTTGGATCTTTTACTATTAGGCACATCTTTTTTGTGTCTCCTGATATATCGTCCTGAATTTTAGATACGGAGTCTGCATGGAGAATTGCACTCATATTTATTTCCTGCTTCGTAAGTTCCAAGTAAATTTTCTCTATAAGGTTAAACTACATTGTTATCATTGCTGTTCTCTTCGCCTGAGCTTGTGACTTGAACGAAGGATAGGGAAATCTAATGAGAACTTCATATCCTCAAGAAACTGCTTTTCGATTTTGGGGCGGGGATCTAGGATGTTGCACATTGCATTAGTTACAAGGTAGGGGTCATTTAGTTCACTCTACTCGCAGACAAAATATATTCAGCTTTCTGAGCACCTACAGATTGCAAAAGTTATGTTACAGAATCTGTTCCCTAGTTGAAAGGATGTAGGGGTCATTTAGTTCACTCTACTCGCAGACAAAATATATTCAGCTTTCTGAGCACCTACAGATTGCAAAAGTTATGTTACAGAATCTGTTCCCTAGTTGAAAGGATGTACCATGATGTCCCCTACATTGGATGATGCTACATATGGGATGTTGTCAGAGATAAAATTTAGATACTATTTGTCATTTGTCAGAAAAGTAATCTTTCTGATTTTGCTGATTCATGTTACAGATTTCAAGAAAGAACTAAGAGCACTTAACAGAGAATTGCAGCTACATATATTGGAGCTTGCTGATGTTCTTGTGGAGCGCCCTTCACAATATGCCCGGAGAGTGGAAGAGATATCTCTTATATTCAAGAATTTGCACCACCTACTCAACTCTTTGCGTCCTCACCAGGTGAACATTTGTGAATCGAAGTTTCCTAATATTCCCTGGTTTTAGCATGGATGAAAGATATATCTATAGTTATCATTTACCTTGGTTCTTTCTTTTATAGGCTCGAGCTACACTTGTCCATATTCTAGAACTCCAAATACAACGACGTAAACAAGCCATAGAGGATATCAAGCGGTATGATGTGTTTTTATGTTCTTTTTATCATATATTTTAGCTTCTTTCTTTATTATATTTTGATTAGAACTAGGGCGTCGGTTAGATGAGAAGTGTCTACCTAGTTGTGCTGCAACAAACAGGTATTGTAAGTGAAAGAAACGATTTAAGCTGCTTCAGTCACTTTCAGGTTTTTTTTTTTTGGAGAAAGGAACACTTTCAGTTACGATTATATATGTCATTACTGTATCACTATCTATCAAAAAGAAAAGAAATATGAATTTTCTGTTACACTAATAATGTAAATAAATTTCACAGGTCCTTGGAGTCGATGCAGACTGTTCAGTTCTTTTTCATTTTTTTTTTTTAACTTTGCTTTATCTTATTCTTTTTCTTCAAGTCCTTTATTCAAATAATACCAAGAGAAAGATGGATTACTGGTTGTAATTAACTGCAACAAAATTCTATCAAATGATTGCTTTTAAATTTCATGAATTTTTGGGGAATGGCGAGCGTTATATGTGGTGTGCCCCACATTTATATGTGTGGCAAGCTAGAGGGGAAGGTATTGGAAAGCTGTTGAAGGAAAAGAGAAATCAGGCATACAATTTCATGGAGCTAGGTTTTAATTCCTTATTTTACTATTTAGTAGACAATACCCCTACTTGTACATATGATTGGGCTGAAGGAGTTCCTTTTTTTTTTTTAATCTAAAAGATGAAGTAAGGTGTTTCATTAAAAGAGGCATCAAGAAGATGCATAGTTACAAAAAAAAAAAAAAAAAAAGAAAACCAAAAAACTAGAGCACAAAAATACTATGTAGTTTGTTAGCCGCTTTACATTATTGTCGGTCAAAAAATCAGGGAACTAACAAAGTCAAAACATGGTCAAAGCTAATTACAGGAGTTTAGCCTTTTGTCCAACAAAAAAAGGTTAAGCAAACAGCTAGTTTTAAGAGAGTGAATTGGAGTTGAGATCCCATCAAAACATCTGTGGTTCCTCTCATTCCACAGGTACCAGAAAATAACTGCAGGGATCATCACCAAGATCTTCTTCATGGTCTTTTCAGTTCTCCATAGGCTCCAGCTTGTATATGCTTCACTTATATAGGCTTCCTTTAGAACAATCCAGCTGAAGCACGTGACCTTGGTTGGTAGTTTGGTCTTCCAGATTAGAATTCCAAGGCCAGGAATCCAATTATTTGATTCTGAGAACATAATAGCTGGTAAAAGTGCTGTTGTGTCCCCAAATCATTCTGTCTGCTTTGGTTTCATCAATGGTGCACCTCACCATACTTGCTAGCAGTTCTAACACGCTATCTATTCCCCAATCCTGAACATATCTTCTGAATAAAACACTCCAGCTGTTCCCAACATCTGTTTTGAGCTAGAGGAATTCTTATCTTGGGCAATCTGAAACAAATTTGGGTATTCCTCCATGAGTGGAGTATTATATAACCATTTATCCTTCCAAAAACTAATGTTTAAACCATTCCCTGCGTTGAAAGATACCTGACCAAAGAATCCATTTCCCAGCTTGCTGATGTTTTGCCAAGGACCAATCCCATGAGATGGAGTAGATTTTTTTGTTCTCCACTTGTCCCTTCTACCGTGTTTAGCAGAGCAATTATTTCTACCGTATTTAGCAGAACAATTACTTCCTTCCAAAGGTTCGTCTTATCTATACCAAACCTCCATAGCCATTTCATGATCAGATTTTGTTGTGTAAGGCCAAGTCTCTAATACCCAGTCCGCGATTGCTTTTTGATTGTGTGACTTTGGACCATTTGATAAGATGGTATCTGTGAGATCTGCTGTTCCCTTCCCAAAGGAAGTTCCTCCTGATCTTGTGTAGCTGCTTAAGTACCTTGCTAGGAATGGGAACAGTGAAGGAACTCTTTCATACATAGTTTTCTGTATACCTTTGGTATACTAGGCAGTTTTTTGGCAAATAAAATACTTTTACTAGTCGGTAATCAAAAGAAGTGCCGCTCACTTTTTTGTATCTCTTTGGTAAGAGGCATAAAATCCCAGCCAGTAGAGGATGTTGACATTGAATTTGGGTACCTCCTCAGATCGGTGGGCCCTTTGTGATATCCCTTTTTAACTGTTACACCACTTGAGTCTGTTGTTAATAGATTAAAATCTCCTATTTCTCACTTACAGTTAAAATCATCCTTGTATGGTTTTATCTTTTTTTGGGGGAGGCGACCAGCTTCAACAACTAGTCTTGCCCTGCTAATCATCCCTTTGGGGTTTGTATGTCTAAGTCAGTCTTTAGATGCTTGAAGCTCCTTTGAGTTTTTGACTTATTTACGTCTATCATTAACACAGATGGTTTCTACCCCTGCTAAAGTACTTCTATTGGAGGCAAATATGTTGCACCTTACGCTTTTGCTTCTTTATTCTGTGAAAATCTCCTATAAGTTTTGGTGTGAAAAATACCAAGCGTATTTCTAGATTATTCAATTCAATTAATGCAGCAATATCATGGTATTGTGCTATGATTATATATCTGTTGGCCTGTATATGGGTATAAATTTTCTCTATCTTGTCTTTTTCTTCTTTGATAACATGGTACTTAAGTCGTGATGTTGGTTTTCTATTTGCTTTTATAGGAGAAGGGAAGAAGCTCAGAAGCTTTTAAAAGAGGCACTTGGTACCCTCGAGGGACAGTAGCATGCTCTTCACACCACTCAGCTGGCACAATAGAGTTGACAAATTTCTGGACAATTAGAGTTTCCAGGATGCTTTGAAAGCCTGTGTTTCTTGTACATTGGCAAAAGTAGAAAATGTTATATTAGGATTCAAGAAAATGTTGATGGTGGCATAGAATACTGACACTCGATAACCTGATCAAATTGTTGGAGACTGACTTCTCCAAGAAAAAAAGATGTTATTGTTAGAGACTGGAGAAAGCAACAAGTTGTATGTTCCTTCCTCCTACTCCCTGTCTGGGCTAGAAATACATGAGCAGTCAAATTTTCTCTTATTTGAGTTTGCTCAATGAGTCAACTCGATGCTTAACAACAACAACAACAACAACCCAGTAAAATCCCACAAGTGGGGTCTGGGGAGGGTAATATGCATGCAGATCTTTCCCCTACCCCGGGGGCAGAGAGGCTGTTTCCAGAAGACCTTCAGCTCAAGACATCAACAAGAGACAATAAGTTAGTACTATCAATAAACTCATAATAAAAATAATATAAAATACACCATATAACATAAAATAACAAAATACCAGCAATATAAGAAATACGAAATAGAAATAGATGATATAGATGAAATAGATGAAAGGTATACTAAATCCAACAGATAGCTTCCTGTATCGATAGCTGACCAGTAACATCCTAAGATTACCTCATAGCTAGCTATACTTACTCTAGTGTGCTGTAGAAATATCAACAACTTTCCCCTAACCTAACCTACAACTTTAATGCTCGATCTCCACAATCCCCTATCAATTGCCATGTCCTCAATAATCCTAAGACGCGCTATGTCCTGCCTTATCACCTCTCCCAATACATCTTAGGTCTCCCTCTACCTCTCATCATACCCACCACAACCAGCCGCTCACACCTTCTCACAGGTGCATTAGTGCTCCTCCTCTGAATGTGCCCGAACCATCCGAGTCTTGCTTCCCGCATCTTGTCCTCTATGGGGGCCATACCCACCTTCTCTCGATTATCTTCATTCCTAATCTTATCAATCCTTGTATGCCGACACGTCCACCTTAACATCCTCATCTCTGCTACTTTTATCTTCTGGGTGTGTGAGTTCTTCACCGGCCAACACTCGGTCCCATACAACATTGCAGGCCTAATCACTGCTCTATAAAACTTACCTTTTAGTAACGCTGGAACTTTCTTGTCACACAAGACTCCCGTCGCTAACCTCCACTTTATCCAACCCACCTCTATACGATGTGTGACATCCTCGTCGATCTCCCCGATCCCCTGAATAATTGACCCAAGGTACTTGAACTACTCTTCTTAGGGATGATTTGAGAGTCAAGCCTCACTTTCACTCCCGCTTCCGTCGGCTCAGCCCCAAATTTGCACTCGAGGTATTCCGTCTTCGTCCTGCTCAACCTGAAACCTTTAGACTCAAGGGCATGTCTCCAAACCTCTAGCCTTTCGATGACGCCGCGTCGTATCTCGTCAATTAGGACTATATCATCAACAAATAGCATGCACCATGACATCTCCCCTTGAATATGATGCGTTATGGCATCCATCACCAGGGCAAATAGGAAAGGGCTGAGTGCAGACCCTTGGTGCAACCCTGTAACAACTGAAAAATGCTCAGAATCGCCTCATACTGTCCTAACCCCAGTCTTAGCTTCTTCATACATGTCTCTAATCACCCTAATGTAGTATACCAGAACCACTTTAACCTCTAAGCAGCTCCATAAGACCCCTAGGAACCCTGTCGTACGCTTTCTCTAGATCAATAAACACCATGTGGAGATCCTTCTTCTTATCCCTATACTGTTCAGCCATCCTCCTAATAAGGTGGATAGCTTCTGTGGTAGATCGCCCCGGCATAAACCCGAACTGGTTATCTAAGATAGACACCGTCCTTCGCACTCTCATCTCTACTACTCTCTCCCAGACTTTCATGGTATGACTCAGTAATTTGATACCTCTATAATTGTTACAGCTCTGGATATCGCCTTTGTTCTTATACAACAGAACCATTGTACTCCACCTCCACTCTTCAGGCATCCTATTAGTCTTGAATATCACATTATACAACCCAGTAAGCCATTCTAATCCTGCTCTATCCACACACCTCCAAAGTTCAACCAAAATTTCGTCTGGCCCGGTAGCTCTGCCCTTTCTCCTCTTACGCATTGCCTCGATGACCTCATCGACCTCAATGTCCTTACAATAACTTAATTCATGGGGTGTGTCGGCGTTCCTCAATCCACCTAGTACAATATCTTGATCCCCTTCTTCATTTAGAAGTTTATGAAAATAGGTCTGCCATCTCCTCTTAATCTGGTTGTCCCCCATCAAAACTTTGCCGTCCTCATCTTTATGCGCCTCACCTGGTCCAGATCCCGAGCCGCCCTCTCTCTCAGCATACCGAGTCGGAATAACTTTTTCTCCCCACCTTTGTTACCTAGCTCGTCATACAAACGAGAAAAAGCTTCAGTCTTAGCCTCCGTTACTGCCATCTTCGCCTCCTTCATAACTACCTTATATCTCTCCTTGTTCGCTCTCTTATCCTCCTCACCAGTGCTCCCTACTAACCTTAGGTAAGCTGCCTTCTTTGTTTCCACTTTACCTTGGACAATTGCATTCCACCATCAGTCTCCTTTATGGCCACCGACGCGGCCAGAAGATAACCCCAACACATCTCTCGCCGCCTTCCTTATACAGTCAGCCGTCGTCGACCAGATAGTGCTTGCATCCCCACTACTTCTCCAGGCTTCCATTTTCGATAACTTTCCTCCCAACTCCTGAGCTTTATCCTTTGTCAAGGCGCCCCACCTAATCCTCGGACGACCTCGTATTGACCTCTTCTTCCTCCTTATTATAATGCCAAAGTCCATCACCAAAAGTCTATGTTGTGTTTCAAGGGTCTCACCCGGGATAACTTTGCAATCCATGCACCGCCTTCTATCGCCTCTTCTGAGGAGGAGATAGTCAATCTGAATCTTCGCCATTGAGCTTTGGTAAGTAAAGAAATGTTCCTCCCGCTTCAGAAACGTGAGTTCGCAATCGCTAGGTCTAATGCCTTGGCAAAGTCCAACAGCGTGGTGCCCCTTTCATTTCGCTCCCCAAAACCAAAGCCGCCATGTACCTCCGTATAACCACCCGCAGACGATCCAATATAACAATTAAAATCTCCTCCTATGAATAACCTCTCGGAAGGCGGAATACTACGAACGATGTCGGCCAACTCCTCCCAAAAGCGCCTTTTAATCTCCTCATCCAAGCCTACTTTCGGCGCGTACGCACTAACAACATTTAAAGTACACTCACCCACCACCAATTTAATAGTCATTAGTCTATCATTGACCCGCTTGACCTCTACCATCGACTCTCTAAGATGGTTATCTACTAGGATCCCCACTCCACTCTTTCCCCTCATGACTCCAGTGTACTACAACTTATACCCATCCGCATTTATCGCCCTCGTTCCGACCCAACTAGTCTCTTGGATACACACTATATTAATCTTCCTCTTCTGAAGGATCTTTGCCAACTCTATAGACTTACTCGTAAGCGAACCTATGCTTCATGTCCCGATTCTCAACCTATATGCTCATTTTCCCCCTATACCTCCCCTGCCTCCCGTCCCACTCCCTGAACCCAACCCCACACTCTGCCCTACCCGCGAGCATGCCCTTAATTTATCATTCCACACTGCAGCCATACTTCTCCGACAAATCTAAAGAATACTCACTAGTGCTCCACGGACAACGAGTCAAACTTGAAGGAAACACGTAACTGCAAGTACACTAGTTGAATGATCAAACTATTACGAACTAAAGTAACAACAATTTAGCTAACACCAAAGTGGAAACAATACAACAGGAGGTACCAAGTCCCGAGGAACAAACCTGTGTTAAATTATTGTACTCGATGTAGTTGTACGCTAACTCACCGCTCTTTGTTGACGCTCGTCCAGGTTGCTCTGCTTTGCCAGTGCTCGTGGGCCAATTTTCTCCAACAACTTCGAGAATTTATCATTTCCGGTACACCGGGAAAGTAGAAGCAGGCGGCGGAGTCGATCGAGGTCTTCGAAGAAAAAGCAATCTCAAATCCCAAAAAGAAAAGAAAAGAAAATAACATTACTTGTCCAACTCGATGCTTAACGTTTCCCAAAAATAACAAGAGTGAGGAAGAGTCAGTCTCCCCTATTGCAGTATCCGATAATAGTAAATAAAAGAAGCAATACATGTATTTGAACAAATTGCGCAAGTTGTAACCAATGTTGTAAGATACTGAGTTTCTTTATTTTACCAACTAGTGAATTTTTCCAATATATGGTCTTTTTTAATAAGTAAATAGTAAAAATAATGCTATTGTGGACAGATTAGCAAACTTTGGTTACCTACTGTGGACAGATTTGGTTTCACTGCGCTGGCTGCCCAAAGAAGGTTACCTACTGTGGACAGATTAGCAAACTTTGGTATTCAACTCCCTTCAATGTGTGTATTTTGCAAACAACATGTGGAAACTTTCCAGCATCTTTACTTTGAATGTTCTGTTACCAATAGTCTATGGTCCAGAATTGGCTGCTAGTTGGGCTATTCAAGATCAGTCCTTGACTGGGACATAGAACTACAATGGATTTGCAGTAAGGCTCGCAGTCGCGCATGGAGGAATGCCATCACTGCTGCTGCATTTGTGCATGCTGTAGCATTAATATGGAAGGATAGGAACAAAGCTCGATTTCAGAACTCGGTCTATAATGAAGATAGAACAGCTAGAGAGATTGCATTACTCCTTCACATTCGTGGGAGACATAACAAAAGCTGGCAGAATGGTCTACGACAACTCAACTACTTTCCGTAACTAACTATTTTTGTGTTGTTACTTGCTGAACTCAATACTTATGAGTCTGCTCTTCTTTTGGTAGTTTCGTAGAAACTGAAATGTAAATAGCACCAGTAGCTGATTGTCCAATCGGCTACGCGTAGGAACACTTGTACATCTTTCTTTTTTGCTATATATGAATACCAAGCTTTAACTGAAAAAAATAAAAAAAATAATGCTATTGATTTAGTCATTTTTTTAAAACGAAAATCACTTATATTTAATATTTTTAATCTACTTCTTCGCAACAAAATTTTACAGAATTTCAGCTAAAATAGAACAGTTATTTACACGTTACGAATAGAATTCTATTTAGAGTGAATGTCTATCTTGTAGAGAGTTTTACTTTGAGGCTAAGTCATTTTTCCTCCTATAAATAGAGGGTTCTTACCCCATTGTAAATCATCCCAAAATTCAATAAGAATTTCATCTCTCTCTTTCTCTGCAATATTGCTCTTGTTCTTTTATTATTTTTATAACACGTTATCAGCATGAGACTCTACCGTCTCAAGAAGCTCTTTGAGAAGATTAAGAAAGAGTTGCGGCTGGATATTTAAAGAAGAAGAAAAGATGTATTCATTACCAAGGAGTTGTTTGAGCTTTGCTAATAGTTTCACTTTCACTAATATTCCAGTGCTTCATATCCTTCTCTCTACTTACGGTTGTGTTTGGTTCAGTTGATTTAGTTCTATTTATTATATTTTTTCTTCTATCGGATGTATGTGAACATAACATGAATGTAACCATACGTATATATATTGGTTTTTGTAAGTTTTATGTGCAGAACCTTGGAAGAGATGATTCTTCGTTGAAAGACAACAAACAGACAAATTAATATGAGAAAATATTATTTTTTGTCTATGAAGATGTAAGTTTTTGTTTTTGGTTCTGCATAAAATTTTTGGCGAATATCGCAAGTTCACTTAATGGCGATAGGCACAGACTCTTTTAATGGTAAAAGAATTGTACGAGTTCGAGCCCTCATCTAATTGGTAATGGCATGAGACTCTAATCAATTGAGTAGAAGCTTTGGGATTGAGCATAACGATTGTCAATTATTTTATGAACTTCCTTCATGAATAAATTCTGGATTTAAGGTAAGTATTTTACTTTTCTCTTTCAAATTCTTGATATTCTATAATTTGATTTTATATAGAAGCAAAGACAATAAAGTTTGATCATAATTCTAATGGAGTTTGTAAGAAATTACACCCACTTAAAATGATAAAATTTTCTATGTCTTGCCATGATCAAATTCATGTATGATTGTGGGCAAGAAATTAAAATCCGTCCCATTGTATTTGCTCCATTCTCATTCCCTATAGAGAATGTGATAGCAGTATGTGATAAGTCTGAAAGAAGAAAAAATTATTACCGTGAATGTATCAATGGATGTGGACGTGACAATAGATGAAATTATAATCGTCATTATTGTGATATTGAGAATAATAAGGAGTCTCAAAAATAATCCTTCACTATGTGAAAGTAATATTTGTCATCTATTTGACAATATGAGATTTCATAAAGCACATATAGATGATTATGGTCCATTCATGATGTGAGTGTGACAACAATCTAATTTATGAATACATATTCATTCTTGGAAGAATAACGTGCTAGTGGTAGTGAATATACCACACCCGCCTCTAGAAGGAGATTTGAGATGATATAAGAAAATAATATCATTATTATGGCATGAATGGTCATTGATCACGTACCTATTGTACGCCAAAATATTTTGGCAATGTAATTATTAAAGGACAACAATAATGCAAGAAACATATCTTGCATATAATTTTGACCATGACCATAATGATACAACTTTCTCTTTAAAAGAGATATTCACCACATGGATGTTGATGAATTTATGGTAGAACAAAATTAATTAAGAGCTGTAGAAGAGCCAATTATTACTATTTTGAAGAAACACAATTGATTACCAATAAGGTATTGTGTTGTAGTATTCAATTTTCAAAGTATATGCAAAAACGATTGATTGTATTGAGACTATAAATAAACGAAAGATTTGATATCTTCTATTACTACAACTTGTAGCGGAATAATATGTATGCGAAAAGCTACCTGCTTTATTCTCCAGTTTGTACTACACAAATAAAAGAATGCCACAATAAAGTAGAACTTTATTGACATAAAACCCATATCATAATAAACTTGAAGTTTATTGATATCCAGTTGGCATAACCGGTTTAGTCATATTAATTAAAGTATGATGTGCAAAAATAAACGAGAATCTATATGGGTAAATATTAAAGAACTAGAAAGATCTTTACGAATTCTCTTAGGTTGCTTGTTCTCGTTAATTGATAGACCAATTAAAATTGGGATTGAATCCATGAATGCTGGAAATACCAAAGGTGAATTGGGGCCCATTTATTTGTCATGTATACCACATAAGATGCATCTATGAGACGGTTACATGTGCGATTATTATTAACCCGCAACGTGGTATTTTGCGAGGTAACTTGCTGAATATTTCAAATTAGAGCACAATTTCCAGATTTTTTATTCAAGATAATTTATCTTGATAAGTTAGTTTACATCACAGCAGGTTTAGCAAGATAATTTATTGAGTACCTCCACTTAATAGCTAAACTATTGCTTATGAGAACAAAGTTATTTATATCCGTGTGATATATATTATATACGAAAGTATATTACATTCTCCCCTCACAAGTGGTTCAGGGTCAGGAACCAAATAATTTTATCTTATTATTATTGAGGTACAATGTATATTAACATGATAATGTACAACGATGGATTCCCAAAGTTGAGGAAACAAGTTAGTTTTTCTAACATGAGGGGAAGACATGAATAAACACTTGAGAAAAAGTTACATGGAACATATTATCATTTGTATATATAGATCCTCGAATATCATAATATGAACTTGAAGTTCATAAACGAATAATTCATTTGCAATATATTGCAAAGTATGCCATAAGCATTTGCTGACCCAAAGAAAGTAACTATATTCTCATTGCAAATGCTCATATTAAGTCCTAGAAAGACAAAGTCTATGGTACGCTTAAACCATATAGAAAAATCGGTTTAAATAGAACCTCTTGATAAAGAAGATGAGCAAATGATCAAAGTGATCATAATAAAGGAGGTAAGTGATCTAGAAGGTCACATGACATAACACTTCATAAAATATCATGAGAGATTCAAGTACCTGAATATATGAATGAAGAGATCTCTATGTTATGTCTTTATAAAAATTTATTGGAACCAACATAACATGTTTGTCGACGACATCTACCATAGCGCTAAGTTTAGATGAGTATCTTAAGTCTATCGAATATAGACACAAAAGTATTAGCCAAATGGAAGAGATACAATTCAAGTAGAATTGATTCCATATGAAAGACATGTAGTTTTGGACATGTTGTTCAAATACTTAAAAGTATAAAGTCAATGGTATGTGCAATCAGTTTTTGATATCTTATTTGTATAGCATGGCATGAAAACTTGATATGCATCTAAAGTCTATAATGTGGCTTATATGACCTAACTTATATGACAATCCATGAAGGATTTAAGTTGCTTGAAGCATCTACAATTCTTGATCTTGAGGTACCACTTTCTCAGTACAATTTATGCACAAATGTATCTTGCTATAACTATAAGCATGCTAATGTGATAACGAGGATACCTTTATGGAGATATTGAAGAGACATTCCACGATATTTGTGAAGACATTATATATCTATCTCGAGTTATGATTTCAAGGTGCAAATATTCATTATAGTTAATATGGCTGATTTATTTATCAAATTTCTACCAACGATCTCTTGATGATGGTGTACAAGATTAGGATGCGAAGGCTCAAGGATGTGAATTGATGCTCTCACCAGGGAGAGTTAATGCACGTTGCACTCTTTTTCCCTTATAAGGTTTTGTCCCACTGGGTTTTCCTTGCAAGGTTTTTAACGAAGCAACCAATAGGCGCATTTATAAACATGTGTACTCTTTTTCCTTTTCTAGAATTTTTTCCCATTGGGTTTTGTTTTCGTTAAGGTTTTAACGAGACACATTATTTATTGAGTAGACATTCAAGGGGGAGTGTTAAGAATAAATTTCTATTTAGAGTGAATGTCTATCTTGTAGAGAGTTTTACTTTGTGGCTAAGTCATTTTTCCTCCTATAAATAGATGGGTCTTATCCCATTGTAAATCATCCTAAAATTCAATAAGAATTTCATCTCTCTCTTTCTCTGCAATACTGCTCTTGTTCTTTTATTATTTTTATAACACACGTAATTTTGACTCTCTCACAATTATTTCCGTAGATTCAATAAATATTTTTAAAAAATATTTTCACGATCTTAGATATTTTATAAAGGAAACGCAAAAAAAAGTTTTTCACTTGATCTTTCTCATTACTTTTTACATTTTTAAATCCCTTTTTCCATTTTTGTTATTTTTTTCTTGAAAATGTACCCTTCTTTTTCTTATCGTTTTCTTCTCGTTAGTTTCATTACATGTAATTCTACCCCCTATATATATTGAATCATATATTTACCTAATAAATGAAGGGAGGAAGAATACTTTCTTTTTTTCTTTAACCAAAACTGATCAATATCAAATAAGTAGTGTAAAAGATATGCGAGATACAATTTCTTTTATTTGTTTGAAGAAAATAAAAGAAATAAAAGAAGAAAAAGATACAAAGGAAAGAAGCAAGCTTCCATTTTTCTATCTTCCTTGTCGGGATTTTCACTGTCGCTGGCCTTTCTCTCCTCTATTCGGAAACCCATGCGTAGGAATAATTGAAAGATGGAGTTTTATAGTGTAGTTTCAACCTCTAAGAAGCTGTTAAGTCATTTTGTATACTTAATGCCCTTTTAAATATCATGAATCCATTTTACAATCTCTTAGGTACCTTTTTCAATGATTTCTCAGCCGTTACTATAAGGAAGACTTTAAGGAGAAGGTGAAAATTAACAAATTAAATAGAGGATTAATGGAGGAAAAATTCAAAAAAAGGAGAAAAAAGAAAAATGCAATTGTTGGCCATAGAGAAGTGCCACATAACCTTTTCTATGCCCAGCTTTATATAGATAGATATATATATTTCGTAACCTCTTCTCCTTGCGCACTATTTTCATTCCTATAAAATGGCAACTACCTCATGATTTTGTTATTAAGCTTAATTTATATGGTGCTTGTAAGCATGTGGTTTTTGGCTCGCTTGAATTACTCATATAAAATTTTTAAAATTAGTTTTTTTAATTATTTAAATTTTAAGATTTAATTGTGTAATTTTGCGTGTATTTTTTCCATTTGTATGCGCATGATAATTCATAAAAATATAAAAATATTGCGTGGACATTTAGTATTTAATTTCACATATTTTAAGACTAATTAGTAATTACGCTTGTACAAAAATAAAAAAAAATCATAAAAAACTTTGATTTTTTTTGTTTGATTTTAATTTTAGTTTCTTTAGGTTTATTAATTTCTTCTAAATTGGTATTAGGCTAATTGTAGCTTATAGTTAGTTTGAATTGATTTTAAGGTTTAATTTTAGTG
Source organism: Nicotiana benthamiana (assembly GCA_034376525.1). Lineage (NCBI taxonomy): Eukaryota > Viridiplantae > Streptophyta > Magnoliopsida > Solanales > Solanaceae > Nicotiana > Nicotiana benthamiana. Next base: position 8,793,280 of record CM067331.1, on the reverse strand, counting down.
TAGTTTTAAAATAGAAGAAAAGATAAAAACAAATCAAAGAAAGAATTAAAGGAATTGAAACGGACATGTTAATGCTCATATTTGAGCCAGTTCTTGCAAAAGATCCCCTGGTCCAAAAATACCCCAACCCGGTCCAGCTCCTTAACTCCTTAAACGATGTCGTTTTGGCTCCAGTTAATCTCAACCGTCTAGGTTTTTCAATCTAACGGTTGAGAAGCCTACATCATTATATATATATATATATATATATATATATATATATATATATATATATATATATATATATATATATATATATATATATATATATATATATATATATATATATATATATGTATGTGTGTGTGTGTGTCCAAATAACACCATCCCACTCAGAACCCCCTACCCTTCGTCTCTATCACACCCAAATCCCTGAACCCTAACACCGTCCCCTACCGTCTGCCGCCAGTCGGATATCGTCTCCGCCGGCGGCGATTGTCCAATCGTCACACAAAATACACCACAAAATTTTCTCCTTCTCCTTATTCCGGATCCAAGCATATTTTCTTTCAGATCCTACCCAAGCCCTTCAAATATTTAAAACCCTAGCGCCGTCTCTAAACCTCACCAAAATTACACCCTATGGCCTCCTCACCCTCCTCTTTCATAATCCACAACCAATACCCTTCAAATCTTCTCAAAATGGCTCGAATTTTAGATCGAAAATCGGCCTAGAACCTTAATTTCATAAAATGAGTGGTTTGATCATTATAGGGTTTAACCGTGTGTTTTGTCATAAAAATACACTACTAAACACTAGTTTAGCCAAGCAATTTCAAAATAATTTGCCCAGGTCTTGACTCAGTTCTGGTAATCCCCTTCTCTTCCATTTTTTTAATCTGTTTCTATCTTTTCTTGGTATTTGCCTTTTAGTTTTCTTAGATTTCTTTTTGTTAAATTTTAGTTTCTTTTCTCTGATTCAATTTTGATTCATGATTATTTTGAGTTTAGTTTTGGTTCATAACAAGGTGTTGGTTCTTTTGCATGGATAACATGATTTAGTGTGATTAATTTTTATTTGTTTCCATAATTTCATGTTCGACTGTTAAATTGCCAATAGTAGTTTTTAATTCTGACTTTTAGTAATTAACTCAAGCTTAAATAGATTTAATTCAATTTTGGATGTTTTTCTTAATTAGACTTTGTTTGGTATTATTGAATATTTCCAGACCTTTGGTAAGTAACCATGGTCATTTTTGACCAAGGGGTTGGGGATAGTTAACCTAGGTTGTTAATTTTATAATTAAGTGTATAGGTATTTCAATGAGAGAATCTTGCAGTAACTGAAATAGAATCCCCTAGAACCTTCTAGATTGGGGTTCTACTTTGAAATTCAGGAATAGGGTAGTATAACTTGGGCAATAGGTCAGTCCTTTAAGGGCTTCTAAGCTAAAAACTGAAATCAAAAGAGGGGGCAAGGGTATAAAGAATAAAATTTGAAAATGCCCTTACTTTGCCTATAAAAGGGCAGTATCCCTGCGTTGTAAAAGAAAGGCGAGCCGAGAGAGAATCTGAAATTTGAAATTCAAATCCCAAAACCAAAAATTGAAAATCTGAAAGTTTGAGAGTTCTAAAAGCTTGAAAAGCAACTGAAAAAAAAAGAAGATCTGTAGAAGTAGAGAGTTTAGATACATAAACATTGGATCCTAAAAACAAAAATCCTGAAAATTAACACAAAAATATAGTATATAAATTCCTTCCAGATCTACTGTTTTCAATTTAATTGGCTCATCAAAGCCTGATTTTAAAATTCAGCTAAGTTCTTTGGTTAATTGAAGTTTATTTTGGGGTCTGCTGCATCCTATCCTTTGTTCCTAGGTTTTTGATTTGGAATTGCTGATTTCTGCTGCAATTGCATCTCTTTTGTATTGCTGCCTAGCTGGCTTCCATTTTCCCTCATTTTGTTCCAATTTCCAGGTATTTGCCTAACCTTCATTGGCCAGAAGCAAAGAAAATATGTAATTGAAGTTTGATTTGGATGAAAAAGCTGATCCAAGCTTGATTGCACTGTTCTGAATCCCTATTTATTCATATGATTTGTAATAAGTAGTGTAGTCCTGTATGTTTGTTCAACTTACTGATTTATCCATTAAGAGTGGTGTATTATTCAGTAGCCAGTAGTGCAAATAACAAGGTACTTAAATTTGACATTGTACAACCTTATTGTTTTGTAATTAAATTAGGACTGTGGTAAGAGTAGCTTGAATCGATTAGTTGAGCTAAGAGTAATTTGGACCCTGTCCTAAATATGAAACCCATTAGATTCAATTGCTTAAGTTTCACGTTAGTATATTAACGGGTTTTCAAATCTCCTGAGCCAAAATACCTGAGCCCTTTTTATGTCAATGTTGGTCCGTATGTCCTATTGAGAAACATGCTGCAATTGGTTTTAGTTATTTTAAAATGCCTTAGTTATTTTAAAATTGGATCACGGGCATTGTTAGTTGCTTAGTTGTTTACAATGTTAGTTATGTTACAATTTCACATTTATTTTAAATATTTTAAAATGCCTTAGTTATTTTGAAATTGGATCATGGGCAGTGTTTAGTTGTTCAGTTTTTTTTAGATGTTTAATAATTTTAAATTGTTTTAGTTTCCTTAGTTAATCCATTTTGTGTTTGATTGTTGTAGCTATTTCAAATTGTTTTAGCTTTTGAATAAGATTGATACTGGGATAGTTTCGAAATCAAATGAGTTTAGACAAAATCCGAAGCCATCCTTTCATATAATAGGCCGCCCATCCAACTAAAAATAGGCCTGTTAAGAAGCCCAAATATTACCAGCTCATTTTGAATTGGTTCATTTTATGGACTGATCAGGGATTTGATCTTGAGTACCAATTTTTAGTTTGCCTCCGAATTGGGCTTGTACTGAGGCCCAACGTCAGATAGCTACTTAAAAAGCTGAATGACATATCCTTCTTCCTGGGCTAATTTCAAAGCCCAAAATGCTGAAGGCCATAATTAAGGCTATGTGCCTAAATTTGTAATGCAGGCCTGGGCTTTTCAAGTCAAGTGGAAGATTTGAATTAAGGGGCCTTCAATAAGGGAGATCCCCTTGTTTAAGTTTGGACTTGATCTTGAGGACCGAACTTTCTTGAATGCCTTTAATAATAATTAATTCATTGTAATAATTAATTAAGTCTTTCTAGACACAATCCTTAATAGAGAATAACAGTTCATTTTTAGAGGTTCTTAAAGTAAATTGAGATAAGTCGTGCCGAATAAAATCATAAATTGTGTGGCCCTCTCTAATTACTTCCATTAAAATAGTTAGAAATCGGGACGTCCATTTAGCGAATTTTCATGGCCTCCTGCAAAGATATCAACACGCTAAATGCTTTAGGCTCACCTTTTAATAATATTTCCTTTTTAAACTCGAGTGCACATTTATGTGACCCAAATCCAAATCTCAATGATGTTAAAATATGTCATGAACTACGGGTGCACTTATATGACGTGGTTCGAGATGTACTTCAATAACGTTACAATTTTCCTTAAAATTAATTTAAAGCGGTAAAACTTTAAAATTGCACTATAGTTTGAAGCATGTATTAAAATCATATAATAGGATAATTACAATAGTTTAAGCCACCGTGCATGAACCACGGAATTCGGGAGTTCCTAACACCTTCCCTCAGATTAATAAAATTCCTTATTCAGAATTTCTAGTTCGCAGACTTCACTTGGAAAATCGAAAATTTCGTGGATTTGCGATTCAAAATAAACCGGTGACTTGAGACACAAAATAAATTATCACAAGTGGTGACTATGATAAATAACTAATCTCATTTCGAATAATATCACTTAAAGTGGAAAAATCCCTTATGCATTATCCTTCGGGGTGGCGTGTAAAAAATGATGAATGACAGCTCTGGCGACTCTGCTGGAAACAGACCATGAACTTCGGTTCAGGGTTTTTGAATTCAAGCTTAGAATAGCTATTATATTTGGCTTTATTTATTAGCTGATTTCATACATGTTTCATCTAATGTTCTAAGTGCTTACCGCATTGATATTATCTGAATTGTACATATAAAACTATTATGAAACCCTTCTCTTCTCATCTTCGGGGATGTGCTTGCTAGTCAAGACTCCCTATTCTTGTTAGTGTCATACCTTAAAGTAAGAAAGAGGCCGGACAGGTTACTAAGTCGGATGGACTTTTGGTTCCCAGTACGTAGCGCCCTCCCCGACTCAAGGTTCGCTCGGGTACATAGTCTAGAACACATATCCAGGTTTTGAACTTAGAATAACTTAGCCTCATGCCAGATCCCTAGTAGGAACGCTTGTTTGTATCATGTGCATATGACTTAGGTGACTCAACACAGGGGTTGGGTCCGTCTAAGACAAATAACCTGAAATGAAAAAGATCATCCTGATGCATACTACTGTCTATTTGCGCATTTATTTGCCTCGGATCTGCATGTTGACCGGCTTGTAAATAATGGGAGAAATTTGGAAAAAGAAAAGAAAAGAAAATAATAGTGTTAGGGTTGATTGAGTTAGTCACATGTTTTGAAAAACCCACTGCCCAAATGGTACCGAAACTCTGCCGGATTGTTTTAAGAAAATGCAAGAAAAGTAAGTTTTTTCACAAATAGTTGGTTTTGTTAAATCTTCCGAACTACACCACTTTGATTCTCACCGGATGTGGGATACGTAAGCAAACCACATTGGGTCCAACTTCCCTTTTTGCTAAAAATAGCCTAAAAATAATGAAGTTTTAGTTTTTAATTAGTCGGGTGATGCCATTCTTGTTTAAATAAGCCAAATGTCCCCAAAAGGGCGCCGGAATGTTGTTTTGCGAGAACAGCCACCTTGGATCATTTTCAACGGTTAGCGGGCACAACCTTAAAATCTTCTTCCCGAAGTGCTAAAGGCTGTATCTGCAAAACCAATTTTTTGCTTTAAAATGAAATTTTGGAAAATGGTGTCACTTTTTCTTTTAGGTAAAAATAAGTGATTAGATCACCTTAATAAATGTGCAGGATGAGAACGATTAAAAATGAACCTTTCTCAATCATGAACAAAATACCCTTAGAGTTGAGTTTGTGGTGGAATGATCTAGGTGAAGAAGGGCAAGATAAGGTGAAAACATGTTTGAAAGGTCTTACTGGTTTGTTGGAGATTAGTCCTCAGAGAGACATCTTAAGGGCATTGGTCACATGCTGGGACCCGCACAACATGTTCTATTTTTCTGATTTTGAACTGACCTCGACTTTAGAAGAAATAGCCGGATACATTGGGAGTGCTGAGGTTCCTTTAAGATACAAGTACTTGGTCGCCCCGAGAACCGTAGTTTCTTAGACTCAGTAAAGATAAGCAGGGGGTCCACAACCCGGATTTAGCAGCTGGCTTTTGTACTCCACATTTTATATACCAGAGATATGGCCACATAGGGGGATTCAACAATTCGAAAAACAAACTATGCAGCACAGGAAACCGCCAAAAATGGGAAAGAACATAAACATTTTGCTTTTATGGTGGTCTTCTTGGAGCTTCTGGTGTTCCTAAGGAAAGATGGAAATATCGACATAAAAATAGCTGGGGTCATCAACTCTTTATTCACCTAAGCCAAAAGCACTCTTGCGCCCATGATAGTAGCTGAAATCTTTCGTGCTCTCATAGCCTGCAAAGCCGGATGGAACTTTTTTGAGGGGTGTAATTTGTTGCTAAAAATGTGGATGATCGAACACCTATGCCAACGTACTCAATTCATGAGTTATGGGTCAATAATGAAAACTTGCATTGAGGAATTTTATACAAGGATTAATGGGATCAGCTTGCCTTAAGGGGTCACGAAATGGATATCATACTTTCGGTCAATCACTGCCAGTCAAATAGAGTGGATGTTTGGATGGTTACCTGTGGATTAAATCATATATATGCCATCATCTGGTCCTCACTTCCTTTTGATAGGTCTTAAGAGCATTCATCCTTATGCTCCGTATCGAGTTTTAAGACAACTCGGGAGATGCCAAATAGTTCCAAAAGATGAAGATCTTTGTATCCAAGTAATTGAGATTGGTTCTGATGGCTAGTTTCCAGAAGCAAGAGTCCGCCAAATCTGGAGCGAACGCCAATACTTGGCGGAAAATACCTGCGTACGATCGATCTAAAGGAGAAGTTTCACCTAGGTATCATGCTTGGTATAGAAGGAAAATTACATTTGGGAGGCCTGCCAAAAGACCTCACCTCCAAGATTTTGTCGAACCATCACAAGAACAATGGGCTTGGTTAGCTAAGGAAAATGAATACAGGGCCAAAATAGGAGAGTTGGAAAAGTAGGTCCGAGACTTTCAGTTTGAAAACAGCTTGCAGGTCACAGCCGATAAGGGTGAAAAGATGAAATTATCCAAAGAAAATGAATCCTTACAAGCCCAAATTCAATAGATGAAGATAGTAACTGAAGATCCCGTTAGGAATGCCAAAGATGCATAATTTATAGATAATCTGAGGCAAAAAGTGAATGACTATAGTTTTGGCCTCAACAAAGCAGAGAGAGAACTAGCCGGGGTTCGAAAGCAATTGGCTAAAAATACGGAGGAATGATCACACCTGGTTAAGCAGTTGAAAGAAGAGTACGACAATAAAGTCACAGGATTAATGAAAAGGGTCATCGCCACAAAGAACAAAATGATCAAACTGGCGAAAGAATTCAAGATTGAAAGAGAGCATTGCTACATGGCATTGGCGCAATTAGAAATGGATTTGCAGCGACTTCAGGAACAAAACTAGGTAGCCGAGTAGACTTTGGAGGCCAGGGCCCAACAGATTGGGGGATTTTTGCAATCATCAGAGAGTGAATTAGAATCACCGCCGACTACATTGTTATGAAGTACCGAGCCTGTGAAAACATGACCTACACCACTCTTTTTGCGGCAGTGATGATATTTGTTAAATATATAATGAGTGACTTGGATAGACTTCAAAGGGATCTTGCATATAGGCCCGCGGCTAGACCGTACAATGTCCCACAGGCACCAGGAGCTTTAATGTATTCATGATTTTTATTTGAGTCTTTATTTACTATTCCACTAGAGTCAGTCAGTCGTTTGAGTCTGTATTTTCTTTCCGCTAGAGTCTGTCAGTTATTTCCGATTCTGTATTTTCTTTTGTTAAAATATGATAGTTGACTTTGGAGTCTGTATTTATTCTTTTCATTGGAGTCTGTTAGTTGTTTTAATTTGTCAGTCTTGAGTCTTTTGTAATCAAAGTATTTTTTATCTATGAAATTTGAAAACCCCAAAACATTTTGCTTCTATTTTACATTTATTTTTAAAGAACTACGCTTGGTTTGATTCATACGGGGTTATGATAGATAGGCAATCTCCATAGGATTAGACCGTAATCCTAAGAGAAAAAAATTAGTAGAGGAAAGAAAATAAAAGAAATACAAGAGAGGAAAAGAAACAAAAGAGAGAGAAAATAAGAAAGCAAGAGAAATAAACGATGGAAAAAAACAAAGGCAAGAATGAATGAAAGGAAAAGAGAGAGAAAAAGAAAAATGAGAAAAGAAAGAAAAGAAAATAGAGTGGAAATCAAATGGATGAGGAAAGCCAGGATGACGCATGCAACCGTTGCAAAACATGTAGAAACCCATTTAACTGTATAGGTGTATCACACCCCAACGTGCGATTACCCATCTGTTATGTCTCAAACTAACCGTTTGCTGCTGTCACAATCAATCCAGGTTTTATAGAAATGGTGGTTTGTTTTTCATGGTAAACTGGCTTCACATCTCTACTTTACTAGATCAAAGGAGAGCACAGAAATATCTTCGGAAATGACCTTGCCAACAATTCTTATCTTAGAAGATAGCCTAATCTCGGGCATCCCGACCTCAGAATATGCAGTGGCTGAGGAGAATAGAATTTTACATCTTAAGGTCATGGAAATGTGGGACGCATGGACGAATGGAAGAGAGACTCCAAGTGCCATTCCCGGATTCCCCGAAATGTTCCCTAGATCAGGGGGTACCTCCAATATTCCCATAGGTCATCCAAATACCTCACTGGGACAACCCACCATATCGGCTCATTTCATAGGAACATCTTCTGAGGTTCGTCCCCAGGTGTTCATGTCCGGAGTAGCACCCAGTATCTTCACCACTCCCCCATACTCGGCCATAATATAGCCTGCACTGCCTAGACCCACCTTTGATCCTTCGGCCTTTACATTCCAAACACTTACTTACCAAACGGAGCCTCCTCAATACCCCACCTACACTTATCCTCAGCCACCTCCATTTGAGTTTACAACAGGACATGACAAAACTCCCAAAACTTCTGAACAAGACGAAATGGAAATGGGATGAGAAGCCTGGAGAAGAGCCTCAAAAACATGCTGGGTCTGAGTGGGTAAAAGAGTGTGTTATATACTGATCTATGCATGTTCTTTCACGTGCATTTGCCTATAGGATTCAATACCCTAAAGTTCGAAAAATATGATGGGCATGGTGATCCTATTGCTCACCTTAAGAAGTACTGCAATAAGTTGCGCGGAGCTGGAGGAAAAGAAGATTGCTCATGGCTTATTTTGGGGAAAATTTGGCGGGTATCGCCTCTGAGTGTTACATGGATCAGGATATATCTCTTTGGAACATATGGGATGACCTCGCATGAGACTTTGTTTGACAGTTCCAGTACAATATAGACATCGCTCTAGACAGGAACTCATTAGCGAATCTAAAAAAGAAGTCTTCAGAGAGTTTTTGGGAATATGCTATCAAATAGCAGGCATCAAGAGTAAAGCCTCCAATGGACGAGGCTGAAATGGTCACGGTGTTTCTTAAAGCTCAAAAAGCTGATTATTTCCAAAATATGATGTCAGCTATAGGTAAACCATTCGCATAAGATATTAAAATTGGTGAAATGGTAGAAAATGGATTGAAAACAAGTAGAATTCTGAGCCAATCAGCTATTAGAGCAACCTCCCAATATATTCAAGGAGGTTCTGGAGGAGTAGTAAAGGGAAAGAAGAAAGAAGGAACATCCATGGCGGTATCGGGTGCAAGAAGACACCACACTTCTAGATCCATGTTCCCAAAAAGAACCTCTCAGCATTATTATCCCCATCAGAATATGGCCTATGCTCCTCAGCCGTATGTGGTCATGAATGCTCAACCTTTTATCCGGCCGCGAAAACATGCCAATAGAAACTAAGCTCCATTTTCAAGAAATCAGCCTCCTCACGAAAACTCATACAATCCCCGTCCTCCATAGAATAACTATCCCCCTCGTGAGCCACCCATGAGGAAACATTTTATGCCAATTGGTGAATCCTACTCCAATCTTTTTCCAAAGTTTGTCCAAATAGGTTTTCTATAACCATTTCCTCAAACAAGGCAAAACCCAGCATTGCCCGCCTACAGAGCTGGTGTTAGGCGTGCCTATCATTCAGGAGTAGAGGGGCATGATACAGATGATTGTTGGACCTTGAAAAGAGAAGTGGAGATTTTGATAGAGCAAGGAAAGATAGTTATAAGGGATGAAGATGTCCCAAATGTCATTAATAACCCACTGCCAGCCCACAACAACGGGCCAGTGATTGGAATAATTTGTGAGGATAGAAAATTCGACCCGACACTGAAGGCCATTATTGCCATTTCTGATGCCAATTTTTTTCCCAAAATAAGATAATGGATAAAATAAGAACAAAGTTACCAAGTCACAACTAGAAAAGAAAGTTGAAATAGGAATGGAGGCAATGCCTCCCAAAGATGGTGTTCTTTATATTCCACGAGGCCGCAAAGAAAAGTAATTGACTTTTAGCCCTCCAGAGAGATTTGAACTAAGAAGAGGAGCTTAGATGTACGTACCCAAGGGAGCTTATGTAGTGTGGGGGGGGGGGGGGGGCAATTAAGCTATCGTGGGCGAACGAGCCCCTGGTTATTGGACGCTCGCCACAGAACCCTATGACAAATCCTGCTGCAGTACCGTAGAATTGAAGTAAAATAGTGGTTACGTATAAGGGCAAAGACATCTCGGGGGAGCCGTAAGAAAATCACCTTGTTGAGAGAAGAAGTGAACAATGCCACCCCGGAAGGGTTTTCCATCTATGAAACCTGTAAGTGCCGAAGAGGCAGAAGCTTTCTTTCAGAAGATGAAGATGGAAGACTATGAAGTAGTTGATCAACTTCGGAAGTTTCCTGAACATGTGGCCTTGCTATCACTACTGATGAGATCCCCCGAACACCAATAGGTTTTATGAAAACCCTCAATGAAGCATACATGCAAGTTAAAACTTCGGTGGAACAGTTAGAAAGATTGGCGGAAAGATTTTTCGCTATCAACTAGATTTCATTCAGCAAAAATGACTTACCTCAGGAAGAGGCTGCACAAAACAAAGCCTTTCACTTAACTGTCAAATGTGATGGATACTATGTGAAGAGGGTCTTGATGGACGGAGGTTCAGGGTTAGAATTTGCCCACTCTCTACATTACAACATATGGAAATTGGGACAGGAAGGATTCGTGATAGCATCAAGGACAAGGACATAATTAAGGACAATGATAGATTTTTGGAAGCTCCAAGGCCATTTACTAGATCACAAGCTAAATAGTTGCAAGTTAAGGTTGCTGGACTTCAATGGCAAATAAAGAAGCTTTTAATTGTAGAGCAGGAGCTAAAGCCCAAAGGAGATGAATTATCCAAGTTTTACAATTATTTGGTGGTCCAAATTGAAGTCCAAAATGATGGAGATTGTGCCACCAAATCCGCCCTTCAAGTCCACCAAAAGTGCTCAAAATGACCTCAAAAGAGGCCAAAAAGGGGGTCTTGGAAAAGAGTCCAATTGGAGTCCAAATTAATGGCCCAAACTAGTAGTTTGAAGCCCCAAATCTGCCCCAAAAGGATTTGGCCGTCCCCCACCTAATTTTGATGGCTTTTGTTACCCTTAGGAGCCACCTACCTAAGTTTGTGACCCCTAGTAACCCCCTACCTAATTTAGATAACTTTTTAGCAACTCCCTACATTATTCTAAGGGTTTTTACTCCTATAAATAAGGTTTTCTTCTCATTCATAAGATACAACATTATTGATACTTTGAGAGTTTTTCTTAACCTTTGTTACTTGTGCTTTGGGATTTATCTTTCAACCTTTACTAGTTCATAGTTTAAGGTATTAAGATTTCTTCTCTTTTATGATATCTTTGATTCCTTTGTGGTATTCTTAGAAGGTGATTAATACTAGTTATTAATTATTGTCTCAAGTTACTCATAAAGCGGTCAAGATCCGAATCTATTGTTTTGATTTTCTTTTTAAAGTAAAGGCGTTTGATTTCTTCCATAAATTAAGACGTTGTTACTTTGATCTTTTCAAGGCTATAGAACTTGCGTTCTTGGAAGTTCTAAGAATACTTTTCCTGAATTTTCCCATATCTTTTATTTTCATCTATTTAATTCTAGTTGTTCAATTCCTTATTGTTATTGCTTCTACATTTACTTCTAAAATTCTTACTCTAGTTTGGATTCCCGACCTATTTGTTATCAAGTGGTATCAGAGCGGTTCTATCAAGATTTCATTCTTGGTAAGTCTTAGGATTTCTTGAATACTAAGAGCGAAGAAAAGAAAATAAAAGAAAAAAATTTAAAAAAACAAAAAAAAAACGAAAATCAATTAAAAAAATAAAATTGCTTGATCTCCAAAAAACATTTCTTAGTATCTAATTTGTTACCAAAAGTTAGCGAAGGAAACAAGAAGAGGGGATCGTAGATCTTCTTACTCATTCTAATCTACATATTTATATCCTTCCATTTTTGTTCGTGTCTTGTTTCAACTAAGCCTAATAGTTCTAGGATTTGGTTTTTCTTTCATTAGTTCCCCAAAAAAATCTGAATTTTACTACTAAGAACTTCATGCATGTTGGGTTTAACTATAAATCTACAAAGTATTTTTTTAGAGGTTATTCCGAGAGAAAGAAAAAAAAGAAGAAGCTAATTTGTGTGATACAGTTTATTTTATTTTAGAAAGGATGTCACATACAAGTAGTGATGATGAACGAAGGATTCTCCAAGAAGTCAAAATCAAAGCAAGAAACGATTTTACCATGTAAGCAATGCATCAACAATTTGAAAGGCTGAATTTGCAACTCCAAGAAATGAGAGACACAATTGCCGATCAAAATGATAAAATAGATGAACTTAGGAGGGAAAATAATGTTAGGCCCCAAGCTAGGAGAAATGTACCCCATGCTCCCATTGTAAATCAAGAAAACTTTATGAATGATTTTAATGATATTGATTTTGATAGGGTGGGAAGAGAAAGGAGGGGACATAGAGGTAAAGTAGAAGATGATAATATAAGTAGTATAAAGGAAGATGCCATATTTCAAGGGAACAAGGGATCCAAACTTGTATCTTGGTTGGGAGAGAAAAGTTGAAGCCATCTTTGACTGTCACAACTACTCTGAAGGTAAGAAGGTTAAACTTGATGTTGTTGACTTTTCTAACTATGCTTCTATTTGGTGGAAAAATCATACTAGGGATATATTGCAAGAAGGACAAGCACCAGTTTCTACTTGGGCTGAGATGAAGAGTGTGATGAGGAAGCGATTCATGCCATCACACCTTTAAAGAGAGCTACAACAACGTATTCAAACATTGAAGCAAGGGTCCATGTTCACGGATGAGTACTTTAAGGCTATGGATATAGCTATGATCCAAGCTAACTGCACAGAGGAAGAAGAGGCTACAATGTCTAGGTTTTTAAATGGTTTAAATAAGGAAATAGCCGATGTAGTAGAATTACAACAATATATAACAATAGATGAGTTAGTTGAGTTGTGTGAAAAAGTAGAAAATTAAAATAAAAGAAATCATACTAGCTTGTGGAAAGGTCGGACAGTCACCATCGCCAAGAAGCCATGGCCAAATCATGAGATGAAGAGTTCTTCTAAACCTCAAGAAGACAAGGGTAACGGTAAATTTGAGAAGAAAGAGGGAGGTAAAACCTTTAATCCTAAACCTTTTACGCCTTCTAGTTCTATTCAATGTCATAAATGTTAAGGAAGGGGACATATGATCCATGAATGTCCAAGTAGAAGAAACATCATTCTTAGAGAAGATGGAGGATATGCGAGTGAAAAAAATGAGGGAGAAGAAGACGGAGATGTGAGTGATGAAGATGGTGTATAACTACCTAATGATGGAATGGTTGGGGGTAGTTAGGAGGCTTATGAGTATTAATTTGGGAAGCAATAGTGAAGCACAAATAGAGAACATATTCCATACTAGGTGTAGGATAAAGGGAAAAACTTGTTCTATGATCATTGATAGTGGTAGTTGTGCTAATGTGGTGAGTTCATACTTTGTGGAAAAACTGGGACTTGCATGCATGAAATACCCCACTCCCTATAGACTCCAATGGTTAAATGATAGTGGTGAACTAAAGGTGAACAAACAATGCATGATTTCATTTAATGTTGGTAGATATGAGGATGATATTCTTTGTGACATAGTACCTATGCAAGCTTGTCATATATTACTCGGCCGTCCTTGGCAGTATGACATGAATGTTTTTTATGATGAAAAAAAGAATAGATATTCTCTTGAACTAAATGGCAGGAAATTTACTCTTGCACCTTTATCTCCTTCTCAAGTGTTTCAAGATCAAAAGAGATTGAGGGAAACAATGGGAAAACCAAGGGAAGGGATAAAAAGTGAGCTTGAGGAAAAAGAAAAGAAAGGTGGCCAAGAATTAGAAAAAAGGAGAGATGGCCAAGAGAAAGAGAGAGAGAATATCAATTTGAGAGATGAGATAAAAAAGGGGTTTGAGTGAAAAAAAAAGAAGGTCTTGGTGAGTGGAAAGAGGCTAAGGAAAGAAAAAAAAAGTTTCTATATAAAAGCCAAAGAATGTTTAAATGCAAGAAAAGAAGGGTTGCCCGTAGTACTACTTGCTTACAAAGAAGCTTTGATTAATTCTGAGTTACTAACTTCTTCTTTGCCAAGTAGTATTTCTTCTCTTTTTCAGGATTTTGAAGATGTCTTTCCTGAAGATATTTCCTAATGGATTTCCACCTTTTTGTGGCATTGAGCATCAAATTGATTTTGTGTATGGATTACAAATCCCAAAAAGTTCTACTTATAGGAGTAATCTAGAAGAGACAAAAGAGCTTCAAAGGCAAGTTGAGGAGTTGCTTGAGAAAGGCTTTGTGAGAGAGAGCATGAGCCCTTGCTCTGTCACCGTCCTATTGGTACCCAAAAAGGATGGAACTCGGAGGATGTGCATGGATTGTAGAGCAATCAACAAGATAATGGTAAAGTATCGCCATCCTATTCCTCGTCTTGATGAAATTTTGGATCAATTACATGGATCCAAAATCTTTTCTAAAATTGATCTAAAAAGTGGTTACCATCAGATTTGAATGAATCGTGGAGATGGATGAAAAACTGCTTTTAAGACAAAATATGGGCTTTATGAGTGGTTAGTTATGCCTTTTGGCTTGACTAATGCACCTAGCACTTTCATGAGATTAATGAATCATATCTTTAAGGATTTTCATGGAATATTTGTCGTGGTGTAGTTTGATTATATCTTGATCTTTTCTAACACTTTAGAGGAGCATGTAGAACACCTAAAACAAGTTTTTAAAGTTCTTAGAAAGTAAATTTTATTTGCTAATCTTAAAAGTGTACTTCTTGTGGATCGTGTGATTTTCTTGGGTTTTGTAGTTAGTTCTATAGGAGTTGAGGTTGATGAAGAGAACATCAAAGCAATAAAGGAATAGCCTAAACCCAAGAGTGTCACCGAAGTTAGGAGTTTTCATGGACTTGCCAGTTTTTATAGGAGGGTTGTGAGAGACTTTCGCGCCATTTCTTCTCCTTTAACTGAAGTTATTAAAAAGGATAAGATTTTTAAATGGGCAAAAGAACAAGATGATGCTTTTAACTTGTTGAAAGAAAAATTATGTTCTGCTCCGTTGTTACAATTGCCTAATTTTTCTAAATCTTTTGAAATTGAATGTGATGCTTCTGGAAAAGGAATAGGTGCTGTTTTGATGCAAGATTCTAAACCTATTGCCTACTTTAGTGAAACGTTGAGCGGAGCCATATTAAACTATTCCACTTATGATAAAGAGCTATATGCTTTGGTAAGGCCTTTAGCCACATAGCAACATTACTTGTCGCCAAGAGAGTTTGTGATTAATGTTAGATAATACGCTTAACGCTAGAGGGGAGGGGTGAATAGCGTTATAAAAAAATAGCGTAAACTTGCGGAATTTAAAAATTGCAAGAAATAAATAAGTGCGATAAGTAAATAAATTAGAACTAACGCACCGATATATCCTGGTTCACCACAACCCGTGGCTAGTCCAGTCCCCGAGAGACTCTCTCGAGATTTCCACTAACTTGTTAAGCTTACGGGTGCTCAACAAACCGTTACAACTTGAGGACACAAGCCTCAACAACCTTTGCTCGGAGATACAACACTCCAAGACTTCAACCAAGGAAACACAAGTTCCTTCTTACAACACAAGGGACTAACACTTCCCTTCAAGTGTACAAAAAACACTTAGCACTCAAACAAGACACTCCTTTAAGAGTAGATATGAGTAAAAAGAATACGCTCAAGATCACAACAACTTTCGACAAGAATTTGGCTCTCAAAAGCTTATGTAATGAATATAAAATGATAAGCAATAAAGTATGCAAGCTTTAGCAATTGTATTATCAGTTGTTGTTTGTTGTTGTACTTAAAAGACTGAATTGAAGCTGTATTTATAGTTGAAAAACCTTGTATTACCGTTGCCTAATTGCCAATTAAGAATTGCTGATTTTACTCTGTGACAATCGATTGTCAAATTACCACAATCGATTGTTTGCCAGTTCTTCCAAAAATCAATCCCAGATTTTACGCTTAACAATCGATTATCTAAGATCAATAATCGATTACTGGCAACGTTCAAAAAATCATTTCCAGATTTTACGTAGAACAATCAATGGTCAGAAATCTACAATCGATTACTCAGAAACGTTCAAAAAAATCCTTTCCAGATTTTAATTAACACAATCGATTATAAGAAATCAATGATCGATTACCTGACGGTATTTGAAAACATTTTGGGAACGGTAATTTATACGATCGATTATACTAAGTTAACAATCGATTATATATCAGTCTTGAAAAATCAATTTAGACACTGCCTCTTGACAATCGATTGTTATAGGTTCACAATCGATTATTTAATAACTTTGAAAAAGTCTGGAAGACACTGCCTCAACACAATCGATTGTCATAAGTTCACAATCGATTATTTTGTGACTTTGAAAAATCT
The DNA here is from genome assembly GCA_034376525.1 of Nicotiana benthamiana. Taxonomy (NCBI): domain Eukaryota; kingdom Viridiplantae; phylum Streptophyta; class Magnoliopsida; order Solanales; family Solanaceae; genus Nicotiana; species Nicotiana benthamiana. The sequence goes on along the minus strand of CM067331.1, from coordinate 8,776,963 downwards.
GATGGACACTCTCTTCCCAATCGATTGTCATTAGCTTCACAATCGATTATTTTGAGCTTTGAAAAACTTTGATGGACACTGCCTCATCACAATCGATTGTCATAAGGTTCACAATCGATTGTCATGCAGATTTGAAAAATCTGATGCTCACTGCCTTTACACAATCGATTGTCATAAGTTCACAATCAATTGTCAAGCAGCTGACTTAAACATAATCGATTATCATAAGTACATAATCGATTATCTTAGTCCAGATTTTAGAGGCATGTTTAAAAATCACTTTGACTAAGGTAAATATGCATTATTTAAAATCATTTTGCTCTAAATTAAATATGCATGATTTGTTAAAAATATTTTTACGAGAGAAGCCAAGTCTTGAGTTTAAGTTGTCGGATCAAGATCACAATTAAATACCGACTCATATAAAACTTAATCTCGATCTTTGTCTTGTGCTTGAATCTCGTTATATATCAATTTTGCGCTTGTGCTTGGACCTCGTCATATGTCAATTTGCGCATAGTTTATCATTCATCAAAACCTACAAATATGAACACACGTTTAGTATAATGCCTTGAGAACGTGTTTCCAACAATTTCCCCCTTTTTGATAATGGCAAACTTTAAGCGGGATATGCGTATTAGGCAATTCATAATGACGATTCAAGACAAGTAAAGATATGCAACAAGTATATAGATATGCAATTTGTTCCCCCTCAATATATGAATTCCCCCTCAATTTATGCCGATAAGTATTAAGAGTGCATACCCATTATCTTCCCCCTTTTGCCATTAGCAAAAAAATATAGAATAATTAAAAAAAACTTGTTTATTTATGAAATCTGCAATTTCAGACATAATAACGCAAATAATGTCAAGACAATCGATTATTGATACTGGATAATCGAGTATATAAAAGAGAAATCGATTGTTCTGTGCGTCAAGCTTTAATATTCCCCCTGCCTTTAGGGCGATACCTGCAAAAATACGTTAGACGTCTCCGACGCACAACTTAGAAACCATGTGAAAGGGAAAATGCAATGCATGACTTAGATCAATGTGGAGTCAAGGATCCCGAGTTCACTACGAATTCGGAAGAAGGACTCTTTCTCTAAGGGCTTTGTAAAGATGTCGGCCAATTGATCTTTGGTTTCAACAAATTCAATTTCGACATCGCCCTTGAAAACGTGATCTCTAATAAAATGATGTCTAATTTCAATGTGTTTTGTTCGCGAATGAAGAACGGGGTTCTTCGTCAAGCATATGGCACTAGTATTATCACATCTAAGAGGGATATGATCAAGACTTAGGCCATAGTCCAAGAGTTGTTGTTTCATCCAAAGGATTTGAGCGCAACAACTCCCCGCGGCTACATATTCAGCCTCGGTTGTGGACAACGCAACACTTACTTGTTTCTTGCTAAACCAAGAAATGAGAGAGCTACCGAGCAAATGGCAAGTGCCACTAGTGCTCTTGCGGTCCAATTTGCATCCAGCAAAATCGGAATCAGAATAGCCAACAAGTTGGCATGAGGAACCTTTGGGGTACCATAGACCCACATTTACAGTACCAACAAGATACTTCAATATCCGTTTCACCGCAGTTAGGTGAGACTCCTTCGGACACGATTGATAACGAGCGCATAAGCACACGCTAAACATGATGTCCGGACGACTAGCAGTAAGGTAAAGGAGAGACCCAATCATACCTCGATACTTTTTGATGTCAACTTCCTTACCTTTCTCATCTTTGTCTAGATGATCGGATGTGCTCATGGGGGTTGCCATTGCTTTTGCATTGGTCATTTCAAATCGTTTCAGCAATTCTTTGCAATATTTCGCTTGGCAAATGAACGTACCTTCTTTCATTTGCTTTACTTGTAATCCCAAAAAGAATGTTAACTCACCCATCATAGACATCTCAAATTCGCTTGTCATTAAATCGGAAAATTCCTTGCACAAAACATTGTTAGTAGCACCAAATATAATATCATCCACATAGATTTGAACTAATAAAATATCATTGTTTTTATGTTTATCAAAAAGAGTGGTGTCAACTTTCCCCCTAATGAAATCATTTTCCAATAGAAATTTACTCAATCTTTCATACCAAGCTCGGGGAGCTTGTTTTAAACCATAAAGAGCCTTTTTGAGTTTGAAAACATGATCGAGAGATTTAAAATCTTCAAAACCGGGGGGTTGTTCAACATAAACTTCTTCTTGAACAACACCATTTAGAAAAGCACTTTTCACATCCATTTGATATAAATTGAAATTCATAGAAGAGGCAAAAGCAAGCAATAAACGAATAGCTTCTAATCTAGCTACGGGAGCATATGTTTCTTCATAGTCAATACCCTCTTCTAGTGATTACACCATTTTCATCTAGTTTGTTTCGAAAAACCCATTTCGTACCAATTATGGTATGATTTTCGGGTCTTGGCACCAAATCCCAAACGTCATTCCGTTTGAATTGGTTAAGCTCCTCTTGCATTGCCAAGGTCCAAAATTCATCCCCAATTGCTTCGGAGATGGTTGTTGGTTCAATTTGAGAAACAAAAGCAGTATGTCCTAAGGTGTTCTTAAGAGAGTTTCGGGTACTTACCTTTTTTCCGACGTCGCCAATTACCTGTTCGAGAGGGTGATCTTTGATTGTCCTCCACTCGTTAGGCATTTTTGTTTCTTTCTCCAATTGTGGCGTTTCCTCCGTTGATTGTTCCAAGATTTCATCTTGAATTTCCTTAGGAGTTTCCTCTTTTACTTTGTCTTTTAAACTATTTAAAATACCTGCAAGATCAGAACAAGAATCCTTTCTCGCCAAGCGAGCATTATTTTCGGAAAACACAATATGAGGGGATTCCTCCACAGTTTGGGTTCTATTATTAAATACCCTGTATGCTTTGCTACGTGAAGAATACCCAATAAAAATTCCCTCATCGGATTTGGCATCAAATTTTCCCAATTGATCTTTTCCATTATTATGAATAAAAACTTTACAACCGAATACTCTAAAATGGGAGATATTTGGTTTCCTTCCCTTGTAGAGTTCATAAGGGGTTTTCATGAGTATTGGCCTTATGACTACTCTATTTAAAACGTAGCATGCGGTACTCACGGCATCCGCCCAAAAATGTTTGGGAATCTTAGCCTCTTCGAGCATGGTTCTAGCCATCTCTTCGAGACACCTATTTTTCCTTTCCACCACCCCATTTTGTTGTGGCGTTCGTGGAGCGGAAAAGGTATGCTCGATACCGAGTTCGTCACAAAAGTCCGCAAAGAAATTGTGATCAAACTCTCCCCCATGATCACTTCTAATTGAAGTGACGGTTGTTTCCTTTTCGTTTTGAACACGTTTAAGAAAATATTTAAAATTCTGAAAAGCATCACTTTTATGGGCAAGAAATAAAGTCCAAGTAAATCTGGAATAATCATCAACAATAACAAAAGCATAACGATTTCTACCTAGACTTTCAATGAGAGATGGTCCAAATAAATCCATGCGAAGCAATTGCAATGGTCTAGTAGTTGAAACAATATTTTTCGATTTAAAAGATGCTTTTGTTTGCTTCCCTTTTTGACAAGAATCACAAGTAGAGTCATTTTCAAATTTCAAGTTTGGAAGACCAACAACTAAATTTTGTGAAACCAATTTGTTCAAAAGATGCATGTTGATGTGAGCTATTCTACGATGCCATAACCAAGAATCATCCTCTTTGCTCATTAAACAATTCACATATTCGGGTGAGGAATTTGCAAGATCAACCATATAAATGTTATCCATTCTAAAACCATGAAGGATAATTTTAAAATCGCTACGTCTAAAAACTAAGCATTCATCCGAATCAAACAAAACAAGATTTCCCTTGTCACATAATTGACTTATGCTCAAGAGATTATGTTTTAAACCTTTCACAAGTAATATATGCTTAATGGAAGAAATTTCATCCTTACCGACCGATCCGATGCCGATAATCTTTCCTTTGTTGTTATCACCAAAAATAACACTTCCCCCTTCCTTGTGTTCTAGTTGAAGGAATTTGGATTCGTCTCCCGTCATGTGCTTGGAGCATCCACTATCAAGGTACCATAGTACACTTGATCCCTTCAAACATGCCTACAAAATAGATTAATGAGTTTTAGGTACCCATGCCATTTTGGGTCCTTAGGGGTTAGGCAAATCATTGTGATGTGATTGAGTGTTATGTCTATGTCCTGTAAAACACGCAGGAGCAATATGTCCAATTTGTCTACAATAATGACAAGTCACGTTAGGATTATTCATCCTTCTAGGTTGATAGTAATTGGACGGACGAAATTCATTTGCTCTATTCTTGACAATATAACTATTGCGCAAATCATGAAAATCATTTCTCCTACCATTTGTTCTAGGATATGCATCATTTCTAGAATAGTTGTTTCTAGGTTGGAAGTCATTTCTAGGTGTTCTAAAAGGTTCAAAATTCTTTCTAATGTTTGGCCTAGAATGTGCATTATGTCTAGCATGATTATTTCTAGGTTGCGATTGATGAAAACCATTTCTAGGTTTGTTGTATCTAGGATGAACATTTGTTTTATTTATCCTAGGTTGAGCCTTAGGTGGTTGGGGGTTGGCTTCAACTTTCTCTTTAGGCTCGTTTCTAAAACCTATGCCATGCTTGGTCGACTTCAAATTAACAAGCACTTCATTCAAATTTTTATGAGAAGAGTTAAACTTATCTAAGGTGCCCTTAAGCCTTTCTACTTCATTTTTGAGATGCATGCAAGAAGTACAATTTCTAGAACTCTCGGGCTTGTCGGCGCTTCTCTTGCCAAAAAATTTGTTTTCCTCTTTCAACTTCTCATTTTCTAAAATCAGTTTTTCCAATTCCTTTTCTTTGAAAGAGAGTTGTTTTTGAAAATATTTTTCTTTTAAAGAAGTATTTTCTTTTATACTCTTAACAGTTATTGAAGATTTAATAAATTCGCTATACAACTCATCAAAAGCATTTTGCATTTCTTCAAGGGAAAAGAAATTTTTGGAAGAAATTTGACATGCCTCTTCTTTGTTGTCTTCTTGTGCCATAAGACAAAGATTTGCGGCTTCGTCTTCTTCTTCCTCACTTGACTCATCACCGGAGTCGCCTCCCCAAGATATGTATGCTCGTTGCTTCTTGAAGGGTTTCTTCTCCTTTTTAGCATTTGGGTAATTTGATTTAATGTGCTCGGTTTCTCCGCACTCATAGCACTTTATTTGATCGCCTTGCTTTTTGCCCTTTCGTTCATACTCTTTTCGCATGAACTTTTGAAATCTCTTGATAACGAGTCCGAACTCGTTGTCTCCGTCCTCATCATTTTGAGGTTGGCTTGTGCTTGCCTTGAGAGCGATTGTTTGCTTCCTTTGATCATCAACAAGAGGGTTAAGTATAGTAGATTCATAAGTTTTAAGATTACCTCTTAATGCGTCGATGGTGACATTTGAAATGCCAATGGATTCTTGAATCGCGTCGGCCTTGGATCGCCATTCCGGAGTGAGACTTCGGAGAATTTTTCGGACAAGTTCCTTATCCGTGAATGTCTTCTTAAGCGCATGTAAATCATTTACGATTTTTGAAAATCGTTCAAACATCTCATCGACCTTTTCGCCTTCCTTCATGTGAAACAATTCATATGTATGGGTTAGGAAATCAATTTTGGCTTCCCTTACCTGGTCCGTACCTTCGTACGTAATTTCCAGCTTGTCCCACATTTGCTTCGCCGTTGTGCAACAAGATATCTTCCTGTAATCATCAGCATTTACAGCATAATATAATAAATTAATAGCTTTAGCATTATTTTGCACCTTTCGGATATCATCCGCATCGTATTCATATTCGGACTTTGGGACCCATTCATTTTCAACCTTCTTGGTTGGAATTTGTTCTCCATTCATTATGACCTTCCAAAGATGAAAACTATTTGATTGTACAAATATTCTCATCCTCTCCTTCCAGTATGTATAATTTGTACCATCGAATAGCGGTGGTCGGGTGGAGCATTGTCCTTCACCTATTCCTGCAAAAGAATCACGAGTAGAAGCCATGGATGTTTCTCTCAAACGGTTAAGTCTTCAGAGAGTTGGGCTCTGATACCAATTGTTAGATAATACGCTTAACGCTAGAAGGGGGGGGGGGGGGTGAATAGCGTTATAAAAAAATAGCGTAAACTTGCGGAATTTAAAAATTGCAGGAAATAAATAAGTGCGATAAGTAAATAAATTAGAACAAACGCACCGATATATCCTGGTTCACCACAACCCGTGGCTAGTCCAATCCCCGAGAGACTCTCTCGAGATTTCCACTAACTTGTTAAGCTTACGGGTGCTCAACAAACCGTTACAACTTGAGGACACAAGCCTCAACAACCTTTGCTCGGAGATACAACACTCCAAGACTTCAGCCAAGGAAACACAAGTTCCTTCTTACAACACAAGGGACTAACACTTCCCTTCAAGTGTACAAAAAACACTTAGCACTCAACAAGACACTCCTTTAAGAGTAGATATGAGTAAAAAGAATACGCTCAAGATCGCAACAACTTTCGACAAGAATTTGGCTCTCAAAAGCTTATGTAATGAATATAAAATGATAAGCAATAAAGTATGCAAGCTTTAGCAATTGTATTATCAGTTGTTGTGCGTTGTTGTACTTAAAAGACTGAATTGAAGCTGTATTTATAGTTGAAAAACTTTGTATTACCGTTGCCTAATTGCCAATTAAGAATTGCTGATATTACTCTGTGACAATCGATTGTCAAATTACCACAATCGATTGTTTGCCAGTTCTTCCAAAAATCAATCCCAGATTTTAAGCTTAACAATCGATTATCTAAGATCAATAATCGATTACTGGCAACGTTCAAAAAATCATTTCCAGATTTTACGTAAAACAATCGATTGTCAGAAATCTACAATCGATTACTCAGCAACGTTCAAAAAAATCCTTTCCAGATTTTAATTAACACAATCGATTATAAGAAATCAATAATCGATTACCTGACGGTATTTGAAAACATTTTGGCAACGGTCATTAATACAATCGATTATATATCAGTCTTAAAAAATCAATTTAGACACTGCCTCTTGACAATCGATTGTTATAGGTTCACAATCAATTATTTAATAACTTTGAAAAAGTCTGGAAGACACTGCCTCAACACAATCGATTGTCATAAGTTCATAATCGATTATTTTGTGACTTTGAAAAATCTGATGGACACTGTCTCTTCACAATCGATTGTCATTAGCTTCACAATCGATTATTTTGAGCTTTGAAAAACTTTGATGGACACTGCCTCATCACAATCGATTTTCATAAGGTTCACAAACGATTGTCATGCAGATTTGAAAAATCTGATGCTCACTGCCTTAACACAATCGATTGTCATAAGTTCACAATCGATTGTCAAGCAGCTGACTTAAACATAATCGATTATCATAAGTACATAATCGATTATCTTAGTACAGATTTTAGAGGCATGTTTAAAAATCATTTTGACTAAGGTAAATATGCATTATTTAAAATCATTTTGCTCTAAATTAAATATGCATGATTTGTTACAAATATTTTTACGAGAGAAGCCAAGTCTTGAGTTTAAGTTGTCGGATCAAGATCACAATTAAATACCGACTCATATAAAACTTAATCTCGATCTTTGTCTTGTGCTTGAATCTCGTTATATATCAATTTTGCGCTTGTGATTGGACCTCGTCATATGTCAATTTGCGCATAGTTTGTCATTCATCAATGCCTACAAATATGAACACACGTTTAGTATAATGCCTTGAGAACGTGTTTCCAACAATTAAGACAGACCATGAATCCTTACAATACTTAAAGGGTCAAGGTAAGCTTAATAGAAGGTTTGTTAAGTGGGTTGAATTCATTGAAACTTTTCCTTATGTAATTTCTTACAAACAAGGGCAAGAAAATATTGTTGCCGATGCACTTGCAAGAAGGTATGTCTTAGTTTCTACACTGACTTCTAAATTGATGGGTTTTGATCAAATCAAGGGACTTTATGCTAATAATATTGACTTTAGCAAAATTTTTGCAGATTGTAAGTTGGGTCCTTTTGAGAGTTTTAACCTCCAAGATGGGTTTCTATTTAAGGAAAATAAGTTGTGTATCCCTAATTTCTCTTTACGTGAAGTATTTGTAAGGGAAGCACATTGTGGAGGCCTTATAGGGCACTTTGGAGTCCCAAAGACATTGGACATACTTGCTGAAAATTTCTTTTGGCCTGGAATGAGAAAATATGTTGAAAGGATGTGCACACAGTGTTTGGAATGTAAACAAGCTAAATCTAATGTGTTACCACATGGTCTTTACACGACATTACCTATTCCTACTTAGTCTTGGATTGATATTTCAATGGATTTTGTGTTAGGATTGCTTAGAACAAGGTATGGTAAGGATAGTATATTTGTTGTGGTAGATAGGTTCTCTAAAATGGCTCATTTTATTCCTTGTTTAAAGACTAATGATGCTGTATATGTTGCTAATCTTTTTGTAAAAGAGGTTGTCAAATTGCATGGTATACCTGGAACTATTGTTAGTGATACAGATGCTAAGTTTTTGAGCCACTTTTGGCGTGTATTTTGGGGGAAGTTAGGCACTAAATTGTTGTTTTCTACTTCTTGTTACCCACAAACTGATTGACAAACTGAAGTAGTTATTGGAACCTTAGGAAACATGTTGAGGGCTATATTGAAAGGTAAATTAACTTCATGGGAAGATCACTTACCTATGGTTGAATTTTCTTACAATAGAACTATCCATTCGTCTACAAGTACGTCTCCTTTTGAGGTTGTTTATGTCTTTAATCCCTTTACCCCACTTGATTTAGTACTATTACCAACTAATGATATTGAAAATCTTGATGGTAGAACAAAGGCTGAGATGATGAAAAAAAATTCATGAGCAAACAAGGTCTTCAATTGAGAAGAAAAATGAGCAAACTGCATTGTGAAAGAATACGGGTCGAAAACAAGTTATTTTTAAACCTGGAGATTTAGTTTACGTTCACTTTAGGAAGGAGATATTTCTTTCCAAAAGAAAGTCAAAGTTGCATCTTAGAGGAGGTGGCCTCTTTCAAGTCCTTGAAAGGATTGGAGACAATGCTTACAAGCTGGACCTTCCTGGTGAGTTTCAAGAAAGTGCTACATTCAATGTTGCTGACTTATCTTTGTTTGATGTAGGATCGAATTTGGGGACGAATTCTTTTCAATAAAGGGGGGGGGGGAGGGATGATAGCATGAAGGACAATGATATTATTAAGGACAATGATAGAGTTTTGGAAGCTCCAAGTCCATTTACTAGATCACAAGCTAAAGAGTTGCAAGCTAAGGTTGCTGGACTTCAATGGAAAATAAAGAAGCTTTTAATTGTAGAGGAAGAGATAAATACCAAAGGAGATGAATTATCCAAATTTTACAATTATTTGGTGGTCCAAATTGAAGTCCAACATGAGGAAGATTGTGTCACCAAATCAGCCCTTCAAGTCCACCAAAAGGGCTCAAAATGACCTCAAAAGAGGTCCAAAAGGGGGTCTTTAGAAAGGAGTCCAAATCATTGGTCCAAACTAGTAGTTTGAAGGCCCCAAAAGGATTTGGTCGCCCCCACCTAATTTTGATGGCTTTTGTTACCCTTTAGGAGCCACCTACCTAAGTTTGATGGCTATTGTGACCCCTAGTTGCCCCCTACCTAATTTAGATGATTTTTTAGCAATCCCCTACATTATTTTAAGGGTTTTTACTCCTATAAATAAGATGTTCTTCTCATTCATAAGATACACCATTATTGATTAAGTATATCATACTTTGAGAGTTTTTTTGAACCTTTGTTACTTGTGCTTTGGGTTTTATCTTTCAATCTTTACTAGTTCACAGTTCAAGGTAGTAAGATTTCTTCTCTTTTATGATATCTTTGACTCTTTGGTGGTATTCTTAGAAGGAGATTAATACTAGTTATTAATTGTTGTCTCAAGTTACTCGTAAAGCGGTCAAGATCCGAATCTATTGTTTTGATTTGCTTTTTTTAAGTAAAGGCATTTGATTTCTTCCATAAATCAAGACGTTGTTACTTTAATCTTGTCAAAGCTATAGAACTTGCGTTCTTGGAAGTTCTAAAAATTCTTTCCCTGAGTTTTCACATATCAGGAAATGGACTTAGAAAATCTCTGCAAGGAATTATTGAACCAATTACCTTGCCTTCAACTGAGAAGTTTCTTGGGATAGGTTTCCGGCCTACCCAGACGATATAAAGTGGGCAAATGAGAGAAAGAAGGAGGGATGTGACCTGCCACATCCAATGCCACATTTGTATGAAACCTTTATTAAGCTGAAGTACAGTGAGGAAGGAGATAAGGAGGCCTTTACGGCCAAAGATATTGAAGAAATATGTAGGGCAATGAGGAAGACACTCTACAAAACGCACATGGTTTAGCCGGGAGAAGGCACAAGTGAGGTGCTGTATACGGGACCAAATGCCAAGCTGCAGAATTGGAAGGATACGTCATTTCTGATCAGGCAGGAGTCCTGGTAGACTTGTCCTGACACTTTTCTGTATCTCGAGTTATGCCGGGGTGTAACTACGATGTTTCCTTTAGTTTATTGTCTTTAAATTTCCAAATGTGAATCCTGTTACCTTCAAATTCCAAGAAATGAAATCAATATACATTGTGAAATAATGAACGAAGAACCGAAATATGATGAAGAAGAGATTTTTAGAGAAATAAATCGAGAATTGGAACAATTTGTGAATAAACCTAAGTCAAACTTGAATGATATTGAGCAGATTAACTTGGGAACTTCTAAGGAAATTCGAGAAACCAAGATAAGCATTCAAACAAATGAGAAAACCAGGGATGCAATAATCCAACTCCTATTTGAGTTCAAAGATGTGTTTGGTTGGTCGTACGATGACATACCAGGGTTAAGTGTGCATTTGGAGTCACAACAGGCAAACGTTTGGGCTTTATAGTCACCAGGAGAGGTATCGAGTTAGACCCAACAAAGATAAAGTCTATCCACGATTTGCCCCCTCCGAGAACCAAGAAATATGTGATGAGCTTGTTGGGTAGATTAAACTATATCAGCTGGTTCATTGCTAAGTTGACATCCACATGTGAGCCCATATTCAAACTACTGAAGAAAGATGCAGCAGTTAAGTGGAAGGGTGAATGTCAAGAAGCTTTTGATAAGATCAAAGAATATCTGTCAAATCCACCAGTCTTGGTCCCACCAGATCCAGGGAGGCCCCTTTTCTTGTATTTGACGGTATTGAAAAATTCTTTTAGTTGTGTCCTCGGGAAATATGATGTAATCGGGAAAAAAGAACAGGCGATCTACTATTTGAGTAAGAAGTTTACTAGCTATGAAGCTAAGTATACTCTGTTGGAGAGAACCTATTGTGCTTTAACTTAGGTCGCTCAGAAGTTGAGACATTATCTCCAAGCCTACAAATTAGCAAAATGGCTGATTCTGCTCACAGAATTTGATATAGTCTATGTCACTTGCACGACAATGAAAGCTTAGGAGTTGGCAGATCATTTGGCTAAAAATCTGGTTGATGATGAATTCCAACCGTTGAGCACTTACTTCCCAGATGAAGAAGTAAACTCAATAGAAGCAATCTTTGAAGACTCATGCTTGGAAAATGTTCTTTTATGGGGCGGTAAATGCAAATGGTATTGGAATTAGGGTAATTTAATCTCATCCACTGGTCAACACTATCCGATCATAGCTAGGCTTTGGTTTTTCTGTACAAGCAACACTGCTGAGTATGAAGCCTGCATCATGGGTATGGACATGGCGATTGAACAGGACGTCGAAGAGTTGTTGATTATGGGAGACCCAGATCTAATTATCCAGCAAGCCCAGGGAGAATGGGAACTCGAGATGTTAAGCTTATTCCTTATTGGCAACATGTGGAAGATCTTAGCAAGTGGTTCAAGTCGATAGAGTTCAGGTACATCCCTCGGTGTCACAATGAACTAGCTAATGCACTTGCTACTCTAGCCTCGATGTTTCCCTACCCAAGTAATGCCTACATTTATCCCTTGGAAATCCAAATTAGGGAAAGACATGGTTTTTGCAATACGGTTGAGGCAGAACCAAACATCCAGATACCATGATATTAAGAGGTTTTTGAAAACACAAAAATACCCCGCGGAAGCTAGTGGAGACCAAAAGAGAACCATTAGATGGCATGCACGAGCTTTCTTCTTAAGTGGTGATGTTTTGTAAAAGAGGACCCCAGATCCCAACTTGTTAATATGTGTTGATGCCGAAGAGGCTGGAAGGATCATTCATGAAGTACACTCAGGAGTATGCGGACCCCACATGAACGGGTTTATTTTGGCAAAGAAAATCCTTCGAGCAGCGTATTGTTGGATAATTATGGAAAAGGGCTGCTTCAACTTTATCCGGAAGTGCCATTATTGTCAAGTGCACAGTGATTTGATTCATGCACCTCCCACATAACTACATCCCATCTTAGTACCTTGGGCGTTTGTTGCTTGGGGCATGGACGTCATTGGGCCGATCGAGCCAAAAGCCTCAAGTGGTCATAGATTCATACTGGTTGTTATTGGTTACTTCACAAATTGGGTTGAAGCCATCACTCTCAACCAAGAAAGCCGTGGTAGATTTTGGACACTCTAATGTTATCTGCCGCTTTGGCATTCCTTCAACATCATCACTAATAATGCTACCAACCTGAATAATTTTGATGAAAGAAGCATGCAAACAATTCAAAATAACGCAAAGAAGCTCCACTCCCTACCGGCCCAAAGCCAGTGGTGCCATTGAAGCAGCAAACAAGAATATCAAGAAGATTTTGAGAAAGATGATTCAGAGCTCCAAACAATGGATGAAAAGCAGCCTTTTGCATTACTTGGATATCGCACTACAGTGCGCACATCGGTGGGAGCAACCCCACACCTGTTGGTTTATGGAACTGAGGTTTATATACCCGCAGAGGTAGAAATCCCTTCGCTCCGAGTAATAGTTAAAGCAGAGATTGAGGATAGTGAGTGGGTCAAGACTCGGTTGGAATATTTGTCTTTAATTGATGTAAAACAGATGGCCACAGTTTGTCACGGGCAGTTGTACCAACAAAGAATGGCCAGCGCTTATAACGAGAAAGTATGGCCCATGAATTTTTAAGTGGGACAACTCGTGTTAAGGCGCATTCTTTCTCATTATCAGGAAGCCAAAGGAAAGTTTGCTCCTAATTGAAAGGGCCCATACGTCATCAGAAAGATATTGCCGAGATGAGCATTGTATTTGGGTGACATCGAAGGAAATGATCCCAAAGCAGCAGTCAGCGTGGACACAGTAGAAAGGTACTATATCTAGGAATTCTTTGGTAATGACTTTTGTGCAGTTGAGATGACGAAGGCTTTCATTCCCGATACCCAAACACTATCAACCGTTCGCAAACCCTTTGAGCCGATCACTCTTCTTTGATTACCTTATTTGGAACCCAGAAGTACTATTGAAAAAAAAGAGAAAAAGAAAAAAAAATGAAAAATAAAAATGAAAAAATGATGAAAAGAAAAACAAAAAAAGAAAACAAAACAAAACAAAAACAAAAACAAAAACAAAAAAAAAACAAATATTTCCTCGGACTACGTCCGACATGATTATGAAAGAATAAGTAGGCAGCCTCCCTTTGGAGTTCAGTCACACCAAAACAAACGGTTTTTGGTCCCCCAAAAAAGTGAAACTGGGCAGATGATATAATGGCTCGGCCATGGCAGATGATATAATGGCTCGGCCATGAGCCCACCAAAACATTTCTAAAGTTGTAATTCCGTCCAAAATTCTTTTTACCCAAAAACCTTGTCCAAGTCCTTCCGATCAACTGGAAAAGGCATGGGAATTGAAAAAATAACATTGTTAGAATCTCATATAGTCCAATTTGAGAGAAAATAAAATGAGAGAGTCTTATCGGCGAAAACCTACAGGCACCATAAAGCAACGGTGAGTAGGAAAAATAAAAATGAGAGTCTACTTCGTGAAAACTCATAAAGAGCACTATCAGGCGACTGTGAGAAGAAAAATGAGTGACGTCAATTGGCGAAATCTCGCAAAGGGCGCCGTCGCCCGAATAGAAGACATCTCCCACCATAAAAAGAGTCCCGACAAGTTCCTGGTTTTGAAACATTGGTCAATGTGTTTACGAGAAGTTGGGAAAGTTTGTGCTGGTCGGGTATCCATACCAAGATGCATGTCATGTCTATTTGAAGCCTGCATGCACCTCAGATAAGTCCTTCTTTTCCCTCTAAAAGGGACACTACTCTTTAAATTCATCTTCTTGCTTTTGTTTACTTTCTACTTGAATCCCATTCGGCCTAACTCTATTTCTGAAACTATTACAAAGAAAAGGTGGCAGGACTAGTTTTATAGGGCTTCACCTAGCAAAAGCTAAAGAAAATACCCAGCCTCAACGGATTCATTAAGCCAATCCCGAATGGCCATGATTGTTGATGCTTTCAAAGCAAAGATATTGAAAGGAAAGAAAGTCATGGACAAAGGTCCTAAGAGTAGAGTAAAGTGAAAATACAGAGGCCCATGCGGGCGAGTCATCATGAAATCCTGAAAGTTGAGTCATGCGGTTTGAAAAAGAGGGAATCTTCAAAACCAGTAAGTAGTAGAGGTTCTCGAAAACATCTAGGCCGAGATCAATTAATCAAGGAAACAAAACCAACCACCATTTCAAACTAACAACTTTTATTTGTTTGAAAATTGAAACAGGTGCAATCCAGGCAACCACGCAAAAGCTAGTGCAACCAAAGGAAAAGAAACACGTAAGTGCTGAAATAGTTTTGCAGTAATAATCAATGCAAAGGGAAGCTTCCTCCAAGTTCTTTCCCGCATCTCATAATAAATGAAAAAGAGAGAAAAGATACAACAAAAGAAGAAAATCTCAAAGAGGATAGTTTAGAATTCCCAATACCAATCTGGTACCTTGTTAGCTAACAATAGGGCTCCAATCCTTGAGTTGAGCTTTTTACCTTTTAGCCAATATTAGGGCTCCGATCCCTGAGTTGAGCTTTTTAGACATAGGGCATCCATTTCCTAGTCGCCTTTTGCCAGCATCAGGGCTCAAACCCTGAGTTGAGTTTTTTACCTTTTGCCAACATTAGGGCTCTAATCCCTAAGTTGCGCCTTTTTAGACATAGGGCCTCCGTTCCCTAGTCGCCTTTTGCTACCATTAGGTCCCCAATCCCTGAGTTGAGATTTTTACCTTTTGCCAATATTAGGGCTCCAATCCCTAAGTTGTGCCTTTTAGACATACGACCTCCATTCCCTAGTCGCCGTTTTCCAACATTTGGGTTCCAATCCCTGAGTTGAGTATTTTTTACCTTTAGCCAATATTAGGGCTCCAATCCCCGAGTTGAGCTTTTTTCTCTTAGCTAACATTAGGGCTCTGATCCCTGAGTTGGGCTTTTTACCCTTAGCCAACATTAGGGCTCCAATCCCCGAGTTGACCTTTTTGCTCTTAGCTAACATTAGGGCTCCGATCCCTGAGTTGGGCTTTTTACCCTTAGCCAACATTAGGGATCCAATCCCTGAGTTGAGCATTTACCCTTAGCCAACATTAGGGCTCCAATCCCTGAGTTGAGCATTTACCCTTGGCCAACATTAGGGCTCCAATCTCTAAAATGAGCATTTTACCCTTAGCCAACATTAGGGCTCCAATCCCTGAGTTGAGCGTTTTACACTTAGTCAACATTAGGACTCCAATCCCAGAGTTGAGAGTTTTACCATTAGCCAACATTAGGGCTCTAATCCCTGATTTGAGCATTTGGTTTACTCTTAGCCAACATCAGGGCTTCATTCCCTGAGTTGCGACTTTTAGACATAGGGCCTTCCCTAGTCTCCTTTAGCCAATATTATGGCTCCAATCCCTAAATTGAGTTTTATCTTTTACGAAGATTAGGGTTCCAATCCCTAAGTTGAGTTTTTACCTTTGCTAACATAAGGTCTCCAATCCCTTAGTTGCGACTATAGATATAGGGTCTCCATTCCCTAGTCGTTTTTTTATGTGGGGTGATTTACCACTCATTTTAGCCTCTTTTCCTTCGCTTTTATGTCGTTTTAAGTATACAATGAGGTTGTTTACAGTGGTTATTGTGAGATTTTTAGGTACATGATGCTATGAGGTGGTTTGAATCAAATTTAGGTGGTTTGAATGAAATTGAAGGGGAAAAGTGACTGCTAGGTAGATTACTCTATGCGATCGCAGAAGTATAGACATTAATTCCATGCGATCGCAATAGTATGCACGCGATCGTAGAGCTTGAACAAGTAAATTTACGTGATCGCAGGTACATCCACACGATCGCAGAAGCTTCAGTAGCCACTCTACGCGATCGCAGGCAGAGACACGTGATCGCGAAGCTTTGTACCTGGGACAGATCTGGGCAATTTTGGTATTTCACATTTTCTCACTCCAAATCATTTTTATACTCGTCCAAGAAGACTTTTGGATCATCTTTGGCTTATTTTCAGTCTCTTAGACTAGAAAGAACAAGTTGGAGGTTAGCGTTTTGCACAAACACACTTGGGTTTTGTTGATTTCAAGCTTTTGGTTAAGGTTTTCTTACCCATTTATGTTTGTTTCTTCATTTCCTTGTTTTTTATTGAATATTTAAGTGTGTAGTATTTTATTCAACACTTGAATATTGTTTATGGGAATATTCATAATTAAAGTGTGGATTTTATACCTTGTTGTGCTTATGTATTGAACGATTTTTTTATATTTATGAAGTGAGTTGTTGTTTCTTTAATTATTGTTGTTCTTTAATATTTCTAAAGGGATTAGATAACCCTAGGACTCGCCCATTAATTACAAATTAATTTTGGAAAAAAATAGTTTGGGGTTGGGAACAAGAACTTGAGGCGTTAACACTTATTTTATAGATTCTACCTAGGGATAGGATTGAACAAGTTATAGCCTTGCAGGTGTGCTTAATATTCTAATTGTGATTAGGGATAATTCAATTAGGTAGTCTTGTTAGTCTTCGGTAGAAGCTAATTAAGAATTATTATCCTCGGCTAATTAACATAAACTCGCTCATATTTGGAAAATCGATAAATATATTGGATCGTTACTTGAGTGTAATTCCTGATGCTTTCATACTTGTAGCCATAGATCATTTTACTTTCTTTCTAGGTTTGTTTACATTTCCGCATCTTAGATATAAAAACAGTTTTCAACCAAAATTCTTATTGATTGGCACTGCGCGACTAGCGATAATTCTCTTACATTCCTAATCGCCTACACATTGTTCTCTGGGGGATTCGACCCCGACTCATAGTTGGATAATTATATTGCTAAGACCGTATCTATTGCTTTTTAGCGGTGGATTGGAACGTCACCAAAATTGGCGCCGTTGCCGGGGAACAATTTGGCATAATTTAGGTTGTTTGAGAAATAAGCGAAAGTGCTTTGATCCAAACTTGTTAATACTTGTGTAATTATTTTTCTTACCTTGGGTCTATTTTCTTATTAGTTTCTTGTTTATACTTTTATTCTTGAAATATGGCATTATATAATGAGAATTGGTCGGATGGGAGTTGTTCATATTTTGACGACCCTTGTCCTTATTGTGGTGGACCACACTCATGGCAACATTGTTTAAATTCTCCTGGGGGTGGATTGTGCGCACAATCTCATCCCCATGGTTGGAGTATTTGTGATACGTGTGGTTGCCAAAATGGTCATTGGGATTATTGTGCATATTTGACCTTCCCTTCCCCAAGCCCCTACTATGATGAGTTTGCTTCTTGTGATGAAAATTCTAGGGGTACGGGAATTGAAGAAAGTGAGCATGGAAAAAATGGAGAGTTCAAACTCATGTTGGAGTGTCTACTTGGTGAAGGAAACAAAGAACAAAATGTCTTGGAACATCTTTTGGAGAATAGTCTCCAAAATGATTTGTCACTCCCACGATTACACTCACAAATGAAGGAAATGATCGAAGACTCAAGGGTTCAAAGAGCCTTGGAAGTGAATGAAGACCAAAATCCTTCCTTGGAAATTGAAAGTGAGAACCTTTTCTTGGCACTTGATCAAAACCAAGAAGAACTCCAAAATGCTCAAGATGAGAAAATAATGCTCATGGTGGAGTCCATTCTTGAAAACGAGGAGAAGCATAACTTTGCACTCGAGGACTTGAGACAAGGATTGAATTACAATGATGAACACATCCGCACTTTGGAAGACCAAATGCAAAAATTGGTTGAGGCTCACTATGCCAAACAGCTTGAGTGTGCGGAAGAAAGCCAAGAAGAGTCCAATTCCGAGGAAGAATGTGAGCTTTACTATGAGGAGTCAAGAATTGAACATCCACCAACCGACTCAATGAGTGTTATTGATGCCGACAAAAATATGGAATTGGAGTCAGCGGGTAAAAATGCAATGTTGGTTTATGTTGACTCTAACCCGGGGGAAAGAGAGGAAGTCAAGTTAGAAGGATTGCAGTGTGAAGGCTTGAAGTCACACTCCAAGCATTTTTCAACGTTGGAATTGTATGGTGACACGGAAGTTGAGCTACATGAACCAATGAAGGAGTGCGAGGAGGAAAAATTCAAACCATACATTTTACAGTATGAGGAGACAAGGAATCAAAACGACATCCCTCACTTGAAACCCAAGAAGTGCAAAATGAAGATTTTAAGCATTGGCTCGAACATCAAATTACCACCCCCATCGCTCGTGGTCACAAGCTTGATTCCAATCTAGGGGACCGGTTCATATCATCCAAGTGGCGAGAAAAGTGGTAATGTTGTTTGCGTCGTGCCACGACGTTAAATGCGGTGCTTGGTAGGAGGCAACCCATTCTTTTTCAAAATTTTCATTATTTTTGAAATTTTCTTTTTTAGAATAGCTTAGAATATTATTTTTGACTAATCTGCCAAGTTTGAGAATTTTTGGAGTTGATTTGAGCAGGTCGGAGTGTCCGGACAGCCACAAACCAATAGCTGCAGAAAACTGCCAAAAATTGTAATGCATCGCGATCGCAGGGAAGCTCACGCGTTCGCGATGAGTGAGCTTCTGGCTATCTCTATGCGATCGCAGATATATCCACGCGATCACATGAGTTATGAAAATTTGTTCATTGCGATCGCACTAATTTCCACGCGATCGCGTAAGACTGTGGCGGTCTCAGACTTGAAATGCACTGGAAAGCCCAAAGCGCGCCCATTTTCATCAAAACAAAAATAAGAGCAGACCTCTGCTCCCATTTTCCCCTGAAAAACACCACAAAGAAATCAAGTAGGCTTTAATTCCATCGCATAAATCTTTCTTCATCTCTCAGGTATGTACTCTCCCCCCCTAAAGCTTGGTTTAATTGCAACCATAATGGTAAGTTAAGGTGTAGGCTGCAATATTTTCAAAGGTTAGGGCTTGAAAATTGTTTATGGTGTGAGAAGCCATTGTTGGGTCTCTTGTTATGCTTGCTTGCTGTGAATGATTGGTTGAGAGAAAGAGAGTTTTCTTATGAAAATATTGGGGCAAAAATGTATGTGTTAGTGGTGTAAAATGGCTGTCAACAATGAAGCACACCACTTGTTCAATGAAATGCCTCAAAGGCACTGGTTCTGGGCGAGGAAGAAGACCCTCGCGATCGCGATGTCCATTTCCGCAATCGCGTAGGTCTAAATCTGGTTGTACGAAAATTTCACTAATTGCGATTGCATGAATCCTTCTGCGATCGCGTGGGTTGCCTGCACTTTCATCCTTGCGATCGCGACTACTTCTTTGCGATCGCGTAGGTCTCCATCACCTTCTTCTCTGCGATCGCGATTCAATGCTACCCAGTCTACAAACCAGTAGCTTCGCGCATTCTACCCTTAAAGATTTTTAACCTGTTTCTTTGGCCTAATTACCTCTAAATGTAATGCTGAAAGTCACCATATGGTTGTTTGACATTTATACTGTGTGTAGGTCTTTTGAGCTACAAAATGGATTCGACAACTGAGGAAAATGTGCAAAAATATGCCGAACAAGTTTCCGCAGAGGAATATTATGATGCTGCCATATTCTCCTCACGCAGGTTCTCTGGAAGTTATGACAAACAACTCTCCAAAAGAATAATAAGGGAAAGAGGCATACAGTTGGTCGACCTGGAAGACCGATGGCCTGAGTTCCATAGGAGATTGCTCACTAGTGGATGGATATGCTTCGCCGAAGAGCCAGGCCAGCCAACTATGAGGTCGTCATAGAGTTTTATGCAAATGCTGCAAAGACGGACTTCAACAATGAGTTGGTGGCTAATGTTAGAGGTTGCGAAGTCCGTTTTAGTATAGAGCAGATCAATGGCCATTGAAATCTTGTCAATGTTGACAATCAGGTGTACAGGGACAAGGCCCAAGAGTTGGGTACCCAATGGTTCGTCACTCACTTGCACAGTGGACAGGTGCCAAAATGGATAAAGAACCACACAAGGATCGAGTCTTTAGAATTCACCGCAGAGGCCAAGACTTGGCTCTCGATCATCTGTGCTCGCATCATGCCTTCGAAGAATGAGACAGAAGTGACAGCTGAAAAGGCAAGAGTGATTTGTGCTATTCTGGAGGGTTTGCCGGTGAATGTGGGGCGACTCATTGTTGATGAGATAGCAGAGGTGGTGGCGGAGCGGACCAAGAGCATTTTCTTCCCATCATTGATCACCCATCTGTGCTATGTGGCTGGGGTGCAACCTAAGCCTACAGAAGAGGAAAAGCAACCAGAAAAGCTCATCCATCTCTTACTGAGGTCAAGAGCAGGAGCGGCACCAAAGAAGAGACGAATTGATGTAGCTTCTTCCAGCTTTGGCCAATTCATAGAAACAGAGATTCAAGATGCTCCTGCAGATGCCTCTAGTACTTCCACAGCCATCACCCCACTTGAGGAGGGACCTCTCACTCTCAGGTACATCTCTCGACAGGTTTATGGTATGGACACTCAGGTACGACAGCTCGTAGCTTGTATTCCTTCTAGACCATCCAGAGAGAGCACTTCTGTAGGTCCATTTGGTACAGGAAGGCTCCCCACAATGTCCGACCTTGCTAAGGAGCAACAGACCATCAAGGCCAAGCTGGGGAAAATTGAAAGAAAGCAACGGATCCACAGGGAGCACGAAAAGAAAAAGAGCAAGTTCCTCAACAAGATCATGAGCACTTTGCGCAAATTCTGTGGACCGGATGAGACCGAGGATGATGACTTTGAGCTTGACACTCCTAGTTTCTCCAGTGGAGAGTGATACCATTTAGGGAGCACCTCCTTCATTTTTGCTTGAATTGCATAATTGCATTGGAGACATTGCAATATTTTTGGTTGGGGGTGGTTCTTCTCTATATGATTATCATGTGTGGAATTTGTAGTTGTAGTTTTTGTGGAATTGAAGTGGTTCTTTTTGGATGATTGTTAACTTGAACTTGTGTAGATTCATAATTTATTATGCTATAAGTAAATATTAGTTTCTATTTTTCTTGTTGATTTTTTTATTTTTAATAGTAGTAGCTTCTTTTATTTTAGTATCTTTGTAGGAGTTTTCTTTTCTTTTATTTTCATTTCCATAAATAAAATTTCCTTGGGTTTTCTTCACGCTACGGTCTTTCCCAAGGAACACTTTTGAAGTGAACCGGGTGACTTTTCTCGATGATGGATAGATTGACAACTTTCTTAAGGGAATTAGTCTTGTTTGCTAGGATGACGCTTTTGGATTATTTGGTACTGATAATATTAGTCTCTTGTGTGTAAGTTATGAATTGAGCATACCCCTCCAAAAACTCAGTTTGAATTTAAACAAGTTGCATGGTGCAAATTTGATCTTGTGATACAATTTTGGCTCTTTTAGTGACTCTTCTTGCTCACTAGTTTGATTTTGCTCTTGAAGCTTTTAGTAGAAAATAAAATTGATCCATCTTGATTAGTTCATGTGCCATGTATGTTAGTGTTTGTTCAAATAAATCTTGTGTTTACTTCTATCATCCAGAACTTGCCCGGTTGGTTTTTCATGCTAATGGTACTTTGTTTGGTTGGAGGAATGATCTTAGGAATTCTTTGCTTTGATTTGTAAAACCTCTTTAGCCTTTCAAGCCTTCCTTTGTGTAAATAATATCACCAGTACCCAATTTGAGCCTTATAACTTTTTCTTCGCCCAACTCATTACAAACCTTTCCCCGTTTTTAAAAATAATTACCTCTTTTGAACCCGTACCTCTTTGAACATTGAGAATGAGGCTAAAAGCCTAAGTTGGGGGTGTGAAACGAAGAGAAAAAGTGGCAAGGTTGTACGTTGAGTTTAGGACCTCATGCCTAAAAAAAGTGTTTGTTTAAACTATTCAAGCTCCAAAAAAAAAACAGAGAAAGAAAATATGTGCATATATATATAAAGTATGGAGTCTTGAATAAAAATTAGAAGAGGTGTGAGGTGGTTCTATATTGGGAACTAGATGAAAATGAGGCTATGGGGGGTATGAAAAGAAGCAAAGTGCAAAAGAATTAAAAAAAAAGTGTGAGTAGTGTTCAAGGAGGGTGAAGTCACTTGTACCCAAATGTCTATCCAACCCATACCTAAACCTACATTACAAGCTCAAAAAGTCCTTATGAGACCTCCAACCGATCATTTTGAATAAGCGATGAATTAAAATAAGGGCAAGCCTATGGTATGAAATGTCATAACACTTGAAGTTCTTTGTGAGAGTGAGTATTCTTGAAAATTTTGTCCTGCTTGTTGTTTTGTAAATATTGTGAGTTTTGGGGCTTTCTCTTTGTGGGAGGGCACATGAATTAGGAAAGATTGGTGAAATTGAGTAAAGTGAGCATTTTTAGCGAACTAGTGCTTTTGAGTCACTTCTTGATGCTTACGTTGATCGCTTGATTACTTTTGAAATCATTTGCTTATTTTTGAAGTTGTTTTTCTTTATGAGGGGGTTATTCGGAAAATATGTGCATACTTGAGCCTAGTTGTTAGTACCAACCAAATCCATTAGTATGGTGTTTAAATTGGAGAATGTGTTATGAAAGTAATGGCAATACCACTTGTTTTGAAATGGTGAATCCTCATTGAAGTTTTGGTTTGATTTGCTTGAGGACAAGCAAAAGCTTTAAGCTGGGTGTGTTGATGTGGGGTCATTTTACCACTCATTTTAGCCTCTTTTCCTTCGCTTTTATGTCATTTTAAGTATACAATGAGGTTTTTTATAGTGGTTATTGTGATATTTTCAGGTACATGATGCTATGATGTGGTTTGAATGGAATTTAGGTAGTTTGAATGAAATTAAAGGGGAAAATGATTATTGGGCAGATTACTCTACGCGATCACAGAAGTATGCACGCGATCGCGGAAGTACATACATTAATTCCACGCAATCGCAGAGCTTGAACAAGTAAATCTATGCCATCGCACGTACATCCACGCGATTGCAAAAGCTTCAGCAGCCACTCTACGTGATCGCAGGCAGAAACACGCGATCACGAAGCTTTGTACTTGGGACACTTCTGGGAAATTTTGGCATTTTACATTTTCTCACCCAAAATTATTTTTATACTCGTCCAAGCAGACTTTTGGATCATCTTTGGCTTATTTTCAGTCTCTTAGACTAGAAAGAACAAGTTGGAGGTTAGGATTTTACACAAACATACTTGGGTTTTGTTGATTTCAAGCTTTTGGTTAGGGTTTTCTTACCCATTTATGTTTGTTTCTTCATTTTCTTGCTTTGTATTGAATATTTATGTGTGTAGTATTTTATCCAATACTTGAATCTTGTTTATGGGAATATACATAATTAAAGTGTGGATTTTATACCTTGTTGTGTTTATGTATTGAATGATTTTTCTATATTTATGAAGTGAGTTGTTATTTCTTTAATTATTCTTGTTCTTTAATTTTTCCAAAGGGATTGGCTAACCCTAGGACTGGCCCATTAACTCCGAATTAATTTTAGGGAAAATAGTTTGGGTTGGGAAAGATTAATTAACAAGAACTTGAGGCGTTAACCCTCATTTTATATATTCTACCTAGGGATAAGATTGAACAACTTGTAGCCTTGCGGGTGTGATTAATCTTCTAATTATGATTATGGATAATTCAATTATGAAGTCTTGTCAGTCTTCGAAAGAAGCTAATTAACAATTATTATATGTGCCTAATTAACATAAACTCGCTCATATTTGGAAAATCGTGAAATACATTGGATCGTTACTTGAGTGTAATTCCCGATGCTTTCATACTTGTAGCTATAGATCATTTTACTTGCTTTCTAGGTTAGTTTACATTTCCGCATCTTAGATATAAAAATTGTTTTCAACCAAAATTCTTATTGTTTGGCACTGCGCGACTAGCGATAATTCTCTTACATTCCTAATCGCCTATACATTGTTCTCTGAGGGATTCGACCCCGACTCATAGTTGGGTAATTATATTGCTGCGACCGTATCTATTGCATTTTAGCGGTGGATTTGGACGTCACCAGTTTTACCCCAAAATTAGGGCTCCAATCCCTGAGTTGACATTTTAGAAATAGGGCTCCACTCCCTAGTTTATTCTATCATAGACAAATACAATTCTTGAAAATGAAAAAAAGGGATGAATTCAGACTTTGTCACAAATAATTCACGAAATTTTCCTAGTGAAAACTGGGGCAGAAAAATTTTGTTCGTTTGTTTATTTTGGTGTCTAAGCAGGTTTGGCCTTAAGGCACAGGGTTTGGGATGACCAAAAGAATGAGTTTCAATCCAGAATAAAGAAAAGAAGAAAAAGAACAAAGTGAATTAAAAATGCTGAAGTAAACAGAGATGCAGACTGCTCAAAACTTGATTGAAGTCGCAAGCTTCGCCTGTCCCATTTTGACCCAATGCTGAAGAAAGAACCAACACCTACAGCTTGCGAGCATCAAGATTCAGATCGGGGTGTTTGCATCAAGATTCAGATCGGGGTCCACACCAAAATCAGCTAAGACTCAAGATTAAGCTTCAACAGATTTATAGATAGCAATCTTGTAACTCATAGTTAATATTCATAGCTAGCTTAACTTTGATTTTCCTTTCGGTATAATAAGGAGGTCAACAAGTAGTAGCAGCAACAACAACAATGAAATCACAGCTCCTGGTAGTCCCAGCTACCAAAACTTCCAGAACTACACTGACCTGATTTCTTTATCGCCAAGGATATGTAGGCAACCTCTGAAGCAAGGTTTGGTCAGACATTTTTCAAAAATACTTCTCATGGAGTGCCAAACATGCAAAAATTCCTCATAATTGCTGATTTATCTTTGCCCAAAAACCCTTCATGTCCCCGAGAAAAGAGGAGCATCTGTGAGCGCATGATTTTTGTCTCGCTTGAATTACTCCTGTAGAATTCATAAAATTAGGATTTTTCTTTTATTATATGAATTTTAGGATTTAATTGTGTAATTTTGTGTGCATTTTTTCCATTTGTGTGTGCAAGATAATTCATAAAAATATAAAAATATTGCATGAGCATTTAGAATTTAATTTCACATATTTTAGGACTAATTAGTAATTGGACTTGTACAAAAATATAAAAAAATCACAAAATTAAATTTGGTTTGGTTTTAATTTTAGTTTTTTAGGTTATTAATTTCCTTTAAATTGGCATTAGGCTAATTGTAGCTTAATTAGTTAGTTTGAATTAATTTTGAGATTTAATTTTAGTTTAGTTTTAAAATTGAAAAAAAAAAAGAGAAACAAATAAAAGAAAAAGAATTAAAGGAATTGAAAGGGGCATGTTAATGCTCATATTTGAGCCTGTTATTGCAAAAGATCCCCTAGCCCAAAAATACCTCAACCCAGTCTAACCCTTAACTCCTTAAACGATGCCGTTGTGGCTCAAATTAATCTCAATCGTCTAGGTTTTTTAATTTAACGGTTGATAAGCCTACATAATTTAATATATATATATATATATATATATATATATATATATATATATATATATATATATATATATATATATATATATATATATATATGCCCAAATGAAACTGCCCCTATCAGAACCCCTCCACCCTTCGTCTCTCTCACATCCCAATATCTGAACCTAGCTCCCCACCCCCACCGTCTGCCGCCGGCCGGAAATCGCCTCCGCAGGCAGCGATTTTCTAATCATCACAAAAACACACGACATCATCTCCTCCCTCTTCTCATTCTGGATCCAAGTATATTTGTTTTTCAAATCCTACCCAAGCCCTTCAAATATTCAAAATTCTAGCGCCGTGTCCAGCAGCGCCGCCTCCAAACCTCATCAAAATTACACCTATGGCCTCCTCACCCTCTTCTTTATGAATCCACAACCAATAGTCTTCTGGAATTTTAGATCGAAAATCGGCCTAGAACACTAATTTCATAAAATGGGGTTTACTGGTGATTTGATCATTATAGGATTTAGCCGTGTGTTTTCTCATAAAAACACACAATTAAACACTAGTTTAGTCAAGCAATTTCAAAATGATTTGCCCAGGTCTTCACTCAGTTCTGGTAATCTCCTTCTCTTTAAATTTTTCTTTTATTTATTTATGTCTTTTCTTGGTATTTTCTTTTTAGTTTTCATAGATTTCTTTTTGTTAAGTTTTAGTTTCTTTTCTCTGATTCAATTTTATTATGAGTTTAGTTTTGGTTCATGACTTAGTGTTGGTTCTTTTGCATGGAAAACATGATTCAGTGTGTGATTAATTTTTGTTTTTCCATAATTTCCTGTTTGACTGTTAAATTATCACTAGTAGTTTTTAATTCTGACTTTTAGTAAATTATTCAAGCTTAAATAGGTTTAGTTCAATTTTGAAAGTTTTTGCTAATTAGACTTCGTTTGGTACTACTGAACATTTTCAGGCCTTTGGTAAGTAACCATGCTCATTTTTGACCAAGAGGTTGGGGTTAGTTAACCTAGGTCATTAATTTCAGAATTAAGTCAGGGTAGTATAGGTATTTCAATGAGAGAATCTTACAGTAACTGAAATAGAATCCCCTATTACCTTCTAGATTGGGGTTCGAATTTGAGATTCAAGAATTGGGTAGTATAACTTTGGCAATAAGTCAATCCTTTATGAAATTCTAAACTAAAAACTAAAATTAAAGAGGGGGCAAAGGAGCAAAGAATAAAATCTGAAAATGCCCTAACTTTGCCTATAAAATGGCAGTAGCCCTGCCTTGCAAAAGAAGCGGGGAGCCGAGAGAGAATCTAAAATTTGAAATTCAAATCCCAAAAACAAAAATTAAAAATCTGAAAGTTTGATAGTTCTAAAAGCCTGAAAAGCTACCGAAAAATTTAAAAAAAATTTCTGTAGAAGTAGAGAGTTTAGATACATAAATATTAGATCCTAAAAACAAAATCTTGAAAATCAACACAAAAATATTGTACGGAAATTTCTTCCAGATCTACTGTCTTCAATGAAATTGGCTCATCAAAGCATTGTTTTCAATTTCAGCTAAGTTCCTGCTGCGTCAAAAATTTCTGTAGAAGTAGAGAGTTTAGATACATAAATATTAGATCCTAAAAACAAAATCTTGAAAATCAACACAAAAATATTGTACGGAAATTTCTTCCAGATCTACTGTCTTCAATGAAATTGGCTCATCAAAGCATTGTTTTCAATTTCAGCTAAGTTCCTGCTGCGTCCTATCCTTTGTTCTTGGTTTTTTGATTTGGAATTGCTGATTTCTGCTACAATTGCATCTCTTATATGTTGCTGCCTAGCTGACTTCCATTTTCCCTCATTTTGTTTCAATTTTCAGGTATTTGTTTAACCTTCAATGGCCAGAAGCTAAGGACATATGTAATTGAAGTTTAATTTGAATGAAAAAGCTGATCCAAGCTTGATTGCGCTGTTCTGAATCCCTATTTATTCATCTGATTTGTAATAAGTAGTGTAGTCCTATATGTTTGTTCAACTTACTGATTTATCCATTAAGAGTGTTGTATTATTCAGTAGCTAGTAGTGCAAATAACAATGTACTTAAATTTGACATTGTACAACTTTGTTGTTTTGTAATTAAATTAGGACTGTTGTAAGAGTAGCTTGAATCGATTAGTTGAGCTAAGAGTAATTTCAATCCAGTCCTAAATAAGAAAATAGGCCCATTAGACTCAATTGCTTAAGTTTCATATAAGTTTATTAAAGGTTTTTCAGATCTCCTAAGCCAAAACACCTGAGCCCTTTTTATGTCAATGTTGGTCCGTATGTCCTATTGAGAAACATGCTGTAATTGGTTTTAGTTATTTTAAAATGCCTTAGTTATTTTGAAATTGGATTATGAGCATTGTTAGTTGCTTAGTTGTTTAAAATGTTATTTATGTTAAAATGCGACAGTTATTTTAAATATTTTAAAATGCCTTAGTTATTTTGAAATTGGATCATGAGCAGTGTTTAGTTGTTCAATTGTTTTAAAATGTTTAGTTATTTTTTGTTTTAGTTGCCTTAGTTAATCCGTTTTGTGTTTGATTGTTGTAGCTATTTCAACTTATTTTAGCTTTTGAAGAAGAATGATACTGGGATAGTTTCGAACTTAGACGAGTTTAGACAAAATTCGAAGCCATCCTTTTATATAATAGGCCGCCCATCCAACTGAAAATAGGCCTGTTAAGAAGCCCAAATATTACCAGCTCATTTTGAATTGGTTCATTTTATGGACTGATCAGGGATTTTATCTTGAGTACCAATTTCTAGCTTGTCTTCTAATTGGGCTTGTGCTGAGGCCCAATGTGAGGTAGCTTTTTATAAAGCTGAATGACATATCCTTCTTCCTGGGCTAATTTCGAAGCCCAAAATGCTGAAGACCGTATTTAAGGCTATGAGCCTAAATTTGTATGCAGGCCTGGGCTTTTCAAGTCAAGTGGCAGATTTTAATTAAGGGTCCTTCAATAAGGGAGGTCCCCTTAATTAAGTTTGGACTTGATCTTGAGGCCCGAGCTTTCTTGAATGTCGTTAATAATAATTAATTCATAGTGCTAATTAATTAAGTCTTTCTAGAGACTATCCTTAATAGAGAATAATAGTTCATCTTTAGGACGTCCTTAAAATATATTGAGGTGCGCCGCGCCGAATAAAATCATAAATTGCGCATCCCTCTATAATTACTTCCTTAAAATACTTAGAAATCGGGACGGTCATTTAGCGAATTTTCATGGCCTCCAGCAAAGATATCAACACTCTAGATTCTTTAGGCTCGCCTTTTAATAATATTGCCTTCTTAAGCTCGGGTGCATATTTATGTGACTCAAATTCAAATCTTAACGATGTTAAAATATGTCAAGAACCACAGGAGCATTTATGCGACATAGTTCGAGACATGTTTGAATAACGTTGTAATTTTCCTTAAAATTAATTTAAAGCGGTAAATAATTTAAAATTACACTATTGTTAGAAACATGTATTAAAATCATGTAATATGCCAATTATGATAATTTAAGAGGTCGTGTTAGAACCACAGAATCCGGGGGTGCCTAACACCTTCCCTCGGGTTAACAAAATTCTTTATTCAGAATTTCTGGTTCGCAGACTTTATTTGGAAAGTCAATTTTTTTTTTGATTTGGGATTTAAAATAAACCGGTGACTTGGGACACCAAATAAACGATTTCAAGTGGCGACTCTGATAAATAAATAATCTCATTCGAATAATTTCACTTAAAGTGAAAAAACTCCTTTATACACTATTCTTCGGGGTGGCGTGTAAAAAAGGAGGTGTGAAAGTAGAAAGGCTGTTTTTAGAAGACCCTCGGCTTAATAAAGTAGAAACACATCAGTTATGACAAAACACTATGGAAAGAGAGATAGTAGCAACAACCACAAAAAATAAAAAGGAAGCAAAGGAAATATGAGGTAATAATATCAATCTAAAAATAGGGAACATGAGCATAGAAGGAAAAAATTTTGGAAAGGAAAGACAACAACTACTTACAAACCTACAATCCTAATTTTTGATATTCATATCCTCCTATTAAGGGCCACGTCCTCGGTAAACTGAAGATATATCATGTCGTGTCTGATCACCTCTCCACAATATTTCTTCGGCTTACCTCTACCTCTCCTTGGACTCGCCATAGTCAATCTCTCACACCTCCTCAATAGGGCATCCGTGACTCTCCTCTTTACGTGCCCGAGCCATCTTATCCTCGCTTTCCGCATCTTGTCTATCACACAGGCCACTCCCACCTTATCTCAGATATTATTATTCCTAATCGTGTCTCTCTTAACGTGACCACACATCCATCTCAGTATCCTTATTTCTTCCAACAAAAAAAAAGAACTAAACAAAAAAAGTAGTTGCAAAAAAGAACTGCTTCTCATCTCTAAATTTTCTTAATTATTGCTCATAAATGTTCCTTTTCAACTTCACATTGCAAGCTGCATGTGAAATTTTATTACTATATGTTACTAGATTTTTTTTTTGGTATGTTAATTCTTATGATTTGTGATGTCTCTATAAACTCTTCCAAGGTTTATCACCATTTTGAATCTCCCATGACCATATTTAGCATCTTTTTCCGACCGTAATTTCTTCATTTTCTATTTTCTATTCTAATTTGTCGTTATCAAAATCACATGGAAGATGCCTTATTCTTCAGAACCATTTTTTTTTTCCTTAAAAAAATGGTCATATAGCTTTTTAAGGATATTTGTAAATTAACTTTTGACTGAGTTGATTCCTACTTTTAGTACGTATGATATGATTATTATAGTGTAACTATAGTCAAAAAATTATCTTTTAAAGGATATTTAACCAAGTTTTCTTTTTTTTTTTTTGCCAAAAAATATGTTTTTTTGTAAAGGTAAGGTGTTTGGTCAAATTTTTAGTCAAAAAAAATTACCTTTGAGTAAAAGCAGAAACAATTTTTGAGTGTAAAAAAATGTAACTTCTCCCGAAAAATATTTTTTTGGAAAAAGCATTTTTAAAAAAATACACTTAAAAATACTTTTATACTGCTCAAAAGATGCATTTAAATTAATTAGCCAAATACAAATTGTTTCTTACCTATATTTTATATTAGAAGGGAGGCAAAAGCTAGGGCTACTTATCGGGCGGATTGAGCGGTTATTTACTCTTAACGGTTTGGCTTATCGGTTATCGACTTTTAAATGTATTAATCTGCTCATCACCCAATAAGATATTGGGCGGATTGGTATCGATTTGGCTCTTATCGGGCGGTTTATCGGCCTAGCAATATATATATATATATATACACAAACACATTTACTAGCCTCAGACATTGGCATGCCAGTGATTATTTTTGTTAACTGGAATCTTGGTTTAAAAGGATATTGCTAACCAGCAAAAATTTACGACATGGCCAATACTTGTTCATCTCCATAATATTTGTATCACTATATGTTGGCTTCTGCAAATAAGGTTCAGATGATAGCATGCCTGGTTTGATCTACGGTGAAGATGGGCCTTTAGTTAACTTTTTCGCTCAAAGATCAAGAGTTGTACGGGACATCACTGACCATCAAACTCTGTAGCTTTCTATTCGTAACATCAAGGATAATAGAGAAGTGCAGGAAGCAGAGGCGGATCTACACATTAAATTTGGGTGCTCGAGCATCCATTAATCTCGACGCAGAGTATGTATAGTTATATAGAAAATTTGAAAAAATGTATAAAAATTTGTAAAAGCACCCATTAATTTTATGTACAAAAAAAATTCAGCACCTACAAATTTGAATTTCTAAATCCGCCACTGACAGAGAGAGAGTTCAACCTCCACACCCACCCCTTTCGAAAACCCAAAATAGTTGCGGTATCAATGTTTTCTATTGTTAACCATAACACCACTTCACCATTCTCAAAAAATCATAAGAAATACTTTAACTGGCCATTAGATTTCCTTCTGTTGACTTTCACTTTCTATCAAAAGAGTTGCTATTTAAAAAATAAAACGCTGACCAATAACATGATTGCTTCAAATATGAGAATACACCCGAAATCGATAAGCCGTTAATAAAAAAAATTAATTTGTTTCCTGTCCGTTAAGCCATTAAATCATTACCAGTAAGTCATTAAATTTCAGTTCGATTTGATTTTCAGTTTCGGATCGATTGTGAACACCTCTAGCAAAAGCTGATTGGTGCTTTGTTCAGGGACGGGAATCACTCCTTTTTTGAGTTTGTCTAGAGCTCCTGTCTCAAAAGACGAATACTAATTAGTAGGGCAGGCTAATAATCGAAGTACCAAAGTTGAAAGGGGAGATGTAATTTGTTTAAACTAAAATTAGCATCTTCTATCCTCAATACCCCATTATTTAGATGAGTAGTCTTCTTGTCTTAATCAGACATTTTAAAATTTTCACGGACTGTGATTTCCAACCAAAAGTGCAAATTTGGCGTTTATGCCAAAAAGGTGGAAGGAATCTTGGAATTCATTTATACGGAAATAATTGATTTCTTCGTTTGGTGATGTAACAAGAGCAGCGTGCACGATGATATTTTCAATTTTGCCCATGTCATTATCTCCTAATTAATCAATTTTTTAATTAATTAATTAATAATCTGACCAAATCCACCAAAGGTAGAGAAACGGAAGAAGCAATGAAATTTAAAATTGAACTCTTTGTTATTTGGATCAACTAGAAATGCCTGTATTTTGCCTCCAAGTGGCATGAGTTGGAACTCTTTGAATTTTTCTTTTCCCATATTTGAACATTTTGATCTTAGATCAAAGCATATGGACGACGTATAAGAGGAAGACAAGGACTAACCCTTTTACGAGTCCAACCATGTAAAACCAAAGAAACTTTCATGCAAAATATATGGGAGAAATTTAAAAATAGCCAGATGTACAAATGGTCATTTAAAAATAGTCACAGTTTCAAAAGTTATCGAAATTTAGTCACTTTTCACATAAAGATAAATCTGAAGGAGAACACTCTTCAAAAGCCGAAAAATATTCTAGTATAATATTCTAGAACTCCAATATATTTTCTGATAACAACTTTATTATATTATCGTTATATGTGGATGACATAATGATTGTAGGGCAAGACAAAGAGCTGATTGCAAAGTTGAAGGTAGACTTATC
Organism: Nicotiana benthamiana; assembly: GCA_034376525.1. Lineage (NCBI taxonomy): Eukaryota > Viridiplantae > Streptophyta > Magnoliopsida > Solanales > Solanaceae > Nicotiana > Nicotiana benthamiana. The sequence continues at coordinate 8,743,918 of CM067331.1, read as the reverse complement.
TAAATCATTTGACATGAAGGACTTAGGCCCAGCTCAACAAATTCTGGGAATGAAGATTGTTCGAGAGAGAATAAATAGAAAGTTGTGGCTGTCTCAGGAGAAGTATATTAAATGTGTACTGAAACGCTTCAACATGAAGAATGCTAAGCCAGTTAGCACACCTTGTGCTAGTCATCTGAAGTTGAGTAAGAAGTCGTGTCCTACAACAACGGAGAAAAACTAGAGCATGACTAAAGTTCCTTATTTTTCCACCGTCAGAAGTTTGATGTACGCAATGGTATGCACTAGACCTGATATTGCTCAAGCAGTTGGTGTTGTCAGCAATTTTCTTGAAAATCTTGGAAAAGAACAGTGGGAAGCTATCAAGTGGATACTTAGGTACCTGAGAGGTATCGCTGGAGATTGTTTGTGCTTTGAAGGATCTAATCCACTCTTGAAAGGCTATACGAATGCAGATATGACAGGTGACAATGATAACAGAAAATTCACTACTGGATATTTGTTTGCATTTCTAGGGGAAGCCATATCATGGCAGTCGAGGTTGCAGAAGTGTGTCACACTCTCTACAACTGAAGTGGAGTATCTTGTCACTACTGAAGCTGGCAAGGAGATGATATGGTTGAAACGGTTACTTCAAGAGTTTGGATTACATGAGGAGTATGTCGTCTATTGTGACTGTCAAAGTGCAATTGACTTGAGCAAGAACTCCATGTAGGATGCATGGACAACACATATTGATGTAAGATATCATTGGATCCGAGAAAAGGTAGAGAGTGAATCTCTGCAAGTCCTGAAGATCTCCATAAGTGAGAATCCTGTAGATATGCTGACTAAGGTGGTACCAAGAAACAAGTTTGAGTTGTACAAATAACTTGTCAGCATGCGCTCAAATTAGAAGTCCGGTATTACCTTCTTCAAGTGAATAGGTATGGAAGGGAGATTGTGGGATCCATCCCCATAATAATAATAATAATAAAAGGATGAAATTAGATTTGGAACAAAAGCAAATCGGCAAGTTGGCAACAATAATTTGCAAACTAATCAATTTGATCAGTTGGAGTGGACGGTCATTCTTCTTGTAAAAGAAAGGCTTCAGCTTCTCACTTTATGTAACCAATCTCAGAGCAAAATATATCTGAGAGATAGCGAGCAGTGTGAGGTATTCACATGCGATGTAGTTCATGATGGAAAATAAAGAGCGGGAGCGATATTGTAGTGAGGTAGAAATCTTAAAAAAGGGTTAATTCTTTTGAGTGTATAGTGATCCCTGGAGTATTTTATTCAGACCACTAGGTGTAAAATTTCTCAATATAGTGGATTACTTTGCTCCTATCCGGCCGGCTCGTAATTTTTTCTTTGTTCAGAAGGGTTTTCCACATTAAAAATTTTGTGTCCTTATTGTTCATTTTTCTTGTTGATTACCGTATGTCGATATTACATTATTATTATGCTGTTATTACCATAAATATTTTTTGCGGGAAATTTATTCCCAACAAAATTAGCATCTCCTATCGTGGATATCCATTATTTAGATGAGCAGCTTTCTTGTCTTTATCATGAATATTAAAATTTTGATGGATTGTGATTTCCAACCAAAAGTGCAAATTTGGCTCTTATGCCAAAAAGGTTGATCAAAACTTGGAATTCATTTATATGGAAATTATTTTCTTTGTTTGGTGATGTAACAAGAGCAGCGTGCACGATAAGATTTTCTATTTTGCGTAGCTCATTATCTCTTAATCAATTAATTAGTCCATTAACTAATAATCTGACCAAAACCAAAAAGAAGAGAAAAAGGAGGAAATAAGTAGTCATAATTAACTCTTTGTTATTTGGATTATGTAGAAATCTCTATTTTGCCTCCAAGTGGCAGGTTTTGTACCCTTTGCAGTTTTCCTTTTTCCATTATTTGAATATTTTGACCAGAGATCAAAGCATATCGGACATAAGAAGAAGACAAGGACTAGGTTGTTTTAATCCGACACAGAACTAGAATATGAATCTTGTGAATTCGGGATTCTAATTTGTTTATGTTATTCGATTCTAAATTAATAATTTATATATATTTAATAACATTTTTAAGATAATATAGATTTTTGGACCAAATTTATTGGGTTCGGCCGAACCCCCAAGCGCTACTGATTTTAACCCTTTTTGCCAAGTCCAACTGCATGTAAATTCAAAGAAAATTTTACTATCCTATGTTTGCACATCCTTTTCAATATAATTCTATCCTTGCGACTCAGCAATAATATTCAATCATTGATTTCCTCACCATAGCTGTGAAAATTTCAATTTAAGTCATAAGAGCTGGGTTGTGATGAAGCCAAAAGTTTCTTAAGAGTGTTCGAACTTGAAAAAAGGAAAAAATAATTTCTGAAAAGAATACTCAATATATATTATATATCTTTAAAATTTAATATTTTATAAATATATAACATGTAAGTTTTCAATAAAGGGTGGTCAATTGACCACCCTTAAACCAATGTAGCTTCGCCCTTGAGTTGTGTATTTATAATTACGATCAAAAGCGAAGCTACATGCTTCAAAGAAGGTTCAATCTCTTCGTTAAAATATAATTACACGTCGCAAATAAGATAATTTTTTTATTTTTATATATAAACGATTGAATCCTTGTCATAAAAAGAAATTTTTTGTCTATCAATCAGAGGTGGTTTAAAATTGCATTAGATTGTAGGTTTTACGTGTGACGCTCTTTTATTTTTTGATTCTGCTTGTAATAATTTCAAACTTGTCCACTAACTACGATTTAGAAATTAAATACTTAGGTTATAGCTCATTTTGATTCACACAAATTTTAAAATTCATAAAATTTCATTCTTGACCTAGTTATTATAGGATGTGTTATGAAAATAATATTGTGGATGTTCATTTAATACTCCGCTATAGATAATCTTCCTGAAAAAGATTATCCATTTAGTATTCCATTGAAGTTTATCTACAAACAACTCATGCAGACAGCTGACAAGCAGCTGAATAATAATCCTTGCAGCTGCTTCCTGTTCAGCCTAGCAGCTGCTTCCGCCTTGCAGTTGCTTCTTGCTTCCCCCATGCAGCTGCTTCTCCCTTGCAGCTGCTTCCGCCTTGCAGCTGCTTTCGCCTTGCAGCTGCTTCCGCCTTGCAGCTGCTTCTGCCTTGCAACTTCTTCTTTTCTTCTATAAATAAAGAAATTTTCAGTTCATTATGTACATTAGGTTGAAAGTTCAATTATATATCAATCTCTCCCCCTATACTTGTCTTTGATTTATTTACTTTACAGTCTTTATTTTATAAGAAGATAATGCTGCATGCATAGCCCAATCGAATGGAGGATTTATAAAAGGAGAGAGAACGAAACACATTTCACCAAAATTATTCTACACACACGACCTTCAGAAAAATGGTGACATTGATGTGCAACAAATTCGTTCAAGTTATAATCCAGCAGATTTATTCACTAAATCTTTGCCAACTTCAACTGTTGAGAAAATGGTATACAAGATTGGAATGCGGAGACTCAAATATTTGAAACAAGATTTTCATCGGGGGGAGTAAAATACGCGTTGTACTCTTTTTTTCTTACTAAGGTTTTTTCCATGGGGTTTTTCTTGTATGGTTTTTAATGAGGCAGCTAGAAATACGTATTACTAAATATGTGCACTCTTTTTCCTTCACTAGAATTTTTTTCCCACTGGATTTTTCCTAGCAAGATTTTAATGAGGCACAATATCTTTCAATGAACATCCAAGGGGGGGTGTTATGAAAAATAATATTGTGGATGTTCATTTAATACTCCGCTATAGATAATCTTCGTGAAGAAGATTATCCATTTAGTATTCCATTGAAGTTTATCTACAAACAACTCATGCAGAAATCTAACAAGCAGCTTAAGAATAAGCCTTGCAGCTGCTTCAGCCTTGCAGCTGTTTCCGCCATGCAGCTGTTTTCGCCATGCAGCTGCTTCCGCCTTGCAGCTGCTTCCGCCTTGCAGTTGCTTTCGGCATGCAGCTACTTCCGCCTTGCAGCTGCTTCCGTCTTGCAGCTGCTTCCTGCATCCGCCACGCAGCTGCTTATGCCTTACAACTGCTTCTTTTCTTCTATAAATAGAGAAGTTTTCAGTTCATTATGTATATCAGTTTGAAAGTTCAATAATATATCAATTTCTCTTCCTTTTATCTTTGATTTATTTACTTTACAGTCTTTATTTTATAACAATATGCTATAACATTCACTTTTTTTTCAATTATGAGGGTTCGTAGCACGAGTTCTCATGCTATTTACAGTTTTGTACTTTATTAATGTAACCACTAATATAGCATAGGTAAACCCATTAACTTCTCCACTTAAATGTACCAATCTCGGCATAGTCAGTAGGAGAATATAAAATAGCAATTAATAAGGATTATGGTAGAGTTGTAAGTACTTCTTCATCTTTAATCAGAGGTTTCAAATTTAAATTCTTAGGTACGAAGTTGCCTTTGTTATGGAGCTCCTTAACCAGAGGTCTCGGATTCGAATCCCTAGGTACGGAGTTGTCTTTGTTATGTAGCGCTTAAATTTTAAACACCCTTAGCCAGTGGGCTATGCAAAGGTGTTCAAAGTCTATTTTTAATCAATAACAAGTAATAGTTTACTTATATATAGTATAATTTTTCGGCAAAGGGTGGTAACGTAATTTATAGAAGAACTGGGATATAACTTTGATTATCATACTTTTAGAAAAGAAATAGCCTTAGTCCACTATTTTTGTTGAGTCTTAAGTTGGAAAAGGTCTTGAGCTCAATTTCACTTTATCACAATTTTTAACCACAAAGGCTCTCTTAAATATTTGCAAAAGAAAAAAGTTCTAGTCAAGGTTTGAACCTTGAACCTCTTAAAGGAAAAGCAAGCACATCGCCAACACACCAAGACACAATTTAAATTAAGTGGTGCCATTTCTTCTTAGTTATCCGTTTGCGTACAATATTAATATATATATTTAGTAAAATTTCCTATGAAGCACACCGTTTCGGTAAGTATGCATCCGCCCTTATGTGGGCACAAAACATCGAATGGAAAGCCAAAAAAAAAAGTATAAAAATAGCTTATCTTTCAAGTTTCCGTGGGGGATTATTTCCCTGCTTTAGAAATTTGTATTAAAAATAAAAAATCAGTATTATCTTAGATCCAAAACTCACCTAGTTATGACCAAATCAACAAAGATAGATTAAACTTTTGAAAGTAAAAGATCATTAAAATAGGGAGTCATCCTTCAATATTAGTACCATCTTTATTTTATGTAGAGATAATGAAATCAGAATATTACCTAATACAAACAAACTTACAAACATAGGAAAGCAACAGAATATGAGACAAGAGCACAACTTTGAATTATAGGTATCTCAGATATATATAAAGCTCACATTAACAGAAACAAAGACATATAGACAACTTTCTCCACTACTATTATTTAGACCGGAAAAGAAGCCTCAAATACTCCTACTACTACTTTCTTCTCCCTAAAAATCTTTATTGCAATGGAAATTAACTTCCAAAAACAGCAGCAAAAAGCTGCAAAAGTGACCAAATTAAAGGGCAGAAACAATAGAAGTAACAAGTTTGTTGGTGTGAGGCAAAGGCCTTCAGGTAGATGGGTAGCTGAGATCAAAGACACAACACAGAAGATAAGGATGTGGCTGGGAACTTTCGAAACTGCTGAAGAAGCTGCTCGTGCCTACGATCAAGCTGCTTGCCTTCTTCGTGGATCAAACACACGAACCAACTTCGTTACTCGTGTCTCAGTTGATTCACCACTTGCTTCGCGGATTAAAAATCTCCTCGACAGCAAGAAAATAGCAAAACAGAAGAGCCATGATCAGAAGGAGCAGAGTTCAGCTTCTTCTACAACTAGTAGTCACAACATCAATCAAAATACTAGTAGCATGACTAGTAACAACAGCAATAATTCAAGTCCAATGATCAGTACTAGTTATTTTGACGATTCTGTTTCTAGTCAGAGTATAGAACCAATCCATCCTCTTGAACAGCCAACACAAGTGGAAGATTACATGGCATATGACCAAACAAGACTTTCTTGTAATCAAGAATTGCTACTACAAGAAAGTCAACTGTTCGATGACACATATAAGCCTGATCTGAGCAACTGCTCTGATGAATTCGACGTGGGATATTCGTCTTCATCTGCTTCTAATTCATTTTCTTTTACTAATTCCTCACAGCTTGAAATGTCATGGAATTTTGCACGAGGCTATGAATTTGCACAAGAATTATTGTTGGATCATCCCAAGAATGTGATTTTGGATGAGACAACTGAGATGGGGCTCACAGAATTTGAGAGAATGAAAATGGAAAGGTCTATATCAGCATCACTATATGCAGTGAATGGAGTTCAAGAATACATTGAAAATTTCTATGATCCTTCTGAGCCTCTTTGGGATCTTCCCCCATTGTGCTCTTTGTTATGCTAAACAAATTCAAGGGTCATTTTTTAATAGGTGGCTTCCTATTTATTTGATTTTACCTTTCATTTCTGGTACTCTATCCTTGTCAACTAAGAGAGTGGGCAACTGAAATGTAGTTTTAGAATTGATTGCAATGGTAAAACAAGGATAAACATTTTAGCTACAATGTGTTTTAGCTACATGGATTAGTAAGTGTACGAATCTTTCCTTACCTTGTAGTTAAAATAATACCGGCTAGCCAATTCTCGAACTGGTTATTTAAAAATAGCCAATGTTTGTAAAGTCATTATCACTATTTTACTGCAACACGAAAAGTCACAGGATAATATATTGGAGATCAGTGCACCTGTGTATCAATTTCTAGCATATTATGCTGGAACTGCAACACGCGAAAATTTTCAATATAATATACTAGTTTATTTTTCCGAATTTTGAACATTGTTTTCGTTCAGATTTATCTTTACATGAAAAATGGCTAAATTTTGATTATTTTTAAAACTGTGACTATTTTAGATGACCACTTATAAATATGACTATTTTTGAATTGCTCCCTATTTGTATAGGCAGCTCATTTAAGTTGATATTATTCGAATCGCTTAATTCGAAGTTACAGTTTGGCAGAACAAATTGTAATTCTTTTTACCAATCGAACTATCTCTACAATCATTCGTGTAAGCATCTCATTATTTATGGATTTAACTTTTCTTTGCCTAATTATTCATTTTAACCACTGAAAATGAAAGGCACCCATGTTGTTTAATGATTCTCTCCCTCTCACACACACACATACCTCACACTGGTGTTATTTATATAATTGAAATAGAAAAATTAATTAATCCTTTGTGTATTTCAGAGTCAAAGGTTTAAGAGCAAAAGGTTCTTAAATCACAATACTTTCTAACAATATAAAGACGTAGTTGAACCAAGGAAGTACTGAAAATTCTCTACATGAACTGACATTTAAAACTCAATATAACTGGAAACACATTAATTATATTGTCTAACCAATTGCACTTCTTTCTCCATATGTTACTCAACAAGTCGGATTTGGGCGGATTCTTCCTTCAACTAACGAAGAGATCTTAGCAGAATTGCCACTTATATGGATACTAGTTCAGCTTTGCCCGTGCTTACGCACCGGCCCAACAATTTAAAAGTTATCGAATCTTTTACTTATTCATTAATTTCATCGAGGTTACAATTTGATATTTTGGATTCAATTATAAAAAAGAATAGCTTAGTGCACAAGGTATTTTATATTCATATATGTTCCGGAAAAAAGATCGCATAATTATATTTAAGGTGTGTAATGTAGATAGTCTAACCTAATGCAAATATTAGTGGCCGCTTCCACGTAAGTAGAAGAATTTTTTATCTTTTTAATCCAAGAGCAACAAAATGAATCATAGGTTCCAATATACATTTCTAGAAACCAACAAAAAAATCTACATTTCTATATCGCCAATGTTAATTTTCCTTTCATAATTTTTTTTTATGGAAAATGCCCAAATTAGTATTGCGAATGTCTTTTTCCAGCTCATTCTTGGTTCTAAGTTTCTTTGTTATAAGTTTTGTTATTTTAATTCCTTGCTCGGTATGTGTTGAACAAACTTTCAACCTTGTATGTTCGCAAGGTCTACTAATTCTTATTCATTGTGTGAGCACGTGATTTTTGCTCTACGGAAATCACTTTAAAAGAAATCGAAAAAATAAAACAAACTACCTTCGGGTACAATTTTTGAGAATTTACGTGACAATTTTGGTAGTTATTTGGTCCGTAAATGCTCGCCTTGTTGTGTTCAATTATAATACAAATATATATATATATATATATATATATATATATATATATATATATATATATATATATATATATATATATATATATATATATATATATATATATATATATATATATATATATATATATATATATATATATATATATTGCATGCAATTAGGAATTAATTGTGCATTTTTAAAAATTAATTAACCATAAAGTGGTTAAAAATAAAAATACAAAAATATGCATTTTTTTGTGCTTTGTCATTATGTGATTTTATTTAAATATGTAATTTATGTTAATTGTTGAAGTGTTAATTAATAAGTGTGTGATTTAATTTCTTTTGATCGTACAAAAATTATTTAGGATTTTATTTGAATTTGGTTAATTAAGAAAGAAGGGAAAAGAGGCTAAAAATGCAAAGAAACCCAGGCCCAAATGCAACGGACCCAGCGCAAAGACCAGGTATCTCTGAGACCATTCCCAAATGGCACCGTTTTGAACCCTCTCCTCCCGAGCCGTTGATCAATTCCAACGAACGGCCCAGATCAGGCCCTTCACCCATCCAAACGACGTCGTATTTGATGTTTGATCTGGGCCGTCTATCCCAATCTAATCCAACGGCCTTAAGCCATCCCCAGATACCCGACCCATTAAGGTCAGAGACCGACCTAGTATTGTTTAAGTTGAGCGACGTCGTTTCAATTTGGCAAAGAGATCCTGGCCATCAATCTCATCTGATCCAACGGCCAGGATCAAACTCCCCCATAACTATATAAGCTTAACCCCTTACCCCGCCCCCCTATCCGAGCACCCCCCTTCTACGGTCTCTCTCAGAGACGAACCAAACATCCCCATTTCAAACCCTAGTCGCCACCCCTCACTCTCGGTGCAAACCCGGCAACCCCGACATCGATGACCACCAAAATAACACCCCCAATACACCCAACCACCCTGAACACGAATTCGTTAACATCTTGCCTCGAATCATTCCCCATCGTCTCAAATCTTCGTTTGAAAATTTGAGCAAAACCTTTATCTATCCCAATCCACCCCAAATTCACACCAGTCACTCCCATGACATCCTTCATACCCTAATTAATGGTTGAACGCCTTCCAATCTAGGTAGAACTCTTCGAGCCCCAAATCGGCTTGCATGAACCCTAGAGATCAAAACCATGGGGGTCTGTCCAATTAAAGGAGGAGTTGGGGTCCAATAGGCTCTAATCGAGGTGTTATCAGTTGAGAACACCTCGATTAAAGTCCGTTCGACCTCGAATGGTCAAGGCTAAGCATGGTCATTTGGTCCCTGGGCTTGAAAAAGCTAAGTTTCTGCCTCTTTCTTTTTCTTTTTAACTGTATTGTTTTGTGATATTGCATGTTAGTTTATTTGGTTAAGTTTTTCTTTTGTTCTCGTTATCTGTTCATATTACAAAAGGCCTTTTATTTGGCTATTTCTGTTTGTTCGTGTGTTTGTTAGTTGTTATTCTGAGTTGTATTCATCATGTTAGAATAAGATTTTTGTTTTTTAGTTAGTTCATGTTATTTTCTGAAAACCACTGAAATCTCAAAGCCTGCCTGTACACTGTGCTTGCTTGAATATTAACTATTTGTGATAGTTTATATGATCAATTAGGCAATAGTCGTCAACTGAACTCACATGAAATTGAAAGAACTAGAAGAAGCCTAATATTGCTCAATTGATTGACTGCCAGTATTCTCTTGTGCATAAATATGCATTTGTTCTTTAGTTCTGCTGAGCCTTTACTTACTCGTGTATTGGTTTGGAGCTTGGTCAGGTTTGTTTTACTAGACTGACCAGCTCACTCCTTGAATTTGCACCCTTCTGCTTACTTGAACCTAAGATTGGTATTAGCTGTAGAAACCATAAGATTAAGGCTTGAAATTAGATATGGAATACAATGTTATATAGTAGTGATTTCTGGTCCTAAAACTTAGGTTAAAACAGTTAATAACTATGGGGTTAAAGGGTAACTTAGACAGTCTAAATGGGCTGTCACATGCCATATACAGACTGAAAAGCTAAATTTGAATAAAAAACAGGCTGATTAAAGGTTAAGGGCAAGGCAGTAATAATAGCAGGATTACGGGGGTATTTTGGGAATAAAAAATGGTCAGAATTGATTATATTAATGGTCTGATAGTCAAGCACCAATAAGACAAAAGCTTATAATTATTTTAATGCTAGTGGGTAACAAACCCTTATATCATGCCTTGATTTGGGAAGAAAATAAGGAAAAGCCTTCCTTAGTGGGATTTATTGAAAATAGGCAGATTTTCTTGGGTGGTTGGTCGGGTAAGTGCAGTTTTCCGAAGGAGGGTAGGTTTAGGGGTTACTATAAATACATAGAGTTAAGGAAGTAATTGGGGGACTGGATTTTGGACATTAGAAATTCAGGGGTTAAGAGCGAAATAGAAGGTTAGTTTGTTTTCAGAGCATATAGGCTAGAATTTTAACATAAAAACTCCAGAAAATTCAGAGTGATAATAGGCTGCATTTTTGCATTAAGAGGTTAGTTTGTTTGTTTGTTCCATCGAAGCTTCAGAGTTCTTCTCTTTTGAGTGTTTGAAACTAAAAAATTACTGCTCTTTTGATTTTGGTACTCTTTCTGTTATTTCTTGGGGTTTCCGTTGGTTTTTCAAATCTATTCCTGGGTGTCTGTTGCTTCTTGACATTGGTTTACTGCTGTGGCTGCTGAACCTGTTGTTGCTGCGTTTGTGCTACTGCCATCACTGATCTTCCTCCTCTGTCCTTGCTTTTCAGAAATACCAGGTACATATACTACACTGGCCTACAATGTAGCTGGAATCTTTGAAGCATGAATAAAACAAGGGCCTTAAAGCTGGAAGTTCATCTAGTTTTTTTTATGTTAAGTGATATGTGTATTAGTTATTAGTTCAGTAGAATAACGTGACCATCTGGAAATGTATGTATAAGTATTAATCTGCAGTAGTTTAAATTTACGAGTTCAATCCCATGTATGCTAGCTAAAAAAAACAATGAAGTAGCATGTCTATTCTTCCATTTCCAGTTCTCATTTCAGTCATAACATATTCAAGTGTATGTTAGATTCCAAGTGAATCAATATGTAGTTGAGTTCTCTCAATCAATAATTTGTGTGTTTGGACTCAATAGAAAAGCAGGCTACATTAGTTAACAACTTCTTTTTCTACCTGTTGTGAATCTCAAAAGTATATACAGTATAATGTAGTTTAGGCCCAAACGAGTGTAAGATGGACCAACCCCAAATCTTGCATTATTCACGCTAGGGCCTGGGCCCTAAAAATTGCAAACACTTCCTTCTTACCCCCTTCATGTCTAAATTAATATTGCGTTTATAACTTAGTCGCAATAAATTCTAGCATGTAAATAATGTAGGATTTGCTTTTCATTTTTTAGAGACGCAACGAAATAGAATACATTAGTCTCCTTAGGATATTCTTTAAAAATAAAATGAGGTGTGCCTCGCCGAAATAAATTACAATTGCGGGACCCTTAATTAAAAGGACATAATGAGCAAGCAGATTTCGGAATAGGCCACTTAATGAATTTCACGGCTTTTTCCAAAACAACAAACATATTAGTCTCTTAGGATGCACCTTAATTAAACTTTACCTTCCTAAAATCGGGTGTGCATTGATGTAACCCAAATCCAAATCTCAACGGAGTCGAAACGTATTGACGACCATGTGTACACTGGTTGTGACGTGGCTCGAGATATATTTTCACAATGTTGCAATTCTTCTGTTAAAAATGATAACAATAATAATAAAAGCGGTAAAAGATTCATAATTGCACTATTGCCTAACACCTTCTCCTGGGTTAACAGAATTTCTTATCCAGATATTTGGTATGCAGACTGTAATTTAGAGTCAATTCCTTTCCTCGATCCGGGATTAAAAGTGGTAACTTGGGACACCCTAAATCTCCCAAGTGTCGACTCTGAAATAAAATAAACAAATCCCGTTCGATTGTCCTTTAATTGGAAAAAATTCCTGCACCCCTGCGGGGTGCGGAAAAAGGAGGTGTGACAGCTCTGGCGACTCTGATGGGGATTACTAGACCCAGAACCACTGGTTCAGGGTTACAAATTCGAGCTTATGATGAATTGTTATATTTTTCTTTATTATCTGATATTTCCATATGATATGTGCAAAATGATGTTTGTTACCGCGTTGATATTGTTTGATTGTATGTATAAATTGTGCCGAATCTTTTCTCTTCTTACCTTCGGGGATGCTGCTCACTGGTTTGAGACTCCCCATTCTGTTAGTGTTACCCAATAAGAAAGAGGCTCGGATATGTTACGAAGCCGGACGATGCGGCAGGTCCTCGGTAAGTTGCCCCCTCCTTGCCCGAGTTGTCCGCTCGAGTTAGCAAGGTCTAGAACAAAGCCTATGTTTGAAACATAGAATAACAAAACTTCATGCTGGATCCCTAGTAGGAAACACTTATTTGCATCACGTTGCATTTGACTTAGGGGGCTCAACACAGGGGTTGGGCCCTTCTAGGAATAGTAACCTGAAACAAAAAGACCATCCTGCTGCATCTTGTTTGTTTTGCGCATTCATTTTGCTTCGAACTTACATGTTGACCGGCTTGTAAAATCAGGAATCCTAAAAATTGTGAAAAAAGGGGGGAAATATCAGAGAGATACTACTCATTTGTTTAGAGGAAAACCATGTCCAAGTAGTGTCAAAACTCTCCAGATTTTTGATATATTTTCAGAGAAGAAGAAAATTGGGTGTTTTTATTTGATAAATATATAATAGAGTCTTGTTAATTTTACGCGAACTACGCTGATTTGATTCTCATCAGATGTAAGATACGTAGGCAACCCTCATCGGGTCCAACCTCCCCTTTTGCAAAAATAGCCAAAACAAATATGTCAAAATCTTAATTTTTGCATAAACAAATCGGGTGATGTCCAACCTCCCCTTTGAAAAAAAAGCAAAAGATTTCAAGTTTTAATTTTCGCCATAAAGAAGTCGGGTGATGCTGTTTTTGTCAAAAATAGCTGAATGTTCCCACCTTTGGGTCATTTTTAGATTTCGACCGATCGACCCACACAGCCTTAAAATCTTCGTCCCCGAGACGCTGAAAGGCCTTGTTTGCAAAACCAGGTCTTTTATTTTAATTTGAAAAAAAAGGGGGAAGGTGAATAAGAGAAAAGAAGTGAGGGAAACCTAAAAGAAAGAGAGAAGAAGAAAAAGAGAGGTTTTCTGAAACATTTGAAATGGGCAAATAAAATAAAATGGGATGATGTTTGCGGTCGAAGAAAAACATCTTAGAAATGGTTAACTGCCTAAGAGCATTGCATTCCCCAATGTGCAATTAAATTATCCGCTAAAACTCTTACGCTAACAAGTTCATTATTTTTCCAATCAATACCAGTTAGTTTGCTAGAGCGTACTGGCACCGTATCATTATAAAAAAAGATCTAAAGGGCCTATACTAGAAAGCATGACTGGATCAGACAACAGCGTTGAGTCAGAAAAGACGACAAATCAGATGCTAAAGGAAGCCATGGAAAAAATGGAAAAAGTGAGGCTGGAAATGAATGAAATACAGCTAGCCTTGGCTAGAGCGCAAAAGGGTCCTGAACTACCCGTTACTCCTACTCTCCAACCCGGACACATGCCGGAATACCCTTCCCCTGGCCCCTCAACAAGCTTCCCGAACCATTACTACTATCAGGGAAGAGAGGCCTATGATCCCCAAGCTCCACCACCCAATCAAAACCCTCCTCCACCAAATGTTCCCGTCTTTGTGGCACCTCCCCCAACCCCATTGCATAGATCGTCTAGTGAGACATTGTTTCAGGCTCACGATACACAATATTACCACCTGAACTCACATTTAAAGCACCTAAACCACATACCTATAGTACCCACTTTGAGATCCCGACGGATACTGAAAAGATGGCTAAGAGCCCAGAGCAGTACAATGTGATGTGGAAGTTTAAAAGCCTGGAGCAATTCTTCAGGAACATGCACAGGTTAGGCAACCAGGTTAGCGTGGCTTACAAGGATTTATGCCCTTTTCCTGACGTACAATTACCGGCAAGGTTCAACATGCCCAAGATCGACTTATACGAAGGGCATGGCAATCCTATGGAATATCTGCGAGGTTTTTGCAGCAAGATGAGAGGATCAGGTGGTAAAGATGAGCTACTGATAGCTTACTTTAGCCAAAGCTTAATTGGATCGGCACTGGAATGGTATACCAGACAAGATCCCAGCAAGTGGTACACCTGGGACGATCTAGCGCAGGCTTTCGCAGGGCACTTCCAATACAATCTCGAGATAGTCCTAGACCGTCTCACATTACTGAGAATTGGGAAGAAGCCCGGGGAAAGCTTCCGTGAATTCGGTTTCCGCTGGAGAGAACAAGCAGCCAGGGTTGATCCTCCCATGAGAGAGGGGGAAATGGTGGACTACTTCCTACAAATGATGGATCCAACTTACTTTGGTCACTTAGTGACAACAGTGGGAAAATCCTTCAATGAAGTAGTAAAGATAGGGGTTATGATAGAGGAGGGACTGAAGTTCGATAAATACTGAATTACTCGTCAAGGCAACAACTCAGCCATTCAGAGCGGCACGGGGGGTGCGCTCGAAAAGAAAAAGAGAGAAGAGGTCGCAACAATAGAGGTAGGTAACTGGCCCAGATCTAGAGGTCCTTCCCCTCATCACCAATCCAGACCCCATCACCCAAATTACCCGCACACTCCAAATTACCCTCCACAACCTTACTACCCACCACAAGAACCACACTTCTTTGTCCATCAAGCCAAGACATACACTCAGCCTCCGGATCGCCCGCAATGGTGCACGCCGGCTCCCCAAAACATATATCCACCTACCCAAAACACATATCCATCTCCACAGAATACATATCCACCACCAAGGACCTACAGGAACCCCTCAGGGCCTAGTTTCCGTGGGAATCAGGTTTTCAGAAATGAAAGGGTACAGAGAACATTCACTGAGTTGGGAGAGACTTATACTACCTTGTTCCACAAATTAAGGCAGTTAGGCTTGTTGAGTCCTGTTGAGCCCAGATTGCCAAATCCCCTTCCCAAAAATATGGACCACTCAGTAAGCTATGAGTATTGTTTGGGGGCTCCCGGACACGATACTAAGAAGTGTTGGAAGTTGAAACATGCAGTGCAAAATCTTATTGACACAAACAAGATTGAGGTTCAGACACCAGAGGCACCCAATATCAATCAAAACCCATTGCCGGCACACCATGAAGCCCACATAATCGAGCTAGTGCACGAAGGAGGAGAGCTAAAGAAACCCTCATGACGATCCGCGCCGGTTCAAAAAAAAAAGTCGACCAGTGGAAAATGGTGGTATAGTTGGAAAAGGTAGATGACAAGCTAGTTATGGTGTTGGGAAAAGGGTCCAGTGGGGCAAATACACAGTTTGCGGGGCTTAGGGCCAATATCAACAATTGGACGGCTACTCCTCTTCCTGGCCGGAGGGAATAGTGAGCTCTGATTTTTCTTTCTTGTTGTCTGGATTATTTCAGGGTTGTAATCCATTTTTTGTTTCATCAAAAGTGTGAAACTCTGTTATCTCGCATTTTAATAAAGTGAAAGTTTTCCCTTCTTATTTTGTTTTAATTTTGTTTTCTTCTTTTTCTCTTTCTGAACAGTTCTCTTTATACTGGTTCTAATAACATGGCATGCACGATGCATCTTCAACCCAGTCTAAAAAGTCAATCTGATTATGAACTAATAATACAAGAGGCAGATTGATGATAATGAGTGGGTCAAAACCCGAATGGAGCGATTGAGGTAGCTAACAAGAACATAGAGAAGATATTGAGGAAGAAGGGTCCAGGCAATGGCATGAAAACTACCCTTTGCAGTGTTGGGTTATCACACTATTGTTCCTACTTCAGTAGGTACAACTCCTTATCTGTTGATATATAGAACTGAAATAGGGATGCCAAAAGAGGTCAAAATTTCCGTCCCTACGAATTATCGCTGAAGCAAGGATTGACGATGATGAATGGGTCAAAGCCCAATTAAAGAGGTTGAGTTTAATTGATGAAAAGAGATTGGCAGCAGTGTGTCATGGCCAGTTGTGTCAGAAGAGAATGGAAAGGGCATACAATAAGAAGGTGCACCCCAGAAAATTTGAAGTAGGGGAGCAAGTATTGCAACGGATCCTCCCACATCAGGTCGAAGCAAAAGGAAAGTTCGCCTCAAATTGCCAAGGGCCTTATATTATGACAGGGTGTTATCCAATGGCGCTTTATGTCTGACTGATGTCGAGGAAAGATGCATCGACATGGCTATCAATTCTGACGCAGTTAAAAGATATCATGTGTATTTTCTTTGATTATAGTTGTTGGTTGTTTATTTGTTTGTACTTGGCATTTATCGGAGAATGAAATGACAAAGGCAATTTTTTCTACTATCCAAACACTTTAACCTTTGCTTCCCCCTTTCGGCCTTATTTATTCTTTCATACCCCTCTCTTGGAATCACTAATGAAAAAAAAGGAAGAAAGAAAAAATGATAACAAAAACAAAAAAGAAAGTCACAAGAAAAACAAAGGAATCAAGTTAACTACGTTTGACCTGATTCCTCAAAGAGGATACGTAGGCGCCTCATGGCTCGGTCATAGTGTGACAAAGTTTCACAAAAAATAAACAATCCCCCCAAATAAGAAAACTGGGTCAGAAGTTATGTTGTTAAAATTTTGAAAAGCGGTTTGATTCCAAGAGTTGTAATGTTTTACCCATCAAAACTATTTTGAATTTTTATCTATTTTTTATTTTAAGCCCCACATAAAACCCATATTGATCTCCAAAAAAGACTCCCCATCAATATCCGAGAGGTGCCAAGATAGACAAATGAAAATAACACGCTGGTCCCCGACTGAATGAGGATCATGAGCCGAAAAGAATGGATAGCCAAACGAATTTCCAGCAGAGAGAATCTTATCGATAACACTCCAATCCCCCGTGAGCACGTAATTTTTGCTACACGAAAATTACTCCAAAAGAAATCAAAAATAAAATAAATTTCTTTGGCGTCTGATTTTTAGAATTTGCGTGGCATTTTAGGATAATTATTTATGTCTTACCTGTGGATGTTTATTTTATTTTGAATAATTAAAATACCAAAAATATGTCGCATTTGCATTTTTTGATCTAATTTTGCAATTAGGAGTGATTAAGTTGTTTTACAAAGATAATATATATTGTTTTGCATTTTTTGGTGTTTAATGTCAAAATTGTGTGATCATTCTTTTAACATTGGTATGTAATTGTGTGATTTGATTATTGAGGTTTATTTAGTAATTTTTAACTTAATTTTGGTTTATACAATTTATTTATAATTATTTTTTAATTATTAGTTAAAAGAAGAAAAGAGAAGTTGAAAAATGAAGAAGAAAATCGATTTGGGTTGCGGATTAAAAGACCAAAATCAGGCTCAAACTTTTTGATGACCCAGTCTAGGTCTCCTGTCTCTCAAGAAAGACCAAACGACGTTGTTGTGTCGCCTCAAAACTGGATCGTTGATCAGACAAATCTAACAGTCCAGTTCAGCCCCACTCTAATCGAAACGACGACGTTTCGTGAACTCAGATCTGAGCCACTCATCCCTTTTGATCCAACGGTCCCAGGCTCTCCCCTTTACCCGACCCATTTCACCCAAAGACCGACCCAGTCTTTACTTAAAACCAAACGACGTCGTGCCACTTAAGTAAGAGATCCATCTTGTCGATCTCATTTGATCGAACGGTCAGGATCTATTTCCCCCTCCCATATATAATCCTAATCCTTAACCCAGCCCCTCCCCCCCAATCCAAACACCCTCTCATTCGTCTCTTTCAGAGACTGAACAAACACCATAGCCCAAACCCTAGCCGCCCCCTCACTCCTTCACCTGAAACCCGGCGGCACCACCTCCAATGACCGTGAAAATCACACCACTGAACCATCTCGATCCCCCTATCCAAATCCACACTCATTTTTCTTTGAATCACCTACGAGTCATTTGAATATTAGATAAAAGCCAGCCTGGAACCCTAGTTGTTCAATTAACCCCAAACTTATACCAGTTGTCCTCCTGACCTCCCTCGTCCTTAAACCACCCATAGTTCCCCTCGAATCAAACCAGAACTTGGCAAGCTTTGAATTTTTTGAGCGAACCCTAACAGTGCCAATCCTGGAATCGGGCCGAAGAAGGAAGATTGAGGTCGTCATCGACCTTAGTCGTGTGTTCTCCATCGAGAACACTCGGTAAGGCCCATGTCGTCTTCAAGTTCAAATCGGAGCTTCAATTAGAGCAAATGCGTGGGACTGATTCTGAGGTATTTTCTTTTTCTTTACTTGCTTTGTTTGTTGTTAAGGTTTGTTTGTTTACTTCTGTGGTATTTCATCATCTTCTATCAATTATTTCTCCCTCCTCTATCCGGACCTTTTTCCGGTCCAATTTTCATCACTGGTCATTGGTATATCTATTAGGTTGTGTGAACCATTTGAATGTGTTTTATCCTTTAGTTTAATTTTTAAGTTAGTATCCGTAATTCGCTTTTGTGATTAGTCTTGTGATTTGTTTGATGTTACCACTGGTTCAAACGGTTCCCTTTAGAATGATGTTTGTTCATTGGTGTTCATTGGTTTGCGTACAAATTCAGTTCATGTTTCGTCAAGTATATCACAGTTTCACTCACTCTGTTTAGCTTAATTTAGAATTGTGAACTCAATCACTCATTCCCATAGTATGTCAATCATGACTGGAAATCTGACTTGGATGTTCCAATAGGGTTGTGTTCTAATTCACTGCAATACTTTTGATCTAATTCGAGGTCAAAGTTCAAATTGTAGTTGAGTCTTCTGTTAAGTATCAATGAGATTTGGATTCAGCTTTAGCTTCAGTTCCAGCTTCAGTGTTTTGTTAAATTCTTTTGTGTGATTTTGATTCAAATTCAATTTATTTGCATCAATTAGGAATCAACTTAGTTAGTTAGCAGGTTTGAATTGGATTTAGTTATGGGTCTGATACAGCTTGGTTTCAGGGGGTAATCACTCGTAATTAAATTAAAGATGCTAATAAAATGATTGGAGACAATTATAAGTGTAAGTGAAAAGTTAATAGACAAAGGGTAGTAGAGGGGACCATTGAAAATGATAAATGTTTGACTACTTTCACTTAATTAGAATCAAGAATAGTAGTTTAATGATAAAAAGCTAAAAGAATACACATAGAAGAGCATATTAGGGGGTTGGAAATTAAGTTAAGGGGTAATTGGAAGGGTAATAACAAAAGGGTAGTAATAATTAAATGGGAGGGAAGAGAGTCTTGGTTTTAGATATATAAGGAGTCATTTCAACACTTTAAGGGGGGAACAAATCTGAGAACCAGAATTTGAGAGTTTAGAAGCGAAAAAAAATCTGTTAAGAAAATTGAGAGTTTAAAAAGTGAATACTGTTCTATCGATCCTCCTTATTATCTTTCCAGTTTCGAGCTCGAATTCAATCCCGTTGCCTAATTATTTCCAGTCTGTGGGTTTGAGTCAATTGGTAAATTAGTTGGTTTCTTATACTTCAGTCCCAAGTTCATCTTTGAGTATTGGTATTCTTTTGAGGCTGTTTTATCAGTTCTGTTTTGTTTTCGAACTGTTCCGGGTATTGAACGTGATTGGTTGTTGCTGGTTGTTTGACTTACTGTGTTACTGCTGCTGACTGCTCTTTCTTCTTCCTATATCTTCATTATTCAAGTACACTTTTGAATCACACTATAAGGTAGCTGTGAGAGGTAGCAGTAAAAAGATATGCTTAAGTAGTCAAGTATTTAGGTTGTATCTATAGTATTATAGCTAAATGATAGGTGGTTGTACAGTCTACTTTGTAGTTCAATAAAGAATGTGGATTGTTGGATTTTATGCGTGCCTGGAACTGTTTCTGTGCCATTCATGAACCACAGTTCGAAGTTATCAATTGTATTTTTAATTTAGTATATCATGCAACTTGTAGAATGAATACACAGCCAGTAGATTTGTCATTTGGATTCCATCTCTAATAGGTACATGTCTTTTACAGCAAGATAGGCTTTGTGAATGTTTACTTTCACGGATTACACTGTGTCGAATTATCCGAAGTTAGGATTAATGTCAATTAGAATATCAATAAAGCTACAAATAATTTCCAAATGGTCCGAAATTGCACCATTAATTCCAGTATCTGTTAGTTGAAATAAGTTAAAGGACAGTTAGCTTAATGTAAGATTTTTGTTAATCTTATGTGCTAGCTTTATAATTTTCAGCTTTAGTGATTCGCTTATAGGCTAAGGCACGAAATAAACCGCCAATTAGCAAGCTCGAGCGCAATTTCCGTCCACCTTAATTTAATAACTAATAAAAGGCTCGAACTTGTAAATATGTAATTAATTAGGATCTTTTCCCCTTTTATTAGAGACGAACTTAAATAGAAAATATAGCCGCTTTAGGATTACCCTCTAAAAAGTGATGCGTACCTCGCCAAAAAATTCGTAATTTGCAAGGGCCCTCAATAAATACATATAGCAATTGGATAGATTTCGAAGTTGATCGCTTAGCAAATTTTCGCGGCCTTTTCCAAAAAATAACGACATGTTAGTCTCTTTAGGACACGCCTTAGTTAATCTTACCTTCCTAAGCTTGGGTGTGCATTTATGCGACCCAAATCCAAATCTCGACAGAGTCGAAATGTGTTGACGACCACAGGTACACTGGTTGTGACGTGGTCCGAGATATATTTTCACAATATTGCAATACTCTGTAAAATAATAACAATAATAATAATGATAAAAGCGGTTTAAAGTTAAAACTTGCTTTTAAGATCATAATTGTAAAAATCAGATATTTAAGCCGAATATGACAATTGAGCAACCGTGCTAGAACCACGGAACTCGGAAATGCCTAACACCTTTTCCCGGGCTAACAGAATTCCTTATTCTGATTTCTGTTTCACGGACTGTTAAACAGAGTTAATATTTTCCTCGATTCAGGATTAGACCGGTGACTTGGGACACCATAAAATCTCCCAAGTGAGAACTCTGAATTAAATAAATAAATCCCGTTTCGATTGTCCTTTAATTGGAAAAACTCGCTTGTGCCCCCGCGGGTGCCGTAAAAAGGAGGTGTGACAGCTCTGGCGACTTTGCTGGGGATGCCAACCCAGAATCTCTGATTCAGGGTTAGAAATTCGAGCTTATGATAAATTAGTATATTTTTGGCTTTATTATCTGATATTTCCGTATGATATGTGCTTAATGTGCAAAATGATGTTTTGTTACCGCTTTGATATTGTTTGACTATATATATAAATTGTGCCGAACCCTTTTCTCTTCTTATCTCTGGGGATGCTGCTCACTGGTTTGAGACTCCCCATTATGTTAGTGTTACCCAATAAGAAAGAGGCTCGGACAAGTTACGAAGCCGGACGATCCCGCGGGTCCCCGGTAAGTTGCCCACTCCTCGCCCGAGTTGTCCGCTCGGGTTAGCCAGGACTAGAACAAAGCCCAGGTTTGAAACATAGAATAACAAAACTTCATGCCAGATCTCTAGTAGGAAACGCTTATTTGCATCATGTTGCATTTGACTTAGGGGGCTCAACGCAGGGGTTGGGCCCGTCTAGGAATAGCAACCTGAAACAAAAAAGACCATCCTGCTGCATCTTGTTTGTTTTGCGCATTTATTATTCTTCGAACTTGCATGTTGACCGGCTTACAAAATCAGGAATCCTGAAAAATTGTGAAATAAGGAGAGGAAAAATAGTAGAGAGATAACTACTTACTTTTTTTTAGAGGAAAACCATTTCCAAGTAGTGTCAAAACTCTGCCAAAATGTTGATTTTGAAATGAAGAAATTTGGGTGTTTTTAGTTGAAAAATAATAATAATAATAGAGTCTTGTTTAATTTAAGTTAGTTTTCTTGCCCGAACTACGTCGGTTTGATTCTCACCAGATGTGAGATACGTAGGCAACCCTTATCGGATCCAACTTCCCATTTTGCAAAAATAACCAGAAAATGACAAAATTTTACTCTTTTCATAAAAGAGCCCGGCGATGCCGTTTGTTGCAAAAATAGTCAAATATCCCCGAAAAAGGACACCGAAAGGTTGACATTGCATAAACGGCCGCTTTTTGATAGATTTGATTGTTTGACCCTCACATCCTTAAAACCTTTGTCCCTGAAACGTTGAAAGGACGTGTTTACAAAATTGGGTCATTTGCTTTAAATTTTTAAGAAAGATTCGTGAATAAATTAGATGTCGCTGTTTGTTAATAATAGCCGAATGGTTCCTAAAGGGATGCCAGAAGGCTGATTTTGCACAAATGGCCACCTTTGGTGTCTCCATTACTTTTGACCGGTTGACCCTACAATCATTAAATCTTCATCACTGAAGTGTTGAAAGGCCGTGTTTGAAAAATCAATTTTTCTTTGTCACGACCCCAAACCCGATCGTGATGGCGCCCGGCCGTAAGGCTAGGCTAGCCCGACCAATCAACTCCCAAAGAACGGCATTCCAGCCCAAAGATATACAAATTTAAGGTAGAACATTAAATTTGGAAATATAAACTCCCAGCCAGGGGTAAGCAATATGGATAAAAACAAAGATGAGCCAACAATACTCCCAAAACCATGGGGGTCCTGAGTACATAGCCTCTAATAATACTGAATACAAGTTTGAATGAAAAAATGATACAAATGTCAGACAAAACTACAAAGAAACAGACTGATAAAGACAGAGTAAGCGGTCATGCGAACGCCAGGCAGCTACCTCAATACTCTGATAGCTCGGATAAGCAGCAACAGCACTAGATCTCTGGAGCACTTGGATCTGCACACAAGGTGCAGGGAGTATGGGGTGAGTCTACCAACTCAGCGAGTAATAAGCATGTATAAAAACATGAAGATAAGAAAACACGAAATAACACAAAATGAAGCTATCTAGCAGATCTATACAGTACAAGCCTCAGAGATATACATATAAAGCAACAGTAAATAAATGCATGAGATGCGATGCAATGCATGAACACTGCAGCGTGCAGCCCAGGCCATCCATATGGGTACCCGCGCTTACTGTGGGGATTCAGACTCCGGAGGGGCTCCTACAGCCCAAGCGCTATATCATATAGTGCCAATAGTTACCACTATTTTCATTAGAATACACGGTGCCAACAGTTACCACCGTTCCATAAATCATATACAGTCCAAAAAATAGAGATAAAGATCGTCAGCCCGAAATATCGTTAAAAACTATTTGAGTTTTCAAAACATAGAAGTAAGGCTGAGTTTGCCAAAATAGTGTTCAAAACCTTGGATTGAATTCAAGTGATATGCAAATCATGATAATTCTGAAACAGCGATCCCTGAAGGAATCTACAAGTCGGCACAAGACCTCAAACATGGCATTAAGCCCAGATAGCATCAATATAGTATGTGAAGATGTCGCCAATCATAGCATAATTTATCCCTCGGATTGGACCGAGTCACAATTTCCACATATACAACCCCGCAGTAACCATGCAGTGCGTGTCTAGCCTCCTAATAGCGTCACAATGTGATATACCGGGGTTTCAAACCCTCGGGTCATCATCTACACACATTACTCACCTTTAGCCGGCTGCAAACTAGCTCGAAATGCCTTTTCCTTGAGTATCAAACTCCGTGGATGCCAAATCTGATCAAAACCAATAGGAATATGTCACAATAGGCTAATGGAACATAACCCAATCAAAATAACTCGAAATACACCCAAAAACATAGTTGGCAAAACCCGAGCCCTGGGCCCACTTCTTAAAAAATTATGAAATTTACATTTTTGAAATCCTCGTCTTGCCACGAGTCCATACATATCAAATATACAAGAATCGGAGTCCATTTGACCCCTCAAATCAACACTTTAAGCTCACTTGGGTTTCAAGTCCTAACCACCATTTTTAACATCCAAAACCTTGAATTCTTAGTGTTTATTCCATGATTTTACACTATAATGACATACTTTAGGTCCAAGAGTTCTTACCTGATGAACTCCCTCAAAAATCTCTCCAAGAATTGCCCACAATCGCCTTAGTCCGAGGTCCAAATGTCCTTCTCTTTTCAATATCGCGAAAACACCGTTTCGTTAAACCCTGGATGATTTCCGCTTACGCAGTCACTGACCGCTCCTACGGTCTTCGCTTTCACGTCCACAAGACCGTCTACGCGGTCCAACTTAATCCCAGATACCACTTCTGTGGTCAAACTTCCGCCTCAGCGGTAGTCGCCTACGCGGTCCAATTTTCGCTTCCGCGACCCAAGACTTTTCCACAACCTCCGCTTACGCGGATCACCCTCCGCTTCAACGGTCACCGCTTAGGCGGCTCCCCTTCTGCAGAAGCGAAAATACCAGAAGCCAAATATGATTTTCATGCAATAAATTCCAAACCTCCGATCAACAATCCGAAAACACCTCGAGGCCCTCAGGACCCCAACCAAAACCACCAACCTATTCCAAAACATCATACGAACTTGTTACAATCATAAAAACACATCCCTAAACACAAAATTCATCAAATCATGACGGATTCAAGCCTATGGTTCAACTATAACTTCTGAAACTAACATTCGATCAAAACCCAACCAAACGATGTCCGAATGACCTGAAAATTTGCAGACATATCCAAAATCACCTAACAAAGCTATTGCATTTCTCGAAATTCCATTCCGACTCCCGGATCAAAATTTCACCTATCAACTGGAATTCGCCGAAATTCAACTTAGCTAATTCAAGCCTAATTGTACACAGGGCCTCCAAATCCAATTCCGCTTTCTCTCCCAAGTCACAAATCACCACCAAAAATTAGCCAAATTATCAAAAATCCATTTCGGGCCCTATAGCTCACAAGTCAACATACGATTGACTTTTCAAAACTAGCCTTCTCTTAAAGAGGCTAATTGTCTCAATTTCAACCAAACTCTGACCAAATCACTTCAAACTTCACAAATACATCAAAATGAACATATAGAAGCATAATATGGGGAAAACGAGACGGAGATATATGAGACGAAGGGTCGGGTCGTCATATTCTTTTCTTAAAAATTAGGGGAAAATGAAAATTTTTAGTTTTTGAGTCACATAAAGGTTTTGCTTTTGTCTAAATCGCCTTAATAAATGCGCAGAATGAGCACGAGTAGGAATTCATCTAGAGCTATAATAAACAGGATCCCTTTGGGCTTACACATGTGGTGGAATGACTTAGGGAAATCAGATCAACGTACATTCAAGAAATACTTGGGAGACTTGGTTGAGTTATTAGACATTGATCCGAGAGGAGACATTATAAGGGCGTTATTTTCATTATGGGACCCAGCACACAATGTATTTCATTTCTCACACTTTGAACTCACACCGACACTGGAAGAATTGGAAGGGTACATTGGGGGTCCTGAAATCCCTATGAGAGAGCAGTATCTCATTGCACCCAGGACCGTGACCATATACAGGTTCTTAGACATTGTGAAGATTCGCAGAATGGTGCACAACCTAGAGTTATCAGAAGGTTTTTGTAGTTTGTCATTCCTATTCGACATATATGGTCATTTTGGGGGGTTCAACAATCCCGAGGGTAAATTTTGCAGCGGGGAAAACCGGCCAAAATGGGAGCAACATTGGTGTATTACATTTATGGTGGCCTTTCTGGGCCTTCTGGTATTCCCTAGAAAAGATGGGAAGATCAATATAAAAGTTGCCGGGGTCGCCAGCACGTTGCTTAAGCAAGACAACAGCACTCTGGCACTAATGATAATAGTTGACATCTTCCGTGCTCTTACTGTTTGCAAAGCCGGAGGGGGTTTCTGTGAGGGTTGCAATGTATTGATGCAAATGTGGATGATAGATCACTTATGTCATCGCCCTCAGTTTCTGAGCTATGGGTCATCACGAAAGACTTGAATAGAAGAGTTCTCCAGAAGGATCGACGAGTTCAGTTTGCCAGAAGGGGTCACTGAATGGATAACTCTCCTGCATTCCGTCTCAGCAAGCCAGATTGAATGGGCGTTTGGGTGGCTTCCCGTAGAAGAAATCATACACATGTCAGCAGCTGAATCCCATTTGTTGTTGATGGGGTTACAAAGTATCCAGCCGTATGTGTCATACATAGTATTGAGACAGTTGGGGCGATGTCAAGTGGTCCCTAAGGAAGAAGACCTCAGCAGCCAAGTAGCCAAGTGGTCGGGATTAGGCCTAGTGGGCAATTCCCTGAAGCAATCATTCAGAAAATCTAAAACGAATGTCAAACTCAGAAAGTGGATACTGGAGTGCAAGACCGGGCCAAAGGCAAAGTGTCGCCAGAATACCTCACATGGTACGGAAGGGAACTTGAACACCAAAGACAGACTAAGAGAGCTCACGTCTAAAACTTTGTGGAATCATAACAAGCACAATGGGATTGGCTGGCAAGAGAAGAAGGTTATCGAGCGGAAGTTGGTAAGTTAAAGCAACAGGTTGAAGGTCTGAAATTCAAGAACAGGGTGCAAGTTGCGGCGGACCAAGGTAAAAAGAATAAACTGGATTGAGAAAATAAAATGCTCAAGGCTCAAATACAGAAAATAAGGGTAACCACCAATAATCAACAAAGAAGCAGGTCGGATGAGAGACTCATAAAAGGTTTGGAAAATGAGATCAATGGGTTTCGGGACGAGTTGGAATGATATGAGAACATCATGGTAGAGCTCAAGGCACAATGGGCTACAAAAGAATAAGAGTGTCGCTGATATTTGAACCAACTAAAACATGATCACGAGAAAATTATGGCCGGCTTAAAAAGAAAAGTGGTTGCCCTCGAGGGAAAAGTGGTTAAGCAGGCTAAAGACTTTGAAGTTGAAAATGGGCACTGCTACTACTTATTAGCCTAAATGGAGGTAGAAGTACAGCAATTGCAGAGTCAGCACCTGCAAGATTCGCAGGCCCTAAAGACATGCAGTAATCAGATAAGACGCCTACTCATAGAAAAGAAGCGAGCCAAAGACAGGATCAGAGCCGTTGCTCATGCCATTCTGAGAAGATGTCGGTCTTGTGAAGACATGGCTTATACTACTTTTATCCCAGCCGTAGTGATCTATGTGAAACGAACTATGAATTAACTAGAGAAACTTGAACATGATTTGGGACCCAAGTCCGCGTCGAGGCCGAATGACGCTCCGCGGACACCTAAGTTTGAGGCTTTAGAGTTTTCTTAGTCCGTATTTGTAGTTTTATATGTTGAAGTATGTCGTTGGATTGTCCATGGCCTTTTCATATCAAGTATGCTAGTAGTCTTTGCGTCTGTGATTGTTTTCAGTGTGTGTCTGTTTCGCAAAAGTGTTCAGTTTGTAATAAGTTTGTTTCAGCAATAAAAATGGAAAATTCCAAAAATTTTATTTTGCATCCTTATTCTTGCATTTATTTTCACGAACTACGCTTGGTCTGATTCATGCGGGGACATGATACGTAGGCAATCTATATAAGATTCGACCACTGCTTTGAAATAAAAAGAGAAAGTGAATAAGAAATAAAGAGTGAGAGAAAAAGAAAGAGAAAATAATGGAGGGATTGTGAAACGCTTGAAATGGTAAAAATAAAATAAGTCGGGATGATGCATGTGGTCTGAGCAAAAGCATATTAGAAATGGTTTACCGTCAAAAGACATTGCATCCCCCAAACGTGCAATTGCGATATTTGTTGAAACTCTAACGCTAACAAGTTAGTTGTTTTCTCAATCAAATTCAGTTAGTTTGTTAGAGCGTACTGGCATCGCACCATTATCAGACAAGATCAAAAGGTCCCATACCAGAATGCATGACTGGATCAGACAACATTGTTGAGTCGGAAAAGACGATGAGTCAAATGCTGAAGGAGGCCATGGAAAAGATGGAAAAGATGAGGCTGGAAATGAATGAAATGCAGTTCGCCTTGGCTAAAGCACAAAAAGGTCCTAAACTACCTGCTACTCCTACTCTCCAACCACGACCTACGCTAGAATACCCTTTTCCTGGTCCCTGAACAAGCTTTCCGAGCCATCATTACTATCAGGGAAGGGATGCCTATGACCCCCAAGCTCCACCACCCAATCAAAACCCTCCCCCACCAAATGTCCCTATCTTTGTGGCGCCTCCCCCAGCCCCATTGCACAGATCATCTAGTTAGCCATTGTTTAGCTCACGAGGCACAATATTACCCCCCCTGAACTGACATTTAAAGCACCCGAGCCACATACCTATAGTACCCACTTTGAGGTCCCGGCGGAGACTGAAAAGCCGGCTAAGAGCTCAGAGCAGGACGAGGTAATGTTGAAGTTTAAAAGCCTGGAGCAGTCCTTCAGGAACATGCATGGGTTGGGCAACCAGGTCAGCGTAGCCTACAAGGATCTATGCCCTTTCCCCGACGTCCAATTACCGGCAGGGTTCAAGATACCCAAGTTAGATTTATACGAGGGGCATGGAGATCCTATGGCTCATTTGCGAGGGTTTTATAGCAAGATGAGGGGAGCAGGAGGCAAAAATGAGCTACTGATAGCTTATTTCGGCCAGAGTTTGAGTGGGTCTGTCCTGGAGTGGTAGACAAGACAAAATCCAAGCAGGTGGTACACCCGGGATGATCTGGCACAGGCTTTCGCCGGACACTTCCAATATAACCTTGAGATATTCCTAGAACGTCTCACATTAGTAAAGCTTAAGAAGAAACTCGGGGAGAGCTTCCGGGAATTTGGGTTCCGTTGGAGAGAACAGGTAGCCAGAGTTGATCCTCCGATGAGAGAGGGGGAAATGGTAGATTACTTTCTACAAACTCTAGAGCCAACTTACTTAGGTCACTTGGTGACGTCAGTGGGAAAATCCTTTAACGAAGTGTTAAAAACGGGAGGCATGATAGAAGAAGGACTCAAGAACAATAAAATACTGAGTTATTCAGCAATCAAGGCAATAACGCAGGCCATTCAGAGCGGCACAGGAGGTGTGCTCGGAAAGAAAAAGAGAGAAGAGGTTGTGACAATAGAGGCAGGAAACTGGTCCAGATCTATAGGTCCTTCCCCTCATTACCAATCTAGACCCCCTCACCCAAATTACCCCCACATTCCAAATTACCCTCCACAACCCTATTACCCACCACAAGAACAACATTTTTCCATTCACCTAACCTCCGGCTTGCCCGCAATGGCGCATGCCAGCTCCTCAAAATACCTACCCACCTCCACATAATACCTACCCACCTCCAGAAAATACCTATCCACCACCAAGGGCCTACAGGAATCCCGTAGGGCTAGGTTTCCGGGGGAATCAGGCTTTCAGAAATGAAAGGGTTCAGAGACAAACAACGTTCACTGAGTTAGGAGAAACCTATACTGATTTATTCCACAAATTAAGATAGTTAGGTCTGTTGAGCCCTATTGAACCCAGATTGCCACCTACCCCAAAATTTGGACCACTCAATAAGTTGTGAATATTGTTCGGCGGTTCCCCGACATGATACCGAGAAGTGTAGGTTGCGGAAATGTGCAATACAAGATCTTATTGATGCCAACAAGATCGAGGTTTAGGCACCAGAAGCACCCAACATTAACCAAAACCCATTTCCAGCACACCACGAAGCCCACATGATTGAACTTGCGCACGAAGAGGGAGAGCCCAAGAATCCATCATAGACAGTAATGATGATCCGTGCCACTCCAAAAGAAAATTCAACCAATGGGGAAGCATAGGTACAGGTTAAGAGGGAAGATGTCAAGCCGATGGTGATATTAGGGAAGAGTCTATCTGCCACTAAAAAAAGCCAGAGCCAGGCAAATTAGTGGTATCAGGAGCATCGTCCGCCCCTGTGGTTGTTGTGAAGGGAGTCCGCTGGGAACCGGTCATCATAATGCCGGTAGTCCAGTTGCCAATGGTTGATAGCAAGGCCGTGCCTTGGAAGTATGAAATGGCAATGATGATGTACAAGGGAAAACAAGAGGAGGAGGATAGTTGCGAGGCGTAGGGATTGACCCGATCGGGACGGTGTTTTGCTCCCGTAGAGTTGAGGAGGTCCAACCCAGTAGTGGTAAAAAAGCCAGTGACGAAGAAAGAGGATGAGGAGTTTTTGAAGAAAATGAAAGCACAGGACTACTCCATTGTGGAGCAGTTAAGAAAAACCCCAACAAAGATTTCGTTGCTATCCTTGTTGATTCATTCCAGCGATCATTGCCAGGCCCTATGAAAATCCTGAACAAGGCCCATGTTCCGGATAAAATCTCTGTAAATCACTTGGAGAAGATAGTGCACAAAATCTTCGAGGTGAACCGAGTGACATTTTCTGATGATGAGTTGCCAAAAGAAGGTACAGAACATAATAAAGCCTTATACTTGACTGTAAAATGTGAAGACTCGGTGGTTACCCGAGTATTGGTCGAAAATGGGTCAAGCTACAACATATGTACTTTGACTATTCTGAACAAGCTTAAAGTTGATCATGACCGGATTCCCAGGAACAACGTTTGCATCTGAGGTTTTGATGGAGGTGGTACTAACACAGTGGGTGATATCATACTAGAATTAACCATCGGTCCGGTGGAATTCACCATGGAATTCCAAGTGGCAGACGTGGCAGTATCATACAATCTTCTATTGGGGCGACCATGGATCCATGCCACAAAAGCAGTACCTTCTACATTGCACCAAATGGTGAAGTTTGAGTGGGACAGGCAGGAGATAGTGATGCACGGGGATGATGGTACAAGCATTGTGGGTGATGACGTTATGCCATTCATAGAAATCAATAATGACAAAGGGCCATGGGTGTACCAGGTTTTCGACGGGGTTTCAGTGGACAAGATTTCTGAAGGCGAGGACTTACACTTCCTAGGATCGCATATGCGGCCTTTATGATAGCCTCGAAAATGCTAAACAACGATATTATACCAGGAAAAGGTCTGGGGGCTGAGCTTTAGGGTATTCTTCAACCTGTCTTTTTGCCCAAAAATTTAGAGACCTTCGGGTTGGGATTCAAGCCAACGGCAGCGGATGTGAAGCGAGCTCGGAAAATTAAAAAGAAAGTTTGGGTTCTTCCCAAACCAGTTCCGCGTCTCTCCCGATCTTTTGTTAAAGCAGGTGTCAAAAGGTTGTCAGTCCCAAAGGTTCTTGGACCGTTTATTGGATCAGATGGAGATCTGGATCAGGTTTTGAAAGGTTGTTTGTTGATGTCAACATGATCGAAGCTAGAGAGGGTTCCAGTAGAGCAGACATACAATATGTGGGGCCTAGGGCCAATATCAACAATTGGACGGCTACTCCTCTTCCTACCTGGAGGGAGTCTTGGTAGTAGGCTCTGGATTTTCTTCTTGTTTCCTGTATCATTCCAGAGTTGTAATCTCATTTTGGTTTTATTTGTATTCAGTAAAAGTGTGAAACTCTGTTATCCCGCATTTTTAATAAAAAGCGAAAGTTTCCTTTTCTTATTTTGTTTTAATTTTTTTTCTTCTTTTCTTTCTGAACAATTCTCTTTTTACTGGTTCCAATGACATGGCATGCACAACGGGTCTTCAACCTATGCTAAATAATCAATCTGACTTCGAATTAATTGCACAAGAGGTTGATTATGATGATGAATCAGAATACGAGGAAGATGAGGCCTCTAAAGATATAAACAGAGAATTAAGCCAGTTCGAAGAGAAACCTAAGCCCAATTTGAATGACACTGAAGCCATCAATTTAGCGGATGCAAACAATGTTAGGGAAACCAAAATCAGCATCCACATTGAGCCGAACATCAAGGAGGAACTAATCAAAACACTCATCGAATTCAAAGATGTTTTTGCATGGTCATATGATGACATGCCGGGTTTAAGCACAGATCTAGCGGTTCACAAATTGCCCACTGACCCGGCATGCTCTCCCGTCAAGCAGAAATTGAGAAAGTTCAAGACAGACATGAGTGTGAAGATTAAAGAAGATGTAACCAAGCAGTTGCAGGCAAAGGTTATTCGGGTCACTCGATATCCTGATTGGTTGGCCAATGTGGTACTAGTACTGAAGAAAGATGGGAAGATCAAGGTATGTGTCAATTACCGCAATCTGAAAAGGGCAAGCCCAAAAGATAACATTCCACTACCCAACATCCATATCTTGATTGACAATTGCGCTGGGCATGAAATCGGATCCTTTGTGGATTGCTATGCCGGGTATCATCAGATCCTGATGGATGAAGAAGACGCAGAAAAGACGACCTTCATTACGCCGTGGGGAACTTATTGTTACCGGGTAATGTCATTTGGCTTGAAGAACGCTGGAACAACTTACATGAGAGCACTATTATGTTTCATGACATGATGCACAAAGAGATTGAGTAATATGTAGATGATGTGATCATCAAATCCAAGTGTCAGGAAGACCACTTAGCTGACCTTAGGAAGTTTTTCCAAAGACTTCGGAGGTATGATATTAAGCTCAACCCGGCCAAATGTGTGTTTGGTGTTCCATCTGGAAAGCTATTAGGATTCATCATCAGTTAGTGAGACATTGAGTTGGACCCATCAAAGATCAAATCCATCCAAGAATTGTCACCGCCGAGGAACAAAACAGAGGTAATGAGTATGTTGGGAAGGTTGAACTACATCAGCAAGTTCATCGCTCAGTTAACAGCGACCTGTGAACCCATTTTCGGCTATTGAAGAAAGATCACGCGATAGAATGGACAACAGAATGTCAAGAAGCCTTCGATCAAATCAAGGGGTATCTGTCAAATCCACCTATGTTGGTCCCACTTGAACCAGGAAGACCGTTGATTTTCTATCTAAGAGTACTAGAGAACTCATTTGGCTGCGTACTACGGTAACATGATGTCACGGGAAGAAAAGAGCAGGCCATCTACTATCTTAGCAAGGTTTACAGTCTATGAGGTTAAGTACACTCAACTTGAGAAGACATGTTGAGCCTTAACCTGGGTGGCACAGAAGTTTAAACATTATCTGTCATCATATAATACTTACCTCATTTCATGCCTAGATCCACTGAAGTATATTGTCTAGAAGCCTATGCCCACAGGGAGGTTGGAGAAGTGGAAGATATTACTCACAGAGTTTGACATCATCTATGTGACGAGAACGACCATGAAAGCCCAAGCATTGGCTGATCACTTGGCTGAGAATCCTGTTGGTGAAGAATATGAGCCTTTGAGGACGCATTTTCCAGATGAAGAAGTGATGCATGTAGAGGAGTTAGAACTGACTAAGGATCCCGGGTGGAAGCTTTTCTTCGATGGGGTTGCGAATGCGAAAGGAGTTGGAATAGGAGCGGTACTTATCTCTGAAACAGGACATCACTATCCTGTTACAGCTCAGCTACGTTTATATTGTACCAACAACATGGATGAGTATGAGGCATGCATTCTAGGATTACGATTAGCTGCAGATATGGATGTTCAAGACATCTTGGTCTTGAGAGACTCGGACCTTCTGGTACATCAAATTCAAGGTGAATGGGAAACAAGGGATTTAAATCTTATACCATATCATCAGTGCTTGCATGATCATAGCAAGCGATTTTGATCAGTGGAGTTCAGACACATCCCGATAGTCCATAATTAGGTTGCTGATGCTTTGGCTACTTTAGCATCTATGTTGCACCACCCGGACAAGATTCATGTTGACCCATTGTATATTCACGTATGTGATCAACATGCCTATTGCAACATGACAGAGGAAGAAATGGACGGCGAGCTATGGTTTTATGATATCAAAGAATATCTCCGGATGGGGATATACCCGGAGCAGGCAACCAAAGATCAAACGAGAGCCATTCGGCGGTTGGCCAATGGATTTTTCCTCAGTGGAGTAGTGTTGTACAAAAGACCCCCAGATTTGGGATTGCTGACATGTATAGATGTTGGTCAACCCACAATAGTAATGACAGAGGTACATGCTGGAGTCTGTAGGCCCCATATGAGCGAATATGTATTGGCAAATAAGATTCTGCGAGGAGGATATTATTGGCTCACGATGGAGCGCAATTTTATCAGTTTCGTACGGAAGTGCCATCAGTGTCAGGTACATGGAGATCTGATTCATTCTCCACCAACAGAATTGCATACAGTGTCAGCACCTTGTCCATTTGTGGCATGGGGTATGGATGTAATTGGGCCTATTGAAACGGCAGCTTCAAATGGTCACAGGTTCATCCTGGTAACCATAGATTATTTCACCAAATGAGTTGAGACCAAAACTTTCAAGTCAGTAACCAAGAAGGTAGTGGTAGATTTCGTGCATTCCCATATCATCTGTAGATATGGGATCCCCAAAGTGATCATCACGGATAATGGTGCTAATCTTAACAGTGGTTTGATGAAAGAAGTATGTCAACAGTCAATATTACACACCGTAATTCCACCCCGTATTGTCCCAAGGCGAACGGTGCAGTTGATGCAGCTAACAAGAACATAAAGAAGATATTAAGGAAGATGGTAGAAGGCTCCAGGCAATGGCATGAGAAGTTGCCGTTTTCCATTGTTGGGTTATCGCACTACTGTTCACACTTCAGTAGGTGTAACCCCTTACTTGTTGGTATATGGAACTGAAGCAGTAATACTAGCAGAAGTTTGAAATTCCATCCCTTCGGATTGTCGCTGAGGCCGGGATCAATGATGATGAATGGGTCAAAGCCTGATTGGAGCAGCTGAGCCTAATCAATGAAAAGAGATTGGCAGCGGTATGCCATGGCCAGTTGCATCAGAAGAGAATGGCAAGAGCATAGAATAAGAAGGCACGCCGGAAATTTGAAGTAGGACAGCAAGTATTGAAATGGATCCTACCACATCAGATCGAGGTGAAAGGCAAGTTCGCCCCGAATTGGCAGGGGCCGTATATTGTGACCCGAGTGTTATCCAATGGCGCATTGTGTCTTGCAGATGTCGAAGGAAGATGCATCGACATGGCTATCAATTCTGACGTAGTCAAGAGATATTATGTGTAATTTCTTGAGTATAATTTTTGTTTGTTTATTTGTTTGTTTGTTCTTGGTGTTTATCGGATAATGAAATGATGGAGGCAATTCTTTCTTCTATCCAAACACTTTTAACCTTTGCTTTACCCATTTGAGACTTACTTATTCTTTCATACCCCTCTCTTGGAATCATAAATAAAACAAAAAAAAGAAGAAAAAATAATAACAAAAACAAAAAAGAAAGTCGCAAAAAAAGGAATTTTGAACTACGTTCGACTTGATTCCTCAAAGAAGATACGTAGGCGCCTCACGGCTCGGTCATTATGTAACAAAAATCAAAAGTCCCCCAAGCAAGAAAACCGGGGCAGAAGTTAATTTTGAAAAGAGTTTTATTCCAAGAGTTGTAATGTTTCACCCATCAAGTTATTTTGAATTTTATTTCCTTCTCTTATAAACCCCATATAAAACCCACATTGGTATCCAAAAAAGACCTCCCGATCAGCATCCGATAGGTGCCAAGGCAGGCAAATGAAAGTTGAGAATAACACATTAGTTCCTGACTGAATGGGAAACATGAGTTGAAAGAATTGATGGCCATAAGAATTCCCAAACGAAAGATTCTTACTGGCGACACCCCAATCCCAGCTGAAAGAGAAAAATGAGAGGTATCGGTGAAAAACTTCACAGGCACCATAAGGCAACGTAAGCTGAGAGAAAGAAAATGAGAGAGTCTTATCGGTGAAAACCTTCACAGGCACCATAAGGCGGCGGGATTTGAGAGAAATGAGAGAGTCTTATTAGTGAAAACCCATCGAAGGCCACTATGAGGCGACAAGATGAGATTGAAAGGATCCACATTTTGCAGAGAGTTGGGCACCTGTTTATCCCCAATAGGTAAAGACATAAGAAAGATTGATTGATACAAATAGACTAGGTTGATTAATTCTAATTGCACGACATGATCATAGGGATCGGTTATACCACCTAGGTAAGTTCCTTTTTCGTTTCACAACATTCGTTCAAAAAATTTTCTCTTTTTCTATCTTTTAGTTCCATTGTTTAAAAGTCTTTTTTCCAGAAATTTGTTTTGAGAAAGATTTTTCAGAGCTTACTACATGTTTCCAAAATGGTATAACACAAAGCAAAATGTGAAGAGGACGGGCTAAAGACAAGGCAATAAGGCAAAAATGTGCTTGTTGCGAGGCTGCATAATATGTTAGGTTAAAACGTCAAGGAGAGTGTGGAGAAAAGCTGGAAAAACGACAGGTTGAGAAAATCATGGGCCAAGTTCCAAGAGTATACCCAGCAAAACTCGGATCGATTATCGACCAAGTTCGAGGTGGTCGAACCACACAGAATGGGGAAGGAAGAAAAGAAAATTCATATTCAGCAAAATAATCCCAGCAAGTGTTTGAAACACAGAACGGGAAAGAGATAAACGGACAACCATCCCCAGCAAAAATGTGATCCCCAGTATATGAGATCATCCCCAACAAGTTGTGGGAACGCAAAACATGACAAGGGAAGGGAACAATCATTTCCAGTAGGAGCAACATAACCGCTCACCACGTTTTTTTAAACTAACAAATTTTTCTTTGATTTGAAACAGGAAAATATAATGATAATGGTGGCAGAAAGAAAGAACGCCAGAACTGGGGCAGAAAATGTTCCCCGCAGTCGAACATTTTCTCAGATAATGAGGAAATCAATGCAAGTTATAAAGGAAAACAATTTTGAAGGAAGCCGAATCCCCTGTAGCTTACGGCAGAAGATAATACAGGAAATCAATCTTGGAATAAGCAAGATAGCCAAGCTTTGAGGGTATTGGTCCTTGGAATCAGCATCATGCCCACCATTATTGAAAGAAGGAAAATAACAAGTTTTAAAGAAGGAGGATAATTACCCAGCAGCGTTATCCCCAGCAGACTTCAGAGAAAGGAAGAACCAGTTTGAGGAAAAGATGAAGAAGTCAGGAGCCCGCTTACAGAATGGAGATTGTTATGTTTTAAGTCGAAGTTGAAGTCAGGAGCCTCCCTGTTAAAACGGAGGTTATTGTTATTTTTAAAATTGAAAAGTCAGGAGCCCGCCTGTTAGAACAGATGTTGTTGTTAGTTTTAAATTGAAGAAGTCAAGAGCCCGCCTGTAGAATGGAGTTTGTACAGTTGAAGTCGGGAGCCCGCCCGTAGAACAGAGGTGTTGTTTTTTAAGATGTTTGGAGTCAGGAGCCCGCCTGTAGAGTGGAGGTTTTAAATTTTAAGTCGCAGTTGAAGTCGGGAGACCGCCCGTAGAACGGAGGTGTTACTTTTAAGCTGAAGTCAGGAGCGCGCCTATAGAATGGAGGTTTTCATATTCAGATTGAAGTTGAAGACAGGAGCTCGCCTGTAGAATGAAGGTTGTTATTATTTTAAGTTTGGGAAGTTAGGAGCCCGGCTGTAGAATGGAGGTTGTTATTAGTTTAAGTTTTGGAAGTCAGGAGCCCGCATGTAGAATGGAGGTTGTTATTATTTTAATTTTGGGAAGTCAGGAGCCCGCTGTAGAGTGGAGGTTGTTATTATTTTAAGTTTGGGAGATCAGGAGCTCGCCTGTAGAATGGAGGTTGTTATATTCAAATTGAAGTTGAAGTCAGGAGCCCGCCTGTAGAATGGAGGTTGTTATATTTAAAGTTGAAGAAGTCAGGAGCCCGCTTGTTAGAACGGAGGTTGTTATATTTAAATGGAAGAAGCCAGGAGCCCGCCTGTAGAATGGAGGTTGTTATTATTTTAATGGAAGAAGTCAGGATCCCACCTGCAGAATGGAGGTTGTTATCTTTTAAATTATAGTTGAAGTCAGGAACCCGCATGTAGAATGGATGTTGTTGTATTTTAAAGTAAAGGAGTCAGGAACCCGCCTGTATAATGGAGGTTGCTATTTTAAAGTAAAGGAGTCAGGAGCCTACCTGTATAACAGAGGTTGCTATTTTAAAGTGAAGGAGAAGTCAGGAGCCCGCCTGCAAAATGGAGGCTGCATTACCTTTAATTTGTTGAGAACTCAGGAGACCGCATGTAAAATGGAGGCTTGCTAAATCTTTAAGTTGGAAAAGGCAGGAGCCCGCCTAGAAGATGGAGGTCGCGTCAAAAGTCAAGATGGAGTCAG
Source organism: Nicotiana benthamiana (assembly GCA_034376525.1). Taxonomy (NCBI): domain Eukaryota; kingdom Viridiplantae; phylum Streptophyta; class Magnoliopsida; order Solanales; family Solanaceae; genus Nicotiana; species Nicotiana benthamiana. Next base: position 8,705,584 of record CM067331.1, on the reverse strand, counting down.
GAGCCCACCTGCAAAACAGAGGAATACATTTCCAGATCAAAATTAGAAGCCAATAATACTGAGGGTTACAACAAGAATCCCCAGCATAACAAGCTTTAATGAAGGAAGCACCAGCCCCAGTAGACATAACGAGATGATGAAACTTGTCCTCGGGAAAGCAAAAGGCTAGTGTCATCCCCAACAGTTTTAGGATGAAAAAAGCACTGGAGGAAAACACAAGCCGACAAGAAAGAAGGGCAGCAAGGACAAGCAAAAGATAGATAAGATATTATGATCCGTAATCTAGTTTAACTTACTTATTTTCTTTTAGCATGATGTAATAAGGAGATCATTAAGCAGTAGCAGTAACGGAAAAAGATCAATGTGCATGCCCAACTCGCCCAGTTCTTAAGAATGTTTCAGTCCAATTAGTCTTGAGTATGTTTGTTTTTAAATCAGGCCCAAGTCTTCTTCTTACACATTGCTATGAACCTGTAGACGTCTCTTAAATGCTGAATTTGTGGTTTCAAACATTTTGCCCGCCTAAGTTTAATACCTTAAGGCCTTTTTTTAAAAACTTTTCTTCTTACTTCTCCTTTTATATACAAGTTTTTTGGTTGAGTGCAAGCAATTCCTAAACTCCTCTGCAACTTTAAATCTCTTTTAACAGATTCTTGTCTGAAATCAATGTTTTCCTCCTGATTTTAAAATCTGTCAACTCCTAATAACGGGCCCGAGGGGCGCAAAGCGGATTTTCTATCTAACTTTCATGTGTCAAACTAGTCTGTCTGTTCTTTAACCTCTTTTAGAAGACCAAACCAGTATTTGAATTCATGTTAAACTATTGTTATGTTACGGGGCTTATTTGAGCCTTTACTTGTCCTATTTGCATACCATTTATATGTTACGTGTTTTTGTCTGTCGTTCTAGTATTTTTACCTTTGCAACTCTATATATATCCTATCTCTCACCCCCCCCCCCCTTCTTAGGATTAGAAGTCCTAATACCCCAGGACTAACAGGTTGGGCGAAGGATTGCATGAGATAAAAGATGAGTCTATTAACGTTAAGGCTTTTGATGGTTCTCAGAGGTCCACCCTCGGGGAGATTAGCCTGTGTTTCCAAATGGGGCCCACTTGGTTTGATGTTGATTTCCAAGTCATCGACGTACCAGCATCTTACAACTTACAGCTGGGACGACCCTGGATCCATGCCGTTGGGGCTGTGGCGTTGACCTTACATCAGGCCGTGAAGTTCGAGTGGAACCATCACGAAGTGATCAACCACGACGACAGTAGCAACCCCATCTACAGTCACCAGACCATTCCGATGGTCGGAGGCAGAAGGAGAATAGGCGGAGAAATATATCATCATATTGAGCAAGTCAACGTAGCGGACAAGGAAAAATGGTGGAGTGACAAGGTCGAGAGCATTTTTAATTGGAGTGGGTATGAACCAGGGAAAGGACTTGGTAAGAATCTTCAGGACATCACCAAACCTATCCAGTTGAAGAAGCATGGTACTACCTTCGGACTGGGGTACGAGTACACTTGGCAGGCATTCAAAAACTGGTCACCACCATGGCGTGGCCCATATTACCCATTGGAACGCCCCATACCTAAGTTGGAGCAGACATTTCAACCAGCCGACACTCTGTACGGGTCAGAAGAAGACGAGGCACTTGCGGCAATAAAGAACCTGTTTCTGGAAGAGGGCATGGATTGTTGAGTGATTTTTGAAGAAGAAGGGGAGGAAGGCCTTTCCATTCAGGCTGTGAACCAAGGGGAGCACCTCACCAACTGGTCAATCCGGACCACCATCGCCCGGAAATCTTCGGGGTAGCAAGGCTGAACAAGCATCATGCATCTTTATTTTAGTTGTTTTCTTTACTTACCGCATTGTCTTTACTTTCCGAAAAATGCTCCGATGTTTTGAACATCTATGAATTTAATCAAAAGCATTTTCCAGTTTATCAAATATCTTGCTATTCATTACTTTTCTCTGCTATTTACTTTATTTCCACATAGCATTACTATTACGTATCTTTATGATGAACCGACAATTGTAACTTGCAACGAGGCTATGCAACAAACGGACATAGACTCAGAGGAGGATGAAATACTAGAAGAGGTTGTCAGAGAGGTCTAGAATTTTGAGAATAGACTTAAGTCCAACTTGGATGAAACCGAGGTCGTCAATTTGGGAGATACAGAGAATGTCAAAGAAACGCGCATCAGTGTGCACTTATCACAGACAGAGAAAGAGGAATATACAGAGTTCTTAAAGGAATATGAGGAAATTTTCGCATGGTATTATGATGATATGGCCGGTCTAATAACATCCATCGTCGCTCACAAGCTACCGACAGATCCTGCATGTCCGCCGATAAAATAAAAGCTTTTTTGTTTTACCGGCGGACATGCAGGATCTGTCGGTAGCTTGTGAGCGACGATGGATGTGCTGAGACCAGCCATATCATCATAATACCATGCGAAGATATCCTCATATTCCTTTAAGAACTCTGTATATTCCTCTTTAAATTAGAGCTAGATATGAGTTTAAAAATCAAAGAATAGGTCACCAAGCACGTCAAAGCCAGGGTTCTTCAAGTGGTAGAGTATCCAACTTGGTTAGCTAACATTGTGCCATTACCGAAGAAGGATGGGAAAGTTAGAGTCTGTGTCTACTACCGGGATCTCAACCGGGCCAGTCCCAAAGACGATTTCTCTTGCCAAACATATACATTCTGATCGACAACTGCACCAAGCATGAGTTGTAGTCATTCGTCGATTGATTTGCAGGGTACCATCAGATATGGATGGATAAAGAAGATGTAGAGAAAATGGCATTAATCACGTCTTGGGGAATGTATTGCTAATGAATGATGTCGTTCGGGTTGAATAATGCGGGAGCTACTTACCTGAGGGCCACGACTACCCTCCTTCATGACATGATACATAAGGAGATCGAGGTATATGTGGACGACATCATCATTAAATCCAGGAAGGCTGCAGATCACATGGAGGACCTCCGAAAGTTTTTCAACAGATTAAGGAGGTATAACTTGAAACTGAATCCCGCCAAGTGTGCATTTGGGGTTCCTGCGGGAAAGTTATTGGGTTTTATCGTAAGTCGTCAAGGAATAGAGCTGGATCCATCAAAGGTCAAATCTATTCAGGAGTTGCCACCGCCGAAGAGCAAGAAAGAGGTAATGAATTTCCTGGGGAGACTCAACTATATCAACCGGTTCATAGCTCACTCTACCGTCATCTGCGAACCTATTTTCAAGATGCTGAAGAAGGATGCCGCCACCAAATGGACCGATGAATGTCAAAAGGCTTTTGACAGGATCAAGGAATACTTGTCTACGCCTCCAGTCCTGGTTTCGCCTGAGCCTGGGAGGCCCTTATTGCTCTATCTCACTGTTTTGAATAGAGAATTTGGTTGTGTATTAGGACAACATGATGAGACGGGGAGAAAGGAGCAAGCTATTTACTACCTCAGCAAGAAATTTACCCCGTACGAGGCTCGGTATTCCATACTAGAATGCACCTGTTGTGCTTTGACCTGGGTAGCTCAGAAGTTGAGGCATTATTTATGTGCTTACACTACCTACCATATATCAATAATGGATCCGCAAAAGTATGTTTTTCAGAAGCTCATTCCCATTGGCAAGCTCTCCAAGTGGCAAATTTTATTGAGTGAATTCGACAGTGTCTATGTCACCCAGAAGGCAGTTAAAGGACATGCTTTGGAAGATCATCTCATAGAAAATCCTGTATGAGGGGAGTATGAACCACTGAAGACGTATTTTCCCGACGAGGAAGTAGCTTTCATAGGAGAGGATATAGAATAATCATATGATGGTTGGATGACGTTTTTCAATGGAGCCGCAAATTTCAAAGGAGTTGGTAGCGGAGCAGTCCTGATAACAGAAACTGATCAGCACTACCCGATATCCGCCAAGCTGAGGTTCCCGTGCACCAATAATATGGCCGAGTATGAAGCTTGCATCTTGGGGCTTGAACTGGCCATTGACATTAACATTTAGGAGTTGCTAGTGATCGGAGATTCATACCTACTCATACACTAGGTTTGAGAAGAATGGGCAACCAAGAATTCCAAGATATTCCCTTATCTACACCACATACAGGAGTTAAGAAAGAGGTTCAGAAAAACGGAATTCCAGCATTTTCCACGAATACAGAATGAGTTCGCAGATGCGCTTGCCACTTTGTCATCCATGATTCAGCATCCAGATACAAACTTCATCAACCCTATCCAGGTCAAGATTCATGATTAACCGGCATATTGTGCACATGTTGAGGAAGAAGCCGATGGAAAACCCTGGTTCCACGACATCAAAGAGTACCTGACAACAGGAGATTATCCAGAGCTTGCTAATGCTACTCAGAAGCACACGCTTAGGTTGTCCAAAAATTTCTTTCACAACGGAGGAATCCTGTAAAGGAGGACTCCCGATTTGGGACTATTAAGGTGCGTCGATGCGACAGAAGCAACCAAGTTATTGGAGAAAGTGCACTCAGGGACTTGTGGGCCGCACATGAACGGTTTTGTTCTAGCAAAGAAGATACTCCGAGCAGGATATTTCTGGATGACTATGGAAACATACTGCATTCAGTATATCCGAAAGTATCACCGCTGTCAGATACACACGGATATGATAAAGGTACCTCCGAATGAGCTCACCGCAACGAGCTCACCATGGTCGTTCACCTCCTGGGGAATGGACGTCATCGGACCAATTGAGCCGGCTGCATCAAACAGACACAGGTTCATCATAATGGCAATTGATTACTTTATTAAATGGGTTGAAGCAGCATCATACAAAGCAGTAACCAAGAAAGTCGTGACAGACTTTGTCCGAGATCGTATCGTCTGTCAGTTAGGTGTGCCAGAATCGATTATCACTGATAATGTTTCCAATCTCAACAGCGACTTGGTGAAAGTGATGTGTAAAACTTTCAAGATCAGGCACAGAAATTCTATGGCATATAGACCTCAGATGAATGGAGCTGTGGAAGCAGCCAACAAGAACATCAACAAAATACTAAGGAAAATGATTTAAAGGCATAAGCAGTGGCATGAGAAGTTGTCATTTGCTTTATTGGGTTATCGTACTACAGTTTTCACATCAACCGGGGCAACTCCCTACATGTTGGTTTATGGTACAGAGGCGGTAATTCCCGCCGAGGTAGAAATTTCGTCCTTGAGAATCATACAAAAAGCTGAGCTAGATGACGCGGAATGGGTAAAGGGTCGCTACGAGCAATTAGCCCTTATAGACGGAAAGAGAATGAATAGTGTCTGTCACGGTCAATTATATCAGAATAGAATGTCCAGAGCCTTCAACAAGAGAGTTCGACCAAGGAAATTTACACCAAGGCAGCTAGTGTTGAAAAAGATATTTCCACATCAAGATGAAGCCAAAGGGAAGTTCTCTCCCAACTGGCAGGGTCTGTACATTGTTCACCGGGTACTAACTGGAGGAGCCCTTATTCTTGCAGAAATGGATAGAGAAATCTGGTTAAAACCGATCAACTCAGATGCAGTGACGAGATACTACATGTAATCAGTATGCTTTTCCTTTATGATGTAATTTGAACTACACCTGACCTCATTCCCGTTTAAGAGGGGATACGTAGGCAACCCTATGGGTTCGGTCACATCATTAATAAAATCCCATTTTCCCCGGCATTTGGGACTGGGGCAGAATTTTGAGGGAGACCCTCAAAATTCCGAAGTCAGTTTGTGAGGTTCCGCATCAGCATTGACCCAGTAAACTGGGGCAGAATTTTGAGGAGGATCCTCAAAATTCTAAGGTCAATCGCTTTCAGTCATTCAGCACCGCCATCAGCAGCGCCTGCTCAATAAACCCGGGCAGAATTTTGACGAGGATCCTCAAAATTCTGGAGCCAACAAGGTTGATGTGCTTCGAACCACGTTGCAGTTGTGGTTCATCATAAAACAAAATTATCTTTTCTTTACTTATACTTATACATTTGCATCACGATTGCCAAAATCTGATAAAATCATTTAGATCACTATCATTCAGCAACGCTACCCCAAATGGTACAAGACGCCACGAGTCGAAGGATGCAAACTAACCTCCCCCTTACAGAACTCACGATCTTTCTTTGGGTGCAGGAATTCAGGATGCAAATAGGCGATGCATGTGCTTTACAAAACTGAAGTTCCCGAAACCACTACTTACCTCGCAAAGGCTTACTATCTATGTTCAACACTTCCCCAGCAGTCATTGATATCACAATCATCTACCAGCTAAGAAAATCACCATCATCCTTTACATTTTCGCATTGCATAAGGCTATTCTCTCCCTTCCAAGGCTAAGCTCTACCTCCATCCTGCATAAGGCTATCTTCTTCCTTTCGAGACTAAGCTCTACCCCCATCTGCATTTTTTGCATTGCATAAAACTATTCTCTACCTTCCGAGGTTAAGCTCTACCTCCATCTTGCATAAGGCTATTCTCTGCCTTTCAAGACTAAGCTCTGTCTCCATCTGCATTTTCGCATTGCATAAGGCTATTATTTGCCTACCGAGGTTAAGCTCTACCTCCATCCTGCATAAGACTATCTTCTGCCTTCCGAGACTAAGCTCTGTCTCCATCTGCATTTTTGCATTGCATAAGGCTATTCTCTGCCTTCCAACGCTAAGCTCTGCCTCTATCTTGCATAAGGCTATTCTCTGCCTTCCGAGGCTATGCTCCGCCTCCATCCTGCATAAGGCTATCTTCTACCTTTCAAGACTAAGACCTGTCTCCGTCTGCATTTTTTGCATTTTTTCATAAGGCTATTCTCTACCTTACGAGGTTAAGCTCTACCTCCATCCTGCACAAGGCTATTCTCTACCTTTCGAGACTAAGCGATGTCTCCATCCTGCATTGCATAAGGCTTTTCTCTGCCTTTCGAGGTTAAGCTCTACCTCCTTTATTTTTCATTTGGCTGAAAAATCGCCACCCTGTTTCAATTGGCAGAAATATCACCACCCTGCAATTTAAATTCTCGCCTTGGCTGAAACAACACCACCCTTGCATTCATTCGGCTGAAATATTGCCACCTTCTCTTAGGCTGAAATATCGCCAACTTATTCAAAGGCGTCATAGTTCAGAGGCACCATCCGCATAGCTCGAGAACACCATTTCATGGCCTGTGAATCATTATGCTCTTCATGGCCCAGGACGTCATAGTCTGAGGACGCCATCCTAATCGTGCAAAGACAGCATTCATGGTCCAATGGGATCTTGCATCACATTTAAATTATGCAATATATGCGCACATCGTCCATTTGCAAGTGCACCGGCTGGCACGGCCACCTCAGCAGGAGCGGTCCCGCTCCAGTTCTCCACAGCCCGTCCGATCTCCGAACCCTTGACAATCTCAAACCCCGTTGCGTTCGCTTTTTCCAAATTATCATTGGCATATCCCGCCAATGGTTCCTGAATTCAGAAGCCAGATCGCGGTCGAAGTTCCCTTACAGCTGTTATTTCCGGTCAAAATTGGTCATCTTGTCTTTACCCGACAACTCTTTCATACTCCTCAAGTAAAGAGGGGCAGCTGTTGATACCCAATTTTTCCATATGTATTTCTATACTCAAAATATTTCCAAAATAGCATATAGATGCATATATAAGTATCCACAAAACGTTTGGCATTTATTACATTTTTTCAAGTATTTTAAAACTAATTTACAACTTATTTTGTACTATAAAATCCAATATTTAGTCTCAAATCTTGTCATTTTTATAAGTAATCTATTTTATTCTCCCAATTACATAAAATATAATTTATATAATTTTTACAGGATTTTAAAAGGGTTGTTGGGTATTTCTAAATTAAAATTGCATTAAATTGCAATTCTAGCCCATTTATCGATTTGACAAGTATTTTAACTACAAAATTGTTCCTAATAATTTTAATTGATACTTATACATATTTTAATAACATATTATTTTTATTGGTATTTTATAATAGCATTTACTATTTTATAAAATTAAATCAGGGGAAAATTGGTCATTTAAATTGTAGCCCTTTAGTCTTTCAATTTTAGCCACATTTTAGCCCAAATTCCCCCCTCCCCTCCCCCCAATTACCTATCCCAATCTTAAAATTACCCGACCCAAACTTATATAAAACCAACCCGCCCCACTTCTTCTTTTGATCCTGGCCATTGATCTCACAGATCAACAGCCCACACCCCCACTTACCAAAATTAAAACCAAATAACCCCCAAGCCCTAATCAGTTCTCCCAAACCAGCCACCTTTGAATCCCTATACGCTCTCTAGCTCCTCTCAAACACTAAGCATCTCCAGCTCTATTTCACCGGTGTCCATGGCCGTTCAAGCCATCAAACACCTATATATGTCACTCCTCACCTCTCCTGGTCCCTTGGTTCGAAGATCGGAGCCCTACTTCAGAGTTGATCGAAACAGAAGTTCTCCGACCTGAGTTTTGTAGTCGTGTCCAACCCTTTTCTAACGAGCCTTAAAGTTGTGAGTCCTTCGTCGACTCCGAACCAGTCCGTTCTAGGCTTTCTCGCTATTTAGGGTGCTATCTCTGAAACACTAACTCTCTATGCTTTCTTCAGAGTATTTATTTTTATGATCTCCTTTGGATCCTAGTGTTTTCAAAAAAAAATGTAAGTATTGCTCATATTTTCCTTGCTGATTTGGTTTTTCAAGCTGTTCGTCTTCTAAAAAAATAGGGTTGTTAGGATTTATGCCCGTCACTAGAGGGGGGTAAATACTGCGGCACAAGAATATTGATAAATATTGCGGAATTAAAATTGCAAGAATAAAATAAATTCGGTAATTAAAATAGCAAGGAAAGAACACACCGAATTTATCCTGGTTCACCACAACTATTGGTTAGTCCAGTCCCCGAGAGACTCTCTCGAGATTCCACTAACTCCGTTAAGCTTTCGGGTGCCTAACAAAACGTTACACTTGCTCGTAGATGTACACTCTACAAGACTTCAACTTGCTCGAGGATACCGCACCTCAAGACTTCAACCTTGTTCGTGGATACCGCACCACAAGACTTCACACACTAAGACTTAGGGTACTTAGCGAACCCGACAATCAATGAGAAGATATGTTATTCTCAAACACCTTTCTCTTTTACAACAAGAACTCTCTCAAAAGAGTAGATAAAGAGATACAAATTTAGCTCTATGAACAACTCAAAGTTGTCTCTCAAATGGCTCAACAAAAGCTCTAAAATGATGCTCAAATAATGTCAATATGTATATCAATATTGGGAGGTGTTGTATGTTTAAAATCAGCTCAAAAGACCTCTTTTATAGGTGAAAGAAGTGTTATGTCCGTTGCTTAATTGGCAATCAATTATGCTGATTTTGTGCAAGGATAATCGATTATTGAATTTGTATAATCGATTATTCTTCCAACGTTCTGAATTCTGCTGAATAATCGATTACTTGATTCTGCATAATCGATTATTCTTCCAACGTTCCGAAAATCAGAAGCTGATTTTCTGCTGAATAATCGATTAATTGATTTTGCATAATCGATTATTCTGTTCCAGTGTTCAAACACTGGCAACGGTCTACAGCATAATCGATTATGCAGATTGTATAATCGATTATTCTAGTCCAGATTTGAATACTTACTTCAAAAACCATTTTGGTTAAAATGAGAACTTTAACAACATTTTGTTTGAAGTATTTACAATATGTTTATGATAAATATGATTTAATAAAATATGTTTATGATAAATATAATTTAACAAAATATGTTTATGATAAATATTATTTAATAAAATGATTTTATGCATATTTATGATGACCTATGTTGAGCCAAAAGATGAGATAACTTAAGCGTTGCTCTTACATTGGTTCTACCTAACGACCTACGCCTGGGTCTTCGGTCTTGAACATTTGAGCTCGTCTTTGGCTTGTCTATGCAATTCCGTCATCAATATGCTTCTCGGCATTCAATCTTGATTGTTTGTCATATAATATCGTTGTTTGACACTTGACTTCATTGTTTGTCATTCATCAAAACCTATACCTGAAAATCATGCTAATACAACCAAAGCGCACATATCATAGATAGAATGATTTTCTACAAGGATTTCCGTGATTACTCTGATTTCCTCGGTTGTTTTGCTCTACTGTGTTTTCTTCCAATTATTATTGTGATTTCAGAGTATTTTCCACCATGGCTCTTAGGTATTTCTTTACTATGTTACTTCTAGGGTTTCTGAGCTAATATGTTTACTGTGTTCCTGGCTCGTCATTTATGTTCACTTTCATATCTGTTCTTCTTTACAAGCTATGCGTGACAAAAGCCCTAAGCTTCAGGGGGTTTTCCTTTTTATTTATCTTTGTGTACTTACTCGCTCTGTGGTTAAAACCCTAGCCGTCTTTGATTTCCTACTTGAGTGCTACTGCTACATGCTCGAGTTTGTGCATCTCTTTATATAGTTCTATTTTTTCCTTTTTTTGATAGCACTAATTTTGGGAAAATTGATTCCTTATGAATCTGTTTGATTTTCTAATTTGGACATGCTCTTTGACCAAGTGAAAAATCAATTAGTTACTTGAACCTCTGTATGACTGACTTGCCTTATGTATTAAACGTGTGAATTTCAAACCCCTTTTTACAAACTTGTCCTGCATTTTGTGACTTATTTGATTTTCCTTCCAAAAATAAATTTGTGTTATTTACCTCAATTCTGGTTCCTTAATTAGGGGAAACCCTTTCCTTAATTGATTGTAATTGATACTGGGATTATTTTCTTGCCTTAGTGCTGCTTATTGTTCAAACTATAACTACCATCCACCTCTTCCACCAAAACACACACTGATACAATAGTACTCTCTAATTCTCACTGAAAACTCTCTTCTCTTCTACATTCCTTCTCTGTTACTTGCTCTCTCTTGCTAAAAATTAGCAGGCTGAAAGCCAAGGCTAATTATAAGGATCTATATTTGCCCTGTTATTCAAGTTGCAACTGGTAGGCTCCTAATTTTATATCATCAACCTCCAACTAGTTATTTACTTGAACCTGCTCACTGTTTGTGTATTTCAATTTGAGTACAGCATGTCTACCTCCTTTCCCTTCCCTTTAGCCAGTTAGTGTATTTCAATTTGAACTTTAGCATGTTTAATCCCCTTCCCCAAATCTGTTTGCGTATTTCAATTTAAGTTCAACATGTTTAATCTCCTTCCCCTTTTCCCTTGTCTGTTCAGTTTAAGCATGTTGAATCTCTTCCCCTTTTCCCTTGTCTTTTCAGTTTAAGTTTGAGTATGTTGAATCCTTTGCCCCTTTTCCCTTATCTGTTTGTATATTTCAATTAAAGTTCAGCATGTTTAATCCCCTTTACCTTTTCCATTGTCTGTTTGTGTATTTCAATTCAGCATGTTTAATCCCCTTCCCCAAATCTGTTTGTATAGTTCAATTTAAGTTCAGCATCCACTTCTCCATTTTCCCTTGTCTGGTTATGTTTTAGTTTTCAGATCAGCATGCTCAGTCCCTTCTCTTGTCTGTTTATTGTTCATTATTGTGGCTTGAGTTCTTGTATACCCCTTTCCCCTGAATCCCTTATTTTAGTATTGCTTTTTTATATGGTTCCCTTTTCCCCGATCCCTATATGAATATGAGGGTGTTCGTGATTAGGGTGGCATCTCATTGCTACTCCTAGTCTAGAACTAAGGTTGTTACAAGCCTATACTCAAAGTAATCACATTCCCTACCCCCTTTATTATGTGTTTGAGCCTTGACAAAGGCTTGTTGGTGCCCTAATCACCTTACATGCCCTAGTCTGACTCGTTTACAAGTCTGCTCCTATTTTTCAACCTTTGTAAGTGGTTAGGAGTGTGCCAGCCTCACTCTATAGGCTAGGTATGACCACCTCCTACACTGGTCTTCCTCTAATTCATCACTTTTACACTTATTCTTAGTGATTTTAAGTCCTACTTCCCCTTGGTAAGCCATGCTTAGGGGGCCTCAGAGTCTCCTCTGAACTTGGACGCTTTGGGGTTAGTAATTCCACACTTGCACTACTCTAAAGAGAAAGCCTCGGATTTGGGAGCCCGGATTTAGTAAAAGGCATATTGTTGGACAGTAAAGTTTCTTTGCGCTTCCTCGGGCCTGTTGTAGAATTGATGTATTTACTCCCTTTAATGTTATTTTCCTGTCCAGACTCTTGTAAATGACTTGTAATAAAAGAACTTGGGGGATCTAGTGAAAGGGAATATGGGAGGGGTTTACTTTCTTGCATCATCTCATGTAGATACCATGTTCATAGGGTTTACTTTCTTGCATCATATCATGTAGATACCATGTTTATAGGGTCTACTTTCTTGCATCATTTTATATAGATACTATGTTTATAGGGTTTACTTTCTTGCATCATCTCATATAGATACCATGTTCATAGGGTTTATCTTCTTGCACTTCATGATAGAAAATCATGTCTATAGGTTTGCATTCTTACAGCCTCATATAGAAACCATGCTTATAGTTTTACATTCTCATAATTTCGCCTAGAAAATATGTCTATAGGCATCTAGGCAAAACAGTACGTCGTCCAAACTTGTAAAAAGCAGTAACGGAAAAAGATCAATGTGCATGCCCAGCTCGCCCAGTTCTTAAGAATGTTTCAGTCCAATTAGTCTTGAGTATGTTCGCTTTTAAATCAGGCCCAAGTCTTCTTCTTACACATTGCTATGAACCTGTAGACGTCTCTTAAATGCTGAATTTGTGGTTTCAAACATTTTGCCCGCCTAAGTTTAATACCTTAAGGCCTTTTTTAAAAACTTTTCTTCTTACTTCTCCTTTTATATACAAGTTGTTTGGTTTAGTGCAAGGCATTCCTAAACTCCTCTACAACTTTATATCTCTTTTAACAGATTCTTGTCTGAAACCAATGTTTTCCTCCTGATTTCAAAACCTGTCAACTCCTAATAACGGGCCCGAGGGGCGCGAAGCGGATTTCTATCTAACTTTCATGTGTCAAACTAGTCTGCCTGTTCGTTAACCTCTTTAAAAAGACCAAATCAGTATTTGGAAGTCATGCTAAACTAGTTGTTGTTATGTTACGGGGTTTATTTGAGCCTTTAATTATCCTATTTGCATACCATTTATATGCTACGTGTATTTGTCTATCGTTCTAGTATTTTTACATTTGAAACTCTATATATATCCTATCTCTCACCCCCTTCTTAGGAACCCCAGGACTAACAGGTTGGGACGGGTATTAGGATGCGATAAGTAACGATACCAACACGTTCAAATACCTTAACAAGGTGGGAAGGGTAGAATATGGAGATGATGACGATGTGATAATATCATAAAGCGACCCCTTTTTCGAATATGTGCGGATATTGTATCAAATGATTCATATTGTAGTTAAACCTAGGACCCCTCCCTTTTTGTTTGCTTATTCAAATGTTCTCCTTTTCAAATTAATCCTCCCTTTTATTCAAATTTACGTCCTTCCTTCTTATTTAAGGCTTTTCAAGTTGTGTGAGTGTTACATATGTGAACCTTATTTGTTTAATTGCTTCATCTTTTTATAAAGTCACAATTAACACGGCCGGGAACCACACTAGTGGATCTAGAGGGGTGCCTAACATCTTCCCCTCGAGATAATCAAGCCCTTACCCGCACTCTGATTTTTCTTCTCAAAATACTCTCTTCTTAAGTGTCCTAATGCACTATAATCATTAGATGGCGACTCCTCGAATTCCATAACCTAATTCCCAAACGGGAAATAGAGTTTTTTTGCCCATAATGCCATAAAACCCGATTTCGCATTAGGGAAAAAGGGGGCATCGACAACTTGGGACACCATAAAATCTCCCAAGAGACGACTCTGAATTAAATAAACAAATCCCGTTTCGATTGTCCTTTAATTGGAAAAAGCCCCTTGTGCCCATGCGGGTGCCGTAGAAAGGAGGTGTGACATCCCTAACTGAGAGAAGCAAAATGAGAGAGCCTTATCGGTGAAAACCTTCACAGGCATCATAAGGCGACGAAAGCTGAGAAACAAAACGAGAGAGTCTTATCGGTGAAAACATTCACATGCACCATAAGGCAACGGGAGCTGAGAGAAATGAGAGAGTCTAATTAGTGAAAACCCCTCGAAGGGCACAATGAGGCGACGAAATAAGATTGGCGGAAGGGATCCGCATTCGGTTAAGAGTTGGGCACCTGTTTATCCCCAGCAAGTGAAGACATCAGAAAGATTGATTGATACAAATAGACTAAGTTAATTAATCTGGAATGCATGACATGATCGTTGGGATCGGTTATACCACCCAGATAAGTTCCTTTCTCTTCTTTTCCCCAGCATTTGTTGAGAAAGATTTTCTCTTTTTCTATCTTTTCATTTCTTTGTTTAAAAGACTTTTTCCAGAAATTTGTTTTAGAGAAAGATCTTTCATAGCTTACTACCAGTTGCCAAAATGGTACAAAGCAAAATGGGAAGAGGACAAGCCAGATACAAGGCAAAAAGACATTTGTTGCAAGGCCGAATAATATATTGATCTAAAATGTCAAGGAAAGTATGGAGAAAAATAGGAAAACAACAGTTGAGAAAATCGTGGACCAAATCCCAAGAGGGTCCCCAGAAGATCATCGAGATGTAGAAGCATCCCCAACAGATTTTTGACCAAGTTCCATATGGTCGAACAACACAGAATGGGGAAGGAAGAAAAGGAAAATTCATCCCCAGCAAGCTTTGATAGTATAATGAAACACAAGAGCGGGGAAGGGAGAAAGGGAAAAACCATCCCCAGCAGGAGTGGCAAGACCACTCACCATGTTTTAAAACTAACAAATTTTCTTTGATTTGAAGCAGGAAAAGGAAATCTTATTAATGGCGAAAAAAACATACCACAAGGAAGAGCACCAAAACTGGGGCAGAAAATTTTATGCCATTGTCGAAAATTTTCTCAGAGGAACGAGGAACCAATTCAAGCTTTAAGGGATACCAAGACAGCACAAGTTTAAGAGAAACACTCGGAAGTAAGATAACTTCAAGTTTTGAAAACGGGTTTATCCGCCCTTGAATAGGATATTTTTGGTTCATCCGCCTTCGAATAGGATATTATAGGTTTGTCCGCCTTCGAATAGGATATTTGGATATAGGTTTGTCCACCTTCAAATAGGATATTTTAGGTTCATCCGCCTTCCAATAGGATATTATAGGTTGGTCCGCCTTCAAATAGGATATTTGGATATAGTTTGTCCGCCTTCAAATAGGATATTGTAGGTTTGTCCACTTTCCAATAGGATATTTTAGGTTCATCCGCCTTCGAATAGGATATTTGGATATATGTTTGTCCACCTTCGAATAGGATTTTTGGGTTCATCCGCCCTCGAATAGGATATTTAGGATCATCCGCCTTCGAATAGGATATTTTGCATTTATCCGCCCTCGACTAGGATATTTAGGTTCATCCGACTTTGAATAGGATAATTTGGGTTCATCCGCCCTCGAATAGGGTAATTTTAGGATCATCCGCCTTCAAATAGGATATTTTAGGTTCATCCACCTTTGAATAGGATATTTTAGGTTCATCCGCCTTCGAATAGGATACAATAGGTTTGTCTGCCTTCGAAGAGGATATTATAGGTTTGTCCGCCTTCGAAGAGGATATTTGGATATAGGTTTGTCCGCCATCAAATAGGATATTTAGATATAGGTTTGTCCACCTTCGAATAGGATATTTTAGGTTCATCCGCCTTCGAATAGGATATTTTAGGTTCATCCGCCTTCAAATAGAGTATTTTAGGTTTGTCCACCTTCTAATAGGATATTTTAGGTTCATCCGCCTTCGAATAGGATATTTTAGGTTCATCCTCCTTCAAATAGGATAGTATAGGGTTGTCCGCCTTCGAATAGGACACTTAGATATAGGTTTGTCCGCCTTAAAATAGGATATTTAGATATAGGTTTGTCCACCTTCGAATAAGATATTTTAGGTTCATCCGCCTTCGAATAGGATATTATAGATTTTTCCGCCTTCGAAGAGGATATTTGGATATAGGTTTGTTCGTCTTCAAATAGGATATTTATATATAGGTTTGTCCACCTTCGAATAGGATATTTTGGATTCATCCACCCTCGAATAGGATATTTAGGTTCATCCGCCTTCGAATAGGATATTTTGGGTTTATAAGCCCTCGAATAAGATATTTAGGTTCATCCGCCTTCGAATAGGATAATTTGGGTTCATACACCCTCGAATAGGATATTATAGGTTTATCCACCTTTGAATAGGATATTTTACGTTCATCCGCCTTCGAATAGGATATTATAGGTTTGCCTGCCTTCGAATCGGATATTTGGATATAGGTTTGTCCGCCTTCAAATAGGATATTTAGATATAGGTTTTTCCACCTTCGAATAGGATAATTTGGGTTCATCCGCCCTAGAATAGGATATTTAGGATCATCCGCCTTCGAATAGGATATTTTGGGTTTATCTGCCCTCGAATAAGATATTTAGGTTCATCCGCGTTTGAAAAGGATAATTTGGGTTCATCCACCCTCGAATAGGATATTATAGGTATGTCCACCTTCGAATAGGATAATTTTAGGATCATCCGCCTACGAATAGGATATTTTAGGTCCATCCGCTTTCGAATAGGATAATTTAAGGTTCATCCGCCTTCGAATAGGATATTTTAGGTTCGCCCTCGAATAGGATACTTTAGGTTTGTCCACCCTCGAATAGGATAATTTGGGTCTATCCGCCTCGAATAAGATGTGATGGGTCTATCCGCCCTCGAATAGGATATTGAAGTGAATCTTTCCTCAAAAGGACATTTAATTTATTTCAACCCGAATGGTCCTACTTGTGTAAACATTGCCAAAATATATATTTCATAAATTATTAACAAATGCCTTTTATTTTCAAAGTTGTTGATGAAGTTAGGCGCCCACCTGCATAACAAGAGG
Organism: Nicotiana benthamiana; assembly: GCA_034376525.1. NCBI lineage: Eukaryota > Viridiplantae > Streptophyta > Magnoliopsida > Solanales > Solanaceae > Nicotiana > Nicotiana benthamiana. Next base: position 8,688,632 of record CM067331.1, on the reverse strand, counting down.
AATAATTTTCATGTCTTAGAAAAATAGGCACCCACTTGTATAATAAGAGGTATAATTTTTCATGTTTTAGATAATAGGCGCCCACTTGTATAATAAGGGGAATAATTTTTAAGTTTTTAGATAAATAGGCACCACCTATATAACAAGAGGAATACTTTTCATGTTTTAGACAAATAGGCGCCCACCTGTATAAAGAGAGGAATATTTTTCAGTGTTTACGTTTCATGTCTTGAAACTGGTTAACCACTAGAAGGCATAGGGTTACAAAAAGAGGCCCTAGAACAAATTCAAGCGCATGAGTCAAAAGGAAGATAAGACAAAGCTCGAAAGAAGCGGCCTTTGAACCTTAGTTGTTCTCAGCACAACAAATCTGATGAAGAAAAGCCGCATCCCTGGAGGAACTGTCAAAAGTCTTAATGGAGGAAGCCATATCCCTAGAGGACCAAACAAGACGGTGAAAACTGATATTCAGAAAAGCAAAGGGCCAATGTCATCCCCAAGTTTTCGGAAGAAAGAAGTGGCGGAAGAAACACAAGCCAACAAGAAAGCAAGGTAGCAAAAATAAGTTGAAGATAGATAAGATCTTGTGATTCATAGTCTAGCCTGGCTTCTTGTTTTCTTTTTAGCACGGTGTAATAAGGAGATTGGTAAAGTATTAGTAACGGCATACAACAGTAGTAACAGCAGAACCACACTTCCCTGATAGTCCCACCTACCAAAACTTTCCGAACTACATTAACCTGATTCCTTTTTAGCCAGGGTTATGTAGGAAGCCTTTGAAGCAAAGGTTCGGTTAAATCTTTTTCAAAAAAAATGCTTCACAAGGAGTATTCCAACGGGAAACAATCCCTCGTATTCGCTCACTTTATCTTTGTACAAAAACTCATTGTGTTTTCGGACAAAGGGGGCAGCTGTGAGCACGTTATTTTTGCTGTACAAAAGTCACTCCAAAAGAAATCGAAAAATAAAACAAGCTACCTTCGGGTATAATTTTTGAGAATTTACGTGACAATTTTGGTAATTATTTGGTCCGTAAATGCTCGTCTTGTTGTGGTCAATTAAAATACAAAAATATATATGTTGCATGCATTTAGGAATTAATTGTGCATTTTTAAGAATTAATTAACCATAAAGGGGTTGAAAAGAAAAATACAAAAATATGCATTATTATGCTTTGTCATTATGTGATTTTATTTAAATGTGTAATTTGTGTTAATTGTTAAAGTGTTATTAATATGTGTGTGATTTAATTTCTTTTGATTGTACAAAAATTGTTTAGGATTTTATTTGAATTTGGTTAATTAAGAAACAAGGGAAAAGAGGCTAAAAATGCAAAGAAAACCAGGCCCAAATGCAACGGACCCAGTTCAAAGACCAGGTATCTCTGAGACCATTCCCAAATGGAACCATTTTGAACCCTCTCCTCCAGAGTCGTTGATCAATTCCAACGAACGGCCCAGATCAGGCCCTTCACCCATCCAAACGACGTCGTATTTGACGTTTGATCTGGGCTGTTTATCCTAATCTAATCCAATGACCTTAAGCCATCTCCAGATACCCGACCCGTTAAGGTTAGAGACTGACCCAGTCTCGTTTAAGTTGAACGACGCCGTTTCAATTTGGCAAAGAGATCCTGGCCATCAATCTCACCTGATCCAATAGCCAGGATCAAACACCCCCATAACTATATAAGCCTAACCCCTTACCCCGCCCCCCTATCCGAGCACCCCCCTTCCATCGTCTCTCTCAGAGATGAACCAAACATCCCCATTTCAAACCCTAGCCGCCACCCATCACTCTCGCCGCAAACCCGGCAACCACAACGCCGATGACCACCAAAATAACACCCACAATACACACAACCACCCTGAACACGAATCTGTTAACATCATGCCTCGAATCATTCCCCATTGTCTCGAATCTTCATTTGAAGATTCGAGCAAAAGCCTAATCTATCCCAATCCACCCCAAAATTCACACCAGTCACTCCCCTGACATCCCTCATACCCTAATCAACGGTGGTTCTGTTCGAATCTAGGTAGAACTCTTCGAGCCCCAAATCGGCTTGCATGAACCCTAGAGCTCAAAACCATGGGGGTATGTCCAATTAAAGGAGGATTTGGGGTCCAATAGACTCTAATTGAGATGTTATCAGTTGAGAACACCTCGATTAAAGTCCGTTCGACCTCGAATGGTCAAGGCTAGTCAAAGCATGGTCATTTGGTCCCTGAGCCTGAAAAAGCTAAGTTTCTGCCTCTTTCTTTTTATTTTTAAGTGTATTGTTTTGTGATATTGCATGTTAGTTTATTTAGTTAAGTTTTTCTTTTGTTCTCGTTCAATCTCTCATCTTTGTAAAATGCCTTTTAGTTGGCTATTTCTGTTTGTTCGCGTGTTTGTTAGTTGTTATTCTGAGTTGTATTCATCATGTTAGAATTAGATTTTTGTTTTTTAGTTAGTTCATGTTATTTTCTGAAAACCACTGAAATCTCAAAGCCTACCTGTTCACTGTGCTTCCTTGAATATTAACTATTTGTGATTGTTTATATGATCAACTAGGAAATAGTCGTCAACTGAACTCACATGAAATTGAAAGAATTAGAAGAAGCCTAAAATTGCTCAAATTCTTGACTGCCAGTATTCACTTGTGCATAAATATGCCTCTGTTCTTTAGTTCTGCTAAGCCTTTACTTATTCGTGTATTGGTTTGGAGCTTGGTCAAGTCTGGTTTACCAGAGTGACCAGCTCACTCCTTGAATTTGCACCCTTCTGCTTTCTTGAACGTAAGATTGGTATTAGCTGTAGAAACCATAAGATTAAGGCCTGGAATTAGATATGAAATACAATGTTATATAGTAGTGATTTCAGGCCCTAAACCTTAGGTTAAAACAGTTAATAACTAAGGGGCTAAAGGGTAACTTAGACAGTCTAAATTGGTGTCACATGCCATATAAAGACTGAAAAGCTAAATTTGAATAAAAAACAGGCTGATTAAAGGTTAAGGGCAGGAAAGTAATAATAGCAGGATTACATGGGTATTTTGGGAATGGAAAATGGTCAGAATTGACTATATTAATGGTCTGATAGTCAAGCACCAATAAGACAAAAACTTATACATTAGTTTAATGCTAGTGGGTAACAAACTCTTATATCATGCCTTGATTTAGGGAAGAAAATAAGGAAAAGCCTTCCTTAGTGGGGATTTAGTTGAAAATAGGCAGATTCTCTTGGGGTGGTTGGTCGGGTAAGTGCAGCTTTTCAAAGGAGGGTAGGTTTAGGGGTTACTATAAATACATAGAGTTAAGGAAGTAATTGGGGGACTGAATTTTAAACATTAGAAATTCAGGTCTTAAGAGTGAAATAGAAGGTTAGATTGTTTTTAGAGCATATAGGCTAGAATTTTAACATAAAAACTCCAGAAAAATTCAGAGTGATAATCGGCTGAATTTTTGCATTAAGAGGTCAGTTAGTTTGTTTGTTCCATCGAAGCTTCAGAGTTCTTCTCCTTTGATTGTTTGAAACTAGAAAATTACTGCTCTTTTGATTCTGGTGCCCTTTCAGTTATTGCTTGAGGTTTCCGTTGGTTTTTCAAATCTATTCATGGGTGTCTGTTGTTGCTTGATATTGGTTTACTGTTGTGGTTGCTGAACCTGTTGTTGCTGCGTTTTGTGCTACTTCCATCACTGATCTTCCTCCTCTTTCCTTGCTTTTCAGAAATACCAGGTACACATACTACACTTGCCTACAATGTAGCTAGAACCTTTGAAGCATCAATAAAACAAGGGCCTTAAAGCTCGAAGTCATCTAGTTTTTTTTTATGTTAAGTTATATGTGTATTAGTTATTAGTTCAGTAAAATAACGTGAGCATCTAGAAATGTATGTATAAGTATTAATCTGCAGTAGTTTAAATCTACAAGTTCAATCCCATGTATGCTAGCTAAATAAAAAAACAATGAATTAGCATGTCTATTCTTCCATTTCCAGTTCTCATTTCAGTCATAACATATTCAAGTGTATGTTAGATTCCAAGTTAATCAATAAGTAGCTGAGTTCTCTTAATCAATAATTTGTGTATTTGGACTCAATAGAAAAGCAGGCTACGTTAGTTAACAACTTCTCTTTCTACCTGTTGTAAATCTCAAAAGTATATACAGTATAATGTAGTTTATGCCCAAACCAGTGTATGATGGCCTAGCCCCAAACCTTGCATTATTCACCGCTGGGGCTTGGGCCCAAAAATGGCAAACACTGCCTCCTTACCCCCCTTCATGTCTAAATTAATATTGCGTTTATAACTTAGTCGTAATAAATTCTAGCATGTAAATAATGTAGGATTATCTTTTTATTTTTTTTAGAGACGCAACGAAATAGAAAACATTAGTCGCTTTAGAATATCCTTTAAAAATAACAAATTGTGGGATCCTTAACTAAAAGGACATAATGAGCGAATAGATTTAGGAATTGGCCGCTTAATGAATTTCACGGCTTTTTCCAAAACAACAAACACGTTAGTCTCTTTAGGATGCGCCTTAATTAAACTTTACCTTCCTAAAATCGGATATGCATTGATGTAACCCAAATCCAAATCTCGACGGAGTCGAAATGTGTTGACGACCACGTGTACACTGGTTGTGACGTGGTTCGAGATACATTTTCACAATGTTGCAATTCTTCTGTTAAAAATGATAACAATAATAATAAAAAACGGTAAAAGAGTCATAATTTGCACTAAGTACATAATTGCTAAAATCAGATAAATAAGCAAAATATAACAGTTGAGCAATCGTGCTAAAACCACGGAATTGGGAATGCCTAACACCTTCTCCTGGGTTAACAGAATTCCTTATTCGGATATCTGGTATGCAAACTGTAATTTAGAGTCAATTCATTTCCTCGATCCGGGATTAAAACTGGAGACTTGGGACACCCTAAATATCCCAAGTGGCGACTCTGAAATAAAGTAAACAAATCATGTTTGATTGTCCTTTAATTAGAAAAAACTCATATACCCCCGCTGGTGCGGAAAAAGGAGGTGTGACACATTGTCGAGTTCACGTATCTTTGATTTCTATAATAAGTTTTGCTTTGTTGAATTGTTTTCAAGTTACAATTACTCTATTATATGTTATTTCTTTCTTATAACATAAACAATTTTATCCTTAAAGTATTATTAGTAGAAGCACTTTAGTATAAAATTGTACAAAGTTACTTTTTCCTCCACCTATATTAAGTTAACGCTATCAAGCAATTATGTTTGATTTTGCATTGCAATTAATTCAGTTTAATAATATGAAGTGTATCCCAACTGCTTAGGAAAAAAAAGAATTGTTGTTTTTTCTCCAGTATGAAATTTTCTTGTCTCACGAATAAGAAGAAAAAAAAGATTCGACTATAAGAATTTAGTATTTTTCTGTAATAGGGGACACAAAATATGATTCTAAGAAATTATTAACGACACGCTAATCATAATGGAATGTTGCGTTTGTCTTGAGCTAGTATATATTTGGTTGATAGTATACTCAGCTTTTTTTACCTTTTAATATCTTTCACGAATCTGATCATTCCATATTCCCTTTTACCCTTTAAAGCTTTTTAGTAAATCGATACAATAAGGCTCTTCTTCAATTCTCAATCTAATCCAATCAAATATCATCGTTAGAACTATCCTGCTCAACAACAACAACAACCCAATATAATCTTACTTAGTAAGGTTTAGGGAGAGTAGTATGTACGCAGACCTTAGCCCTACCCTTGGGTAGAGAGGTTGTTTCCAAATAGACCCGCGGCATCCTTCCCTCCAAGAAATTCTCACCTTACTCTTTAGGAGACTCGCACTCACAACCTCTCGATTGAAAGTGGGATTGCTTACCATTAGAGCAACCCCCTTGTCTAAACTAACCTGCTCATGCTTTACAATTTGACACTTAAATATCCAAAAGGAACAAGAGCTTCTTTAGCCAAGTCTAAACCTTTTCTCCCCTCTTCAAATTTAATATCACTTTAGATTGTTCTAGGGAAAAAAGGATGGATGCACGAATCAAGTAAGCAGATTACTTAAGAAAATATGTTATAACTACATTTCAATCTTCTTCACGTAAGTAAGGAAACAAATGATCAATGTAGCCATTATTTACATGGTAAAAAACTAAATCAGTTTGTTTACAATTGTGGAGGAAAACGAATATATGTTTAACAATGATATTAGCACAAAAATAAATTGTGTCGATGTCTCCAGCATTACAGCAACAACAACTATCCAGTATAGTTTTACAAAGTGGGGTCTGGGGAGGGTAATATGTAGACGAGCCTTACCCCTATCCGAAAGGGTAGAGAGGCTGTTTCCAATCGACCATCGGCTCAGTGAAGGAAAGGAAAAACAAAAACAAAAAAACAAAAATAAAAGAGCATTAGTAACTACAACAGAAATGTCAACAGCATTACATGAAGGGAATTGATGAGATACATCAAAAGGATATAGGATTCTCCTATCATCACGACTCACTTTCCTTTCTTAGACATCTAACATTCTACTTAGCAGATGATGCGTCCCACTCATAAGGGGAAATAAAAATTCAAGCCAAACACCTAAAAGGATGAGCACCGGTCACCCAAAAAAACTTATCCCAATTTATAAGTTTATATTTGTGAGCCTGAAATGCCAACTTAGAATTCAACAAAAGCACTATAGTGATCAATTCTGCAAAAACATTTTTATACCTTTGAATCCCAGAACGCACCAAACAACAAAATAGTAAGCGCATAAGTACAGTTTTATATCTTGCAACCTCATAAATCGGTCGCTCTAAGAAAGGATGGCAACCTTACCTAAAAAACGAATAAATTTTGAGTCTTTTTAATCTTTTATAAATTTGTAAGAGAGAATTCTTCCAAGTGAACATATAAAATAATGAGGAGTACAAATCCAACAAAGTATCTAGTGTTGTTCATTTATTGTATTATGAGAATGGAAGCTTGATCATGGTTCACAACAACAACAACCCAATATAATCCTACTTAGTGGGGTCTGGGAGGGTAGTGTGTACGCAGACCTTACCCCTACCCTTGGATAGAGAGGCTGTTTCCAAATAGACCCCGGCATCCTTCCCTGCAAGAACTTCCCACCTTGCTCTTGGGGAGACTCGAACTCACAACCTCTCGATTGGAAGTGGGGGTTGCTTACCATCGTAGCAACCCCTCTTGTCTAAGCTTGACCATGGTTCAATGAAGCATAAATCAAAAGCACCATTTGTTATCCAAAGAAGCAATCACCAAGTAGTTACTGACGTTTCCATAGATAGTGATGGCTTGCAGTTTCAGAAGGTAGGTCGCTTATTATAGAGATAGTTGTGGCAGGGTTTACATGTATAATAAATAATTTGTTTAACACATTCTCGAGTTCTTTTCATCATACCTCAGTTCAAAAAAAAGGGTGACTTAAGTACAAAGCTAAACTCGAAGATGCACTAACTTCCCTCAAATCCTATTTAGACATGAATTAATTAAACTAAAAATATAGAAGAGTAACTGGATCTATAATTTTAGAATATAAAAAAGAATTAGAATACTATCAATTAACATGGGATTAGAAGATTTACAAAAAACTTTTAACTTTTACATGAGAAATTATTGTATCCCTTTTTTGATTTGGGATTAATACACAAAATACCATCCGCAGAAGAAAATCATCCTATTTAATAATGACCTCCAAATAAGTAGAAAATTCGAAATAGGACTTCTCAAGCAGCAGTCTATAATCCCTGATTAGAAAACACTGCTTTCTTCAGAGAAACCCAACAGAAAAACCAAACAAAATAACAAAAGAAAATACTTCAATCGAGCACACAAGACAACTTAAGTTCGAAGTTGCTAAGGTAATCCATAAACTAAGTTTTGAAGAAGAGAGTATCCGTATGTGTATAATGTTTTGGGCTAAATAGAATTACTTTGCAGCTGTCAAAAGTAATCTATGTGTTGTCTTGTAAATATAATGAGTCAAGACTTTTACAGCTAAAGTTGCAATGAAAGGGTAAAACTAGGCTTTGAAAGTACCTGAAAACTTTACTGTATTTACAAAACGGTTAAGGGTCAAATATATCCTTGTACTATTAAAAACAGGCTATATTTATTCTCTGTTTGAATTCTTTATCAAATATGTCCCCACCGTTATACATTAGGGCCATATATATCCCTCAGCCGATAAAACACTCTCCCATATATTTAAATTACGGTTAAGGGTCAAATATATCCTTATACTATTAAAAATAGACCATATTTATCCTCCGTTTGAATTTTTTATCAAATATGTCCCCACCATTATATTTTTATCAAAACTCCCTCCCATATATTTTTAGTAGCACGTGGCATCTTATGATTGGACTAGACGACCCGCCCCACTCCTTTAATTAAACCCGCCCCGACCCAATGAAATTTAGTCTTCTTCTCCGTTCAATCCCTTCAATACTAGGTAGTGATGGCCCATGTAGAATGTGCCCAATAATACAAAGGCTAAAACTCTATTTTTAAATAAAATTATAGTTATATAAATTGGCTCATGAAAATGACCCTCAAAATCGGATAAGACGAAAATGTATACTAATAGTTGGATATTAGTTACATGCATCAATGAATAAAATGTCCACTCTTGAATGTTGCGCGGTCACTCTTTAACGCCATGAGAGTGCTCTTTCTATATTGAAAATATAATTATTATTCTTCAAATGATATCTGGTGAATCTCACTCCCAACCCATGAAGCTGCAGATGGAAGTATGAAACTATATTTCTGTGCTAGCTTTCTTTTATTTTGTACTTTTCTTTTTCCAAATTGGCATCTTCATGTAGAGTTGCGGTTTGTTAAGTTTTTGGCTTCTAGACTTACTAAATTTCTCGCATATCGTATAAATGCAAGTACATGAATTATAAAGGAAAAAGAAAGAATAGCAATAGTAGTACTAGTATCCGATAAGCATTCAAATGGATAATAGTTTAGAAATCAATATGGTGTTGTACTACATAAGTTATGCAATGAACCAGACACAAAAACTACCCATTTAGTAAATAACATACTCAATTTCTTCTTTTTTTCGGTCCATCTCATATTTATGGCACAGGATTGTTATCACTCCCTACTTTTTAAGGCACCCTCAAAAAACTTTTTCATCAAATAGCAAAGAAGCATGCATTTTGCAGAAGCATAAGCATATTGAAGGGATTGAACGGAGAAGAAGACTAAATTTCATTGGGTCGGGGCGGGTTTAATTAAAGGAGTAGGGCGGGTCATCTAGTCCAATCATAAGATGCCACGTGCTACTAAAAATATATGGGAGGGTGTTTTGATAAAAATATAACAGTGGGGACATATTTGATAAAAAATTCAAACGCAGGATAAATATGGTCTATTTTTAATAGTATAAGGATATATTTGACCCTTAACCGTAATTTAAATATATGGGAGAGTGTTTTAACGGCTGAGGGATATATATGGCCCTAATGTATAACGGTGGGGACATATTTGATAAAGAATTCACACGGACGATATATATGACCTATTTTTAGTAGTACAAGGATATATTTGACCCTTAGCCGTTTACAAAATGGTGTGATGGCAGTTGATGTAATAATGTTAAAAAGCAGGGGTAAAAATATTATGGCCTAAGCTGGCATGTCGGCGAAGTGCTGTCTGCCTCAACTGCTTCACTCGCACTTCTAATATAGTAGAAATAGTACGAAGTGGTGTCTGCTTGAGCAGCTTCACTCGCACTTCTTATATAGAGTATCTATTTGCTCGAATTGCAAACTATGCTTAGCACAGCTACTTCTACGCTATGTATTTTGCTTACAGATGCCATAGCATGTCATTGACTAGCAAACATTTCTGGTATGAATGTCCGTACATGTTGATCACGCTCAACTCTAGCCCTAAAAAGGATAAACGGTCAAATGTAATTCGGCTTAAAAGTTCGAAATCGAATCTTACAGAGAACTAAGGCTTAGCTGTATCTGTTTAATATCACTAACAAAACAAGATTGAAAATAAATAAACAGCTGAAAACTAATTATACTTGAATTATAAACAATTGGAATAAAGGTATAAGGTAATGGTTTCCCCCGTTGTTAATTTCCTTGGTTGTATATTTCTTATAGCTGTGACTTAGTTGCATCTATCAATCATGAACTCTCCAACTATCATAAATCTCTCTCAAGTAATTATGATAATTTACTAGACATACTCTTTCAAGCTACGCTAGCTAGATTCACATTACAGTTCACTTAGATTGCACCCGAGGTATTGTTATCTCTAATCCAACCTCTAAACCCTCGGTTATGACTGTCGCCTATGCTCCGGGAGTGATATTGTTCAAATAACTACCTAAATATGCACTCTCTCTCAAGCAAATACATAGTACATAGGAACGGCTAACTGAGGATCCTTTCAATTAATCAAAATCAAAATATAGTTGAACAAATAGAGATTAACAACCAACTCGAAATAATATTAATATAACAACCAATTCATCCCCAACGGGTTTCACCCAAAATCTTAGATTAGAAAAGTTAGCTACTCATGAAAATAATAAAAATCACAAAAGAAGTCATATTCAAGGTAAAATAGCAAAGAAGAAGATTAAAGATTAATGCCCAATGATCCTCTTTGCCTCTTGCCCTTCCTTTTGATGTTTTTTACTTCCCAAAATTCCTTCTCTCCTCGTCTTGGCCGGCCCCCCTCATTTAATATAGGGCTTAGGGCTTAAAATTTCGTATTTTGCATTTTGGTCCCTCAAATTTACGTGTCCCGCCACAGTCCTACCGCAGTTACGCCAGGGTCGCGGCCAGAATGGCCTTCAGAATCATCTGCAGCAGTGTTCTGCCGTGGTCCTACAGCAGTTACGGTTCCGACCGTATTTTTCACCCTATTCTGTTTGGAATTTAGAAAAAACGTAAAACTTAAAAGTTGTATCCCTTTGAGTTAGTTTTCCAACTATATATTGTGGCGCTCAAGTGGTGTTTTGAGCAAAAAGTTATGTGCATTTTACTAGACAGTGCACAATATGCCTACTCGAGTCTTCGTTTTGTTGTTTTATCAGCCGTCGATCTCTGAATACGATCCCTGCTTAATTCCTTGGGGTTTTACTCAGATTTCAAAGCTCCAAATCACTTGAATTAGTTTCATAACATCTGTATAGCTCGGAATCACTTCTACAAGGCATAAAATACACCGTTAGTACAAAACACTAGCGATTAAAGCGCAAATTCAACTAAAGTGCAATAAATTAGAGTATAATAATCGACTAAAATATATAATTATAGCCTATCATCACATGTCCTTATGCATATTTTAATCTTCAGATTCAGATTCTTGCTCATCGCATCATCTATTGAGAATAATTTCTAAATGAGAGGGAGAAGAAAGTGGATAAGGCTATTCATATGTACAACCTATAAATGTAGTTTACTTCCAGAACATCATTGTACAAACAATTCAAGAGAGCATATCTAGACTACTTTGCCTTAAAAAATTAGAGAACATCAAAGTAAAATTAAATACACAAGCAAGAAGATTTTCCCGAGGCACACAAATCCTCGTCGTCGTAGCAAGACCACTTTTAGTATTCTTCCCCTCTCTTCTTCATCAGCACCTTCTGCTCCAGCCTCCTTGTGGTCTTTCTCAAGGGCAGCAAGGTCCTCCGGGGATTCCAAGACTTCACATTCCTCTAAATCTTCACCAACATACGAGTGGACCAATGCACGATTGGCATACATGAGGTCAGACTTGTGTCAGTTTAGGAGAAGACCTCAACAACAGCAGTGTTGTAGCTAATCATGCAGAAAGCACGTTGTACACAGGCAAGATCATCACCGTTGGAGGCTGATCGCGGATCGGGGCGTTAATTCGACAACCGGCCGGGTCGTCACAAAAAGGAAGGGGGATTGGACTGGAAGAGTTCGAATATAAACAGCCCAATCAACAAACTGAGCTGTCCGCTTTGTCTTAATGGTAGCAAACACAGTTTTTAACATCCGTAGGAACATCATTCCTAACGATACATCAAACAGCACATAACAGATAACTGTTCATTGTAAGATTTGGCAGTAAGATAACAGGTGTGTATGATATAGAAGCATGAAACCTATTCGAGGATAAGGTACAAGCTTGGTTCTAGCTCTATGATTTCCATATTAACGGCTCCATCAAACATCGAGGAAGAGGTCAATGATGAGATAATTCGGGAAATCAAAGGGTTCAACCTTGTGTGTGTAGGCCTTTCAATGTCCAAGGCTCTCCTGCATTATATCATATATAGCAGTAGGGAGGGAGCAGATAAAACACAGTTGTATAATAGGGCTCAAACACTGCAATTGAGTCCTGCATATTATGAGGAGATGGATAAATGGTAAAGCCAAGTTTTTGACTTCTTGCAAGTCCATCAAAAGTTAAGATACAACATGTGACTGCAGATGAAACTGATTTTAACTTGGCTCCTTGATGGAATGAAATGTTACCTGTATAATGTCCCCCTGGAAAAAACATCCTCCTTTCCAGAAAGAAGTTTCTCAGGATGGACGAGTTGCATCTATGCGCCAGTCCTCGCTTCATCCACAAATATAGCTCCAGGCACATGTTTGCCAGCACTGTTGAGCTAATGGATTATTTAGCCTCTAAACCTAAGCACAAACACTAATCCCATCTTGTACAGTTTTATTTAATTAGCTTGTAGTTTTTTTTTGGGCTATAACATTCACTTGGGCTAGTAACAGAAAAAGCCCATTTTGATATTTTGGTGGTCTGGTGTAACTGAAGCCCACTTTATCAATAGTGGGTCTTCATTCTAGATAGTTCGACGGTTTTCATTTCACTCTTGTGAGAAGATGAATTCTCTCTCTCACTCTTTCGCAGAAACGCATGTGAACTGGATCTTCCTCTCAATCGGCTATATTTTCATGGTATCAGAGCGTGGATTCCGGGACGCTTCTCCTCCATTCTTCGTCAACCCGGTTCAGTTTTGTTGAGGTTTTACTGGTGAATCGAGTTTTTGTGTTTTTTTTTTTGGTCACTGGTGAATCGAAGCCTCTTCTGGTTTCATCTGTTGACATTCTCCTGAGCTCGGCATTCTGGGTAGATTTCCGACGCTTTTTGAGCTTGATTCCGGCGGAGTCACAAGTTTTGGGTTTCTGTCACTCGGAGCTAGGGTTTTGATTGTATACTGAAGGCCGTTCTTCTCCGGTAGCGAAGAAGTTGGGTAAATCTATTCTCACTCCTAGTTAAGGATTTTGCATGTGTTTTCTGGTGAGAATCTAGTGTGTCGAATTGTTGGCAGAAATTGAATCGATTTCTACTTCACTGTTATTTCTTATAGTAGATATGAATGTTAATAGTGCTTCCTCTATTGATCCTACGAGTCCTCTCTTTGTCCACTCTTTCGATGTCCCTGGTGTTTCCCTTGTTCCTGCTCCTTTTTCGGGTAGTGGTTTTGGGGGTTGGAAGAGGAAGATGATAGTGGCCTTATCCGCTAAGAATAAAATTGCGTTTGTTGATGGTACCTGTCCCCGACCAGATACTAATGTGGTTGAACAAAAGTTGTGGGACAGATGCAACAATATGGTGATTTCCTGGTTGACTGCCTCTTTATCTCCTCAGATAGCTGAGAGTGTGCAGTATTCGAGACTGCACAAAGTATATGGGCACAACTGCAAGCCAGATATGGTACAGCTAATAGGACTATAATTTTTGAACTCAAAAGAGAACTTACTCATACTTCTCAAGGTCCTCTAGATATAGCATCATATTTTAACAAACTCAAAGGGTTATGGGATGAATTGGGAGTAGTGTGTACAAATCATGGCCAAAGGTGCATTTGTGCTGCCAAAATGGGATCATACAGGAGGATGAAGAGAATAAGGTGTTCCAATTTCTCATGGGTCTTAATGAGACATATATGGGGGTAAGAAGCAACTTGTTGATGATGCAGCATCCCCCTACTCTTGACAGTGCCTATAACATACTCCTCAATGATGAGAAACAAAGACAAGTCCAATCCATCTTCCAATTCAATCCTGATTCTATGTCTTTCAATGTTAATACAAACAAAAATCCTGCACATGTTCCTTCTCCTTCAGTCCATCCTTTAATCCTGATATTCCACCTCCTGCTATTCCTTCCCCTACACTACCTAATGTCAACAGAAAATCTGGAAGGCAACACACCACTCCTTCTTATCTCAAAGATTATGTATGTTAACTACCTTCCTTTTCTGGATCTTCTTCATCTACTTCTACTTTGGAATCTGAACCTCTTTATTATTCTCAAGCTGCTTCAGTTCCAGCTTGGCAGGATGCCATGAGAAAGGAGTTTGTTGTATTGGATGCCAACCACACTTGGGATGTTGCTCCCCTTCCTCCTGGTAAGAAACTCATAGGTTGCAAGTGGGTCTATAAGATCAAATATAGGTCTGATGGAAGTGTTGAAAGATATAAAGTTAGGCTTGCTATTAGAGGAGACACCCAGATTGAGGGGGTTGATTTCACAGAAACATTTTCCCATGTGATTAAAATGTTTACTGTCAAATGCTTAATTGATGTGGCTGTTAAGAAACACTGGGATCTCTTTCAACTTGATGTCAACAATGCCTTCTTGCATGGTGACCTAGATGAGGAAGTTATATGAAACTACCTCCATGTTTGAGTATTTCTGATCCTACTGTTTCCACTCCCATTGTGTGCAAATTGAAAAAATCTCTTTATGGGTTAAGACAGGATTCAAGACAATGGTATGCCAAATTGTCTCAAGCTCTGTATTCAAGAGGTTATATGCATTCTCTGAATAATTACTCTTTGTTTGTAAAGGGTCAGTCTGGGTGTCTTGTGCTTTTAGCAGTATATGTGGATGATATTATTATCACTGGAGATGATACAACTGAAATTTCTGCCCTAAAACATTTCTTGGATGATCAATTTAGGATTAAAGACCTGGGGTCTTTACATTTCTGGGAATTGAGGTGTCTGTTGTTCCTGGTGGAGTACTTCTTAATCAAAAGAAATTTGTATCTAACTTGTTGCAACAATTTGATTGTGCTGTTGTTTCTCCTGTAGTTTGTCCATTAGACCTTAATACCAAACTATATGTTGATTCTGGTGACTTGTTCTCTTCTCCTGACAAGTATAGAAGCCTGATTGGCAAGCTCCTATTTTTGACACATACCAGACTTGATATTTGCTTTGCTGTACAGCATTTGAGTCAGTTCTTGAAGTCTCCTAGAATTCTCACATGTGTGCTGCCCTGCATGCTCTTAGGTACCTTAAGGGAACTGTGGATTTGGGGCTTTTCTATTCTGATTCTCCTGACTTTTCTATACATGCTTTTTCAGACAGTGATTGGGCAGCTTGTCCTGATACTCGCAGGTCTGTTACTGGTTTCTGTGTGATTTTAGGGGGTAGCCTTGTAAGTTGGAAGTCCAAAAAACCAACCAGTGGTGTCCTTATCTTCTGCTGAATCAGAGTACAGAGCTCTTAGTAAGGTGGTTGCTGAATTAACTTGGTTTTCTAGACTGCTCATTGACCTTGGTGTTTCTGTGTCACTTCCTTTTTCTGTATTTTGTGATAATCAGGCTACTCTACATATAGCCAGGAATCCACTTTTTCATGACCGGACCAAGAACATTGAGGTTGATTGTCATTTCATTTGGACTAAGCTTTTCTGATGGGCTGACTTCTCTCTCTCATGTTCCCACTTCTCAAAAGTAGCAGATGTCCTCACCAAACCTTTGCTTGGAACTGTTCATCATGATCTTTTGGGCAAGTTGAAGGTGGTTTCTCCCTCCAACTTAAGGGGGGGTGTTGAGCTAATGGATTATTTAGCCTCTAAACCTAAGCACCAACACCGATCCCATCTTGTACAGTTTTATTTAATTAGCTTGTAGTTTTTTTTTTTGGGGCTATAACTTTCACTTGGGCTAGTAACAGAATAAGCCCATTTTGATATTTTGGTGGTCTGGTGTAACTGAAGCCCACTTTATCAATAGTGGGTCTTCATTCTAGATAGTTCGACGGTTTTCATTTCACTCTTGTAAGAAGATGAGTTCTCTCTCATTCTTTCGCAGAAACGCACGTGAACTGGATGCTATGTTTTCAATAACTTGAAGGGCTAAAGATGGTTTTTATTTGAGTTGCACATACATTAAAGGCTGCAAGTGAATAATCAAACAAAATATTGATATGATACAACAGAAAGATCTTTTGAAGTAATAACACAATTTACCAAAAATGCTTTATTACAATATACCAAGTTTTTTTGTGGTAAGCATATATTTATTCATCCGGCATGGAATGTCATGATCAGTAGAAATGAAAGCATCTAGTTTTGCACCTACTCAAGCTCTCTTGCTGAAAGTCCAATCTAGATGTACTGATAAATTTGAAAATGCTCTTTACTTCAGTTGGAAAAGCTACTTAAACATCCCCACTTTGAAATACTTAACTTACAAGCTTTTTTCGACGCCCATAAACAAAGAAATTCATCCTAACAAAAATTAAAGGCGATATGGCTTCCTGGCCATTCAAACTTGCGGTCGATTTTAAAGCCGATATATCAACTTATGAGTTTCTCATTTGAACACTCGAACTCGTTTTTTTTATAACTAATAAACACATTTGACCATTGACCATGCCCATGTAGCATTAGTTGGTCCTAATCAGCAGCCCGCGTGAGAAACACGACACACAGGAGCGTGAAAATTCCCTTCCCAATGCCCAACAGTACAAAATACCCCCTTCCTCCATTTTTAAATATCTGAAGCTCTATTTTCAATTTTTTTTATTTTTCAAACCGTGAAGAAAAAAATTTCAAGGAGTAGAACTGCTCCATTTGCACTCTTCTGCTCCTTAAACCGAACTGCTGTCATCAGTAAAAACGCTAATTTTTCGGACCCCAACCAAAACGAACATCTCAACCTGTCCAAACGACCCCTCCAGCCCTCACGTCGTCATCTCCACAGCACCCTACACCACGACCCAACCTCCACGACGCCTCCTGCCCTAACCCTCCATAAAAACCATACAAACGCCTAGCAGCCCATCGAACACCAGTGAAACTCCATCGCTGATGCTGCTTCATCTTCTCACCCCACACGACCAACCATTCTCCTCCAAACGACCAGCGGCTGAGCAGCAATGAACAGCTCCAAACCAGCCCCATACGCTGCTTCTGTTTCGTTCATGATTCAGTTTCGAGCAAAACCAGAAGAAAACCCAGTTCCGTCTCCAAGCAACCACACTTTAACAAGATTGGGGCACAAGGTAAAGGGTTCATATCAATCTTTTGATTTAGGTGTAAAGTTAGCTGCAGTTGTAACATTGATGTATAGTGTTCTCCGTAAAATGAAAAGAAGAAATGAGTTGCAGGAAGAAGAAGCTAAAGCGGTCAAAGAGGAGGAGTTGTTGCTTGACTTTTCGCGCCCTTACGTGTAAGATATCCATTGGTCATTTGTTGACCGGATGAACACATATGTATAGGTGTAATACACGCGCACATGGTCAATGGTCAGATATATTTATTAGTTATGAAAAAAACGAGTTGGAGTGTTCAAATGGGAAACTCATAAGTTGGTATATCGGCTTTAAAATCGGCCGCAAGTTTGAGTGGCCAGGAAGCCATTTCGCCAAAATTAAATTTGGGAGATCAAAGTTCCATAGAAATTTAAAACTCACTGAAGCCGTCAAGATCATAACTTATGGAGTAAACAAGAGAGTAAACTTATTAACCAATGCTTCTATACATCAAGCTTGAAATTTAAAAAACAACCACATTTCTTGTAGAAGTGGTCGGCCGAACTAACTCATAACCTCATTACTCTGATCTGCATTTTTTTATTCAGTTAAATTTTCATGAAGCATCTTCATCAATCACAAGGCTGCCATTTCCTCGAGAGAGGAAATGGCATCGATTCCTTTTGCAGCATTTGCTTCATACGTCTCTCCCTTTACAGTTTTCTTCCCTTGCTGCTTTAGTCATTTACTCTGCTGCTTTAAGAGACTCGTTGAGCTTCGCGGCCTCTTGGAGAGGAACATCCCGTTCTTCTTCAGCTTCTCTTATACATGTGATGAAGCTCATTTCTTTCCCATTCCAAGCCACTAGTGACTCCTCCACCTCTAACTTCTATCTGTCTGCTATGTTTCTATATAGTTCTGTCTCCTCGTTTGCTTCATCCAAAAGCGTTTTATATATAGCCTTAATGCTCTTGATCATCTCCTTCAGATGTCCAGCCTCCTTTATCACTTGTCCGAGTTCTAATTGTGTAGCACTAAGTTTCTCTTTGGCCTCACATGCTTCTGAAGCAACTTCCTTCAATGCTAACGCTAAATCATCTAATGCCGTTCTGCTCTTTTCTTCTGCCTCATTTGGCAACTTCATTTCATTTTTCAGCAAGCTCGTCTCATCATTTAAAGCCTTGGCCTTTGATGATGCCGCCTTCTCGTTCCCTTTTGCCAATTCAAGTTCATACTTGAAAGTTTCTCATTGCAATAATGATCAAATTACCTTCCATTTTGCTTGACAGAAGTGTCTAACGATTCAACCTTTTCATGAAGAGAAGCAATCTCGAGCGCCAGTGCTTCCCTTGGGCTTGCGCGACCTCTTCTTCAGTTTTTTCTTTTCCTAGTTCGGGGAACTCGGGGCTCTTTTCCTCTTCTTTCCATCACCGTGCTTCAGAGCAGGGGACTTGAGAGGCACATCCTCATTACCGGATGGAGGCCTCATGGCAACATCTTCGAGGAGACCTGCAAAAGAAAATAGAACGATAAGAATTCGACTGCACGAGGATGGAATTAAACATTATTACATCAAAACAGAAAATTTACCATGATTATAGGCCTCCCATTGACCCTTTGATAATTCCATCCAAGAATGCTCGGAATATGGTCTCTGTGACACAAGGCCCTCGACCCATTCCTTGAGTTCAAGAACTACGTCTGACACCTGGGCCGCAGCTGCAAAACCAAAAACATCGATAAGAAAGGAGATAAGAGGTAAAACAACAAGATTGAACCTTCAAGACGAAGTACTACTTACGTTTCATGTTCAATTTCTCGGGAAATGGCATGTCTTCAGTAGGAATCAGGTCTGAAGTCTTTATTCGAACAAATCAGCCCATCCAACCTCGGTCCTGAGCCTCGTCTATACTCGAGAACAAGACCCTACTGGCCCGGTGAGAAGGCTTGATCAAACCCCCTCGATAGAGTCGAAAACTATATAGGTGTATACGGTGATCGAGGGTAAAGGGACATCCCTCGATTTTGCTTGCGAAAAATCGAAGGAGAACCAATATTCTCCATAAGGAAGAGTGGATCTGGCTAAGAGTCACGTCGTACTTCTTGCAGAAGGCAATGATGATGGTTTAAGGGACCCAACGTGAAGAGGTAAGTATAAACACATAAAAAACCTTCCACGTGAGTAGTGATTGATTCCTCATGCGAAGGTACCACCACATGCTTATTGACCCAGTTCCAATCCTCTTTAACCTTAGTAATTGTACATATGTACCTCGAGACTGGCTCATCATCGGCAATTGTCCATATGTACCTCGAGGCTGGATCACCCAGTACCGATGAAGTCTTTTCAACCTTAAAATCAGCAACAGTAGGGCACGCTGTCGGAACGAATTCCTCGGGGTGAGATTCTGTCGTATCCCCGTCGCCGGGAGCCCGGCGGGTCGTGATGAAGAGGCGACCACCTTTGCAGTACAGTCTTAGAAGTTTTCGCCATTGTAGAACAGAAGATAAGGTAATTACGATGGTGTGTGGTTTGTTGAAAGTTCAAGAAATTTGGCTGCAAGAGTTGCAAAGCAAAGGAATTTTTGAAAAAATAAGAGTAGGAGGAGCTTTGGATGTAAAGTTGAACAAAGGAAAGTTAGCGTATTTATAGCTTGCTGGTGACGGTTCAGAACCCATAGTGGCCGACCAGCAACTGGCGAGCATTTAGTGCCTTAGTAACCGGACCGACGGGACGTTTCAGTAGCATTTTTTGCTTACGTCATAGTCGGGTGTCTCAGTGACCTTCCATCGCTTACGTCATGGCCCGTCGAGACAGAATTCGGAAGTTCATATTGTTTCTCCTCATATTCTCCCCGAGAAATGAGGGGACTATCTGTGTACGGTCAGAATTGGGCCCGCCCCTTGTGTGACTAATCGAGACTAGAATATGATAAGTTAAGGTTCGACCCCGTATTATACTGAACCACGGGACAAAATTAGATCGTCAAGCTCGTGACCCAGAGACCAATCAAGGTCGAGAGACCGGGCAAGATCAAGGGACACTTACCGAGCCAAATAATGGTAAGCCGAAATATCCGCAATCGGTTAAAGATCATGGCGAAAATACCGACACGTTCAGAACTGTATCAAGAATAAGATTCCCCTACTATATAAAGGGGTCTGATTATTTGTAAAACACATCAGTTTTATGCAACATAAAGCAATCTACTATCATTTTCTAGCCTTTAATATCTTGTTACTCTGTTCATACGTCAGTTGAAGCATCTTTCGTTCAAGGGTGATTGAACTCGAGACGCTAGGCTATTCAATTTGTGTGGTTTGCATTTATTTTTTTATCGTCAATTTCAATATTAATCTATTCTCTTAATTCGCACCAAGTTACATCACGTATCCTTAAAACCACGTATAAATTTAATTCTTATCCGATTTTAGGGTAAATTGTGCTTTCATTAGGTGATTTCTGTAAGTATATAATATTTCTGCAATATAAGGAATAGTATTACATTTACAAATAAGTAATATTATAGGGGTGTTTATTATAAATGTCTAGAGCTGTGGAATTGGAACTTTAATATGCTAATTCTTCCTAAAGTCGGCTTTCTGTTGCTTCCCGCCTATAGCCCAATATAAGTACAGTAGCATCAAATCGGCAATATCTTTTCTACATTAAACCCTCAGCAGCTCCGTTGTTGTTCTCCTATTCATTCTTGAAGAGTGTTCTTAGGGTTCAGTGAAAGTATTTCCTTCCTATTTTCAGGCTAATTTCTTCCACCGACAAAAAACATGACTATCAGTGGCCATAAATATGGTCCATATCCAGTACTGGGAATCAGGTTTAGACCCACTGATGAAGAACTTATTCGCTATCTACTCAAATTCGTTTCTTGCAAGATTTTCTCGTGTGATCATATTCGAGTTGAGGATCTTTACGGGATTAAGAAGCCATGGGATATATTCGAAAACAATTTTCTGGGAGAGGATACAAAGGTAAACTATTTCTTTACTAAGTTGAAGAGCGCAAAACAGGGTGGCCTAAGGTTCAGTCGAGGGCTGATTGGAGGAGGCTGTTGGAAAGGACTTGACAAAAGCAAACCAGTTTTTAAAGGGTCAAAGTTGGTTGGGTTCAAGAAAAGTTTTCGATATCAAGAAAAAGATAGCTGCACAGATGGCGATCAAGTTAATAATATTGTTTGGAATATGAAAGAGTATAGTCTTGATGACAACATCTTAAAGGTGTTAAGACAACGAAATTCAATTCAGTATGAGAACTTTGTTTTGTGTTGCATTAAGCGTAAATCTGTACATGATCATGATCATAAGGAATTAGGAGATCATATGGAAATAGCGGCCAGTGGAAACAACGTTGTTGCTGTTATGAATGCCATGCTTTTGACAACTCAAGAACATGAGCTTGACTATGTTACAAGTTCTTCAGATGATCAGGGAACAAGTTTTCATGATTTGTGTCCTTCAAATCAATTCTCATCATCTGAACATAATAATGTGTTTCAGTTGCAACAAGACCAAAATATTGAAGAGATGGCACCTTCAGCTCAAAGTCATGTTGAATATGTTGAAAGTTCTTCAGAGGAAGGGACAACTTCAAATCAATTCACATATTCATTTGATAATAATGACTTTCAGTTGCAACAAGATAATAGTATTGAATGTGATCATAGGGATACTGTTCCATCAACATTGGCTGAGATGATGAAAAATATTGATCACGTGGATACGAAAGTGTACGAGTACATTGGTCGTTTACTCGCAGAAAAATCAAATACTGCAGAATCTCAGTTGCCTATCTGCATTGATGAATCTGGATATGAGCAGAACATTATACGTCCAACGGCTCAAGGAAGTAGTACTGCTGGATTTGTGTCTGATCAGGGGTCACTACAGCAAGTGCACAACATTGAAGAGAGGGCACCTAGCACTTTTACTGATATGTTAACATCATCAGATTATCATGCTGAGCCATCTTTAGTTATAAGCAGCGACGAGTGTTTCACAATGGAGGAATCATTGGGTTCTGATGATGATGATGTTATTGCAGCAGATCTGAGTTGGCCATCTTTGGATGATCGTCTACCGACAAGCTGATGCAGATAAGCAAGAGATCAAGAGAAGCAACTGACATTAGTCTCTATTTTTAATTCACTCTATAGTCTCTAGTTTTGATAAATGTATAATGTAAACAAGATTTGATGAAGAATTAATTTTATACATGGATATGAGCTAGTCCTCACTTTATCCACAATAGCAGGCTCCAAATCAAGAAATACAGCTCCAAGTAATATTATGTACTGATAAATTTGAAAATGCTCTTCAGTTGGAAAATCTACTTAAACATCCCCACTTTGAAAAACTTAACTTACAAGCTTTTTTCG
This sequence comes from Nicotiana benthamiana, assembly GCA_034376525.1. Classification (NCBI taxonomy): domain Eukaryota; kingdom Viridiplantae; phylum Streptophyta; class Magnoliopsida; order Solanales; family Solanaceae; genus Nicotiana; species Nicotiana benthamiana. The sequence continues at coordinate 8,665,983 of CM067331.1, read as the reverse complement.
ACTTCCATAAACAAAGAAATTCGTCCTAACAAAAATTAAATTTGGGAGATCAAAGTTCTCTAGAAATTTAAAACTCACTGAAGCCATCAAGATAATAACTTATGGAGTAAACAAGAGAGTAAACTTATTAACCAATGCTTCTATACACCAAGCATCCAAAAGGTCAAAAACATAGCAAATCAATATCAATCAAGTATAAATCAATGCCAAATATGAACATATCAAACTCCTAAAAATAAAAACTAAGATAATTTTTTTCCTATGATACCTCATTATGACTTGACAACACTCTCCGAAAAGTAATTTTCTTCTCCTAGTTAAATTCATATTACTATCTACATTGTTAAAATAGCTATGATATGGATTATTGAAGTTCTGTCTCCATTATATGTGACAGCATATGAACCATGCAGTCTGGTGATGAGAAACTGATTTTAGCTCACTACGATTGAAGCTGAAAGTTTTCTTGGCTTTTGTGATCTTTGTGTTCCTCGGCTATTGCCTTTGGTGACTTCGTCCCTCATTCTTCTAAGCTGATCTTCATGTTGCTCGACAAAGAAAATGGCATCAATTCGTTCCTTTTGCAGCATTTGCTTCATTGACAGCCTGCTTCAAGATATCTCCCAATTTATAGTTTTCTTCCCTTGCTGATTTAGCATTAGCTCGGCTGCTTTAAGAGACTCGTTGAGCTTAGCGGCTTCTTGGAGAGCAAGATCCCGTTCTTCTTCAGCTTCTCTTATACACGCAATGAAGCTCATTTCTTTCCCATTCCAAGCCATTAGTGACTCCTCCACCTCTAACTTCAATCTGTCTGCTATGTTTCTATATAGATCTGTCTCCTCTTCTGCTTCATCCAAAAGCTTTTTATATCTAGTCTTAATGCTCTTGATCATCTCCTTCAGATTTCCAGCCTCCATTTTCACTTGTCCGAGCTCTAATTGTGTAGCACTAAGTTTCTCTTTGGCCTCACATGCTTCCGAAGCAACTTCCTTCAATGCTAACGCTAAATCATCTAACGCCTTTCTGCTTTTTTCTTCTGCCTCATTGGCCAACTTCATTTCCTTTTTCAGCAAGCTGATCTCATCATTTAAAGCGTTGGCCTTTGATGATGCCGCCTTCTCGTTCTCTTTTGCCAATTCAAGTTCATACTTGAGATTTTCCATTTCCTCATTGCAAGAATGATCAAGATATCTTCCATTTTGCTTGAAAGAAGTGTCTAAAGATTCAACCTTTTCATGAAGAGAAGCAATCTCGAGCTTGGATTCTTCGAGTTCAATCTTGATTTGTTCAAACTGTCTTGTCTTTGATAACCAAGCATCAAATATTTTGGACTCTGATAACTTCTTGTTCTCCAATTCATCTTCTAATTCATGAATCCTTCTTCTAAAATCAGATGACCAATCTGTTACGCGAATCTTGAATGCTTTTACATGACTAAATCCTTCTTTCACTTTCCCTAAACTAGTTTCTTTCTCTAGTAACTTGAGCTCACATTGCCTCGCCTTTTCGAGCTCCAACTTCAATGACTTGATGTTCTTATCTTTTATCTTCAATTCTTCTTGTTTGTGAGCAAGCAACTCCATCAAAGTCCTAACTTCTGCATAATGTTCTCTTGATTTTCTTGGCGATAATCCATCGGTCGCCTTCACATTGGTCTCATAGGCTACATGTTTCATCTCACTAAGTTCATTAATGGCTTTGCTCTTTTCTTCTTCAACAAAATTTAATTGCTCTCTTGTCTCTCTCAGCTCCTCCTCAAGTTTCCCCATTTGCTGTTGCACTATCAAAAGTCTATTGACCCCATTCTACACAAACAAAAAAATAAACATAACAAATAAAATTTACAATATTTTTGGACAAAACTTATTATCCATATTCACCAAAAATTCACTTCCCAAATAGGAAAAATCAAGAATTTATTTGCATAATTCCTTATAATGCACTTGAATAAAAAAACTCCAAATAAAAAAATGAACTACTCCCTCCATACAAAAGAATCAGGGTTTTGATGTATGAAACTCGAACCATCTAAATTCTGTGTCAACTTGATACAACTACAATTACACCAAAATCCCTACCTACTTGATGTCAAATATATCAATTTTCGCTATCAATCTCTCTATTTTTGTGAATTAAATATCAATTCTTTGATATAACATTCGCATATTGAGAACCTAAATAAAAAAGAAACATCATCAAACATGACATAAAAAGGTTTTAATACCTCGGACGAATTCTTAATAGTGGATTTTCTTTCAAGAGAAACAAGGGCATCTGAATCAATTTGTGATCCCATAGCATCACATCTGCAAAGCTTGGATGCAGAAATTGTTCTTGAAAAGATAGAAGCATGTCTCCTCTTTCCAGAATCAATGGATCCAGCTCTACAAATCCTCCAAAAACATAAAAAAATTCAGTCTTTAAACAAGATACAGTAGAAAAACATGCATGAATATTCACAACTTCAGGACATCAAAAGCAACAAATGAAATCCAAAAACACAACTTTAATCCATTAAAATTGTCACCCGATATAAATAAGACGAGTACAAATTATAGGAGATCAGATTCTGTCTAAGACTTGGTGGATAAAGTTAGTACGTGTGGCTGGTAGGAGGTATCAGGTATCTGCCCCGACATAACCACTACAAGAAAAACAAAAGGCAAAAATGAGAAAAATATTTCATGAATATAGCAGCAAAATAGAAGCACCTTGACTTAGAACGTAACATCATCTGTATACGTTTGGAATCAATATTCATTTAGTGTGTATATTGCACAATGGTGGTGGTGTGATGGGTTGAGGGGAGACACTTTGGGTTTTATTTGCAATTGTGTTGTAACGACAAAAATCTCCAGAAACTGCAACAAATAAATAACAGTAAAAGTTGAAAGACAAGAAGAATGACTTTCTGGTAGATGATATATATGTTATTGACAAAAATGCCTGGTTTGAATTCAATACAAAATTTAATTATATGAATTGCCTTTCAACTTTTAATTGTAACCTAAACCCTTAGTTCTCAAATGTAACATCAAACTGCCTTTTGTAAATTTTGTGTAATAAGTTCACATTAATACTTGCAAAATAACCGTTTCAACATTATATATCTAAGTTTGTTAAGATGTAATTAAATAAATAAATGTATCACGACAGCTTAAAGATGATGGCATCACACATCTAAAACAAGATATTATATGGAATTTAGAAATTTTCGTTTTCTATTGATTCAGGGCTGCTGTAAAACTATATATATATATATATATATATATATATATATATATATATATATATATATATATATATATATATATATATATATATATATATATATATATATATATATATATATATATATATATAAGTAGGACTAAGGTGTAAAACGAATAAAGAAGAAGCTATGTAATAGTTACCTCATTAACCAACTCTTATAGACAAAATAAAAAATGGAGAATAAAATTCATATACAAATCACGTGAACTAGGTATAGAAGATTTTGGAAAATTTAAGTTGCTTCATTAAGGGTGTTTGTCGGTCTGTATGGTATATATGATATTTAGATATTTCGGTTCCGTATTTTCGGTATTCGATTTCCTATAACATTATACCAATATTGTACCTAACTAAGTTCAGTATGGTTCGGCATTTCTCCTTTCGATTTCGGTATATTTGGTACGGTAACTTCAATTTGTTCGGCTTCAATATTAACTAGTGCATAGAGCCATAGACTATAATATTCTTAATTAAAGTACCCCCGAATATAAAATTAAATACATTCTAAGCTCACATAACCGTTGATAAAAAAATTCAAAAACCAACAAGTATCAACTCATCGAGAGAAAAATGTACATAAAGGAATAGATTTAATAATTGAACATGTCTTATTACTTGCTTAGAGATAATTGCCGAATTTATAGAATACAACAAGAATGTAACAGCCCTGCCGATTGTTTTGAGCTTAAACATTTTATTCGGTGGTTTGAGACTTAGAGTAGCTTCATATTATGCATTACGATTTTTGTGTATGGTTGGTTTCGGTTTCGAGCGGTTCAGGATTGATTTGGAAAAAAGATTCTCGTTTTAGAAGCTTTAAGTTGGAAGAGTTGACCAAGGTTTGACTTTTTGGGTAAACGGAGTCGGGTTTTTGATTATTCTGATAGGTTCGTATGTGTCACGACCCTAGTTCACCAACCGTGAACCTGTCATGACGGCGCCCAGTCTTCGCGACTAGGTAAGCCTAACACATTGCGGAAGTTTAACAACCTTTATGAAAACAATAAACAAATACTGAATATCATGATAAAATGTATGGAGTGTCGCCTGGCACATACACTTCAACTCGAATTACTGCAAACAACCTCCAAGACCCGGAAACCCACGGGCAACACAGGCTAAGAGTAGAAGCAAACATACAGCTCTAATATCTGAAAGTGTCTACATCAACGGAATACAGGAATGAACTACTAACTAAAAAGGGTATAATAGAAGGAGACTCCTGGGTTCTGCGGACGCGGCAGATGCATACCTCAAGTCTCCGGCTGTACGCCACCTTCCAAGGCTGACAAAAATGAATGAGGGTACCTGTATCTGCACAACAAAATTATGCAGAAGAGTAGCATGAGCACACCACAGCGGTGCCCGGTAAGTATCAAGACTAACCTCGATAGAGTAGTGACGAGGGACAGTCAAGGCACCTACGGGTTAATAAACAATATAATCACAGGGATAATGGAAATGACGTATATAATTATGTACAGACAGCATGAATGACTAAAATAGCTGCAATCGAAATAAGACTAACGAACAATAAGTAACAACGAGAAATACACAAATGATGATAATAAAGGGACGATAGACATTACAATCCAAATCCTGAAGTCACAACACAGCAACGACAGACAAGTCGCTAAGTCATTATTCTGCAATGGTGCTTACATAAAGGTCTTTCCAACTCTTTCCACAATTCTACCACAGACTCTCAGACCAGTCACAGCTCATGAAAACCCAGCATCTGAAGTCCAATACTTGACATCCGTACCCCATCAATAACACGGTTATGCTGGCAACTAACTAGTCAACTAGGGTCTCTCTCACATATATAATGGGTAACGAGGGCATCTCCCTACTCCTAGCCAAATCAACATAGATTCATCTATAATATGAGGGTCCAACTATGTGTATGCTTGTGCAAGTGTATCTAACAGGAAATCCTACCAACTAGTAAGTATAAGTAATGGATCAACTAGCACCCGACTTATTCACACCCGGATAGCATCAATGGAAATATCAGTTCAGAACACAATGAGTTTAATGGGGATCTTCCGGGAATCGAACCCGTGATCCATCATACCAATAACAGAGGATCTCCCAGGAATTGAACCCGTAATCCATCATACTAATAACATAGGATCTCCCGGGAATTAAACCCACAGTCCATCATACCAATAATAAACAAAAGTAGGAAAAATGCCTCCATGGGCCTTCACAATTCATCATAATCAGCCCCTGACATGGCCCACCTTATTTCGCCACGTGTGCAATCAATAATAATGTAGCAAGCACCGCCTTATTTCTCCACACGTGCAACACAATATCTCCCCCCTTATTCCGCCACATGCGCAATCCACGTATAAGCATATAACATATCCTTCCTTATTACGCCGCATGTGCATAGTCATAATAACACGGCAAAGACCTCGTGCAACTCTCCAACAACAACCGCACGGCAGAGACCTCGTGCATAACAGTACCAACAGCCACACGGCAGAAACCTTGTGCATCACAGTATCAACAACTGCACAATAAATGACAATATATACAGGAGCAAAGCAAGGGAATAAACAATGGGAACAATAATATTTTTGTTTTTTTCAAAAAGAGAATTCAAAAATGTGTTTGTCCATAAAATTTTGCAAATTTTTAAAATTTTTTCGAAAATGAGTTACTCAAAAAATAAAGTGGTCAAACCACTTTTTCATAATTTTCAAAAAAGAAAAACTTTTTTCCTCACTCGCAATAATACTTTTTGATGTGAAATACATATTCAAAAATAATTTTAAATTTCAAATATTATGTTTCAATTTAACTTAATACTATTTTTTTAAATTATAATTTTTATGTCCAAACGGCTACTAAAACTTCTAACATAAGAGGGTGAAATAAATAAACAAGAACTAACCCAAATAACTGTTCATCATATTATTTAAACTAAAAAAGAGTTGGTGAAGGCATAATATATGCATAATCTATAAGTTATATATATAATGATATATATCAATATATGTATGTTATATGTATATAATGATATATAATCAATATATGTGACAAGAAAAAGTAAACAAGTGAATATAAAAGGGTATTTGTATAAATAAAACCAGAATATACGTATGAAAGCTGGCAATGCCTAAACATTTTAAATTACAAAAAGAGTGGAGTTTTCAACGCTGAGTACAATCAGAGATAGAAATGGGCCCATAGAGAGAGTGCACTTGTCAGCCATAGTGATCTTTGAAATGAGCCAATTGTAAACATACACGTAGCACGGGCAAAAGTGTCTACGAAGCCCTAAAACTGATAAAACATTGCAACAAGTGAGGTGTGGGGATGGTAGTATGTACGCCGACCTTACCCCTACACTTAGGTAAGGAGGTTATTTTCAAATAGACCTCCGGCATCCTTCCCTCCAAAAACTAACCACCTTGCTCTTGGGGAGACTCGAACTCACAACCTCTCGGTTGGAAGTGGGCGTTGCTTACCCTCAGAGCAATCCCCTCTTGTGCACGATAAAACATTGCACAATAATTGATTTTATGAACCAATCAAACTAAATTAGTTCATCTGAATTTACCAAAATGCCCTGATATTAGCACGCAGACGTACACAGCACTGGCGTGTATGTTTAAAAAATATATTTTATATTTTATTCAAAAATACGTTTCATGTGACAACGCGTTCAGACTTCTATCAAATTACTATAATTGCAGGGATAATTAAAGCCAATATAAAGAACTGAAAAAATTTATAAAGTTCACACTTCAGACAGCCCTAATTTTGTCATAAATAATGGAATTTCCTTTTGGACACCACCACCACCGTCGCGACAACGACGGTGGAGAGGAATTTCCACCTCCCGGACGACGACCACCACCGTCAGCCTACGACGAACCACCACCGTCAGAAGTTACCCATGTCTATCACACTTCCCATGTAGGTGGACCACCACCGATGGAGCCCAGTTATAACCGTCCTCATTATCCTCCACCGCCACCTATGGAGGACGATTATGGTCGGACTAGTTATCCTCCACCGTCAATGGAGGATAGTTATGGTCGGACTAATTATCCGCCTCAGCGAATGGAGGAGAACTATGGTGGATCTTATAATCGTACACCGCCTTATTATGAGGGCCCACCACCACCGCAACCACCTAGTTATTCCTCCGTCGAACACGTGTCTCACGAGAGTGAGAGTGAGAGCCTTCATCGTCATCATGATCATCATCGTTTTCAACCACATGTGCCTTCATTCTTCCACCATGAGACCTCACCACATCCAGAGCTCATCGATAAGCCTTCATTTAGGGTTTATACAAAGGCTGATCCCAATTACTCTCTCACTATCCGTGACGGCAAAGTCGTTCTTGCCTCTTCTGATCCATCCGATCCTTTTCAAGTAGGTCCTTTTTCTTTTTTCTTTTTTTTTTACTTTTGTTGATTGTTTGCTGTGAATATGATGTACTAATTTTTTCTGTGTGACTTTGTTGCAGCACTGGTATAAAGATGAAAAGTTCAGCACTAAAGTGAAGGATGAAGAGGGGTTTCCAAGCTTTGCTCTGGTTAATAAAGCTGCAGGACTGGCCATGAAGCACTCTGTTGGCGCCTCTCACCCTGTATGTATCTTGTTAAACATAAGCGCGGAAAAATAACATAGATATTTGCTTGTTATTGAATGAATTGTTAAACCTTGATAGCGGATAGCCAACCCATTACTTTGTCCTGGAAAAGGATATTAGAGATTTCCGCTTAATACAAATGCTATGACTTATGCATACTATGAATTTTTCACAGATTGGCTAGAGAAATCAGAGAAATGGATCTTTTGAGATTTTTAATGTTGACTGCAAAGGATTAAGTTATGTGAAGGCTCAGTTATGACTTCTTTTAGAAATACAGGATTCAAGCATGATTCAAGTATGCATTGTTTGGACACTATGGGGGTAGAGAAACTTTATGTGTTCTGAAGGAAAGTTTAACCCAATAGACTGAAGAGTTTTTTTTTTAATGATGAACATGGTTTTTTGGATTTTAGGTGCCCTCTAGAAGTACGGCTAACCCCTGAAAATATCTTAATTCCTGGGATCAGTACTGTTCTGTCTATTTACATAACAGACTGATTTTATCCACAAAAAAGAGGTGGAGGGGTTTGTAAATGACAAACATAATAGTATGGATTTTAGGTGCCAAGAAATGGACATTTTGTCTTCTAAATCAGGAAGCACCACTATTTGTACAAAGGCCATATCATCGCACAACGGTTTCATAAGTTTCACTATTTCTCTTTGATTTATTCATAGCATGGCTAGATAGATGAGATCTTGAACTTGCATAACTTATAGTCTATTGGTAATGAGCATAAGCTAGAATTTAAACAAATATCTAGAAGATAAAGCACTATTGATATGCATTTACTATTAATTGGAATTTACTCTTTAAAAAGGAAAAAAAGGTGATGACGATTATGTGTGCATTACTTTCACCTAAAGCTATGTTGTGTGACTCCTAAAAAGCCTCGCCGTGTCGACACTACATGGGTGTGAGTGTAGAATATACACTAGATTTGGACAACTTACTATGGGTGCTTTAACTATATCTATGACCGAGAAGTATTGATTGATCGGGTATCTGGTTTGATTTTGTGGGTTTATGTCATATATATTATGAAGAATTTATTACGTGTTTATAAAGAATTAAACTTTACTATTAATCTTTGTTCACTAACTTTAATTAATAGAAACATATACTTATAAATGTCTGTAACGTGCATATATTAGCCGTATCTAAGTACCCGTATTTGCACTCGGATCCATAACCCCAAATTCTAAAACTCATGTGATGAAGAAGCAGACCGCTAGATCTGCACTCATATATCCACACCTGAGTTTGAGCAATTAGGATCAAAATAGAACTAAAGCAGAGCAATATTGTTCCATGCTGATTTCAGTACACGGATGATTTATTCGTCCAAGTATGTATGCTGATTCACTGCAACACCCGCAACTCTGCATTATTACACCAGTTTGACCATGCTGTAGAGAGAATAGTTGGAAGCAGTGTCAGCTCTAGCTTTAGTTCATCTACTTTTTTCTCCTACAGTATCTGCACTTTCTTCAATTAAGAAAAAATGTGCAATGGCTGTGAGATAAACTGCGGCTACGGGTAAAAGTAGAACTAGAGACATCGTGGCCATGTTGACTGTTGTGTTTAAGTTTTGAATTCATTAACTGCAGAAAACCTTAAAGTTGCTAAGAGGAAATTAGTGAAACATAGACATTTGTGGGATACACTGGGTTTATTGTTGTTTGTTGTTGTTTTTATACATGTTTGTGGCTTGGGTTTATACAAGAAGAATTTGCATCTTAAACTTGATTCTTTGTGATGTGAATTGCTATTGTCATGTTGCCTATTTAAGTACTATATGTGATTTCAACTAATATTATCCTTGCTCCATGCACCTTGAGTGTTGCAAATGCATGAGAATGGAATTTACATATGCTTGAAGGTAATGAAATGAACACACTGATGTTCAAGGGCCCTGCCTTACTAATGTTACATGGCTTTTGACTGGGAAGGTGAAAGTTACATTCCTATTGAAATTCCTTTACAGGTGCAGCTCATCCCTTACGACCCTGATGTTCTCGATGCATCAGTCTTGTGGACAGAGAGCAGGGACGTGGGTGATGGTTATCGAGCAGTTAGGATGGTTAATAACATTCGCCTCAATCTAGATGCATGGAATGCTGATAAAGAACATGGAGGTGTACGTGATGGGACCATTGTTGCTCTCTGGGAATGGTGGAAAGGAGACAACCGGAACCAACATTGGAAGATCGTTCCCTACTGTAAGTCTTGCAACGTCGTACAAAAAAATGTTTTTTTTTTGCTTGGGAAGCCTAGAACCTGAATTCCTCTCTCTTCCTTGTCTTCAAGTTTATATTCCATTTAAAATTTAGCCATCCTCGCCCTTAAGGCCATTGATTCTTTTTTCTGTGTTCTTTTTGCAGTCCTCTCACACTTAGCCTCCATGTTGTTTGATATAAATTACTTTCATGAAAACTATTTTCTCAATGAATTATATTTCCTCAGCGAAATATTTCCGGTGTTTAGTACTCTTAGGTCTATTTAAGCCTTAATATGCTTTAACTGAAAGTTTTCTGTCCTCTTACTATATCTGATACTATTTCATCAACATAGCTACCCTCCTACAGTACCTTATCACCAAGCACCACCATCCCCTACCGTTTTGTGCAACCAAAAAACCAAAAATTATGTAGGAAAGATGTGTTCTTTATAATACATTCTCATAAACTTTATAATTACCTAGTGATTCAGTACCAAACCTGTTTTAATTAAGCTAGATGTGATTTACTCGTCAGTTAACAAGCAATTCGGGGATGCTACCATCAGCTTTCATCCCAATAATTTTACACTTTTTATTTTTTTTATTTTTCATGCATTTATATTAATTGATTTATAATTTAAATGCAGGATATGTTGGCTCGTGAATGATGACTGGACGAATTTGAATAATGGAGTTAATGTTTGGTGTTTTGTTTGTGTGTGTGGGGGGGGCTTATTAAGCATTTTGTATTGTATTCAATATCCCTCCAAGAACGTAAAGAAATTGAACAAGGAAATACTATGTATTGTGTGGGAGGTGTCATGGCTATGGTATGTATGTGTTTTAATTTCTATTTTGTGCTTGGTAGTTTGTGCCTGTTTCTCTATCTTCTTTCTTATTACTAAGAGATATGACAGAGGATCACAACAACCTTATGAAGTTCAAAGAAATTGCCCATGTTCCTACTAGTGGCAAATAGGTGGGTCGGGTCAGGTATGAGTGGGTTTAAAATAGGTAATTCAAAAAATGAATAAATTACTCGTTCCGATCAATATTTAATACAGATAAAAAATGGGTTAATCTATGACTTCTTGAATATGATTACTTTAGAGATAATTTCTAGTATCTTAAATTTGAGAAGCCATTAATTTGAGGCTTTACAAATGTAAAAGTTAAATTTATTGGTTATCCATTTTCCAGGTGGATAATATTGTTCTTATTCATATTCTACCCAACCGTTTTCTTTTAATCATTTTGCCACCTCTATTCAAGTTAGCCATCCGGCAGTTGGGAACGTGCTTATAGTTGCTAATACAGTTGCTTATTTTTATGTTTTACCAATAATACAATGGAAAATTTTGTTACATCCTTCCAGGAGGAAAGGGTGTGTACTACTACTTTCTTAGTATCTAGCTATTTGGCGTTTAAAGCAAGTGAACAAGTGCTTTGTGAAGTAGTTGAATTAGCTGCTCCCTCATAAAGATGGCAATGGTGCGTGGCGAAGAAGCTCTGACGCTGCGGATGGGTTGAATTAGTTACAAGATTTGTCCTTTTTGAAAATTTAAGCAGAGGGATTTTTGTGCATAACCTACCGAGTACTCCCTCCGCTCCATAAAAGTAGCCCAGGGTTCTTGGGAGAAGCCACACATCTAAGTTTTCGTTAAGTGGGTTAAAATTTAAATAAAAGTACTCAGCTTAACTGAGCCTTTACCTTCTATATATGGAATTTTTTAAAAATTCTTTTGTAGTCTTCTCTTTATATATTAACCTCATTGACAGAATGAAAATATGTATATGCTCATGCTTTATCTCCCACAAAGAGTTCTTAGTTTTCCTTAGAGAAAGAAAAAAGACAGACAACATCTCAAAGATTGTCGCCAATTTTTAAAAGTGAGTACCAAGTATACTAGGATTTTTTTTTGTTAGTTGCTCTAGATGACCCATATATTGGGATGTGTCCCGTAGGTGTATTTATCGTAGTTATTGTTTGATATTATTATATGTCATTTTATTTATGGTTCTTATGTTTAAACAATTATTTATGTTATTTTGGCTGCAGTTACTAATGTCCTTTTGTTTTTGTTATTCCTTTTCTATCCTGAGTCGAGGGTCGATTGGAAACAGCCTCTCTGCCCTTTCGGGCAGGTAAGGCCTGTCTACATATTACCCTCCCCAGAACCCACTTTGTGGGGCTATATTGGGTAGTTGTTGTTGTTGTTGCTCTAGTGTGAGCAGGAGTTTGGGATTAAATAATTCATGTCAGCTATTTTACAACACTGTTTTCATAAACTAGTGGAAACCGAAGCTCCAGATATTTTATATTGCACACATGATTCTGCATAGTGAAATGAGGAGCTCGTAGTTAACATGCTACTGCAGATTCTGAGAGTCGAAATTTGCATTCAATATCATTTGCATCAAATACCTATTGTCATCAATACAAGAATTCTCTCCAAAGCCATCACTAATGAAATAAGCAGAGAGTCGTCGCTCCACCTGTTTCATCGACTCACCACTGAAACAACACTGTTCTAAAAAAACTATAAACAACAAAACATTGAGCTCCAGCATATCAATTGTACTTCAATGTAGTGAAGCAATAACTTCTGTGTGTTTTTGGCTCCAGATATAAATCTTGTGAAACCGCTGTGTATGTAAAACCTGACAGCCTGCCCATATTTTGATCTTCTCGAGTCCTGGAAGGAATCCCTTGCTTCCCTCAGCAGCATCTTCATTAGCTTGACCGACTCCTTTAATGTTACCTGGGCTAACCAAAATGATGTTTGCAGCAACACAGCCAAAAGTACAAGATACAAGAAACTCTATCAGCACAGCTTTACCGAAGTCACTGTCCAAAAGATTATCTCACCGTACTGCATTCATTACAAACACGAGATGAGTCGCATATAGATACTGTGATTAAGGAATAACTACTTTGGTACAGTACTGAGGTTATTTAAGATATACGCGGGAAAAAACAATAATCAAAGCAAACTAAGCAATTAATGGTGTGCTTATATACCTGACTTAGAATGTTGAGCTGAGGGCTTACATACTCTTGTTGCAACTATTCTCTCTAGCTTGTTTTTGTTTTAGCAGGATCACGACCGAACTGAATGACGATAGGTTTGCCTTTAAAGACATACCCGTTCACCAGATTCTGCAGTCATTCACTTCTTTGTATTAAATTTTTACAAGCATCATCAGGTGTAGTATAAAGCTTCACATAATTCTAAGCTTAGCACCCATAACATCAGCTAATTTCTAGATAGTTGGATGCGATATAAATTCAAGTATACGACTGACATGATTTCCTTTAATCCATATAACACATTTTTAGGCGACTTGAGGAAACTAACCATATACATGAATAATCTCGCGTTAAATAACCATTGGAAATTTGACACAAGTTCACGATTAATTTCAAAAGGTTTCTCACCTTCTGAATAAATCTATGATTTTGCTAGAATTAGGTTGAGAACTGTTGAGGTAGGCACTTGCACCATTAAGGTACACCAAGGACAAAACCTAATACCAACTGCTGGAGTTGAGCAGCAAATTTTATCAGCTTAGTGAAATTTCAATAGGCTAACAGAGACGCCACAAATGACAATTTGAAAATGTCAGCATAAGTCATATTATTCAAATTTCAGATTTACATCTAATGAGACTTGCAAAATGTTAACACTGAAGACAAAAGATTGTCTCGTATGTGGTGCTTTCAGATTAAGAGATTTATTTTTGAAAGAGGTCATAAAAGCCTATCAGTACTTTCGCAGTGTTACTTCAAAATCCTGCTGCCCAGGATGAAAACTAAATACCAAATTACCTGCTTTTTTTCTTGTTTCCCCCAGATTCTGCTATGTTTTGATATATGATTCCACGATCCAGCGGTTCAAAAAAATAAATCAAATGCCACTTTAAAAGAGGAATATGGATATCATAAATTTTAATGTTTGATATTGATTTCTTCTTTTTTCAATCTTCTAAACCATCATTTTGCCCTTCTGGCTTCCCCCCTTCTTTCCCCAATGAAAAAGAAATGACTGGCCTGCAGCATCATAGAAAGGAAGAAATAGATTTGATTTGGAGAAGTATTTTCATAATGGAAGCATGATTCTTCTTTATTTTATAATTAAGATTAGATTGGGAATTATTATTGTAGCATTGTAGATAAGCAGCTCCAACTTTATCAGGTTTTTTTCAAATTTCATGAACAAATATTTTTCTTCTAGTGGGAAGGATAACCTATATAAGCAGTCATTCCAAAATCAGGCTCATACCAGTAACTTTAAGAAATACAGCAAATGAAAATTTCACTACATACAGACCATCAAAGAAAAGAAATGAAGACGAGGAAAATTCAAATAACATACTAAAGCATCTTGAGCAAGTTCAATTGAGGGAAATGTAACAAAAGCTTGTCCACGCATTCTCCCTTCCTGGAAATGGTAATCAGATAACCGTCAGCATTTAAGTCATGAACAGCAAGTTATCAATGGAAAGAGAGTACTGATTACTATCTCACCTCTCTACATGAGAATACTATTTTTATGCCACAGGACAATCTATCTCTTGGCAACAAATCATATGGAACTAGAAAGGAGCACGTCAATTTTGTGGTCTGGAAGAGGTAAGAAACAGACAACAAAATGGCACTGGAATGAAGAAAGTGATACTTATGGTTAAATAGAGAAGTAGATTACCAATTGATTTTCTCATCAAGTTGATGAACTTGGCCCTAAATTAGCTTAGATATAATGAGGTTTTGCTGAGCGAGATAATGTTTAACCAGTCCCCTGACATCATACCCTTCCCCAAGCAGGGAGTTCATGCTAACTGTACGAAGTGCATCACAGCATTTAAGTCATCAATTCAGTTAAATCTTCCTCAATTGTTCCAGAAGAAATATAGAGACCAGGGTTTGGTTCATTAAGATTGTCATGATTTTATTATCAAGAAGCAACTAAGGAAAAAGGAAAAACATTTAAAGGAAGAAAATGTGATGAGAATATCAGTAACACAGCCTGTCAAGCCTTGTAACGAAGATAGTCAGCAATATCATTAACCGCGCTAGCCTCGCATGGAAGTTATACTTGAACGTGCTGCTTACATGAAGAGAGGTCATTCTCCCCTTTGTATAGATAGAAGAACATTATAAACTTCCTTTCAACCTTCCTTTAACTCGGTTTACCACTCTCTTTCATCAAACTATTTATCACTCTAACTCAATTCCTGAGTCCTTAAGAGTCTCAATTTATTGTCAGCCAATGCCGATAGAGCCTAATGGGTGGCATTATGTAGTTGACTGCCACTGTAAACCAGCTTGCCAGATTGACAGTTTTCTATATGTAACAGAAGACCTTACAATTTTAAGAAGCACACATATTCTCAATTGGCCCATGTATGACATATGACATATCAACCAAACCTACAGAGGAGCCATGAGTCACAAAAGTGGAGCCATGTGTCACAAAAGTGGAGCCAAAACCTCACATCTGATGATCAGATAGGGTGATTTAGATAGTGTTATATTTTTCCATCATAAACTCCCAGAAGAACTTGAGTTATATCAAATAGTGGATATATAAAGCTTCAAGCTTTCACAGTATTATTAAAGGTAGAGAAATACAGATGAACCTCACCTGCATTAACTTCACTGCCAGTCTGGATTTAGCTTCATCGATGCTTCCAAATAAAGATCCTACAAACATTATAGCTAATAAGAAATATAATGGTTCTAGTGCCAAAAGATGAGTTTCTAGTAAGTAACATATATCCATTGAAGTAACTTCTTGTTATCCCTTTTTTTGAAGGGCAAAAAAAAACTGGCGAGGTATTGAAGTACAAGGAACTCTGAGGAAAAAGTCAGAAAAAGGTGTTTTAACTTATTAATGGATATGTACATTAATACTTACCAAATATGAAGTAAATATCATCATCAATCACTTCTTTTGCTAAGTTCTTCAAGTACAAGATAGGAGAAGGATTACCAGCACAATAATTCTGCATAAAGGAAAGCCCATGAGTTAAATATTCATCAGCCCTTTGCTGGGGATGTACAAGAACCAACTTAATGCTTGGCTTTGCTCATAAAAATATTGATCTACTGATTACAAAAAATGAAACAGTATAGCACAATTTAAAGACTGGAAAGATACAATCTTAATGAATTCCTAATAGCAACTATTTGTCAGCTGAAGTAAACTAAACCGAAACCCTACTTACCAACAGAAAAGTGACTTCTTCTCACAAAGGAGGCTAAGCAGCTAAAAACTATTAGAAAAAGTCTGCTGTATTTAGGATGAACAATCTTATAAGCTCATAACAAATTTTCAGTAACCAATTTAGTTCTTTTCCTTTTCCTGCCATTTCCTCAAAATCAAGAACGTTTTATGGAGATGATTCACCATCTATAGAAGTAAAGATAAACTTTCTAGACATCATTTTTGGTTTCCACATAAATAACTTCAAGCAACTCAAAGTAATTAGCCAAGAGCTACTACACTTAAGAATCTTAAAAGGAATTCAAATAGGATAGCAGTTGTTTGCTCAAAACGCTCAGATCCCTAATTTACATATTCCTTAGTGACCTAGTTAGTATTTAGAAGTTAAACAGATAGGACTCTTTTTCCATGATTTTTAGTATTTTATTTCTGTTCTACCTAATTTTCAAAAGTGGTAATTCGTACATCTTCATGCAAATTCCACACTTCTATCTTAAATTAATCTATTCATTTGTCTGATACAGACCAACATTCATCAAGCCAATCATCATAAACAAGACTAGGTGGGGAATGATACCCTTAGAGGCATACTTAAGAAAATTAAAAAATAACTACTCCCTCTGTTCCATATTATGTGACATAGTGTGACCGGGTAAGGGCGGTAAGAAAGACTTTTGGACCTTGTGATCAGAAACAAGCCATAGACATATGTGTGGCAGTAGATCATCTCAAAAAGGATAAACTGGGAAGTTAAATTGTTTCTAAATATAGAAAGGCATCATTCTTTTTAAGACAAACTAAAAAGGAAAGTGTGCTACATAAATGGAACGGAGGGAGTATAGTGTATAAGAATTATTAATAAGATATTCTTAAATTATGCTTTCATTACATAGTTTCTTCAGCAGTTCTTCTTGGACTGCATCATTAGAGGGGCAACAGGCATAGGGCACACTAAAATAATACCAGCTTATCAACAACAACAACAACAACAACTACCCAGTATACTCCCACCAGGTGGGGTCTGGGGAGGGTAAAAAAAAAAAAGGCTCGTCTACATATTAGCCTCCCCAGACCCCACCTGGTGGGAGTATACTGGGTAGTTGTTGTTGTTGTTGTTGATAAGCTGGTATTATTTTAGTGTGCCCTATGCCTGTTGCCCCTCTAATGATGCAGTCCAAGAAGAACTGCTGAAGAAACTATGTAATGAAAGCATAATTTAAGAATAGTTGATTCTTGAATACAAACAAAAAGGGAGTTAGAGTCTGATTTAGTGTCTGATTACTTTATCATAGTTGTTGGTTTCTGAAAACCTTTGCTGCAAGGTGTTATATGATTCACAGTTCACATACTATACCTTATTCAAAATAAAAAATAAAAAAAGATTCACAGTCCACATAACTCACAAAATCCTTTGGAAGAGTCTGGTTTGATAAACCTCATTTAATTTCCCTTAAGTGCCAATTATGTTTCTTAATCCTTCATGGTGAAAAAGAAATCCTTCATGGGGGTAGGATTGGATAGATTCTTTTCTTCTGAGAAATCACCGAAGGCCATTGGTGCATGGTTCGAAAGTCATGATAATGGGCCTGGCTGTTACATTCAACTTAATAACCCAGCTATTGTTTGTGGCAGGTTCGAACCTGTGACATGTGCTTAATCCACACATCACGTGATGCGCTCTTACCACGAGGCAAAGTCCTGGGGTAATTAGATTTTTTTGATGAAAAAAGGTACTCCTTCTGTTTCAACTTATGTTAACGTATTTGACTGGGCACGAAATTTAAGTAAAGGAGCAAGACTTTTGGAACTTGTGATCTTAAACATAATATAACTTTTGAGTGGTTATAAGACTTTTGAAATTTTATGGTCTTAAACATTCCATAACATTTGTGTGGCTATAAAAGCTTCTCATTAAGATAAAATGAAAAGTTCAAATTAAATTGTTTCCAAATTTAAAAAGGAGTCATTCTTTTTTAAAAGGACTAAAGAGGAAATATGTTTACATAAATTGAAATGGAGGGAGTAATAGATTTCATTAAAGGGTACCAAGAACTACCAACAAAAACAACAACAATCCAATAAAATCGGGAAGGGTAGTGTGTACGCAAACCTTACCCCTACCCTGTAGAAAGGTTGTTTCCGAAAGGCCCTCGGCTCAAGATAATAAAAAGATAAAAGGAGAGAATATTAGATTCACCGCGGAGATCATAGGAAAAAAGGAACATGAAATGCAGAAGAAATATGCAAAGCAAAAACGATGACTAGTAAATGGATCCTGCGTCAAAAATAGAAAATAGTAAGACACTACATTGCCCCTAGCTATCTTAGACAAAACCCCACCAAACTAGGCTCACAAAGGTACAAAGTAACGCAAGACTCAACTACCTCCTAGCCTACAACCGTAATACTCGACCTCCACAACTTTCTATCAAGTATCATGTCCTCGGAAATCTGAAGTATCGCCATATCTTGCCTGATCACCTCTGGTACCAAGAACTACCAGAAAAAGTAAAATCTAGGAAGTTTTGTTGTATATGTTGAAGGAATGCAAAAGATCTGACATAGAGTTCATATCCGATAAAATGTTCTTCCTACACCACAAGCGTAGACTCTTCAAATATCTAGATTTAACATTTACTATATTTTACTCTCCTCTCATTAAAACATCTGTTATTCCTTGTTATTCCTCTCCAGCCAGATATTCCAGAAAAAGTTGCATTAGAACTTTCCTCCAGAAAGTCTTCATTGTAAAATTGCTCCAAAGTCTTAAAGATATCCTCTCTCAAGATGTGCCGACGGAAGGCCATATTGAAATCATCGGGCCCAGGCGCTTTGTCACCATCGAACAACTTGATCACAGCATCATGTTCTTCCAAGGTGAATGCCCTTTGCAGACATTTACTATCTTCTATGGATAAGGTTCCAAGGATTGTCCTATCCCTAAAGGACCTAAGTCATTCCATTACAAGACCTTGCCCTAGATCCACTTCCTTTAGTTCTTAATAAATTAACTAATGAATATCATAAGAAACATGAACAACCAAGAAACAGGACCACAGCTAAAACTTAAAAGACTAACTGCAAATCCAATATGCACACAAGTAGTTCATGAGCAAAAGTAAAGTGCACAAACTTCCAATACCTTAAACATAGGAAGCGACAGAATCTCTTCTGGGGGCAATCTTCCACTTTTTAATTCCTCAAGGGTCGCAAAAGGTTTATTATCATTCTCTTTATCTTCCACCGGTAATGATATTTCCCTCATGTCACCCTTCTCTTCATTCTGTACCTGCTTAGGTGCTACTTTAATCTGCAAGCCCAGCAATCAAAAACTTAGTAACTACAAACTTCACTGAAGAGCAAAGGGGGAAGGGGGTTTTGGAGATGCAAGGCTATCACCTGAATTATTGGGTTCTTTTTCTTAACCACTGGCATCTCTTTAGGAACCAAGGCAGCAGCTCTCAATCCAACAGCTTCATGAGCAACATCCTTGTCAACTGCAGGGCCTAAGATAGCTTCACGTCTGGTGCGCTTTTGTTTAGGCCCGCCAACATTACTCTAATAGCAAAAGGAAATAGTTTAGTGAAAAATGATAGTTTAGTGAAAAATAAAAACACAAGGAACATAAAGATAGAAACTTTAATCCTGAGATACACTCATAGACCATTAAAATTTAAGTCAGCTCCCCAGTATCATTGAGGTTTTATACAACAACAACAACAACAACTACCCAGTATACTCCCACAGGTGGAGTCCGGGAGGGTAATATGTAGACAAGCTAACCCCTACCAGAAAGGGCAGAGAGGCTGTTTCCAATCGACCCCCGGCTCATAGGATAAAAGGAAAAACAAAGACAAAAACAAAAACAAAAACTCATCTGAAGTCCCAGTTAACTAAATTTATCAAACTCATCTAGAGTTAAAGGATGCCAAAAATATAGGAAATATTACCTCATCTGAAGACTCCATTTCTGATTCACTACTTGATAAATTTTCCATTCTACTCTCAGAAACTGTTGGAGGAGGTGGAGGAGGGGGTGGAGGTGGAACAGATAGGGAAGTTGGTAGAGGTGGAGTCGGCAGAGCCATCCGAAATGGTGCTGGAATATTCATCTTGTTCATCAAGTGTAAGACCTATACCATGTCACACTATAGGTATTAAAGATGTTAGATAGACAACCTATGTTGCTCGGACTCTGCAAAAATATCGCCAAGTGCATGTCGGATCCTCCAAAAATAGTGAATTTTTTGGGGATCCAACACTGGTCCGGCAGCATATTTTTTGGAGAGTCCATGCAACATAGTAGACAACACAGACAAATAGCAAGGAATGAGATATGAATCTGAGAAGCTGAATGGAAATAGTATAGATAACCTGTGTGTAGAACCGAGGAACAGCAATGAGAGCATTTACAATATTTGTAAGTATATGCCCATCAGGTGGGGGGTAAACATATCTGAACCACAAGCAGGATAGAGAGCATTATGAAGAAGCAGAAGCTGGTATTGTTTATGAGTACGTATGAAACTATACGAAGAACTAGCAAGTGCTAGATCAAGCAGAATGACTGTCTAAATCCTCTTAATACTTTAGCTTCTTCTTCTTTTCTAGTTTTCTACGCATATACCAAACAGACAAAGAATAGAGTCTATAATTTACAAGTCAAACAAAGCTGGCCTGCCTACAGACATGCGAAATATCTGGCATACAGGGATGATGCAAATATCAGCTGCGATGTAAAGGAAAATAATGAGAAATATTGTAATGTTTAGGTCAGGGGATGTTCAGGACAAGGAGAATGAGGAGCTACTTCTAGCCACTTATCCACCAAATCTGGATAGAAATTTAAAAAGATGGTTAAAAAAATCATGAAGTAGCTGAAAACATACTCGAGGTGAGGAGGAAATGGATAATCCACCCCAAGTCTTTCAGCAATGGGTTTGCTGCCAAGATAAGAACCTGTTCTTGATACTCCACCAAATTCTTTAGCAGTAGCATCGTTGATCAAAGAGACAGAGTCTTCTACAATCCGAGGCTCACTTTGTCGATATTTATCTCTCTCTATGCTTTTATTAGCTCGTTCAACTGCTAATGTTTTACCAAGAAACCGTACCCTAACAACCACAAAACTTGACAATTACTCTTGCTTTACCTCCTAAGATAAATATAAATAAAGAGGAGCTCATTTGAATATATTTTATCTAAGATGATCACAAACTGAGGATACTCAGAAGATTCTAAAGAAACAATACCCATTCAAATGCTGTTGCGCTTGATGTGCCAGACTTTCATCCTTGAAATCCACAAACACACAATTCCTCACTCTGTCCAGGAAAACATAAGATCCAGATCAACCCTTTTTATGTTTACAATCATAAAATATCTGATACTAGATCTCAAGACTCAAATAGCGTTCATTTCATTTTTTTAACAGGTAAATAAGAACTTCTAATAAGCAGCCAAGCACAAAGCTAGTGCTTAAACATTATAAAGTCAGGAACCACACTATACAGTAGCATTAACTTCATATCTAAGATGGCTAAAGAGGATTTTTGAATTATTAGGTTAAAAGCTAAAGAATTTTGAGCGTGAATTAATGCTAATCAAGGAATTTTGCCCATGACTTGTGCAGAAACTGCTGGGGATAATCCTGAGCGCTGGGGTGTGGGGTTTTGGGGGGGGGGGATTAGTCAGACGCTTAGAGCATAAGCTTTATGAGACAAAAGCCTTCCATATATGTCTCAGGTTTATTTTGCGAACGTCTTGCAGTGAGGTGAGTTCCTAAAAAGGCCTTTTTAAGGACTAATCACAAGCAAATTGATATATACAGAAATGTATATACTGATCGGACACTCAAGCTCTTGCGAGTCAGAACAAAGTTTATTTTACTGGGAAGGCAGGACCTTTACCCACGGCACTGGAAATTTCAACCAGAGATGCAGTACCAAGATCAAAAAGAGCAGGGCCTGTGCACACAAAGAATTTATTGAACAGGTAGCACTCCTAAATATAGATTCCGCTCAAGAGATATATATACGATAAAATAATTTGCGGTCCACAAAATCTACAGTTTGGCAATCCTTCAGCAGGGAAAAGCAAAATATGCTAGTCTAAGCTTTTAAAGATGTAGAATTAACCATATACAGTTTGACACTGTTACATATCCAATTAAAGGTCATTAATACCAAATGTCTAGCAACATCAATCACAAGTATAATTTGTGCATTGGTAAACTCAAGACATAAAATTGGAAAATTCATGTAAAGTAATGAATTGCGAAATCAGGTAAGCTGACTATTCTTTCTTTTTTTTTTATAACCGTGGTGTCCGTCCCAACTTGCGCGCACCTTGACTAATTCCACGGGATACCTGACATCTCAAACTAGCAACAGGTACCGAGTAATTCTGCTCAGGCTTGGAAAGATAGGAAGAAATTACCTAGTGTTTTTTGTCTCAGCAAGGTTTGAACCTGAGACCTCATGGTTCCCCACCCACTTTATTGACCACTAGCTACACCCTTGTGGGCGTAAGCTAACTATTCTTTGATAAGTAATATTCAAGACAAGAGTATCTAAACATTTTGGAGTATAAGATGACAACTAGTTGATTCGGTATAAAGGAAAAAGAAGTTGACAAGCACCAAAAAGAGGGGTCAGAAACACGTCAGCGTCTCAGGAAGCATCACAATCTCATTAAAACACCTAAAATCTACTTTTTAGAAAGGCAATACATCAGGGGTTGCTCTGATGGTAAGGTGAGAAAGCACGGGAGAAAAATATATAATTAATATATACATGATACAATGAGCCCTATATATATATACACATAACCTATCCTACTCCTAATACACATTGGATTAGGGTTCTACTATTTTACATATTCTAACACTCCCCCTCAAGCTGGTGCATATAAATCATATGTACCGAGCTTGTTACACATGTAGTTAATACGAGGACCAGTAAGGGACTTGGTGAAAATGTCTGCAAGCTGATCAATTTGACTTTACAAACTTTGTAGCAATATCTCCCGAGAGTATCTTTTCTCTAACAAAGTGACAGTCAATCTCAATGTGCTTAGTTCTCTCATGGAACACTGGATTTGACGCAATATGAAGAGCAGCTTGATTATCACACACAAGTCTCATCTGACTAACATCACCAAATTTCAGATCTTTGAGCAACTGTTTGATCCAAGCTAGCTCACATGTCGCCATAGCCATTGCTCGATATTCTGCTTCTGCACTAGACCGAGCAACCACATTTTGTTTCTTGCATTTCCAAGATACCAAATTTCCTCCTACTAAGACACAATATCCAGAAGTAGAACGTCTGTCAGAAGGCGATCCTGCCCAATCAGCATCGGAGTATCCAACGATCTGCTCATGGCCTCGATCCTCAAACAATAAACCTTTACCTGGAGTTGATTTTATATACCGAAGAATGCGAACAACTGCATCCCAATGACTATCACACGGAGAACCCATAAACTGGCTCACAACACTCACAGGAAAGGAAATGTCAGGTCTTGTCACTGTAAGATAATTTAATTTACCAACTAACCGCCTATATCTTGCAGGATCGTTAAAAGGCTCCCCCTGTCCTGGAAGAAGTTTAGAATTTGGATCCATTGGAGTGTCAACAGGTTTACAACCTGTCATTCCTTTCTCCTCAAGAATATCTAAGGCATACTTCCGTTGTGAGATCACAATACCTGAGCTAGACTGTGCGACCTCAATACCCAGAAAATACTTTAGTGTGCCCAGATCCTTAGTCTGAAAGTGTTGAAAGAGATATTGCTTCAATTTAGTAATACCATCTTGGTCATCGCCGGTAATAACAATGTCGTCAACATAAACCACCAGATAAATACAAAGACGTGAATCAGAATGCCGATATAATACAGAGTGATCAGCTTCACTCCGAGTCATGCCAAAGTCCTCGAAAACAGTGCTAAACTTACCAAACCAGGCTCGAGGAGACTGCTTTAGACCATAAAGTGACCGGCGCAAGCGACATACAAGGCCACGAGACTCCCCCTGAGCAACAAACCCAAGTGGTTGCTCCATATAAACTTCATCCTCAAGGTCACCGTGTAAAAATGCATTTTTAATGTCCAGCTGATACAGGGGCCAATGGCGAACAGCAACCATAGAGAGAAAAAGGCGGACTGATGCTATCTTAGCCACGGGAGAGAAGGTATCACTGTAATCAAGCCCAAATGTCTAAGTATATCCCTTGGCAACAAGACGAGCCTTAAGACGATCAACCTTACCATCTGGACCAACCTTGACTGCATACACCCAACGACAACCAACAGTAGATTTACCTGAAGGAAGAGGGACGAGCTCCCAAGTACCACTCGTATGTAAAGTAGACATCTCGTCAGTCATAGCATGTCGCCACCCTGGATGAGACAATGCTTCACCTGTAGACTTAGGGATGGAAACAGAGGACAAAGAAGATAGAAAAACATAATAGGGTGATGACAAACGATGATAACTTAAACCGATATAATGGCGATTAGGATTAAGGGTGTTCCGTATACCTTTCTGAAGTGCAATCGGAAGAGACAAGTCCGCAGTAGGAGCAGGGTCAGGTGCAGGACGTGAATCAACCGGGCCGGATGCTGGGCGAGGACAACGATGATATGTCAAGAGTGGAGTGTCTGTCGCAGGGAGTCTAGGAGGAGCCACACTAGACTCTCCAACGGTTGGAATGGGTAAGACTTCTGAAGCGGAAGGTGAAGGAGGAGATATAGTACTCCCTAAAGGCCGGCATCGGTAAAACCTCAGATATATCAAGATCGTTAGAATGGTCAGAAGAGGTAAAGAAAGGTTTAGACTCAAAAAACGTGACATCGGCTGACATAAGGTACCTACGAAGATCAGGTGAATAACAACGATAGCCCTTCTGAGCACGAGAATAACCAAGGAAGACACACTTGAGAGCACAAGGAGCTAACTTATCTTTCCCAGGAGCTAAGTTATGAACGAAACAAGTGCTCCCAAAAACACGAGAGGGAACAGAGTATAAGGGTGACTGGGGAAACAATACCTCATACGGAATCTGATTCTGGATGGGAGATGAAGGCATCCGATTAACCAAATAACAAGATGTGAGAACTGCATCGCCCCAAAAACGCAGCGGAACATGAGATTCAATGAGTGTGCGAGCAGTCTCAATAATGTGCCTATTCTTTCTCTCTGCAACCCCATTTTGCTGAGGGGTATAAGGACAAAAGGTCTGATGAATAATTCCGTGAGAAGTCATAAACTTCTGAAATTGAGAGAATAAATATTCTAAGGCATTATCACTGCGAAGTGTGCGAATAGAATCACCAAATTGATTTTTGATTTCAGTACAAAAATTCTGGAATACAGAAAACAACTCAGAACGATCTTTCATTAAGAAAATCCAAGTACATCTTGAATGATCATCAACGAAACTAACAAAATAACAAAATCCCAAGGTTGAACTGACTCTACTAGGACCCCATATATCCGGATGAACTAAAGAAAAAACAGACTCTGCACGACTCTCAATACTACGAGGAAAGGAGGCGCGGGTATGTTTCCCGAGCTGACATGACTCACACTCTAATGTGGATAAACTAGACAAACTAGGCACCATCTTCTGAAGCTTGGACAAGCTAGGATGTCCTAAACGACTGTGAAGTAGGTCTAGAGGATCTGCAACTAGACAGGCCTTGGAGGATGTTAGTGAGTTAAGGTAGTAGAGGCCTTCTGATTCAAGTCTTGTTCCAATCGTCTGTCCCGTACTGCGGTCCTGCATAATAAAGGAATCATCAATAAAATATATACCGCAATGGAGGGCACGAGTCAAACGACTAACAGATGCAAGATTAAAAGGACAGCCAGGGACATAAAGAACGGAATCTAGAGTGAGAGGGTAGAGGATTCGCTTGTCCAACTCCTTTTGCTTTAGTTTGAGACCCATTAGCTAAAGTAACGTTGGGAAGAAACTGTGAATACGCAATATTTGACAAAAGGAATTTATTACCAGAGATATGACCAGAAGCAGCTGAGTCCACAACCATTGTTCAAGAGGACTAGACTGGGAAACACAAGCAAAAGAATTACCAGCAACAGAAGTATCAGTCTGAGCAACAGTGGCTACTTGTGGAGATGTCTGCTTAGTTGCTCGATATTTAAGGAACTCATTATACTCCCCTTCAGACACAGAAAATCCCTGGTTACCTGTAGTCTCGGTCTGAGCAACATAAGCATTTTTGGGTGGTCGACCATGTAAAGAATAGCACACGCCACGAGTGTGACCAAGTTTATAACAATAAGAACACTTGGGTCTAGATCTTCCAAAACGACCTCCTCCTCGTCTATTCTCCCATAGTATGAGATGCCCGATTGTCCACTGATTGGGATATGAGGATAGATGAATCAAGTGTCTGTCATGAGCTCACTGGGTGACTCAGTGCTGCAGCAAGGCAAAGTAATCGAGAGAATAATTCATCAACTGTGGGGACAATCGGACTAGCCAAAATCTGATCGCGTACTGAGTCGAGATCATTAGGAAGCCCAGCAAGAGTAAGAACTAGAAACAGCTTTTGTCGTTGCTCTTGCTGCTTTGCAACGCTAGCAGAAACTGGCATCAACGTCTCAAATTCCTCCATAACTGCCTGTACGTGTCCCAAGTAAGTAGACATATCTAATTCCTGTTTCTTTAAATTTGTCATCCGCGATATCACATCATAGAAACGAGATATGTCATTAGTGTATAAAGTACGAGCCTTTTCTCAAACCAAATAACATGTTTGGAATGGACGAAACAAGGGCATCAACTTGGAATCAATAGATCGCCACAAAATACAATAATTGAGCATCGATCTTCTCCCAATGTGCTTTGGCTTTTTCATCTCCTTCACTAGATTCCTTGATTAGATGATCTTGAACACCTTGACCTTTACACCACAACTCGACAGACGAAGCCCAAGCTAGGTAGTTTGAATCTCCTATTAAAGGTTCTGAGATAATCATAACACCGGAACTGCCAGAACCCGGGTTTCTAGACCCGAAAGCATCGAGTCCCAAAGACATCGTTGGATTATCACCAAATAATCAGAAAGAATCAACTGAAAACTCGCTGAAACTGAAACAGAAAACTGGCGCTGCCGGAAAAACTGGAAACACTGTAGTTGCCGAAAAAAGTACTGTAGCTACCGGAAAAAATTCAAAATTGTCGGAATTGTAAAATAAAAATATGGATAGGCTCGGAATTTGAGGGCGATCAGACTGTCCTGAAGGAAGTTTCTGAAATTCTGGCCGGAAAGTGTCTCACGCGCCGGCGCGTGGGATAGACTCGTCACCGCCGGCAGAACTCTGGCGGGCGCGTGGCGGGTTATTTTCCGGTGATATTTTCTGGAGTTGGTCGAAATTATATTCCGAGCCTTGTGGTGGTCTCGGATTTTGCACAACACCAACAAAAGGGTGATTTCGTTAAGGACAGCCTCTTAAGTCGCCGGAAAATTGCACGGCGACGAGGTCTTTCTTCCCGAAAGTTGCTGGAATGACGCACAGATATTCTCACTGGAGCTCTGATACCATGTGAGAAAGCACGGGAGAAAAATATATAATTGATATATACATGATACACTGAGCCCTATATATATACACATAACCTATCCTACTCCTAATACACATTGAATTAGGGTTCTACTATTTTACATATTCTAACAGTAAGCAACCCCCACTTCCAACCGAGAGGTTGTGAGTTCGAGTCTCCCCAAGAGCAAGGTGGGAAGTTCTTGGAGGGAAGGATGTCGGGGGTCTATTTGGAAACAGCCTCTCTACCCTAGGGTAGGGGTAAGGTCTGTGTACACGCTACCCTCCCCAGACCCCACTAAGTGGGATTATACTGGGTTGTTGTTGTTGTTGTTGTTAGAAAGGCAATACAAGACAGAAAACATTAGTATAGAAGAGATTCCTCGAAACCATTTGTCCAAAATAGTATGTTGCTTTGAGAACATACTTTTTCTAGTTGTATTAACTTTAGAAGTAACAACGGAGGTCAATTCTTTATCAAGCCTAGTGCCGCTAATTCATATCCTCAAATAAAAGAACAGATAGCCGTCATTTTGGATTGGGGAGAGTAATAGGAAATTTGATTAAGAAAATGCAGCTTTCATTGATAAATGGAGGCCTTACTCTAGTGGTTAATGTTGAGGTGCTTAAGACTACAAGCCTCAAGCTTAAAACCCATCTAGGTGTGAATATGAATCCAACTCATATTATGCTCCTTCTACTAGTTTGTTCTAGAAGGAACAGATTTCCTCCGGTCAATGGTGCATAAATACAGTAGACATATTCTCGTTGATTTTTAAATAATACAAATTACACCAAACTAATGAGCACATAAACAGTTTTAAGAACATAAGAAAGCAAACCTTCTATACTGGGTATTAGAAAAAACAAAACAAAAAATTAGTAGTGAAATTGATAATTAAGGAATTATTCTTTGGAATACCTGCCACTAGTACAAGGACGAATAGAAGATGCGCCGTAATTGGAGAGCAATCTAGAAAGGGTTTCATGAGGAACTGCTTCTGGAAGATGCCGAATCAACAGCGTACATTCTTTAGCTTCCTCCCTCGGCAAATGATGAAGAGGATTCCCAGTCATGTAAGCATCCATTACAGTTCCTTGTACTCACAGAACTTCTACGCTCAACAAAAATGACAGTCAAATTTTGGTTGACAAATCACAAAACAGTCAAATTTGGTTGACAAATCACAAAAACTTCAAAATGCATTGAGGCAGTGATGGGATTTGGATGGCAATGGGGCTGTGCGTGCGATGCGGGCGGGTCGAAATCAAAGCCCATGTGAAGATCCACTTTTTTAGTTAGACTATTTTGATTACATTATAAATTAACCAAAAAATAATATAAAAAGGACCAAAATACATTTTTTTCGCCTTCAATATTAGTACATTTTACCTTTCTTTCTTTTTTTTTTGGGAAAGAAATTCTTCGACACCATACTTTAGCCAAAAACAAATGGAGATACCTTCAAATAAATCAATAAAATTCATTATTCACCCCATCGCCTAAATCAATATCTATCTATATACTAGTAAGGTTAGCCCGGGCCCAACCAAAGCTTGTTCCAAGTACTGTTTTTTTGTCTCTTCTCAAAACTAAAAGATACCATCTTACATAAACACAATTTATACCAAGGAATATAAATTGCATATCAAGTGAGGTTGCTCACATATAATTTTCTTGTAATGCCATCAGGCAAAACTAGAAAAAGGTAGATAAAGATATCTGCTTGTGAAAAGGACTGAACTATTATTTGTTCTTTTATGTTAGCATGAAGATCATAATGATTTGTTGATCTTCCTGGGCTTCACTGACATTAGGCAGTCCAACTTTCTACTGTGCGTAAATAAACCTACAGTTATTACCAGATATTAAGAAAACAAGGATTAGTCAAGTAATTTGTATTTTTCCAACTATAGAATGATAAGAACAAAAGAAAAATATGGCTATCTGATGTAACAATCAGAGACAACTGTTTTGCAATCTATAACACATTCACTTACCATTAAGTGCAGGTGAAAGGTTATATAAAAGAGTTCTGCAGTGCTAGTATAATACCTCCAAATAGTTTTAGCAAAATAACCTGTGCAACATCTCGATACAAACTAAAATTGGAAACTCTATGGTCAGTAAGAAGATTGATTGTTTCTTAAAGCTCTTCATATATAATAAGAAACAACATTTAAATGAAATAATATTGCCAAATCTTTTTGTTAGTGAAAAATGTAGTATTCCTTGGTGTCATTATCTCCCAGTAAAAGCTTAGGTG
The DNA here is from genome assembly GCA_034376525.1 of Nicotiana benthamiana. Classification (NCBI taxonomy): domain Eukaryota; kingdom Viridiplantae; phylum Streptophyta; class Magnoliopsida; order Solanales; family Solanaceae; genus Nicotiana; species Nicotiana benthamiana. The sequence goes on along the minus strand of CM067331.1, from coordinate 8,635,798 downwards.
AAATTGCCAGAATAATCCATGCAAGTGTAAAGTGCAAGGTGGAAAGAAAAAGAAAAAAAAGGAGAAGAACTTTAGGTATGATACAACTTTACAAAGTGTAGATTAACAAGGGAATTATTTCCTAGCTGTCAAAAAGAATTACATGTGTTCATTTAGAAAACAGGAGAATTATTTCGCAAAAGGTAACTTTCACATGAGATGGAGTAATAATTTTTGTCATATCTATTTGAAAAGTCATGAAGAGGGTGCTACATCAAGTATGTACAAATAATCAATGACAATGAAAGGGCTGTGGAACAACAAATAAAGAGAAAAGATATTGGATCTAAATGGGAAGATAAAACTAAATGAGTGCAAACTAAATCAGAAAAGAAAGCGAACAAATTAATAAAAGCACAATGAACTATCCACATATACACTTAAACGAACACATATAACCAGTGATAAAATTTCAACACAACAATAACAACTACCTAGTAAAATCCTACAAGTAAGGGGTCTGGGGAGGGTAATGTGTACGCAGACCTTACATCTACCCAATGGAGTAGAGAGACTGTTTCCAATAGACCCTGGGCTATTATAACATATTTGACCAAAAGGTTAAAAAGAAAAAGAAAACAAAAAGGCAGCTCGTTACGCAAACTATTTCTTTTGAAATAAAAGATTATTCATAACGGTTCAAAGAAAATAGCAGCTTATCAAGGAATTCTAACAACAAACACCAAACTTGAAGCAGGCAGATAACTAAGAATATATTGATCAAACATACTAAGTGGAAATTCCCTAAGAGGCTAAGACAACATATTAATATATAGCAACGGTTGACATAATAGACAACCAAGTGGTTCCTGAAATATGAGGTGCCATGTAACTTTGGGGGATCAAAGAGACTTGTCCTGTTGTTCAAGTAATCTTTTGGTGAGAAAGGTTGTTCTAACTTTCCAAATATATGGTTAAGTAAGACATGATGTTAAGATAAACTATGGAATACTATAAAGAGAGAGAAAATAATATTCCATCAGTCGGGAACCAAACCCACTAAAGGTATGCTAACATTTCCAACAATCAAGTATTGCAGCTAGTTCGCCCCATTGTACAATTGACCAGGTTTAGCAAAAAACAGGAAAAAGGGAGGAAAAATAAAGGATAAACAACTCTTGCTGAGAGCATATCACCATCTCAATGCCATTTTGATTGGAGTTGTGAAGCAGGAAGTGAAAACATAGCAGGAAATTCAACACTCTGAGGAAGTGTGTCATGTGCTTCACTAACAACAAGCAGAACACAATCTCTTGTGGAAGGGCCAGAGGAATCAGAGACAGTCAAGTCAGGTGATAAAATTTCAATATGCAAAATTGTATTTCAATGTGCCACTGGAATGTATACTCCAAATGAGTAAGGGAAGAAGCTCCCAATAATCAACGGTCTGCCAAAACAGGAAGGAATGAAGCTCCTAACACCAATTGAATAGGAGGAATAAATGGCATGAATTATTCTAGACAAATCATCAGCCTACGTGATCTATGAAATTGTGACTGAGCATCCATATTTTAACATATATAGATCCATTTTGAAATTACATCGTGAGTGCAATTTAACAGGAATGTTGTTCTGACCACATGGATAAGTTAATGAGTATCCATTCAGAAGATTAAGTTGTATCAATTTTTACTTTTTATAGCAAATTTATATTTTGAATCTGATTATAAAGTTTCCTTTGCTTATTTACATCATCCTGACATCCTCAAATTAGAAACTTACGCATAATTTACAAAACGCCCAAACAACAAAATGGCAATCACCAATTCAAAAATTATATATCAAACAAAATCAAATCTTGAACTAAGCGATAACCTTGATGGACAAAGGTGAACATTCAGAGCATGCAAAATGTCCCAGGGTTCCGACTGTAAAGCACAAGGACAAATTTACTCATTAAACTTTTATTTTGAAGGTGAATTATTAAACAACTATTATCAAACATTAGGAAGATTTGTACTTTACTCATATGGGATCAACAAAATAATGGTAAAACTACAATATGCAACAGACGCTATACCAAGTGTCCATACAAATAGGCATTAAACCCCCTCGAAAACGGGTTGTATATATAAATGGCAATGGGAAAACCTATAGCAGAAAATTAGAAAACAGATCGAAAAACAAAATCATCATAAACAAAAAAAATAATTATGCGCCTCCATACGTTCTTTGCTCTATTTCGAAAATGGTATTCATTCAAGAATTTTCTCAAAGATTCCTCAAGACAAATATAGATAAAGATGAATCAAGAGATGGTAGAAGGGATACCCACCAGAAAATACGATTGACGGAAGACACACTGCAGTACAAACTGGAGAATAAAAGGTGAGAGAGAGACAAAGTAGATGTTCTGAAGCGTCACTTTTCTGGAGATCCCGTTGCTTCTCCACGTTCTTTGGAGATTTTTAGCTGAGAAACCAGGGTGCTTCCACACGTTAAAACTAGAACTACATGTGTAGTGATGGACTGAATAGCTTTGAAATGACTAAAGTATCCTCACATTAATTTTTATTTCCATGAAAGCACACATGTTGACCTAGAGGTGCATGTTACTCCCTCTTATTAGTAAGTAGTAATAGTAGTAGTAAAGTAGTAGTAACAGATATATATATATATATATATATATATATATATATATGGGTGGGGGGGGGGGGTAAATTATTAATAAGCCACTTAGCAATTTTAAGAAGAGTTTATGGGAGATTTTCTAGTAGAGAAATATAAAATCGGTTGAATTATACATGGAATCCCATTTACTAAAACTAAATTTAGTTATATCAATTACGTTTAGGAACTTTTTAATGTTTTAGTTACTCAGTCTATATAACTAGGTAATGAGAATTGTAGTTTACCGCCTCATATTCAATCATAACTCAGTCATGAGATGCCCAATTTTTACAAAAATTCCTATGAACTCAAGCCTCAAACAACTAAACTAACGGGGTGGGGAAATAGGTGGTGGTAGTGAGAAGAAGAGAGATGAGGGGAGAAAGAGAGAAGAAATAAAAGATAAAAAGAGGAGCAGACTTACCTGACCGGAAAAGGGAAGGGGTTGTGGTCGTTGCGGGTGAATGGGCCTATGTTTTTTTTTCTTTTTGTTCCTTCGTTTAAAGATTTTTTGAATCACCAAGTTTAACACTTGAAACATGATATATGTGGAGATAAAATAAAGTGTGGGACCCATGGGGATTAGCTTTATTAAAGAAAGAAAATACCAAGCATTTGCTTTCGTTCCTGAAGACTGAAAGAGATATGCAGCAACAGTGGCTGCCTTTGGCATCTCTATTTCCACAAGGAGAGGTCGCGTTCAAGGCCTTGATTACCACTGAAATATAGATTCGTCAAGAAAGTACTCAAGACACAAAAGAGGAATAGGTATTGCAACTACACGATAATTCCACATCATGAAGTTCAAATGATGTTATTGGGTGTATTTGAGTACGAAAAAGGAATATTTGAGTACGAAAAAGGAAGTAACCTCAAAATGGTGTTCTTGACATTATGGAGCTTAAGGAAGAAGAAGAACAAGAAGAAAGATAGAACAATAACTTGGGATTGAGGATTGAGTTAATTAATAACTTCAATAATTTCATTGAGTTGATTTAAAATTTGTAATGGCATATTGGACTACCCAAATCATGGGGTAATCAGGAAAAAAGTTATTAGATGGCTTGACACCGATTGTGAACCCGGAAATGAGTTATGATGAACTCTTTGAGCTTGAGTTGATAAAGTCCAGATGTAAATATTGTAGATTGCCAGAGTGAACTAGTTGAGCTTGTTGGAAAAGTTTGGAGTAGTTTGAAAGCTAAGACGGTATAATTTAAGATGTACCTTCCCTTAAGAATTTATTGGCGAATTCCAAAAATTCTAAAGTTTGCTGATGTTGATTTAAATGTTGACAGTGATCCAACCTTACTATTCATATTTTTAACATTATATCTTTTAGTATCAGATGGTCATAACTTGTATTGTTTGTCATTTTATGACTTTTATTGAATGATGTCACTTTAAATCATATTTTTCTCTGGACTTGGATCAAATGGTTATAGAAAATGTTTAAACTCGTTATCTTTTAGTTTTTAATTTGCAAAAGTTGTCGATTTATCGAATATTTATAAGACTTCTAGTTTTAGCACGGTCGCACAACTTTTAATAATTGGCCTAATTATCTGATTTAATACATATTTAAAACATATTGTGCATTTTTAACCTTTTAGCCGCTTTTAACATTTATGGAATTTGTTTGAATAAGTCGCAATGTCGCGCCCTCATTTGTTTTTGTACACATTGCAAATCGCATCACGTGAACCGTACCCGTGATCTACAAGATGTTTATTTTATTATTATTTGAAGTTATGGTCGGGTCACATGAAAAGCACACCCGAATTGGGATTTACATATTGTGACCATGCCACAGGTTACTAATCACGCCTAAAGCAACTAACGCATTTGAATTATGTTCCTAATCTTTGAGATTATTGCTAACAAACAACACATGGCCCATTATCACTAATCCCTTCATGATTCAATTAGAACTTTGCAATTTCCATGATCAACTAAGAAGATGCAGACAAATTTTATTAAGATGAACCTAAACTAAAACAGAAGCAACACACTGTTCATTTTCCTTTTAAACAAAACTAGAAACTCTATACTAGATTAAAATTAACCAAAGATAACTTAACAAATATCAAGAAAAATCTATGAAGAGAACTTAGGATTAAGCAAAATCTGAAAATATGGCTCGTAGTTGATAAAACAAAAGAAGACAGATTCCTTCTACAAAACTATTCTTAAATGTGCTTATACTGTAGTTTAAACCACCATATAAATAGCAATATAAGAGAAAAGGGTAAAGAGATTGACCTCAAAAGCCTTCAATTGACAAAACAAAAAATCCAGTAATTAGGATAGACGGAATGGCGCACTACAAGTGAAATTCGAAACAGCAGTCGAACTCGGACGAAATATGCACTATTTGGTGCGTTTTTGGCTAAAACAGGAGGAGCAGCGGCGATTGAAGATGAAGAGCTGCTAGGTTTCTTTGCTCTGTTTCCCTTTTCTTGTTTGTTCCTCCCTTTCTCTTTTGTTGTAATTGTGTGTGTGCTTGTCTCCTTGATTTTGAGAACAAAAGGAGATATGGAAGGGGGGGGGGGGGCAATTAAGGTCTGTTTGGATAGTTGTTGCAAAAATAATGTTGGTTTTAATTGTTTATTTAAAATTTATTATATTATATTATTAAATCAATTGTTCCGGAACATAAAAGTTCTATTTGATGAAATAATTTGATGGGTGGGATCGTTTCTCTTTTTTTTTATTATGTCATAATTTATTACTCTATAATTTTATTTTACTTTATTTATTTTTATTTTAAATGTAAATCTCCAACGTATTTGACCTGTTTTGTCTAGAGTTGGTTTGCCTCGATCTTTTTATTCAAGTATCTGTTCAATTCTTTAATTTTCTTTCCATCGTTTTAATTTTATTTTATTTTTGCTAATATTAGTTAACCTTTTTTTTTCAGGTTTTTGTTCTTGTTTTCAAGTTACATAGTTACTCATAAATTAGTAGAAAGAGGTTGTCTTAAATTATTTTTATGTATAATTTTTGATAAATTTTATTTAAAATAATTGGGGGTATTTTAGTGTACTTATCAGCTACAGTGCAGTATGATACAGTCAAACCAAACAACAAAATATTATTTAAAAACAACAAACGATACAATTTATTCAAACATTATATCCACAATATAATACAATACAATACATTATAAAATGATGGATAACAATGATCCAAATATAGTGTTGGATTATGGGTCATGTGTCGCTCCATGTGGGCTGACCCGACTCGGTTAGGAGAAATAAGGGAGAGATGTTAAGGGAAGTTACCACTAGACCATAACCTCTCCACTAAACTAAACGTGGGTGAGTGGTGGGTTTCTTCCTCAACCGCTACTTTCTCTGCCTATTTATACGAAGGAGATAACATAGCGTAAGTCTCTCCCAACGAAAAGCACACACAAGCAAATGCATCTAATTGGTGGAAGATTAACTTTGTTTCCTAATGATTCAAAGTTCAGTTTGGGATAATTATTTTGGTGGTGAGTTTAACAATTCTTTCGCTGTATTAACAGGTACGTTAATATTGTTCTCGCCACTCTCTTATTAATCTAACAATGGCGTCCAAGTTGTTTGCTCTTAATTATTGCCAACGACAAGTTTCCTTCGCAGTTTTTTTTTTTGTTTATACTATTTCACGCTAATTTAGGATAACAGTTTTTTTCTTGATAAATTATTGTCTCCTAAAATTTAAAGTAAGGTTTCACAATCAGTGATTGTAGTCATTCTTAATATTTCCTTGGTCCTATTTCAGATATAGCTGAACAGGGACAATTTGAATTACTTCAAGTGAAAGTTCACGAAGTCAAGGAACGGGACAACGTAGAAGGGTACATCGTCGCAGGACTTATTTCTATAATAATTCAAACTCGGAGCCTGAAGTCATCGTGATTTTCCCAAGGGCGAGACAAAATCAGTTAAGGGATCGAAGGGCTGAACGATGGGAAAGGGAAAAGAAATTTAGAGAGCTTAGGGCTTCACTAACTGAACATATTGAAAATTATCAGTTTACCCAAGATGCACTAATTGATGTTATTGATGAAATTGAACTATCTGATTGGGAAGCCTTAGCAATTTTAATAGATTCACTTGGAGAACCTTTAGGTAGTATTTTAACTAAAGTTTATCACGAGATTTGGCCAAGTGAACTTTTTTAGGTTTATGTTCTTAAATTTGAAGCTGAGTGGGAGAACCGTCTCTACAACTACTTGTAATTTGTTTAATTAATGAAACTTTGTTATTTGTTTGCAAGATTACATGTCATTTTATGGTAGTTACTGTATGTATGAAAAACTCTAGGGGCCCCTATCCTACAACCCAGATACTAGACCTCCAGACTTTCCTATCAAGGGTCATGTACTCGGAAACCCGCATTCTAGCCATGTCATGCCTAATCACCTCTCCCCAATACCTTTTAGGCCTCCCTCTGCCTCGCCGAACGCCGATCATCGCCAGCCGTTCACAACTCCTCACCGGGGCATCGGGACTTCTCCTTCGCACATGCCTGAACCACCTCAGCCTCGCTTCTCGCATCTTCTCATCCACCGGGGCCACCCTCACCTTTTCTCGAATAACTTCATTCTTAATCTTATCTAGCCTGGTGAGCCCGCACATCCACCTGAGCATCTTCATCTCCGCAACCTCCATTCTCTGAATATGAGAGTTATTCACTGGTCAGCACTCCGCCCCATACAACATTGCAGGTCTAACCACAGCTCTATAAAATTTCCCCTTGAGTTTCTATGGGACTTTCTTGTCACACAGGACTCCTGATGCAAGCCTCCACTTTGACCACCCCGCTCCTATGCGATGAGCGACGTCCCCGTCAATCTCTCCGTCCCCCTGAATCACCGGCCCAAGATATCTGACAATGTCCCTCTTGGCGATGACCTGAGATCCAATCATCACGTCCTTACCTACTTCGCTCGGCTCGGCGCTAATAACATACAGTAACTAGCATAAATAGTTCTTAATTTTTAGATAATTATTTATGCTATTTCTGTTGGACTTACTAATGCTCTTTTGTTTTTGTTTTTCCTTTCCTTCACTGAGACGATGGTCGATTGGAAACAGTCTCTCTGCCCTTTCGGGTACGGGTAAGGCTCGTCTACATATTACCCTCCCCGGACCCCACGTTGTGGGACTATAATGGGTAGTTGTTGTTGTATTACATGTCATTTTATCTATTTGTTTTTTAATGTGTCGGAATATTATAGTTGTTTGTGCTCGCAGGTCGTACCAACTATTTGCCGGTATGAAAAGTGTGTCAAAGACATCGGCCTAGCCCACTATGAGCGAAGTGGGAGATGGTGGATTATGGGTCATGGGTCGCTCCATGTGGGCTGACCCGACCCGGTTATGAGATATAAGGGAGAGAGGTTAAGGGAAGTTACCACTAGACCACAACCTCTCCACTAAACTGAATGTGGTGAGTGGTGGGCTTCTTCCTCTACCGCTATTTTCTCTGCATATTTATATGAAGGAGATAACATAGAACAAGCATGCGTAAGTTTTTCTCTAACGTAATAATTTTCTCTGAATCTCTTCTTCTCCCAACGAAAAGAACACACAAGCAAGGGCATCTAATTGGTGGAAGATTAACTCTATGATTCAAAGCTCGGTTTGGGGAGATTATTTCGGTGGTGAGTTAAACAATTCTTTCGTTGCGTTGACAGGTACGTTAATGTTGTTCTCGCCCCGCGCTTACTAATCTAACACATAGTGTTATGAAAATGGTGGTCCAAGGTCTTGCACACTTCCTCCGCCATTTTCAGCTTTTTATTTGGGGAGAATTATCCCCCCCCCCCCCCTTTTTTTGTAGCTTTGTGTATGTATTTATGGGAAGGGGCATAGGGTTAAATGTAGGAGTTTTCATGGTTTAGTTTGGATCGATTTTTCTCTAAAAAGAAACCAAACTAAGTAAGTCGATTCTTTAAATATTAGAACCAAACCAAACCAATTAAGTAGAGTTTTTATCAATCTTGTTTATGTTGGATTTTGTCAGTTTTTCGGTGTTTTCGGTTATTTATCGAGTTTTTCTTGAATATAAAACATACATTACCAAACACATATTCTGGCGGCCGCATTTTCAACGTAACGATATCAAATCAATTGCCCTGTGAGAAATCTATTATTTATAAAATATAATGATGTTAATTGAATCAAATAGTGATGAATAATTTAAGAACTCAATTAAAAAAGTATATTTTTTAACATGAAATGGATTCTTACACTTAACAAAAGATACCAATCAAACTAGAATATAAAGGTAAAGAACTGTACTAAAAGTGCAAATGATTAATATTCACCATAATTTTTTTGAAACGTTGTATAAAAATAAACATATATATAGGTGTAATAATAAATTTAAAATAAGTTGTCACGATCCAAAATCCACTAAGGATCGTGGTAGTGCCGGACACCGCTGTCAGGCCAGCCAACTAAAAAACTTAATTAAAATTTTAATTTAATAATTTCAAAAATACTTCTTTATTATGATTAAAGCAGTACTCAGTATGTTCTTCCAATTAAATAAGGAAATATTAAATCAACTTTCAAAATTTCTGAATAAATCCAAATACATCCTCAGAACCCGGAGTCACAAGTACATGAGCAATTTTCTAAAGGAAACCAAATAGGTACTACAGCTGCCCGGAATACAATTACACAAAAAGTAAATAAATTCTGAAAGAGACTATACTAGCTGCGGAATCGCCTCGAAGAAATACAGCTCACCTAGTCTCTGCACCCGTCATGCCGCTATTCCGCTAAGCCACGAGCCACACAATAAATATGTGCAACAAAATGCATAGCAAGTGTAGTATGAGTACAAAAATAATGTGTACCCAATGAGTGTCCCGCCTAATCCCGAAGGGGTAGAGACTAGATGGTCAACTTTGACACTCACTAGCAGTCCAATGACTAGTTATCCATAATAAATATATTAAACAGTGGATTTATTTTATAAACATGGTTCTAATCTAGATAGAGGAAACAAGTAAACATATAATTCTTCCATGGAAAATTTTCTTAGATTTCTTGTTGTTATTAACAATATGATCTCGAGCCATATTGAGGCATGAAACAACTCGAATAAGTTCAACACAACATCACAAACATGCGCCAATCATGCCGAGGTCGACGACCCTCTCCAATAGAAATGTTAAGTGTGCACTACCGAGGGTTGAGCGGCCCATACCATATATGCATCTATTTCACCGAGGCTATCGTCCCGTTCCAAAATTTAAACACATACCCTGCTCTCCAATCATACATGCGACGCAAGTACACATCAAAAATCATGCACAAATAGCCAATTATGAATTTATTCGGGAGAAATTGTCCAACTACAAGCAATTCCCTTTTTATTAAATTTAAAAGAAAGAAGTATAATCCTTTAGGAATTATTTTACAAATTCTATGTGATTTAAGCAATTCAAGCCATCAATGGGTTCGCAATTAATCCAAGTATAACATGCTTTTAGGTTCTAGTCTAGTCGGACAATAGCATAATAGTAGCTACGCATGGACTCTCGTCACCTAGTGCGTACGTAGCCCCCACAATAAGGAGGACATAATCAGTTTAACTCACCTATGTGGTAATTTCCCCCTCACAAGATTAGAAAAGAGACTCACCTCGCTCCGAAGATCCATAACCGGCATTCAACATTCTTCCGAAGACTTGCACCAACGCATAATGCTCCAAAACTAGTCAATGGTCATTCAGATTTATTAATATATATGCTCATTTATACCTCACAACCCAATTTATAACAATTCCTAATCCCAAACGATAAGTTGACAAAATGCCATCGGACTCACGTGCCCGAAATACAAAATTTTTCGAAGATAAACTTTACATAAGAACTTACGAACTCAAATATATGATTTTCTCCAAATTAAATATCCAAAATCGTGGTCAAAATCCAAGAATATTATTTTTTAGGTTTTCCACCCAGACATCAATTTTTATACTAATTTCCATGCTAAAATCCTTACATAATTGATGTATTTAACTCAAAATAGGTAGGGATAACATACCTTAACATTGATGACAAAAATCTCTTCTTGAAGCTCCCCAAAGTCGTCCCAAGCCATGAAAAATGTGGTGAGCAATGACCCAAAATCGGGCTTTAAAACATTCTGCCACAACCGCTTTCCGCACCTGCGGTCCCCAAACTTCATCTGCGGTCTCCTTCTTAGGACCACATCTGTGGAGCTTTGACGGCATCTACGGTCCTCGAGCCTCAGGTCCAAAACCGCTTCTACTGTTCCCTTCATCGCTTCTGCGGGGCCGCTTCTGCGGTCCCTTTTCCATAGAAGCGGAAATATTAGATACCAGCAAACTCAGCCTTCCCAAAAATTTTATTTTCGATCTGTTAACCTTCCAAAATCCACCCGAGGCCCCCGGGACCCCAACCAATCTTACCAACCAGTCCCAAAATACATTACAAACTTGCTCGAGGCTTCAAATCACATCAAACAACGCTAAAATCCTGAATTACACCCCGATGCGAGCTTTATGAACTTTAGAACTTCTAACTTCTACTATCGATGCTTAAACCTATCAAATCACGTCTGATTGGCCTCAAATTTTGCACACAAGTCATAATTGACATTACAGACCTAATATCGCTTTCAGAATCGGATTCTGACCCCGATATCAAAAAGTACACTTTCGGTCAAACTTCTCCAAAACCTTTAAATTTCTATCTGTAGCCAAACGACTTCAAAATGACTTATGAACCTCCGAATTCACTTCCGATCGCGCTCCCAACTCCAGAATCACCATATGGTGCTACTCCCAGTCTCCTAATCCCAAAAAGACATCAATAACAATGAAATGCACTTTAATCCAAACTTAAGGAATTTCTTCCCAAAATATTAACTTCCACAATAGGCGCCAAAATGTTCCCAGATTATTCAAAACCCGAGCCGGGCATACTCATAAGTCCAAAATCATCATACGAACCTACTGAAACATTTAGATCCTGATTCCAAGGTCGTTTACTCAAAAATCCGATTCTAGTTCTTTCTTTTCAACTTAAAGCTTCCGAAATGAGAATTTTTATTTAAATTTAACTCCGAATTTCCTGAATTTTAATTCCGACCATACACACAAGTCAATATACCTGAAATGAAGCTGCCCATGGCCTCGGACTGCTGAACGACGTGCTAGAGCTCAAAATGACCGCTTGGGTCGTTACATAAGTACTCATATAATCAGTTTGTTTCGGGTGTTTTTCGTTATTTTTTTATTAAAACCAAAACCAAACCAAATTTGATCGGTTTTTATAATTCAAAATGAAAACCAAATCAAACCAAAAAAGTATCGAATTTTTTGGTGGGTTTGGTTTGGTTTTCGATTTGGTTCGATTTTTCTGATTTTTTTGAACACCCCTAGTTAAGGATTGGGTTGAAGGGAGTTGTGGGCTACCAGAATTCCAGTTCAAGTTTATTCCAAATTTACCATTAAAAGTGACCCTTTAATTCTACAAAGCTAAAAATATTTATTTATATTTCCTAAAATATCATACCATAAAAATGTAAAATCAATCCTAATTAATTGAAACAACTATATTATAACATGAAACTATTTTTTTTGATATTTTCAATGATTATATTAAAATAAAAATAGGTTAAAAATAATATCTTTCTAAAAAGACAAAGGACAAACTGGCCAAACGGGGTATTGTAAGTGAACATAAGTGTATCTTGTGTAAAGAGCACAATGAGACCATTAAACATCTCTTTTTGAGTTCAAAATTTCTACTGTATTATTGGGGAAAGATGCTTCTATGGAAATGGATAAAAAGATCTATGATGACATGGCAAGAAGAACTACACTAGGTTGTTACCGAGATGAAAGGCAAAAATGTCAATGCTTAGATCTATAGAATGACCTTTGCAGGTTGTGTTTACTACATTTGGCAAGAGGGGAATCTAAAGATATTTCAGGGTAATCAAAGAAGTGTTGAGATGATTATAAGACAAGTGATTCAAGACATATACTATAGAGGGAGCATGAAGTATACGATGACCCGGAGGCTTGAAAGCATAAACTTCTATCCATAGCGTAATTACACCACTATGTTATTACACTAGATTGTAGTAGGCAAATAATTTTGTAACTCTTAGTAGTTCTGTAGTTACTAAGAGTTTTGAGGCTTCATGCCTAACTCTAGAGCTTTTTGTTGCTTAGATACTTGTACATAATTCCTTTGGTGAAATAAAATTTTATTTACCAAAAAATAAAATAAAAAACTATTTTTGTATTTTTCAATTTTGTACTTTAAAAATAGAATTAAAATTAATAATAATATAAAATCGTATAGAAATAAACTCAAATAAATATTCTAAAAGTACTAGAACTATTAAAGGTAATTCCAATGTGCGGGTAAAAAATTACGTGTGTAAAGTAATTAAACCAGAGTTTCAAAAATAGGGTTTAAACTCAAAATACAAGTGGAAAAGATAGCCCCAACATCAGAGTGCACTAAGTCATGAACTTCTAAACATAACCGGCCTGAAAATAACATGATTATCACACTCTGAAACCAAAAACAACAAAAATGAGAGATAAAGAAGAAGAAAGCAAGGTCTGCGAATGCAAGCATCTACCTCGCTATCTCCAATGATCAACTACGAGAAAGTATAAACCCCCTCCGCGTCCAGAAACTCCTAGATCTGCCCATGAAGTGCGTGGTGTAGCGTGAGGAAAATAAACATGCTTCCCAGATAAGGTAAAATCAAATCAAACAAATTTCTTTTAGTCAAGTAATACGGCAACTATGAGCATAAACAATGAAATCATATACAGCCTCTCAGGGCAACCAACACTCAGTCCTCCCATTCACTCAAACCTCACAATCACTCATTCCTCACAATAACTCAGCACACGGCATTCGCACTCAGTAGGTACCTGATGTCACGACTCATCTCTCCGAATGAGTGGTGATGGCACCTAGTCTCTAAACTAGATAATCCTAACATTAACCGAAATAATATTGATACTTATTAACTTCAAATGAAATTTCTCTAAACGATTAACAATTCCCAAAACCGGCAGTACAAGTCATAATCTTTTCTAAGAGTAGTTATACAAAATAAATACATCACTATTCCAAACAAAAGGAACATATGGAAATAAGTACAACTGAAGGTGACTTTGAGGACCGCGAACGCTGCTGCAGGTATACCTTGAGTCTCCACCGCAACGAACAACTACTATCGATCAAATACCTGGATCTATACACAAAAATGTACAAAAGTGTAGTATCAGTACAACCGACCCCATGTGCTGGTAAATGTCTAGCTCACCCCTGCGAAGTAATGACGAGGCTAGGACCAGAGACTCACATAAACCTGTGCATTTTATAGCGTACAAAATAATAGGAAACAAATAACAATAATGGCAACAATAATAAACCATAATTGCTTCTCAACAAATAATAAATACAAGTGCAACCAATTAATCGAGTCCTTTAAATATAAATCTTTCACCTGTAAATCCTTCAAGTAATAAGCTCTAAGATAATATGCTTTTCAATAAATATATTTCGGATATATTTCCTTCAAATAAGTATATTCCAAGTAAGCATCTTTCTAATATAATTTCTTTTGGGTAAAGGCCACCGTGTGACGCCTTATTTTATAACAATAATTAATATAGGTCTCAGCCCACTTTCATATTATCACGGGACCTCGTGCCCACATATTTCTATCTCATATTTGAACAAAAATATCCTCATATTATTCAGTCCACAGGTTCCATAACCCAATACAACGAAGAATGTTCAAGAAGACTCATTCACTTAACATAAAGTAGAGTACATTTCCCAACCCAAATGAAAATCAACAAGAAAAGATGATGTTATTTTTAGAAATTATTTGATTTAGAAAATACCCTTTTCTATTGAAGTACAATATCGTATGAATCATTATATTTAATATGAAAAATAAATAACAGAAACACAGTAGAAATTCCTTTTTATGTAAAGAACAACCTCAACGGTTAAAGGAAAATTTAATTGAGAAATCAATTGAGTTAACAAAGGTATATTTTACTTTATATCAAGAGAATTATAAAGGAATCAAAGTCGAACCACAAACAAGAATAAGGAAAACAAAGGAATATTTTACTTTTTTTCACATCTTGTTGCAGGCGTGCAACCCGTTCCCATTTCCTGTATCTCGTGGCAGGCGTGCCACCCGCTCCTATTTCATGTATCTCGTGGTAGGTATACCACCCGTCCCCATTTCAATATATCTTGTGGTAGGCGTAGCACCCACTCGCATTTCATTATATCTTGTGGTAGGCGTACCACCCGCTCCCATTTCATTATATGTTGTGGTAGGCGTACCACCCGCTCTCATTTCATCATATCTTGTGGTAGGCGTACCACCCACTTCCATTTCATTATATCTTTGTCGGCGCCCCCTTTTTCCCTCTTTAAAAGAAAGCGAAATCGGGTTTACGACATTATGGGTAAAATAACTATATTCCCCATTTGGGAATTGGGTTATAGAATTAGAAGAGTCGCCACCTAATGATTATAGTGTATTAGGACACATAAGAGAGATTATTTTGAAAAGAAAACCAGAATTCGGGTAAGGGCTTGAGATTAGCTCGAGGGAAAGGTGTTAGGAACCCTTCAAGATCCACTAGTGTGGTTCCCTGCCGTGTTAATTGTGACTTTATGAAAGATGAAGCAACTAAACAAGTAAGGCTCACAAATGTAGCATTCATATAACTTTAAAAAGCTTTGAAGAAGAAAGAGGTATGCAAATTTAAAATAAAAAAAAAAAGAAAGTTGATTTGAAAAGCATTACTATGAAAGAAATTTGAATAAAACAAGCAAAAGAGAGAGGAGTCCCATGTTTAACTACAATATGGATCATTCGATGCAATATACCGCACATATTCCCAAGAGGGGTCGCTTTATGATATTATCGCATCGTCATCATCTCCATATTCTACCATCCCCACCCCTTAGAGGTCATTTAAGCGTGTGAATCAGACACGAATGCTTATTGCGTGCTATTACCGTCCCGTCCTATATATCCTAGAGGGAATTTAAGATCAATATTCCTATAAGGTTGGAACTAAGCCGAACCCTTAAGTTTAAAGGTTAAAATACTAGGCGACATACAAAAACAGATAAGACTTGCATATAAAGGAATCATATTAGGCACGTAAAGGCTCAAATAACCCTCTATAAGATAACACGTAATTAGCACGTCTCAAACACATGCAAGGTCTAAGGAAAAGATAGTTTAAAAAAATACTGGAGTATGAATTGGAATAGAAGTGGGGGAGTTTGCAGAAAAACATAAGAGAAAAATCGTTCAGAACTTAAGAGAGGCAGTATAAGTTTAATTTTTAAAAATCTGCAGAAGTCATTTAGAAACATTTGGAAGGCCTAGTAAAGCAATTTTAGTCAGGCAGGAGTAAAAGAATGAGCAGAGTAAAAGAATGAGCATGAAAGCATTTTGAAGTTACAGAACAATAAACATACATGCCTTTTAAGCTTTTGAAAATTAGAACGCAGACAATTGAAGTAGTGGTCTAATCTGGACATGAAATGCAGCAAAACCTTTTTGCATAGACGATTTTAAAAAATATGATAGAAGTTTGTAAAAAAATAGAGAGGGCTTTCAGAAACAAACGGATTCAGACAGAGGCAAATTAACTTGAACAAGACTTGAAAGTGATTAGCCCATTTTGTCCTTTTATCCTGCCTAAGGTTTTCCTAAGTGTTATTAAAAATGGTGAGCATGCAGTGGTTTCTGATTTTAACAAGGAGTTTGTTAACCAGTTTTACATTTTTTGTTTAGCAAGATTAGTGAGGTATTCAGCAGTTGCAATAGGAGGACCCTAAGCACATGATATCTAATGCATATAGAGGCCTTAAAGCATGGTATCTAAATGCAAGGCAGTAACTTTTATTGTTAACTAAAAAATAACAAGCTGAAAGTAGAAGACCTAAAAACAGGATTTCTATGTGTGATATGCATGCCCTATACATGGTTTATATTATAAAAGTAGGTAAATAAAACCCTATAACATGCTTTCTACCCATACCTTTAATAATCATGCATACCCCAATTTCACTATAATCCCCAATTGTTCTTTACAAATTATTACAGCCAAGTAATTAAAAATACAACAGTGATAAAAAGGAAAATAAGAAGTTATTCTATAGAGAGCCTTCAGCCAGGCCCAAGCATCTCCAACCTCTCTCCTTTCTAGTTTCACATCCATTACCAAGGCTTGGGTGCGGCAAAGTTCCCTAGGGGTTCGTTTGAACCCCTGGCCAATACCAAGCACCCAACAATGTCCCAATTAGACAAGTGCAATCATTGGAAGTGCCACCCTTGTGCATCAAAGTTCCATGGGTGCTCCAGGCTCCCATAGCAGTGCTTACACTAGGGGGCAGACCCTAAAACTCTATGAATGAGATTGTAATTGGAAGAGTTGAAAACAGTTGAGAGACATTTTGAGAAAACAGTTGAAATAATTGAGAGAGTTTAAGGAAATAGTTGAAAAGTTGAGGGAGTTTAAAAAATAGTTGAAAATGTTGTTTTGAAATTATTTTAGACTGACCAGTTTTAGAACAACAGTGCATCACACAAACAGGGGAATTGGGACAAATAAGTGAAGTGAACTACTCACATACAGACAACATATTGGAGGAAAACAATCAAGCATGGTTGTAAAACAAGGGTTCAATTTCTTACTGCACCAGATTCTAATACACTTAGCTTCAAACCGAGATTTTAGGTTAAACAAGTAGCCAAGCAGTCATGGATGCATGGTAGTAGCACACAGGGAAAACATTCATTGAGATAGGGAGGGGATAAGGGGGAAAATAAGTAAAGTGAAAATAAGTAAAGGAAACAGACAACATGTTGCGTAAAAGTAATCAGACATGGTTAAAGACAAGGGTTTAGTTCTTACTGTGCCAAACCCCAATATAACCAACCTCAGGGAGAGGTTTCAGGGCTGTTAAGTAGTCAAGAAGTAGTGCACATGGAAGTAAAAACATGCATTGAGACAAGGGGAAGGGGGATAAGGGAGGCCATGCTAAGTTAAACTAGTAGACTAACAACTGCATGCTAGTGGCAATAAGAGCAACTGAACCATAGGTAAAAGCACACAAGAAATAGTATGAATTGCAAAACTAAAAGGAGCATGTTGTTTTGGAGGCTACATCTTAAATAGGTGACATACCAGTTGTAGGTAATAAGATACAATAGTAGTGTAATAGTGCATAGATGAGAGCAAAGTGTGCAAAGAATGAGCAGCAGTGCTAGTAACATTAGTAGGAGAACAACAACATCAATATGAGAATAGTAGCAGCGAAAGACCCAATGCAGACAAGCCAATAGAACCAATAGTGTAAAGTAATCAACCCCAATTACTCAATCATGATTGTTGGTCGATTGAGTGTTCAAGGAAGAGAAGGAGAGAGTATAGTAATAGCAGAGAAAAAGAGAATTCAAAGAGTTTTAGATAGTGAGAGCAGTGTGTGTCGGTTCTGTTCAAAGAGAGGGGGGGGGGGAGCATTTATAGTACAAAAATGAGTAAACAAATAAGGTATCAATCCATATTGAAGGAACTGATATCAGTCATAATCAAACAAGTATAGGGACTCCCCATTAATTAAGGAATCATAATCAAACGGTAATAAGCAGTCATTTTAAAAGGAAAGGAATCACAAGGTATGGCCTGACCACATAAGGAAATAAAAATAGCATAAGGTTTACATTACAGACTAGGTGCATGATAGGAAATATGTCAAGCAAGTAAATCAGCATATTTATGCACACATATAAGGAAAATACCACTTCAATTCTGGGAAATAATTTTCGAAATTGAAAACTTGGGAGATCAGTTATCTAATGGGAGATGTATCCTACTGATTGAGGAAGAAAATTCGAAATCAATACCAAAACTGTAAGGAAAATACACAAATCACAATTTAAGGCTAGTAATCATAGTCTTAAAGAGAGCTTTTAAGAATTAGTATAAAATCACCATGTAAACAGCCAGAAAAACCTTAAGAGAAGAACAACATCATGGTATGGGAATGAGACATTAGCAACAAAAAATCAAAATAAAGAGCGCGAAGCTCATAGAAGAAACCAGAAGAAACATGCAAATAGGCAGATACAGATACAAACATATAGGGTTAGGGTTTTTATAAGATTTTAACAAAAGTTTAGAAGTAGTATTGAGAGTTACGGATTAGTGCTAAAAATCAGAAAAGTAAAGTATTTTCGAAGGGGGTTAAGAAACCCTAGCAATAGAAATTACAGTATGAAACCCAGGTTAACAAGGAAAACAAATAAACAAGTGAAATAAACAAACACAAATGGATATATAGCACTCAGAAAGAGTAGAAGGAACAACTTTGAAGAAGGGGTAAAAACCCTAACTTGAAAGAGTGGTAATCATCGAAATAATTTGAAATAATATGAAAAGCTAAGTAGAAAACAGAATATAAAACAAAATATCAAACCAGGAGTTATTTTAAAAGAGTAGAGATTAAAGAGAAAAATTAGGGTTTTCAAACAGATTAGGGAAACGAAGATCCTGGTTGTGAAACTCGTATACAATGACATAGAAGGCATCATCGTTCAAAGACCACCGCAGAAAAGCTGGAAACAGACCCAAATAAAGCTTCAGTGACCGCCTTCCATGGCAGAAGCTACTAAGATTCAAGCTTGAGAGAGGAAACCACGGCATAGGGACTCCATGGTTGCTAAAAGTCGAGAGGAGTGAGTGATGAGTGGCTGGTATGGCGATGAAGGTCATGAGAGAACCAGATGGTTCTTTAGAGAGAAGGGTTTAGAGAACATTTGGGAGTGAAAGGGAATACAAGGGCGGCAGATTTAGAAATGAAATTAGGGTAAGGGGGTTATAGGTTTAATTATGGTAAGATTGATCGTGGACCGTTGATCAAAATGATCAACGGCCATGATTTTAAACGGGGATCCGAGTGGGTTGGTCCAAATAGATTTGGGCCGAGTGATTTTGTAATTGGATTGTGATTTGGGGGGGGGGGGGTGAATTTGGGTTAAAAATGTGGCCAAAATTGAAAGGTTAAAGGGCTATAATTTAAATGCCCAAATTTCCCCTAATTTAATTTTGTAAAATAGCAAATGACTTTATAAAAATTCAATAAAAATACTGATATAATAAAATACATTTAGGAATTAATTAAAAATATTAGAAACAATTTTATTATTGAAATACTTATTAAATTGAGAAATAAGTTAAATTGCAATTTAATGCAATATTTGTTTAAAAATACCTAATGGCTTTGTAAAAATTCTATAAAATTTACATAAATTATATTTTTATTATTTATTAAAATAACAAGATTTAATACTAAAAATTGAATTTTCTAGCACAAAATAAGTTGTAAATTGATTAAAAAATACTAGAAAATTACCAAAATTTTGTGGATGCTTATATATGCATTCACAAACTTTTTTGAGAATATTTTTGGTACAAAAATACATATGGAAAAATTGGGTATCAACAATCTTGTTGTAGACGTACCACCCTCTACCATTTTATTATATCTTGTGGTAGGAGTACCACCCACTCCCATTTCATGTTTAACTCAGTGTACAATATATTACAACCAAAGAAACCAATAACAAATAATCAAACAATATATTATTAGAAAGGAAAACCAATAAAAATAATCAAACAATATATTACCGGCAAAGAAACCAATAATAAATAATCAAACAATATATTACCAGCAAAGAATCCAATAACAAATAATCAAACAATATATTACTGGTAAAGAAACCAATAACAATTAATCAAACAATATATTACCGGCAAAGAAACAACAACAACAACAACAACTACCCAGTATAGTCCCACAAAGTGGGGTCTGGGGAGGGTAATATGTAGACGAGCCTTACCCCTACCAGAAAGGGCAGAGAGGCTGTTTCCAATCGACCCTCGGCTCAGTGAAGGGAAGGAAAAACAAAAACAAAAACGAAAGAGCATTAGTAAGTCCAGCAGAAATAATGTAAATAATTATCTAAACATAAGAACCGTAAATAAAATAACATGCAATAATATCATACAGTAACTACCCTAAATAACTAGCATAAGGGAGACACAATCCAAAACAAAAATCATCTATGGATACCATTGCCAAGCCTCACCCAACCCCGGATAAGGAGTACGAAAAACTATAGGGGCCCCTACTCTACAACCCTGATACTAGACTTCCAGACTTTCCTATCAAGGGCCATGTCCTCAGAAACCCGCATTCTAGCTATGTCATGCCTAATCACCTCTCCCCAATACCTCTTAGGCCTCCCTCTGCCTCGCCGTGCTCCGACCATCGCCAGCCGCTCACAACTCCTCACAGGGGCATCATGACTTCTCCTCCGTACATGCCCGAACTACCTCAGCCTCGCTTCTCGCATCTTCTCATCCACCGGGGCCACTCCCACCTTCTCTCGAATAACTTCATTCCTAATCTTATCTAACCTGGTGAGCCCGCACATCCACCTTAGCATCCTCATCTCTGCAACATTCATCCTCTGAACATGATAGTTCTTCACTGGCCAACACTCTGCCCCATACAATATGGCCGGTCTAACCACAGCTCTATAAAATTTTCCCTTGAGTTTATGTGGAACTTTCTTGTCACACAGGACTCCTGATGCAAGTCTCCACTTTGACCATCCCGCTCCTATACGATGAGTGACGTCCCCGTCAATCTCTCCGTCCCCCTGAATCACCGACCCAAGATATCTGACGCTGTCCCTCGTGGCGATGACCTGAGATCCAATCATCACGTCCCTGCCTACTTCGCTCGGCTCAGTGCTAAATTTGCACTCCAGGTATTCTGTCTTAGATCTGCTTATTTTGAAACCCTTAGACTCGAGAGCCTGTCTCCATACTTCTAACCTCTCATTAACACCGACCCTCGTCTCGTCTATCAAGATTATGTCATCAGCAAATAGCATACACCAAGGCACATTCCCTTGAATATGTCGGGTAAGAGCATCCGTCACCAAGGCAAATAAGAGAGGGCTAAGCGTTGATCCTTGATGGAGCCCCATAACCACTGGAAAATGGTCTGAGTCGCCACCCACCGTCCTAACCCTAGTCTTAGCTCCATCGTACATGTCCTTAATTACTCTGATGTAGGCTTCTGGCACGCCCTTCGCCTCCAAGCACCTCCATAGCAGCTCCCTTGGGACCTTATCATACGCCTTCTCCAAGTCGATAAGCACCATGTGCAGGTCCTTCTTCTTATCCCTGAACTGCTCCACCAGCCTCCTGACAAGGTGGATAGCTTCTGTAGTGGAGCAACCCGGCGTGAAACCGAACTGGTTCACAGATATAGATGTCATCTCCCTCACCCTCACCTCGATCACCCGCTCCCAGACCTTCATGGTATGACTTATTAATTTGATACAAAATCAATAACAAATAATCAAACAATATATTACCGGCAAAGAAGAAATAACTATAACCAAACTTATGAAATTTCTACTTAACACAATTGATACAATTACTCCGTCATAACAATTACTTGCTCAGCCTCAAAGATTTTCAACCAAGTTATCATAAGCATCAAATAAGAATACAACAATTTAGCAATTTAGGACTCACGGTCATACTCTACCCCAGCGTATAGATATTCGTCGCCATGCCAATACGTCGAAAACAACACATAACAAATAACAAATATACTCAACTCCTATTCCCTCAAGTTAGGATAGACCAAACACTTACCCCGTTTTGCAATCAATACATAAACGCCGAACAAAATCTACTACTTCCTGATTGATAACTTTATCCCAGACCCATCATATGCAATGATTAAGAACTCCAGTCCCTGATCAAGTCCAAGAACCTAGTCTCATATTCTGATGTAGCCCATTGTTTAAGATACTGATCTCCAATACCTTTTGATACAGCAAGAGATCCCTAAATTCTCCAAATGCCGCAACAAATCTACCTAGCCACCTGATGGAGAAAATGGTGATGGATTTTGGATGTTGAAGTGGAACAAAGTTACCCACTGTAACGCAATTAACCAAGTCAATTTCAAGCATAAATCCACTTGCATGTTACAGAAGTTGGAAGAATCATCAAAAATTAAAAAAAGACTAAATTGTTTCCAGCCACCTCCATGGAAGGAAGAAAAAGACCGGAGAAGGGAAGAGATGAAAATAAGAGTTGTATACACAAGAAATTAGAAGATACGTAAGATTCTCTACTGAGGGGAGTGAGATAATTGGTATACTCTTTCCAATTATACAATTATAGTAAAGTTAAATGAAGAATATTTAAAAGCAAAGACGGTAGGTGTGTGTGAATTGTTTATTTTATTAGAAAGGATTCAACTTTAATTATTGATATACTTCACCGGCTTTCATGCTAGCTATTCTAACATATTACCACTTAAATGAGTGGAAAACATGTTTCCCCATCAAGTACTAGCCTATTGTCATAAAAGTACTTTAATTCGCAATCATACGATCCCATTCTGAAATTTCTACTGGCGCGGCGCGCCATGCGCCGCGTGGGGCGCCGCAGTAGTCTAAATTTTTGCGTTGATTTGGTAATTTGGTCGTAATTTTTTGTATGAGTGTCCGATTGACGAACGATTTAAAGCGTTTAAAACTATACTCAAAGCGATTTAATTTGATAGGTTGTTCACAACACAACTTGCTATATACAATATAGATATGCTTATCCAAAATTAGGTCTTGCGCGTACTTATTTGCAACTTTAGCATGTTATGAAAATCTTCAACTTAGACTTGTATTAGGACATTCATTAAACCCCATATCATTTATAATATGCATTGTACACTTATTATCATATCCAATTGATATTCATCAAAGTAATAGACCTCTTTTACATACAAAATAAAATAATTAGAACACATCAACTTTCTTGCTTCGCCAAAACACACAGAATTGTCCTATGGACTTCCAAATCAAATTTTGGACACACGTCTAAGTCTGAAATCACCATACGAAGCTATTAACCTCATTAAAATTCATATTTGGGTTCGCTTGTTCAAAAGTCAACTCTCCAGTCAACTCTTTCTATTTGAGATTCAGAAATAAGATTTTGGTTTTTCTTTAAATTTAAATTCGAATCTTACGAAGACCAAACTTGACCATATATACGAGTCATAATTTATAATACGAAGCTTCTTGGGGTCTTAATCCATTGAACGAGGTGAAAAATCTTAAAACAAAAATTTGGGTTGTTACACCTGCACTCATCAGAGGTGTGTACAGAACCCGAAAGGGCTCATTCAACCCAAATGCTATATCGGGCCAATCATGGCATAAATCAGTGAAACATGTTGCGTTGCGCAGTTGTGACGACCCGGCCCGTCGTCACGTGAGTTACCGTCCCGTTTCCCCTCCAATTATGTTTCTCTATGTTCTTATATCGGTATTTGAGTTAATCGGATTTGTTTGGATTGATTTTTGATGGAAATGAGACACTTAGTCTCTTAAAAGGGATCTTGTCTTGGAAAAGTCAACTGGAAGTTGACTATTTGGTTAGAGGGCTCGGATGTGAATTCTGATGACTAGGTTAGCTTCCGGGGATGATTTGTGACTTGGGAGTGAATTAGAATTTAATTCGAGGTCCGGAGTAGAATTAGGCTTGAATTGGCTAAGTTTGAATTTTGGCGGATTCCAGTTGATAGGTGAGATTTTGATCCGAGGATCAAAATAGGATTTCGAGACTTTCACCAACTCCGTTAGGTGATTTTGGATATGCGTGCAAAGTTTTAGGTCATTCAGAGGTGGTTAGGTCGAGTTTTTGATTGAAAATGTAATTCGGAAGTTTTTAAGAATTTTAGGCTTTGATTGATCATAATTGAGGATTATAATGTTAACATTAGAGTTTTGATGATTCGAACAAGTTTGAATGAAGCATTGGGACTGGTCTGTGCTTTTGGTTGAGGTCCCGGGGGCCTCGAGGTGATTTCGGGTGGTTGAACGGAGGTTTTCGAAGTTGTTGCATGAAAATGAATTATGGCTTCTGGTATTTCCGCATCTGCGGAAAAGGAGCCGCAAAAGTTGTTCTGCAGATGTGGTTGGGAAAATCGCAAAAGCGGCCTTGAGGGACCAGAGTGTTTACCGCAAAAGCGGATTGAGCATCCCTTTTGCGGGTCCGCAGAAGCGGAAAGAAAGCTGAAGAAGCGGAAAGAGGAGATCCACAGAAGCGGAAGTGCGATCGCAAAAGCGGAAGGTTGAGATTTAATGAAGAATCGTAGAAGCGGTCATAAGGACGTAGAAGCGGTCCCGCAAAGGCGGCCACGGGACCGTAGAAGCGAAATGGCTAAAGGGTTTAAACATTTATTCTTTCCGTGAGTTCATTCATAACTCCTCCCTTTTTGACCATCTTTGGAGCTTTTTGGTGGAGATTGAAGAGGGTTCAATGGGAATTGATTTGGGGTAAGTCTCGTGACGTAGAAACGTCATTTTTGGTAAGAATCAACCTTAAATTCATGGAAAATTTGGGAAAAACTTGAAGAACTAGGGCTTGAGTATTTGAATTCTAAATTTGGGATTTGATGACCCATTTGAGTTCCGATTTTGGTAAATTTTATAGTACGGACTCGTGAACGTGACTTTCATAATTTTTTG
Source organism: Nicotiana benthamiana (assembly GCA_034376525.1). NCBI lineage: Eukaryota > Viridiplantae > Streptophyta > Magnoliopsida > Solanales > Solanaceae > Nicotiana > Nicotiana benthamiana. Next base: position 8,610,464 of record CM067331.1, on the reverse strand, counting down.
ATAAGTGGGCTCGGAGCTCTGGTTTTGCCAACAACGTGTCTTGGGTTTTTGCGAGTTCTTTCAATTGCGTTAAATACCATTAGCCTAATATAACCTTTTCCTTGTGGGTTTTGGTCAGATTCTACACTCGAGGAGGTCGATTTGCGAGGAAAACATAAGGCGAGCTAGGACTTTGGCCGGTTTGAGGTGAGTAATGGTTATAAATGATATATTGAGGGGTTGAAGCCCTGTATTCGCACTATGAGGTGCTATGTTGAGATGCAATGCGCGCCGTGTGATGAGCGTGGTGATGTTAATGCTGGGGATTTGAACTTGGTCCATCTTGATTGATGACTTACTGTACTTTCTGAGTGAGACTGAGCTTATATCTGTATATTTTGGGCTAGTTGTCATGTTTGGGGCCTTGTGCCGATCTGTAGAACCCTTAGGAGCATGTTGAACCGATTGACCTCACTTTACCTATTGAGCACATACTCTCAGTACTATCCTTAACTGTGAATCATGAAATAAACCAGAATTAGTAATTTGCACTCTAAATGAGTGATACCTAGGGTTTAATACCATGTCTTAGCTAAGTGGGCCCGAGAGGCCAAGTCTATAATGACTGAGAGGGGTCAAGGATCCCATAGTGAGGGTACCTGATATACACCGGATCAGGCTACACGCCGCAGCAGTATATACACATACATGTATTGGATCGGACAGCACGCCGCAGTAATATATTATATATATGGATCGGACTGCAGGCCGCAGTGATATATTATATGGATCGGGCTACACGCCGCAGTGATGTATTTTATGGATCGGACTGCACGCCGTAATATTATAGCGCTTGGGCTGAAGAAGCCCCTCAGGAGTCTGCATACATCCCCAGTGAGCGCAGTCGACTATATCTATTGGATCGGGCTGCGCGCCGCAGTTTTATACATTATATTTGATCGGGCAGCGCGCCACAACAGTGGTAATAGATTGTCGAATATCAGTTTCTTTCTCTGCTCAACACTTATTTACTGCCTTCACTGTTGATTTTAGAACTGCGTAGTGTTCTTACCGGATTTATTATATTCAGTTGTTATTTATTGCTATTACTCACTGAATTGGAGTAATCACTCTACTCCCTGCACCCTGTGTGCAGATACAGGGATCCCGGAGGCTTAGATATGATTATTTGCTGCTGTCCAGTTCACTACCGGAGTTATCGAGGTATCTTCCGGCGTCCGCAGGACCCGATTACTCCTCTATCTATCTTTTACTTCTGCGTGTAGATTTCCTTTGTATAGGATATTGATCAGTGGTATCTAGAGGCTCTAACTTGCGATGCCAAATCTTTTGTGCTGTTATTACTTTTGGTTTTGTTTTCCGCACTGTTCCTATTAATATCAAACTGAGAATTTTATGTTAAACTTGGTATTTTATGTTAATGAGTTGGCTGGAAATGTTTATATGGTCGGGCTTTCCTAATAAGGTGTTGGGCGCCATCACTGTCAGGGTTTAGGTCGTGATAAGTTGGTATTAGAGCCTAGGTTACCAGGATTCGCGAATCATGAGCCGGTTTAGTAGAGTCTTGCGGATTGGTAGGACGACATATGTACTTATCCTCGAGAGGCTGCAGAAACTTTAGGAAAAACTTCATATTCTTGAAATTTTTGTCATGTGACTTTGTTGATCCGAGAACTAAGCTTATTTATTCTATTCTATCATAGATGGCAAGAACGCGTGCTACCTGACGTGGCGGATGACCACTATTGCCACCCGCTAGAGGCCGAGGACGCGGTCGTGGTCGAGGCAGAGCAGCAGGGGCAACACCAGTTGACCCACCAGTTGCCCCCACTCAGGATAAGCCTCCAACTGTAGAGGTACCAGCAGCACCTGCCCAGGCACCAGCTGTGACTTTTGTGATTCTGGGTCTTCAGGAGGCCCTAGCTAAGATTTTATTGGTTTGCATTGGCCTGGCTCAGGTAGTCTCGGCCATTACTACAACAACTACATCTCAGACCAGGGGTGGTCATCAGATCCCCGCAGCTCGCACTCCTGAGCAGGGTGTGCAGGGCTTGAAAACATCGGAGACACCACCAGTTCAGCCAGTTGCCCTAGTTCAGCCAGTTGTTCTGGTTCAGGGTGATGGGGTGCCACTGATGCCAGATGAAGAGCAGCGTCGTCTTGAGAGGTTCAACATGCTTTCACCTTATATCTTCAGCGGTATTCCGGGTGAGGATGCCAAGGGGTTTATCGACAAGTGTCGACGTATGCTTCGGACAACAGGGATCTTAGAGACAAGCGGGGTATCTTTTACCACTTTTCAGTTCTCAGGAGCAGCCTTTACATGGTGAGAGGCATATGAGTGGCATAGGCCGGCAGGTGTAGCGCTATTGTCTTGGCAGCAGTTCTCCACTATCTTTCTGGAGATGTGGGTACCACGGTCGCAGAGGGAGGAGTTGCGCAGGAAGTTTGAGTGGCTTGGTTAGGGGGATATGTCTGTGACACAGTATGAGGTGAGATTCTCAGAGATAGCTCATTATTCTCCGTGGATGGTTCCGACGGATCAGGAGAGGATCTAACGATTTGTGGACTGACTCATTTATCCCATCCGTATTCTGATGACTCGAGAGAGGGTCCTGAGCCATACCATTGAGGAGGCAGTGGATATAGCTCGTGATATTGAGACGGCTGACCATCAGGAGAGAGAGGAGGGGGAGGTCAAGAGGCCTCGGGGATTAGGCAGCTCCAGTGGTGCTCCATCTAGGAGCCAATTTCAGTACAGCAGGGGTCGTTCTTTCAGTCCTCCACAGCTAGCTTGCTCAGAGTACCGTGGGTCATCTTCTGGACGAGGTTATCAGGGCTCTTAGCAGGGTCAGCCATCTCTGAGTGCACTTCCAGCGTAGAGTTCGTCCCATGCCCCATCTGTTCAGGGTTCATCCCGGCCGAGTTCTTCAGTCATCCACTCTAGTGCGAGGGGTTCCCTTCAGTCCCAGCCCCGGCACAGAGAGTTTCTATGAGTGTGGCGAGTTTGGGCATATGCGGAGGGAGTGTCCCCGCCGTACATCTAGTTCATCTCAGCAGAGGGGCTAGCCCTTATCTTCTGGCCCAGTGTCTTTTACATCCCCCAGCCAGCTAGGAATGAGGGTCAGGCAGTTAGGGGTCTCCCCAGAGGGGGAGGCCGATTTGGTGGTGGTGAGGCTCCTTTCTACGCTCTTCGGGCCAGGTCAGATGTTGTTGCTTCGGATGTTGTTATCACAAGTATTATTTCAGTCTGCCACAGGTATGCCTCATTCTTATTTGATCCCGGATCCTCTTATTCCTATTTATCTTCTTACTTTTCTCATCATTTGGGTACTACCCGAGGGTGTCTTGCAATACATGTGCACGTATCTACCCCGGTGGGCGATACTATTATTGTGGACCACGTGTATCGGTCATATCTTGTTACTATTGGGGGTCTAGAGACCGAGTTGACTTGCTACTATTGAGCATGGTAGATTTCGATGTTATTCTGGACATGGATTGGCTATCACCGTGCCATGCTATTCTGGACTATCACGCCAAGACAGTCACATTGGCTATGCCGGGTATTCCAAAGATCGAGTGGCACGGTATGACTGATTATGTACCCAGCAGGGTAATTTCCTTCTTAAAGGCCCAGCGGATGGTTAGGAAAGGATGTTTATCATATCTAGCATTTGTGAGGGATGTTGGAGCTGAGGCTCCTAGTCTTGATTCGGTTCCCGTAGTGAGGGAATTTTCTGATGTGTTTCCAGCAGACCTGCCGGGCATGCCACCAGACAGGGATATTAATTTCTGTATTTATCTGGAGCCGGCATTTCTATTCCTCCCTATCGTATAAAACCAACAGAGCAAAAGGAGTTGAAGGAGCAGCTGCAGGAACTCCTATATAAGGGGTTCATTCGCCTGGGTGTGTTGCCATGGGGTGCACCGGTATTATTTGTAAAGAATAAGGATGGCACAATGAGAATGTGCATTGATTACAGACAGTTGAACAAGGTGACAATGAAGAACAAGTATCCACTACCCCATATTCAGTATCTGTTTGATCTGCTTCAGGGGGCAAAGGTATTCTCTAAGAATTGATCTCCGTTTAGACTATCACCAGCTGAAGATTAGGGATTCTGATATCACAAAGACAACTTTCAGAACGAGATATGGACATTATGATTTTCTGGTTATGTCATTTGGGATGACAAATGCCCTAGTCGCTTTCATGCACTTGATGAATAATTTATTTCGGCCGTATCTCGATTCTTTTGTGATTGTGTTTATTGACGATATTCTGGTGTACTCACGTATCAAGGAGGAGGACGCCCAACACTAGAGGGCGGTATTGCAGAGGTTGAGAGAGGAGATGCTTTATGCAAACTTCTCCTAGTGTGAGTTCTGGATCAGTTCGATGGCTTTTCTTGGACACGTGGTGTCCAATGATGGTATTCAGGTTGACCCAAAGAAGATTGAGGCGGTGCAGAGTTGGCCCAGGCCGTCATCAGCTACATAGATTCGGAGTTTCCTCGGGATGATGGGTTATTACCGCAGGTTCGTTCAGGGTTTTCATCTATTGCTTCGCCCTTAACGAAGTTGATGAAGAAGAATGCTCCATTTGCGTGGTCGGATGAGTGCGAGAGAGCTTCCAAAAGCTCAAGTCAGCTTTGACCACAACTCCGGTACTAGTATTGCCATCAGCTTCAGGCTCTTACTCGGTGTATTGTAATGCTTCAGGAGTTGGGATCGGGTGTGTATTGATGCAGGATGGTAGAGTTATTGTGTATGCTTCGCGTCAGCTAAAGCCCTATGAGAAGAACTACCATGTTCATGACTTAGAGTTTGCTGCTATAGTTCATGCTTTGAAGATTTGAAGGCACTATCTATATAGTGTATCCTGTGAGGTGTTCACGGACCATCGCAGTCTTCAATACTTTTTTAAGCAGAAGGATCTCAATTTGAGGCAGCGGAGATGGCTTGAGTTACTCAAGGATTATGATATTACCATTTTGTATCATATGGGGAAGGCCAATGTAATGGGCGATGCTTTGAGCCGGAAGACGGTTAGTAAGGGTAGCTTGGCGTAAATTCCAGTTAGGGAGAGGTCCCTTGCAGTTAATGTTCAGGCCTTGGCTAATCGGATGGTGATGTTAGATATTTCTAAGCCCAGTAAGGTGTTGGCTTGTGTGGTTTCCCGATCATCTTTGTATGATCGCATTAGAGAGCGCCAGTATGATGACCCGTATTTTCTTGTCCTAAAGGACAGGGTCCAGCATGATGATGCTAGAGATATGACTATTGGCGATGATGGTGTGTTGCGGATGCATGGCCGGATTTGCCTGCCCAATGTGGATGGGCTCCGAGAGTTGATATTAGAAGAGGCCCACAGCTCACGGTATTCCATTCATCCGGGTGACGCGAAAATGTACCAAGATTTTAGACAATATTACTGGTGGAGGAAAATGAAAAAAGATGTTGTTAGCTATGTGGCTCGGTGTCTCAATTATCAGCAGGTCAAGTACAAACATCAGAGACCCGGTGGTGTACTTCAGCAGATGGATATTCCGGAGTGGAAATGGGAGAGGATTAATATGGATTTTGTGAGTGGTCTCCCTCGTACCTCGAAGAGCTTTGATTCCATTTGGGTGATTATGGATAGGTTGACCAAGTCCGCGCACTTCATTCCGGTGTATGCTATCTATTTTTTCAGAGCGGTTAGCGGAGATTTTTATCTTGGAGATTGTGCGGTTGCATGGGGTCCCAGCCTCTATTGTCTTAGATAGGGGTACTCAGTTTACTTCTCAATTTCGGAGGACCTTTCATCAGGAGTTGGACATACAGGTACAGATGAGCACGACGTTTCATCCTCAGATGGACAGACAGCCCGAGCGTACTATACAGATATTGGAGCACGTGTTGCGCGCCTGTGTTATTGATTTTGGAGGCTCTTGGGATTAGTTTTTTCCACTTGCAGAGTTTTCTTATAGCAATAGCTATTAGTCCACCATTCAGATGGCGCCGTATGAGGCTTTATATTGAAGACGGTGTAGATCTCCGGTTGGCTGGTTTGAGTCCGGCGAGGCTAGACTATTGGGGACAGTGTTAGTTCAGGATGCCTTAGAGAAAGTGAAAGTGATCCACGAGAGGCTTCGTACAGCTCAGTTGTGTCAGAAGAGATATGCGGATCGGAAGGTTCGAGATATATCTTATATGGTTGGCGAGATGGTCTTGTTGAAGGTTTCGCCTATAAAAGGCGTTATAAGGTTTGGGAAGAAACGGAAGCAGAGTCCGCGGTTCATTGGACCTTTTGAGATACTTTGGAGGATTGGGGAGGTGGCCGGTGTTCCATGTTTCTATGCTCAGGAAGTATGTTGGGGACCCGTCTCATGTATTAGACTACAGCATGATCCAGTTGGATGAGGACTTGACCTACGATGTGAAGCCAGTGGATATTTTGGGTCGTTAGGTTCCAATGTTGAGATCAAAGGACATAGCTTCAGAAAAGGTGCAGTGGAGAGGTCGGCCCATGGAGGAGGCCACTTGGGAGACCAAGTAGGAGATGCAGAGCATATATCCTTGCTTGTTTGAGACTCCATGTATGTTTCTTGACCCGCTCGAGGACGAGTATTTTTTTTAGTTGGGGAGGATGTGATGACCCGGCCCGTGGTCACATGAGTTACTGCCCCGTTTCCTCTCCAATTATGTTTCTTTATGTTCCTATATCGGCATTTGAGTTGATCGTATAGGTTTGGATTGGTTTTTTATGGAAATGAGACACTAAGTCTCTTAAAGGGGAGCTTGTTTTAGAAAAGTCAACTGGAAGTTGACTATTTGGTTAGAGGGCTTAGATGTGAATTCTGATGACTCAGTTAGCTTCGGGGGATGATTTGTGACTTGGGAGTGAAATCGGAATTTAATTCGGAGGTGCGGAGTAGAATTAGGCTTGAATTGACTAAGTTTGCATTTTGGCGGATTCCGGTTGATAGGTAAGATTTTGATTCGAGGGTCGGAATGGAATTTCGAGAGTTTTAGCAGCTCCGTTAGGTGATTTTGGAAATGCGTGCAAAATTTCAGGTCATTCGGAGGTGGTTACGTCGGGTTTTTTTTATAGAAAATGCAATTCAGAAGTTTTTAAGAAATTTAGGCTTTGATTTGACAATAATTGAGGATTTTGATGTTAACGTTAGCGTTTGGATGATTCATGCAAGTTTGGATGAAGTATTAGGACTGGTTTGTGCTTTTGGTTGAGGTAACGGGGGCCTCGAGGTGATTTCGGGTGGTTGAACGGAGGTTTTTTGAGTTGTTGCATGAAAATGAATTATGGCTTATGGTATTTCCGCGTCTACGGAAAAGGATTCGCAAAAGAGGTTCCGCATATGCGGCTGGGATAATCTCAAAAGCGGACTCTAGGGACCGGAGTGTATACCGCAAAAGCGTACTCGGCATTGGGAGTAAATTTGGTAAGTTAAAATGTGGGTCGTTGATCTGTGAGATCAACGACCATGATTAGAAGAAGAAATGGGTGGGTTAAGTTTAGTGGGTTTAAGTCGGGTGTATTAAATTGGGTCAGGTCAATTGGGAGCTGAATTTGGGTTAAAAATATGAGCAAAATTTAAAGGTTAAAGGGCTATAATTTAAATATCCAAATTTCCCCTAATTTAGTTTTGTAAAATAGCAAATAATTTTATAAAAGTCCAATAAAAGTAGTGAGATAATAAAAATACGTTTAGGAATTAATTAAAAATATTAGGGACAATTTTATACTTAAAATACTTATTAAATTAAGAAATAGGCTAAAATTGCAATTAAATGCAAAAATACCTAATGGCTTTGTAAAAAATCTACAAAAATTACATAAATTGTATTTTTATGTAGATGAGAGAATAAAATAAATTATTTATCAAAATAACAAGATTTCATACTAAATGTTGGATTTTCTAGTACAAAATAAGTTGTAAATTGGTTTTAAAATACTTCAAAAAATATAGAAAAATTACTAAACTTTTTGTGGGTGCTCATGTATGCATTCACAATCTATTTGAAAATATTTTGGGTACAAAAATACTTGGGAAAAATTGGGTATCAACATTACTCAGAATTCAAAGCTCCAAATCACTTAATTTCATTTTATAACATCTATATAGCTCGGAATCACTCCTACAAGGTATAAAACACACCATTAGTGCAAACACTAGCGATTAAAGCGCAAACTCAACTAAAATGCAGTAAATTAATATGTAACAATCGACTACAACAACAACAACAACTACCCAGTACATTCCCACCGGGTGGGGTCTGGGGAGGGTGATTTGTAGACGAGCCTTACCCCTACCCGGAAGGGCAGGGAGGCTGTTTCCAATCGACCCTCGGCTCAAATGGTTAGGTGAAAAACTGCAGTAAAACAAAACAGAGACAAAAACAAATCAGAAACAGTATAGCATTAGTGCATTAGAAATTCCAGTACAAATAGCGTTATTAATAAACCGAACAAAGGAAACAAAATACCAACATGCAATAGCAAGTAATAAAAAAAGTACAATAGACACAACTCATCTATGAGTAACCCTGCTGATCCAACCCTCATCCTCGGGATGGGCGAACGGAAAACTCTAGGGGCCCTTATCCTACAACCCTGATTCTAGACCTCCATACTTTTCTATCAAGGGTCATGTCCTCGGAAACCTGCATCCTAGCCATGTCCTGCCTAATCACCTCTCCCCAATACTTCTTGGGCCTCCCTCTGCCGCGCCGACAGCCAACGATCTCCAGCCACTCGCATCTCCTCACCGGAGCATCTGGACTTCTTCTCCGCACATGCCCGAACCACCTCAGTCGCGCTTCACGCATCTTCTCGTCCACCGGGGCCACCCCCGCCTTCTCTCGAATAGTCTCATTCTTAATCTTATCTAGCCTGGTGTGCCCGCACATCCACCTAAGCATTCTCATCTCCGCGACCCTCATCCTCTGAACATGCGAATTTTTCACGGGCCAGCACTCCGCCCCATATCATCAACACCCACTCTTAATCGCTAGTGTTTGCACTAATGGTGTGTTTTATACCTTGTAGGAGTGATTCCGAGCTATATAGATGTTATAGAATGAAACTAAGTGATTTGGAGCTTTGAATTCTGAGTAATGTTGATACCCAATTTTTCCCAAGTATTTTTGTACCCAAATATTTTCAAATAGCTTGTGAATGCATATATGAGCACCCACAAAAAGTTTAGTATTTTTTTTCTATATTTTTTAAAGTATTTTAAAACCAATTTACAACTTATTTTGTACTAGAAAATCCAATATTTAGTATGAAATCTTGTTATTTTGATAAATAATTTATTTTATTCTCTCATCTACATAAAAATACAATTTATGTAATTTTTATAGATTTTTTACAAAGCCATTAGGTATTTTTAAACTAAAATTGCAATTTTAGCCTATTTCTTAATTTAATAAGTATTTTAAGTATAAAATTGTCCCAAATATTTTTAATTAATTCCTAAATGTTATAAATAGAACTCTAATTAGAGTGAATGTCTATCTTATAGAAGAGTTTTACTTTGAGGCTAAGTCTTTTCTTTGCCTATAAATAGAGGGGTCTTACCCCATTGTATATCATCCCAAAGTATCAATAAGAATACTCCTCTCTCTACTTTTCTCTATATTGTTCTTGTTCTTGTATTATTGTTCTTGTTCTTATATTATTTCATAACACGTTATCAGCACGAGTCTCTAACCAATTGAATTTGATTTCTTCCTCCTACAGAATTCCCATACGGCCATTGTCTTTTCCAACATTCCAATTTTAGCTTTTATGGAGAATATACCAGTGATGTTCTCCTTTTAAAATAATACCGCACCATCTTCACGCCTCTTTAGCAGTAGCAACCTATTTGGTTCTACGGCCGGAATTCAACAGAATGGGAATCCTTCTGTGCCATTTGGAACGACATCATCAACGTCTTCTTTCGTTGAATTTCTATACGGAAAAATAGAAGAGATGGTATCATAAAGTAATGCAACGGGAAGGAAACTCAAGAGGTATATTTGATGTCACAACATTTATTGGTATACCTTAAAGGTAAGTAATTTACTTTTCCCTTTCAAATTCTTGAAATTCTACGATTTGATTTTATATACAAACAAAGACAACAAAGTTTGATTATAACTCTAATGGAGTTTGTAAGAAATTACACTCACATGAAGTGGTAAAATTTCTATGCCTTGCCATGATCAAATTCATGTATGATTGTGGGCAAAGAATTAAAAATCCGTCCAATTGAATTTGCTCCATTCCCTTTAGAGAATGTGGTAGCAGTATGTGATAAGTCTGAAAGAAGACAAAATTATTACCATGAAGGTATTAATGGATGTGGACGTAGCAATAGACGGAATTATAATCGTCATCATTGTGATAATGAGAATAATAATGATTCTCAAAATAATCTTTCACTTTATGAAAGTAATATTTGACATGAGATTGTGTATAGCACATACAGATGATTATGATCCATTCCCTGAAGTGAATGTGATAATTGTAATAAAGCCCGTAAGTATGAACACGCTCTTGATGTAATTTTGTTTTATGTCTGACATCATGAAAAGAAAGTTCGCTGCCCTTGGAATTTCGGGCAAGAACTATATGACGTGGGTGTTGGATGCTGAAATCCATTTGGATGCAATGGGTCCTGGAGACGCCATTAAAGACAGAAATAATGCATCCACCCAAGACTATGCTAAGGCCTAGATTTTCTTGCGCCATCACCTTGATGAAGGTTTAAAACTGTGCTAAGGCCTTGATTTTCTTGCGCCATCACCTTGATGAAGGTTTGAAAATTGAATATCTCACAGTCAAAGGATCCACTTATCTTGTGGAATGGCTTAAAGGAGAGATATGACAACCTGAAGTTGGTTACTCTGCCACAAGCACGATATGATGAGAATCCAAAAGCAAATAGTTCAGAAACTATATGTTATCGTTGCGGTGGAAAAGGGCATTGGCCAAGAATTTGCCGTGTACCAAGACATTTGGTCATATTTGGTTACTGTCTAAGCTGTACATTGTGTTTTTGACTTTATACTAGTTGGCAGTAATATTTTGTGTGTGCCTCTCATATGTGTATTTCAACAATAATACTGCTAAATATTTGGAACGAGTCTAATTTGGTCTATACCAGCATGAAACACCTACACGATTTAAATCAGATATTGGATATAGTTATTTAACACTGATGTCTTATGTATACAAAATGTTATCAGTTTAATAGTGCACAACATATTTTATCTTAGTGACTTATTGATAGTTAAACTGGCATAGTTTGTTGATCTGTAACCATGTAGTGGCGTAAATCGTAGTGACAGCCATGCGTAACTTATTATACATTTGTTTGTTTTTATCATACTTTGCATACTAAAGAATTCACGACTGTAATGATTTATTCAAAAATACTACGTTAATAATAATTAAACGTCGCCTGTGAGATGTATGCAATATTGTAAAATTTCTTATTAACACATTTAGACATATACATGTATAGAACTATATTTGGTGTCAATTAACAATACATGAGCACGTTTTGAACTTTGAATGTATTGCAAGTTGTCACTGTAAATCAGTACTTAAGGCATGACTATGTATATTATTTTAAATTATTTGTTTAATTGATTCATGTACCACACATACGATATTCAAAGAGAAGAAATATTTCTATCATTTAAGTATGTGTAAGGCAGATGTTACTACAATTTCTGGTAGTAGTAAATTGATTGAAGGCTCCGGAAGAGCAACTATAACTCTGCCTAAAGGAACAATATTTATCATAGAGAATGCAATGTTCTCCTCCAAGTCCAAGAGAAACTTGTTGAGTTTTAAAGATATCAATCAAAATGGATATCATGTTGAGACAATAGATGAGAATAATCTTGAATACCGCATTTACTCATGAAAACGAGGCTGTCCACTTCGGTTTAGGGTCACGCCATTTTGCATGCAGCAACGCTAGTTTGTCGGCTGCCCACTTCGGTTTGGGGTCACGCCATTTTGCATGCAGCAATGCTAGTTCGTCGGCTGCCCACTTCGGTTTGGGGTCACGCCATTTTGCATGCAGCAATGCTAGTTCGTCTCAGACCGACGAATTATCACAAATATTCCCCGTTGCAATTGGTTTTGGGTCATGAACCTAATATATCCCATTTAAGAATTTTTGGATGCGCAGTATATGTGCCTGTAGCACCGCCATATCGCACCAAAATGGGTCTGCAAAGAAGGTTAGGAATATATGTTGAGTTTGAATCGCCCTCCATTATTCGCTACCTCGAAACATTGACAGGGGATTTGTTCACTGCACGATTTGCAGACTGTCAATTTAATGAGACACTTTTCCCAAAATTAGGGGGAGAAGTTGGTGAAACCAAACAGGAAATTTTATGGAAAAATGTATCATTATCTCATCTTGATCCACATACCTCTATTTGTGAAAAAGAGGTGCAAAATATTATCCATTTGCAAAGAATAGCAAATCAAATGCCAGACGCATTTACAGATTTGAAAAGGATAACAAAATCACATATCCCCGCAGTGAATGTGACAACATCTGATTCACGAATACATATTAATTATTTGAAGAATATGAACATGAAATTGGTATTGAATATACCACACTCACCCCTAGAAGGAGGTTTGAGATGATATATGAAAATAATGTCATTATTATGGCATGAATTATCGTTGGTCACGTACCTATTGTACGCCAAAATATTTTGGAAATATGACTATTAAAGGACAACGATAATGCAAGAAACATATCTTGCATATAATTTTGACCATGACCATAATGGTATAACTTTCTCTTTAAAAGAGATATTCACCACATGGATGTTGATGAATCTGTGGTAGTACAAAATTAATTGAGAGCTCTAGAAGAGCCAATTATTACTATGTTGGAGAAACGCAATTGATTACCAATAAGGTATTGTGTGGTAGTAAGTCTCAAAGAAACTTATTCAGTTTCCAAAGTATATGCGAAAGCGATTGATTATATTGAGACTATAAATAAAGGAAAGATTTGATATCTTCTATTATTACAACTTGTAGCGGGATAATTTGTATATGAAAAGCTACCCGCTTTATTCTCCAGTTTGTACTACACAAACAAAAGAATGCCACAATAAAGTGGATATTTATTGGTATAGAAACCCATACCATAATAAACCTGAAGTTTATTGAGAATTGCACATGTCATGGTGTAAACATGAACTTATCAATATTGATAATTTATTCAGTTGGCATTCGGGTTAGCCATCTCATTTTAAGTATGATGTGCAAATTCACATGGGTGAATATAAAAGAACTAGAAAGTTCTTTACGAATTCTCTTGTATTACTTGTTCTCATTAATGAACTGACCAACTAAAGAGTTCGGGTTGAAGCCCATAAATTCTGGAAATACCAAAGGTGAATATGGGCACATTCACCTGCCATGTATACCGCATATGATGCATCTATGATATGGTTACATGCGCAATTGTTATTAACCCGCAGCCTGGCCGATGCTTGCGAGGTAAATTGCTCAGTAATCTAACTTCGAGCATAATTTCCAGATTTTCTATTCAAGATAGTTCATCTTGATAAGTTGGTTTACATCAGAGTTGGTTTAGCAAGATAATTATTGAGTGCCTCCACTTAATAGCTAAACTGTTTCTTAAGAGAACAAAGTTATATATATCAGTTTGATATACGTTGTATACGAGAGTATATTATATTCTCCCCTCACAAGTGGTTCAGGGTCAGGAACCAAATAATTTCATATTATTATTAATGTGCTGTGTATATTGACATGATAATGCACAAAGATGATTTCCCAGAGTTGAGGAAACAAGTTAGCTTTTCTAACATGAGGGGGAGACATGATAAACAATTGAGAAAAGGTTACATGGGATGAATTATCATTTGTATATATAGATCCTCGAATATCATAATATGAACCTGAAGTTCATAAAAGGATAATTCAATTGCAACATATTGCAAAGCATGCTATACGCATTTGCTGACCCAAAGAATGTAACTATATTCTCACTGCAAATGCTCATATTAAGTCCTAGAAGGACAAAGTCTTTGATACGCTTGAAGCGTATAGACAAATCGGTTTCAAAATAACTTCTTAATAAAGAAGATGAGCAAATGATCAAAGTGATCATAATAAGGAGGCAAGTGATCCAGAAGATCACATGACATAACACTTCATAAAATCTCATGAGAGATTCAGGTACCTGATATATGAATGAAGAGATCTCCATGTTATGTCCTTATGAAAATTTGTTGGAACCGATATAAAATGTTCGTCGACGACATCTATGATAGCGCTAAATATCGATGAGGATCTTATGTTTGTCGAATACAAACAAAATATTGGCCAAATGGAAGAGATACAATTCAAGTAGAATTGATTCCATATGAAAGACACGTAATATTGGACATGTGGTTCGAATACTTGAAAGTATAAAGTCAATGGATGGCATCGAGAATACCCCTATGGAGATATTGAAGAGTCATTTCACGACATTATATGAAGATGTTCATATCTATCAAGAATGATAATTTCAAGGTGCGGAATATTTATTCAAATAAATATGGCTGATTTATTTATCAAATCTCTACTAAAGATTGTTTTGAAGATGGTGCACAAGATTGGAATGCAAATACTCAAGGATGTGAATTGATGCTCTTTCAGGGGGAGTTAATGCGCGTTGCACTCTTTTTCCCTTACAAGGTTTTGCCCCCCAATAGGTTTTCCTTGCAAGGTTTTTAACGAGGCAACCAATAGGCGCATATTCAAACATGTGTACTCTTTTTCCTTTTCTTTAATTTTTTTCCCATTGGGTTTTGTTTTAGTTAAGGTTTTAACGAGGCACATTATTGAATAGACATTCAAGGGGGAGTGTTATAAATAGAACTCTAATTAGAGTGAATGTCTATCTTATAGAAGAGTTTTACTTTGAGGCTAAGTCTTTTCTATGCCTATAAATAGAGGGGCCTTACCCCATTGTATATCATCCCAAAGTATCAATAAGAATACTCCTCTCTCTACTTTTCTCTATATTGTTTTTGTTATTGTATTATTGTTCTTGTTCTTATATTATTTCATAACACTAAACGTATTTTTATTATCTCAGTATTTTTATTGGACGGGTATAATACATTTAGATATAAGAGTGATTACACCTCCCTAAGCTCATTTATACATACATGTTAATATTTAAACCACATACTTATGTCAAACAAAAATTCCACCTTCACGTCAATGTAAATTACCCCATGCTTCTTTAGGCACACTTACGTCAAGAACCACCACTTATCAAGGAATTTTTCTTTTCACAACAATCCAACAATATTTTTTTCAATTCAAGTGGCTCTTTCTTTTTCAAAACGTGCACCTTTCTCCTTATTAAATTAGTTCCACTCAAAAGCCAAACTAACCACCCAACACTTTAACTTTAAAAAAGTTCGTAATAATTCAAGTGCTCATGAGAGGTGAAAAGGTTCAAAGAGATAATTAATTTAAATAAATGGGAAAGGCTTGTAATGTGATTGCCAAAGAAAAAGGATTATAGGCTCAACAAGTTAACTACGATACATAACAATTAGGTGGGTAAAATACGCATATCCGGCTCAACAAGAAAATGCCGATATCATTTCCAAGACTAAACAACACTACTATTTCGCTTTGCAAACACACAGGGCAAGTTCTAGGCATCAAATGTGATGCCCTCAATAATGTAAAACCTTATACACACATGGCATATAACTCACTCAGGATCGGATTCATCAAGACACTCTAGTCAAAGTAGTTGAGCAAAGTTAAGATAATACAACTTACGGTACTTCTACAAGAGTCAAAAACTGATCCTAAGCGTCATAACCAAAGTACTCGCTATTCTCAAATCATAACAAAGTCAAGAGATATTGCTTCACTTCAAACACAACACCATGGCTCCTACTCCCAAAAAAAACTAACTACACCTGTTCAAACAAAAACCTTGAAAAAGAACTATGGTTTAAAGAAAACCCAAGGGGTAATTATTACACTACCTAACAAAAGAAAATCTTTTTGTACTTTTTCTTTTGAATTAGATCGCTCTAGAAAATTGACTAATATATCCATCGTCGGGAAAAGATCAATCCTTTTTTTTGTTTTTTTCTCTAAAAAAATAAAAAAAGTTATTCAATTAAACTAGCACAACTAAAATAGCATAGAAAGTCACCAGACAATCTCCTCACCCCACACTTAAAATTTGCATTGTCCCTAACGCACACCATACTAATAATAGGGTAAAAGAAACTCCATGGTCAGCCAAAGGGCGAAGCATTAACAGCTCATGGGGTACTCAGACTTCTCCCAATCTAGGTCTTTTGTGCAGGTACCTCACTCTTAGTTCCAACCATTTGCGTTGTTGCATCCTTCCAATACCTTTGCTTTCCATGCTCCTAGAAAATAAAAAATTAACACTACAAAAATAATACAATTAAAAAAAATAAAAAATAATAAATAAAAGAAAGCAATAAAGCGGGGTTGCCTCCCAACAAGTACTTGATTTAACATCACGGCACGGCGTGAATCACTTTCTGTCTCCACTTTGAACTTATTAATCCGACCCCAAGTTTTGGTTCTACTTTATGATCATGCTCCTGGGTGGTGGAACGAATCTGACTGGCCCAATAAAATAATGTAGTATCTTGCACTTCTTGGCATTTAGATGAGGTGTGTAATCCCGACTTTATGGCAAGAAGAATTCCTAAATGTAAGCATTTTGTTCCTTATTCCTTGAATCCTCAAATAGCTCAGACGACTCTATTTCCATATCATCATCTAAAAACAATGTGGAAAAATGCTTGGAGTGAGAACCAGTGCGCTCAACTACATGAACATTGGGACTGTCTAGATTCTCAACACTAATGACAATAGAGTCAACTAAATATGTATCCTCAATATCCTTGGTTGACTCTAGTATCTATTCTACAATATCGACATCCTCAAAATCTAGTGCGATTGATTGTTGGTGTTCTACTCTAACCTCCTCCTCTAGCTCATCCTCGTATATTTTTAAATCCTTCAGTAATATAGCAATTTCTACTACCCTTTCTTGCTCACATTGGATATTATCCACTATGTCAACTTGTTGCGCTTTACCATGTTTAATTAATTTATTCGCTTGAGCCTTCAAGTTGTGAATAGTTTCCCCTTGCCTTTGTACCCGCAATTGTATCTCATCATATTGTTTCGTAAGGCACTTTAGCATATCCTCAATCTCTTTCAGGTCCTCATACCTGGGTTCTTTGCTACTATTAACATCAGCAGAAAAAGAAGAAGCATCAAAGCAAGGGGTTGGGGGAAGGTAAGAAATATAAGCACAACCGTGAATGTGACCATCTTGACCACCACACATATTCCACACATAATATTGAGTTGGTGCACACAACTCGCTCTCGGGAACATTTTGATAATTTTTCCAGGTGTAGTTTTCATCACAACATGCATAAGGAGGATTAAAACTAAAATTACCAACATTAGAACTTTCATAATTCCATGATTCCATGTTTTTTTTAAAAATAATAAATAAACGAGTAAAACAAAAAACAAAAGAAAAAAATCAAATACAAAAATAAAAATAAAAGTTCAAACTTGAAACCTAGCAATATGTATACCTACAGCTACACCGTTCGTTCCCAAGCAACGGCCCCAAAATTTGAGCACGCCCAACTATCCCTTATAAAAGGACAATGCGGTCGTTACAAATATAATCCGGTTTATAAGTCTGGAGTTAAATACCACAGGAACTAAGGCTTAGCTACAACTGTTTATCATCACCAAGAAGACAAGCTTGAATAGTTCCTAACTTATAGATATTGAAATTCTTGTGTTTAACTAATTAATTAATAAATTAAAATAATAAATTAACAACTAAAGATACTAAGAGTTAGAGATAAGATTAAGGAGGTTTAGAGTTATGATTTCCCCAATTGTCGGAATCATTCTCGCTATGTCTTCTATAATTTCACCTAAGTATTCTCTACATCATGAGCACTTTTATTATGGTAAATCTCTCCCGATTAATTACGATAATTTACTAGACGTACTCTCCCGAGATACGGTAGCTGGCTTTTAATACAGCTCACTTCAGATTGCACCCAAGGCTTTGTTATCCCTAATCCCGCCTTTAAACCCTCGGTTATTGATTCCTCATATACTTTGGGAGTGGTGTTGTTCAACAATTACCTAAACATGCACTCTCTCCCGCGTTATGCATAATAAATAGGCACATCTAATTGAGGGCTCTCCAACCAACCACAATATAAACATAGTTGAGCAAACAGTAAAAAAATATGGCTCAACAATAGAAAAACATAACAAGAATTTATCCTACAAAAGGTTCTATCAAAACTCTAGGTAAAAAATTAGCTATTCATAATAGTATGTAAAACTACAATACTAAAAGACATAACCAACAATGAAAAATAGTAAGAACAAGGAAAAACTCGTGGAAGAATTCTCCGCCTTTTCCCCAATGCGTTCTTGCCTCATTAGGTCGAATCTATGCCTCAAATCTATCCTCTCTGCTTTTTTTCAGCTTCCTTGGTCTAATATAGGGTTTAGGGCTTAAAATCCCGTGTATTGCACTTTGGTCGCTGAAATTTACGCGTCCTACCGCGGTCCCACCGCAGTTATGCCTGGACCGCAGCAAAATAGGTCCTCTGAATCTGCAGCTTTGCTCTACCGCGGTCCTATTGTGATCCTACCGTAACCGTAGTTTTTCAACCTGTTCCGTTTGGAATTTGGAAAAACGTAAAATATAAAATTATATTCCTTTGGGTTATCTTTCCAACTATATATTGTTAGAACACATTTATTATGTTGTTAAAACTAATGTGTTCGTATTTGTAGGTTTTGATAAATGACAAACCGATGAAGATGGAAAATATTATACATGCCAAATAATCGTAAGTTATTATTGAGATATACTTTTTTTTATACTAAAGTATATTTGTTTTGTAGACATGATATGCGAATGAAAATAGCGGACCAAAATTGGAGAACGAAAACAAGAAGTTCAAGACAAGATTAAGAGAAGCAATGAAGCAATGAAAATAAATGAAGACTTGGTTGAGTCATATTTATATTTGTGATATTGATCCGACAATTGATTCAAGACTTGGCTTCTCTCGTAAAATCATTTTCATCAAAACATGCATCTTTGAATTAAAACAAAATGATTTACATTTTAGCCAAAATCATTTTTAAACATGTCTTTTAAATCTGAATTTATATAATCGATTATATAAGCCTTACAATCGATTATAGTAAGACCGCCAAAACTGGAATTTTCAAAAACTACAGAACAATCGATTATATCTTTCTACAATCGATTTTACTAAGACAGTATGATTTGAAATTTTTCAAAATGGCAAATAATCGATTATATGTTTCTCACAATCAATTATATTGAGACAGTGTTTAAATGAATTTTTCAAAACAGCAACACAATCGATTATATGCTTTTCACAATCGATTATGTTCGAACCGTTGCCAGACGTATTTTCAAAGTTTGAGATATAATCGATTATACACATTTCATAATCGATTATTCTAGTACAAAATCCTAAACTGATTTTTGAACGTTAACGTACAATCGATTATACAGTCCATACAATCGATTATTTTCCCTAAAATCAGGAATATGTCTTTTGAACGTTGGTCATACAATCGATTATATAGTCCGTACAATCGATTATATGAGCACAGAATCAGGGATTTTGTTTGACAATTAAGCAACGGTCTGGTGCATTTTGAGGCCTATAAATACACCTCAAAATCACTCTTTTAATAACAACAATCTGATCAAAACATTCATAAGCTTTCAAATACTCTCTACATTCATTTTATCATATTTAATCATATTTTGAGAGCTATTTATTTGAATTTATTGTTGTGTTCTTGAGCGTACTTGTTTACTCATATCTACTCTATAAAGAGAGTTCTGTTAAGTGAGTGTTAAGTATTTTCATACACTTGAAGGGAGATTTTATAATCCCTTGTTGTAAGAAGGAATATTTTATTTCTTCGTTTGAAGTCTTGGGGTGAGGTATCCTCGAGCAAGGTTGTTTGAGACTTGTGTGATTCAAGTTCTCAAGTGTAACGGTTTGTTAGGCACCCGTAAGCTTAACAGTGAAGTCTTGGGGTGAGGTATCCTCGAGCAAGTGAAGTCTTAAGGTGCGGTGTCCTTGAGCAAGTGTAACGGTTTGTTAGGCACCCGTAAGCTTAACAGTGAAGTCTTGGGGTGAGGTATCTTCGAGCAAGTGAAGTCTTAAGGTGCGGTATCCTTGAGCAAGTGTAACGGTTTGTTAGGCACCCGCAAGCTTAACGGAATTAGTTGAACCTTGAGATTGTATCTCAAGAGACTGGATTGAATTTCTGTATCGTGTCTAGTAATTTCTACTAAGTCTTCCGCTAAATTAATTTATTCTGATGTAATTATATTATTGTTGATAAATGGTTAAAATAAGAATGGTTAATAACAGAAAGATAAGTAAGAGTTGGCCTACCTAGCTTCCATTAGCAGGCGCCATCATGACTCTCGATGGTGGAAAATCCGGGTCGTGACAGGAATGCAATAATATCAACCAAGAACCACAATAAAGGGCACAATATGATATGAAAATCATCTATGGAGAGCCCTACCAAATCCCACCTAGCCCCGGGAATGAAGTACGAAAAGTTCTAGAAGCCCCTATCCTACAACCCTGATACTAGACTTTCAGACATTCCTATAAAGGGCCATGTCCTGGGAAATCTGCATTCTTGCTATGTAATACCTAATCACTTCTCTCCAATACTTCTTAGGCCTCCCTCTGCCTCGACTCGAGCCAACTACCGCCAGCCGCTCACAACTCCTCACTGGGGCATCAGGGCTTCTCCTCCTCACATGCCTGAACCACCTAAGCCTCGCTTCCCACATCTTCTCATATACTGGGGCCACCCACACCTACTTCCGCATAACTTCATTCTTAAACTTATCTAACCTGGTGAGATCGCACATCCACCTGAGCATCCTCATCTTCGCAACCTTCGCTCTCTAAACATAATAGTTCTTCACTGGCCAGCACCCCGCCCCATACAACATGGCAGGTCTAACCACTGCTCTATAAAACTTCCCCTTGAGTTTCTATGGCACTTTCTTGTCACACAAGAATCCTGATACAAGCCTCC
This sequence comes from Nicotiana benthamiana, assembly GCA_034376525.1. NCBI lineage: Eukaryota > Viridiplantae > Streptophyta > Magnoliopsida > Solanales > Solanaceae > Nicotiana > Nicotiana benthamiana. The sequence continues at coordinate 8,589,220 of CM067331.1, read as the reverse complement.
ATTTTATCCACCCCGCCCATATATGGTGAGTTCCATCCTCGTCGATCTCTCCATCCCCCTGGATCACCGATCCAAGATATTTGAAATTGTCCCTCTTGGAGATGACCTGAGATCCATGCTTCACGTCCCTGCCTACTTTGCTCGACTCGGCACTAAACTTGCACTCAAAGTATTCTGTCTTAGACCTGCTTAATTTGAAACCCTTAGACTCGAGAGCCTGTCTCCAGACCTCCAACCTCTCGTTAACACTGACCCTCATCTTGTCTATCAAGACTATGTCATCAACAAATAGCATAATGTCATCAACAAATAGCATATGGCGCATCTCCTTGAATATTGTGTATTAGTGCATCAATCACCAAGGCAAATAAGAAAGGGCTAAGCGCAGATCCTTGATGAAGCCCTATAACCATCGGGAAATGGTATGAGTCACCACCCATCGTCCTAACCATAGTCTTAGCTTCATCATACATGTCCATGATCACTCTAATGTAGGCTTTCGGCACGCTCTTCTCCTCCAGGAACCTCCATAACACATCCCTTGGGACCTTGTCATATGCCTTTTCCAAGTCAATAAACACCATGTGCAGGTCCTTCTTCTTATCCCTGAACTGTTCCACCAATATTCTGACAAGGTGGATAACTTTTGTAGTGTAGAAGCCCGGCATGAAACCGAACTGGTTCACGAATATAGACGTTATCTCCCTCACCCTCGCCTCAACCACCCGCTCCAAGACTTTCATTGTGTGACTAAGTAATTTGATACCCCTATAGTTGTTACAACACTGGATATCCCATTTGTTCTTATACAAAGGCACCACTGTACTCCACCTCCACTCCTCTGACATCCTCTTAGTCCTGAAGATCACATTGAACAACCTGAACAGCCACTCTACTCCTGTCCTACCCATGCATTTCCTGAACTCCATCGGGATTTTGTCTGGCCCGGTAGCTCGACCCCTGCTCATCCTACGCAAAGCCCACACGGCCTCTTCCACCCTAATGTGTCTGCAGTACCCAAGGTCTCTATGACACTCTGAATGCCCCAGCTCCACTAGCTCTATGTCTCGGTCCCCCTCCTCGTTAAGCAGGTCTCAAAAGTATGACTGCCACCTCTGCTTGACTTGAGACTTCCCCATTAGAACTCTACCATACCCATTCTCGATGCACCTAACTTGGTATGATCTCGAGCCTTCATCTCCCTCACTTTAGCCAACCGGAATAACTTCATGTACTCACCTTTTTCCCCCAATTCCTCGTACATACGACCAAACGCCACATTTTTAGCTTCCGCGAGCGCCAACTTCGCTTCCTTCCTCGCCACTTTGTAGCTTTCACTATTCACTCTCCTTTCTTCCTCTCTTGTGCTCCCTGCCAACTTAGTGAACGTCGCCTTCTTTGCCTCCACTTTTTCTTGGACTATATCGTTCCACCACCAGTCACCTTGATGTTTGTCTAAATAGCCCTTTGCTACCCCAAGAACATCCCGTGCTGTCTCCCTAACCAAGTTCGCTTACTCTAGCCATATTGCATCTGTATCCCCAGAACTACTCCAAGCTTCAGCATCAACTAGCCTATTCTCCAACTCCCGGGCTTTCTCCTTAGTAAAATCTCCCCATCTAATCCACGATCGGCTCCGAGCACCCCCACCTTTTCCTCTTTACCCAGAGACCGATGTCTATCATAAGTAGTCTATGGAGAGTCAAAAGGAAATCTTCATGCAGTCCTTGCCGCCGAACTTTTGAAAGTAATTGAATGCTCCTCGCTCTTTGGAAATGACGAGTTCGCAATAAAATCTCGAAAGCCCTGGCGAAATCAAGCAGCGAAGTGCCTCCTCCGTTTCGAACCCCAAGTCCAAAGTCACCATGCACCTCGCCATAACCACCAGCAGCAGCCCCAATATGACCATTAAAGTCCCTCCAATAACTAACTTCTTAGAGGGGGGAATACTACTCACCAACCCGTCTAAGACCTCCCAAAAGCTCCTCTTAACCTCCTCATCTAGGCCTGCCTACGACGCATAAGCGCTGATGATATTGATGACGCATCCACTAATAACCAACTTAACAGACATTAACATATCATTCACTCGCCTAACCTCAACCACGGACTCCCTAAGATCCCTATCCACCAAGATTTACACTCCATTCTACCCCTCACGCCCCTAGGATACCACAACTTAAACCCGTCAACATCTTCGCCTTCGACCCTACCTACCTAGTCTCCTGCACACACGTTACGCAGACCCTCATCTTCTGAAGAATCTTCGCCAACTCAGTGAACTTACCTGTCAGTGCGCTTACGTTCCACGACCCGATCCTCAAACTATGAGCGCCCTCTATCTCCTTTCCACCCTTGCCTCGCGTCCCACCCACAGAACCCATATTAGATATTTAATATATCTAATAAATAAAAAATAAAGTTCCATCATCAACAAAATTTATTTTATGTTAAAAATAGCATGGGCTAGCCAGTTTTCGGACCGATCATTCAAAACTAGCAAGCATTTACAAAGTCATTGAAAAATAGCCACTATTTTGCTGCAACACAGAAAGTTCCAGCATAATATACTGGAGATCGGTGCACCCGTGTATGAACTTTCAGCATATTATGCTGGAACTCAAGTAGATTATTCTGGGGTATTTTTCGAATTTTGAGTAGTGTTTTCATTCAGATTTATCTCACATGAAAAGTGGTTAAATTTTGATTATTTTTGAAATTATGGCTATTTTTAAGTGACCACTTGTAAATCTGGCTATTTTTGAATTTTTACTATTAACTTTTCCATTTAAATTGGGCTCATGCGCAACACGGACTTACCTAACCTAGTTACCTTATATTTATGCACTTGACCGAAAATTGAAAAGAAAAAATGGCATGTATAACAACACATTAGAAGAATTGGCAATTTTTTGGCCTTATAGTAGGTTTGGCAATAAAAGCCCAAAAAAATTGGCGCCAAATAACCAAAGTTATTTTCCTTAAAAATAGCAAAAAGTATATATATAAAAGCTCTCTCTCCTCTCCAATTCTTCGTTGTGCAACACGTAAATAAAACAAATGTTTTTCGTGTTTTAGTTCCATATCTTATTCCAAAATGCACGCAGTACTTTTAGGCCTCATTTATTTGCACTTACTTGAGGTCTGAATCTTTAATCATTCATATCTCAGACATTAAATACGTTTGTTTTTAATGTCTGAATCTTAATTATTCAGATCTTAATCATTAAGTGTGTTTGTTTTTTGTACTTCACAATCACTTAATGGGTCTGAATAGGTCTGTATGAATAAGATCTATAACGGAGACTTAATTTCATTAAGAAGCTATTATATATTCATTATTAACTGCCGCTACCGCCTACCATTATCAATTACCACCATACCAGCATCCCCACCATACTCAACTACCACCACCACCACCACGCCACCATCATCCTCAATCATAGCCTTCATTATCGACCATAACCACCTACTACCCCCACCACTCCGACCACCATCGTTCTCATCCACAATCAACACTCATCCCCCTCAACTACCACAATTGATGATCCCATCATACCTATCATTATAACCTACCACCACCCACCCACCACCTTCCTCAATCACAACTATTACCACCACCCGACATAATTAACTATCACCACCCACCACCACCATCCTTAATCATAATCGCCACCACTACCAATCACTGCTAGCTGCTAGCATGAACCACCATCATCAACCAAAACTACCACCAACGACTGCCTCTAGTCGGCATTCATTCGTTATCCATCACTACAAACAACTATGATATTTTTAGAAACTATATATTTTATTGATAGAATATTAGATTAGTTAGTAATTTATTTAAATTTTATGTTTATTGATTTTCAAATAAAAATAAATTTTATACATTCAGATGTTAAAAATCAAACAGTCTTAATTATTTCTATTCTGATCTTAATACACATCTTAATATATTTAGATGTGTATTCAGATTCAGATGTCTTGATCTTAATACGCATCTTGATATTCAGATGTGTATTCAGATTCAAATGTCTTAATCTTAATACACATCTTGATATTCAGATGTGTATTTAGATTCAGATATCTTAATCTAAAAACAAATAAGGCCTTATCTCCCCTTTCCATAAATGGTACCTTATTCATTTATTCTCTTTGTTTTGTTTTTATTAAAAAAACTATTCTCTCTTCTCTCTTCTAATTGGATGCGGCCATCTTTCTAAAAAATAGGTTTTATTTTCTTTCAAAAGTATCTGAAAATTTCTCCAAAACCTCTTTATATCTCTTTTATGATTTTTTTATTTTCCACGGTAGCAATGTATATAAATTTAGAGCAAGTTTTAAGACATTAAAATAATGAATATAATTGCGGGAGTAAATAAAATTTTAATATACATTATAATTTGCAAAGATGGAAAATAACTTTTTGATATACACAAAAAGGAAAATACACTAGTCTTAGATTACGCGCTTTGCGCGTGTATCCCATATGAGTAAGTATAGATTTTAAGAAAAACACATAAATATTTATATTGCAAGTGTATTTGAATTATAAAAAAGAAAAGTTAAGAAAAATACAAGTTTTTGAAAAATATGATTATTGATCATATATATCTAACTTAATAAAGCAAAAAACTTCTCATAAAAGTATTCAATTCGTCTAATCTCTGTTATCAAACCTAAATTTATTCCAACTTTATTTATTTTAGTATAAATATAGAGTATTAGGAATTTATTATATATTCCCTCCGGTCAATAATAAGTGACTTTTTGGTGTCACGACCCAAACTCGGTCGTGATGGCGCCCAACCCTAAAGCTAGGCAAGCCTGACCAACAATCGCTTTCGATTTAACACTAAATCTCAAAACCGACAATTTAAGAATATTATAGTAATTTTAGAATAATAATCCAAATATATTAATAGAGTGATATGGATAAATACGAACAACCGACAAACACAACCAGAGGATCTGGGGTCACGAGTCTAAAGCCTCTAAACAAAATCTGGATAGTAATAGCTGAACAAAAATATAAAAGTCTGGAATGTATATAATAATAATGAAATGGGATATGAAGAACAGCCAAGTCCTGCGAACGTCAAGCAGCTACCTCAATGACTCTGGAAAATATCTGGAGACTACAAATGTCAGCTAAGCCTTCGGTGTACCTGAATCTGCACACAAGGTGCAGGGAGTAGGGGTGAGTACTACCGACTCAATGAGTAATAAGCATATATAATATCTGAAGATGCCTTAATTACGAACTAACAGCAAAAAAATATCAAATATAACAGACAAGTATCAGATAAAGATGCAATGAAATGCACATGAATATGCTGCGGCGTGCATCCTGACCCGTTTAACGTCGACGGCGCTCACTGGGGGTGTTACAGACTCCGGAGGGGCTCCTTCAGCCCAAGCGCTATATCAACCAGGTATTGGCATAGAACAGGCTCTCGGCCTCAATATCAATATATGATAATCGCTACGGCGTGTAGCCCGACCCATGCTCAGTCCACAGTATGCAAAATGAGTCGCATAACATATTCAATTAAATTCTAGTTTCCAATTACTAAGGAAATATAACTTAGTTAATTTATCTCAGGAAAAAGGTGACTTAGCATTTAATAACAGTGATTAAACAAAGGACTGAGATCAATGATTATGCAGATCATGTTATCACAAAGATATTCACCCTAGACGGAAACTACAGATCGGCACAAGGCCCCAAACATGGCAATAAGCCCAGATATATTCACTACAGGGTGCGTATCAGCCGCCAATAAATTATATTTAGCACTCGGGATGGACCAAGCCACAATACCCAATTATTTACAATCCCGCACCTGCCATGGAGTGCGAGTCACGCCCTAATATAGCTTCACGATGTGATAAATCGGGGTTTCAAACCCTCATGTCATCACTTATACAAACTACTCACCTTTAACCAGTCGTAGACTAGTCCGCAATGCTTTTTTCCTTTTGTATCAACCTCCTCGAGCATCGAATCTAGTCAAAGTCACAACGAATACATAAATATCGGCTAAGGAAACATAACCCAGTCAAGAATACTCGAAAAGTACCAAAATTCACAAAGTTGGTAAAACCCGACCCCCGGTCCCACTTCGCAAAAAATTACGAAAGTCACATCAATGAATTTCTCGTCTCACCACGAGTGCGTACATATAAAGAATGCCAAAATCGGAGTTCAAATGATCCCTCAAATCCTCAATATAAAATCACAAGACTCAAGCCCTAGTTCTTCCCCTTTTTGCTAAATTTCCATAAATTTCTAGATGGATTTCACAATAAAAATGAGTATTGAGACCAAGATTCTTACCTCAAGTCGTTTCCCTTCTAATCCCTCTTTCTTTTCCTCCAAAAATCTCCAAAAACGGGCAGCCATGGGTGAAAATAGATCCAAAATTGCAAACAAGATGATTTTAAAATATTCTGGCCAGGTATTTACTCTTCGCAATCGCGGAAAAAATTTTTCTAGCCCCCAATTTTACTCTTCGCGATCGCGGAAAAGGCTTCGCGATCACGGAGAACAAATGTCCAGCTCTTCCGGACAGTCTCTAGTATAATGGCCATAACTTTTTTCACAAAACTCCAAATGGCAATTGGCTTGATGTTATGAAAACTAGACTCAAATATTTACAACTTTACGTATTGATAATTTCCCAATTTCTTATATATATTTTTAGATATGATCCATCAAATTCAGCTCATGTGCAATACGACTTTCTTCTTCATCTTCCAGGACATCCTTTAGTGTAATAGCCATATCTTTAAATACACAAATCCAAATCATTAATGATTTATATTTGTATAAACTAGACACAAAAGACTACAACTTTTATTTTTATATCATCTCCAAATTCCTTATAGATTGTGAGATATAAGCTTCCGAATTAGGATCAATGCAACAGAAAGTTTCTTCTCTGCGATCGCGAAAGGCCTTACGCGATCGCGATTCACTGGCAGGTTTCTCACATTTTACTCATCGTGATCGCGACCTATTGTATAAGATCGCATATAACACTACTTCAAACAAAATCCAGCAGTGAAAAATGACCTAGAAATAGTCTGAAATCACCCCGAAACTCACCCGAGGCCCCCCGGACCTCAACCAAAGGCACATATAAATTCTATTACCTTATTCAAACTTGCTCGAGCTGTCAAAACACTACCTTTAACATCAAAATCATCGAATTTCATCAAATCATAGCCTAAGTTTAACTAGAACTTCCAAAACTCGCATACAATAAAAAAAAACCGACCTAAACACTTCCGAATCAACTAAAATTTTGCACGCATATCTAAAATCACCTAACGGAGCTTCTGCAACTGTCGAAATTCCATTATGACCCCGGATAAAAATCTAACCTATCAACCGGACTTCGCCAAAATTCTAACTTAGCCAATTCAAGCCTAATTTTATACCAGACCTTCAAATTCAGTTCCGATTGCTCTCCTAAGTAATAAATCACCACCCGAAACTAGTCGAATCGTCGAAAATCCATTCCGAGCCCTGTAACTCATAAGCCAACATTCAGTTGACTTTTTCAAACTAACATTTTCATAAAGAGACTAATTATCTCATTCCTAACCAAACTCTAACCGAATTACTTCAAATTCACCAAACACATCAAATGGAACGTATAAAAGCTTAAAACGGGGAAAACATGGCGAAGATATCTGAGACGATGGGTCGGGTCGTTACATTTAGCTTCTTTATTTTGATCCAAAATAATTGTCCTTCTGTATAATCAAGAACAAATAAACTCTATTCTTTCAGAATTTGCCATTATTTAGATATTTCAATGTGTCAAATTAACATCATGTAAATTTTAATTAAAGGTAACTTAGTCAACATATCTTTTTTTTAGAAGTTAGTATTTTCTTATGGAATATGACAAAGGCCAAAAAGTCACCTATATTAGGGGTGAGCATTCGGACAATTCGGATTAAATATAGAATTTCGATTTAGATTTTTAATTTTTGGATTGAAGAAATGACAATCCAAATTCAATCCAAATAAGCTCGGATTGGATCGTATTTTTTAAGTTCGATTTTAAATTAATCGGGTTGGATATTTGGATTTTCGATTTTGAGCTTATAAGTTGACATATTTCTTATTTTTACAAAAATGAATATCCAAATGAAATACTCATATTAAATTGCCTGAAATCATTTTTACTGCAATCATCCAAATAAAGTATTCAAGTAATGAAATACTATCAAGAAAATGCAACAGAGATATTAATACGGCAGATAAAAAGTAGTAATAGTAAAACCATGTCCAAATAAAAAGTATTCTAATAGTAACTTAGTAATTAATATTACATATATGAAATAATATCAAACGGATAGGGTATTTAACTTATTGTTATTGACATATAGATAATTGAGTAAATATAAAGTATATATTTTTCGAATTTTCGGATATCCAAAAATTCAAAGTACTAAATCCAACATCCAATCCGAAATACAAAACATTTAAAAATTAAATCCAAAACTCAATCCATAATCCGAAGATCCAAACCAAAAATCTAAAAAATTTGAATTTCGGTTGGATTTCGGGTTTGCCCAACTATGCTCACCCCTAACTATTATGGACGCAGAGAGTATAATATTTGTTTTCAATTTTATACAAAGATCCATCCAATTTTGTTAGTCTTATATAAGTTACGGTGATTATTCACTTTTTGGCCAAGTAACATAACAATGTTAAATTATAAAAAAACTAGATTATAATTAAAAATGAAAATGCTAGACGAATTAAGGGGCCATCTTGTAATACTTTGGAAAAGCATAAGATGAAAAGAAAATACATAAAGATTTCTAAACGTAATGGAACTAAAATTATAACGGGTTCGAGGATCCACGGAAAAAAGAAATTCTCTTTCTAATTTGAAAGTGAATAACAAAAGATTATTTTTACCTTTAGAATTATAGAACAAAAGATTTATATATATATATATATATATTTATATACATACTATTATCTATCAACGTGTGTTGCACGTTAGTAATGACACGTGATAATTTAAATATTTATTTATATAAAAAAAAATTTAGTTAATTAGAAAAATTTTATGTATAATAATACAACAATCATCTAAATGACAATCAAATGATTCATTAATATCAATATATATATCTAGAACAGCCATAAGTATTTCATCTCATATTATCAATTTTGCTTACCTTATAAATTTAGCATTATTGCTCCGCTTTGATCGGTAAAAACTTATCTGCACCGAGTGTTTACACCCAACTAATAAGCAAATGACACTTATAGCTTTCTTTAATTACAATTAATAATACTTAACTATAGTTAACTACATATTTGTTTTGTGCATAATCTTAATCAACAATATAATAAATACTTATTATCTTGCTATAATATATATTCTCCGTTGAGTTCTAATTAAATACCAACATCAAGTTGATTGATTTTATTTTATATTATTCTACTTTCTTTTTTACTTTTTATAAAGGAATTTTTTTTGAATTAAATAAATATATCATCCTAAAAATAAATTTCAAAAGTTGGCAAACTTATACAAATAAACATCACGGAATTAATTACACTTGATTCCATACTTACGCGGTTACTAGTCATGAAAATTAAGAACATATATTTTAAAAAACTTAATCTTGAGGAGAAAATTAAACTTATGTGTTTTTTATTAAAAAACATAATTCTTTCAACATGAAAATGTACTTGTTATATCCCAATTTCTTAACTTCCAACCAGTCGTCGTTTAGGAGAATAAACGCAAAATTTCGGACTGAGCTAGAACCTAGAAGAAGAACGGAATGAAATAACAAAAAAGGACGGTGACGTTAACGCTAAACTTTCTAACACTAAGTTATTATGACTTTATTTTTATTTTTTCTTTTTTTATTAATTAAAAGTAGGGCTTCTACCTTAGGTTATTTTTATGATTAACTTAATTATATTTGGTGTAAATATTCGGTGCGGGTAAACTTTTACCATATTTGTGATGATTATTTAAGTTGTTTGAAGAGGTATATCAAACTAAAGTGGGTGGTCTCACAATAAAATAGTTGTTGGCACACCACTTGCTATTATTATTAACATAACACATTCATGCCTCTTGATATGATATTTGCAAGTAATGCATGACATAAAAATATTATTTCGATTCAGCCGGAGGCATCTACAAAGAATAGTCCCGTTATAGCAGAGTCAACTCTTTATAATATAGTCTTGAAAGCTTGTTCGTTTTTAGGATTTAGCTTTGATTGTGCTTTTTCAGACACTTATATATCATTTTGATTCTTAATAATATACGAATATTTTTATGTTGTGTTCTAATACTCTTTTTATGGAATAAATTTATGTACTCTAAGATTTTTTTAAAACTTGAATAAGAATTTTACCCATATGATGAATTTAAAAAATAATTAAATTGGTTCTCTTGCTAAATAAAATTAAAAGATTTAATTATTTGATTTTAACATTAAAAACAATTTATTCTATGTTGATAAGATCTTAATATTAGTTCATCTTTTGTTTTGGATATTTAATATTAATTATTTATCCACCATAAATTTTATTTTCAAAAAGTAAAATATTGATATTTGACATTTTACTTTTAGATCGTTACATCCGTAGAATCATTAGCGGTAGTGACTCTTAACAATTTTTTTTTCTTTCTCACACATTTATATTCTTAAATATTTTTGTTTAATAATTAGGCATTTTTTTAATCTTACACAAAAAAATTGATAAAAAAATATATATTATTAGAGTAGTAAAATAGTTCAATTATAATATTAAAATATATTACCGTGGGAATATTTTTTTCCCCTCAATTTCGACTCTTTATGCAATCCATTTAATATTAATTTTATTTTTTTTAGTGTTGGACATTATGGATTGATAATGTTACCAATACGGATGATTCTTATGAAATTATTTTATTAAACCTTTCTACATATTTTTAGTAAGTGTTTAATAGGCCAAAATTTATTAAATATTAAAAATAGCATAGAAGATATTTTAGTCCAAAAAATAAGTTATTGCAATTATATCTTTTCCCTATGAGTTCTTCTGTTTAATATTTTAAGGCTACTTTGGTATATTAGTATTATACTTATGCTTTTATAATAATATAGTCTCTCTTTTTTCTAATTGAATTTGGACAATATAATACATTCTCAAGTTAAAATTAGTAATAGGACATTATAATAAGTATTCAAATTAAATTATTAATAGGAATTTTTAAGAAGTGTATTTTAAAAGTAATAGGATTACATGACTAGAGACATTTACTTGTTCAATTTTATATGAATTAGACATCCCGAAAGTAATTGTACTAATAGAATTCTTAACGTGTAATATTATATCATAAAACGGATGTGATTATGAGGCTAATATCTAGAATGTCGGTTATGTCTTTTTATTATGAGTTATTATACTTAATATTATATGATTTTTTTTGTAAACTGACAAAGAGTTTCGACCAATAGCTTGCTGTTCAGTCCTTTACAAAATCATCTCCAAGTTGCTGGCCAACAGACTCCAGAAGGTCACGAGCAGTATTATCTGTAATGCACAGGCAGGCTTTATCCCAGGAAGGAGAATAGCAGACAATGTCATCTTAGTACATGAACTAATAAAGCATTACTCTAGGTCACATATATCTCCCAGGTGTATGATCAAAATTGATTTGCAGAAGGCTTATGATTCAGTAGAGTGGTGCTACTTACAGCAGGTTATGGAAGCGCTGGATTTCCCTACCAGATTTACAAGATGGATCATGGAGTGTGTCCAAACTGTCAACTATACAGTGGTGGTTAATGGGGAGACAACAGAGCCTTTTCAAGCAGCCAAAGGACTGAGACAAGGGGATCCCATATCCCCTTTTCTGTTTGCTATTGTGATGGAGTACCTTAGTAGGTCTCTGGCTGAATTGAGACAAAACAGAAATTTTGCCTTTCATCCTGGTTGTAAAAAACTGGGAATAACTCACTTAAGTTTTGCTGATGACTTGTTGCTGTTTGTCAAAGGAGAACCTCACTCTGTAAGTAATATGTTTACTTATTTCTCTCAGTTCACTGCAGCTTCTGGTATGACAGCCAACTTGCATAAGAGTGCTGTCTATTTTGGTGGGGTTAAACCTCAGGATCAGCAGCATATTATTGATCTCCTGGGCTATGTACGTGGAGAACTTCCCTTTAAATATTTGGGAGTACCTTTGACTACCAAGAAACTAACTGTTTTGCAATGGCAGCCACTGGTTGACAAAGTTTCTGCCAGGATTACATCCTGGACTGCTAGACACCTATCATATACTGGCAGAATCCAGTTGGTACAATCAGTTATATTTGGGATTCAGGCTTACCGGGCACAAATATTCCTAATACCTTCCAAGATTATAAAAATGCTTGAGGCAATGTGCAGATCCTATATCTGGTCTGGATCAGTTAATGTGTCAAGAAAGGCATATGTGGCTTGGGAGAAAATCTGTATGCCAAAATCTGCTGGTGGATTGAACTTGACTAATCTATCACTGTGGAACAAGGCTGCTATTGCAAAACTCAGCTGGGATCTGGCACACAAGAAGGATGCTCTGTGAGTGAAATGGATTCACACAGTCTATATCAAGCAGAAGTTGGAGATCATCACTGTCCCTACACAGGCTAGTTGGATGGTCCGGAAGATCATTGAAGGCATTGAACTATTGCAGCAACATCAACTGTTGGATAAATCTGAATGTACTATAAGAAGACTCTACTTACAACAAATAGGAGAAGCACCAAGAGTCAGGTGGAAGAACTTAACAATGCAGAATGCTGCTCGACCTAAAGTAATCTTCAACCTATGGCTGCTCTTGCAAGATAGGCTGCCCACCAAAGATAGGCTGATCAAATGGAACCTGGATGTGACAGACACTTGTGTCATGTGTCAACAAGCTGTGGAATCCAGAGAACATTTATTCCTGGATTGCACTTATGCAGCCCAACTGAGAGACCACACATTGCAATGGATTGGAATTAAACAGCCTACTGGACAAAACTGGCTCCAATTTGTCCAGTGGTTCATTGAGCAAGCTAAAGGCAAATCCCCTCGAGCTCATATAGTCAAAATGACATTGACAGATATGTTTTATGTCTTATGGCTGGAAAGGAATGCGAGAATATTTGAAAACACCTATTGTAACAGTGACAAACTGCTTAGAAATATTGCTTATAATTGTAATGTTAGAGCTCCTCATAGGCTAAAAGTACTTCTACAGCATTATCTACTATAATGCTAGGCTGTTAGACAGAATAGGATAGTCTTTGTTTTCGTTTTGATAGCCAGCTGAGTAATAAGCTAGGTTATGAATCTGTAAGGTTAACACTTTGGTGATTAATACAAAGTTTAATTACCAAAAAAAAATGTAGGTTACTTATCATTCGGACATGACATTAGCTTCGAGTCACGATGTAATTTTTAAGAATTTTTTATTTACTTACTATATTTCAAAATACATGAAAATAGAAATAAGTAAGGATAGATTTATCTCGGTACGTGCATTGTGTATGTACCCCATCAATAACTATTCAATGTTGAAAACTCACGTAAATATTACATTAAACAACATGTTTGATTTGTGGTATAAAAAGTAAATAAATTTTTTTATAAATGTTAGATGTTGATTCTATTTAAATAATTAAAGATAGAAAAAACCATGCAGATTAAACAAAAAATGTTAATAAAATAATCTTAAAACTAATTTTAATTAAAATCGACATAAATGCAACTACAACTTTTATGAAGGAACTGTATTTTGTTCAAAGTTAAAAAAATATATTCCTTCAATATATATATATATATATATATATATATATATATATATATATATATATATATATATATATATATATGTATGTATTAGTTTGTAAAACGTTGAGTCAAAGTGGACTCTTGAGTTTATAATCTTTCGATTTTCTTAAATAAATTTTTTCAAAGCTTATTTAGACCATTCTCTCTTTAAGTTCTTCCAATACAAGGTTAAATTTAATATCTTTATTTATGAATTCTTACCTAATTCAATAAGAAAAGATTTAATAACTAAAACTAATTAATTTTAAAGTCTTAATATTAACATGTAGTATTATATCCTAAAAATAATAGGATTATAAGGCTAATATCTAGAATTCTGGTTATGTCCTTTTATTATAAGTTACTATACTTAATATTATAAGGTTATTTTTCTAAACCGATATTGTATTATATATATATATATACACACGCGTTACGTGTGTACCCTATTTGTGTATTCTTTCGAGCTTGTATTTTAATCATTTGAACTCTTAATGTCATATATAAGTGATTTTGCAAAATTTACTGATTTCTTTCACCGCAATGCTATTCTTTTAGTAATAAATTTATATATTTTGAGTTGTATAAATTAAAAATAATTTTACTTATATGATGAATTTAGAAAAATAATAAATTAATCTGTTTGCTGATTAGTTTAATTTAAATATTTAATTATTTATTCTCAATATTTAAAAAGATTATTTATTTTTGTTGATTCGAATTTTTAATATTAGCTCATCCAGAATTTTAAGTGTTTGCGTAATTATAATTTTATCAAGCAAGGATATTATTTTCAAAGATAAAAATCTTTGTGTGCGGGAATATTAGTGTTATATCTAGGGGTGTTCAAAATCGATTCGAAACCGAAAACCGATCCAAACCGAAGCTTAACGGCTTATTGGTAACGGCTTAACGGCTTAATGGATGGGGAACGGATTGAATTTTTTTTATTAACGGCTTATCGGTTTGGGGATGGATTATTCAATTTTCTTAACGGCTAATCCGTTAATCAGTTAAGAATATAATATATATATATATATATATATATATATATATATATATATATATATATATATATATATATATATATATATATATATAATTTAGTGATAGAATTGAGTTGTCTAATACATATATGGTTCTATGTGTGTCATGGAAAAAGAAGAATTGAAAGGTTGGTTATGACTAGAGGAACGACACCCCATGAAATAAATTTGTGCATTTTGGATGATTGCTTGTGGAAAATGGAGAACGATAGTTATTTATAGAAGAGGAGTGTAGAGAGTAGAATTTACCAGAGCACTTCAGTTTTTAAAAGTTCATTGTGGGAGCTGAATGGAAATTTACGCGACAGATTTTTTTGGTTATATCCGAAGCTTATGAGTACACATGCAGTGTGGCCTCTAACAGAAGATAAGTTCTGTTTTATTTTTCTCGATACTGAACTAGTAGTGAATTTATCTATTTTATAATCTACATGCTGATGGCGATTGTTTCATTAGCTACATCATATTGCCTCTAAAATATTATTTTTTATGGCAATTCATTATTTCTAAGACGAGGAGAATAAGAGATATTTAGTGAACATGTATGTTAGGCCGATAGCCCATTAACCGCCCTATAAGAGCTAACCTGACACCAATCCGCCCTATATCTTATCGGGTGGCTAACGGATTAATACATTTAAAAGCCGATAATCGTTAAGCCAAACCGTTAAGAGTAAAAGCCGCCCAATCCGCCCGATGAACACCCCTAGTTATATCAATCATCTTTCTCTTTTTTTCTCTTTTATATTGTTAGATATAGATATTTCTCTGTTATTTATTCTAAGTATTAATTGTAATTTTTAAATATTATTAAAAAGGCTGATTAAGAAAAAAATATTTTTTTAGTAGAAGATATTTAATTAAAATGTATTATAGTTTCATATAATACAAACTTAATTAGGGACTCAAAATTCAACCATCTTAGTAAATGCACAACTAAAAAAAATTATATTAAAAAAATTACTTGACTTCAGATAATAAAATTATCGAATTACTCACAGACATAGTAACATAACAGAAATCATTCCTCTTTCGATCCAAAACAAAAAATTTTTTTTCTCAACAATTTATTTTTCCAAATTTGTGGAAAGTTTGCTTGATTTCATCCTTTAATGCTAAGTGAGAATGAAAAACTTATGCCAACTTCGAAAATGGGCAGATGGAGAAAGAATGGTTACACCGGAGTCGGGGATACCACAAACGGTAAGTCAAATGCAATTAGTACACTGGATGACTGGAATGGGCAATGCACCAACTGTTATGCAAGCTTCAAAGTGTGCGAAAATGAAGAAGCCACAAACAGTAGAGGTCGATAGCAACACAACAGCTAGGAAGCTCACATCCTCAAACCAACGCCCAAACCAGGAGGAGAAAAAGGCGACAATAGCTTAGGTGGTACAAGGTAACAGATCTCAACAACAGGGGATGCAATTGGATATCATCCCCCAATCGTCAAAGAAGGAGTAAAGGTAGTTCGATTGAATAAAGTGGAAGTGGCGGAGCAGACCCAGAAATGGAAAGTTGCACTATTTGGGTATGTATTGGGAGGAAATCCAGCATTTAAAGAAATGCTTAAATTCGTATATGGTGTGTGAATCTTTGTAGAAACTCAGCAGGTATTTCTTCATGATGATGGCTACTTTGTATTTAGATTTGAATCTGAAGAAGATAAGGACAAAGTTGTTCAAAGAGGACCATATACATTCCATGATCTCCCTATGATATTGAAGCAGTGGGTACCTAGATTTCAGATGAACAAAGAAATGACACGAAATGTCCCAATTTGAATGCTATTCCCAGGGTTACCAGTTGAATATTGGACAAATGAGAACCTAGGTAGGATAGCAAGCTACATAGGGAAACCTATATGTTCTGATAGATTGACAGTTGAAGGAGATAGAATATCTTATGCGAGAATGTTCATTGAAATGGATGTCTCCCAGGAATTACTGGATAGAATGTTGATTGAGGAGGCTGATGGAAAATAAATGGAGTAAATCCTTGACTATGAATGGAGACCTTCGTTTTGTACAACATGTTTCCAAATAGGACAGCATGATTTCAATTGTGAGAAGGCACAAACAGAACAAAAGCTGACCAAGAAAGAGAAACAAGGGAAACCATTCAAGCAACAAAAGAGGAAAACACAATGGAAAGTGAAAATAACCGCTGTGGAACAATCTGAAAAAGTGCAGACTATTGAACAAGGAGAACCAATACAAAAGGAGACAGGGAAAGATCAGAACGAGGAGACAAGTAAGAAGATGCAAGAGCAACAACAAGAACAAGAGAAGGTGGTTCAGAATAATGAGAAAGAGGAGGAATTCCAGCCACAACAAAGATCTAAATGTAAACAGAAGATGAAAATACAAAATAAGAGAGTTCTAAATGAGGAAGAGATAGGCAAGCTATTAATGACTAATATATATAGCTCTCTTAGAATACAATAGGTGTGCAGCACTACAAAAGTGACTGAAGGGATTGGCCTCAATGAGGAAAATCCTCCAAGATCATAAGCTCTTGGAATATAAGGGGGCTGAATAAGCCCCATAAGCATAGAGAACTCAAGGCCTTTCTGTTGAAACATAGAATTACTTTACTAGACTGCCTTGAGACAAAGATAAAGCCTAGAAGTGTGAGTAAAATAAAAAGTAAATTTAAGGACTGGCAAGTTTTTTCAGATGAGCAGACAAGTCCTATTGGGAGGCTATAGTTATTTTGGAAGGACAACATGGTCCAGCTCCAAATACTAATGGTGACTACCCAATCGATCCATTTCCAAGTGAATGGAAAAGGGTCATATTTCTCATGCTACATCACTTTTGTATATGGAAAGAACAAAGTTCAAGAAAGGAGGGAGCTATGGGATCAACTGAGGCAGATTCAAAATACAATGCAGGAGTCATGGTTAGCTATAGGAGACTTCAATAGTGTGCTGTTAGTTAATGATAGAATAAATGGGCAACCTATTTACTAGGCTAAGTTAGTGGATTTTCATAACTGTATAAGGGACATTGGAGTTGGTCAATTGAATAGAAAAAGTTTCTAATGGTCATGCTGTGGTGCAATAAAAGAGATGCAGGAGATAGAATTTACAGCAATATAGATTGGGTGTTTGAAAATGCCTCTTGGCTTACAAATTATAGCAGCCTTGAAGCTATATATGAACAACCAGGGATCTCTGACCATTCTCCTATTGTGATAAATACTGAAGTGGTAAAGACTCATTTACAATAGCCCTTTAGACTGTACAATGTATTGTTATATCAAAAAGAGTTTAGAGACAGTGTGAATGATATCTGGAACCAAACAATTGAGGGGTATTCCATGTACTCTGTGGGGATCAAGCTGCAAAGATTAAAGGGTAGAACACGTCAGATGAACAAGGAGATGAACTCGTTGGAGAAAAAGCTGGGAAACATAAGAATAAAATGACAGAATATTCAAAGGAAGCTAGATGATGATCCTCTTAGCCAGCAGCTGATTGAACAGTAAAAGGAGTTACTTATGCAGGCTGAGAAATGGGAAGGGGTGAATGAACAAGTAGTCAGACAAAAATCCACAGCAGTATGGATAAAAGAGGGAGATAGGAATTCTAAGTTCTTTCATGCTCAGCTAAAGAATAGGCAGGCAAGGAACATAATTTCATCTATCTGCAATGATCAAGAAAGGAGGATATCAGAACCAAAGCAAATTGAGGAAGAATTCTTAAACTTTTTTAAAATTTTCTTGGTACATCAGCAATGGAGATCCCCTGTATTGATATAGGTGACCAACGGGTGGGCCGAGCCGGGTCCGGGTCCAATTTTTCTGACCCGTCCGGGTCCGGGCCGGGTTCAATTAGAGGTGGGTTGTTAACGGGCTGGGTTGATCCGGGTCGGGCCGGGCCGGGCCGGTTTTTTTTTTTTTGGAATTACGTATAGTATAAATATTAAGTTATATTAATACTTTGTAATAATTGAATGAACACAACAAAAAATGGGGAAAAATTGCACTTATTGCAAGTGCTACTTTATTTCTTAAATTTAAAATTTCAAAACTAAAATGTATCATAATTAGTTTACAATTTACATCAAATGGTTTGCATTGCAATAGAAAGTTCTTCAAAATTAATATGAACCGAATGACCTTCTTCTGGAGAGTTAAATTCGGATGGGTTTCCGTGCGTTAATATATCTCTAAGTTCTTCGTCTTCCGGGCTATCAAGATCTTCCTTTCCTTGATTTCTTCGTTCAGATCTTATCCAATCTCTTAGACACACTAAGACTTCCAAAGCATTGCTTCCCAATGAGTGCCGTGTGTCTCCAAGTTGTTGTCTTGCTTGGCTAAATGCACTCTCGGATGCAACAGTGGAAATTGGGACATTCAGGACATCCCGCGCCATAGCGAAAAGAACGGGAAATTGCTTTGAATTTTCATGCCACCAGCCTAACGGTGAAAATTCCTTGGTGCGAGGCTCCTTTTGCTTCTGCAAGTAAAATTGAAGTTCATCTATATTCCTGCTACTACTTTGAGTGTTAGAAAAAGTTGAAAAAATATTAAAACTATCAATGCCTTCATCATCATCTTCGACTACATTAGAAGTGCTACATTGCATAGTGGGATTTGCAGCAGTTGAAGCACGAGCATTATCAAATTGAGTTGCATAATAAGTATATAGATATTGTAAATGTTCATTTAGTTGGTTCATAGATTCATACAAATTTGGGCTTTCAGTGGGCCCAATCTCCATATAAGTGTATAAAGCATTCATTAATTGTTGACAATCAGACATTTTAATTGAAGGATTTAAAACTGCACCAATTAAGTAAACAGGAGGAATTGGAAAGAAATATTTTTTGAATTTTGCTTGCATACTTGCAACAGCATCTGTATATCTATCTTTCTTCTTAAATTCATATAGTAGCAAAGAAATTTCAGCTATATGTACTAAAGCCAAAGTAATAGTTGGGTAATATGCCCCAGAAAACACAACAGTAGCAGTATAAAATTTATGTAAAAATTTAATCACATCACTAATGACCTCCCAGGTATCAGTTGTTAACATACGCCTAGGATCAGTACAATGTGCATTAGCAACTTCTGTTATTGGAAATCTATATTTGTAGCAACATTTTAAAAATATATACGTATAATTCCATCTAGTAACTACTTCGTCGGGCATGAATCTAGGTGTAAGGTTATATTGCATACACTTGTTCTTAAATTCTCTTATTCTAGATTGTCTATTATTTCCCTGAATTACTCCAACTGCTCTTCTAACTAGAGTAATCTCATGTAAAAATAAATCGAGCCCACTTTTAACAATTAAATTGTAAACATGACATGCACATCTAACATGAAAAATATCATCAAGAGGTGGATGTAAATTCAATTTTAAAATTGAAACTGCAGCATTGTTGTTTGAAGCATTATCAAAAGACATACACAAAACTTTTTGGTTTAGATTATAAAATTCGACAACTTCAACAATTGTACTACTAATAAATGCAGCAGTATGACTCTGATCTTCATCATATTTAAAAGCAATAATACGTTTTTGCATACAAGTATTGTCATCTATCCAATGACATGTAATTGTTAAATAATCATTTCCATTTACAGCATGGCCAATATCAGAAGTTAGACATACTCTAGAAGGAAGGTGACTAAACAAATAACGTATGTATGTTTGATATTGGCTGTGAAGTCTAAAGATGTCTGATCTACAGGTACTTCTAGGGATACCTTTAAACATAGGATTGTATATCCTTTGAATATACGTAACAAGATAAGAGGAAGAAGCAAATGAAAAAGGTAGACAACCCAAAGCAATCATTTTCGCTAATTCCTCTCGATCCCTCATTTTATCATATTTTAGGAGACCTGCAGTAGTAGGGTTAAGTGTTGTTGCACTTCCATCCCCATTATTTCCCCATTCTATAGGATGATACTTTTGCATATGTCTAATAAGTGTGCCAGTCCCCCCTAAATTACCTCCGGTCAAATGTTTAAACGTTTCATTACAAAGTCTACACTTAACTCTATCACTATCTTCTATCTCATCAAAAAATTGCCAAACAGGACTTCTTTTTCTACGATTAGATTTAGAAGTTTGAGCGACTGGTGGTCTTCTACCCCTTGTTGCACTAGCAACTCCAACTCCAATACTACCAACATTTCCACTAGTAGGTGTAGGTGGTATCTCATCTTCTATTCCAATTTTGTTATCTTCTATTCCGAAATCTTGGTGTAATTGTTCATAATCAATATTTACATCTTGCAAATTAGGCGATGATTCAGAAACATGTGTTATTGGTTCATTATTACTATTACTACCAGAAGCTATAGGACTTTTTTTACTACTTCCACTTCCACTTCCACTTCCACTTAGCAGTAACTTTTCTACACGCTCTTTTAGCAGCATTCAACATATTGGAAAAATTAATATATAAGCTAAAATCAAATATGCAATTAAAATATTAAATAAGAGAAAGAGTTGGAGAGAGTGCACCGAATTCGACAATAAATTAAGCACTTGATTACGCAAATCCGGTGTTACCACGAACAAACGTCAAGCAAGTATTTCAATGTTGAACACTTGAACTTCAAGAATCAAGCTTCGAATGCCGATTTCCAAATAAGAAATTACGATAAATTAAATTCGGGAAAATAAAGACAATAAAATTATGAAAGTAGAATATGAATTCTTGAAAATTGAAGAGAAGAGAGTGATTGATATTTGCTAATTTGAGAATTGAGAGAGAGATAGATAATTTTGAGTGAGGAAATGAAGAAGAGGGGAGGGTATTTATAGATTTTAAGAAGGGTTAATAATGTAATTTAAAAAAAACAAAAAAAAACTCAAAATTGGCCAAAAATGCAAAAAGTCCCGTTGGGCAACGGTGCTGGACCGTTGCCAACGGTCAAGTGGGCCCCATGTTTTCAGAAAATTTTTTTTTTTAAAAAAAAAAAAAATTTTACCGTTGGGGACCGGTCCGGGTTGACCGGTTCGCCCGGAATTTTCCTTCCCGGGCCGGTCCGGTCCGGGTCAATTGGACGGAATCGCCTAACGTCCTAACCCCTTACCTCCCCCTAACCCACCCCCCCCCCCCCCCCCCCCCCGCTATAAACCGGTCCGGTCTGGGCCGAGTTTGACCGGGCCGGTCCGTGCCGGTCCCGGGTCAACCCGGCCCGGTTGACACCTCTAATTGATATTACAATAGCCAGAGATGGGTACTGTCTTACAAAAGAGCAATAACAATTGCTTAGTGCCCCAGTAACACCAGAAGATATAGATATGGCAATGAAGGAGTTACCAAATGAAAAAGCACCAGGGATAGATGGCTTCCCAGCAGAGTTCTTTAAAGAATATTGGAACATAATTGGAGGAGAAATCAAGCAAGCTGTGTTGGACTTCTTCAACAATGGGAAGCTGCTTCGGAGTGTAAATTGTACAACAATTACACTAGTTCCTAAGGTGGCTAGCCCAAACTTTGTAAAAGAGTTTCGACCCATAGCATGTTGCACTACAATATACAAGATTATCTCCTCCATTCTTACAGCAAATCTAAAGATGGTCGTGGACTCAATTGTAGGACCATCACAATTTGCTTTTATAGAAGGGAGGGACATACTAGATAATGTCATTATTGCACATAAGTTGGTCAAAGGGTATACTCAGAAGGGAGTTTCACCAAGATGTTGTATAAAGGTGGACATAAGGAAAGCATATGATTCTGTAGAATGACCTTTTTTAAGAATGATTCTGTTGGAGTATGGTTTGCCTATCAAATTTGTAGAGCTAATAATGAGTTGTGTGTCTACTGTTAGCTGCTCATTACTTCTAAATAGAGGTTGACAACTAAGTTTCAAGGAAAAAAAGGGCTAAGACAAGGAGATCCAATATCTCCTTACTTGTTTGTACTAGTGATGGAATACTTGAACAGGGCACTGAAGAAGCTTAAAGACAATCCTGACTTTAATTACCACCCAAAGTGTGCCAGAAATAACATTGTTCACATATGCTTTGTAGATAACCTTATTATGTGTTGCAGGGCAGATAGGGTCTCTATAAATTTGTTGATGGAAAGATTCAATCACTTCTCAGAAGTTTCAGGTCTAAAAGCTAACATGGAGAAGAGTGTTTTGTATATTGCATGTGTTACAAAGGAGTTCAAAGAGAGGATTCTGGAAGAGATGCAATGTTCACTAGGGGAACTGCCATTCAAATACCTTGGTGTGCCATTATCCTCTAAGAAGGTGACAATTCAATAATGTATGTCATTGATTGAGAAGATTACAGCTAGGATTAATTGTTGGACTGCTAAGCTCCTCTCATGCATGGGAAGGCTCCAACTACTGAAAAGTGTCATATTTAAAATGCAGACCTACTGGGCACAAGTGTTCCTATTGCTAAATAAAATCATCAAACTTATAATCTCAATTTGTAGAACTTTCATATGGACATGAAGGGGTGATCCATCAAAAAGATCTTTAATTTCATGGGATACAGTGTGTATGCCTCTTTCAGCAGGTGGATTAAATGTGCTGGACATTCATGTATGGAACAAAGCTGCATTGTGTAAACTTCTATGGGCTGTAAGTAAAAAAAGGATACTTGTGACGACCCGGCCGGTCGTCTTTGGAATTTATGCCCCGTTTCCCCATTAACTGCTTCCCCTAAGTTCATTTTTGTTATTTTGCTTTGCCGGGATGTTCGGTAATAGAATTCGGAATGTTTTGGGACACTTAGTCCCTAAATGAGAGCTTAAGTATTGGAAAAAGGTCAGAACTGTGAGAAAGCACGGGAGAAAAATATGATATATTGATATTAAACATGATACAATGAGCCCTATATATACACATAACCTATCCTACTCCTAATACATATTGGATTAGGGTTATTTTGCTACTATTTACATATTCTAACACTCCCCCTCAAGCTGGTGCATATAAATCATATGTACCGAGCTTGTTACATATGTAGTTAATACGAGGACCAGTGAGGGACTTGGTGAAAATGTCTGCAAGCTGATCATTTGACTTTACAAACTTTGTAGCAATATCTCCCGAGAGTATCTTTTCTCTGACAAAGTGACAGTCAATCTCAATGTGCTTAGTTCTCTCATGGAACACTGGATTTGACACGATATGAAGAGCAGCTTGATTATCACACACAAGTCCCATCTGATTAACATCACCAAATTTCAGGTTTTTGAGAAACTGTTTGATCCAATCTAGCTTGCATGTCGCCATAGCCATTGCTCGATATTCTGCTTCTGCACTAGACCGAGGAACCACATTCTGTTTCTTGCTTTTCCAAGATACCAAATTTCCTCCTACTAAGACACAATATCCAGAAGTAGAACGTCTGTCGGAAGGCGATCCTGCCCAATCAGCATCGGAGTATCCAACGATCTGCTCATGGCCTCGATCCTCGAACAACAAACTTTTACCTGGAGTTGATTTTATATACCGAAGAATGCGAACAACTGCATCCCAATTACTATCACACGGAGAACCCATAAACTGGCTCACAACATTCACAGGAAAGGAAATGTCAGGTCTTGTCACTGTAAGATAATTTAATTTACCAACTAACCGCCTATATCTTGCAGGATCGTTAAGAGGCTCCCCCTCTCCTGGAAGAAGTTTAAAATTCGGATCCTTCGGAGTGTCAACAAGTTGACAACCTGTCATTCCTGTCTCCTCAAGAATATCTAAGGCATACTTTCGTTGTGAGATCACAATACCTGAGCTAGACTGAGCGACCTCAATACCCAGAAAATACATTAGTGTGGCCAGATCCATAGTCTGAAAGTGCTGAAAGAGATGTTGCTTCAATTTAGTAATACCATCCTGGTCATTGCCGGTAATAACAATGTCATCAACATAGACCACCAGATAAATACAGATACTCAAATCAGAATGCCGATAGAATACAGAGTGATCAGCTTCACTCCGAGTCATGCCAAAGTCCTGGATAACAGTGCTAACTTACCAAACCAGGCTCGAGGAGATTGCTTTAGACCATAAAGTGACCGGCGCAAGCAACATACAAGGCCACGAGACCCCCCCTGAGCAACAAACCCAGGTGGTTGCTCCATATAAACTTCATCCTCAAGGTCACCGTGTAAAAATGCATTTTTAATGTACAGCTGATACAGGGGCCAGTGGCGAACAACAGTCATGGATAGAAAAAGGCAGACATATGCTATCTTAGCCATGGGAGATAAGGTATCACTGTAATCAAGCCCAAATATCTGAGTATATCCCTTGGCAACACGACGAGACTTAAGACGATCAACCTTACCATCTTGATCAACCTTGACTCCATACAACCAACAACAACCAACAGTAGATTTACCTGAAGGAAGAGGGACGAGCTCCCAAGTACCACTCGTATGTATAGCAGACATCTCATCAGTCATAGCATGTTGCCAGACAATGCTTCACCTGTAGACTGAGGGATGGAACCAGAGGACAAAGAATATAGAAAAGCATAATAGGGTGATGACAAACGATGATAACTTAAATCGATATAATTGGGATTAGGATTAAGGGTGGTCCGTATACCTTTCCGAAGTGTAATCGGAAGAGACAAGTCCGCAGTAGGAGCAGGGTCAGGTGCAGGACGTGAATCAACCGGGCCGTATGCTGGGCGAGGACGACGATGATATGTCAAGAGTGGAGTTTCTGTGGCAGGGAGTCTAGGAGGAGCCACACTAGACTCTCCAACGGTTGGAACGGGTAAGACTTCTGTAACGGAAGGTGTATGAGGAGCATAGTAGAATCCCTAAAGGCTGGTATAGGTAAAACCTCAAATATATCAAGATGGTCAGAAGAGGTAAAGAAAGGTTTAGACTTAAAAAATGTGACATCAGCTGACAAAAGGTACCTACGAAGATCAGCTGACATCAATTGTCCACTGATTGGGATACGAGGATAGATGAATCAAGTGTCTGTGATGAGATCACTGGGTGACTTGGTGCTACAGCAAGGCGAAGTAATCGAGGGAATAATTCATCAACCGTGGGGACAGTCGGACTAGCCAAAATCTGATCCCGTACTGAGACGAGATCATTAGGAAGCCTAGCAAGAGTAAGAACTAGAAACAACTTTTGTCGTTGCACTTGCTGCTTTGCAACGCTAGCAGAAACTGACATCTTTCAAATTCCTCAACTGCATGTACTTGTCCCAAGTAAGTAGACGTATCTAATTCCTATTTCATTAAATTTGTCATCCGCGATATCACATCATAGAAACGAGATATGTCATTAGTGTATAATTTACGAGCCTTTTCCCAAACCAAATAACATGTCTGGAATGGACAAAACAAGGGCATCAACTTTGAATCAATAGATCGCCACAAAATACTGCATGATTGAGCATCGATCTTCTCCCAATGTGCTCTGGCTTTTTCATCTCCTTCACTAGACTCCTTGATTGGATGATCTTGAACACCTTGACCTTTACACCACAACTCGACACACGAACCCCAAGCTAAGTAGTTGGAACCTCCCATTAAAGGTTCTGAGGTAATCATAACACCGGAATTGCCAGAAGCCGAGGTTTTAGGCCCGAAAACATCGACTCCCAAAGACATCATGAAAACTTGCTGAAACAGATGAAGCAAATCATATTTTTGTCTGAAAATTACTGTAGTTGCCAGAAAAATCACTGTAGATGCTGAAAAAAATTCAAAGTTGTTGGAATTGAAAAGTATACATATGGGTAGTCTCGGAAACACCAGGCGAACAGGCTATCTGAAGAAAAAAATTTGAAAATCTGGCGGGAAGGGACCTCACGCACCGGCCCGTGGGACAGACGCACCGCAGGCGGCAGAACTCCGGTAGGCGCGTAGGGGCGCGTGAGTGGGTGTTTTCAGGTGACGTTTTCTGGGGTTTGGTTGGAATTCTCTCGCGGACCTTATGGTGGTGTTGGATTTTTCACAAAACATATAAAATGACTTTGATGTAAAAAGTCACTTAGGTCACTAGAAAATTACACGGTGACGACTGATTTCTTCCCGGTTGTCGTTGGAATGAAGCACAACGATAATTATCTCACCAATGGCTCTGATACCATGTGAGAAAGCACAAGAGAAAAATATGATATATTGATATTAAACATGATACGATGAGCTCTATATATAAACATAATCTATCATACTCCTAATACATATTGGATTAGGGTTATTTTACTACTATTTACATATTCTAACAAGAACAGTGTCAACTCGACCTCAAAATGGAAATTCGATGGTTACGTTAGCTCCGTTAGGTGATTTCGGGGTTGGGAGCGTGTTCGGAATGTATTTTGGATGTTCGTATCTCATTTAGGCTAGAAATGCCGAAAGTTAGAATTTTGAAGTTTCCGGCCCGATAGTGAACTTTTTATCCGAGGGTAGAAACAGACTTCCATAAGTTGTTGTAGCACCTCCATGTCATTTGGGACGTGCGTGCGAAATTTCAGGTTAATCGGACGTGTTTTCGTTGGGTTTTGAATCGAAAGTGAGTTTGGTTATGTTTTGGAAATTTAAGTTCAAATCATTGATTAAATGGTGTTCCGGCGTTCTTTTAGGTGATTTAAGGATTGGTACAAGTCCGAAGGATGTTAAGGGATAGGTTTGTGGGTTTGGTTGAGGTTCTGGGGGCCTTGGGTTATTTTTTGATGCTCGACATGTTAATTTTAGGATTTTTGGATGAAGTTTGTTGTTGCTTCTGTTGTTCAAGCGTCTGTGGAAGGGGAGCCGCATAAGCGGTTACCGCAGTCGTAGCTATGGAATTGCGTACACGGTCTGAGGGGTCGTATGGGACCGCAGACGCAGAGAAGGACCCGTGTAAGCGACCATTTGTCCGTGGAAGAGGAAATTCAATTTTAATTGAAACCGCTGAAGCGGCTAACTGACTGCGAAAGCGGGCCCGCAGAAGATATTGACCGAGGCCCATCCATCCGGGTGCCGCGAAGATGTATCAGGATTTGAGGCAGCATTACTGGTGGAGGCGAAGAAGGACATAGTAGAGTTTGTAGCTAGATACCTCAATTATCAGTAGGTGAAGGCATAGCATCAGAGACCGGGAGGGTTACTCCAACAGATGGAGATTCCGGAGTGGAAATGTGAGAATATCACCATGGATTTTGTGACTGGTCTCCCTCTAACAGCGAGGAAGTTTGATTCTATTTGGGTTGTTATGGATCGGCAGACAAAGTTCGCTCATTTCATTCCAGTGTGCACTTCTTACTCAGCGGAATGGTTAGTAGGGATTATATCAGGGAGATTGTTCGTCTGCATGGCATTCCAGTTTCTATCATCTCACATAGAGGTTTAGTGTTTACATCAACGGTTCTGGAGAGCCGTCCAACATGAGTTGGGTACTCGGGTGACCATGAGTACACCGTTTCACCCTCATACGGATGGACCGGGCGCACTATTTAGTTTCTTGAGGATATGCTCCGTGCGTGCGCAATTGAGTTTAGAGGATCTTCAGATCAGTTCTTGCCATTGGTTGAGTTTGCATACAGCAACAATTATCAGTCTAATATTCAGATGGCGCCTTATGAGGCCTTATATGGTAGGAGATGCAGATCCTCGGTGGGTTGGTTCGAGCCGGGCGTGGCCAGGTTATTAGGCACTGATTTGGTTCAGGATGCGGTTGAGAAGGTTAAGGTGATTCAGGATAGACTACGCGTGGCCCAGTCCAGACATAAGAGTTATGCGGACCGGAAGGTTCGTGATGTTTCATTTATGGTTGGTGAGCGGGTTTTGCTTTGGGTCTCGCCTATGAAAGGCGTCATGAGGTTTGGAAAGAAAGGAAAGTTGAGCCCGAGGTACATTGGTCCATTTGAGATTTTGAAGCAGGTTGGGAAGGTTGTTTATGAGCTTGATTTACCTCCCACTTTGGCTGGGGTTCATCCGGTATTTCATGTTTCGATGCTTTGAAGGTATCACCGTGACTCGTCTCACGTGTTGGAGTTCACTTCAGTCCAGTTGGACGATGATTTGTCCTATATTGAGGAGCCAGTGGCAATATTGGATAGACAGGTTCGAAAGCTAAGGTCAAAGGATATAGCTTCAGTAAAGGTTCAGTGGCGGGGTCAGTCGGCGAAGGAGGCGACTTGGAAGACACATCGGGATATGCGGAGCCGATACCCTCATCTTTTTGTTACTTTAGGTACGTTTTCTATGCTCGTTCGAGGATGAACGAATGTTTAAGTGTAGGAGGATGTGACGACCCGGCCGGTCGTCTTTAGAATTTATGCATCGTTCCCCCATTAACTGCTTCCCCTAAGTTTATTTATGTTACTTTGCTTTGCCGGGATGTTCAGTAATAGAATTCGGAGTGTTTTGGGACACTTAGTCCCTAAATGAGAGCTTAAATATTGGAAAAAGTTCCGTAATCAGAACAGTGTCAAGTCGACCTCGGAAATGAAATCCGATGATTCCGTTAACTCTGTTAGGTGATTTCGCGACGGGAGCGTGTTCGGAATGTATTTTGGATGTCCGTATCTCATTTAGGCTAGAAAAGCCGAAAGTTAGAATTTTGAAGTTTCCGGCCCGATAGTAAATTTTTTATCCGAGAGTCGTAAAAGACTTCCGGAAGTTGTTGTAGCACCGCCATGTCAATTGGGACGTGCGTGCAAAATTTCAGGTTAATCGGATATATTTTGATTGGGTTTTGAATAGAAAGTGAGTTTGGTTAGGTTTTGAAAATTTTAAGTTCAGATGATTGACTAAATGGTGTTCCAGCGTTCTTTTAGGTGATATAAGGATTGGTACAAGTCCGTAGGATGTTAAGGGATAGGTTTTGGGTTTGGTTGAGGTCCCAGGGGCCTCAGGTTTGTTTCGGATGCTCGACGGGTTGATTTTAGGATTTTTGGATGAAGTTTGCTGCTGCTTCTGTTGTTTCCGTGTCTGCAGAAGGGGACCGCATAAGCGGTTATCGCAGACGCGACTATGGAGTTGCGGACGCGCTCTGAGGGGAAGTCTGGGACCGCAGAAGCGGAGAAAGACCCGCGTAAGCGGCCATCGCGGACGCGGACATTTGTCCGCAAAAGCGAAAATCGCAGTAGGGAAAAAGGTTTATCCGAGACTTAAACTTCATAAGTTGAAAAACCAATTGAGAGCTCGGACCAAAGCGATTTCGAGGGGGTTTTGAAAAAGAGATCATTGGGTAACGTTTCTATGATCCTTTCTATCTTTAACCCATCATTTAATTGTTAAATTCATCTTTTAAATTCAAATTGAGGTCCAAAAATGGAGGAATTTGAGTAGAAGTTCATTGACTAATCAATGGGGATTTGAGGGAGCATTTGACCTTCGATTTGGGAAATATTTATATGGTTAGACTCGTGAGAGTGCGAGGTTTCTAAATATGTAAAAATTATTCGATTTCGAGAAGTTGGCCCAAAGGACATTTTGGTCATTTCACCTATTTTCACGCCTTTGCTTTAATTTTAACAGTGTAATTAGTTACTTGCAACGTTATTTACGATATGTAATTGGTTTGAATAGATT
The DNA here is from genome assembly GCA_034376525.1 of Nicotiana benthamiana. NCBI lineage: Eukaryota > Viridiplantae > Streptophyta > Magnoliopsida > Solanales > Solanaceae > Nicotiana > Nicotiana benthamiana. The sequence goes on along the minus strand of CM067331.1, from coordinate 8,558,823 downwards.
TGGGCCACTCGGAGTCAGATAATCGTGGCAAGGACATTGTTTCTTTGTGTGGCTTGCCAAACTTTGTGTGAGGGACCTTTTCCCTTAGGATATCCTTATCATTTTTTAAATGCCTTGTGCATGAGGTGACGGGCATGTACTTGTCCTAGTAGTTGAAAATTCACCTTACTTGGCTTATTTAGACTGTGTTTCTTTACATATTTAATTGTTAAAAAATGAAACTTCGCTTGTTTTGACTTAGGAAAAACATGTTAGTAACTTATTTGATCAATTTGACTAAATGGTAATATATGTTTTTCTTTTGTAAAGCATGTTAGCAACTTATTTGCCTTATTTGGTTAAATTTCAATATTTGTCCTTCTTGTGAAGCATGTTAGATTCTCGATTTTAATTGTTGTTCGCATTTTGTTTCATTGCCGTTAAATATTTGTTTGTTGTGGTGTATTTACTATTGGGACTACGGGACGACATCTCCGGGGCTCCCCCTGTCCGTATTTTGGTTTCGAGGTTTGGAAGTGCGGGATACCAAGAGATTCCCGGCACTGGATTATATGACTGGCGGATACTAAGAGATCCCCAGCGCAGAATTTATTATCTGGCAGATACTAAGAGATCCCCAGGTCAAGATTGCTTTACTCGAGGATACTAAGAGATCCTCGGGATACTTGGAGACCCCTTGCTTATGTGATGAGGATACTGGGAGATCATCGGGATACTTGGAGATACCTTACTTATGTGATGAGGATAGTGGGAGATCCTCGGGATACTTGGAGATCCGTTGCTTATATGATGAGGATACTAGTAGATCCTCGGGATACTTAGAGATCCCCGATGATAATTAGCCTGTAATGGTTGTTCTTGTTTTGTAGAATTGTAATATCTTCTATTCTGTTCTTCTTATTGTTGTTAGATATTCGAGATCTATGTATTTCCTACTGTTATTTCATTTCATATTTATTTTATGTTTATCTAAGTAAGGGCCTCGACCTTCCTCGTCACTACTACATCGAGGTTAGGCTTGGCACTTACTGAGTACCGCTGTGGTGTACTCATGCTACTTTTCTGCACACTTTTGTTGTGCAGATCCAGGTACTACTGGTCCGGCGCGCTATTAGGGATTCGGAGCTTCTTTGGAGGCTTGAGGTATGCTTCTGCCGCGTCCGCAGAGTCGAAGAGCCTTCCTCTGTTCTACCTTTAGTTGATAGTTTTCTTTCGTATACTCATTTGATATAGACACTTCAAAATGTTAGAGCCTTGTAATATGTTTACTCCTAGCCTGTGTTGCCCGTGGGTTTTCAGGTCTTGGAGGTTCCTTACGTTAATTTGAGTCGACATGTATGTGCCAGGCGGCGCTCTATACATTATCATATGCTATTTATGTTTTATTTATTGTTTTCGCAAATATTGTTGAATTTTCGCAATGTGTCGGGCTTACCTAGTCGCGAAGACAAGGTGCCGTCATGACAGGTTCACGATTGGTGAACTAGGGTCGTGACAAGTTGGTATTAGAGCTATATATTCATAGGAGTCACGGGACACATGCCGGTTATTTAGAGTCTCGTTGATCGGTCCGGTGACGTCTGTACTTATCTATAGGAGGCTATGTATATGTGTAGGAAAAATATTCATTTCACTTGAATTCTTGTTGTGCTATGTTTTTGACCTCGATTCTAAACTATTGTCTTTTATTCTCTCACATATGGTGAGGACACGCATGACGCGGGATGATCAGGCACCCACACCCCCTCCGGCAGCTGCTAGAGGCAGGGGCCGGGGCATGGGTCGTGGACATGCACGGGGTGCAGCCAGAGCACCTGCACGAGCAGCCACCGAGGTGCCACCAGCAGACCCAGTCAGGACTCAGGCACTAGAGATACCCACAGCCACCACTACTCCAGCTGTTCAGGAGGCATTGGCGCATTTTATGAGTATGTATACCATGCTGTTGTAGGCAGGGTTGCTTCCACTTCCTGCATCTATGTCCCAGGCCGAGGGAGGACCAAGACTCCCGCACCCCGCACCCCATAGCAGAGGGTGCATATGGGACCGATTCCAGATGTTATTCCTGCCAAGCCTGCAGTACTAGTTCAGCCCGAGGATGAGGCACCTACTTTAGAGGATTAGCAGCGTAGGTTACGGTTCAAGAAGTATAATCCTCCTATTTTCAGCGGACTAGCTACAGATGATGCCTTGGGGTTTTTGGAGGATTGTCATTGCATCTTTCGCACTATGGGTATCACTGCTTCGAGTGGGGTTTCTTTTGCAGCTTTTCATCTTCAGGGAGCCGCCTATGACTGGTGGCGCATTTTTGAGCTAGACAGTTCGAATGAGGCTGCCTCCTTGACTTGGACTCAGTTTTCAGATATGTTTCAGAAGGAATTTGTTCCCAGAGCCTCCGAGACGCATGGCGCGTGGAGTTTGAAAACTTGCGCCAGGGCCATATGATTGTCTCTGAGTATGCCATCCGTTATACTAGATTGGCCAGGCATGCACCTGCTTTGGTGGCTATTGTTCGTGAGAGGGTTCGCAGGTTTATCGAGGGTCTCATTCCTTCCATCAGGTCTGGCATGGCGAGAGAGTTGGAGATGGATATACCCTATCAGCAGGTGGTGAGTATAGCCAGGAGAATAGAGGGTATGCATGCCAGGGAGAGAGAGGCCAAGAGGTCTCGAGAGTCTGGTCATTTTTCTGGTACCTGTACTTCAGGAGCAGGACGTCATGGTAGGGGTTATACGGGTCACCCAGTTCACTCAGCTCTTCCTTCACCCAGCAGTACTCCAGCTCCTCCCAGATCTTAGGATCCTTATTATGCACCCCCGGTTTCTAGTGCGCCTCCTCCGCAGGGTACTTCCAGAGGACAGTCTAGCAGTGGTGGTTCCATTCAGTCATAGCCACCGCACCCTTCCAGAGCTTGTTATGAGTGCGGCGATACTCGCCATATAGTGAGGGATTGCCCTAGGCTTGGGAGTAGTGCACCTCCATAGCAGCCTCAGCAGCAGCACACCCAGCGGGATTGTCTGGCCATTGTTCCAGCTCTAGCTGCCACCTCACAAGCCCAGCCAGCCAGGGGCGGGGATCGGGGAGATAGAGATCGCCCTCGAGGTAGGGGTCGGGCCAGATTTTATGCTATTCTTAATCGTGCCGAGGCTATCGCCTCCGATTCATTCATCACAAGTATTATTTTGGTTAGTCACAGAGAGGCATCGATTCTATTCAATCCAGGCTCTACTTATTCTTATGTGTCATCTTATTTTACTCCGCATTTAGGTACAGTCCGAGAGACCTTGAGCTCTCATGTTTATGTTTCCACTCCTCTGGGAGATTCTCTTGTTGTGGACCGTGTGTATTGGTCATGTTTGGTTACTATTCGTGGTTTTGAGACCAGGGTGGATCTTTTATTACTTGATATGGTCGATTTTGATATTATCTTGGACATGGACTGGTTGTCGCCCCATTATGCTATTCTTAATTGTCACGCTAAGACCATGACGCTGGCTATGCCAGGTATTCCTCGTATTGAGTGGAGTGGTACTTTTGATCACACTCCCAGCAGAGTTATATCTTTTCTTAAAGCTCAGCGTATGGTTAAGAAGGGGTGTGCTGCGTATTTATCCTATGTGAGAGATGTCAGTGCTGATACCCTTTCTGTTGACTCTGTCCCAGTAGTACGGGATTTCCCCGATGTGTTCTCTTGATTTTGGTATTGATTTGTCGCCGGGTACTCAGCCCACATCTATTCCTCCCTACTGTATGGCTCCTCCTGAGTTGAAGGAGTTGAAGGATCAGTTACATGAATTGCGTAGTGTTTCACCATGGGGTTTTATTCCACCCAGTGTTTCACCATGGGGTGTTCCTGTCTTGTTTGTAAAGAAAAGGATGGTTTTATACGCATGTGTATTGATTATCGTCAGTTGAACAAAGTTACAGTGAAGAATTGCTATCCTTTGCCTCGTATTGATGATCTATTTGACCATCTTCAAGGCGCACAAGTGTTTTCTAAGATTGATTTGCGCTCAGGTTATCACCAGCTAAAGATTCGGGAGCCGAATATCCCAAAGACTGCTTTCAGGACTCGGTATGGGCATTACGAGTTCCTTGTCATGTCATTTTGGCTGACCAACGCCCCAGCACCTTTTATGCATCTGATGCACAGTGTATTCAGGCCCTATCTCAACTCTTTTGTCATTGTTTTCATAGATGATATTCTTGTATACTTCCGGAGCCGGGAAGATCATGAGCAGCACCTGAGGACAGTGCTTCAGGCCCTGAGAGAAAATAAATTGTATGCAAAGTTTTCAAAATGTGAGATTTGGTTGAGTTCCGTGGCATTCCTAGGCCACGTGGTATCGAATGAGGGCATTCGGGTAGATCCGAAGAAGGTGGAGGACGTGCAGAGTTGGCCCAGGCCCTCCTCAGCTACAGAGATCCGCAGTTTCCTTGGCCTGGCGGGGTATTACCGTCATTTTGTGGAGGGGTTCTCGTCGATTACAGCCCTTATGACTAGATTAACCCAGAAGGGTGCTCCATTTCAGTGGTCGGGCGAGTGCGAGACGTGCTTCCAAAAGCTCAAGACGACTTTAACTTCAGCCCCTATTCTAATTTTGCCTAATGGTTCGGGGTCCTATATGGTATATTGTGATGCCTCACAAGTTGGACTTGGAGCGGTATCGATGTAGGACGGTAGGGTGATTGCCTAAGTATCCAGACAGTTGAAGGTGCATGAAAAAGAACTATCCTGTACATGACCTTGAGTTAGCTGCTATTGTTCGTGCCATAAAGATCTGGCGTCATTATTTGTATGGTGTGCCTTGTGAGATTTATACGATCATCGAAGTTTGCAGCATTTGTTCAAGCAAAAGGATTTGAATTTGCGCAGAGGAGATGGTTGGAGCTACTGAAGGATTATGATATTACTATTCTTTATCACCCAGGCAAGGCCAATGTGGTAGCCGATGCCTTGAGTCACCGGGCGGAGAGTCTAGGGAGTTTAGAATATTTGCCAGCCTCAGAGAGACCCTTGGCGATGGATGTTCATGCTTTAGCCAGTCAGTTCGTCAGATTGGACCTTTCGGAGCCCAATCGGGTTCTAGCCAGTGTAGTTTCTTGGTCTTTATTGTTTGATCGTATCAGGGAGCGACAGTATGATGATCCTCATTTGCTTGTCCTTAGGGACACATTTCAACATGGCGATGCTAACGATGTGACTATTGGAGATGACGGGGTATTGAGGATGCAGGTTCGTATTTGTGTGCCCGATGTTGATGATATTCGGGAGTTGATATTACCGAGGCCCATAGCTCACGGTATTCCATCCATCCGGGTGCCGCGAAGATGTATCAGGATCTGAGGCAGCATTACTAGTGGAGGCGGATGAAGAAGGACATAGTAGAGTTTGTAGCTAGATGCCTCGACTGTCAGCAGGTGAAGGCTGAGCATCAGAGACCGGGAGGGTTACTCCAGCAGATGGAGATTCCAGAGTGGAAATGGGAGAATATCACCATGGATTTTGTGACTGGTCTCCCTCTGACGGCGAGGAAGTTTGATTCTATTTGGGTTGTTGTGGATGGACTGACCAAGTCCGCTCATTTCATTCCAGTGTGCACTTCTTACTCAGCAGAGTGGTTAGCAGGGATTTATATCAGGGAGATTGTTCGTCTGCATGGCATTCCAGTTTCTATCATCTCAGACAGAGATTCAGTATTTATATCACGGCTTTGGAGAGCCGTCCAGCATGGGTTGGGTACTCGAGTGACCATGAGTACAACTTTTCACCCTCAGACGGATGGACCGAGCGCACTATTTAGATTCTTGAGGATATGCTCCGTGCGTGCGCGATTAAGTTTAGAGGATCTTGGGATCAGTTCTTGCCATTGGTTGAGTTTGCATACAACAACAGTTATCAATCCAGTATTCAGATGGCGCCTAATGAGGCCTTATATGGTAGGAGATGCAGAACCCCGGTGGGTTGGTTCGAGCCGGGCGAGGCCAGTTTATTGGGCACTGATTTGGTTCAGGATGCAGTTGAGAAGGTTAAGGTGATTCAGGATAGACTCCGTGCGGCCCAGTCCAGACAGAAGAGTTATTCGGACCGGAAGGTTCGTGATGTTTCATTTATGGTTTGTGAGAGGGTTTTGCTTCGGGTCTCGCTTATGAAAGGCTTCATGAGGTTTGGAAAGAAAGGAAAGTTGAGCTCGAAGTACATTAGTCCATTTGAGATTTTGAAGCAGGTTGGGAAGGTAGCTTATGAGCTTGCTTTACCTCCTAGTTTGGCCAGGGTTCATCCGGTATTTCATGTTTCGATGCTTTTGAGGTATCACGGTGACCCCTCTTACGTGTTGGAGTTCACTTCAGTCCAGTTGGACAATGACTTGTCCTATGTTGAGGAGCCAGTGGGAATATTGGATAGACAGGTTCGAAAGCTCAGGTCAAAAGAAATAGCTTTAGTAAAGGTTCAGTAGCGGGGTCAGCCGGCCAAGGAGGAAACTTGGGAGACCGAGCGGGATATGCGCAGCCGATACACTCATATTTTTGTTACTTCAGGTATGTTCTCTATGCTCGTTCGAGGAAGAACGAATGTTTAAATGTAAGAGGATGTGACGATCCGGCTGGTCGTCTTTGGAATTTATACTCCGTTCCCACATTAACTGTTTCCCCTAAGTTCATTTATGCTATTTTTCTTTGCCGGGATGTTTGATAATAGAATTTGGAGTGTTTTGGGACACTTAGTCCCTAAATGAGAGCTTAAGTATTAGAAAAAGGTCCGTAATTAGAACAATGTCAAGTCGACCTCGGAATGGAAATCCGATGGTCCCGTTAGCTCTGTTAGGTGATTTTAGGGGTTGGGAGCATGTTTGGAATGTATTTTGGATGTCCGTAGCTCATTTAGGCTAGAAATGCAGATAGTTAGAATTTTGAAGTTTCCGGCCCGATAGTGAATTTTTGATCCGAGGGTCAGAACGGATTACCGGAAGTTCTTGTAGCACCGCCATGTCATTTGGGCCATGCGTGCAAAATTTCAGGTTAATCGGACGTGTTTTGGTTGGGTTTTGAATCGAAAGTGAATTTGGTTAAGTTTTGGAAATTTTAAGTTCAAATCATCGATTAAATGGTGGCCCGACGTTCTTGTAGGTGATTTAAGGATTGTTACAAGTACTAAGGATGTTAAGGGATAGGTTTGTGGGTCTGGTTGAGGTGTCGGGGCCTCGGGTTTGATACGGATGCTCGACGGGTTGATTTTAGGATTTTTGGATGAAGTTTGCAAAGGGGTGTGCATTCGATTTATCGATTCGATTTTGACCCTTATCGATAATTACTTATCGATTATCGATTTGTACATATGCTTATCGTTATCGTTTCAATAAGGTTTCGATTTTTTCGATTTCGATTTATCGATTTTGGAGGCTTATCGATTCGGTTATCGATTACACCAATAAGAAAATTTGCGGGATTCCACGGAAAGTATTCCGCTATAAACGCGCCTAATTTATATGGACAAAAAGAAGCTAAAATAAGACGAACATCATTTATAACATAAAAATTGTATCAACAAGCACATGCAACAAAACTAAAGTAAGGGATCAAATGTATGCCACCAATACTCCAACAGTATAAGAAAATAAAACAAAACAAAATACATCATCACGGCTAATTTTTTTTTCTTAATTTGAACTTCATTCCCTTGATCTTTATCATTCCTTAAATGTGGTAGAGGAAATAGTAGGGTAAGGGACTTAGGGTAAAGGAAAGGGTATAGATTAGGGAAAATGATATTGTATAGCCGCTTTCAAAATAGTAGCGGAATATATATACATTTTATATGTTATATTAATCTACACAAATAGGTAATTACTTATTTTACAAATGTCTACCGTCTAGGGGTGTGCATTCGATTTATCGATTCGATTTTGACCCTTATCGATAATTACTTATCGATTATCGATGTGTACATATGCTTATCGTTATCGTTTCAATAAGATTTCGATTTTTTCGATTTTGATTTTTTCGATTTCGATAACAAATAATCGATTCGATTTATCGATAAACCGATTCGAATGCACACCCGTTTGCTACTACTTCTGTTGTTTCCGCGTCTGCGGAAGGGAAGCCGTGTAAGCGGTTACCGCAGATGCAGCTATGGAATCGCGGACGCGATCTGGGGGGAAGTCTGGGACCGTAGAAGCGGAGAAGGATCCGCATAAGCGGCCATCGCGGACACGATTTTTCTGCGGAAGTGGAAATAGAGTTTTAATTGAAACCGCTGAAGCGGCTAACTGACCACGAAAGCGGGGCCGCAAAAGCGGTCCCTGGATCCACAAAAGCAGAAATCGCAGTAGGGAAAAGGGTTTATCCGAGGCTTAAACTTGATAAGTTGAAAAACCAATTGAGAGCTCGGACCAAAGCGATTTCGAGGGTGTTTTGAAGAAGAGATTATTGGGTAACGTTTCTATGATCCTTTCTAGCGTTAGCCCATCATTTAATTGTTAAATTCATCTTTTAAATTCAAATTGAGGTCCAAAAATGGAGGAATTTGAGTGGAAGTTCATTGGCTAATCAATGGGGATTTTAGGGAGCATTTGACCTCCGATTTGGGAAATTTTTATATGGTTAGACTCGTGCGAGTGCGAGGTTTCTGAAAATGTAAAAATAATTCGATTCCGAGATGTTGGCCTTAGCTTTAATTTTAACAGTGTAACTAGTTACTTGCGATGTTATTTACGATATGTAATTGGTTTGAATAGATTTGGGCCACTCGGAGTCGGATACTCGTGGCAAGGACATTGTTTCTTAGTGGTTTTGTACCAATTTGAGGTAAGTGGCACCTTTTCTCTTAGGATATCCTTGTCATTTTTAAATGCCTTGTGCACGAGGTGACGGGCGTGTACTTGTGCTAGTTGTTGAGAATTCACCTTACTTAGCTTATTTATACTGTGTTTCTTTATATCATTAATTGTTAAAAAATAAAACTTCACTTGTTTTGACTTAGGAAAAACATGTTAGTAACTTATTTGATCGATTTGACTAAATGGTAATATCTGTTTTTATTTTGTAAAGCATGTTAGCAACTTATTTGCCTTATTTGGTTAAATTGCAATATTGTCCTTCTTGTGAAACATGTTAGATTCTCGATTTTAATTGTTGTTCGCATTTCGTTTCATTGCTGTTAAATATTGGTTTGTTGTGGTGTATTTACTATTGCGACTACGGGACGGCATCCCGGGAGCTCTCCCTGTTCGTATTTTGGTTTCGAGGTTTGGAAGTGCGGGATACCAAGAGATCCCCGGCACTGGATTATATGACTGGCGGATACTAAGTGATCCCCAGCGCAGAATTTATTTTCTAGCGGATACTAAGAGATCCCCAGGGTAGGAATGATTTACTGGAGGATACTAAGAGATCCTCGGGATACTTGGAGATCCCTTGCTTATGTGATGAGGATAATGGGAGATCCTCGGGATACTTGGAGATCCCTTACTTATGTGATGAGGATACTGGGAGATCCTCGGGATACTTGGAGATCCCTTACTTATGTGATGAGGATACTGGGAGATCCTCGGGATACTTGGAGATCCGTTGCTTATATGATAAGGATATTGGGAGATCCTCGTGATACTTGGAGATCCCCGATGATAATTAGCCTGTAACTGTTGTTCTTGTGTTTGTAGAACTGTAATATAGTCTATTCCGTTCTTCTTATTGTTGTTAGATATTCGAGATTTATGTATTTTCTACTGTTATTTCATTTCATATTTATTTTATGTTTATCTCAGTAAGGGCCTCGACCTTCCTCGTTACTACTCCATCGAGGTTAGGCTTGGCACTTATTGAGTACCGCCGTGGTGTACTCTTGCTACTCTTCTGCACACTTTTGTTGTGCAGATCCAGGTACTACTGGTCCGACGCGCTATTAGGGATTTAGAGCTGCTTTGGAGGCTTGAGGTATGTATCTGCCGTATCCGCAGAGCCGAAGAGCCTTCCTCTATTCTACCTTTAGTTGATAGTTTTCTTTCGTATACTCATTTGATATAGACACTTCTGGATGTTAGAGCATTGTAATATGTTTACTCTTAGCCTGTGTTGCCCATGGGTTTCCGGGTCTTGGAGGTTCCTTACGTTAATTTGAGTCGACATGTATGTGCCAGGCGACACTCTATACTTTATTCTATGCTATTTATGTTTTATTTATTGTTTTCGCAAAGATTGTTGAATTTTTGCAGCGTGTCGGGCTTACCTAGTCGCGAAGACTGGGTGCCGTCATGACAGGTTTGCGATTGGTGAACTAGGGTCGTGACAATACTCTTCAGATACAATGGATACATAGCAACTACATCAAAGGGCAAGACATCATCGAGATGGATTGTCCTAAACAAGCATGCTGGCTTGTTAGGAAGATCTTCAGTATCAAACAATGGTTTTTGGAGAAGTAGACAAGTACTGATTTTTGCAAGTACTATATCAAAGGTAAATTTAACATCAAAAAGTTATATAATACTATGATACCTCAATTTCAGAAAAGCTTGTGGAAAAAAGTGTTAGCTGATTCCAAGGCAATACCAAAACACAGATTTATACTATGGTTAGCAGTGCACAGAGGACTAGCTACAGTTGATCGAATTGAGAGGTGGGGGATAAAAGTAGCAAAGGACTTTGTACTATGTGAAACAAAAGAGGAGGAGTCAATAGAGCATATCTGATTTGGATGTGAATATGCAAGAACAATATAGGATAAACTGCTACAATGGCTCAAGGAGAAGCACCAGATTGGAAGCTGGATAGAGGAACTGGAATGGCTGAGAAGAAGAACTGCCAACAGAAGTAGAGGTGGAATATTGTTATTCCTATTCACAACAATGGTGTATCATGTGTGAGCAGAGAGAAACAAAAAAAGATTTCAAGGGGAACTAGTTACCAGCAATCAGAGAATCAAGGAAATTGTGATGGAACTACACATAGCTGGGCAAAAAGAAACAAAATGGCAGAAAGAATTAGAAAAGTTGAAGAATTTTCCTTAAATATATAGGATAAATGTAATTGTAGAGGAAATTGTTAACTCATTAGTTAGATAGTATATAGATAGCCCTAGTTCTGGAGTCCAAAAGAACTAACGGATATAAATATTTACTTGGTTAATAAAGTGTAAACGATTAACCAAAAAAATCTGTAGCAAAAACAAGGCCTAAACCCCCCATTTAAAATAGCAAAAATCTGTAGCAGCCCACATGGCCCATCGTCAAAATCCATCAACTTAAACCCTTCTAAACCCTCCGCCAGTCTCTGGCTTCTCTTTCTTTCTTTCTTTCTTTCTTTCTTTCTCGGACAACAACGTAGTACTTGTTTCTCTGAAACTTGAAAGAGGAAAAACATAGTAGAAACATGGCACCTCCTTCAAAGAAATCCCAAAGCAAAAAGTTTTCTAAACCTGCTTCAATGATTGTTCACAATCCATCTAAAAAACCATTCAAGGCCAAAGGCAAAGGCGACGTTTCAACTATGCCCCTTCAGCTTGAAGACGACGTTCCTGACTTTCCTAGAGGTACTTCTTCTGTTCAATCATCCTCTTTTTTTTGTAAAAGGAAGCAAATTTATTCCGTTTATTATTTGTATATTCGTTGCATTTAATGAAAAAATGGGTCATGAAAATTGTGGGTATTTCTATTGGAAGATTGCTATTGGGTTCAGTCAACATATTAGCTTTTATGAAAATTTGTTGAGTTTCTTGATCATATAACTGCTTGCGAGAAAACAAATGTAGTGGGCATTTCCCTAGTTGTGCATATCTAGTGACATGAATTTATTTGTCTAAAGATTTTTTCTTTGGAAAGAGCTAGTTTATTTAATTTTCTTGGTCGTATTGGTTTGTTGAGCGAAAAAAATGTATGATATTTAATTTGGTTTCTCGAACATATGGACCGGTTTGTCCATATGAATTTTGTAGGTGGGGGAAGTTCTTTGAGTAGAGAGGAATTGGATGAAGTTCGAGCTGAGGTGGATGCAGAGTTTGAGGCTGAAGAGAGATTGTTGAAGAAGAAGGGGAAGAAGCAAAACAAGGTGCAACGGAGTAGTCAATCAACAGAAGATGACTTAGGTTCGCTTTTTGGTGGTGGCATCAATGGGAAATTGCCGAGGTTTGCTAACAGGATCACTTTAAAGGTGTGGCCTGCCTGGAATTTCTTAACTATCTTTTCCTGGAATTGTAGAGGATTCAGACTGATCATAGATGTGTGCTATATGTGTGGCTTGAACATTAGGAAAATTTACAATTATAAGTAGTTTCTCTGTACTTTGTATCCCTTTCAAAGAATGATTTTGTCACTGGCCATCCAGTTGAAATGTTGATGAGACCTTTAAATTATATTTGGACTTTGTAATTGGATATGTCTGTCGAAAATTCAAGTGCATGAAGTATGATATTAAGGTTGTGGAATTGAAAATTGAGTAACTGCTTGCATAATAGGACTGAAAGATAACTTTTCAAACGTAAAACGGTAAAACAACAGGGTACATGCTAAGACATCACAATGTTTTCCTTATAAAAAAGAAGTTCTCGTAATATTATGATTAAGGTAGAGTTGTTTCATCCATTTGAATTCGATTTAGAAGTCATTTCTGAAATATATGTGCTTTGCTGATAGTATCATTGTAAAAGTTCTTGAATTGGTTAGTGCAGTTGAATATTTGGTATTTCTGTATTTAAACACTAGTTACGACTATTGTCCCCCGAAAACAAATGGGAACAGAAAAGGAAATTAACTCAATTGTTACAGATTTTCTTGAGTTACTCGATACCTGTATTGGTGTGAGGTAGCAGATCCCCGTGGAATTAGTCGAGGTTCGCGCAAGATGGCCTGGATACTACGGTTATCAAAAAGAAAAATTGTTGCTGATTTTCTTACACACCATGTGCTTTTTTTTGATAGATAGCACCTTGTGCATTACTTACCTCCATTTTAACCTTGGTCAATGCGTTTTGACTTTTTCTCTCGTTTCTTCTGATCTCTAGTACTCAGGCACTTGCTTTTATCGTTTGTGTTTATAGTTTTAGATTTGAGTGCCGAGCCTGTAGTCAAGTTCAAGGGTCCCGCTAAAGCTTGGGCCGATACAGACGGGTTTGAGTCCCAGTATGCCGATCCATCTCGTATAAAAGTAGTAGAGGCGGTAAGTCACTTCCGGGTGGATTGGAACAATCTTACCATCCGGTGTAAAAAGACACCCTACAGGCTCGTCTAATCTTGTGATCTCCATAGTGGAGCTTCACCGGTGGACGTAGGTCTACTGACTGACTAAACTAGGAAATAAGCGCTCTAACAAAGCAAAAGAAGGATGCCCTAAGCGTCGAGGAACATGTACCTTGGTCTATGTAATGATGGGTCAGGAGGGAATTAGGCTCTCTCATTGCTTCTTTCATTCCATCTCCGCTCCTCTTCATCAAGTTCTACAAGACTTGAAGACATGTGCCTAAGGAAAGCGATTGATCTACTTCTGCTAACGAACTCTAGAATTGGGATATCGAGAAAGAGGGTAGACCGTCACTGGCCTCAGTAGATGTAGGGGATTTCATTTAACCATGCCTATCTATGGAAGGGTGTATCTTATCATAAAGCTAAACATGCTCCGTTAATATTGTATCTTACCAATGGAGCAGAGATTGAGAACCATACTGTTCCTGTAATATTGTGGTCTGCAGTACCTTCTTCGTACTTGCATTAATAAAATTTACTTACTTTAGCTGGGAGACTCTCTTTCTCTCAAACAATGTTTTCAAAGGCGAAAAAGCAAAAGACTCTAAGGTCTGGTGGGGCGTTATGCCCAAAGCGTAAATAAAACGTGGGCTTCAATGAAAAAATGCGCAAATGGAGAATAACTACAAATATATGTGTAGTCCAGACTAATATCTATAAGCATGAATACCAAATATATGGACAAAGAAATTGAAGAAAATTTACGATAAAGTAAAATATCAATTGTTTAGAGTCGCATTTTTAGGATTACACTCATTGGTAAGCAAAAGTATGTCTTAGAGTCTTGATAACAATACTGAAATGCCCGCTAAGCAAGGTAAAGAGCTCAACATGTTTTGAGCTTTCGTTTCAGGGCGTAAGTGCGCCTTTGATAACACTGCTCTCAAAGAGTCTACTTAACAACTTGCTCACATGTCTGTGAAAACCTTGGAATCATGGTTTCAATCGCTTCTGGAAGCATTTCTCTCCCATTTTTGTTTACGGCCGCTTTTCTTTTTTCTTGGCCCTTTCGTCAATGAAAATTCATTTGCTTGATTAAAAAAATGTCTGTGAAACCTTTTGCTTTCACAATTAAATGCGCCTTATACGACCTCATGGACTTCAGAAATTCCATCTTGTTGTTTAGGCAGTTTTAGTGGTGTCAAAGGCGAAAAATTCTAAAACGCGCTCTAGGTTTGTTGAGGCTTTAAGCGCAAAGCGCATTTAAAGTGTGGGCTTGCAATGAAGAGGAAATATATATATATATATATATATATATATACATAATGTTTTCCTTCACAGCTAATGCACTTGTTTACCGATTGTGTGTTGTTTAGTCCTCTACTTGATTTATGACAAAACTCCGGGGCAATGAGGTGCATGTCTTAGTGCCTTGCCTTTGGCTGAAGCGCAAGTTAAGTAAGGTGAAGTGCCATCCATGTGCTTTTCTAAGCATATATACATATATATGTGTGTATGTGTATATATACATATATATAGAGAGAATAGATAGAGAAATTAAAAATTCATTCATAATGTTTTCCTTTACAGCTAATACACCTGTTTACCGATTATGTGTGTTGTTTAGTGGTACTTGATTTACGAAAAAATATCATGCGCAATGAGGTGCATGTCTTTTGCCTTAGGCTAAAGCGCAACTTAAGTGAGGTGAAGCGCCATTCCTTTGCTTTGCTAAGCTTCAAGCCTTAAGCGCGCTTTAACTGAGCCTTTGACAACAATGGGCAGTTTACAATTCATTTTTAGTGACTACATATGTAATTCATCATGTCTACCTGTGTTCCAAGTTTTATGCTGTGTGGTTGTCCTAACAGTTTTGCCAACTGGCTGTAACTATATAACTGCTTTGCTTTCTTATGCATTCAGAATATATCTCCTGGAATGAAGCTCTGGGGAGTGGTTTCTGAAGTAAATGAGAAAGATATCGTTATCAGTCTCCCAGGAGGCTTGCGGGGGTTGGTTCGAGCATCTGAAGCAGTTCCTCCTTTTGTGGAGGATGGAGCAAAACTGGTACTGAATCTTCTGAAAACTTAATTTCTGAATCAATATTTTCTGAATCCTAAGTATAGGTTCTGTGCACTGTATTTTTGTTGTATTCCCGAAGTCCTTATTAATGAAAACAACAACAACAACAACTACCCAGTTATCCCACCAGGTGGGGTATGGGGAGGGTAATATGTAGACGAGCCTTACCCCTGCCCGTAAGGGCAGAGAGGCTGTTTCCAAACGACCCTCGGCGTGTAGGATAAAAAGAGGGAAAGCTGCATTACGAAAACAAAGGTAAAATTAGAAACACAAGCAAAACAAAACAAAATAATAAAGCATAGGTACTCCTGCAATAATAATGTAAGTACTCATGAAAACATAAGCAACATAAATACAGTCGCATGCAATAATGCAATAATAACAAACAGTAACTACCATATTAACAACCATATGGAGACATAAGCTAAAACACTAATCACCTATGGGTAACCCTACTATCCCACACCCAACCCCGAGAGATGCGAACGAAGGACTCTAGGAGCACCTAGCCTACAATCCTGATTCTAGACCTCCAAACGCCCCTATCAAGGGTCATGCCCTCGGTAACCTGCAATCTGGTCATGTCCTGCCTAATCACCTCTCCCCAATGCTTCTTAGGCCTCCCTCTCCCTCGCCGACCACCAACAATCTCCAGCCGCTCGCAGCTCCTCACCGGGGCATCGATGGCCCTCCTCCGAACATGCCCGAACCACCTCAGTCGCGCTTCTCGCATCTTCTCGTCCACCGAGGCCACCCCTACCTTCTGTCGAATAACTTCATTCTTGATCTTATCCAGCCTGGTGTGCCCACACATCCACCTAAGCATCCTCATCTCCGCAACCTTCATTCTCTGAACATGCGAGTTCTTCACGGGCCAGCACTCCGCCCCATATAACATCGCAGGCCTAACCACGGCTCTGTAGAATTTTCCCTTGAGTTTGTGTGGAATTTTCTTGTCACACAGGACCCCTGAAGCGAGCCTCCACTTTGACCACCCCGCTCCAATCCGATGGGTGACGTCCCCGTCAATCTCTCCGTCCCCCTGAATCACAGACCCAAGGTATGTAACACTGTCCCTCTTGGCGATGGCCTGATAACCAAGCATCACTTCCCCGCCTACCCCACTCGGCCCGTCGCCAAACTTGCACTCCAGATATTCTGTCTTAGATCTGCTTATTTTGAAACCCTTAGACTCGAGGGTCTGTCTCCATATCTCCAACCTTTCACTAGCACCGGCCCTCGTCTCGTCTATCAATATTACATCATCAGCAAAGAGCATACACCAAGGCACATCCCCTTGGATATGTCGGGTTAGAGCATCCATCACTAAGGCGAACAACAGGGGGCTCAGCGCCGATCCTTGATGGAGCCCCATTACCACAGGGAAATGGTCTGATTCGCCCCCCACCGTCCTAACCCTAGTCTTAGCTCCATTGCACATGTCCTTGATTACTCTGATATAGGCTTCTGGAACACTCTTCGCCTCCATGCTCCTCCATAGCACCTCCCTCGGGACCTTGTCATACGCTTCCAAGTCGATAAGCACCATATGAAGGTCCTTCTTCTTATCCGTGAATTGTTCCGCCATCCGCCTGACTAGGTGAATCCTTATTAATGAAAGTTTAAGAATATTAACTTTTGGTCCAGAGCTTATTCTAGGCAGGAGTTTTCATTATTAGGCAAGCTGGAAGGAATTTAAACTATTATGTAGTGTGTGGTGCATCAATTTCTTCAATTTATCTATTAAATGGGAGGATAAAAGAAGGTGAGGTACTGCAACCAAAAAGTGATGTTCGCGCACTGGTTTAAACTTATTAACTAAATGCCCTTAAAATTCAAATGCTACTAATTAGACATATCCAATTAAGTCTCTTTATATTACTTGAATTCTTTATAAGTAAATAATGTCTCTTTTAAGCCCCATTTGAATAGTGCTGATTTTTTTTTTGGCAATGGTTCCATTATTTTGACTTTTATTTACATACTTATGGACATAGTTTCAACATAAATTCAAAAATGCTGAGCCTATTTGATTGTTGTTCATGCGTGGAACATTGAAATTCCAAATAAGAATTCTAAATGCTTATTTTTCATCTACTGTGAACGAAAAATAAGGAAGAAAATAGGCGAGCTCAAATATTTAGGAGTGAATAAACTTAAGAACATACATAATATTAAGTCCTAGTTATTGAAAAAAATCTGCGCACCCAAAATGTTCTTTCCTTCTTGACAGACTTTTTAGCTTTCTCACATTTGCATTTGAGGATTTTAGTTCATCCTTGATGACATTTTATTTTTGACTTATATTCATCTTATAGTTTTTTGAAATTTTATTTCCCAAAATGTCTTTTCACATTTCTTTGTACCCTTTTTAATAATTGAGAAATCTTCGAGGACCAGCAGTGTGAAGTTATGCCAATTACTCGGCAAGAGCATTAATATCATTCTTTCTAGCACAAAATTACTATGAATTCGTGGTTGCATTTTGGTCAACGAAGCCAAATTAGTGTTGAAACATCATCTCATGATTTGGGAATATCGTCTCATTTGAAGAAATGCACTAGAAGCAAGTAGTCTATATAGAGGATAAAAAAGAAAGGTCGCTTGAGATGGTTCCGTCATGTCCTATCTCGACCTCTAGACGTGGCGGTCTATAGGTGTGAATCCATGGTGATTGGAGGTGTTTAAAGGACGATAGACCTAAAGTCTCAATTAAAGAAGTCGTCTCAAACACCTACGATCTCTTAAAACCCATGCAGAGTTAGCACAAAATAGGTCAAAATGAAAAAAAAGATTCACATAGGAGGTATCAATTAGCTGTGGTTAAGGTTTAGTTAACTAGGAACCTTCTAGTCTTGTTAGAGATTAGTATGCCGGTAGAATACATAGAAAGTTTCTAGTGGTAGGATATTTGAATCTTCTACTATTGAATTAGTGTTGATTTTAATGGAGCGGCATGGTTAGTTCACTTAGTGAACTTGCTTGATATTGAGGCATATTTGTTTTAGTTGAAGAAATGTTCTAGAAGGTATTAAAATATTAATTGGTTTAAGGTTTTACCCCCCTTACTTTTTGGTTAATTAATAAGAAATGTTTTCATTCCTTATGTTTAATAGCCTCTCAAGGATTACTGAAAAAGATATGTGGTTATTGCATCTCAAGAAAATTCTGATGTACCACTCCCTCAAATCCTTAATGAGCGTTTGGTCAGTCTTTCAATGGATTCATATCCTTTGAGTTCATAGTCAATCTCTTCAGAAGCATCATGAGAAGTTGTGGAGTGATTACTATTTCACATAATTTAACATTTCAAAGTTAAAATGATCTTGTTACTTGAATTAAGTTCCCAGATAATACTATGCAAAGCATCTCCATTAGAGAAAGGTCTTCTTGTTTACTCAAATGCGGATAAACATTGAGCTATAGCATATTTGAAATATGTTGTATTCACGAGAGCTTTGGTCAGTCTTGTAATGGATTAATATCCTTTTAATCTTTAGCCAATATCTTGAGAACCATTATTAGAGGTGTGGAGTAGCTGGCATTTATATGAAAACCAACTGGGCAAGGTTAAATGATCCTTTACTTGAGCTTGAGTTCCCGGATATTACTATGCAAATCATTTTTGGAATAGAACAGTAATCTTGTTTAAGGTCAAAGATGGTTAAACAATGAGCTGTAAATTATTCTAAAGTATTTTACATCCATGAGGTCATTTTTGGGTACACAATTTGATGTTTTGGAGAGAAAAAGCTCAACTTTTTTTCTTCATAAGAAAAGCTCAACTCCTTTTACTTTCCATGACCTAGAAGAATTTGTTAGTAAAATCTTAAGAGGCATATACCACAAATCGAATGTGAGGGGAGATTTCCATATGTAACGCCATTAGTTAAGACATACAATGTTAACCTTTGAAGTGGAAGCTTTTACAGATGTACACCACATACTTGGATTTGAGGGGATTATTTTTATGTTTATGATTTACTTTTTTATGCTGGAGGAAAACATTGGTTGTTCTTTCCTATCATAAGATGATGATATATAATCCAAGTATGACTTCTCTTTAGCAGTGCATAAATTAGATTCAGTCTCTGTCTGAAACCTTTATGACTTATTAAAGATATAATCCTTCTAGGTTTTTCTTTCCACCAAAGAGATCTTATCATTGGCACAGTTTGTTCATTTAGCTGTTTAATTTTTGAGGTAATACACACAATTACAGAAACAAATAATAGCTGAAAATAATGTATGTAGAGAACACTTGATTTCATATACATCTTATATGAGGAGTTTTCCCTTTCAATTAATAATGTTTATTACTTTATTGTTATGAAATAATACAAGAACAAGAACAATATTGCAGAGAAAGTAGGGAGAGGAGAATTATTATTGATATTTTGGGATGGATTTACAATGGGGTAAGACCTCTCTATTTATAGGAAGAGAAATGATTTAGCCTCAAAGTAAAACTCTTCTATAAAATAGACATTCACTCTAATTAGAATTCTATTCTTAACACTCCCCCTTGAATGTCTACTCAATAAATAATGTGCCTCATTAAAACCTTAACTAAATAAAACCCAATGGGAAAAAAATTCTAGAAAAAGAAAAAGAGTACACATATTTAGAAATGCGCCTATTGGTTGCCTCGTTAAAAACCTTACAAGGAAACCCAGTGGGACAAAACCTTGAAAGGGAAAAAGAGTGCAACGCGCATTAACTCCCCCTAATGAGAGCATCAATTCACATATTTGAGCCTTTGCATTCCAATCTTGTGCACCATCTTCAAGAGATCGTTGGTATAGATTTGATAAATAAATCAACCATATTGACTTGAATGAATATTCCGCACCTTGAATTTATCATTCGAGAAAGATACGTAATGTCTTCACAAATATCGTGGAATGGCTCTTCAATATCTCCATAGGGATATCCTCGCTATCACATTATCTGCTTAAAGTTATAGCAAGATACATATGTGCACAAATTGCACTAAGAAAGTGGTACTTCAAGATCAAGAATTGTATATGCTTCAAGAAACTTAAATCCTTCATAGATTGACATATAAGTTAAGTCATATAAGCCATATAATAGAGAGAGATGCATATCAAGTTTTCATGTCATGTTAGAGAAATAAGATATCGAAAAATGATTGCACATACCATTGACTTTATACTTTCAAGTATTTGAACTACATGTCCAAAACTACATGTCTTTCATATGGAATCAATTCTACTTGAATTGTATCTCTTCCATTTGGCCAATATTTTGTTTGTATTCGACAAACTTAAGATCCTCATCGATATTTAGCGCTTATCATAGATGTCGTCGACGAACATTTTATATCGGTTCCAGTAAATTTTTCATAAAGACATAACATGGAGATCTCTTCATTCATATATTCAGGTACCTGAATCTCTCATGCGATTTTATGAAGTGTTATGTCATGTGATCTTCTAGATCAATTGCCTCCTTATTATGATCACTTTGATCATTTGCTCATCTTCTTTATTAAGAAGTTCTTTTGAAACCGATTTGTCTATACGCTTTAAGCGTATCAAAGACTTTGTCCTTCTAGGACTTAATATGAGCATTTGCAGTGAGAATATAGTTACTTTCTTTGGGTCAGCAAATGCGTATGACATGCTTTGCAATATGTTGCAATTGAATTATCCTTTTATGAACTTCAGGTTCATATTATGATATTCGAGGATCTATATATACAAATGATAATTCATCCCATGTAACCTTTTCTCAAGTGTTTATCATGTCTCCCCCTCATGTTAGGAAAACTAACTTGTTTCCTCAACTCTGGGAAATCATCTTTGTGCATTATCATGTTAATATACACAGCACATTAATAATAATAAGATGAAATTATTTGGTTCCTGACCCTGAACCACTTGTGAGAGGAGAATATAATATACTCTCGTGTATAGCGTATATCAAATTGATATAGATAACTTTGTTCTCATAAGCAATAATTTAGCTATTAGATGGAGGCACTCAATAATTATCTTGCTAAACCAACTATGATATAAACCAACTTATCAGGATGAACTATCTTGAATAGAAAATCTGGAAATTATGCTCGAAATTAGATTACTGAGCTAGTTACCTCGCAAGCACCGGCCAGGTTGCAGGTTAATAATAATCGCACATGATGCATCATATGTGGTATACATGGCAGGTGAATGGGCCCATATTCACCTTTGATATTTCCAGAATTTATGGGATTCAACCCGAACTCTTTAGTTGGTCAATTAATTCAAGTAATACAAGAGAATTCGTAAAGAACTTTCTAGTTCTTTAATATTTACCCATGTGAATTCTCTATTATTGCACATCATACTTAAATTGATATGGCTAACCCGAATGCCAACTGAATAAATTATCAATATTGATAACTTCAAATTTACACCATGACATGTGCAATTATCAATAAACTTCAAGTTTATTATGATATGGGTTTTTATACCAATAAATATCCACTTTATTGTGGCATTCTTTTGTTTGTGTAGTACAAACTGGAGAATGAAGCGGGTAGCTTTTCATATACAAATTATCCCGCTACAAGTTGTAGTAATAGAAGATATCAAATCTTTCCTTTATTTATAGTCTCAATATAATCAGCGCTTTCGCGTGTACTTTGGAAACTGAATAAGTTTCTTTGAGACTTACTACAACACAATACCTTATTGTTAATCAATTGTGTTTCTCCAACATAGTAATAATTGGCTCTCTAGAGCTCTCGATTAATTTTGTACTACCACAAATTCATCAACATCCATGTGGTGAAATATCTCTTTTAAAGAGAAAGTTATACCATTATGGTCATGGTCAAAATTATATGCAAGATATGTTTTCTTGTATTATCGTTGTCCTTTAATAATCATATTTCCAAAATATTTTGGCGTACAATAGGTACGTGACCAATGATCATTCATGCCATAATAATGACATTATTTTCATATATCATCTCAAACCTCCTTCTAGAGGTGATGTGGTATATTCATTACCACTAGCACGTTCATATTCTTCCAAGAATGAATATGTATTCATAAATCATATGTTGTCACATTCACACCATGAATGGATCATAATCATCTGTATGTGCTATATAAAATCTCATGTCAAATATTACTTTCATAAAGTGAAAGATTATTTTGAGAATCTTTATTATTCTCATTATCACAATGACGACGATTATAATTTCGTCTATTGCCACGTCCACATCCATTGATACCTTCACGGTAATAATTTTGTCTTCTTTCAGACTTATCACATACTGCTATCACATTCTCTGCGGGGATATGTAATTTTGTTATCCTTTTCAAATCTGTAAATGCGTCTGGTATTTGATTTGCTATTCTTTGCAAATGAATAATCTTTTGCACCTCTTTTTCACAAATAGAGGCACGTGGATCAAGATGAGATAATGATGGATTTTTCCACAAAATTTTCCGTTTGGTTTCACCACCACCTTCTCCCCCTAATTTTGGGAAAAGTGTCTCATCGAATTGACAGTCTGCAAATCGTGCAGTGAACAAATCCCCTGTCAATGTTTCGAGGTAACGAATAATGGAGGGCGATTCAAACCCAACATATATTCCTAACCTTCTTTGCAGACCCATTTTGGTGCGATATGGCGGTGCTACAGGCACATATACTGCGCATCCAAAAAATTCTTAAATGGGATATATTAGGTTCATGACCCAAAACAAGTTGCAACGGGGAATATTTGTGATAATTCGTCGGTCTGAGACGAACTAGCATTGCTGCATGCAAAATGCCGTGACCCCAAACCGAAGTGGGCAGCCTCGTTTTCATGAGTAAATGAGGTATTCAAGATTATTCTCATCTATTGTCTCAACATGATATCCATTTTGACTGATATCTTTAAAACTCAACAAGTTTCTCTTGGACTTGGAGGAGAACATTGCATTCTCTATGATAAATATTGTTCCTTTAGGCAGAGTTATAGTTGCTCTTCCGGAGCCTTCAATCAATTTACTACTACCAGAAATTGTAGTAACGTCTGCCTTACACATACTTAAATGAGAGAAATATTTCTTCTCTTTGAATATCGTATGTGTGGTACATGAATCACTTATCCATATTTGCTTCCCATGGTTTGACATACAAAAGAAATATACGAACATGAGAATAAACAAATTTAATCCGTTGCTTCATAATTAAACAATATTTTCAAAATCTGCTGAGGTTAATCGATTAACTAAGTTGATAATCGATTAACTTAGGAAACGGTCATTAGGTTAGTCGATTAACTAAATCTGATAGTCGACTAACATGCCTTGCGGAAAAGGTCCAGTTTAATAGAATATATTGGTTAATCGATTATCAGTTAAGTTAATCGATTAACTTTACTGAAAAAAAGAAAAATATCTTTGAAAATTAAGCATACTGAAGCATTCTAAAGAACGAATACTAACACTATTCCATAAATTAAGTAATACGAGTTGATACTAATGACTATTAGTTTATTCACTAACTAATACAAATAAGTAAAATAAAATCAAACAACTCAATCTTCCTTAATCACAGATCCATCACCGATTTAAGTGGTCTATTTTCCTCTCAGGGTGCTCAAAGAATTCTGTCACATCCAAGTGGGTGATGTCAAAATTATTGTCAGAGACAAGATTGGTTTCAGGGCATTTACTCTTTAGAGATGCTTGATAAAGCTCAACCAAATGTCTTGGTACACGGCAAATTTTCGCCCAGTGCCCTTTTCCACCGCAACGATAACATATAGTTTATGAACTATTTGCTTTTGGATTCTCATCATATCGTGCTTGTGGCAGAGTTACCAACTTCAGGTTGTCATACCTCTCCTTTAAGCCATTCCACAAGATAAATGGATCTTTGACTGTGAGATATTCAATTTTTCAAACCTTCATCAAGGTGATGGCGCAAGAAAATCAAGGCCTTAGCATAGTCTTGGGTGGATGCATTATTTCTGTCTTTAATGGCGTCTCCAAGACCCATTGCATCCAAATGGATTTCAGCATCCAACACCCATGTAGTAGCATAAAATGTACACGTATATAGTTAACCTAGTATTCACTGTACAAATAACAAACTCTACTTGGCAATCCAGCACAAAAATAACTAAATACTATGTGTATTAATATATATGTATGAACAAACTGCGGTTACAGTAGTGACACTTGTAATATATGATTTCATAAAACAGACTATACAACAATGATGTCAACGTCTGCATGTGCTATACGTAACAAATATGTCCAATAATGTGTCTACTCAACATTCCTTCATGTCAGGTGTTAAAATTTGCGTATTATCACAAGTTTGAAAGTACTAATAACATACGCCAGTGACATTATTATTTTGTAATACACCCCACATACTGTAACAATTTATTTGTGTAATGTGTAATGTACATGTTAAAATGTGTTCATGTAAGAACAAAATAATTCTGTAACACTTTATTAATGTGTTAAACATACATACTAATTTATAGATTAGTAAGTAATTTCAATGTATAAGTGTTACAAATGCACGTCTAACAGTCTATCATTTATAATGTCTTAATTAATAATTATAATTGCATCATATATTAACATTTTATATATACAATAGTATGTGTGTGTCTAGTACATCTACATGACAATATTGAGATAAGCAAGTTGTAATTGCAGTTATAAAAGACGTGTGTGAAACAACATAAAGATTTGCAAAAATATCATTGTTGGTGTAGGGAAGTGACTTATAGCTTACTTGGTATACATTACAACAATGTATTGTCAACATAGCAGTATATAAGTAAATTGGTTAGTATCTGACTG
Source organism: Nicotiana benthamiana (assembly GCA_034376525.1). NCBI lineage: Eukaryota > Viridiplantae > Streptophyta > Magnoliopsida > Solanales > Solanaceae > Nicotiana > Nicotiana benthamiana. The sequence goes on along the minus strand of CM067331.1, from coordinate 8,533,736 downwards.
CTAAAATTTATTTGAGCATAAATTATATAATTAACATAGAAAGTATGTCTCGTTTTGTTAAAAAAAATATTTTGTAGAAATCTATCAAAAGAATGAGGAGAAAAAATACCTTAATTTTCTCAAAGAGATTCTTGAGATAGTAGAGCTTCGTGCTGATAACGTGTTATGAAATAATACAAGAACAAGATATTGCAGAGAAAGTAGGGAGAGGAGAATTCTTATTGATATTTTGGGATGGATTTACAATGGGGTAAGACCTCTCTATTTATAGGAAGAGAAATGATTTAGCCTCAAAGTAAAACTCTTCTTAAGATAGACATTCACTCTAATTAGAATTCTATTCTTAACATCAAAATATTGGGAAATTAATTGTTTAATGGAATTATAGCTAGAATCAATGAATTATAATAAAGGTCAATTCCATGCAAGGTTCCTTATATCTCTACATAGTTTATCATCTCTCCTCTAATAAAAGTAATTTTTGAAGATATTGCCTGTTCTTAATGATTGTTGTGTTATTTTATTTTTCTAATGGCTCAAATTTTCCTTTACAGCCGGAGATGAACACCTATCTGCTTTCTAGTGTATATCACGTCGGGCAGCTTGTTTCTTGCATCGTCTTGCATTTGGATGACGATAAGAAAGAAACGGGGAAGAGAAAGATTTGGCTTTCTTTGCGTCTCGCTTTATTGCACAAGAGCTTAACTCTTGACGTTATTCAAGAAGGAATGGTATGTTAATTATCTTCTAGTTACCACCATTTTGAATTATTTTTTATCGTGTTGTAGCCTAGTAAGGAGGTTGTTACAAGATGAGGTTTTATATTTACCTTTTGCTCTAAAATAATTTTTTTTTTTTAAAATGAAGGCTTCATCATTTCCCCAAGACAGTATTGTAATTGTCCTGCCTTTTGCTTTGTCAAGGAGAAAATTAGAAAGTATTTACCAAAAATAAAAAAAAGAAAATTAGAAATTATACGGCAGTCTGATTTGCATTTCAGATTTTGAGGCATAAGCTGACAGCTAATATTTGAGAAAAGAATGAATAAAATTGACAAACTTGTGAGTTTTCTGTTACTGGTTAGAGCAATAAGTAATATTTTTACAGTAAGATAACTCATAAATCCACCTTATTGAAAAGATTACTCAGAAATCCAAGTGAACGTACACTTATCTATCAATCAAGTACATTTGAATTCTAAAAAGATTTGGTACTATGTATCCTCTGTCCATTCTGCTTTATTTGGGCCAAACGCATTTAAAATTTTCTTTGCTTGTAAATAATTTGCGTTTTAAGGCAAATTCTGGGCTCTCTAATGTTAGAGCTTCTTTGGTGTCACCACAATTCTATAGAATTTTCTTTTATTTTGGTTATTTCTTATTACATAGCAAGCCTGTAACACTCTATCGTGTTAGCCATCCTATTATGATGTTATGTGCTATATCTTCATCTATCGAGCCATTCTCTAGCAGGATTGATGATGCACATATAATCACATTTCGTTGACCCTCATCTTTTGGATATGCTAAGGAGCAACATTCACTCCCATAAAGTATTGTGATGTCACCACAATTCTAGAGAATCTTCTTTCATTTTGGTTATTTCCTATTGCATAGCAAGCTTGTCACACTCTTTTGTGTCCTATTATGATGTTATGTGCTCTATCTTCATCTATCATGCCATCCTCTAGCAAGATCGATTGTGCATGCATAATCACATTCCAGTTTTATCCTTCTATGGGCTCTAATTGACGGTCCATATATACTGTTTTCTACCTATCCTAAAACCCTTATCTTCTAAAGTGCTTCTCCACTATTGCGTATTTTGATGAACGCTATTGTCACTTTCAATGGTTAACACAATATAGTTTTCAAACACCATGTATCAAACTGGAGTCAATATAGACATGCTGCTTCACTTTAAAAGTTCTCTTTCTATAACAGATTTGCTATTGATTCAGAGGTAAGAGCAATGATATCAAGGGTGAATTGTCAGGAATGAACATAATTTGATTAAAAAAATGAACAATTGATAGGTGTGTTTTTCATCAGAAGAATGTAAAGTATGTAGGAAGAGTATGGATGGTTTTAGCCTGGCTGGGGATAGACGTCTGGATTATAGGAGTTTTACATGCTAGATAGGTTTCTCTAATCCTCTGCAAGGATGTGTGTGGTGCTATGTCTTGACATTCTTTCACAGGAAAAGGAAATCTAATGGGTGTTGGAGTAATTGAGGGAAGTTGAGAATTGGAAGAAGCAGTTATGGAAATGGGAGGTTAGGAATGCAAGAGGTGTTATGATGGGGGAGAGTAAAGTTCTTATAAAGCTTTTCCGTGTAGTTGAAGTAGAGTATGCAGGTAAAAAGTTGTCCGAGGCGGATTATTAGGGGATATTTGAAAGGGGATGCCATAAGGAAACAAGCTTTCCATGCGAATCTCTAGTATTTTCGCAATTGAACCAGAAAACAGAAAATGTGCAGGCTAGCAGCAGACAAAACCTAATTTTATTAGAAGGTAGAAACAAAGTTGTTTCAAAAGAAAGTACGATGTGCCACAGTTTTGATTCATTTCAAGTTTCGGATCAAGAATTATAGCCTCTCGAGCCAAGGGTCTTTAGGAAACAACCTCTCTATCTTCCCAGGGTAGGGGTAAGGTCTTCGTACACATTACCCTCCCAACCCCCACTTGTGGGACTCCACTGGGTTGTTGTTGTAAAAGAACCTGAGAAGTTACAGGCTATGAACTGGTAGGCTCAAATAGTACGATTTAATCAAAAGAGAAGTAATTCTGGACTACAGACCTTATAAATGAAGTCAAGTAATTGGGAAAAATCTTGTGCAATCTCTTCAATTAGCAACCAGATGATGGGGGAATACTTGAAAGGTGATGTCATAAGTAAACAAGCTATCATTTGAATCCCAAGTATTTTCACAATCCGAACCAGAAACAGAAAATGGAGCATGCAATTGAGCAGCAGACAAAACCTAATCAGAGTAAATTTGATCAAAAGAGAAGTAATTCTGGACTACAGACCTTTTAAATGAAGTCAAGTAATTGGGAAAAATCTTGTACAATCTCTTCAATTAGCAACCCGATGATGGGGGAATACTTGAAAGGTGATGTCATAAGTAAAGAAGCTATCATTTGAATCCCAAGTATTTTCACAATCCGAACCAGAAAACAGAAAATGGAGCATGCAATTGAGCAGCAGACAAAACCTAATCAGAGTAAATTTAGAAAGGTAAAAACAAAGTTGTTTTCAACAGAAGGTCCGATGAGTCGAAGTTTTTATTGATTTCAAGTTTTGAATCAAGACTTATAGCCGTAAAACCCGGGAAGTTGCAGGTCATGAACTGATGGGCCCATTATCGTACAATGTGATCAAAGAAAAGTAATTCTGGAGTACAAACCTCACAAATAAAGTCAAGCAACTGGGAAAAATCTTGTGCAGTCTCTTGAATTAGCAACTAGAGGGATGGATATGATTGAATAAACTAATTGAATGTGAATAATCGATTGTGCAATTTAATAAAGTTTTCCCTGTGTGGCTTATAGGTCATGAGTTCGAGCCGTAGAATCAACCACTGGTGCTTGCGTTAGGATAGACTGCCTATTTCATATCTCCTTAGGTGAGGCTCTTCCCGGACCCTGCCTAAACGCATGATGCTTTTGCACCAAGTTGCTCTTACTTTACATTTTGGTGGATTGATATTGGGCCCAATCCTTTATTTGCTTGATGTGTCAATGAGGTTCTTGGATGTAAACTTTTTGTTTGAGACGGTAAAAATACTAGGTGATTTCTTTCGGTTTGTTCAAACCTTAGTGGATAAAGTTACTCGGTATTTGTACTGGTGGAAGGTACCCTGGGGAATTATTTGAGGTGCGCGAAAGCTGGCCTGATCACTAGAGTTAAAGGAGTCAAATTTGACCCATAATTATGTAACCCACCCAACTTGTCCAAACTTTAACGGGTTGGGTCAGTTATTTTTCCTTACCGTGTCAAATTGGGTTGTGACCCAAACCGACCCATCTCTGGAACGGGTGAAATTGGGTCACTCAACGGGTCAGTTTATCAACCCGTGACTTTCCTGACTTTCATCTAGTTGTGTTTTTTAAAACAAAACCAAACTTCTGCTAAATGCCTATATTTTATTATAACAAATTTAATTGCATTTTATAATTTCCCATTGTAACATAAACTTCTCCTTAAATGCCTTTAGAGATGCTGTTTTGTTCCATAAAATTTCTTTTAGCTAAATGATTGCACTAGCTTGATAAAATGTTACTGGGAATGTATATTAAAATCATACAGCTTGTAATTTCTTAGGCGTCTTTAAACTTTTGTGAAATTGATTTGGAGAATTCTTTAAAGATTAATGCATGAACATGGGCAGAGCTAGAGTGTCCCGAGCGAGTTCAGCCGGACCCAGTAGCTTTGGTTCGTGCACTGTATGTATCTTAGGAAATTCATTGAATATATACAAGTAATTAATTTAGAACCCAATAGCTTAAAATCATTAAAATACCGAACCCATAAACTTAAAATCCTGACTCCGCCTCTGTGCATGAAGATATGAAAAAAAATAGATACATTCTGCAAGCTAGCCGATATATTTATGTAAGGTGATGCCAAGCACTGTAAAGGAAATGCTATATAGCTGGGCCAGTTCCCTGGAAGAAGAAAGCAAAAGGCGTGGAAGTTCGCCTCGTTAGCTCTCATGTGGATAGTTTGGGGGGGGGGGAGGGGGGAAATAGGAGAGCTTTTGAGGGGATTGAGTCTCCTTTTTCACACCTTAAGAATAGTCTTTTATCTTTGATCGCTTTTTGGTGCACTCATATAGCCCATGTATAGAAGATTGGACGTCATTTGTTCGCTTTTTGGTGCACTCATATAGCCCCTACTTGTATAGAAGATTGGGCGTCATTTGTAGAGAATCATGTTCTGATATAAATTCTCTACATTTTGGTATACTTCTTGTATACGGGAGTTTTCTCCCTTTTAATTAATACAATTTATCTCATCAATTTTTATTTATTTATGTAAGGTAACAATTATAATATTGGTTTTTACTAAATTATTATTCATCAGTTCACCTTTTTTTAAAGTTGTATACTTTGTTTTAGAGAAAGACATTATTAGGGAAAAGTTGAAGCAGAAATTATGCTGCCCTTTTGACTAAATTAGAACTTTTTGATTGTTACTAAAAGATAACATATCCTAACTATTAAATTTTTAAATGGTTTTAATGATGTTTTGGAATATGTTAGAAGATAAGATACGATCCTAAAACTAACATTTGACAAAAACAAATGATGAATAATTGTAACTTGCAGCACACGTAGTACAATTTCATTTGAGTAATAGTTTGGGTGGGTGGGGGGTTAGGTTATGACCCGTTGTTTGACCCATCTTGACCCAATTCATTTTGACCCAAACAAACTTTGGGCGGGTGGGTCATGACCCGTATATCAACACAACCCGTTTTGACCCACCCAACTTGACCCAACCCGTCCATTTGCCACCCCTCCCCAGTTATAAAAAAGGGAGGTGATGTTGAAAGTTATGGAGATGTAGGTTCTTGGATGTAAACTTAGTTGCTCTATAGTTGGGACAGTGGTTGAAACTTTGGGACCGACCATCCTTGTTCATAGTGGTTGGGGAGTTCTCTCCAAACTACTAGGTCTCCACAGTTATAAAAAAGGAAGGTGATGTTGAAAGTTATAGAAATGTAGGTTCTTGTATGTAGACTTAGCTGCTCTATAGTTGGGACAGTGGTTGAAACTTTGGGACCGGCCATCCTTGTTCTTAGTGGTAGGGAGTTCTCTCCAAACTACTAGGTCAAGGGTTCAAGGTTGGTAGAAGAAGAAAAGGGCAGCACGCTAAGCTCCAGCTATGCATGGGGTCTGGGGAAAGGGTCGGACCACAAGGTCTATCGTACGCAGTCTACCCTGCATTTCTGCAAGGTTGGTAGACACTTTAAAAAAAACAATTAGAAAGCAATTTGTGCACACCAAAAAGGTGAAGCGACAAGAAATGGATAGAGGAAATTGTCATATCAAATCATTCACAGTGAAAGTTGTTTCATGAATGATGTGACTTTTCATCATCAGGAAATGATATTATGATTTAGATTTTGATTACGATGAAGAGATAAAATACACGACAAGGTCTATCGTACGCAGTCTTAACCTGCATTTCAGCAAGGTTGGTAGACACTTAAAAAAAAAAACAATTAGAAAGCAATTTGTGCACACCAAAAAGGTGAAGCGACAAGAAATGGATAGAGGAAATTATCATATCAAATCATTCACAGTGAAAGTTGTTTCATGAATGATGTGACTTTTCATCATCAGGAAATGATATTATGATTTAGATTTTGATTACGATGAAGAGATAAAATACACGAGAGAAAAAAGGTGTTTGGGAAATCTACAATGCAAGATCTAAGGGGCAAGAATTCAATGCTTTTGCTGAGATTTGGGATTAAAAATTGGAAACAATAAGCAGAAGCAAGGAGAAAAGGAACACGCAAGAATAGGAAAGAAAGCCTAATAAGTCATGAATTAAACGTGCAAACCAATTAACAATGTATAAGGATGAGAAAGATGTTGCCCCTTTCCTTAATAGGGGAAGTTAATTTTGATCCTGGTCTTTTTAAGGTAGCTAAGGTATTTTAGTGACTGAACCAAATCATCTATACACAAAGGAATCTAATCTGTCCTGAAGCAAGCAAGTCTGAGCGGATGTTCTCAGCTCTTGTGCATGCCCTGTGCTTCCTTTCTTTGTAGTTCCCTAACATTACTCCTTTTCCTCTAGGTTCTACTATAAGAAATGCGTACATTTTCTAAATTTTGCTGCCTGATTATCTTTTGGAACTGATTTATTAATTTTCTGGGAGTATATTGCTAACTTCTTTTTCCTTAAGTGATATATTCACGTTCCTTTACCTGATATTTTGTATTTTTCCTGAACATGTGGCTTATCTTATGTTATGTACAGATTCTTAGTGCATATGTGAAAAGCATGGAAGACCATGGCTATATACTTCATTTCGGGCTGCCTTCCTTCTCCGGATTTATGCCAAAAGATAATAAATCAGGTAATCTTCATGTCTGCTCAATTACTCCCCTTTGGTTCTTCGTCTGATTAACAACAATAGTAGCTGTACCTAGAAGCTTCATATAGAAAACAATTGGATCTATATATCTATATGTAGATCCCTCAACTACCTTGATTTATTAAACCACGTAAAGTTCTGAAAGGCTAAGTTTATTTTTGTGGCTCTGTTGTGCTGTGTTTATCTGGTGGTTGTCTGCTATTTCTTGAAAATGTCATCCTGATAATGGTGCAAAAAGCAAAAGGACATACATTTTCTTTCATGTATTTGCTTAAAGGGAAAAAGAAAGTTGAGTGTAGGAAGAACCCAACTTCCTTCTACTATCCTGCAGAAAGATCTTAATATAGATGAGTGCCAATGCAAACCTAAAATAAATTAATAAGCGCCTCCTCTTTAAGAGTTTGAACTTTTATTTGAAGTAGTTCACACAATTTAATATGGGATGAGCAGACAAATGTCTTTGTCCGAGCCTTATTCTCACTAGTCAGTTAATATTTTCATGTGAAGAAAAAAATAAGATCAAGGAGCATGTTGCAGACTTAAACTAATAAAAATGTGTCATCTGTGAGAGTTTAAGCTTTTAGTGAGATAATTCATGCAATTCAGCAGAATGCTTTTTCTCCTGGAAAAATGTCTGTTCCCCTACTATCTTGCTCACCAACCTCAAATGCAGAAAAGTCAACTTTCAGGCACTATTTTCCCTTTTCCTTTAACTGAAATGAATTTGATGTATTTGTATTTTGAGCATGTCATGTTTCAATCGATGTTTCCTCTAATTCTGAGATATGCATGTCCCCTCTTTTGGCCAAGTTGTTTGCCATGTTAGTGTAGTTTTCAACCTTTGAAGGGATAGTTTGGAGCTCAAGATATATTGAGCCTCTCAAGGGACATAGGGATTTTTTGATACGACTCAAATCATTCTTTCTCTATTGGCTTTTTTTGAGACCCAAGAAATACTGCTTTGTACAGTGGCTTGGTTAATTTAATGAAATCCATATTCCGCATAGAACTTGTTCTTATGTGTGTATATTTTACACGTATTTATGTATTTCTTAGAAATGACCTTTTGGAAAGAAAAAAAAATGAAGAAATTAGGTGTTATAAGCCGGAACCTTGTAATTTGTCATGTACGGAGTAATAATTTTGGTGGGACTCTTGTCTTGAAAAGTAGCAAAGCATTTTTCTGAAGTGTAGTTTGAATCAAGTATTTGTCATGTTCTCCTCTTTCTTTTCCTTCTAAATTTCCATCTTTGTTGCATATCTATGTCAACTCCTGACATCAGCAGTCTCTTTTTGAACACATTTGAATGATATACCAGTCTATTGGTGAACCGGTAAATTATTAATATCCTCACTTGCCTTCTTACACATGAAACACCAATTTTAGTAGACCATTTTCTGGTCTTCAAGTTTGAACCAGTTAGAGTAGCCCCATGCTATTGTACATTAAAAAAAAGACACTCTTGGTGCCCTTGGCACCTATGTTGAAGAATGAAGAAAGTTCATTTTCCCCCTTGCCAACAACTTAAATATAAAATGATATGATTATAAACATGCCATTCCCCTGTCCCTTTTCCGTCCGTCTATCATGAGAGTTTTTTTTTGTATAGCAAGTTGAACAGCGATTGATCTCTCTGAAGTAGAAAAAAAAAACTAAACTAATCAGAGTATTTATTTAGAAGGACAATGCATACCAACTCAGTTTCGACATAGAAAAGGGTACAAAACATAAAACAAAGTAGAATCATGGTGAATCTACCACTTGAAAGGGGATACTTCATCAACTGTTCATATCATATACTTCCTAATCATCAACTTAACCAACAAGAAGCTATGAGTGCGGCTCATCTAAGGAACTTGTGTAGTCTGCTGAATTGGAAATGCTTAAGATATTTTTTCTTTTGAGATGGTAACATGTTTGTATATATTATTATAGAATCACATAGGTTCTTGCACTGAAATCATATTTATAAGTGAGCAAAAGAAGAAGAAAGTACTGCTCTGCAGTCCTAGCAAGATTCTAGAATATCTAGGATTGACCGATTGACACAGCATCCTCTGTGTAAATCTGTTTACACCAAAACAAAAAAGTAAAAAACGCAGTTCAGTTTGATCTTCTGCACTGAGTTGCTGCTATCCTGAAAACATCTGGAATTCCTTTCTTTCCAGATTGTCCACCAAATACATGCTGGGACAGTCCTCCATCTATCTCTGTCTCTACTCCAGCTGCAGCTTCATCCCAGCTGAAAAGCACTTCTGTAATCTTACTAGGCATTGTCCAGGCTATCCCTCTGAGCTTAAAAAAGATCTTCCACAGCTGGTCTGTTATGCTTAATATATTTGAGAAAGCTTCACACATAAGGGCTTCTTTATGCCTTATTTTTCGAATGTTCACGTGTTATGATAGGGACCAATTATCTTCAATGTTATTCATACTGAACATGTAAATGTTCAGCAAGATGATGTATGGAATCAGAAATGGTGCTATTTGAGAGGTTTCTCAGCTCACATTGGAAGGTGAAATAGGATACAAGTACATTATCTTTCTTTCTTATGCAAACTTTACACTTGTTTTATGTGATGCTAAGTTGGATAAATAAACTACATCACCTGAAAGGTACTCTTCTGTGATTTCGAGCAAGTGTCAGGTCTGAGAAGAAATCTTAAGAAGTTGAAGTTATTCTAGTGGGTTAGGTCGACGACATAAAGCAGGAGGTATAGGTTATCAGTTTTGAAGATAAGAAACTATTGTAATCTGCTGAAAGTGCTGGACCATTTTCAGCAATAATCTTGCTGCATTTCCTCGATATTACTTTTGATTACTTCTCTTTTTCCGAGTTCTTCCAGTGCAGTATTCTTTTTTCTCTTTCTGATACCAAATTCGTACATTAGTCTGTTTGTGAGAAATACTTCTTTGGTACGAGTTTTCTACTGTAGAAATTTCTTTCTGAATCTCAGTTAACTTTATTTTGCATATTTTGTTACTTTTCTATGTCATTAGGTCATGTTGGAAATACGAATAGAATGTGTTCTGCTTGATAAATTTAATTTAGTCATTGTTCGCCTAATAAAAGTTTTCTTGCTGTTGGCTTGTTCTTGAGGCAATATTGTCAATTTTTCATGAAAGGCACTGTTTTGTATTATACATAACTCCTTATATGCTTTTTGATATTGAACCTAATTTCTTATCTGCTTATATCCTTTTACAGCAAATGTGGAAGTTAAGGTTAGAAGCGGGCAGCTGGTACAAGGGGTTGTTAAAAATATTGATAGAACACGTAAAGTAGTTTATTTGAGTTCGGATCCTGATGTGGTCTCAAAATGTGTGGTATGTTTTTTAAATTTATTCTACTCTTTGGATTGTTGTTAACTTTTGCACTGTGTTCCTTCTCATTGTCTCTTTACCTCCAGAATCATCAACAACAACAACAACCCAGTATAATCCCACTTAGTGGGGTCTGGGGAGGGTAGTGTGTACGCAGACCTTACCCCTACCCTTGGTAGAGAGGCTGTTTCCAAAATCATCATGATGGTTCCAGAATCATCATGTATAACATACAATTTTTTACTTCTGTACAGACCAAGGATCTTAAGGGTATCTCAATCGATCTTCTCGTTCCAGGCATGATGGTTAATGCTAGTGTGGGTTCAATACTTGATAATGGAATTATGTTATCATTCCTCACGTACTTTACAGGAACAGTAAGTTTACTGTACTTCAGTCCTGTTCACCAGAGTTTTGCATCTCTAGTTTCATTGTTTTCATCTATTCATTTTTACTTTGTGCTGCTACAGGCTGATATGTTCAATCTGCAGCAAACTTTCCCCTCTTCCAGTTGGAAGATTGATTATCCTCAAAATAAAAAGGTAATAATTCCTCACTTGTCTGTTTAAGAAGGTGCGAAGTTGGAAAGGATTTTGGAAGAATACTTCAAATGAGCAGGTCACATAAATTTATGCAAGTTGGTCTAAGTAATCATTGCGGATCATAAATGAAAGACTTGCTACACCAATATATTCTTTCTTCCTTTTAAAAGAATGAGCTTGTACTTTCTAAAATACAAACTTCTTCTATTTGGAAGACAAAATAACCCTTGAAAATCAAGGCATTTGCTTGGTTCCTTGCACATGAGGGCCTTAATACCTATGGTTTGCAACTTTGCTAATGTCAAGATGACCTTACAAATCCATAAGCTGTCATTGTTGCATAATGTGTAGGAAGAGCGATAAAAAGTCTTCTCATGTGTTCTTGCATGACAATGAAAATGGTTGGTTCAGCAGTTTGCTACCATTAAGAAGACTTTACATATCCATAAGCTGTGATTGTAGCACAATGTGTAGTAAGAGCAGTGAAAGTCATTTTCATTTGTTCTTTTAGCAGGAAGAGTCATTCTCATTTGTTTTTCCATTTGTGCTTTTGCTTGGTTTAGACAAGAGGGGTTGCTCTGATGGTAAGCAACCCCCACTTCCAACCGAGAGGTTGTGAGTTCGAGTCTCCCCAAGAGCAAGGTGGGAAGTTCTTGGAGGGAAGGATGCCGGTGGTCTATTTGGAAACAGCCTCTCTACCCAAGGGTAGGGGTAAGGTCTGCGTACATATTACCCTCCCCAGACCCCACTAAGTGGGATTATACTGGGTTGTTGTTGTTATTGTTGCTTTTGCTTGGTTTAGATTGTTTGGGGCTACTTTTGCTGCTCCATCATCGAACACCGAGTTTTTATTTTATTGGTACAATATAGAGGACCTGAAGTCCTCTCAAACAAGAAGTGACAAAGATGAGTTATTCTAGAACTAGAAGATGAGAAGACCGAGTTGCGCAGTGTGTCGTATATTAGTTAAGTTCACATTAACCATTGCCCTCTATCCACAGAGCGTTAAGTTCACATTAACCATTTCCCTCTATCGTCAGAGAGGGTAAGGAAATCACTTTATCCCAGACCAAATACTGTGGTAGATATTTGTCTTGAAAACCTTAGTAGTTCTTTCAAACCAAGTACACCATGAGGCCACCAAATTTAGGTTGGACATTAAATTGATGCTGGAGCTAGAAACTTTTACTAGTTATTTGGAATAGCCTCTTCCACAAGTTGTAGGCAAACTTAAGATGTAGGAAAGGTGATTATGGCCTTAGATTATGCAAATGTCGGGGAAGATTTAACTTCAGTCTGTGGCCTGTAAAATGTCATCTATGTTCAGTCTATTTTAGAAACAAGGATCATGCAAATGCCTTCATTTTAGAGGAGTATTAGATTTTCAGTTTAGATTCCAAAGGAAAAGGAGAGTAGGTCTGGGATTGCACTAAGTAATGGTTTTTACTTCCGCAAATTCCTGATTTATCCACCTCCTCCTACACCCTTGTATCAGATCAAGGACGGTTGACATCAGATGGTGTTTCAAGTAAAACAATTAGATTGCCTACCTCTTTATCATCTAAAACCCAAAAATATGGAACTTCCACACAAAATTGCCTCCCTCTGAAGAATAAAAGTTGCCTAATGAGGTAATTTAGTTGATAAAGGAGTAATTCCTATCCAATTATCCTCCCAGAATTGAGTGCAAAATCATTTTATCATGAACAAGAGAAAAGATGGAAGCATATACCTGCCCCCAGTGATTTGGTTTAGTGGAAACACGACTCGTGATTTTTTGGTTAGGTGCACGTCACAGGTTCGGACAAAAAAAAGCTTAGTGTTTAAGTGGAGAAGGGTAGAAGGGTGGGCCCATTATCCACCAAGTTCTGAATTGTGCACCTTTTCTCTTGGTGTTTTCTAAGCTATCACAAAAAAGAAGGAAGCATATACCTGTAATTAATGTCAGGGACTTAAACAATGATGTTAGCTCGTATTTTAGCATCCCAACCATTGTGTTGCAGCCCATATTTGCTCTTGATTTCAACTAGTGAGTTTTAACGGTTGTTATTATGGTTTTAGTCACAGTAGGAAATGGCAAGATAATCGAGATGTTCACTGTGTCCTGTGGTTATTTGGTCAGATCTTCTAGAACACTATGTAGGATGCGATAGTTTTCCCGTCCCCCATTTGGTGTGATGCCGATGGCAATCAGCCTTTCATGATATACACTTGATTGATCTTCAGCGAGATTGTAGAGCTCTATGTTTAAGCTCGATAATGATAGACGTCCATCCGTCTTTGTGCTCTTCTTCTCTTTAATTAATATTCTTCTTTCTTTCTCTAAAAAGAAAATAATTGAATTGCTAAATACGTTTATCCTGGATAGTGTATTTGAATGTTTAGGGACTTTTGTGTATTGAGTTTTCTTGCTACCTTTTTCTTTTTTCCAGTTAGATAATTCTCTCTTCTTTATTTTCAACTAGCACTTTATTTTCTTGGTGTAGGTTAATGCTCGGATACTATTTATTGATCCCTCAACTAGAGCTGTTGGTTTGACATTGAATTCTCACCTGGTTCACAACAAGGCTCCTCCTGCAGTAAGTTCATAAGATCCTATGTATCCTTCTCTATCAACTCTAAAATATTGAAAGTTGCACGTTTATTGGTTGCATAAGGAGAATTTCTAATAAAGCCATTCATTTTATTGTACATGGCTTTCACTTCTTTGATCGTAAAAGTGCCTTTGCTTAGATGAAACGTGGAATGAGGAAAAATATGATTTTGGATTATAGGAAGAGAATATGGCCCTAAGAGCTGTTGGAGAGAAAAGATTGTTTAGTCAATCTTAAAGATTAGAGTACTTTGAGGACATTATGGTTATAATGAAGACACAGACCTCTGGACCTTTTGCATCTTTCAGGATGGTTGCAGGAGAAATCATTGCTTGTTCAATGGATGCATCTTGCTAAGGAGTTTGATAATCTACTGTGGATGTTATAGACTTTAGGTCCCGATTCAAATGTTATTTGTAAGATCCTGGGGGATGCATTTTGATGGGTAAGGCATTGTGGTTGGGTCCGTTCCAGTTCCTTCAGAGATGTCAGACTTACCTCTAATTGTTGGGCCTCATTTCTCTATACTTTCTTTCAGTACACTTTTGGTTTGATCCAGCACATACATACTGCATACCTGGTCTTGCCCTTCAAAATGCTTAACTGTTCTTCGTTTTAAGGGCATGAAAGCAGATGGAATGTACTGCTTCTATTGGCTGCTTAGAGCCCTACCTGTCAAATAAAGAAGAAGTATATCTACTATTGTGGTATGTTGTAAGCACTGTGCTGTGCACTTTTCGAGGTTCTTCCATGATGAAGCCAAGTACAATTTGACTTTTGGTGTTTAAGATGGAAGCTAAGAGGTTGCCACCTGCTAATATCTACAAATGAGAGGAATTCTCAGTAAAACACGTTTTTCTGTTGTTTTAAATTATGAGCTGATGGCATGCAAATTTTCATGGTAGTAAACTTTTATCTATTTAGTTAGTCCTATTGAAAAGACTCAATTTGGGCTACAGTGCTTCTACTGTGTCGTGAACTAAGTATGCATGCATCCAGGCTTTCCTTGTATCAACTCCCTTTTTATATTAATTATTTAATATTATTAAATTAAACTGATTTTCCTGTTGTGCAGCTTATCAAGGTTGGAGATATTTTTGATCAATCAAAAGTGATCAGGATTGATAGGGGTCTAGGCCTTTTGCTAGAAATTCCCTCTTCCCCAGTTCCAACTCCGGCATATGTCAATGTAAGGATATTCCTGGATTGCATTGTTTTTGGCCTTAATATTTATGCCATTGAACTCAACTCTCAGTTTCAGTAAAAAATTGGCAATTTTTGCAGGTATCAGACGTTGCTGATAAGGAAGTGAAGAAGCTGGAGAAAAGCTTCAAGGAAGGGAAAGTTGTCCGTGTCAGGGTTCTTGGGTTTAGGCATCTGGAAGGACTTGCTACTGGGGTTTTAAAGGTCATACTTGTTTACTGTTGGAAATTATTCTTTTGGTTCAAGTCAATTTTAGATGTTGAACTAGTGTTTGTCCAATGCAGAATATGATAAGAGTAAAATCTGCTATACTTGTATGTGGATACCTTAGTTGAAGAACTCTTTTAAGACATTATTTTAGTTCTTGCTCTTGGAACTGGGGCACGCGCATTGCAAACATTACCTTCCTCTTGATTTCTCTCTGTTCTTTGCCTCTCTTTTCTGTTTGGTCTTGAAATGCTTTTTGCATTCTTGCTATTTGAATGCTGATTAAAAAACACCTATACTTATTCTCAATTTTTCTGATAGAACTGAAGAGTTCTGTTACTTTTCTTTTCCCCTTTTCATTAAAAGAGGGGGGGGGGGGGGGGGTTGAGTAGGGATATGGATGTTACATTTCTTTCGGTTTCTTGTTATTAGAATCTCAAAGTATGTCTAAGCATATGCTCACCATAATTAACTTTTCTCTGCAATCCACAATGCTTTCCTTATCTTTCCTTTATTTATGAACAGACCAGCGCATTTGAGGGATCAGTTTTCACTCACTCAGATGTCAAACCTGGGATGGTGGTAAAAGCTAAAGTCATTGCAGTAGACAGCTTCGGTGCCATAGTTCAATTTTCTAGTGGTGTGAAAGCACTTTGTCCTCTTCGTCATATGTCAGAATTTGAAATTGTAAAACCCAGAAAAAAATTCCAGGTATTCCAGAAAAATGTGCTGGTGTTTTTTTTATTTCATCTCATTGGTTTTGACCTGTAGAGAGTTGTTGATATCTTTTGCAGGCCGGAGCAGAATTAGTCTTTCGTATTCTTGGTTGCAAGTCAAAGAGGATAACTGTTACACACAAGAAAACGCTAGTATGTCTCTTTGAATTAACTTGCTTGTCGAGAATACTTGAACTTATTATTCTCCAGTTTAACTGTGTTTTTTTCTTTTATCTTGTTTCATCTACTGACGAGTTTCTCATCTCAAGTCTTTTATCTATATTGCATCTTTTTTCGTCTGCCGATATGTTTCTGAGCATGAGCCTCTTATCCATATTGTGTTAATATGGAGCTATTAATGATGCAACTTCCAAAAGGTCTTTGCTTCGTTATCCTAAACGTAAACAAAGCTTTGGCATGACTACTTCCCAAATCTTTTCCTACTTCTTTCATATCTGATCCTATCCTCTGTAACATCGTATTCAGGTACCAGCCCTCTTAAAAAGGATATCTATAAGAGAGTAAACTTTCAAGAAATTCTTTGTTTGCATATATGTAACAGTTTCATAAGACGAGCAGATAAAATGAGCTTAGCAAAAGATAAAATGAATCCCATCATGCAGTTATTTTTGGAGTTTGTGGAATGAACCGAACCAAAGATGTTTTGATGGAATCTCAACTCCAAATCACACTCTCAAAACTAATTGTTTGCTTACCCTTTTTAGCTGGGTTAAGTTAACCCCTGTGATTAGCTCTAAACAAACTTGGACTTTGTTGGTACCCTAGTTGTAGATTGGCACATTGTAAAGGGGCTTACAGGCTCTTAATTTATGTATTTTTGTCTTCTGCATCTGTAAGTATGCATCTACTTGACACCTTTCTAATGAAATACCTTCATAAAAAGAAGATAAAATGAGTCTCATTTCTATTTATCAAGGGTGCATTAAGACCCACTTCCCATTGATTCGCATGGGCTAAGCGTAACCACAAAACATAACCTATTAACTTTTTCCTCTATCTACCTTGAAACCTAATTTTTTTGAGTAACTAGCACTAGCATAATTGGGTTTGGTACCCGACACCCTATTTTTTGAGTAACTAGCACTAGCATAATTGGGTTTGGTACCTGACACTTTGCATTATAGTCAGCCTTTGTTCTAGCATATTATTTGCCTAAAGTAGTAGCTCTCTCATGTGAAGAGGAGAGACACAGATGCCCTAGTTAGGAGGTGTGATAGGTTGACTTTGGTGGGTAGCAGGAGAGGTAGAGGTAGGCCAAAGAAGTATCGAGGAGAGGTGATTAGCAGGACATGGCGCAACGGGTACTTACCGAAGACATGGCCTTTGATAGGAGGGTGTGGAGGTCGAGGATTAAGGTAGAAGGCTCATACATAATCGAGCGTTTTTCTCTTTCAGATCGGTAACATTAGTGCTAGTATGGTATCCTTCTTATTCGTAGATTGCCATTACTACATACTATTGAGTGCCATCTTTCGTTTCGGTTTACTTAATATCTTACTGTTATTATTACTTGTTGTGATTTAGAAAAGGCTTACGATAAAGTCTCGAGGGAGGTTTTGTGGAGATGTTTGGAGGCTAGAGTAGTACTTGTGGCCTATATTAGGGTGATTAAAGATATGTAGGAGGGAGGGAAGACCTGTGTGAGGACAGTGGGAGGGGTCTCAGACCATTTTCCGGTCATGATGGGGTTACACCAGGGTTGGTACTCGGCCCTTTTTTGTTTGCCCGGCGATGGACATACTAACTTGCCACATACAAGGGGAGGTGCCGTGGTGCATGTTTTTTGTAGATGACATTGTTTTGATTGACGAGACGTGAGACGGTGTTAATGCGAGGTTAGAAGTGTGGAGATAGACCCTCGAGTCTAAAGGTTTCAAGCCGAGCAAAACCAAGATAGAATACTTGGAGTGTAAGTTTAGTGGTGATTCGTCCCTAGGAGGGGAAGTTTTAAGTACCTTGGGTCTATTATACAGGGGGTGAGGAGATTGATGAATATGTCACACATCGTATTGGGACGGGATGGATGAAATAGAGACTCGCTTTCAGTGTTTTGTCTGACAAGAAGGTACTACCAAAACTTTAAGATATGTTTTACCAGTGTTATCAAATGCGCGCTTAAGCCCTGAAACGAGGCTCAAAATATATTGAGCTCTTTGCGTCGCTTAGCGGGCGTTTCAGTGTTGTCATCAAGACTCTAAGTCATACTTTTGCTTTCCAATGAGTGTAATCCTAAAGATGCGACACTAAAAAATTGATATTTTACTTTATCATAAATTTTCTTGTCCATATATTTAGTATTCGTGCTTATAAATATTAGTCTTGGACTACACATATAGATTTGTAGTTATTCTCCATTTGCGCCTTTTTTCATTGAATCCCACGATTTATTTGCGCTTTGGGCTTCAAGACCTTAGAACTTTTTTTGCGCTTTTTGCCTTTGATAACATTGCGGGGGTCAGACATATATGTTGTATGGGGCCGAGTTATTCGAGACAAGATGCGGGAAGCACGACGTAGATGATTTGGACATGTGAGGAGGAGAAGCACTGATCCTCCGATAAGGATGTGAGATGTTGACATGGGAGGGCCTTAGGAGAGGTAGAGGTAGGCCGAAGAAGAGTTGGGGTGAGGTGATTAGGCATGACATGGCGCAGCTAGAGCTGACCGAGGACATGACCCGTGATAGGAAGGTGTGAAGGTCGAAGATTAGGATAGTAGGTTAAGTAGTCTAGATTATTCATACCGGTATTGTTAGTACGTGCTCTCGCATTTGGTTGGTAGTAGGCTTATTTGAATACCTTTTTTTTACACTATTGTTGTGTATGCTGCTTTTACCTAGTTTTTCGGTGTTGTCCCATCTTGTTTCTTGTTATTATTGTGGTACCTATGCTTGCTTGAGCCGAGGTTCTATTGGAAACGGCCTCTCTACCTTCATAAAGGTAGGGGTAAGGTATGCGTACACACTACCCTCCCCAAACCCCAATATGTGGGATTATATTGGGTATGTTGTTGTTGTTGTTGTTACTACTTGTTGCCATTGCTTCTTTTCATCTTCTCTTTATCTTCTTTTTAGCCGATAGTCTATCGGAAACCTCTCTGCCCACCCAAGGTAGGGGTAAGGTCTTCGTACACACTACCCTGTCCAGATCCCACTTGTAGGAATCCACTGGGTTTGTTGTAGTAGTAGTAGTAGCTCACTCATGCTTTTGTCTAGCTATCACTAATTCTCCTGTTGCTAACGAGGAGTAGGAGAAAACTGAAACATATATGTTGGGTAAGAAAAACATATGTTTGCCAAATTGACTTATTAAGTTTATTTTATCAAGCAATCAAAGTCTGCTCCTTTAATTTTGTCTTGCCTACTGCATAATGCTTTAGTAATTTGTTTTTTCTTTTTTCCATCTCAGATTCTATACATTGCACTTTTCACTGGATGTCTAAGATGGTTGCATTTTGCATCTTTATTTCTTCTCTCAAAATGCAATTAAATTACAGTTAACTTTGTCAGAAATACTATAAAAGTTAAAAGGGTAAAATAAAACTGCTTGAGAATGTAGAGTTTCAAGTAATTTTTTTGCATTAATATGGATGTTTTTCCTTCCAAAGTTTGTTGTAATGTGACCACTGACCATTGCTTTAATTGTTTCTGTGAGAAAGCACGGGAGAAGAATATAACTGAGATTAAACATAATACAATGAGCCCTATATATAATACTAATAACCTAGAGTTCTACTATAACTAGAGTTCTACTATATTTACATATCTAACACTCCCCCTCAAGCTGGTGCATATAAATCATATGTACCGAGCTTGTTACATATGTAGTTTAACATCGAACCCAGGTTTCTAGACCCGAAAGCATCGATTCCCAAAGACATCGTTGAAAATTTGCTGAAACAGATGAAGGAAAACTTTTTTTTTTTTTTTGCCGGAAAATCACTGTAGATGCCGGAAAAACTTCAAAGTTGTCGGAATTGAAAAGTAAAAACATGAGTAGGCTCGGAATTTGAGGGCGATGATACTATCCTGAAGAAACTTTTTGAAATTCTGGCCGGAAAGTCTCTGTAGCTGCCGGAAAAGTCGCCGGAAAAACTGAAAGTTGTCAGAATCGAACGGAACAAGGATGGGTAGGGTCGGAAATTAAGGCCGACCAAACTGTCCTTCTGGAGCGAAGCCAAAAACTGGCCGGAAGCAGCCCCACGCGCCGGCGCGTGGTCTGACGCGCCGACAGCTGTGGCGGCGCGTGGAGGCGCGTGAGGGGGAGTCTGCCGGAGAAATTTCTGGGGTTTGGTCGGAATTCTATTCCGAGTCTTGTGGTGGTGTTGGTTTTTGCACAACACTGATAATTAGTGACTTTGACGTAATTAGTCACTTAGGTCACCGGAAAATTGCACGATGACCGAGTTATTTCTTCCCGGATGTCGTTGGAATGACGCACAACGATAATTATCTCACCAAAGCTCTGATACCATGTGAGAAAGCACGGGAGAAGAATATAACTGAGATTAAACATAATACAATGAGCCCTATATATAATACTAATAACCTAGAGTTCTACTATAACTAGAGTTCTACTATATTTACATATCTAACAGTTTCTTATACCAAGAAACTAACAACTAATGTTCACCGGGCATTAGTATTTGTTTTGATGACTATCATGTTTTATAATCTCATTGTTCTTCTGGTTTTTTATATGGTTTTAGGTTTTTGAAAGATGATATCAGTGAATATGGGCATTGGGTGTTTGGATGAGATATATTGAAGCGGGTTAGTGGTGGATCCCGCCCATTATTAG
The DNA here is from genome assembly GCA_034376525.1 of Nicotiana benthamiana. NCBI lineage: Eukaryota > Viridiplantae > Streptophyta > Magnoliopsida > Solanales > Solanaceae > Nicotiana > Nicotiana benthamiana. The sequence goes on along the minus strand of CM067331.1, from coordinate 8,513,213 downwards.
GCTGAACTAGTTTTGGCTTGTAAACTATTCATTAGGTTGCAGTTGGACCAAAAAAAGCATTACGTTGTGTTGAACCATTCTGTGAAGCTCATTTTGAGTCTGCCCGTAATACGTATCTGGGAAAACTCATACATTTGCCTCCTGCACTGCAAAATCCATTTAAGTGTTTATCTGTTCTATCACTTGCTTCTTATCCATTATATTGTTGCAACCTTGTAATAAATTGGCATTTAAGAAAATTTAACTATTTCTCACTCTCTTGTCATTTGGACGTTGTTAACAATTTTTCCTGGTGTCTTTTGAAGGTTAAATCAAAACTTGAAATTCTTGGCTCTTATGCTGATGCTACTGAAGGACTACTAACACACGGATGGATAACGAAGATTGAAAACCACGGTTGCTTTGTCCGCTTTTACAATGGAGTACAAGGATTTGCCCCTAGGTTACTCCCTTGCAATTCACCCTCTGAACTAAATGCCAATACTTATCTTGTATATCTGTATTTTTGTTATTTTATAATGTGTGTTAACACATTTATTTTAGGCTTTTCTTCTCACTTCTGATCTGGTTATGTTTCTGTGAGTGATAGTACTTTTATTTCACTTTGTTCCTTCATCCATTAATCGTTTTTTTACATCTCTGAGAGGATTAAATGTGTATTACCTATATTTTCCAGACTTCTTCTTTCTCTTCTGTGTTATGAGTTTGCTTTACCTATTCTATGGATGTGGACTGATGTAATGGCAAGTAGAATTTATTGGTCTAGATTAGCTTTAAGGATCTCTTTTCAGAAGTAACTCCGTTATTATCTGTATGAGATTACATAATTGCTTTGTAATGGAAAGTTGAATATACTGGTTTGGATTAGCTTATAAGGATCTTTTTTCAGAACATAATCTTTTATTATTTGTATGAGATTACCGAATTGCTATTATCCCGATAAAACATTTAGAGTATCAGGAAGAGTGCAATAGCAGTTTCCTGAAGAGTTGCAAATTGCCTTTGCACGCTGCACGTGTCTTCGTAATTTCTTTCAAATGTGTGCTCTTAGAACATCTTTTGTGGATGTTAACTTTTTATTTTAAGGAAAATTTTATTCTTCTTCTTCTATGCGTTCTGACAGTATGAAATAAGACCTAATGTAAATTAAAATGAATTGGATGATCAAAAAATGATTTTAGATCAGGGTAAAGGCTACATGTGATCTGAGATTTGTCGGTATATTTGGCTTTGTATGTTATATACACAAAGAATAAAAAAAAGTCAAGGTCATGGTACTCTCTTTATCCTCTCTCTATATGTCAATTTATGTTCTGCAACGTCTTATTGGAACTGACTCTTCCATTTATCTATCCAGATCTGAACTTGGACTAGATCCGTGCTGTGAGATAAGTTCCATGTATCACGTAGAACAAGCGGTGAAATGTAGAGTTACCAGTTCTAATCCGGCTTCACGGCGTATTAACCTCAGTTTGACAACAACACCCTCAAGGTTTGTTTCTTTTTTGTCTTCGTTAGAAGTTGCTTTAATAATGCAAAAAGAATTCATTTCTAACATGCTCTTGAAACTATATTTATAAAACGGTAACTCCAGTCTGAATATTTATTCTTATTCCTCTAATGAGCTTCCGTTAGAAGAACATGTTATGTAGGAATCTTTTTTCATTCTCTCGATTATCACTCTCAAGCAATTGAAGAAACAGCTGAATATATTTCATAATGAGGGGATCAACTTTCCATATGCTTAAATATATGGAGTTCTTGTACTCCAGTTATGATATCGTGCCTGAAAAGTGTTCCTTCAAATGTTGCAAGGATGTCAGCAATCTTTTTAATGAACGGGCTTTATGTGACTGTATGTTGCTATTGCTATTGGTACCATATGTAAAATTTGTGGATCATCAATACATGGATATATTAAAATTAATATTTTTGCAGTTTTTTTGCTTTCTTCATGGTGGTTTGTTAGAGAGTTAGTGTCTCTTGAATCATCAACATCTTTAGACTGAAAAATTTATGCTACTTCCAAGATTTTCTTCACGAAATCACTTGATTGCCATATTGATCAAATATGCATGTCTCCTTGCCTCTGCAGTCTGCACTCTTTTGCATTTTCTGGATTACATTTTTTTGATTAAGTAAATGATTCCTCCATTTATTTGAATGTCAATGCTAGGGTATCTAGCAATGAACTGATCAAACCAGGAAAGGTTGTTTCCGGAGTGGTTGAGCAAGTAACTGCCGATGCAGTTGTCCTAGATGTTACTGCTCAGGGTCATTTTAAGGGCACAATCTCTCCTCAACACTTGGCTGATCACACTGGTGAATGTTATTCAATTGAATCTTTTTTTTTTTCCCGCAATTGCTTTTACAGTTTTCCCTTTTTTATTTCCTTGTGCACTATATGTATCAATTAGGCGTTTAATATTCTTGTTTTTGCCACTTTGCAAGGCCATGCTGAGTTGATGAAGTCGGCCTTGAGGCCTGGGTATGAGTTTGATCAGCTTTTGGTTCTTGGTACTTTTTCTATCCTACATCCAGCTGTATTCAGTGATCTCTACAGTTAATTTCTGCTCATTTCCAACAATTTTTTTCATAGCTCACTGCTCACTTGTCCAGTAATTTTGTCTTTAATTTGTTGGATAGACATATAGCTAATAGTTTTTCTGACAAAAGGCCAAAGTGGTAGTATTCCTGAATAATAATAGCAAAAAGATGGTGTCTTGTTAATCTAGATAAGGCATGTCATTGAGAAATTAATGAAATTCATTATGTTAAGGAAAACTTATCAATGGTGCAGTATGAAACCGAAAAAACAAAAGAGGGTACCAGAGACTTCTAGGTTTTCTAGTTGCATGCTAAAAAGTCAAGTATTGAATACTAATTTAACCAAGACTGCTGTAGATGTTGGAGATACCCATTATAATACCTAATATTAATGCCGCAGTCGACTTTGTATCCTCTGGACTTGTTATTTATTCTTGTTCTTATGTGATTCTTCTGTAGTTTAACCAACTACGGCTGATAGACGAACCTGTTTTTCTATGCTCTTTTAGTTTTTCGGGCTGCATGAGATAGTATTTAAACACGTGCACTGACTAGATATTTGTCTGGATCTTTGATGTTTGTAGATGTTGAGGGCAGCAATTTAATACTCTCTGCAAAACATTCTCTTGCGACCTCAGCTCAGCAGCTTCCGCTGGATGTTAGTCAAGTCCATCTTAACTCTGTGCTGCATGTAAGAAACTTACTTCCAAGTTTCTGAGTTTCTTTCATCCCTCCCTTCTAGGTGAGTTAGGTAACTGTTTATAATCGAAATGGCATGGAGCTGAGGCATTCCTTTTTCTTTGTTTTACTCCTCCTCTTATGGGGTGGGCGTGGTTCTTGCAAACTGTGATTGTTCATAACTGAGGAGATCACAACAAATAAAGTTAAAAGGATATTTTGAGATCCCCAAAGCAGTAGTAGTTGAAGTTAGTTTATTAATTATGATGTTATACTTTCTGATAATTCCACTTCTCGATAACCACATCATGTATCTTTTTATCCAGGGTTATATTTGTAATATAATTGAAAGTGGAGTCTTCATTCGCTACCTTGGGCGTTTGACTGGTTTTTCTCCAAGGAACAGGGTATATACTTCTTGCAGTAAATCTACTGGCTTCATAATTGTCTATTTTATTTGGATGAAGTGCATTATACGATCAATAAAATTCGCTGATTCATCGTCGTTTTTTCGTGAAGGCTATTGATGACAGAAGATCCAGTCTTTCCGAAGTTTACCAGATTGGACAGTCTGTCCGCTCTAACGTAGTTGATGTAGGTCAACCGTTTGGTAAAATGAAGCTTTGGTATGTTATGCTTTTGGCATTCCCATTGATATTTAGGTTCTTCCCTTCTTTCTCTCTCATTCAGGTTAGCAGTGAAACAAATCGAATTACAGTTTCTTTGAAGCAGTCGTCCTGCTCTTCAACAGATGCATCCTTTATTCAAGAATACTTCCTTGTGGAGGAGAAGGTAATTACTGACAATGAATTCCATATTGCAAACAACTCTTCTGATCACGACTTCCTGTTTGCTTCTCAGACACACCGATTTTCTATGTCTCTTTGCATATTTAATCACTTAGTAGGAAAACGAACTATCAGAACAATTTCAAAAGAAGAAAAGTAAAAAAGGAACTATCAGAGCGAAGAAACATTTTGGAAATCTGTAGAAAAATCTTCAGTATAGGTCTATGTACACGGAAATGCTCCTTTACTGTGTGGGGCCTTGTGCAGGCAGATTTTCTGTCCTTAGGGAGGGACCTTCTATCTGGTAGTGCACTTGAAACTGCCCAAGTTAACTTTAAATCCTTTTATTTTTGGGTTAAATGAGATTCACTTTAAATCTTATTTCTTAAACTTAGTCGAGACTTTTCCCGTTTGATTTATCTTCTCTTGCTTCTTATTCTTGGTTGTGTCCATTTGGAATGGAAAGAAAAATATCAGGTGTTCTTATGATTTGGCTGTTTTGACTTGACACATCTGGAAGTACCATAAATCTTCTGCTTTATAGCTTTTGACTTGAATGATCAATTCTGTTATGGTCTTAGCTCATAATCTGTTTTCTCATTAATTAACCTTTACAACTTTCAAGAGCATGAATTCCTGCCTTGGGTCTAGAACAGGTGGGGCTTTAATGTGTATTATCTCCTGCTTACAGAGGAGAATGTGCTAACCTGAGTCAAGATTCCAAAAAAAATTCCTGTGTGCTAAGGTCATGCATTGGAGTCTCTAGTCTCATCATTGTTCCATGTCAGTAGGGATGTTTCTATTTCTTGGGTATCACAAAGACACTTCTACTCGTAATAATAATTAATTAGTAATCTATGCAAGTTACAAGTTTCAAGTATTCAAATTCGTTGAGCAATTCATGCTTAAAGAATCAGGTGGTGTTTTATTTTGCTAGTACAAATATGACATACCAACTATTGGATCTCTGTGCTCAATCAGACCTTGTTTTATTAAAGGGGATGTAGGGACACTCTTTTCCTTTAGAATCAGAATCTATATCATTTTGATTGGATCTTTATTCATCTTTCGCTGCTATCAGATTGCAAAGCTTCAGTCGGTGGACTCTGGAAGTTCTGGCTTAAGATGGGTGGAAGAATTTAATCTTGGCAGCACTGTGAAGGGAAAAGTTCATGAAATAAAGGAATTTGGTGTTGTAGTAAGCTTTCAGAAATATGATGATGTTTTTGGTTTTGTCTCCCACTATCAGTGTAAGTCCCTTGGAAACATTGAATAACCAGTTATTATTTGTTGCCTTGAGAAAATACTAAGTAAATGAGATGATTTGCAGTAGGTGGAATCTCTGTGGAGACTGGCTCAAGTATTCGAACCACGGTACTTGATGTTTCCAAGATAGAACGCCTAGTGGATCTGTCTTTGAAGCCAGCTTTTGTGAATAAATCAAAGAAAGAGACCACTAATAATCAAGCCCAGAAGGTCATTCTTGAAATTTCTATTTCATTGTCGTGCTGTAATGTTGATTCTCTCAGTTTTTGCCTCATTAACTATATTTTAAATAAAAATAATAGCTTCGTGCTTTCATACTAATTTTTCTGATAACGGAGAAATCCCAAGGGCTAGTGGCGGACGGTTTGGAACTCAGTTTATAATGGACCTGCCGCTCTACCCTTTTCTACTTAAATACCAGGCTTTTCTCCGCAGCACTGATTGAACCGCGATGTGCATCTAACCCACACATCACAAGTTACGCTCTTACCAATTACCACTAGTCCAAAGCCTTCGGGGGCTGCTCTCATACTACTTCTTCGAAGAAAAACTATTAATTTTGTGTATGCAATCTTGTATTTTGTTTTCTTCTTTTCTCTTGCATCTATATTGGTTGCACTACATTTCTTTTTCTCTTTCATGTATCTGATTGCTTTCCCTTCATAAACAGAAACGCAAGAGGGAAACACTTGGGGAATTGGAAGTAAATCAAACTGTAAATGCAGTTGTGGAGATTGTCAAAGAAAATTACTTGGCAAGTCTTTTCAGTTTTTTGTTGTAATTATTTTGGCTAGCTTCTATCCATACTGTTTTGGCATGCTTAACCATTTCTGTTAACCAGGTGGTTTGTCTACCATCATATAATAACACTCTTGGATATGCATCACGGGCTGATTACAACACTCAAAATCTACCCCCTAAATCGTTTGCCAATGGAGAGAGGTAGCAATCCGGACAATTTCTATTGTATTTTTTAATTGTGTTTTCATTTTCAGTTCCTTTATGATGTGTAGCTGCAGCTAAAACAGATTGTCATTTCATTTATTGGTTTTGCTGATGTTTGCAATTTTTTGTACTCGAGTTGACAATGAAAATGTTTACGAATCCTAAAGGAAAAGCAAATGAGATGTGCATTACATCATGGTCTAAATGCTATGACTTGACGTCGTCCAAGAAATGTGAGCTATGACCTGCAGTATCACTAGACTCGGGAAGGAAGTAAAGAGAGAAAATCAGGAAGTTCAGAGAGTAAAACTTGCTTCGACGTGGTTGTAGTTTATGCTTTGTGAATAGCAAATGGGTGAATAAGGTAGTATGATCAAAAGAAAAAAAGTATGTTGAAGAATCTTGTAGTATGGTTCGAAGGAAATGTGCCAACTTGATAAAGACAAGGGAATTTAGATATAAGAGTTACCATCTTGGGTTGCGGCCCTTCCTCAAATCCTGCGTGAATGCAAAATGATTTGTGCACTGGGTTGCCCTTTCATCTTAGTAAGATGTGTGCGCATATACTAGCCAGAAGATATGGCTAGCTGATATGTGAATGGATGATTATATAAGAGAAGGCTACCATGGAATCTGAATCACTTACGATATAGGAATGTCAGAAGCGTACACCTCTTTAACAACAACAACAACCACCCAGTATAATCCCACTTAGTGGGGTCTGGGGGGTAGTGTGTACGCAGACCTTACCCCTACCCTTGGGTAGAGAGGCTGTTTCCGAATAGACCCCTGGCATCCTTCCCTCCAAGAACTTCCCACCTTGCTCTTGAGGAGACTCCAACTCAACCTCTTGGTTGTAAGTGGGGGTTGCTTACCATTAGAGCAACCCCTCTTGTCTTTCTATGTATTATTTCAATATCGACTTTTAAGTTGAGGCTTAAGAATTATTAGTTTAATCACGGGACATAATAAAACTAGAATGACTTATGTGGAAACTAGTTGAGTGGAAGGGGGGAAAATTCTCTACAGCTACAAGTTGTTGCTAAGAATTTCCTTTCCATAAGGCTGTGGAAGAATGTACTGTTCTTGCTTCATGCTTCATTAATATACTCATGTCTCCGGCTTCATGCTATTGTGCTTTGTATTCTATGGATAGCTAAAGTCATTCATATTCATTTAATGCATGCTATTGTGGTTTCTAGTTAGTAATATTTTTATTTATTTTTTCCTAGATGTGATTCATTTTTCTTTTCATTTAGTGTCATTGCCACTGTTGTGGCCATTCCCTCTCCTTCAACAAGTGGAAGATTGCTGCTGCTGCTTAAATCCATTAGTGATGCTACTGAAACGTCGAGTTCCAAGAGGGCTAAAAAGAAATCTAGTTATAATGCTGGATCGCTGGTTCAGGCAGAGGTATGGATATCCTCGTTGGTAGTAGTTACTCTTACTGCATGCAAGATTGCGATCATAAATTAGCTGGGATTATATCTTGTCCTTTCGATTAACTGCAGATTACTGAAATAAGGCCACTTGAATTGAGACTGAAATTTGGGTCTGGTTTCCATGGGAGGGTGCACATAACGGAGGTGAGCCACTACTTGATGACTTGTTCTTATCTGATTACATAAGGGGTCTTTTGGTTGCTGGTTAAAGAGGAGTTATCCATGTATTAAAACTAGCATAACTTTATATATTGTTTGGTTACAAAATGGGAAAAAATAATCTCCACATAGAATCTAGCATAAATTATACAATGGTTGGTTGGTTTTTTCTCTTTTCCACATTAAACATAGCATTGCTAATACAATGTTTGGTTTATGTTTTTCTTTCCGCGGTACATATTAAATTATGAGGAAATCTATGTATTATTTTATGCAAGATAGAAGATGGAATAACTAATACATGTGTTAGTAAGCAAACTAATCAACCAAGACTCAGTCACGACCTTTGTAACCTCACGGCCACTTTCTTTCCTAGAGCTTGCAGCCATTATCTTCGCTTTTCAGATATGGTGACATTACTTGTATGGGGGGAAGAATACTTGGATTAAAACAAAAAATGACAAGATTACCCTCTATTCAAACTTGTATTTTTTTTGTTTAAAAACATATTTATAATATGCTAACAATGTTAATAGCAGTTGTAAAGTATAACTGTTTAGAAAATCTGTTTCAATGGTGTAAGGAGAGGACAGTAGAAGACTTCTCAGATGTTTTAGACTTTTTAGATTCATTGAGATGAGTGTACTTAATTGCTATATGGTGATTTCTGTATTGTTGTAAAGTTGTTTTTTCAGTACCATCTTGGTACTTGCCTTAATAATATTTGCTTATCTTATCAAAAGAAAATATGCTAACAATGTTAATAGAATAAACTAGACAAATGATTAATGATACTGACAGTACATTTCTATATTACTAATCCTTGCATAACTAATTTCCGTATAACTAATCCCCGCATAACTAATTCGTGTGTTACTAAACTCTGATAACTAGCCCATGCATAACTAATACCTACATAATTAATCTCTGCATAACTCGTGTACGGACCAAAGACCCCTAAGGGTACTATGAGTTCCCCTCTCCGCCCTTAAGATCCTGCCTTTCCCAATAGAAAAAGAAAGAAAATACACCTGATAATAGAGATCTTACCCTTCTCGGGAGAAAAGGAAAAAATAAAAGAATAGGAGGAAAAGAAAAAAAGTATAATTTGATTTTCCGTGTTCCTAAACTTCTGGTTTTTAATTTCTTGATGAATAGGCATCAGATGACATTCATGCTGAAGCTCCATTTAGTAACTTCAGATTTGGGCAGACTCTTGCTGCAAGGATTATTTCAAAGTTCAATATGTCAGAAAGTATTAAGAGAGGCTATCAGTGGGAGCTATCCATTAAACCATCCACACTTGCAGGTGAAATGATAGCATGGCCACATATGGCATGAGATTTTTTTTTCTTTTACCGACTATTACGTCATATAAATTTTGATCCACTTGAGCTTGTCTTCTACCTCATCCACTTTGGACATATTTGCATTCTTGTTGTTAGATCAAATCTAGAGATTGTCAAAGTTTACCTTTGACTGTTAAACTCCAGATGGTACAACAACAACAACAACAACAACAACTACCCAGTATACTCCCACCAGGTGGGGTCTGGGGAGGGTAATATGTAGGCAGTCTTACCCCTACCCAAAAGGGCAGAGAGGCTGCTTCCATGCGACCCTCAGCGCATAGGACAGAATGAAAAGCTGCATTGGAAAACAAAGACAAAATTAGTAACCAAGGCAAGACAAAACAAAATAACAAAACAAAGCATAAGTAATCCTGCAGAAATAACGTAAATGGTTATGTAAACATAAGGAACATAAATACCGTCGCAACCAAGAGGGGACCTAGGCTAAAACACTAGACATCGATGGGTAACCCTACTATCCCACACCCAACCCCGGGTGAGGCGAACGAAGGACTCTAAGAGCCCCTATCCTGCAACCCTGATTCTAGACCTCCAGACTCCCCTATCGAGGGTCATGTCCTCGGTAACCTGCATTTTAGTCATGTCCTGCCTAATCACCTCTCCCCAATGCTTCTTAGGCCTCCCTCTACCCCGCCGACCACCAGCAATCTCCAGCCGCTCGCAGCTCCTCACCGGGGCATCGGGACCCCTCCTCCGTACATGCCCGAACCACCTCAGCCTCGCTTCCCGCATCTTCTCGTCCACTGGGGCCACCTCTACCTTCTGTCGAATAACTTCATTCCTAATCTTATCCAGCCTGGTGTGCCCACACATCCACCTAAGCATCCTCATCTCAGCAACCTTCATTCTCTGGACATGGGAGTTCTTCACGGGCCAGCACTCTGCCCCGTACAACATCGCAGGTCTAACCACGGCTCTGTAGAATTTCCCTTTGAGTTTGTGTGGGATTTTCTTGTCACACAGGACCCCAGAAGCAAGCCTCCACTTCGACCACCCTGCTCCTATCCGATGGGTGACGTCCCCGTCAATCTCTCCGTCCCCCTGAATCACAGACCCAAGATATCGGACACTGTCCCTCTTGGCGATGGCCTGAGAACCAAGCATCACATCCCTGCCCACCCCACTCGGCTCGTCACTGAACTTGCACTCCAGATATTCTGTCTTAGATCTGCTTATCTTGAAACCTTTAGACTCGAGGGTCTGTCTCCATACCTCTAACTTCTCACTAACACCGGCCCTCGTCTCGTCTATCAATATTATATCATCAGCAAAGAGCATACACCAGGGCACATCCCCCTGGATATGACGGGTTAGAGCATCTATCACTAAGGCGAACAACATGGGACTCAGCGCCGATCCTTGATGGAGCCCCATTACCACAGGAAAATGGTCTGAATCGCCACCCACCGTCCTCACCCTAGTCTTAGCCCCATCGTACATGTCCTTGATAACTCTGATATAGGCTTCTGGCACACTCTTCGCCTCCAAGCACCTCCATAGCACCTCCTTCGGAACCTTGTCATACGCCTTCTCCAAGTCGATAAGCACCATATGCAGGTCCTTCTTCTTATCCCTGAATTGTTCCGCCAGCCGCCTGACTAGGTGAATAGCCTCAGTGGTGGAGCGGCCCGGCATGAAACCGAACTGGTTCCCCGATATATTCGTCGCCCCCCTCATTCGCGCCTCAATCACCCTCTCCCAAACCTTCATCGTGTGGCTCATTAGTTTAATACCCCTATAGTTGTTGCAGCACTGGATGTCCCCCTTGTACTTTATCAAAAAATATACTGAAATCTGTATTATGCGACATATTACTAGAAGGTGTATTACCTTATTTTTGTTACTTTGCAAGCTCCAAAAGCCCAATATGTTTCTTTGTAGTAGGACCTATATTTTACCCAATCCTTGTATCTTTGCATGCTTCTTCTTATGTTACTGATTCCAAAAACTTTCGTGATTCTATCCTTTGCTATATACAGGATATGTGGGGCCATTCTTTTACTGGGCTATTGTTCCCTGTCTTATATATTTGTGGTTGGCACATATATGCATGGCGCTGAGAGCTCTTAAATTTTATTCAATACATCACATTCATTGTTTGGATGAGTTTATGGCTACATATTGACTTGCTAAGCTTTAAAAATCTTGGCTCTCTTTTGTTACCTTTCTCAAAAAAAAAAAGTTGGCTTTCTTTTATGATTCCACTGGGAATGGTCAGAGTAGATGCAGAAAAGCTTATTTTTATACCGTTCAAAGAAATACAAACTAAAATAATTCTTATGAACCAGGGGTTGTTCTAAGATGGTCAGATTGACATTCTTTAATAGACATGATTGATTTCATGTTCAAGTGAGGCAAGTCTACTTTTTTTAAAGGTATTCCTTTTGACTATGGTTGTTCTACTTGCATGTCCAGGATCTGGTGAAATTGAACCCATTGAGGAATTCAATTATTCAACCGGCCAACTCGTTACTGGCTTTGTGTACAAAGTTGACAAAGAATGGGCTTGGCTAACGATATCTCGAGATGTTAAGGCCCAGCTGCACGTCTTAGATAGCTCAAGTGAGCCTAGTGAGCTAGATGAATTTCAGAAAAGGTTCTCTATCGGCAGGTCTTTTTCCGCTTATGTTTTAAGTGCTAATAAGGAGAAGAAGTTGGTGCGTTTGATTTCACGACCGCTGTTAGTAGACCTGGAAAGATCTGCCCGTCAAAAAGATGGCCCCCCTGATCATTCAAGTGAAAGTATGGCATTTCATATTCGTGAAGGCAGTGTTTTGGGCGGCAGGATTTCCAAAATCCTTCCAGGTGTTGGTGGGTTGCTTGTTCAGATTGATCCTCACCTATATGGTAAGGTTCATTTCACTGAACTGACAGATCCAGGGGTTGCTGATCCGCTGTCTGGATATCATGAAGGACAATTTGTAAAGTGCAAAGTTCTGGAGACTACTCATTCAGGCAAGGGCACTGTTCATATTGACCTCTCGCTGCGGTCTATTTCACACAGAACCCAGGATCAGAAGCTTGCTGTAAACAATGACACAGTGTAAGTTCCAAATTCCTTACTTGAATTGTATTAAGGACTTTCTTAAGGCAATGTTCTCATTGTTTTGCATTATTTCTTCAAGGTCAACAACATGAGCTTCATGATACTAAATGCATTTATAATCTTCATAGGTATTAGGTTTATTATCATGCTGCAAATTTAAACATGCTACATTTCTGTTAAAGGAATACTTTGGTAATTCTAACCGATAAAATATTGTGGTGGCCTAAGCTTTTAGGTGGTTTCTAGAGAGCGCTACTGAGTGAACTCTCACTCTGATGTGTGCTATGTACTTGATCCCAGTGATGACTTCTGTTATCCAAAGTGCACTGGATCTTTTTATGTGTTCTCCTGCTTACAGACCTGAGGTAGTCAATATTAGATGATTAGCGGGACAATAGAGTTCTCTTTAATAATTCTAAGGCCAATGTGTGTGCTATGCACTTGCTCCCAGTGACTTATGTTATCTGATGAAGTGCATTGGACCTTCTTATTTTTTACGATCTTCCTCGCAGACCTAAGGGGTAAATTTTAGATGAGTAAGCTGACTTGTCCGGTTATGATTGTCTCTTAATATAGTAGCTAAACAGGTTACAAAACTGATAAAGTTTTATTACTTTGGAATCTCACTCTGTAAGAAGTAGTACTAGAGGAGGGGACGGGTTATTTCCCTGGTCTGGCTTAGGAAATAAAAGACAAGGGCAACTGAAGTGGAGCCTCCACATTAATTAGCTTTTCCAGTCCCTCTAGAATCAAAAGAAACAATTTAGATATCTTTCCAACTGCACCAAACAATTGGACGGGAAGTTTATTACTTATTCAAAAAGTAGTAGTCAGAGACCCGTATTTCCCCCTCTGCTTGCTTTCCTCCTTGAGCTTATCTAACAACTATTTCAATGTTGATATATAGGGGGTTGACACCCATATCATTTCTGTACTCTTTTTTATTTTGATTAATTTCTTTTCCCTTTCTTTGTTCACTTTTTATTCAGGAATTTTCCTGGATTGGTGGAGAAGATAGAGGATCTTCGTCCAAATATGGCGGTGCAGGTACAACATGATTTATATGTATTTTTTTTCCTATGCAATCTGCATTAATTTGCAGTCAGTGCTCTTTCTGTAGTTTTCTTCACCTTTTCAAACCTATACTATTCGCCTCTGCTTGCGTCTTTGTTTTCATTCCCCCTCCATGCAAAAGATAATGTGCAACATTGACGATGACACTCTGATAGATGTCTTAAGTTAATTTTGATGATAATCTGGTATTGAATCTTATGTAACTCTTGTCTAGATTGGAGATCAGAAGATTGGGTAAAATACCTTGTCTTTCCATGAGGTCCAAGGGATGTATTCTTCCAGTGGGTGGAGAAATCATATTCTTCTCTTCCTCCCTTGGACCAAATGAAGTGATCTTCCTAATATCTCATCGACATCACTATTAGGTAATCGCTTGCTCCTTCCTGACCATAATCGTTCCTACCACATTCTCTTCAAGTAGCCCAAAATCCCACAAGGAGGATAATTTCCATTGCTATTCATCCAACATCTGCTTTTCTTGAAGTTTCAGCTTTCTATAAAATCCTTCGCTGTAAGTGGCATAAACCAACCGATACCCTTCATATTAAACATCAGATTTCACACTTGGGGACAAACTTGCATCATAGCAAAAAGAAGCTAACATTTAACAGCTAATGCCCTCCCCCTAAACTACAAAACAAAACCATTTAGTTATTTTTTAAACGTCAAGTCTCTCAATGAACTGACCTCAAACCAAGGGTTGCTGAAATAATGTCTTCCCAATTTCAGCTTACGTGTTCTGGATCACCCAAAATTCATTACATATTTCCATTGAGCTGTCCCTTATGAACTGTTTAGCCCCTCGTACACTAAGTCCCTTTTTCATCCCCATACTTGTCTGAAGTTAACCTTCGCCTTTCTGCTGTTACTTACAATGCCAATGCAGAATTTCTCAAGTGCCACTTTGCTTATTGATTAATCTCTTCTGCTTACTGTGGCTGGCGTCTTAATAGAGATATGTTGTATGTGTGGGAAGATTAGAAAATGTATATCGATGCTAATGACAATCCCTTCAGATACATTTTCTTTTCCTGCCCACTAATATCAAAATCTTGAAGTAACTGATTCCCTTGTATCGCATATATGATTTTTCTTGTTTCTTTTTCCATTCTACTTTTCTGATGAAAGGTTTATGCATCCTTCATATGAAACGTCTTTCACGCGGTCTCAAGTCAGAACTTTTTGTGCGACTGCTTGCAGATGCCTCTTGTATTCTAATATGTATAATAAATTATGTGCTGAGGTTGTAAAAAACTCATTCTTGTATATGCACAGGAAAAAGTTAGTTGTCTATTCATTGTTTTCCATTACAATCGTTCAACATATAGGATATGAATGGGTTTCTCAGTTATAAAAGAAAAAAAAATAACACATAGGATATGACCTGATTGTACACTGATGAACTCATTACTAAATTCATTTTAGCGTTTCAGTATTTTACTGTCATCTGCAATGATGATGGGTTTCCTTATTCTGCGAGTTAATTATTGTGAAGGTTCCTCTCTTCATTTCCCATTTTTTTTTACTTTGTAGGCATATGTGAAAAATGTTACACCGAAAGGATGTTTTGTAATGCTTTCGCGCAAAATTGATGCAAAAGTTCTTCTCTCAAACTTGTCTGACGGCTACGTTGAAAACCCGGAGAATGAATTCCCTGTAGGGAAACTTGTCGTTGGCAAGTAAGTTTTGTCAGTACGGATAAACTATTTATGTCTCAATCCTCATGTTGTCGTATACTAAGTTCCTTTATTGTAGGGTGGTGTCGGTGGAACCATTGTCTAAGCGAGTTGAAGTCACTCTAAGGACATCAAGTGCAGACAGTGCTTCCAAGTCTGATAAAGATGCTCTAAGTAGTTTGACTGTTGGGGATGTCATATCTGGCAGAGTTAAGCGAGTTGAACCGTATGGCTTATTTATCATAGTTGATCAGACAAACATGGTATGTAACTGGTCACTTCCAGCAGTTATGACTTGCCTTTGGATAGTAAGTTATGATTCAAGTTACCACATTATTACTTTTGCACATACTTTAAACTCAGAGGAAATTCAGTCTATATCTTTTTACGTATTGTAATTTCATCAGCTGTAAAGCAATTTCTTGACTCTTTACTGATAAGTGCATCTTTTTTCTTGTCTTGTATTTTCATCAGCTATAAACAAGTTCTCTGTTCTTTAAGAAAGTTCTGATGTTCATCATGAATATGTTTTTCTCATCAGTTTAAAATAGTGATGAGCTATGGTTCTTAGCAGAAAGCTCGTGTTTTGCTTGCGTGCTGATGTTTCAGCTTCATTTTCTAGGTTGGATTGTGCCATGTTTCAGAGATCTCTGACGATCATGTCAACAATATTGACTCTAGATACAAAGCTGGAGATAGAGTGAGGGCAAAGATTTTGAAGGTAAATGCTTGTTCTGTATGTATGACAATGCAGTTCCACAGAGTAGACAAATACTTTGGACCAGGTGGAAACTTTATCAAAACTAAAAGGAAAAGGGAGAGTAATGGAAAAGTATTTTGCTTATATGCCTTGTTTCTTTTTCTTCTTTTGTGTTTTGGATTGTGTCTCCCTTATGGTAGTTATTTATGTTAGTTATGGTAGTTACTGTCTGTTATTACTACATGCTGTTTTATTTATGGTCCTTATGTTTAGATTATTATTTACGCTATTTCTGCTAGAGTTACTAATACTCTTTTGTTCTTGTTTTTGTTTTTCTTTTCTTTCGCTGAGCCGAGGGTCGATTGGAAACAGCCTCTCTACCCTTCCGGGTAGGGGTAAGGCCCGTCTACATATTACCCTCCCCATACCCCACCTTGTGGGACTATACTGGGTAGTAGTTGTTGTTGTTGTTGTTGTTGCCTTGTTTCTTTTTCTTCTCTGTTTTCTTTTCTTGGTTTTTGGTTTCCTGGTTCGGACAGTAATAAGATGTTACCCCACGTTATATAAGCGAATTCACTTAATTTGTGCATCTCAAGTTCTTTGATCACCATACCATCTGAAGCACTTCAAGTACTAATATAGCTTCCAGAATAATGAGTGATGACTTAGGCTGTAGCTTGTGTGTTATTTCTTTCATCTGCGTCTGTTTCACTCAAACTCATTGTTTTGCAACCTTTTATTAGGTGGATAAGGAAAGACAGAGAATATCACTTGGGATGAAGAATTCATATTTTAATGATGCTACAAGTGGTGAAACAAATATAAGGCACAGTTCTGGTTATGCAGTGGAAGGAAATGCTCTTTCCAGAGGTATTGAGTCAACTCCTTCACCTGAGAGGAGCTCCCTAGAACGGGAGAATCTTGACGGTGAATCTGTAGATGGGACGGACCTGTTCCTTGCTGAAGTTGAATCTCGGGCATCAGTACCAGCATTGGAGGTCCCACTTGATGATATAGAAAGTTTGGATATGGGTGATGTGGTTAATCAAGACTCAGGTGATGCTAGCAATTTAGACACTTCAGATGAAAAGAACAAGAAACTTGCAGAAAAGAAAGCTAAAAGATTGAGGTACTGTTTGATCATCAATCTTCTCTTCAGGTTTACAAATTCATAGAAAGCAAAGTTGTCTGTATCTTTATTGTCTTCACGTGATACAATCTTTTTAATGCAGGGAGCAAGAAATTAGAGCTGCTGAGGAAAGATTACTAGAAAAAGATATTCCCAGAGATGAAGATGAGTTTGAGAAATTAGTTAGAAGTTCCCCAAATAGCAGCTTTGTCTGGATAAAATACATGGCATTTGTGCTGTCTTTGGCTGATGTTGAGAAGGCACGCTCAATTGCTGAACGGTAAATCTTTCAAGTTAGATCATCTTCATCTAGAACAAACAGTGAATTTCCTTTCTGCCAAAAGAAGAGTTACTAAACAAGCCTCTTGTCATATTGGTATTTAAGCTCTTGGTTAGCCATTATTTCTTGTCACTCTTCTAAACTATGTGTACTTTTTGTGCTTGGATGTGATAGAACAGTCAATATGTTGACGGTTATAAGATTATAGTGTCCTGTATACCTTGTCAAATTGCAAGCATGACAAGATTATTGAAGGATAAGTATATGGATGTCTGGATTCTTAAGATCACATTTTGGGGGAAACTATCTTGGGCAGGTTGTACCATCAGATTTAAAGGACTCAGAAGAGATTTGTGAGCGTGTGTGTGTGTGTGTGTGTGTATTTCAAGTATGATGTTTCTGCTCCAAATTGGGAGTCTTTGATGAAACAATTTAAGAGACCACATGAGGTGCAAAATCAAATGCACTGCTCATACTTGGCCACTGAAGTGAAATTGCCATGATATTTATTCTTCTTCATGCATTTGTGTTCTTAGGTCCTGTGAGTTGTAACATGTGTTGTAATATTATCTACAACCTGTTAATTGTGCCTTGATTCTTTTCTCAAGGGCTTTGAGGACAATAAACGTTCGAGAAGAGTCGGAGAAGCTGAATGTTTGGGTTGCCTACTTTAATTTAGAAAATGAGTATGGAAATCCCCCACAGGTATGATTAAACAAAGATATTAATCCATTTCTTATGCTTGTTATATTTCACTTTGCAATGAGATTTCCTCCTATATTTTCCTCTGAATCCCTTATTCTTGATTTCGATCCAGGAAGCTGTTGCAAAAGTATTCCAAAGAGCATTGCAGTATTGTGATCCCAAAAAGGTGCATCTGGCCTTGTTAGGAATGTATGAGAGGACCGAGCAACACACACTCTCAGATGAACTGCTTAACAAGATGGTCAAGAAGTTCAAGCATTCGTGCAAGGTACTGACAACTAAAAGTGGCTTTGGAAATATTTTGGTTGATCCTATTTAACTATTCCAAACTCTTTTTGTTCTCCTTGCATTTAGGTTTGGCTCAGGCGGGTTCAGCGGCTATTGAAACAAAGCCAAGATGGAGTCCAGTCAGTGGTGAATCGTACTTTACTAAGTCTTCCTCCGCACAAGCATATTAAGTTTATTTCACAGACAGCTATTCTAGAGTTCAAGTGTGGGGTTCCTGACAGGGGTCGCTCCTTGTTTGAGAAAATGCTTCGCGAGTATCCCAAGAGAACTGACTTGTGGAGTGTTTATCTTGATCAAGTACCGTCTTAAACTGAACTTTGATACAAATACATAGACATATATGTAAATATAAAGAAAATCTTTTATTTTTACTCTACACGACTCAAATTAAATCAAATGAACAGGAGATTCGACTAGGAGATGCTGATGTGATCCGTGCTTTATTTGAAAGGGTAATTACTCTTAGCCTTCCACCCAAAAAGATGAAGGTGACTATTTTTAAAACCCTGGAATATTCTTTAGGATATTTCTTGCGATTTGTTTTTTCTTAATTGTTTTCAGATGGTAGCGATTCTATGGTTTTCTTATGGCTTTTGATGTCTGGAGTGCAGTTCCTTTTCAAGAAGTATCTTGAGTATGAGAAGACGCTTGGTGATGTTGATCGTATAGAGGCTGTGAAAAGAAAAGCAATGGAATATGTTGAGAGCACTCTTGCTTAATTGAACCAGCAGTCATGTAGATCTGAAAATCAAGGTGATGAGTCCTCGATCGGTGCTGGAGAAGAGATGTTCGTGGCATGGCCTTGAATCTGTCCATTGGTTGAAATTCAGAGATTTCGTTGAGGTTGAAATTGTCTGATTCTCATGCAGTTTCGACATACTAGCGGGACAAACAGTGGTTAGGGACTGCTGGAAGTAACGTTCCCATCACTATAACCAACTTCTCTTGTAGGACCCACAACTCAGCGATTGAAATACAGCAGTTAGGAGATTGACATGCAACTTGCTAGACAGCAGAGAAGCATGTGTTGATGCTGATTTTCAAAATGTCACACTAATTTTGTAACTTATATAGGAAAATTTTGGAACACTGAGAAATTGTGGTGCAAAGAGAATCTAAGTTTTATTCTAGAGGAATATGCAATTGTGTAGGTGCTTGTATAATTATCAATATGATTCATGATAAAATTACTCATTGTATGGCATATTAACGTGAAAATATTTTGTGGGCAATGCCAGTAAACCACTGTTGATTCATTGCCATGTCCAGTTTATAAAAGCTAAAAGCACGATGGTATCTTTCAGTTTTCAGCAAGAGAAATATATTTTGCAGTGAGAATCAGCAACTGTATTGCTGTCTGATGTTAGAAATGTTGTTGCTGAAATGGGTCAAGGAGAAATATAATCCTTCCATCTCAATTTATGTTATTGTTTGACTTTTGAAATTTGTGGTTTTAAATATTTCATGGCATTTATGTAAAGGCTCATCAATTAAACTTATTTTCAAATTTAAAAATGTGTCCTTTTTTTCTTAACAAACTAATAAAGATTAGTGTCATTCTTGGGGATAATACATTCTTTTTTTGGAGAATCCTATATCCAATTCAAGTAGTTGTCGCCAATATAAGCGGTACAACCTACACTTTCACCTTCGAAAAGGTGAGTTGTGAGGAGTGGCAAATGGACGGGTTTAAGTCGGATATTGTTCGGGTCTAAAATAAGAAATGAAAAAACAGATAATTATCTGTTCCAACATATTTAATAGGGATAAAAAAATGGGTTAACCGATGGACTTCTTGCATATGATTACTTTAGAATTCTTAATCTCTCTAGCCTGGGAAACCTCCAATTTGAAGCTTTACAAATGTAAAAGTTAAACTCATTGGTTGTCCATTTTCTAAATTGATAATATGATTCTTATTCATATTTGATTTTTATAAAATTCATTATCCAATAAATTTTTTAGTGGATAATATGGATTGTTAGCTGTTTTCTTTAACCATTTTGCCACCCCCTAGTTGTGAGCTTTATGCTCAATCAGAAATCAATCTTATTTCCTGTAGTATGTAAATTTTACACTAACACGTCCTTTAATTTTGTTCGTGAAAAAGAAACAGAACAATCAACACATGGACAAATTATCACAATAATCTCAGCCGAAAACCAAATCCAAACACCCAAAAAAACCAACCCAGAAAAAAAATACACACTCTGTAGTTTATTTGTGAGAAATTGAAGATAAAGATGCTAAACAAGAAAACAAAATTTGCACCCCTTTTCACCTCTATATTCTTATTTCGCCAGAAAAGAATCTCATAGAATTGAACTTAAATTTGTTCATTGCAGCTTCATTAAAACCTTGGTAACTGTTGTACATAATGGTGACTTCCATCAATTTACTAATGACTTATGTGGTTGACAAACAATAAATCGCCAGTATTCTCAAAGAGCTAATCTAAACTATGCAACTTTTATATCATGGTTTTTGTAGCAAACAATAGGCAGCTGGCTTCTTAAGACATCAACCTGTCTATTTATTCCAATTAATCTACTTCTCAAAGAATCCAAATCAAAGTGCAAGAGCAAATGCGTCAATATCTCTTCAAAAGAAAAGAAAAAAGATCCAACAAATAATTCATAATAGAAAACATAAGACATTCCCAACTAGTAACATTTCTTCTACAGGATGAAGTACTCTGATAATTTCTTCAAAAAAAAAAGTCATCCCTGATGGTGAGCACGTAAGATAAGTGTATTTTATCAAAGTTATGACATCAAAAAGGCTATACATATTGTTACGCACGCCGACAAAATTGACCACTGCAGGAAAGTTTTGATTTTGCATTTCAGTTTTGAGAATAAAGGAAATGTTTACTCCTCCATACGATTTTCCTCTGATTTCTGCTGTGAAACCTTGACCTTGATAGGCAAGGTGAGAGATGGGTCATTGGCGAGCGCAGCAGGAGCTTTGACCATATGAATGCTCTGCTCGAGCTCCTTTGTTGCTTCTCTCTGCTCCTTGGTTTTCTTTCCTTTCATCCTGTCCAATTTTCCAACTAATGTTAGTATATAAAAAAGGAAAATAAAACTAGATGATGCAAATTAGTAAAGCAGTATAAAAGGGACCTGTTTTTGTGGTGCCTTTCATCTCTGACAACTCTGATTTTATCAATTTTCCGAATGGCCTTCAGAGTGTTCTCAGTGACATTCCTGTCATATCTCTCCGGCCTATTGCGCTTCCTCTCAAATTCAAATGTTGAGTCCTTCAAATAGCAACATGCATCAACAGCAGAAGTCATAATTGAAGAAGAATAAACAAATCAGTGGAGTGGATGGAGCAAATGCAACAGGAAAAGAAGAATGAAAAGGAGGAATACTTCACCTGAGTCATGTCCTTTCCATGCAGCCGTCTATATGCTTTAGTCCACTTAACTTTTCGTGGATTCCTCTTCATCTTAAAGTTCTTGTGACACTTTGATCTACAGAATCGAAATATCTGCAAACAGAAAGAACTTTCATTTACTTGATCAAACAGCAAAAAGTGAGAATATACCCGTTTTTAGGCACTAAAGCAAGATGCCATCACTACTGAATATTAGCAGCAATAGGAAAGCGAGAAAAAACAACAAAACAGGACATGGAGAAAAATAGAGCGAAAAAAGATGGTTTCTCTCCTGAAAAACCAGCCACTACTTTTTATTGCTTTGTCTGAAGGTGCATCATCATACTATGGTGGACCAACCATGATAAAGACAAAGAAAATATTACAGATCACAGAAATGCACTATGTACTCCGGCCTTTATGCACCAGTTTTCCAGTATTGTCAAATGTCACAAAGCACACAATTTTTTATATTAAAAATGTCAGCAAGCACATGTACAAATAATTCTCAATGTTTACACCAATCCTGACAACCAACATGCTTCTTGTACTAACTGAGTAGTTTATCCATGTAAACTTCGGGAAGGACAAAACTTTCGCCCAGTTATAGCCTTCTGAAATCGGGAAAATTGCTCACTACTGTAAATACCAAGCAGTCAATTCTGTATCTCAGAAAGGTGAAACTTATCACCTTCAATCAAGTGATCAACTCAATAATCCTTTGCTTAATCGGAAATTTAGATTGCATACTTTTCTAAGACGGTGGTGCTGGGCCAGCTTGCATGTAGCTTAACTGCTCCACCCGATACATGCTACCTCATATCAGGTACCAAGCAAATCTGGCCACTAAAACTTAAGTAGATGGGAAGAAATCATCCAGTGGTTTTTGCCTCTACTGTCTCCACTGTTTGCACACTTTATTGACTACTGGGTTTGAAAACAAATTGCTAACATTTCCGGCTCGAAATCCTAAAATGAGCAACGTTTCTTGCCACGGATCTACCTACACTCAAAAGCTACTCACCTAATAGCCCCACTGAAAAACACATCGACTAGATACTATCATTGCTTAATCAGGAGTTCGAATTACAAACTACTAATATCACTTGCTCAAAATCCTCAAATAAGCAAATAATTGTGCTCACAACTCAAATCTACTGCCCTAATTGCCGCTGTGAAACACATTGACTCAGGTCAACTCGGACAACGGCTCAACAATTGCAATTTAACAAATGACAATCACTAATCCTTCATATCTTAACCTGTTAGTTCTTTTTTTTTTTGAAAAGACACAGAAACAAGAATAAACAATATGGTTGAATATTTTTCTCTCAAAAGTTTATTAACCATGGGGCTTTAAAGAGCTTAAAGAAAGCAGCAGACTCGTCTTACTAATTATATAGTAAACCAAAGTATTAAACTCCTTCTACAACTAAGCAAATAGTTACTCCAGCAAATTTAAGGCAACAAAGGACGCAACATTCAGCATAACCATGATATACAAGGGAGTAAAATAGCTAAAGAAAAAGAAAAAAAATCGTTACCTTAGCGTCGTTTCGAACATATTGAATACCATGGCCTGGATATACAGTTGAGGAGCAAAACCAACATTTCTCCAACCTCATTGTACCCTCCTTTTATAACTTACCTGTACCACAAAGTCGGTCAACAATTTGACAGGCAACAGTTAAATTGTTGTATATTCTAAAGCTAGGATTTTTCCAACAAAAAGAATTGACCCAAGTGATTTTACAGTTCAATTATTCAAAAATTGAAAAAACGGTAAAGGAAAATCATGTCAAAACGAGATCAAATAAAACAGCAAAGACATTTCGAATTGTCAAAAACAAATGAATGACAATTTCTATGGAAAAAACAGCTCTAACATTTTGTAGACACAAGCATATTTGAGAAAATTAGGAGAAAAATACAGACAAAAAGAGCGAGGGAAGAAGGGAGTACTGTTGAGGGAAGAAGGACAATGGCGGCTCCGGGGTAAGGGCGGTGAAACCCTTGCCTTAAGTATACTCTATATTTATATTTCAAATTTAAATTTTTTTAAGAAAATTTGATATAAGTAGGATTGAGTGAGTTAATTAGATTAAAAAAATCATTAAATTACATTAAATAATATATGTACTTTTGTTATAAATAATTATGTATTGGTGGATGTCCATAAGTCATAAAAGAGTAATACCTATTACTCTTCTCCATTATCTCCATAACTCCCACTACTCCAATACTTATGGAGTTACGGTTGTGACTCACATACCTCCCTAATCTCCCCATCATCTTCCTCCATGATCTAAAATGTTTAATGTCATGTTTATGACATTCTTTTGTATGATGAAGTGATATTGTACATACTTGAATACTTGAAAAAAATAGAATCTCTCCTCTCTTTGTGTCTATTATCTCTTATCTATTTTCTTGTTTTATGTTATTACTTTGAGCTTAGTTTCTTAACACGTTATCATCACGAATGGCTCATTTCATGATCTTCTACGTCAAGATTAGGTGAAAGCCTTCTATGGGAGCTACAACGTTGAATCAAGTTGGTTGAGCATGTGAAAATATGGGCATTTCGTTGCCCTATCAATGTTGTGTTTGCTTCTATTTTACAGGGAGTATCATTTTTCATTTGCCATAAATTCTACAATTAACTTACGTTAATATATATGACTTGGTTTAATTAGAGTTACTTAATAATTTAGTTTCATTTGTGCATATGTATACATATGGAGAACCTGTTTTAGAGTGACCAACAAGAGCATATTACGATGCCTTGACATCATATCCCATATGTATTGCTCCGACAATTTGAAAGAAGAGATTATGGAACTATTAACTATTGAGAAATTTTCTAATTAATTTTATAACAATAATAAGAATTTAAATTTATGCTGTGGTCAAAATAAATTTTGTATAACTAAGATAGTATTTTCCCCTTATATTTGATCATGTTCGTGAAAAAGATCAATGTGAACTGTCATTTAAGTTCGGGAAAAAATAATTGATTATTAGAAAATAGTATTGTTTAACCAAAAAATGGGACTTTGGTCAAATCTAGAAATTAATAAGAATATGAATTACTGATAATCAAGAAAAAAAATAAGAAAAGACTTTGAGAGCAAATATAAAGCAAAGAAATCGGATTGTATTTCAATAGTGTCACAATAGTATTTCGTGTCCTCACAAATGCTATACCCCCTCTTTTTATAGTAAATTCGAGGGGAATGTGTATTGCTTTTGCATTAATAAGGCAATTATGAGCAATAAATGATACTAAAAGAAACGTTACTCAATCATAAATATAAGTTTTCTAACATATTTGGCATTTAATATTGAATTTGGCCTTTTCTGCATTGTCAGGTTCATTTCCTTAATTCTTTTTGATCCTCGAGCTTTAAGTGACTTGAATAGGTATGAGCTTTGTGTTATTTGAATAACAACCCGTGCCTCTTTAAGTATCTTCTCCCGTATCTGTTGTTACTCGTGCCTCGTGGCTAATTATAATACTTTGACTATTTGACTAATACGCATGTCATGACACGTCACCTTCAATATGTAAATTTAATATTTTCACAATACAGATTGTCCCCCACTTTCTATTTATTTATCAATTAAATATTTGGAAAGTCGGTCTCCTTAAAAAGGGAATTTTTGCCATCATTAATGTTATGACAACATTGACGCTTCAATTGTCTTTTTCATTTAATGTTTCTACGCACGTGTCATTCTCCCATTGGTTCTATAGTTTTGCAGCCTTTTTCCAAGGCTTTTACGACTCCACTATTCACGTAGAGATAGTTGCCTTTATTATAGGCTTTCCATCATTACACTTCTTGCTTTTGACGGTTGTTTTTATATATAAATTCAACCATTTTTCTCTTGTCTTCTTCTTCGTAAAGTTTTACTAAGTACTTTATTCTACAACACTATTCACTTCTTCCTTAATTCTTCCTTTTCACCATGTCGTCTTCAAACCCTAACCCTAGAAGAGTTTCAATTTTGGATAATTTCTCCAATGCCCCTGTTAGACATAGAAGGGGTAAAGGTGGTAGACTTTGTAGTCTCGATCCACCCGTGGTGGAAGGACTTCTGTTGATTCTTCTTTACCTTCTTTCTAGTTCTGGTGTTAGTTCTAGAACTAGAGGTTCTTTCACACGAAAATCCTCTTCTAAAGGCAAAGAACCTTCAGAACCCCTACAAGAACCTACAGTAGATGAGATAGTGCCCAATGATCTATCCTTTGACCATGATAGAGAATCTCTTCGTAAACAAGTTATTGGCTTAGAGCATGCCGATAGTTATCCCACCTTGATTACAGACGTTTTAGTTCATGTGGTTTGTAGAGACTGTCGTTGTAGTAGTGACCTTCGTATTGAAATTCCCAATCCAAACCAAAGAATATCTTCTTATAAAATTGGATTTTCCTTTGTCTACACTTATCCCTTTACTTTGGAATTCATACCAGCTATTGACCCTGTGATCCTTGATTTCTGTCCTTTTTTCAAGGTTTGTTTAGCCCAGATTGTTCCACTCATTTGGAGAGGAGTGGCTTGTTTGAGACATTTGTCTGTTAAGGCAAGCATTCATTTTACCTTTCCCACCTTATTCATCTTTACTCCTCTAAGTTATTTCACAATGGAGTATTTACCTTAGCAGCGAGAAGTAAAAGAGTTTTGGTAATCTCTAAAGATGACAAAGACTGTGGGTGGTATGCCCGATTTGTTGCAGTACCCATAGTTGGTTTGGTGGGTAGAGAAAATATGTCATTTCCCGAAAAGTGGAATCTTGCACGTAAGTCTTTCTTCCATTTTCGTACCTCTTTTCCATAGTTTTAACACCTTATCTAATTTTATTCTTTTATTATTTTTTTTGTAGAAACCATGGGAGTTGTGGAACCCGTTTCCAATTTCCGTGGTTGGGTAGAGTTAATATTGAGAGCCCTACCTATGGAGGATAGGACCTTGAAGTCTATTTCCAGTTACTATGGTTGGAAGGTGAAAACTCACGGTAAGAATTTTTTATCATTTCTCGTATGTAACATTCTTTCATTACTGTTTTGATTTTCATATTTCTTTTTGTCAGAATTTCCAATTCGAGGGGTTTCAGTTGAAGCTGTTATTGCCCCTCGGGCTTTTTCTGAAACTCAACTTTCTTTAGAGAGAGCTCAAGATTCTTCAACAAAGAGAAAAATCATTGAAGAGGATTCTGAGGAGGAAGGGGACGAAGATAGCTCATTAATAGCTAGACCAAGAGCTAGGAGGCGCATTATATTTGAAGATGAGGATGAGATTTCACCTTCTCGTACTTCCCCTAACGAGCCCATTCACCTTGTCTCTGATGATGAGACCACCCCTAGGGACACCGATAAGTCCATTCAATGAATTTTTGTTGGGGGTTTTGAGAGTGGCGAGTTAGGTCCGATTTTAGATGAGCTTCCCCTTTTCTCTTTTTCAACACCCGTTCCTTCCATTCTTCCTTTACCTGCTTTGTCTGCTCTTGTTCCCTTACCTGTTTCAACTGCTTCAACTCCTCCCCCTGCTATTTTCACTTCTTCCACCGTTCCTCCTTCCATAGTTCCCCCTTATACTATTCAGCATAGAGAAGTGGGTTCTACAAGCAGAAGTATGGGTATGAGGAGCATGATCATCGAAGTTCCTGCTAATAGCAGTCTTTTGAGTCAAGCAGATGTTTGGCTGGAATCTTTGATTGGTGAAATTGAAAAAGAAAAGATGAACAGTCATAGCTGCTTGACCCTGATGAATGACATCATTCATTACACTTTGAAGGTATTTCCTTTACTTATTTAAAAGCTTCTTTTTATCTTTAAACTTTTACTCTCATGCTTTATTATTTTCAGGCTAACCTCATTGGCACATAGCTAATGTGTAGAATTCCCCTACTAGAGAAAGTAGCCAGTGAGCCTGAGAAAACTATTCTTGAAGCCCAGAGAGTGGCCCATGAAACTGAGTTAGAAGCAACTAATTGGAAGGAGCAGTCTGAAAATGCTCAAATGGCTATGGAAGACTTGCAGGTAAACAGAGATAAATTAGAGCAGTAGAAGCGTACACTGACCTCAGAGCTGGCAGTTACCAAGGCGTCTACAAGTCAAGCAGAGAAGGACAAAGAGCGCCTTGAGTGTTCTTTCTGAGAACAATTCAAGTGAAGAGATTAGAGAACTTAGGGCACTTTTGGGCAAAAAAGAAGAGTACATAGGAGAGCTAGTACAAAGCTTGACTCAAGCTCAAGAAGATTTAAGAATCTCTTCTGACAAGGTACGAGCCTTGAAAAGTTCTCATGCCTCCCTCCAAGCCTCTTTCGATTCAACTTTGACTGAAAATAAAGAGCTAAAAAGCAAACTTGCTGTCTGGGAAAGAGACTATGAATTACTTGAAGAAAAGTTGGATATGGAGGTAAGTTGGACTTTCCTGAACTCCTGTAGTGATGCTTTAACTGAGGCCATCCAAGAAAACTTCTACTTAGAGTAAGAATTGGCCAAAGTCTTGGAGGCTATTAAAAAGACTCAACAACCACTAGACTTCCCTCCTACAATGGAGGCTCTCGTGGCTGAAAATCCTTCAAATGAAGTAGTCATGTTTGAAGCTCTCGAAATTGAAAGTGTTGTGGCTCAAGCTCCCGAGGGTAAATCTACCATGACCCAAGCTTCAGAAGCTGAAACTTCTGTGACTCTAGCTCCCCTCGTTGAACCTAGTATTTCGAGTCAAGCTGACACCGTACCTGTGCATCTTCTTCTGAAGTTGATATTATGTTTGCGGTTATTTCTGAAGCTAGCATCGTTGCTTCTGATGCCCCAGCCTTCTAGTGACCAGTTAACCTTTTAACTTGTTTTTTATTTCTTTTTTGGAAAATGATGGCTATTCCCTTAGTTCATTTTTAAGGGATTTTGGGAAAAGGTCCCCAGTTCTCATAATGGGGGTATAAAATATTTTGGTGACTAAGTTTATACTTAGTCTTTTTAAATATATTGAGAAGTTTTTTAGTATTTCTATACATTCTATTCTTGCCTTTTTATACTTAAGAACTTAGAGAATAGTTTTGTATTTTTATCATTTGAAAATGCTTTATAGTTAATCTCATGACTTAATCACATGAGTTTTATAAAAAAAGGGCCCTTTTATACATCGACACTTAATGAAGAAAACGTCTCAACTTCATAATGGTGTTATAATACGATGAAAGAAATACGAACACTATCACGAACCAAACCCTGGTCGTGATGGCGCCCAACACCTTGTTAGGCAAGCCCGACCATTTGAACATTTCCATCCCAATCATTTTCTCATAGATACCAATTTAAGCATAAACTTATAGTTTGAGAATAGTAGGAATAGTTCGGAAACCAAAATAAAAGTAATAACGGCCCAATAGATCCGGCGTCGCAAGTCAGAGCCTCTAGATACAACTGATCAATATCCTATACAAAGGAAACTAGATGCGGAAGTACATGATAGATAAGAGGAGAAATCGGGTCCTGTGGACGCCGACAACTACCTCGATGACTCCGTTATTAAACTGGGCAGCAACAAATAATCACATCTAAGCCACCGAGATCCCTGTATCAGCACACATGGTGCATGAAGTAAAGTGAGTACTCCAACTCAGTGAGTAATAGCAATAAATAACATATGAAAATAAGAAGTCCTGTAAGAACATTACACAGTTCTAAAATCAACAGTGAAGGCAGTAAATACGTGCTAAGCAGGGAAAAACTAATAAAAATCCTCTAACTGTCCAATAATTTACTAATACTCTTGCAGCGCGAAGCTCGATCCACTATAATATATAATACTGCGGCGCGCAGCCCGATCCAATGGATATAGTTGACTGCACTCACTGGGGTGTGTGCAAGCTCTGGAGGGGCTCCTACAGCCCAAACGCTAAAATACTACAGCGTGTAGTCCGATCCATATAATATATCACTGCAGGGTGCAGTCCGATCCATATATATAATATATTACTGCGGCGTGGAGTCTGATCCAATACATATATGTGTATATACTATTGCAGGCGTGCAGCCTGATCCGGTATATATATAAAATACCCTCACTATGGGGTCCTTGACCCCTCTCAGTCAATATAGACTTGGCTCTTCTCATTTAGAGTGCAAGTTATTAAGACCGGTTTATTTCATATTTCACAGTTAAGGACATGACTGAGAGTATGTGTTCAATAGGTAATGTGAGGTCAATCAGCTCAACATGCTCCCTAAGGGTTCTACAGATCGGCACAAGGCCCCAACACATGGCAACTAGCCCAAAATATATGGGTATAAGCTCAGTCTCAGTCAAAAGTACAGTAAATCATCAATCGGGATTGACCAAGTCCAAATCCCCAGCAGTAACATCACCACGCTCATCACATGACGCGTGTTTCATCTCAACATAGCACTTCATAGTGCAAATACGGGGTTTCAAACCCTTAGTATATCATTTATAACCATTACTCACCTCAAACAGGCCAAAATCCTAGCTCGCCTTGCGCTTTCCTCGCAAATATACCTCCTTGAGTACAGAATTTGACCAAAACCACAAGGAATAGGTTATAATAGGCTAATGGGACATAGCCCAGTAGAAAGAACTCGAAAAACACCCAAAAACACGAAGTTGGCAAAACCCGAGCCTCGGGCCCACTTCTCGAAAAAGTACAAAATTCACATCACCGGGTTCTTCATTTCTCCACGAGTTCGTACATATAAAATTTACCAAAATCGAAGCTCAATGGGGCCATAAAATCCCAATTTTACATTTTCAAAATCAAGCCCTAGTTTCTTCAATTTTTACCCAAATTTAAGAGAATCAAAGGATGAATCTTCAATTAAATGGTGTTTCTAGGCCTCGAGACTTACCTCCAATTACTTCCCATCAAAATCCCCTTCAAAATATACCAACAAGCTCTCAAAGTGGTGTAAAAATGGAAGAAAAGTGAGGTAGGTCGTGGATGAAATGTCACTAAAAGACAAAGTCACGTCCAGTTTTCCTTCTATGCGATCGCGTGGGTCCTCCCGCGATCGCGATTAACAAACATCCACTGGTCCCTCTTTTACCTTACGCGATCGCGTCACCCCGACCGCGATCGCAATGAACTAGGAAATCACACTACGCGAACGTGACCATACCTATGCGAACGCAAAGACCAGCCACCTCAGGCCTATGCGATCGCGGCCCAAGCCACGCGATCGCGAAGGCTTAATTGCACTGCTGCTGCAATTTTTGCAGAAATCCTTAAGTCCAAACTTCCCGGGAATCATCCGAAATCACCTTGAGGCCCCCAGGACCTCAACCAAAAACACCAATATACCCCAAATCATCGTACAAACTTGTTCTAACCATAAAAACACGTCCAACAACACAAAAATCGTCAATTCACAACGGATTCAAGCCTCTGTTAAACTAAAACTTCCGAAACTCACATTTGATCAAAAACCCGACCAAACGACGTCCGAAAGACTTGAAATTTTGCACACATATCCAAAATAACCTAACAAGCTACTGCAACTCTCAGAATTCCATTTCGACCCCGAATCAAAATCTCACCTATCAACCGGAAATTCGTCAAAATTCAAACTTCGCCAATTCAACCTGATTCTACACCGGACTTCTATATTCAATTTCGATCGCACTCTTAAGTCACAAATCATCCTTCGAAGCTAACCGAATCATCAGAATTCACATCCAGGCCCTTTATATATATAGTCAACTTCTAGTTGACTTTTCCAAAACAAGCTTCCTTTAAGAGACTAAGTGTCTCATTCCCAACTAAAACCAATCCAATCCTATCCGATCAACTCAAATAGTGATATTAAATCATAGAAGGACATAATATAGGGGAAACGGGATCGTAACTCACGTGACGGCGGGCCGGATCGTCACATCCTCCCCAACTAAGCAAATGCTTATCCTCGAGGGGGTCAACAAATATACGTGGAGTCTCAAATAAGTGAGGATATTTGCTCCGCATCTCCTGCTCGGTCTCCAAAGTGACCTCCTCCACGGGCCGACCTCTCGACTGCACCTTAACTAAAGCTATGTACTTTGACTCAACTTTTGAACCTGACGATCCAAAATAGCCACTGGCTCCACATTGTAGGTCAAGTCCTCATCCAACTGGATCGTGCTGAAGTCTAATACATCAGACGGGTCCCCACATACTTCCGGAGCATAGAAACATGGAACACCGGGTGAACTCTCGACAAGCTGGGTGACAAAGCAAGAATATAGGCCACCTCCCCAATTCTTCTAAGTATCTCAAAAGGTCTAATGAACCGCGGACTCAACTTTCATTTCTTCCCAAACCTCATAACGCCTTTCATAGGTGAAACCTTCAGCAAGACCTTCTCTCCCGCCATATAAGATACATCTCGAACCTTCCAGTCCGCATAACTCTTCTGACGCGACTGAGCTATACAAAGTCTCTCCGAGATCACTTTCACCTTCTCTAAGGCATCCTGAACTAACTCTATCCAAAATAGTCTAGCCTCGCCAGGCTCAAACCAGCCAACCAGAGATCTACACCGTCTCCCAAATAAGGCCTCATACGGTGCTATTTGAATGCTGGATTGATAGCTGTTGTTATAAACAAACTCTACAAGTGGCAAGAACTCAGCCCAAGAACCTCCAAAATCAATAACACAGGCACGCAACATGTCCTCCAATATCTGGATAGTACGCTCGGACTGTCCGTCTGAGGATGAAATGCCGTGCTCAACTGTACCTGTGTGCCCAACTCCCGATGAAAGGTCCTCCAAAACTGGGAAGTAAACTGAGTACCCCTATCTGAGACAATAAAAACTGGGACCCCATGCAATCGTACAATCTCCCAAATGAAAATCTCCACTAACCGCTCCGAAGAATAGGTAATACACACCGGAATGAAGTGCGCAGACTTGGTCAGCTTATCCACAATCACCCAAATCGAATCAAAGTTCTTCGAGGTACGAGGGAGACCACTCACAAAGTCCATAGTAATAATCTCCCATTTCCACTCCAGAATATCCATCTGCTAAATTATACCACCGGGTCTCTGATGTTCATATTTGACCTGCTGATAATTGAGGCACCGAGCCACATAACTCACAATATCCTTTTTTATTCTCCTCCACTAGTAATGCTATCTTAAATCCTGGTACATTTTTGCGGCACCCAGATGAATGGAATACCACGAGCTGTGGGCCTCCTGTAATATGAACTCTCGGAGCCCATCAACGTTGGGCACGCTAATTCAGCCCTGCATCCGCAACACACCATCATCACCAATGGTCACATCTTTGGCATCGTCATGCTGGACCCTATCTTTCAGGACAAGCAAATGCGAGTCATCGTACTGGCGCTCTAATGTGGTCATACTAAGAAGATCGAGAAACCACACAAGTCAACACCCGACTCGGCTCAGAAATATCTAACCTCACCATCCGATTAGCCAAGGCCTGAACATCAACTGCAAGGGGCCTCTCCCCAACTGGAATGTATGCCAAGCTACCCATACTAACGGTCTTCTGGCTCAAAGCATCGGCCACTACTTTGGCCTTCCCCGGATGATACAAGATGGTAATATCATAGTCCTTGAGTAACTCAAGCCATCTCCGCTGCCTCAAATTTAGATCCTTCTACTTAAATAAGTGTTGAAGACAACGATGGTCCGTGAACACCTCACAGGATACGCCATATAGATAGTGCCTCCAATTCTTCTAGGCATGAACTATAGCAGCCAACTCTAAGTCATGAACATGGTAGTTCTTCTCATGGGGCTTTAACTGACGAGAAGCATACGTAATAACTCTACCCTTCTGCATCACTACACACCCAAGCATCACAATACACAGTGTAAGAGCCTGAAGCCGACGACAATACTAGTACTGGAGTTGTGGTCAAAGATGACTTGAGCTTTTGGAAGCTCTCCTCGCACTCATACGACCACACAAATAGAGCATTCTTCTGCGTCAACCTCGTCAAACGCGAAGCAATAGATGAAAAACCTTGAACAAACCTGCGGTAATAGCCTACCAACCGAGGAAAATCCGAATGTCAGTAGCTGAGGACGGCCTGGGCCAACTCTACACCACCTCAATTTTTTTTGGGTCAACTTGAATACCATCACTAGACACCACGTGTCCCAGAAAATCCACGGAACTGAGCCAGAACTCACACTTGGAGAACTTTACATAAAGCTTCTCCTCTCTCAACCTCTACAATACCACCCTCAAGTGTTGCGCGTGCTCCTCTTGGCTATGCGAGTAGACCAGAATATCGTCAATAAACAAGATCACAAATGAATCCAGATACGACCGAAATACACTATCTATCAAGTGCATGAACGTGGTTGGGGCATTAGTCATCCCAAATGACATAACTAGAAACTCATAATGCCCATATCTCGTCCTGAAAGCTGTTTTCATGATATCAGAACCCCTCATCTTCAGCTGGTGATAGCCTCAACGGAGATCAATATTAGAGAATAACTTTGCCCCTGAAGCTGATCAAACAAATCCTCAATACGGGGTAGTGAATACTTGTTCTTCACTGTCGCCTTGTTCAACTGTCTATAATCAATGCATATTCTCATTGTGCCATCCTTCGTCTTTACAATAATACCGGTGCACCCCTTGACGACACACTCAGGCAAATGAACCCCTTATTTACGAGTTCATGCAGCTGCTCCTTGAACTCCTTTAGCTCTGCTAGTGCCATACGATAAGGAGGAATAGAGATGGGCTGAGTGTCTGGCACCAGCTCAATACCAAAGTCAACATCCCTATCCGGCGGCATGCCCGACAGATCTGCTAGAAACACATCAGGGAAATCCCACACAACGGGAACCGAATAAACACTAGGAGTCTCATCTCCAACGTCCCTCACAAATGCCAAATATAATAAAACAACCCTTCCCAACCATCCGCCGGGCCTTTAAGAAAGAAATTACCCTGCTGGGTACATAATTAGCCATACCATTCTACTCAATCCTCGGAATACCCGGCATAGCTAATGTGACTGTCTTGGCGTGACACTCTAGAATAGAATGGCACGATGATAGCCAATCCATGCCCAGAATAACATCAAATCTACCATGCGGAATAGCAGCAAGTTAACTCGGGTCTCCAGACCCCCAATAGTAATAAGACAGGACCAATACACGTGGTCCATAATAATAGTATCACCCACCAAGGTAGATACATGCGCAGGGTTGCCCCTACATTGTTTAGACCAAAGGGCATTACTTCATAAGAGTAAGTCCCCCTGTCTGTTGTGAAAGTAGTTTTCTCCTCATCATCAGGGTTCATTTTGATTTGATTATAACCTGAGTATTCATCTAAAAAAAATTGAATAGCTCATGCCCTATAGTAGCATCAATTAATTGATCTATATGCGGTAGAGGAAAAGAATCTTTTGGACAAGCTTTATTAAGATCTGTACAATCCAAACAAACTCGCCACTTACCATTATTTTTAGGCACCACAATGGTATTAGCTAACCAGTTAGGATATTTTACCTCATGGATAGACCCAATTTTTAAAAGCTCCTTGCTTTATTTTCTTTTACTTTATTGGTGTGTATGATGGGTCTTCATTTAACTTGTGGGTCATTACCTTCGGTGGTATACCTATCATACAAGCATGGGACCAAGCAAAACAGTCCACGTTAGCTTTTACAAATTTAATTATCATACCTCTCATGTCAGGATTCATGTTTGCTCCAACATAAACCTTCCGCTCAGGCCATTGTTCAAACAATATAATAGCTTCCTATTCTTCAACTGTTGTTTTGATGTTTTCATTCTCCTCTAGCTCTTAAATTGTGTCAGGTCTCGAGTCTATATCTGTTCATTCTTGTTCATTTGAGGTTTGAACTATGATTTCCTCAGCTGTTATCTGTAATTGCTATTTCTCTTTATTTACGGTGATCACATATGTCACAACATTAATACTCCTGGCTGTATGTTGATCTCCATGAATTTGGCAAATTACCCAAGGTGATGGGAATTTAATAACTTGACGTAGAGTTGATGGGACAACATCCATTTCATGGATCCATGGTCTCCCCAGGATCATGTTATAAGTCATTTCCATATCTACTACTTGAACTTCAGTTTCTTTAGTAACATCTTTTGCAAAAGTTGTTAGTATTACCTCTCCTTTTGTTACCACGCTAGAATTATCGAATCCAGACAAGGTATGTGCCTTTGGAATCATTTTTTCCTCAACTTGCATTTCACGCAATACCCTTCGTAGGATAATATTTACAGAACTCCCTGGATCAATCCAAACTCGTTTCACATTAGTACCATATACAAGTAGAGATATTACTAGTGCGTCATTATGTGGAGATAATACACCATCTGCATTTGCATCTGCATCATCGAAGGTAATACTTTCTTCCAAGACTTGCCGTACCCGCTTTCCGTGGGTGATAGTGACTTTAGAAACTTTACTAGATGTTGTATACGTTACACCATTGATATCTTCTTTCCCACTTATGACGTTGATGGCTCTTTTGGGAGATGGTGGTTTTGGGGGAACCTGCATGTTTTTCATGTAAGCCTCCTTGCCTTTTTCACTGAACAACTCAATGAGATACCCTTGCTTCAACAAATGATCAATTTCACTTTGTAAAAGTTTGCACTCAGATGTTTTATGGCCATGATCATTATGAAATTCGCACCAATCATCAGGGTTACCCCGGGTTGGATTTGACCTCATCTCTTTTGATAGTCAGACCTTATCTCCCATGCTCCTCAAAATAGCTACGAGCTCGGAGGTAGTGACATTGAAATTATTGCCACCGAATCTCGCCTATAAACTCCTGTCATCATCTCGTGACTCTTGTTTGTTTCGCTTGTTCCTAAATCTAGATGAGGAACCTGACTTATTATTTCTAGATTTATGATCGTACCTTTGATTATCCGATCTTGATCGTGAGTATTTTCCCTCAAGTCCCTTGTATGGCTCGTACCTTTCTTTACCGGATCTCCTTTCATTTTCTGCACATCTCGAACTTACTTTTTCCTCTTTTTGGAATCTCGAAATTTTATCCTCTTCAATCCGCAACTTCGTGCTATACCTGTTATAAACATCATTCTATGTTGTAGATGGGAATTCTCGAAGATTTTCCTTGAGTCTTCTCGTGGTCTCCGAACTACTTTCATTCAAATTACTCGTGAATGCTATAGTTGCCCAATTGTCAGGTACACACGGTAAAGTCATTCTTTCACGTTGAAATCTATCAACAAAATCTCAAAGTAGTTCTGAATCTCCCTACTTGATTTTGAAGATATCCTCTATTCTTTTCTCTACCTTTTGGGCTCCCGAATGTGCTTTAATGAAAGAATCTGAAAGCTCAGCAAAAGAGTTTATAGAATTTTCAGGTAAGAGAGAATACCAAGTTAACGCCCCTTTGGTGAGTGTTTCACCAAATTTCTTGACAAAGACTGATTCAATCTCCTATTTCGTCAAGTCATTGCCCTTCACGCCAGCTGTGAATACCATCATGTGGTCTCGTAGGTTTGTTGTTCCATCATACTTTGGGACATCAAGCATTTTGAATTTCTTTGGAATTGGGAGAGGGGCAGAACTTGGCTTCCACGGTTATTGTGAATATTTATCCATATCCACTCCTTTGATTACAGGTGGAACTCTGGGGATTTGCTCTATGCAGTCATTTTGTTCCTTGAGTTGTACTGCATGGTTAGTACTAAATTTTGCAAATGAGAATTAGTTGAATTACCGGGTTCTCCCTCCTGTGATTCACTGATGTTCCTCCATTTCCAGAATTAACAAGCCCAGAACGGGGATTCGCCAATGTATTTTTATTGGGTGTAGGTGTAGACGGTGCAACAGGTAACCGATTGATTAAAGCCTGAAAAGCTTTGTTAACCCGTGCATCAATTACCTTTTGTAAAGCTTTATCTGCCCCTTCAAAATGTTCAGATTGCTCCTGTTCATCTTCACAAAACTTAGGGTGCCTTCACGGGATTGCCGTGGTGAACCATATGGAGAAGGGACGAGGTGAATGTTTTGTAAATTTCCCCGATCTTGCTGGGTTGGATCTACCTGGTTTCCTAGAGTGTTGTCATTGTTGTTTGCCATAATAGATGGAAATTGATTATCAGATTCCCGGTAATGGAACCAATTCGTTTAACAAAAAAATTGGAATTTCGGTCAAAGCTAGAAATTAAGAAGAATACGGGTTACTGGTAATCAAGAAAGAAAATAAGAAAAAACTTTGAGAGGAAATATAAAGCAAAGAAATCAGATTGTATTTCAATAGTGTCACAATAGTATTTGTGTCCTGACAAATGCTCTAACCCCCTTTTTTATAGTAAAATGTAGGGGAATGTGTATTGCCTTTGTATTAATAAGGCAATTATGAGTAATAAATGACATTAAAAGAAACGTTACTCAATCATTTACATTAAATATGAGTTCTCTAACGTATTTGGCATTTAATATTGAATTTGGCCTCTTCTGCGTTGTCAGATTCATTTCCTTAATTCTTCTTGATCCTCGAGATTTAAGTGACTCGAATAGGTATGAGCTTTGTGATATTTGAATAACAACCCGTGCCTCTTGAAGTATCTTCTCCCGTATCTGTTGTTGCTCGTGCCTCGTGGCTAATTATAATGCTTTGACCATTTGATTGATACACGTGTCATGACACGTCACCTTCAATATGTAAATTCAGTTTTTCTCCAATACAAGTATATCATGAAAGGCTCAAGGGTGAGTCCACTTAGACTTATTATTCCATTATATAAGGCTAAGACATCAGATTTGAGCCATGTGCACTATGATGATAAGAGTTTTGAATCCCAACTCATTATGGTCTAACATGCCTTTATGTGGGTAAAGCATTGGGTTTGAGTCCCAGTACACCATATTGATAATATAATGATGACTAAAGAAAAATAAAGTATTTTTCATGAAAAGGTATGAAGCTTGTCCCGCTTGATATGCTCCATTCTTGAAGTGAATGAGTAGCTAGCGGTGTATAATAAGTCCAAATAAGATAAGGTGTTCCAAAGACCAAAATAATATAGTCATCATTATGGTAAATATAAAAAAGAGAACAATAAAGGTTCTCAAAATAATCCTTCAAAGGTGAAGGAATTGTGTATCAATATAGTTTTTAAATATGAGGCACGCCCAGACGATATAGTCCATTTTTAAAAGAATGCGATTTGTGACAAGCATTGCAAATGCAGATTCATTCCTGAAAGTGAATGCGAAAATATACATGTGATATAAAGTATGCATAAGAATGTGCTTATGCATGGTTGTATAAATACAACAACTCACCTCTAATGGAGGTTTGAGAGAAATAAAGATAATGAATATTACAATGTGGTTACATGAATATATCATTGGTCGCATACATGTGGTACGACAAAAATATATTGTCACGCTTTATAAAAAGTTGTGAAAAGGAAACTAAAGCAAGAAATGAATTTGCTTATGGTGATTTTGACTATAACAATTATTAAGATATGATTTTTTCCGTAAAGGAGACATTTACCATATGGATGGTGAGAAAAAAGTTTTGTAGTAGAAAATCAATTAAGAGCTCCGAAAGGGCTAATTTTTACTACTCGAATAAATGAAATTGTTTATGACATTGATATTGTAATAAGTCTCAAAGAAACTTTGAGTTTTAAGTATAATATCCAAAGTGGTTGGCAATTGAGACTATAAATGAAAGGAAGATTGAATATCTTCATATTACTATAATCATACCGGGTAAATATGAAAGGTTACCCGATTTTTTCTTCTTGTCACGACCCAAATCCGGTCGTGATGGAGCCCAACCTGAAAGCTAGACAAGCCTGACCAACAATCGCTTTCCATTTAGCACGAAGTCTCAAAAACCAACAATTTAAGAATATTATATTAATTTTAGAATAATAATCCAAAAATATTAATAGAATAATATGGATAAATACGAACAATCGACAAACACAACCAGATGATCTGGAGTCACGATTCTAGAGCTTCTAAACAAATCTGGATAATAATATCTGAATGAAAATATAAAAAAATAATCTAGGAATGTATATAATAATGATTAACTGGAATATGAAGAGCAGCCAATTCCTGCGAACGTCAAGCAACTACCTCAACGACTTTGAAAATATCTGGAGAATACGAGTGCTCAGCTAAGCCTTCGGTGTACCTGAATCTGCGCACAAAGTGCAGGGAGTAGGGGTGAGTACTACCGACTCAGTGAGTAATAAGCATATAGAATGTTTGAAAGTAAGAAATTCACGAAATGCCATAAATCAAATCTAGAACTAACCGTCCTATACCTTAGCTACGAGCTAACAACAAAGCAATAACAAATATAACAGTCAAGTATCAGATAAAGATGCAACGCAATGCACACGAATATGCTACAGCGTGCAGCCCGATCCGTTTAACATCAACGACGTTCACTGGGAGTGTGCATAGACTCTGGAGGGGCTCCTTCAGCCCAAGCACAATATCAGCTAGTTATTGGCACAAACAGGCTCTCGGTCTCAATATCAATGTATATAATTGCTACGGCGTGTAGCCCGATCCAATGTATATAATCGCTACAGTGTCTAGCCCGATCCATGCTTAGTCCACAATATGCATAGGAGTCACATAATAGATTCAACTTATTTTCTAGTTTCCAATTCTTATGAAGAATATAATTTAATTATTTAATTTCAGGAAAAGTGACTTAGCATTTCATTATGGTGATTAAACATAGGAATGAGATCAATGATTATGCAAATCATGTTATCACACAGATATTCACCCCAGACGGGTGCTACAGATCGGTACAAGACCCAAACATGGCATTAAGCCCAATTATCAATAACACAATATGCGTATCAGCCGCCAATAATTTATATTCCGCTCTCGGGATGGACCAAGACACAATCCCCAATCATATACCATCCCGCACCTGCCATGGGGTGCGAGTCACGCCCTAACATAGCGTCACGATGTGATAAACTGGGGTTTCAAACCCTCAGGCCATCATCCATACAAACTACTCACCTCTAACCGGTCGTGGACTAGCCCACGATGCCCTTTCCTCTTGAATCGACCTCCTCGCGCGTCGAATCTATCCAAAATCACAATGAATACATCACATTACGCTATAGGATCAATACCCAATCGAAAATAATCGAAAAGCATTAATAATCCCGAAATTGACAAAACTCGAGCCCTGGTCCCAATTCTGGAAACTCAACAATTTTTACAGAAAAGTTTTCTTCATCTTCTCCTGATTCTGTAGATATATAAAGAACACCAAAATCGGAGTCTGTTTGACCCCTCAAATCGACCCCTAAAGGTCTCATAATCTCAGGCCCCAAATCCTATTTTTCTTCTGTTTTTCATGAATTAATGGCTAGGATTATGGTTTATAATCACCTAGAAACGTGTCTTAATAATCAAATAACTTACCTCTGCGATACCCACCGATTTTCTCCTAAAAATCGCCTCGGAAGCTTCTTCCCGTTCAAAAATTGGAAGAAAACTCGACCTGCTCATTATAGGTATACTGTTCACAAGTTTTACTGCTCCCACTAGATTCCTTGTGAAATTCTAAATAATTTAGGCTTTTGAATCACTCAATTTGACCTTATAATGAAGAAGATATGTAGGTTTTAAGATTTACAAATAGTGCAGGTTTTTAATACGTTGTCAGGAGCAATTTCGTCATTAACTTGAAAATCTGGGCAAACCTTGGTAAAACAGCCATAAAATCCTCATACGATGTCCAAATTCGACGATTCTTTTTGCTTCGGGTCCATAATTATGATACAGATCTTGTTCTTCATTCTAAACAGTAATCAGAGCTTATTTGTTCATTATGATATCATTTATGCTTGAAGAAACTATGTCGAAGCATAAGAAAATCGAGCACAACGCAGCCCAAACCTATCCGAAACTCATCCGAACTCCTCTGGACATCATACGAACATATTAAAATATCACATATGATCATTCAAACTTAGTTTCACTCTCAAAACACCAAAACTAACATCAAACACTAAATTTACATCGGATTTAAGCCTAAGTTCTTCTAAAACTTCTGAAACACGCATTTGATCCAAAACACGACTTAAATACCTCCGAAAGATCTAAAAATTTTCACTGATATCCAAAATCACCTAACAGAGCTATTGCAACCGTCGGAATTCCACTCTGACCCTGGATCAAAATCTCACATATCAATCGGACTTCGCCCAAATTCTAACTTAGCCAATTCAAGCCTAAATCTACACCAGACCTCCAAATTCAGTTCCCATTGCGCGTGCTCCTAAGTCATAAATCACCACCCAAAACTAGTCAAATCGTAGGAAATCCATTCTGAGTCCTCTAACTTGTAAGTCAATATTTGGTTGACTTTTCCAAGCTAACCTTCTCATAAAGGGACTAATTTTCTCATTTCTACCCAAACTCTATATGAATTACTTTGAATTCACCAAACATATATAATCAAACATATAGATGCATAAAACAGGGAAAACGAGGCGGAGATACTTGAGACGACGGGTCGGGTCGTTACATCATCCCCAACTTAAACAAATGCTCGTCCTCTAGCGTGCTCAGAGTTGTACTAGGGGCCAACCAATACCTTAATGACCTTACCAACCATATACTCGGGGTGATCCCACGTCGCCCTAACTTACATAGGCCCGATAACACAACACACCTAAAATTTCACAGTCCATCTAGACCATAACCGCAGAACCACATTGCACCTCCGAAATCATAAACAAGATCAGGGGCTCACATTTTTACTCAGAATAAGCCCGAACCAGCTGTAATAACCCATACCTACAACCTCAGGTGAACCCATGCAACAAACCACACAATCCAACACTCAAAACAACAGTCTCTATTCACAACAATTGCCCAAAATACTCAATTATCGATAGGAACCTTTTATTAGCTAAGGTCTTATTCTAGCACATTCATATACTGCCAACGATGATGAAACATGCAATAACTTGTGACAATTTCTCGGACCAATCATTGATGAAGTCACTTCCCTTTAGACTACTATCATAATAGATTTCCGAGTCGAACCTCGATATTAACCTTCCAACAAGCTGAAACCAAATCTGTTCGTATTCATTAGTTACTCCAACAATCACCTGGAAACCTACATGCCATTCTGGTGATATGACACCTTTTCACCGGCCAAAGCCGCACTTGCATAACACGCGCACGATAAGGAACGACTTGAATATACTCCAATCATGATATTGTCTCAACAAAAGAGCTGTACCTTAAGCTCATCAATACCATTACAACACAAGGATGGGACCCCGTCACGCATCATAGAAATGGAATATCTAAAATCCTCCTTGAAAGGCCATAACTTCACGTGGTCTCGCCACAACGCGTAATCCTATCCAAACAATGTTACACATGACGCACCTCGAGTCGCTATACTCGAATGTGACATATCACGACCCTAGTTCACCAATCGTGAACCTGTCATGACGGCACCCAGTGTTCGCGACTAGGTAAGCCTGACACATTGCAGAAATTCAACAATCTTTGCGGAAACGATAATTAAAGCATAACTAGCATAAGATAATGTATTGAGTGCCACCTGGAAAATACATGTCGACTCAAATAACATAAGGAACCTCCAAGACCCGGAAACCCACTGGCAACACAGGCGAAGAGTAAACATATTACACTTCTCTAACATCCCGAAGTATCTATTACAACTGAATATATGAAAGAAACTATTGACTAAGGGTAGAATAGAAGAAGGATCCTCGGCTCTGCAGACACGACAGATGCATACTCAAGCCTCCAAAGTAGCTCCAAATCTCTAATAGCGCGCCGGTCCAGAAATACCTGGATCTGCACAACAAAAGTGTGCAGAAGAGTAGCATGAGTACACCACGGCGGTACTCAGTAAGTGCCAAGCCTAACCTCGATGGAGTAGTGACGAGGAAGGTCGAGGTCCCTACTGAGATAAACTTAAAACAAATATGAAATGAAATAACAGTAGGAAATACATAAATCTCGAATATCTAACAAAAATAAGAAGAACGGAATAGACTATATTACAACTCTACAAGACAAGAACAACCGTTACAGGCTAATTATCACCGGGGATCTCCAAGAATCCCGAGGATCTCCCAGTATCCTCATCATATAAGCAAGGGATCTCCAAGTATCCCGAGGATCTCCCAGTATCCTCATCACATAAGTAAGGGATCTCGAAGTATCTCGAGGATCAATTAGTATCCTCTAGTAAATCAGTCCTGCCCAAGGGATCTCTTAGTATCCGCCAGAAAATAAATTCTACGCTGGGGATCTCTTAGTATCCGCCAGAAAATAAAATCTGCGCTGGGGATCTCTTAGTATCCGCCATTCATATAATCTAATGCCGAGGATATCTTGGTATCCTGCACTTCCAAACCTCGAAACCAAAATACGAACAGGGGGAGCTCCCGTGATGCCATCCAGTAGTCCTAATAGTAAATACAGCACAACAAACCAATAATTAACGAAAATGAAGCAAAAAGCGAACAACAATTAAAATCGAGAATCTAACATGCTTCACAAGAAGGACAAATATTGCAATTTAACCAAATTAGGCAAATAAGTTGCTAACATGCTTTACAAAAGAAAACAGATATTACCATTTAGTCAAATTGATCAAATAAGTTACTAACATGCTTTTCCTAAGTTAAAACAAGTAAAGTTTCATTTTTAACAATAAAATATGTAAAGAAACACAGTCTAAATAAGCCAAGTAAGGTGAATTTTCAACAACTAGCACAAGTACACGCCCGTCACCTTGTGCACAAGGCATTTAAAAAAAGACAAGGATATCCTAATGGAAAAGGTCCCCCCACAAAGTTAGGCAAGCCACTTACCTCAATTTGGTACAAAACCGCTAAGAAACAATGCCTTTGTCACGCGTATCCGACTACGAGTGGCCCAAATCTATTCAAACCAATTACATATTTTAAATATCATCGCAAGCAACTGATTAAACAATTAACATTAAAGCTAAGGCACGAAAATAGGTAAAATAACCAAAATTCCCCTCAAGACAACATCTCATAATCGAATAATTTTTACATTTTTAGAAACCTCGTACTCTCACGAGCTAACCATATAAAAATCTCCTAAATCGGACGTCAAATGCTCCCTCAAATCCCCATTGATTAGTTAATAAACTTATACTCAAATTCCTCCATTTTTGGACCTCAATTTGAATTTAAAAGATGAATTTAA
Organism: Nicotiana benthamiana; assembly: GCA_034376525.1. Lineage (NCBI taxonomy): Eukaryota > Viridiplantae > Streptophyta > Magnoliopsida > Solanales > Solanaceae > Nicotiana > Nicotiana benthamiana. The sequence continues at coordinate 8,468,473 of CM067331.1, read as the reverse complement.
CAATTAAATGATGGGTTAAATCTAGAAAGGATCATAGAAATGTTATCCAATAATCTCTTCTTCAAAAACCCCTCGAAATCGCCTTGGTCTGAGCTCTCAATTGGTTTTTCAACTTATGAAGTTTAAGCCTTAGATAAACCCTTTTCACTACTGCAATTTCCGCTTTTGCGGATCCAGGGACCGCTTCTGCGGACTCGCTTTCGGGATCAATTAGCCACTTCAGCGGTTTAAATTAAAACTCAATCTCCGCTTCCGCGGACAAATGGCCGCGTCTGCGATGGCCGCTTATGCGGGTCCTTCTCTGGTTCTGCGGTCCCAGACTTCCCCTCAAATTGCGTCCGCGATTCCATAGCCGCGTCTGCTGTAACCACTTACGCGGCTCCCCTTCTGCAGACGCGGAAACAACAGAAGCAGCAGCAAACTTCATCCAAAAATCCTAAAATCAACCCGTCGAGCATCCGAAACAAACCCGAGGCCCTCGGGACCTCAAGCAAACCCACAAACCTATCCCTTAACATCATTCGGACTTGCACCAATCCTTAAATCACCTAAAACAACACCGGAAACACCATTTAATCCATGATTTGAACTTAAAATTTCCAAAACTTAACCAAACTCACTTTCGATTCAAAACCCAACCAAACACATTCGATTGACCTGAAATTTTGCACGCACGTTCCAAATGACATGACGGTGCTACAGAAACTTCTGAAAATCCGTTCCGACCCTCAGATCAAAAATTCACTATCTGATCGGATCTTCAATAAACTAATTTCGGCATTTCTAGCCTAATTGAGCTACAGACATCCAAAATATATTCCGAACACGCTACCGACCCCGAAATCACCTGACGGAGCTAACGAAACCCTCAAATTTTTGTTCCGAGGTCATCTTGACATTGTTCTGATTACGGACCATTTTCTAACACTTAAGCTCTCATTTAGGGACTAAGTGTCCCAAAACACTTCGGATTCTATTACCGAACATCCCGGAAAACCAAAATAGCAGAAATGAACTTAGGGGAAGCAGTAAATGGAGGGAACGGGGCATAAATTCCAAAGACAACCAGCCGGGTCGTCACATAACAACCATGCACATATTGTTGTTTGAAACCAAGCAATCCATCTCACCCATGGTGAAGCAAGTTATATACACCATTCAATCCCTAAAGGACACATTTGACACGCTATTTCCCGAGCAATTCCTAATACAGACTTTCCTCAGAACCAAGGAAGCAATGCATACAAAGTGACATACGAAACTATACTCCACATCACACTATTGCAGCGCGCAACCCGACCCAGATAACATACCATGTGGCGGCATGCCACCCGATCCACTCAAATATCTCACATAAGGAGATGCACATCGAGCTGAATTTGCTCATAATCACAGATTACCGAGTATCAGTCGCAAGCACACTGAGTGCATAATCATATCTACTTATAGCGTTGTAAGCTACAAAACTCAGCTTCCACATGAATCTCGATAGCACCACAATATATGTGCCACTGCCTAAAATTATAATCTCTAGATAGCTGATAAGCTCAGCAACGGTCGAGTCAACTTATCCCTTGACAATACAATTCGGAGCCAACCGAGTCGACTCAGACTGGAACACGCATCCGAAAAGTCCCTTAATGCCAACTGAATCACTGGTAGAAACCTTTACACTGCCTCCCGCCTCAAAGGACAAATTAAGAAAAGTAACTCCTACCAACCGCCTGCTGGTCCTTGGAACACAACCATTTCGCTAGAACATAGTCTGATGCACCTCGCCACGCAACCTGTGACATCTTCCGATATAGCCCATAACACAATAGTCTAGATTAACCCAACACTGAGGCAACTAGCCTACACCCAATATCATATCCAAAATCTATCGTATCAACAGACAAAGATCCACAACCACGACCTAGACTGCATCGGAGAACTCCTAGTCTTCAACTCCATATAACATACAAATCACTATACCCGGTCCCATATTCCGCCGTATGAATACATTTTACACATCAAGTCCCTATTCATTTCCACGAAAGATATTCTAAAATTTTTCCCTATGCCATCAGCAAACTCAAATGTCAACAGTCGGTCCAACAGGAAACTACCGAAATCCCACCAAAGTGTTATCAGTATACATCACCTTCCTCTCTTACTGAACGTATATTCTTATCAAATCGTTAGAATAGTAATACCATTCTCCTTAATCATCTGAGCGTCGATTCTTAAATCACCTGCAGCTGCCCGTGCTGCTTAAGAATTTAATGACTTCCCATTTGGAACTAAACCGTACACTACACACACAAATCCCAATCCTCCACAACAGACCGCACATACCATACCATACTAGGATAACCTGAGAACTCTATCTCCTTTTTCCTAACCATAATCTAAATTGCCAGGACTAAATCCTTCTATCCACACCAGTCTAAGCAAGTTATCCGAGCTCAAAGGCTCTGCCGCCCAATACCCGTAAGGCTCATTACTTCGAACATAAACAAGGAATTTATCGTATCTTTACCATACCGATTCGTTCCACTAACAAGCTATTTCATTTGTCTAGATTTCCTTGTGATTCATTTTCAACTTGGTATACTGTCTTGTTGTAGCACCACAATGCCTCAATCCGGGCTTACCACATAGGACTCGAACGTAAGACCACACTGCCTAAGACCAATAGGCCACTATATACTTTCTCAAACGTTCCCAAAAATACAACCTTCTAAAATATCCTACTTTGAAGAACTTCCTGCAAATCTAAGTCCGCTACCATTACTTTCCCGATACTGATACATAGAATCCCGTAATGATCGTAAAATACCACAAGTCTCGACTTGTTCTAAAGAAAACACTGACTTGATCACCTACCCAACCTTAAAACACCTGAGTGCTACACATAGAATCTTGAACACATCAACCATTTTCAAGATTCGTCCACTCTTATACCCACTGCAAATTACTTGACTTAACAAATCGAACCACTCGTGCCTTATCAGCACTCTGACACCGCAAGACATGATCCCATTCCTATAAACCAAACAACTTCCTTCTATTTACACTACGCATTTCTTACACACAACTCAAGACATCCTATTATTTCCTCACATCTACGAAGCATTATATAACTTTTGTCAAAATTTTGCTTCACTCGTGCCATCCTCGGCTCAATTTCTGCAACCAGAACTGATTCACCTGCATGCATCAAATTGGAACCAACATAGTACATAACCGTACAATCAGCTAAACAACCGCAACCTCCCCAACTTAGCTCGAAGTCATATATACCACAACACATACACTCTATTGCTTCCGTAATATCATGGCGAGATTAAACTCTCTCTTTCATAAGCTTGTGGAAACACGAATCATCAGAAATTTTTAACTCTTCTGCAATTCTTGCATTCATTCACGCGACAGTTAAGCCCACTCTGTAGGCGACCAAATTTTTACTAAGTCCCAAATTTTTTCAAAAATTTTGGCAGAGTCTCCTTTGTAATTGAGTCTATCCACCTGTCAGAGAATCACCAAAACCATCCTAACAACATGTCCACAACTTGACAAAGCATCACAATGTATATAACCAACATTAATCTCAATACTACATGTATTCTATTATCAAAATTAATACATGGACATGGGTTGCACCTATTCGAATCATAACACATACAAAATACCTTTCAATTACACATATAAGAATCACATCACTTCAGATAACCCCGCAGGGGATAATCCACCCGCTTTGCCTTAGTATGACATTTCTGTATGCCTTCCACCGTCATACACATTTCACAGCTACTTAGTCTTCCTGAGTCTGAACTCATATCGTATCATGCAATTTACTTCACTCCCACTAGGAGACTCGAAAAGATTCTTTATGCGCCCACAACTCAGGCTACTCATCGGACCACCATAGGAAATGAATAACTTGACGGTTCATCTATTATCTAGCAGACTCCTTCGTCACTACCGGTCATATAATCACATCTCGTAGTACTAGCATACAAATCACATGAATATCAAACTGCCATTCCAGCTAATAGCGGCAATGCCAAACATAGACGTTCAAAACACTTTCTCATACGATCAGCACCTCAGTGCTCAGGCCATAGGCAAGATCCGGCCTCAAGTCCTCCAGACTGGCCCAACATCAATCATAGAAGTTACATCTCGCCCCTCGATTGGGGAACCACAAGCCATCAAGGCACATCTGGTACTGAGCGCTCGCGTGCGCATACCATCGCGTAGAAGGAATTTTAAGAGTTCTCTTTTTCAAGCTGAATCAAGGACACACGATAAGAATTCAAGAATGTGAAGTTTTTTCTAATGGTTCTGCAGCCTCCCGAGGATAGATATGGACGTCTACATACCGATCTGCGAGACTCTACTAAACCGGCTCATGACTGGCGAGGCCTAGTAACCTAGGCTCTGATACCAACTTGTCACGACCCATACCCGATCGTGATGGCGCCCAACCTGAAAGCTAGGCAAGCGTAGCCAACAATCGCGTTCCATGTAACACAAAGTCTAAAAAACCGACAATTTAATAATATTGTAGTAATTTTAGAATAATAATCCAAAAATATTAATAGAGTAATATGGATAAATACAAGCAATCAACAAACACAACCAGAGGATCTGGGGTCATGAGTCTAGAGCCTCTAAACAAATATGGATAATAATATCTTAATGAAAATATAAAAAAAAAATCTAGGAATGTATATAATAATAATGAACTGGAAAAGAGCAGCCAGGTCCTGCGAACGTCAAACAACTACCTCAACGACTCTGAAAATATCTGGAGACTACGAGTGCTCGGCTAAGCCTCCGGTGTACCTGAATCTGCACACAAGATGCAGTGAGTAGGGTTGAGCACTACCGACTCAGTGAGTAATAAGCATATAAAATGTATGAAAGTAAGAAATCCACGAAATGCCATAAAGCAAAGCTAAAACTAACCGTCCTATACCTTAGCTACGAGCTAACAGCAAAGCAATAACAAATATAACAGTCAAGCATCAGATAAAGATGCAACGCAATGCACATGAATACGCTGCGGCGTGCAGCCCAATCCGTTTAATGTCGATAGCGCTCACTGGGGGTGTGTACAGACTCCGAAGAGGCTCCTTCAGCCCAAGCGCAATATCAGCTAGGTATTGGCATAAAGCAGTCTCTCGGCCTCAATATCAATGTATATAATCGCTACGGCGTGTAGCCCGATCCAATGTATATAATCGCTACGGCGTCTAGCCCGGTCCATGCTCACTCCACAGTATGAATAGGAGTCTTATAATATATTCAACTTATTTTTCAGTTTCTAATTCTTAGGAAGAATATAATTTAATTATTTAATTTCAGGAAAAGTGACTTAGCATTTCATTACGGTGATTAAACACAGGACTGAGCTCAATGATTATGCAAATTATTTTATCATACAGATATTCACCCTAGACGGGTGCTACAGATCGGCACAAGGCCCCAAACATGCCATTAAGCCCAATTATCAATAACACAACGTGCGTATCAGCCACCTATAATGTATGTTCCGCTCTCGGGATGGACCAAGCCACAATCCCCAATCATATACCATCTCGCACCTGCCATGGGGTGCGATCCACGCCCTAACATAGCATCACGATGTGATAAACCGGGGTTTCAAATCCTCAGGCCATCATCTATACAAACTACTAACCTCTAACCGGTCGTGGATTAGCCCGCGATGCCCTTTCCTCTTGATTCGACCTCCTCGCGTGGTGAATCTAGCCAAAATTACAACGAATACATCACATTACACTATTGGATCAATACCCAAATGAAAATAATCGAAAAGCATCAATAATCCCAAAATTGACAAAACCTGAGCCCTGGGCCCAATTCTCAAAATTCAGTAATTTTTACAGAAAAGTGTTCTTCATCTTCTCCAAATTTTGTACGTATAAAGAACACCAAAGTCGGAGTCCGTTTGACCCCTCAAATCGACCCCTAAAGGTCTCATAATCTCATGCCCCAAAATTCGATTTTTCTTCTGTTTTTCATGAATTAAAGGATGGTATTATGGTTTATAATCACCTATAAATGAGTTTTAATAATCAAATAACTTACCTCTGTGATACCCACAGATTTTCACTCTTAAAAATTGCCTCGGAAGCTTCTTCCAGTTCAAAAGAAAACTCAACCTGATCATTATAGATATACTTTTCACGCGTTTTACTACTCCCAATGGATTCCTTGTGAAATTCTAATGAATTTAGGCTTTTAAATCACTCAATTTGAACTTATAATGAAGAAGATATGTAGGTTTTCATATTTGCAAATAGTGCAGGTTTTTAATACGCCGTCAGGGGCAGTTTCGTCATTAACTTGAAAATCTGGCAAACCTTGGTAAAACAGCCATAAAATCCTCATACGATGTCCAAATTCGACGATTATTTTTGATATGGGTCCATAATTACGATACGGATCTAGTTCTTCATTCAAAACAGTAATCGGAGCTTATTTGTGCAATATGATATCATTTAAGCTTGAAGAAACGACGTCGAAGCATAAGAAAAACGAGAACAACGCAGCCCAAACCTATCCGAAATTCACCCAAACTCCTCGGGATCGCGTACGAACATACTAAAATATCACATATGATCATTCAAACTTAGTTTCACTCTCAAAACACCAATACTAACATCAAACACCAAATTTACATCGGATTAAAACCTAAGTTCTTCTAAACTTCTGAAACACACATTTGATCCAAAACACGACCTAAATACCTCCGAAATATTTGAAAATTTTCATGCATATACAAAATCACCTAATAGAGCTACTGCAACCGTCATAATTCCACTCCAACCCCCGAATCATAATCTCACCTATCAACCAGACTTTGCCAAAATTTTAACTTAGCCAATTCAAGCCTAAATCTACATCAGACCTCCAAATTCAGTTCCGATTGTGCGCGCTGCTAAGTCATAAATCACCACCCTAAACTAGTAAAATCGTCAGAAATCCATTTCGAGTCCTCTAACTAGTAAGTCAACATTCGGTTGACATTTCCAAACTAATCTTCTCATAAAAGGGACTAATTGTATCATTTCTACCCAAACTCTATCCGAATTACTTCAAATTCACCAAAAACATATAATAAAATATATAGAAGCATGTAACGGGAAAAATGGGGCGGAGATACTTGAGACGACGGGTCGGATCGTTACACTTCTATTTGTACTACAGAAGTATAAGCATGATGATGGAATCACATGCCACAAGTAAACTAGAGGTTTACTGAAATGATATTTGTTGGCATGACCCATCGGTCATTCTGGTTCAATTATGATGCAAAACATAACTGAAAATTCACATTGGCATATATAGAAGAATTCGGAGATTCTTCAAGAATTTTCATGTACGACTTGTTCTCATGATAAATTGATTACTATACCAGCTATAGTTGGGATTGTATTCCCTAATTCTTGGAACATATAAAAGGTGATATATATATGGGCCTAGTCACCTGCCATGTGGACCGTTTACAATTATATAATTTTAATAGATGCATCTATTGTATGATCACATGTGTGTTGGTTATCAACTTGCAATTTGGCTTTTGCAAGGTTGCTTGCTCAAATTATTTGAGCACACTTCCAGAATGTAAATTGTGATTATTTATCTTTATAATGCTGGTATAAATCTAAGTTAATTCAGCAGAATTGTATGCCTCCAATTATAGCTAAACAACTGGTTATCAGAACAAAACTCCTAGATAGAAATTTGACAGCACTTGTATGCATCTAGCCAAGCTATGATAAATTCTCCCTATCACAGTTGGTTCAGAGCGAGGAACCAAATAATTTTTATATAGAAATATGGATGTGCGATATGATAAAATTATCCCACCACAGTGCACAAAGGTGGGTTCCCAAAGAATGTTGGGAATTGTGTTGGTGATCCCAACATTAGGAGGAGAAAATAAGCAGATGAAAAAAGTAATACATAGGATGAATTATTATGGTTACGCCTAGATCCTCGTACAAGAAAATGCGAACTTGAAGTTCAAGTGATAATTCATTTCTAAAATATTGTTAGGCGCATATGCTGAACCAAAGCTATATGTCATATTTCAGCTGTTAATGCTTCAAATAAAATAAAGTCCATGATGGACATAATTATGGGACGCATGAAATGTAATAGACTAATTGGTTCCAAAGATAAAACTCATTGAAAAAGGAGAGAAGCAAATATTAAGATGGTCATAATAAGGAGGCAAGTGCTTTATAAGAGCACCATGGCGTAACCCTTTATAAGACATCATGGAAGAGGCTCAGGTACTTGAAAATAATGAGATCTCGATAAGTTATATCTTTATTGTGTGATGATGGAACCAATGTTGAATGATCATCCATGATATTATTGATATAATTTAGCCCTCAATATTTATAATATTGATGGAGATCTTGAGCTCACATCTATTATGGAATTTGGACAGATAAATAATTGGTCAATTAAAAATACGCAATCAAGATTGACTTCACTTGGAAAATGTGAAGTTTTGGACTGATATTTCCAACACCTGAAAGTATAAAGCCAGCGGGGTGACACAAGAGTTTACGTAAATGTCCTGTCATTGATTATATGAAAACATGTTCACTTGTGGTGGATATAGTTGCTTTCAGATTTTAGTCTGGAAATACCTGGTAAATTTGATATGCGTATATAAAATTTATTGAAGGATTTAAACAGTTCTGAAGCATATTAAGGTTCCAAAGAAATTCATTAAATAAAGCTTCAACAAATCTTTATGTGGATTAGAGCGATCATGGCATACATGATCTACTTTTTGTGTCTATTGCAATTGGTGCACTATATATCTCGCTAGCACCATGAGTATAACAATATACTAGAAAGATATAGTTATACTCTTATATGAAGATATTAAATACTATTAGTATTATATTGCAAAAGGAATCATTGATATAGATTTGTTTATTATAACAAATACTGTCAAGATTGTGTTGGTTATGCAAATGCAGGCATTTTCTGAAGTTCATTCTTCAAACAATCTATTTGTATCAACTGCTAAAGCAAGTGGATCAACACACAAAAGATGTGTGACTTTTTCTTGAAGAGAAGATTCCAATAATAGTAAAGGCGATGATATTTTCTTATCTCAGTTGAAAGAAGGAAAAATTGAAGGAGACATAATATATCCTATATTTTATCAAAGTTCTTTGTCAGACACAATGTTCAATAGAATGATGAAATAGATATTGAAGAAATTTATTCAATTGATAATCTATCGGAATAATTCACCAAGGCATTGCCGATCTCAAGATTAGAGAAGTTGTTATACAAGCTTGGAATATTTCGTCTCTCAGAAATAAAGTGATGTTTTCAACAAAGGGAGATAAATATTTTTCCCTTGCCTAAAGTTTTATCCCACTGGGTTTTTCTTGCAAGTTTTTTAATGAGGCAGTAAGTAATGCGTATTACAAGATATGTGTACTCTTTTTCCTTCACTAGGATTTTTTTCTTAGTAAGGTTTTAACAAGACACATTATCCATGGACATCCAAGGGGAAGTGTTATAAATAATTATTTATTTGTGGATGTCCATAGCTTATAAAAGAGTAATACCCATTAATCTTCTCCATTATCTCCATAATTTCCACTACTCCAATACTTATGGAGTTATGGTTGTAACTCCCATGCATCCATAACCTCCCCATGATATTCCTCCATGATCGAAAATATTTAATGTCGTGTATATGATATTCTTTTGTATACCTCCATATAATATTATAAATAAAGGATGAAGTGATATTGTACATACTTGAATACTTGAAAGAAATAGAATCTCTCATCTCTTTCTCTCTATATCTCTTGTTTATTTTCTTGTTTTATGTTATTACTTTGAGCTTAGTTTCTTAATAACTTTCTCATTCTTATTCCTCTATGTATAGTCTCTTTTCTATAATTTTATTTTTTAATTGAATGCAGATACTCTAAGTTAGCTATCTGTTTTGTCATATTTGAATAATTTACACATCATAAACAAGTTCTTTGTGTATTTCCTTTTTAACTAAGAAATTTCCGAGGCAAGTACCATAAGGTTCAAATCAAAACTCGATTAATGGGATCATTCTATTTTTATTTTCACTTAATATTGTATTTTTGTATATGGGGGAGTTTAATACCATGATGTGCTCTCACCACTAGATCAATATCATATTTTTTTATATCTCATTACTATATAAATTTTACGAAATAAGTTTAAGTTTCTTTAATATATTTTGATTTTAGGATATCAATTCTGTTAAAATCATTGCCCCGCGAATATTATGTTAAGTCAGCTTTATTCACATTTGATAAATGGATGATACATTCATAATATTCTTTGTCATAGTTGTCTTAATTTAGACTCTATAATATTTGACTGAGAACGTTACAGATGGATAGGTGGTTCAAGAGGAGGCTAATAAAGCTTTGATTTAGACATTCGAGATTTTGAGGCTCCAAACAATTATGGTGGATTTTATAATTTTATTTAAATATAGATAATTTACAGGAAAAAATTAAAAAGTATCACGACCTAAACCCGGTCGTGATGGCACCCAGCCCTAAAGCTAGGTAAGCCTGACCATCAATCGCTTTTCATTCAACACTAAGTCTCCAAAAACTGACAATTTAAGAATATTATAGTAATTTTAGAATAATAATCCAAAAATATAAATGGAGTAATATGGATAATCACAAAAAAATAGGTAACACAATAATAAAATCTGGAAATGTATGTAATAATAATAAACTGGAAAATGAAGAGCAGCCAGGTCCTGCGAACGTCATGCAACTACCTCAACGACTCTGGAAACATCTGGAGACTACGATTGTCAGCTAAGCCTCCGGTGTGCCTGAATCTGCACACAAGGCGTAGGGAATAGGGGTGAGTACTACCGACTCAGTGAATAATAAGCATAGAAAAATGTCTGAAAGTAAGAAATCCACGAAATGCCACAAAGCAAAGCTAAATCTAACAGTCATATTCCGTAGCTACGAACTAACAGCAAAACAATATCTAATATAACAGTCAAGTATCAGATAAAAATGCAATGCAATGCACATGAATACGCTGCGGCGTGCAACCCGAGCCATCCATATTTATTTAACATCGACGACGCTCACTAGGGTGTGTACAGACTCCGGAGGGGCTCCTTCAGCCCTTGCGCAATATCAACCAGGTATTGGCATAAAACAGGCTCTCGAACTCAATTTCAATATATGATAATCGCTACGGCGTGTAGCCCGAGCCATCCTCAGTCCACAGTATGCATGTAAGTCACATAACAGATTCCATCTGATTCTTTGTCTGTTTCCAATTATTAAGGTGAATATAATATAATTAGTCAATTTTTGAAATAAGGTGACTTATCATTTAATGACAGTGATTAAGCACATGACTGAGATCAATAATTATGCAAATCATGTTATCACACAGATATTCACCCTACATGGGTACAATAGATCGGCATACGGCCCCAAACATATCATTACGCCCAATTATCAACAACACAGTGTGCGTATCAGATGCCAATAATTTATATTCAGCTCTCGGGATGGACCAAGTCACAATCCCCAATCATTTACAACCCCGCACCTTCCACGGGATGCAAGTCACGCCCTAACATAGCGTCACGATGTATAAACCGGGATTTCAAACCCTCAGGCCATCATCGATACATATATGTATCGATGATAACGGGAAGCCTAAGTTAAACTAAAACTTCTGAAACTTGTTTGATCCAAAATCCGACCTAAACATCTTCAAATGAACTGAAAATTTGCACGCATACCCAAAATCACCTAACGGAGCTACTAGAACTGTCGGAATGGAAGGCCATTTCGGGGGAAGGTTTGAATTTCGAACTCAAACATATTTTGCTCCTTATTTTAGTTAAGACATGTGCATGGCACATGGTAGAAACTGCCCACAACTGCCCATGGCACATGGTAGAAACTGCCCATAACTGCCCCTTTGTAAACTGCCATTGGCATCCCCTTTTTATATGTTGCATTTCATTTTTGGAAAAGGCAAGTAACATAACACATGTGAGCCAAGTCTAAAACGTGAGTCCTTTGTATATTCTGGGAGAATTAATAAAGGTTGGGTTTTACCCGTAAATTCTGTGTGTGTTCTTAGTTTGGCTAAAGTCTGAATATTCTAAGTCAGGCTATGTGTGCGCGAAGAAGCTAAGGATGAGTGGTTGTGATTTGCCGCTGCCGTGCAGTGTCAATCTTTGCGAAATATTGGACCTGTGACAACGGGTATCAGAGCTAACTGGTATCAGAGCTTTGGTCGTAGCTTGTGGCCATGGCTGGTGGTTCTACTTCAGACTTACGTGATAGAGTGCAACGTTGCAGGCGCTAATCGGCGTGACTGATGATCCTTTAGATTTGGTGGATCTGATTACAGAGATTTACTGTCTAAAGGATGGGATAGATCAGTTTCACGATGGGATCCAACAGACTTGTGAGGCAACGAATGGCATAGTTGAAGACCTGAAGAAGGAGGTCGAAAACATGAATGTCGAACTCACTGTTCTTCGACGGGCATTGGCTGCTCTAGGCCAAGGAAATGAAGTACGCTTGAAGGTAAAAATTCTTGATCCAAAGGCGTTTGGTGGAACGCGTAGTGCAAAAGAGTTGGAAAAATTTCTGTGGGATATGGAACAATATTTCGTGGCTGCCAAAGTTCCAAATGCGGAGAAGGTCACAATTACTAGCATGTACCTAATGGGAGATGCTAAATTGTAGTGGAGAAATCGTATGGCGGACGATGAAAGTGCGGGCAGACCGAAAATCGATACATGGGAGAAACTCAGGAAAGAAATGAAGGACCAATTCTTGCCTAGCAACGCATCTTGGCTTCGGGTCCATCCACACCTGATTTTGGCTCACCAAGTGCCCAAGAAATTTGATCTCCTGTTTAGCAAATTCACATTTCTCCATTTTCACATACATCTTGTACTCCCTCAATCGAGACAACACTTTTATCAAGTGTGACATATGTTCATCCAAATTCCGATTATATATAACAATGTCGTCTAAGTAGACAACGACAAAGTCATCTAAGTACTCATACAGCACATCATTCATGAGGATGCAAAACGTAGCAGGGGCATTTGCCAATCCGAACGGCATAACAAGGAATTCATATGAGCCATACCTCGTAACACAAGTAGTTTTAGACTCATCACCTTCAGCTATTTGCACCTGCCAATAACCAGACCGAAAATCAAGCTTCGTGAACCAGCATGCCTTTCTCAATCTATCCATCAAGTCTTGCACCAATGGAACATGATATTTATTTTTCACCGTCACCTTGTTCAACGCCCTATAATCAACACACATACGTAGCGTCTCATCGTGTTTCTTTTGAAATAAAACAGGTGCACCAAAAGGAGCTTTAGAGGGCTAAATCAGACCAGCATCAAGCAACTCGTTCAATTGTTTATGCAATTCAGCCAACTCTTTCGGTGCCATACGGTAAGGAGGTTGAGCAGGAGGCATCGAACCCGGTATCAAATCTATCTTGTGATCAATAGCCCTCTCCGCGGTGGCAAATTTTTAGGCAACTTTGGTGGCATCACATCAGTAAAGTCACTCAAAATTTGAGTAACGCAGTCCGGCACTTCAACCTTAACATCAGGCTTCACTTCAACCACAGCAACAAGGAAAGTCTCATCTCCCTTCTTCAAACCTTTTTCAACCATCATGGCAGAAATTAACGAAGCCTTCCTTTGAATTTCTTCTCTTCCATAAGGATAAACAGCTTTCACAAAACCAGGAGCCATATCATTCATGATCATCACTGCGTCCAAGTGAGGCATTGGAATAAAGCGATGTTTCCGCATGAAGTCAACTCCGAGGATCACCTCAAACTCTTCTAGAGGAATCACCATCAAATTGACCTTCCATTTCCAGTTCCCAACAGACATAGAAACATCATAAGCCATACCCACAATGGCCTGTGCTTTAGCATTCACAATCTTCATGTAAGAGGGACATTTCGACACTCTCAATCCATACTTATGCACCAAATTGGAAGAAACAAAGGTGTGAGTAGCGCCAGTACCTACCATGTCTATCACACTTTTGTCCCCAATTCTCATTTCGATGTGCATCAGCAAGGAATGAGGGTCCGTCTCGTTTCTTGTAGCATTCATCAACGAGATAACATTCAATAATTGCAAAGGATTTACTAAGGCAACAACAACTTCTTGGCCTTCTCCATCCCGATTATTTTTTGTAGCAATCAAAGAATTTACCCGCCCCCGATTCGGACAGTTTTTGTCAAGATGAGGTCCTCCGCACGTCCAACAACCATCAGTTTTCTTGTTTGCGACGCCTTTGTTTTGAACAGCCCCATCAACAACCTTGCCCTTTTCAACGACTTCTTTTCGAGCTTCCTTCCTCCATTCTCCTTTCATCTCGACCCGTTTCTTAGGTTTTGAAGTAGAAGGAATATCAGAAAGAGTACGGGTGCTGCGATAATCCACCAAGGAATCCGCTGCAGCAATTGCACTTGGGAGATCCTTCACAGTCTGTCTCCTAAGTTCATTTTGCGCCCATGCTTGCATTCCATAAATGAAGTTATGCAATTTTTTGTCCTCCGACATGTTTTGAATATCCAATATTAAGGAAGAGAATTCCTTAATATAATCCCGAATAGATCCTGTTTGCCGCAAGCATTTCAAACGGTCTCTAGCAAGCCAAGATGCGTTCCTAGGCAAGAATTGGTCCTTTATTTCTTTTCTGAGTTTCTCCCATGTATCAATTTTTGGTCTTCTTGCACTTTCATCGTCAGCCATACGAGTTCTCCACCACAATTTAGCATCTCCCGCTAGGTACATGCTAGTGATTGTGACCTTCTCCGCATTTGGAACTTTGGCAGCCACGAAATATAGTTCCATATCCCACAGAAAATTTTCCAACTCTCTTGCACTACGCGTTCCACCAAACGCCTTTGGATCAGGAATCTTTACCTTCGAGTGTTCTTCATTGCCTTGGCCTGGAGCAGCCAATGCCCGTCGAAGAACACTGATTTCAACATTCAAATTTTTGACCTCCTTCTTCAGGTCTTCAACTATGCCATCTGTTGCCTCATAATTCTGTTGGATCCCACCGCGAACTGATCTGCCCCATCCTTTGGATGGTAAATCCCTATAATCAGATCTGCCAAATCTAAAGGATCGTCAGTCCCGCCGATTAGCGCCTCTAACCGTTGCACTATATCATGTAAGTCTGAAGTAGACCCACCAGCCATGGCCACAAGCTACGACCAAAGCTTTGATACCAGTTAGCTCTGATACCAGCCCCGGATCAAAATCTCACTTATCAACCGGACTTCGCCAAAATTCAAACTTGGCCAATTCAAGCCTAATTCTACACCGGACCCCCAAATTCAGTTCCGATTTCACTCCTAAGTCACAAATCACCATCCGAAACTAGTCGGATCATCGAAAATCCATTCCGATCCCTCTAACTCATAAGTCAATATTCAGTTGACTTTTCCAAAATAACCTTCTCATAAAGAGACTAATTGTCTCATTTCTATCCAAACTCCATCCGAATTACTTCGAACTCTCCCAATACATATATTGAAGCATATAACAACATAAAACGGGGAAAACGGGCAATACTTCATGGGACGACGGGTCAGGTCATTACAAAAAGTACACAAGTTCTGTAAAATAAAAAGAAGAAGAAGAAGAACGAAAGAGTGTCTACTCTTAAACAATAAAACTTTTTAGTATAATTGAATTAAACTACTTGAATCTTCATATTAATAAATATAATTTTTTACAATACTCAAATATAATATAGTGTAAATACATGTCTAACATCTTAGTTATTTAAATTAACCTCTATAATATTAATAACAATATTGTAATGTAAAGTTAAAGGCTTTATGTTCATTAAAATATTGTATGTGAATTTCAACTAAAGAATAGTGTAAGGTCTCTTATTAATTTTTCTTTAGGCCATTAACTTTATAAGGCCACCCTTATTGGGAGAGAAAGAGCTTATGTGGCTGGGCGACTCTAAAAAAGGTCGATACTAAGGTTTTGGAGACCCCAGACTTCTCGACTGCTCGACTGTACAGTCGGATGCATAGATTGGACAATTCTCATCAAATTAGCCATAATTTTGTGTAAAATTTCAAATGGCGAATGATTTAATAAAAATTAGACTCAAATATCTTTAATTTGATTCCCTAAATACAATACCATAGATTATATATAGCGAGTTATGATAGTTTAAAGTTAAGTCATGTGCAACTTTTAACGTCTTTTTCTTTTAACAATTTTAACTTGTTCCAAATTCCTTTCCCCCGACTTCTGAACATCATTATAACCCTCCAAATCATGTCCAGCACACTTTTAAATACCTAAATAAATTTATTATTTAACCTTAACTATTGTTAGCATGCAAATGATATGTTTAGTATTTAATACTTTCCAATAAGCCTTAAGTATTTGAAAAAGAACTAGTGATATAACTCGCGCTTCACGCTGTTGTAAACGACATTAGTTAATTTATATTAATTGATGTTATTAAAATTGAACTGAAATAGATCAATTTTAACAATAATTAGTTTTATATGTTTGATAAAATCACAAATATAATATTTGTATTAGAAGTAGAACTAAGATGAATTACATTTCTTATTACCATATTTACAAACAAAAACAAATATGTGCGTGTGAGGCCTGCTTTAATACATGAATTAGGGTACATGATAGTAACACTTGTATTTAAGCATTTTGATATATTTATTTCGTTAGATAGTAGAAATATTTTTTTTCTAAAAATTTCTTAAATTAAAGAAAAGTTTATCAATTAAGAAGGCATCCCACGTTATCAGTATAGAATGAATCTTTTTTTGTAAAACGTTTATTCTTGTTAATTGCAATAAGCTATTTTTTACTTAGATTTTGTTGTTAGTCTGTCAATTGATCGTATATTACAATCAATTATAAAAGGTTGTGATCGTAATGATTAAAGAGGACATTGTCAATATCAAACACTTAAAATTTAAGGAAAAAGAAGACATTCTTAAAAGAGAATTACAACAATGAATCATTGTTGTCAACAATTTGACAGAAGGAGAAGTTTCACGACAACTGACATTAGTTGAGTCCGTTCTTTTTGTTTCACAAATTTATAGACCCTAATTTTATAATTCTGGATTCACAAAAATTTGGGTCCACAATAATATAAGATAAAAAAATACCTCATACAACTACTATCAATTTTATGATATACAAATTGAGATAATATGTCACGACCCGAATTTTTTACCATCGGAAGTCGTGATAGCGCCTACTATTGGAGCTGGGCAAGCTAAACATTAAAATATTTTACTGATTTCATTTAAACAATATAATAAACAAGAATAATAATTAAAGCGGAAGACTTTTAAATGCTTAAATAACTAAAAGCGGGAATACAAAACTTTCAATATACACTTCTACCCAGTAGCTGGTGTCCCTACTCACGAACTGCTATGAAATACTAAAACAAGAGTCTCAAAGAAATACATAGAAGAGTCTGTCACGGTACAAGGGAAACAAACTAATAATATAGAAGGGACTCCGGCCTGCGGACGCCAGCTAGGCTACCTCGGAAATCCCTGGACCGAAGTCGGCGCACGAGAAAAAGCTGCTACTGAGGTCCAACAGCTGCTCCCGGATCTGTGCAAAAAGATGCACATAGTGTAGTATCAGCACAATCGACCCTATGTACTGGTAAGTGCCTGGCCTAACCCCGGCGAAGTAGTGACAAGGCTAGACATGACCTACCACAAATTACTTGTACAAATATATGTGCAATAAAAAAAAGTACAAGAATTTAAACAACTAAGAGGGAGGGGAGCATGCTATAGGGTATGACAGTTTAAAAATAGAAATCATCGGATAAGAAGTAAAGTCGTACAACAACAATTGATAAGGAAAAACACAAGAAATCCCTACATACAAAAATAATATACTTGATCCATACTCCATTGCGGCGTGCAACCCGACCCTCAAATATACCCGTTGCGGCAACCAACCCGACCCTCAAATATACCCGTTGCGGCGACCAAACCGATCCTCAAATATATCCGTTACGGTGAGCAACCCAATCCTCAAATATATATCCGTTGCGGCGAACAACCCGATCCTCAAATATATTCATTGCGGCAAGCAACCCAATCCACAAATATATCCATTGCGGCGAGCAACCCGATCCTCAGTATTTAATACCGTTGCGGTGTTCAACCCGATCCTCAATAACTAGCAACAAGTTGTCACGACTCAAATTCCATACCCGGTCGTGATGGCGCCTCTCGTGAAGATAAGGCCAGCCAACCAACCCAAATCCTCTTTAAGCAGCTATTAAACATAAATGAATAGTAATACTACTTAATGGAATTTAACTATGAAATTTTATTTCAACAAAACCCGACCGGGGTGTCACAAGTCACGAGCATCTAATGAGTAGGGACACTACTATTGGGCCAACAAAATATATATACAAGGAAAAACTGAAACTCATAGTCGGAATGCGGTGCCGCGAACGCTGGCGGTCACCTTGCTCAACTGCCAAAATATGGCCTTCGGTCCTGCTAATAACCCGCTACCGGGTGAACAATACCTGCAACTGCACGCAAGGTACTGGGAGTAAAGTTAGTACTTCCAACTCAGTGGTAATAAGAGAGAATAATAACTGAGTGATAAGAAAACACGTATGGGCAGACCACAATGCTATAAAAAGATGGTACAACCCTTTGAGAAAAACCGTAATACTGTGAAAATCCTTTAGAAAATCTCAAGATCAGTTAAAAACCTCTTTTGAAAATATGCTTTTTCAATAGTTGCAAAGATAATTTAAACAAGTGGGAAGTAATTAGAAACCTGCCCCTTGGGCTTAGTATCGACCTCTCAGTACAGTATCAGCCCCGCGGGCTCACTCCCAACTCACAACATACAACATCAACCTCTCGAGATCAGCACTTCTTAACATATAACACCAGGGTATCTGGTCAACAAGGCAAGTAACGGTATGTTTGCCGATGATATATGAGTGCTAAATGTCATGGCACGTAGTACAAACAGGAGTAAATGCATGAATGCAATGCAATGCTATGCATATGACCGCTGCGGCGTGCAGCCCGATCCATTTGGGTACCCGTGCTCACTGTGGGGGTTCAGACTCCGGAGGGGCTCCTACAGCCCAAGCGCAACATCAATATCACACCGATGCGGCATGCAGGCCGATCCATGCATGTATATGCATATGCACACATAACACTCGAGGCCTGAAAGCCTCCTTACATCACTAAACATGCCCTCACATATGGCCCTCAGCCTCAATCACTCCAAAATAGTCAAAGCCCCTCGGGCATCCGTAAAACAATAATACTCAGCTCAAACAATAGTTCAAATATAAGTTAAAACTCCAAGTTTGAGAAAAATATAGTTGAGTTCATTAAAAAGTGCAAATCACGTGGACTGAGTTCAAATAATATTTCAAACAGTGAGGAAAACAACGATGATAGTTCATAAAGAATTCAAATAATCGGCAGTAAGCCCCAAGTATGGCAATGAGCCCAAGTCATAATGCTAACAACAAATCATTTAAAATTTTGCGGTAAAAACCAACAACTGAGACGGACCAAGTCACAATCCACAACGGCGCTCTACCCCACGCTCAGGTACAGCGTGTAAGTCACCACAATACATCACTAGGATGTGCAAATCCGGGGTTTCAAACCCTCAGGATATCATTCCCAAATATTACTCACCTCGAACCGGCGGAATCTCAAGCTCGCGACGCCTTTGTCCCTCAAATCGGCCTCCATGCGCGTCGAATCTACCAAAAAACAGAGCGAATACATCACAATATAAAAATGGGACAATACCCAATCTAAAAGACTCGAAAAATATCGGAATTCGTGAAATTAGCAAAACCCGAGCCCCAGACCCACTTCTCGAAATCCAGAAAATTCTACATCAAAATGATCCTCGTCTCGCCACAAGTCTATACATATAAAGTTCATCAAAATCGGAGGTCAGTTGCTCCTTCAAATCCCCAATTTGTATTCAAAATTTCAAGCCCTAGTTCTTCCTCTCTTTGATTTAATTCGAGAAAATTTAAGGGTAGAAATCACGATAAATTGATGTTTCGAGTCCATAGAACTTACCTCAAATCAATCCTCTTCAAATCCCTCTTGAATTTGCACCCAAAACTCTCAAAGATGACCAACAATAGAGGAAATATGACTTAGCTCGCGCATGAGAATTCATTAAAAACCTGTTGCCTAGCTGCTCTTTCTTCTATGCGAACGTGTGGGTTCTCCTGCGTTCTCGTTGACCAAAAATCACTGGGCCCCCATTTACTCTATGCGAATGCGGAGCCATTTCGCGATCGTAATGCACAAGACAGCCCCCTCCCAAAACTCCTATATGCGAACGCCTCCGAGGCACGCGAACACGAAGGCCAAGGTCCTCAGGCCTATGCGAACGCACCACTGCATTGCGAACGCAGAGACCAAATTTTTCCTGCACTGCTGTTGCAAAAATCTGCAACTTCCAAAAGCCAAATTTGGTCTGTTTCACCACCCGAAATCACCTCGAGACCCCCCAAATTTGGTTGATTAGGCTTTTTTCAGAGTGTTTTTCTTCTTTTTTCTTGATGATCCTTTCTTCTACTTTGTCTTGCTTTTATAAATGAACTTTGGAGCAGATTTGAAATATGGACTTCAAATATTTTTAGAAATCTTTGTCTCCTAGCCTTGTAGGGTACTTCATTGGGCCCCATCTTCACATGGCTTGTGCAGAGATTCCATTTAGTCATCCACGTTTTCCACATACATTTCTCTTTATGTCACGTCTTGTCCCTACTTGTTGTCTCCACCATTAATGTTCTTTGTCTTTTTCTTGATTCATTATTTCTGAAGTATAACTCTATTTTCATGTGTCTAAATTATGTAGTGCTATTGAATCAAAACTCATCCCTGAATCGTAGTCTTCATATGGATATTGAGCATCCTGATAATTCAGGTGGTCTTCATTATCATCTCCTCCTGAGCTTTATGATCTTTCTAGACTGGACCTTGACCTTTCTCGACTGGGACTCAGATTTTTTATCATATGTTTGTCTTGTTTTTCCTTTTCATGAAAGAAATTCTCTAGTGTCTGTTTAAATACATCTTCTATTTTCTCATTTTTTTTCTTTTTAACAATTGTACTCTTTTTCTTTAATATGTCTCCGTGTGTTAACGTTCTGGGTAGCCTTCGCCTTGATGAGCCTTCTTCTTCACTTTTTGGCAAAGTGACAGCCATAAACGGATTTGATTTGTCTTTACCGGTCACCGTTTGAACCAGACTAGTTGTATCATCATCCGATACAGTGGATTTTTCTGCATTCATTGGGGAATGCACACCCTTCTCATCCATTTTTTCTTGAGATGCAGAACTAATATCTTGTTGAAGAACCACTTGGTCTAAGATTGCGTTATTTCAAATTTTAACCGCATGCACCCTTTGTTCTAAAACCTTTACCTGCTCCATAAGTCTGGTTTTTTCTTTCTTTAAGATTTCATTCTTCTGGTTTAACCTTCTGAAAGATTCAGTCATTGATGAGCAGTGGTCGCAAAATATTATTTTATCTGTATCTTTTTGGATCTTGTATTGGATCTTTTCTGGGTTTTGTCTGAGTGATGGGGAAATATAGTAATTTGGTCCTAGTATTCCTCTTGCGTAATCTAGTGCTTCAGTAAAATCATTAAAACCTTTAAAAAGTGGTTTTTGTATGTCTTTAATAGAGTCTAATACTTCTATCCATGTTTGAAAAATACCATTTGTCTTACCGTGTACAACCACGTAGTATTTAAACCTTTTTTCTTGTTTTTTATCTGTAAAATATTGCCCCAAGGCATTAAGAGCTGCTATAACATATTTAGTGTCTTTCTTATTATATGTTATCCATAGGTTATCAATTAAACATCTCTTGGGTCTTTCTATAACACATTCTGGTAAAAACTCTAAATCACATATTCGATGGTGGAAAAAAAATTAAATTATGCTTCCCAAAATTTATTCTTTCTATATTATATTGTTCCGTAATGGGTTGCGGCTTAAAATGAAGGGTACCTAATACTGTCTGCAAGTATTTGTCTGAGGGTGAGTCTTGAACTCCTTTTCCCTTGTCTTCAGTCTTCGGAACTGTTGGTCTCATTCAGTACATGTAAAATATTCTTATTAATTGAAAATAATTTTTAGCCTACTTAAAGTGTCTGCTAAATTATTATCTTTTTCTGTAATATGTTCAAAAACTAAATTGTATATTGATATTGTATCAATAAAATTTAACCATCTCCTTCTACTACTATTTTTTGAATTTATCTTTTGGTGAAATTTGACAATAGCTTCACAATCAGTTCTAATTATTACTTCTTGTTTGTTTAATATGTATAATTTAAAACTATTTAATCCATAGATTACGGCTAGAATTTCTGTGTCTATACTGCTCATATTTCCTCTCTCTTTATATTTTCCACTTTGATACACACATATTTTTTCTGTATTCTTATCACTATATTTATTTGGTTTTGCTTTTAAAAATGCTCCTCATCCCTCAAAACTTCCATATGTTTCTATAATTAAATAGTCAGTTTCTAATGGCAAAGTTAGATCAGGAATATTCTTTATGTTTCTTTAATTTTTTGTATTAATTTAACATCTTCTGTATTAAAATGTTTGTGTCATGTTGATCATGTCTTAGCATATAATGGTCCTTCCATTTTTCCCAAGTCTTTTATAAAATTTCTCGCATAATTTACTATTCCTAGAAACTTTTGTAGCTCTTTAATATTTTCTAGTTTATCTGGCATTTCTAAAAAAATTTAGCTATACGGGGTTGTAGCTTAATCTTCCCATCCCCTAGAACTACTCCTAAAAAGTTTATATAATTTTTACATAATTTCATTTTCTTTTTACTAATGATTATTCCATTATCTACAAATTATCTAAATATTGTATGTAGATGTCCTAAGTGTTCTTTAATATCTTTACTGAATACTAATATATCATCTACATATTACTAACACAAACCTTTTATATTCTCCAAATATATTATCCATTTTTCTTTGGAAAATTGGTGGAGCTGTTTTTAATCCAAACGGCATTAGTAACCATTCGAAATGTTCCCTTCTGGACAAGTAAATGTTGTCTATTCGATACTTTCTTCATGATTTTTTACTTGCCAATATCCTGATTTACAATCAAATTTACTAAATATCTTTTTTTCTTGTATTCTATTTATTAGTTATGTTTTATCAGGTAGCTTATATACATCTGTTATGGTGTTATCATTGAGTCTTTATAGTTTATTACCATTCTCGCTTTTCCTCTTATTATTTCACTGTGATTTCTAACCATAAAAGCTGCTAACCTATGTTTAGAAGTAGATCTCCTGATTACACCTAAGTCCATAAGTTCTTTAATTTGAGTTTCAAAGTCTTCAAGGTCTTTATTTGTAGCTTCTATTGAAGCCGTTTTAATTATATATTCTGGGTTTATTATGTCTAATTTACACATCATTTCATTATTTTCCCTGTGCTTTAAAGGGTTTTCGCCGATTATTTCTATCTCATCTAAAAAGTTTACTATATTCTCTAGATCTTTTTCATTCTCTATTGTTCCTATTTTTTGAAATCCTGTTTTGAAATTGTATAATTCTGTTTCGATGTCTATTAATGAATAGTCCTTTTCTATTATATCTCTATCTTCATTTTCTTCTAATATTAAATTTTTTGTTTCTTCTTTAGTCCTACAGCAGGTTTTTGTTATCTTTACATTTTTTACAACATTCTTTCTCGCTTTCTTGCAGGTTTTTCTGGTTTTCATTCAATCTTGTCCTTATCCTAGTTGCGGCTTCAATTATTTGTATTGGTGTTTGTGTAATATTTTTAAAGAATATTACCCCATCTCTATTAAGCAAACAAATACCATTATTGTGTAATATAAAGCTCTATACTAATACAAAATCTACATTTATATTTAAATCTTTTACCCAAATTTTATCTACCTTATTGCTAGGTTTGTAAAAACCTAAGCATGTATTTACAAAACTAATCTGTGATTTATCTATATAATGTTTATAAATGTTATGGGTTCCATCCATTTGCATGGTTGCTACTGGCTTGTCTAATGTTTTTATTAAATTAGGTGGAACTATGCTCTTATTTATTATACATCTTGTGCATCCTGAGTCTACTAGAGCTAATGTTTCTATTCGTAGTCTTCTATTCTAATTCCTGCTAAAAAATTTATTGTAGCTATTCTTTTATCTTCATTACATATTAAGGCATCATAATTTTCTATTCTCATTAGTTCTTTATCTTCTTCAATTGCTGTATTTCCTCTTATATCTTCTAATTTTTCTTTTCCCTTTTCCATTTTTTGTATTCTTTTTTCTAATTTATTTATTCTATTTTCTAATGTAATTATTCTTAGATTTATAATAAATTATTTGTCTCTTGATAGATTTCTTCTTTATTTATTTTTGTTTTAAAATCTTTTTATATACATGAAATACATCCTTCTAGATAGCATAATTTACATTTAGCTCTTTTATTTCTACTGGGATACCATTTACATTTAAAACATTGGTTGCTATCTAAACCTTTATTATTTCAAACTCATGGGTACATTCTTCTAATATATTTACAAAGTTATTTTCTTTTAGGTATAGTTTTTCTAGTCCTATCTCATTTATTAACTCTTCTCTTCTGACTCTAAGGTTTCTATTTGGGTTTCGTCTATACCTACACTTATTATAGAATATATACTTTCGTTGTCTGACATATATTCATCTATATTTATTAGAGTTTCTTGAAAATCTTCTATTACTTTGAATTTCTTGTTTTACTATTTATTCTTTTTTGGGCAGGTGTTGGCTAAATGTTCTACACTCCCACAAGTAAAACATTCTAGTTTGTTTTTATAGTTTCTATCTGCTCTATACTTTCTAACATGCCTATTTCTATCTAAATAGGGTTTTCTAGCTGATGATTTTCTAAGATAATAATTTTTCTTATTATATTCTTTATTGTATTGGGGTTTATATCTTTTATATTTCTTCTTTTTGTATTCATTTTTGTCATAACTTTGTGTTGTATATACTGTTGATTTACAGAAACTCAAATTGTTCTGTTTTAGCTGTTTTGTATTTGCAAGTTTGTACATTTTTCTTGTAATATTTCCATAATATGTTGTACTTTGTTCCCTATAGACCATTTTGAATTTGGATTTTGTATTACACCTTCTTTTTTATACTATCGTTATTCTATTTCTCTTCCTAAGACTCCTGGTAATTTATTGAATAATTTTTTACCTAAATCTTGATCAAAAGCATTTCCACTAATAGTAGAATAATAAAAGTAATGTTTAAAAACTTTTTTATATGGAACCAACTACTTATACTTAATTGTTCTAATTTTATTAAAGTATTCTTTTGTAGACTACTAATCCACTATTTGGATCTTCTCCTGTGATCAGACTATGTATTTTATTTGTAAAATTATAAGGATTTACACCCATTGCTATAAAATTTTGAAAATCTTAGGAAATTTTTGATTTATAGGCTTCCCATAAAGCCTTTGTTGATTCTCCTAGGAAAGTTTCCATATATTTATACATTGTTTCTGCATCTGTGTCATTATAGGTTTTTATGAAGTCTGCTAATATTTCATTAAAAATATTACACAAACGCCAGTGCAAACAATAGAAGCTGCAACTAGGATAAGGACAAGATTGAATGAAAACCAGAAAAATCTGCAAGAAAGCGAGAAACAATGTTATAAAAAATATATAGATAACAAAACCTGCTGTAGGGCTAAAGAAGAAACAAAAAATTTAATATTAGAAGAAAATGAAGATAGAGATATAATAGAAAAGGACTATACATTAATAGACATCAAAACAGAATTATACAATTTCAAAACAGGATTACAAAGAATAGGAATAATAAAGAATGAAAAAGATCTAGAGAATATAATAAAAAGTTTAGATGAGATAGAAATAATCGGAGAAAAACCTTTAAAGCACTGGGAAATTAATAAAGTGAGGTGTAAATTAGACATAATAAACCCAGAATAT
Organism: Nicotiana benthamiana; assembly: GCA_034376525.1. Classification (NCBI taxonomy): domain Eukaryota; kingdom Viridiplantae; phylum Streptophyta; class Magnoliopsida; order Solanales; family Solanaceae; genus Nicotiana; species Nicotiana benthamiana. Next base: position 8,442,285 of record CM067331.1, on the reverse strand, counting down.
ATAATTAAAACGGCTTCAATTGAAGCTACAAATGAAGACCTTGAAAACTTTAAAACTCAAATCAAAGAACTTATGCATTTAGGTGTAATAAGGAGATCTACTTCTAAACATAGGTAAGAAGCTTTTATGGTTAGAAATCACAGTGAAATAACAAGAGGAAAAGCAAGAATGGTAATAAACTATAAAAGACTCAATGATAACACCAGAACAGATGGATATAAGCTACCTGATAAAACAGAACCAATAAATAGAATACAAGGAAAAGAGATATTTAGTAAATTTGATTGTAAATCAGGATATTGGCAAGTAAAAATGCATGTAGAAAGTATCGAATGGACAACATTTACTTGTCCAGAAGGGCATTTCGAATGGTTAGTAATGTCGTTTGGATTAAAAACAGCTCCACCAATTTTTCAAAGAAAAATGAATAATATATTTGGAGAATATAAAAGGTTTGTGTTAGTATATGTAGATGATATATTAGTATTCTGTAAAGATATTAAAGAACACTAAGGAAATCTACAGACAATATTTAGATTATTTGTAGATAATGGAATAATCATTAGTAAAAAGAAAATGGAACTACGTAAAAATTATATAAATTTTTTAGGAGTAGTTCTAGGGGATGGGAAGATTAACCTACAACCCCATATAGCCAAAAGAGTTTTAGAAATTCCAGATAAACTAGAAAATATTAAGGAACTACAAGTTTCTAGGAACAGTAAATTATGCAAGAAATTTCATAAAAGACTTGGGAAAAATGGCAGGACCATTATATGCTAAGACAGGATCTACAGGACAAAAATATTTTAATACAGAAGATATTAAATTAGTACAAAAAATTAAAGAAAAAATAAAGAATATTCCTGATCTAACTATGCCATTAGAAACTGACTATTTAATTATAGAAACAAATGGATGTTTTGAGGGATGGGGAGCAGTTTTAAACCAAAACTAAATAAATATAGTGATAAGAATACAGAAAAAATATGTGCGTATCAAAGTGGAAAATATAAAGAGAAAGGAAATATGAGCAGTATAGCCGCAGAAATTCTAGCCGTGATCTATGGTTTAATAGTTCTAAATTATACATATTAAACAAATAAGAAGTAATAATTAGAACTGATTGTGATGCTATTGCCAAATTTCACCAAATGATAAATTCAAAAAATAGTAGTAGAAGGAGATGGTTAAATTTTATTGATACAATATCAATATACAATTTAGCTTTTGAACATATTAAAGGAAATCATAATAATTTAGCAAACACTTTAAGTAGGCTAAAAGTTATTGTCAATTAATAAGAATATTTTACATGTACAGAATGAGACCAACAGTTCCCAAGACTGAAGACAAGGGAAAAGGCGTTCAAGCCTCACCCTCAGACAAATACTTGCAGACAGTATTAGGTAACCTTCATTTTAAGCCACAACCCATTACGGAACAATATAATATAGAAAGAATAAATTTTGGGAAGCATAATTTAATTTTTTTTCCACCATCGAATATGTGATTTAGAGTTTTACCAGAATGTGTTATAGAAAGACCCCGGAGATGTTTAATTGATAACCTATGGATAGCATATAATAAAAAAGACACTAAATATGTTATAGCAGCTCTTAATGCCTTGGGGCAATATTTTACAGACAAAAAACAAAAAAAAAAGGTTTAAATACTACGTGGTTGTACACGGTAAGACAAATGGTATTTTTCAAACGTGGATAGAAGTATTAGACTCTATTAAAGACATACAAAAACCATTTTTTATAGGTTTTAATGATTTTACTGAAGCACTAGATTACGCAAGAGAAATACTAGGACCAAAACTATATTTCCCCAGCACTCAGACAAAACCCAAAAAAGATCCAATACAAGATCCAAAAGGATACAGATAAAATAATATTTTGCGACCACTGCTCATCAATGAGTGAATCTTTCAGAAGGTTAAACCAGAAGAATGAAATCTTAGAGAAAGAAAAAACCAGACTTATGGAACAGGTAAAGGTCTTAGAACAAAGGGTGCATGCGTTAAAATTTGAAATAACGCAATCTCAGACTCAAGTGGTTTTTCAAAAACATATGAGTTCTCCATTTCAAGAAAAAATGGATGAGAAGGGTGTGCATTCCCCAATGAATACAGAAAAATCTACTGTATCGGATGATGATACAGCTAGTCCGGTTTAAACGGTGACCGGTAAAGACAAATCAAATCCGTTTATGGCTGTCACTTTGCCAAAAAGTGAAGAAGAAGGCTCATCAAGGCGAAGGCTACCCAGAACGTTAACACGCGGAGACATATTAAAGAAAAAGAGTACAATTGTTAAAAAGAAAAAAATGAGAAAATAGAAGATGTAATTAAACAGACACTAGAGAATTTCTTTTAGGAAAAGGAAAAACAAGACAAACATATGATAAAAAATCCCAGTCCCAGTCCAGAAAGGTCAATGTCCAGTCCAGAAAGAACTCAAAGCTCAGGAAGAGACGATAATGAAGACCACCTGAATTATCAGGATGTTTAAGATCCATATGAAGACTACAATTCAGGGATGAGTTTTGATGCAATGGCTCTACATAATTTAGACACATGAAAATAGAGTTATTCTTTAGAAATAATGAATCAAGAAAAAGACAAAGAACAATAATGACAGAGACAACAAGTAGGGACAAGACGTGACATAAATAGAAATGTATGTGGAAAATGTGGACGATTAAATGGAATCTCTGCACAAGCCATGTGAAGATGGGGTCCAATGAAGTACCCTACAAGGCTAGAAGACAAAGATTTTTAAAAATATTTGAAGTCTATATATCAAATCCGCTCCAAAATTCAGCTATAAAAGCAAGACAAAGTAGAAGAAAGGATTATCGAGAAAAAAGAAGAAAAACACTCTGAAAAAAGCCTACGAGACCAACCTTTCCATAAAACCAAAAGGCCTTTCCCAAACCACTTTGTAAAATATTTCCTTTATGAATATCCTAGTAGTTCCTCCTCTAAGCTTGTAAAATAAATAAAGATTGTATGCTTAGGTGTGATCGTTTTTAAATCTCGAAGTTCAGCAAAACTCTTTTCGGGTTTCACGAAAAGGAAATCTCATCTCTTGTAAACATGTAAGTTACTTATGTTTACCTAAATTATGTTCTAAGATATTACCCTTGTTTACTTTTTATGCTTATGATATTTATTATGCATAGTTTTGTCATTCTGTAAATAAATAAATATCACTCTTAGTATATGCTTATCTTTCCAATTTCTTAACAATTTTGATGGATTAACCTGTAAATTCCTAGAAAAAAACTGGCTAAGATAAATCAAGTGGTATGTGTGCTTAACCATGGCCAGGGTGAGGTTAAAGAAAAAAGAGGTAAGAATAGATTTAAATCTATAAAGAATTGGAGAGAAGAGATGAACAGAAAAAAAAAATAGTATAGAAGGGGTAATCTTAGTACATAATTATGATTACAGTGTAACTTTATAAGTTTACAGAAAAAGAGAGGGAGAGTACCGAGTAGGATTTTTACAACATAAAGTTTAAAATATTTTTACTACGTTGTTAATGTCTGGTAACCGTAAAAACTATACCTACCCAGAAAGCTTTGTTAGAAGCCTTACTTCAAGTCAAGGAGAGTTTATTTTAGACGTAGATACCGGATTTTACTCAATAGCAGTCTACGGCATACATTTTATTTATATAACAGAAAACCATAGTATTTGCGTTGATATATACAATAAACAATTATTTCTTATAATCAGAATACTAGAAATTCATTTATCTAGTATTTCTAGATATTACTATTTAAACTTAGAAAGAAGACAATAAGTAGAAGACATAGAAAGATATTTTATTTTGGTCTAGCCATTTTAATTATATATTCTGGGTTTATTATGTCTAATTTACACATCACTTTATTATTTTCCCAGTGCTTTAAAAGTTTTTCTCCGATTATTTCTATCTCATCTAAAAAATTTATTATATTCTCTAAATCTTTTTCATTCTTTATTATTCCTATTCTTTGTAATCCTGTTTAGAAATTGTATAATTCTGTTTCGATGTCTATTAATGTATAGTCCTTTTCTATTATATCTCTATCTTCATTTTCTTCTAATATTAAATTTTTTGTTTCTTCTTTAGTCCTACAGCAGGTTTTGTTATCTTTACATTTTTTACAACATTTTTTCTCGCTTTCTTGCAGGTTTTTCTGGTTTTCATTCAATCTTGTCCTTATCCTAGTTGCGGCTTCTATTGTTTGTACTGGTGTTTGTGTAATATTTTTAAAGAATATTACCCCATCTCTACTTATCAAACAATTACCATTATTGTGTAATATAAAGCTCAATCCTAATACAAAATCTACATTTATATATAAATCTCTTACCCAAATTTAATCTACCTTATAGCTAGGTTTGTAAAAATCTAAGCATGTATTTACAAAACTTATCTGCGATTTATCTATATAATATTTACATCTTCTATTTTCTCTTTTTTTTCTATTTAGCAATTGAATTCTTTTTCTTTAATATGTCTCCGTGTGTTAACGTTCTGGGTAGCCTTCGCCTTGATGAGCCTTCTTCTTCACGTTTTGGCAAAGTGACAGCCATAAACGAATTTGATTTGTCTTTATCGGTCACCGTTTGAACCGGACTAGCTGTATCATCATCCGATACAGTGGATTTTTCTGCATTCATTGGGGAATGCACACCCTTCTCATTCATTTTTTCTTGAGATGGAGAACTCATATCTAGTTGAAGAACCACTTGAGTCTGAGATTGGGTTATTTCAAATTTAAACGCATGCACCCTTTGTTCTAAAACCTTTACCTGCTCCATAAGTCTGGTTTTTTTTTTCTCTAAGATTTCATTCTTCTGGTTTAACCTTTTGAAAGCTTCAGTCATTGATGAGCAGTGATCGCAAAATATTATATTATCTGTGTCTTTTTGGATCTTGTATTGGATCTTTTCTAGGTTTATTCTGAGTGCTGGGAAAATATAATAATTTGGTCCTAGTATTCCTCTTGCGTAATCTAGTGCTTCAGTAAAATCATTAAAACCTTTAAAAAGTGGTTTTTGTATGTCTTTAATAGAGTCTAATACTTCTATCCACGTTTGAAAAATACCATTTGTCTTACCGTGTACAATCACGTAGTATCTAAACCTTTTTTCTTGATTTTTGTCTGTAAAATATTGCCCCAAGGAATTAAGAGCTGCTTTAACATATTTAGTGTCTTTCTTATTATATGATATCCATAGGTTATCAATTCAAACATCTCTGGGTCTATCTATAACACATTCTAGTAAAACTCTAAATGATATATTCGATGGTGGAAAAAATATTAAATTATGCTTCCCAAAATTTATTCTTTCTATATTATTTTGTTCCGTAATGGGTTGTGGCTTAAAATGAAGGTTACCTAATACTGTCTGCAAGTATTTGTCTGAGGGTGAGGCTTGAACGTCTTTTCCCTTGTCTTCAGTCTTGGGAATTGTTGGTCTCATTCTATACATGTAAAATATTCGTATTAATTGAAAATAATTTTTAGTCTACTTAAAGTGTCTGCTAAATTATTATCTTTTCCTTTAATATGTTTAAAACCTAAATTGTATATTGATATTGTATCAATAAAATTTAACCATCTCCTTCTACTACTATTTTTTGAATTTATCTTTTGGTGAAATTTGGCAATAGCTTCACAATCAATTCTAATTATTACTTCTTATTTTTTAATATGTATAATTTAAAACTATTAAATCCATAGATCACGGCTAAAATTTCTGCATCTATGCTGCTCATATTTCCTTTCTCTTTATATTTTCCACTTTGATAAGCACATATTTTTCATGTATTCTTATCACTATATTTATTTGGTTTTGGTTTTAAAACTGCTCCCCATCCCTCAAAACTTCCATCTGTTTCTATAATTAAAATAGTGAGTTTCTAATGGCATAGTTAGATCAGGAATATTCTTTATTTTTTCTTTAATTTTTTTTACTATTTTAATATCTTCTATACTATTTTTTTGTCCTGTAGATCCTGTCTTAGCATATAATGGTCCTGTCATTTTTCCCAAGTCTTTTATAAAATTTCTCGCATAATTTACTAGTCCTAGAAACTTTTGTAGTTCTTTAATACTTTCTAGTTTATCTGGCATTTCTAAAACTTTTTTAGCTATATGGGGTTGTAGCTTAATCTTACCATCCCCTAGAACTACTCCTAAAAAGTTTATATAATTTATACATAATTCCATTTTCTTTTTACTAATAATTATTCCATTATCTATAAATAATCTAAATATTGTCTGTAGATGTCCTAAGTGATCTTTAATATCTTTACCGAATACTAATATATCATCTACATATACTAACACAAACCTTTTATATTCTCCAAATATATTATCCATTTTCTTTGGAAAATTGGTGGAGCTGTTTTTAATCCAAACGGCATTACTAACCATTCGAAATGCCCTTCTGGACAAATAAATGTTGTTCATTCGATACTTTCTTCATGCATTTTTACTTGCCAATATCCTGATTTACAATCAAATTTACTAAATATCTTTTTTCCTTGTATTCTATTTATTAGTTCTTTTTTATCAAGTAGCTTATATCCATCTGTTCTGGTGTTATCATTGATCTTTTATAATTTATTACCATTCTCGCTTTTCCTATTATTATTTCACTGTGATTTCAAACCATAAAAGATGTTGACCTATGTTTAGAAGCAGATCTCCTTATTATACCTAAATCCATAAATTCTTTAATTTGAGTTTTAAAGTCTTCAAGGTCTTCATTTGTAGCTTCTATTGAAGCCGTTTTAATTGTATATTCTGGGTTTACTATGTCTAATTTACACATCATTTTATTATTTTTCCAGTGCTTTAAAGGTTTTTGTCCGATTATTTCTATCCCATCTAACACAATACAAAATCTTATGTAATATAAAGCTCAATCCTAACACAAAATCTACATTTATATTTAAATCTCTTACCCAAATTTTTTATCTTTATTACATATTAAGGCATCATAAGTTTCTATACTCATTAGTTCTTTATCTTCTTCAGTCGATGTATTTCCTCTTATATCTTCTAATTTTTCTTTTTTCTTTTTCCTTTTCCATTTTCTGTATTCTTTTTACTAATTCATTTGTTCAATATCCTAATGTAATTATTCTTAGATTTATAGTATAATTTTTTGTCTCTTGATAGATTTCTTCTTTATTTATTTTTATTTTAAAATCTTTTTCTATACATGAAATACATCCTTCTAGATAGCATAATTTGCATTTAGCTCTTTTATTTCTACTGGGATACCATTTATATTTAAAACACTGGTTGCTATCTAAACCTTTATTTATTTCAAACTCGTGGGTACATTCTTCTAATATATTTACAAAGTTATTTTCTTCTAGGTCTAGTTTTTTCTAGTCCTATCTCATTTATTAACTCTTATTCTTCTGACTATGAGGTTTCTATTTGGGTTTCGTCTACACCTACACTTACTATAGAATATACACTTTCGTTGTCTAACATATATTCATCTACATTTATTAGATTTTCTTGAAAATCTTCTATTAACTGTGAATTTCTTGTTTTACTATTGATTCTTTTTGGGCAGGTGTTGGTTAAATGTTCTACACTCCCACAAGTAAAACATTCTAGTTTGTTTTTATAGTTTCTATCTGTTCTATACTTTCTTACATGCCTATTTCTATCTAATTAAGGTATGATTTTCTATGATAATAATTTTTCTTATTATGTTCTTTATTGTATTGGGGTTTATATCTTTTATATTTCTTTTTTTTGTATTCATTTTTGTCATAACTTTGCGTTGTATATACTGTTGATTTACAGAAACTCACATTGTTCTGTTTTAGTTGTTTTTGTATTTGCAAGTTTGTACATTTTTCTTGTAATATCTCCATAATATGTTATACTTTGTGCCCTATAGACCATTTTGTATTTGCATTTTGTATTAAACCTTTCCTTTTATACCATCGTTCTTCTATTTCTCTTCCTAAGACTCCTGGTAATTTATTGAATAATCTTTTACCTAAATCTTGATCAAAAGTATTTCCACTAATATTACAATAATAAAAGCAATCATTTTAAAACTTTTTTATATGGAACCAACTACTTATATTTAATTGTTCTAATTTTATTAAAGCATTCTTTTGTAGTACTACTAATCCACTATTTGGATCTTCTTCTGTGATCAGACTATGTATTTTATTTGTAAAATTATAAGGATTTTCACCCATTGCTATTGAATTTTGAAAATCTTGAGGAAATTCTGATTTATAGGCTTCCCATAAACCCTTTGTTGATTCTCCTAGGAAAGTTTCAATATATTTATACATTGTTTCTTCATCTGTGTCATTATAGGTCTTTATGAAGTCTGCTACTACTATTCCTTTCCATAGGTCTATTACTGAGTTCCACATTTGTGGATCATGGGCTGCTATATTTAATATTTTATCTTTACTTCCTCCTTCTTGTAATCTTATAGGTTCTTCTATTGGCATCCTTTTTCCTGATGGTCTTATATTTTCTATTTCTGTTTCCTGGTCTATTTTGTATACTCTTCTTATATGTACATTTCCCGTACTAGTATCTACTGTACTTTGATATGTTGTTCTCTGAAATGGGCTTGGGCTAGAACTAGTTGATTCCATTAATTCTTTTAAGCTTATTTCTGAATCTGTTTCTGTTTCTATTTCATAGCTATCTTATATTTCTTCAAAAATTTGATCGAATTTATCTGATTTCTCTTGTAAATTATTTTCTTTTCTGTATCCCAAATTATCTGTTCTTAATTCAAATTTTCTAAAATGTTCTTCTACATTTCTTAAAATTAAATTTCCTAGTTTACATCATTTGCATTGGAAAGTGCTATTTTTGTTTTCTTTAACTAATTTTCTTGCTTCTTCTAACGTTATATCTACTTCGAATTCTTCTTGTATTATTTCAATATTCATACATTCAGTTTCTTATACATTATTTTCATCTTCATCATCTGTTTCTTTATGAGTAGAATAATTATAATCAGTAAACCTAATTGGCGTTTCTCCTTTAGAATTTTTATACATCAAATGAGATTCTGGTTTAAATATTTTTGGTTTCGAAAAATCTTCTAAGTTCCAATCTAATCCCGCGTATTCTTCTGGTCTATCTTAATAGGTTTTAATAATTTTATCCATTTATTTCCCATTACTTTAACTACATCGTCTACTTTAATTTTAAATTTTGTATTGCTATTTTTTATCATTTTTCCTATAAAACCTACACATATTAATAGATTATTTCCATTATTCATTTCTTCATATCCTTTAGTCTGTATTCCTATTTTTATACTTTTTCCAAATTCTACTAGATTTATCATAAAATCTGGGCTAATATAAAATATTCCTCCATTATTTGTCATATCTACTTCTGTTAAACCTATTATAGATTTCGTCTGATCTGACCATCTGTCATCATATACTACTATTAATACTTTAGTTTTTTTTTTTGGTAATTAAAGTTTTTTTTTTCATTAATCACCAATGAAGTTGCATTACAAAACCACAGTCAAGCTTCAACTCGGCCGACTGTCTGAGAGCTAACATAATAACTACACTTACTGTCCTAACTGTCTAACTTCTACTATATTCTAAGGTGTTGCAATTGCTGGCTAATTCTAGGGATGCCTCTAACATTACAGTTGTACAGTATGTCTCTAAGTAGAGCAGTATTACATCGAAAGTCTTGTTGAATACTCTTGCATTCATTTCCAGCCAGATAGCATATGCAACTTCAGCTGTGACCATTTAAAAAATGGCTGCACGGCATGTTCACTTTCTGGTTCCAACTGATACTAGGTAGGTATTGTTCCTGTAGCCAATTCATTACTCTTCCCCACAGATCCACAGTGATAGGGCATTCCGTGAGCAGATGATCTCTTGTTTCAAGTTGGATTTGGCATAGAGTGCATTGTTGATCAATGCCCAATCCCCAGCTATGTAGTCTATCCTTTGTTGGTAGTCTGTCCTGTAGGAATAGCCACAGGTTGAACTCTTCTTTTGGTCTGGCTTGGTTTTGTATGATTCAGTTCTTCCATGGGACTGTTGGCACTTCTTGCAACTGCGACTGGTACAACTGCTTAGTAGTGCATTTCTGATGTTTCCAGTTCTGGATCCTTTGTAGAGTGTCCCTGGATTGGATGATCTTCTTAACCATCCAGCTAGCTTGGGTAGGAATTGGCATGGATTCTATTGGCCTATCTTTGATATAATACACTGTGATCCACCTTATCCACATCTTATCCTTCTTATGTGCTATGTCCCAGCAGGTCTTTGCAATGGTAGCCTTGTTCCATAGTTTGAGGTTGGTTAGGTTCATTCTACCTACTGAATTTGGAGTGCACATTTTGTCCCAGGAGATGTATGCTTTCTTAGTTACAGTATTCATCCCGGACCAAATGAAACTCCTGCAAATGCTTTCAATCATTTTAAGAACTTTCACTGGGAAGATAAACAGCTGAGCCCAGTAAGCTTGAATTCCAAAGATGACATATTGCACCAGTTGAAGTCTCCCAGAGTATGACAATACTCTAGCAGTCCAAGAAGTGATCCTAGCTGTGATTTTCTCCACTAAAGGTTGCCGCTGTAGTAGAGTAATTTTCTTGGTGCTCAGTGGTACTCCCAGATATTTGAAAGGCAGTTGGCCTTGTTCATAGCCAAGATGGTCAAGGATCTGCTTCTGTACAGGTATTGGTACTCCTCCAAAATAGACTGAGCTCTTGTTCAAGTTGTCCTTGAGACCTGAGGCTGCAGAGAATTGGGAGAAGCAGTTGGATAATGCCTTGACAGATTGGAGGTCTCCCTTGGTAAACAGCAACAAGTCATCTGCAAAGCACATATGTGTAATACCCAGTTTTTTACATCTGGGGTGGAATTGATATGCTGGACAGCTTGTAATACAGTGCATGACCTGCTTAAATACTCCATGACCAAGGTAAATAGGAATGGGGAAATGGGGTCCCCTTGCCTCAATCCTCTGGCAGCAGCAAAGGGATTAGTAGGCTCTCCATTAACTAAAACAAAGTAGCTCACTGTTGATATACACCCATAATCCATTTGGTGAAAGTGTTGAAGAACTGCTTAATGGCAGTAGTGACTTGGTTACCAATGATGCTCCAGCTCTTTTTGAAGAAAACAACATTGTAGCCATCTATTCCTGGTGCTTTGTCATCTCCAATAGCTTTGAGACTCTCCATTATTTCTGTTTCAGTAACTAGAGCACACAGTTCCTGTCTTTGTTGTTGTGTCAGTTTTGGGCCATTGGACATGTACAATTGGTTGATAGCAGGTAGATTTGGTTCAGCAGTTCCCATCAGTGCTTTGTAGAATCCCGGGATTTCCTCTTTAATTTCTGTTGGTGCAGTCAGCTTGATTCCCTGCGCATTGGTAATCTCATTATCTGCTTCTGCTGACTTCTGTCCTTCATTACTGCAGTGAAGTACTTGGTATTAGAGTCCCCAAGTTGTATCCACTTTGCTCTTGCCTTCTGTTGCAGGACACTCTCCTCAATCAGTGACCATTTTTCCAGTTGCAATATCAGTTCCTTCTCCTTCTGTTGTAGTGCATCATTGTAGGCTTGACTCAATTGGGTTTGTAGGATTCCCAGTTCCTGGCGACTCTGCTCAATTCTAAGTGCAATTGTCTTGAACTCCTTATTATTTAGTGTCTTCAAGGGAGTCTTCAGGGCTTTGAGTTTGTCCCATATTATTCTCATGGTATCTGTCTTCCCATCCAGCCATACTGTTGTCACAATGTGTTGGAAATCTTTGTGTTCAGCCCATACATTAAAGAATTTGAAGTTCCTCTTCCCTTGCTAGGAGGATGCTTTCAGTGTTAGTATCATTGGGTTATGGTCTGAAATTAATGGTACATCATAATCAGTGACCACCTGGTTCCACTTGATCATCCATTCATAATTGCCGAATACTCATCAAGCCTGCTGCATACTCTGTCCACACCAGTTTGCTTATTGGTCCATGTGTAGTAGTCACCTCTCCAGGGTAATTCTGTCAATCTAGTAAGTTGTAGGCAATTGTTGAAATCCACTGTTTATGGTAATCTGATTGATGCAAGATTGTCTATCTCTGGCACACAAGACTGCATTGAAATCCCCTGTAACAACCCATGGATCTTTGATTCCTGTTGCCAAATTTTGTAAACTGCTCCATAAAGTTCTTCTCTGCTCCAGTCTATTAAATCCATAAACCACAGTGAGGAAACATTTCAAGTCCCATGTTCTGCTGGAACCCTGCTGTGGATCAACTGGCTTTCCTCCAGAACACTAGTGACTGTGAAAATTTTTGGATTCCATAGGATCCATACTCTGCCTTTTTCCCCTGAGACGTGGTTAGTCAAGACACCCCCAACTTGGTGCTAATAGATTAGCAATTCTATTAGCATGTGCTTGCTTAACTTTTGTTTCTACTAGTCCTACTAGGTTAATGTTGTGTTTCCTAATGTATTCCCTAAATTCTTTCTGCTTGTACCTCTTATTTACACCCCTTATGTTCCACACTAACCACATCATTGATAAGATGTTGATGTAGTGTTCCCAACCTCCCCCGGAGGTTCATCTTTACTACTAGATACTGCTGCAAATCTGTTACTCACAGTAATGGGCGACAGAGGGGGGAAATTGATACTGTTGAGTGCTTGGCTCTGAGGTTGCTTTCCTTTGTCATTGCTCTTATCACCCCTCTGGTTCTGGCTTGACCTGGATTCCTGCTGAGGTCCACTAGGCTCCCTTGTTGGGGACTGCCTCTATAATGGCATAACAGGTCCCTTGGTTTTCCACTCCTGGACTGGCTTGGGCTTCCACACTTGTGTAGGCTGTTTAGGTACCTGTTTTTGTAGGCTTGCACAATTGTGTCCTATTGTTTGACATTTCTCACAAGATAAAGGCTTCCATTCATACTCCACATCTTGAAGAAAACTCTTCCCATTTGGATCCATAACCGTTACTTCTGTAGGTAGTGCTTTGGTCACAGTCACCTCAATGAGCATTCTGGCATAGGATATCCTTGTCTGTTTTGTAGTACACTCATCGGCAAAGATTGGCTTGCCTAGTACACTAGCTATTCTACTGAGAGATCTCATACCCCAGCATGACATTGGTAGTTTTGGGAATTTAACACACAGTGGTATTTCAGTCAGAAACTCTTCTGAAAAATCAAAATCTGGTGTCCATTGTTTGAGAATCATCGGCCTATTGGCTATTGAGTAAGGGCCAACACAGAGTACCTCTTTGGCATCACTGTCTTGAATTTTACAATGTAATATCCCTCATCATGGTAGAACAAATCTAGTTCAGGGACATGGGACCAGTGATGGTTTATGAATCTTCTCATTGCATTGAATCCAGGACCATCTCCTAGAATGTATACCACTAAGGCACACATCCACTTGGCTTCCTCCTCTTCCACCTCTGCTCGTTCCAGTTGTACTATGGGATTTCCTTCAACTAAAGTTGGGGCTATGTAGTCGAGTGCCATACCGTGAGTCGCAAAGCGATTCTTCTGAAATAGTGTAGACCAGGCCTTCTTAGGTTCTTCTGCTTTGTTTTTGGCAATCTCTGGTTGTTCTTCAGTTGGTATTTCTGGTTGCATGGTCGTCTCTGTCACGGGACCTGCTTCGACTGTAGTCGGAGAGGTTAGAGTACCCTCAACCTCTGGTGTCATTGGTGTTTCTGTAATCATTCTTTCTGGAACATCTTATTGTTCTGTGACTATCTCCGCCGGTGGCAACGCCACTTCCATAGCGTCTAGGGTTTCCTCCGAGGTCAATTTCTACGCCTCCTTCACGGTATTCTTCTCCATAATCAGTTGATTGAGCTTGTCAAAGATATCAATTGAGATTTTACGTGGTCGTCCCCTTCCTCTGCTCCCGCCTTTCGCCATCGACACATGCTCGGCGTACATTATGCTAACGTGTGCCGAGAGAGATGAGAGAGACGGCTATTCACTGATTGCTGAAAAATTATGTGTACATGTTTAACTATGTACGAAATTTATCAATACTTTAGTTCCTAAATTTTTTCTTGTTAATCCTTCTAATCCAATTACTATTAATCCCATATGCATTAAATTCCTTTTATAATTTTTTATTTTCTTTACTGATTCTGGATTGATTAAGTTTAATGTTTCAACTTTATTTCCTATAGCTGACAATTGTTCTTCTCTATAATGTCTACATAGTTGAGAATTGGCCGAGAAATATCCTGTATTATATAGTATTTTGGATTTAATAATCTTAATTGATTTTGCTGAAAAATTTGCATATCTTTATCTATATTTATTATTTCATCTAATTTTTTATCTTCCTCTTGTCTTTTTCTAGTTAGAATTCTGGCTAGCATATTGTTTCCTATTCTATTTTCTGAAAAACTTATCCTTGATCTTTCTTGATTTGTTCTTCTTGACCCATTTGGAAATAAAGGGATAAAATTATTAAAACCTATTAAGATAGACCCAGAAGAATACCAGGGTTTAGAATGAAACTTAGAAGATTTTTCGAAACCAAAAATATTTAAACCAGAATCTCATTTGATGCATACAAATTCTAAAGGAGAAACGTCAATTAGGTTTACTGATTATAATTATTCTACTCATACAGAAATGGATGATGAAGATGAAAATAATGTAGAAAAAACTGAATGTATGAATATTGAAATAATACAAGAAGAATTCGAAGTAGATATAGCGTTAGAAGAAGCAAGAAAATTAGTTAAAGAAACAAAAATAGCACTTTCAATGCAAAGGATGTAAACTAGGAAAATTAACTTCAAGAAATGTAAAAGAACATTTTAGAAAATGCGAATTAAGAACAGATAATTTGGGATATAGAAAAGAAAATAAGTTACAAGAGAAATCAGATAAATTCGATCAAATTTTTGAAGAAATACAAGATAGCTATGAAACAGAAACAGATTCAGTAATAAGCATAAAAGAATTAATGGAATCAGTTAGTTCTAGCCCAAGCCCATTTCTGAGAACAACATATCAAAGTACAATAGATACTAGTACGGGAAATGTACCTAGAAGAAGAGTATACAGAATAGACCAGGAAACAGAAATAGAAAATGTAAGACCATCTGGAAAAAGGATTTCAATAGAAGAACCTATAAGATTACAAGAGGGAGGAAGTAAAGGTAAAATATTAAATATAGCAGCCCATGATCCACAAATGTGGAACTCAGTAAACGATTACTTTTATTATTGTACTATTAGTTGAAATGCTTTTGATCAAGATTTAGGTAAAAAATTATTCAATAAATTACCAGGAGTCTGAGGAAGAGAAAAAGAAGAACGATGGTATAAAAGAAAAGGTGTAATACAAAATCTAAATACAAAATGGTCTATAGGGCAAAAAGTACAACATATTATGAAAATATTACAAGAAAAAAGTACTAATTTGCAAATACAAAAATAGCTAAAACATAACAATATGTGTTTCTGTAAATCAACAGTATATACAACACAAAATTATGACAAAAGTGAATACAAAAAGAAGAAATATAAAAGATATAAACTCCAATACAACAAAGAATATAATAAGAAAAATAATTATCTTAGAAAATCATCAGCTAGAAACCCCTATTTAGATAAAAATAGGCATGTTAGAAAGTATAGAACAGATAGAAACTATAAAAACAAACTAGAATGTTTTACTTGTGGGAGTGTAGAACATTTAGCCAACACCTGCCCAAAAAGAATCAATAGTAAAGCAAAAAATCCACAGTTAATAAAAGATTTTCAAGAAACTCTAATAAATGTAGATGAATATATGTCAGACAACGAAAGTATATATTCTATAGTAAGTGTAGGTGTAGACGAAACCCAAATAGAAACCTCAGAGTCAGAAGAAGAAGACTTAATAAATGAGATAGGACTAGAAAAACTAGACCTAGAAGAAAATAACTTTGTAAATATATTAGAAGAATGTACCCATGAGTTTGAAATAAATAAAGGTTTAGAAAGCATCCAATGTTTTAAATGTAAATGGTATCCCAGTAGAAATAAAAGAGCTAAATGTAAATTATGCTATCTAGAAGGATGTATTTCATGTATAGAAAAAAATTTTAAAACAAAAATAAATAAAGAAGATATCTATCAAGTGACAAATAATTCTATTATAAATCTAAGAATAATTACATTATAAAATAGAATAAATGAATTAGAAGATGAATACAAAAAATGGAAAAGGGAAAAGAAAAATTAGAAGATATAAGAGGAAATACAGCAACTGAAGAAGATAAAGAACTAATGAGTATAGAAAATTATGATGCCTTAATATGTAATGAAGATAAAAAATTAACTACGATAAAACTTTTAGCAAGAATTAGAATAGAAGACTACAAAATAGAAACATTAGCTCTAGTAGACTCAGGATGCACAAGATGTATAATAAATAAGATGATAGTTCCACCTAATTTAATAAAAACAATAGACAAGCCAGTAGCAGCCATGCAAATGGATGGAACCCATAACATTTATAAACATTATATAGATAAATCACAGATTAGTTTTGTATATACATGCTTAGATTTTTACAAACCTAGCTATAAGGTAGATAAAATTTGGGTAAGAGATTTAAATATTAATGTGGATTTTGTATCAGGATTGAGCTTTATATTACACAATAATGGTGGTTGTTTTCTTAGTAGAGATGGGGTAATATTCTTTAAAAATATTACACAAACACCAGTACAAACAATAGAAGCCGCAACTAGGATAAGGACAAGATTGAATGAAAACCAGAAAAACCTGCAAGAAAGCGAGAAAGAATGCTGTAAAGAATGTAAAGATAACAAAACCTGTTGTAGGACTAAAGAAGAAACAAAAAATTTAATATTAGAAGAAAATGAAGATAGAGATATAATAGAAAAGGACTACACATTAATAGACATCGAAACAGAATTATACAATTTCAAAACAGGATTACAAAGAATAGGAATAATAAAGAATGAAAAAGATCTAGAGGATATAATAAAATTTTTAGATGAGATAGAAATAATCGGAGAAAAACCTTTAAAGCACTGGGAAAATAATAAGTGATTTGTAAATTAGACATAATAAACCCAGAATATATAATTAAAACGGTTTCAATAGAAACTGCAAATGAAGACCTTGAAGACTTTAAAACTCAAATCAAAGAACATATGGACTTAGGTGTAATAAGGAGATCTACTTCTAAGCATAGGTCGGCAGCTTTTATGGTTAGAAATCACAATAAAATAATAAGAGGAAAAGCGAGAATGGTAATAAACTATAAAATACTCAATGATAACACCAAAACAGATGGATATAAGCTACTTGATAAAACAGAACTACTAAATAGAATACAAGGAAAAAAGATATTTAGTAAATTTGATTGTAAATCAGGATATTTGCAAGTAAAAATGCATGAAGAAAGTATCGAATGGACAACATTTATTTGTCCAGAAGGGCATTTCGAATGGTTAGTAATGCCGTTTGGATTAAAAACAGCTCCACCAATTTTCCAAAGAAAATGGATAATATATTTGGAGAATATAAAAGGTTTGTGTTAGTATATGTAGATGATATATTAGTATTCAGTAAAGATATTAAAGATCACTTAGGACATCTACAGACAATATTTAGATTATTTGTAGATAATGGAATAATTATTAGTAAAAAGAAAATGGAATTATATATAAATTATATAAACTTTTTAGGAGTAGTTCTAGGGGATGGTAAGATTAAGATACAACCCCATATAGCTAAAAAAGTTTTAGAAATGCCAGATAAACTAGAAAGTATTAAAGAACTACAAAAGTTTCTAGGACTAGTAAATTATGCGAGAAATTTTATAAAAGACTTGGGAAAAATGACAGGACCATTATATGCTAAGACAGGATCTACAGGACAAAAAAATAGTATAGAAGATATTAAAATAGTACAAAAAATTAAAGAAAAAATAAAGAATATTCCTGATCTAACTATGCCATTAGAAACTCACTATTTTAATTATAGAAACGGATGGAAGTTTTGAGGGATGGGGAGCAGTTTTAAAAGCAAAACCAAATAAATATAGTGATAAGAATACAGAAAAAATATGTGCGTATCAAAGTGAAAAATATAAAGAGAAAGGAAATATGAGCAACATAATCTATGAATTAAATAGTTTTAAATTATACATATTAAACAAACAAGAAATAATAATTAGAACTGATTGTGAAGCTATTGTCAAATTTCACCAAAAGATAAATTCAAAAAATAGTAGTAGAAGGAGATGGTTAAATTTTGTTGATACAATATCAATATACAATTTAGTTTTGAACATATTAAAGGAAAAGATAATAATTTAGCAGACACTTTAAGTAGGCTAAAAATTATTGTCAATTAATAAGAATATTTTACATGTACAGAATGAGACCAACAGTTCCAAAGACTGAAGACAAGGGAAAAGGCGTTCAAGCCTCACCCTCAGACAAATACTTGCAGACAGTATTAGGTAACCTTCATTTTAAGCCACAACCCATTACGGAACAATATAATATAGAAAGAATAAATTTTTGGAAGCATAATTTAATTTTTTTTCCACCATCGAATATGTGATTTAGAGTTTTACCAGAATGTGTTATAGAAAGACCCGAGAGATGTTTAATTGATAACCTATGGATAGCATATAATAAGAAAGACACTAAATATGTTATAGCAGCTCTTAATGCCTTGGGGCAATATTTTACAGACAAAAGACAAGAAAAAAGGTTTAAATACTACGTGGTTGTACACGGTAAGACAAATGGTATTTTTCAAACGTGGATAGAAGTATTAGACTCTATTAAAGACATACAAAAATAACTTTTTAAAGGTTTTAATGATTTTACTGAAGCACTAGATTACGCAAGAGGAATACTATGACCAAATTACTATATTTCCCCAGCACTCAGACAAAACCCAGAAAAGATCCAACACAAGATCCAAAAATACACAGATAAAATAATATTTTGCGACCACTGCTCATCAATGACTGAAGCTTTCAGAAGTTAAACCAGAAGAATGAAATCTTAGAGAAAGAAAAAACCAGACTTGTTAGATATCTTCTTTATTTATTTTTGTTTTAAAATTTTTTTCTATACATGAAATACATCCTTCTAGATAGCATAATTTACATTTAGCTCTTTTATTTCTACTGGGATACCATTTACATTTAAAACACTGGATGCTATCTAAACCTTTATTTATTTCAAACTCATGGGTACATTCTTCTAATATATTTACAAAGTTATTTTCTTCTAGGTCTAGTTTTTCTAGTCCTATCTCATTTATTAACTCTTCTTCTTCTGACTCTGAGGTTTCTATTTGGGTTTCGTCTACACCTACACTTACTATAGAATATATACTTTCGTTGTCTGACATATATTTATCTACATTTATTAGAGTTTCTTGAAGATTTAGGATGTTACATTCTCCCCCACTTAAGATCATTGGGCCTGAGCCGGTTCAACCGGGCCAAACGGGCCTCAATTTTAATTTTTTTATTTTTAAAATGATTAACAGTCAGATTTTTAAAATCTAGTCGTTGGCCTTCAAAATCTAACCGTTTGGGAGTTTAAAAAATAGCCATTGGTCCCCTTACTTTATTTTAACCCCAAACTTTTTATAATCATATTTTTTTTCAATTCTCAAGTATAAATACCCCCTCATTCTTTCATTTTTACTCACAAATTCATCAATCTCTCTCTAATTTTCTTCTATAATTGCTTACTTTATTATTGCAATTTCGTGAAAAATTGTGAAATTGGTGGATTGAAGTATTCAAGTCTTCAACAATATTCAATTTTCAAGAAGTTGTTCGTTAATTCTTCTAACTCTTAAGTTTTAATATTATAGTTTTGTTTGTTTTATTTAGTATAATTATAATTAATAAGACATTTTCTTGGAAAATTTTTTTTTGGTGGTAAGGGTAAGGAAAAATCTAAAACTGGTGAATCTAGTCGCCAAGCTACTACTCTTCCCTCGGCTTCCCGACCAAGACCTGTTACCCGTCCTCCTCCACCTATTATTCTTGATAGTGATAACCTTTATTTTCAATTTTTCGGTAGTCAATTTTATCATGATATTGCACTAGGTCAACAATTAAATGAAGAGGTTATGAATGCTCTTTATGCTAATGAAACTATCTTTAAAAACGATGAGGAAAATGATGACTTAGATGAAACGGAACCGGATTTAGATGATACACTTACTAGTCCTGTTAATAACCCAACTAATGCCAATCCTCCTGTAGTAACCCTTATTTTTAATAGATAACCTTCTAAACGGCCCGAAACATCTATTGTTTGGCACTTGCATCAGAGAATCCCGACGGCTCCTTTGATTTGTTGGAATGGTGGAAGGACAAACAAAAACACTATCTGGTTATTTCAAGGATGGCTCGAGATATTTTAAGTGTTTAAGCCTCAACAGTAGCATTGGAGAGCGCATTCAGTCAAGCAAGATTTCAGATCGGTGATCATAGAGCGTCTATAAGGGAGAGCTTGGAAAAATCGGTACTCTTCAAAGATTGGATCCGTTCGGAAAGAAGATATTTTGGACTTGCAGAATTACTACCGGAGATAGATGAAGCTTATGAAGAAATTCTGGCGGAACTTGCGCAGGATGCTGCTTCGCCCGAAAGCGGTGATGAACAAACTTCTTTTCCACCACTACCAACGGAAATTCCTCCGGACCTTGAAGGATATATGAGATTTGTTAGAGATAATACATAGACTAGCATGTAACTTGTATTTCGGCACATCTTCCTTAGTTTTTATTTTCTTTTAATGATGGTATTAGTACCTTGTTGTGCTCATTCTATTGGGGGAGGAAAACTAAGAAAGATATTGTCATTCTTTATTAATGTCGTTATAATAAAATATATAAGACATTCCCTTGAATATTTCTATGCAATTTATTTTCTATTTAAATTTGATATAGTTTATACTATATCTAATACATATAAACTATAGTTTATACATACATACATACATCCATACATACATACATACATCCATACATACATACGTACGTACATACATGCATGCATACAAGGCCAATATATAATTATATATACACATAACACACCCTTATATGTATATACCATACTTTGTCCGGAATTCCACATTTTGGTTAAACAGTGAGTTCCAGCTCCTCCATTTTCATTCCGACATCGCTGCTAACTGATTTTACATCTCTAAATATATTTATTTGATCGTTGTTGGACGACAAATTAACCACGAATTTCTCTAAGTTGGAAATGAGATCCACTTCCTCCATGTTTCACCTTTCATTTTGTGAATTTTCAACACCTAACTCGTTGTATCAACTGGAACAAAAAGAAGAAAAAAGTTGTGCAAGTTAATATCTCACGGTCAGACTAAAAATTTTGGGATATTCAAGTGTAAATAAAGATCACGTAGACCTTGGACCCGGTTCTCTCTTCTTCGTTTTCCTACTTAATCCATTTAGGAGATGTACAGTTTTAATAAGGGTGCTGGGAGATCTGCTCCTATTAATCCTATATGCAGAAGCAAAAGGATGTCAAAATGGATGAAAAGTATATTTAGTTCTGATCTCTTCCTCTCAGACATGCATCATTATTCTGACAAAAAGAAAGATTAGTAAGCTTCTTAGCACCAGTTGGCGTTTTCTTCAACTGGTGAGAGGACCTATTGCAGGAGCCGTTTATCATATACCATGTCAAACTCCAGTTTGGACTTTCATAAGCTGCCATAGAAACATTCTCAACTTTATCATCTTAATCAATATGAAGTAGCGAGATGTTATTAACAATTGGAGATTGCTACACACATAGCAACTGCTACAGAACAAAAACTCCTTTCACCAAAAGATATTACAGAATAGCAAGAGACTAACAGCAAATGAAAACAAACTACATGGGTTAAAAGTTGAAACCAGAATTCCTACCATGAAAGTATCATCTAACTGCCCAAAGGCTTTAGTTGAGCGATGCAAATTTTAAGTGTGAAAGCACAATAAACTTGTGTTGCTAACTCAGAAAAGATAGACAGGAATTATTCTGAATACATTAAAGCCAAACAGTAACGGGTAACAAAGAAGATGTGTTACAAGAGCATGAAGACAGCAATTACTATTTTTTTCATGCAAAGAGCAATACTTGGCAAATAGTACAGAATGAAACACCAGCAGATTATTGCGCACTATGCATAGTAGATGCAGCCAACACGGGTCCACAGCCAGCACTTCCTGCCACCTGAAGGCTACTTTAACGCCCCTTGTCAAAAGCAATACGAGTTCTGCTAGATGTTTCATAGCCATCTCGTGTAGTACCAGCACTAGCCTTCATAGTTCCTCCACTACCAACACTCGCCATTGCTTTCTTCCCCTTCTTAACCTCTGTCAAGAACTGATCCAAACCAAATGGATCTGCTTCCTCAACCTCCTTCTCGAATTGTACAGGTCCATCTCTTGGAGCAGCTCTCTCTGATGTTCCTGCAAATGCCTTGTCAGGTTTAAAGCGTTCTGTTTTCATGATCTTCTCCAGCTGCTCATCTGCACCTCCATACATTTCAGAATCAGCATCCTTCTTAGGTCTGTATAGAGTAGAAAGTGTAGGCTGAGCGGTAAACAGGCCCTTATCATAGACGTTGTAAGCGTCATCAGTGGCAAATCCAGAATCCATCCCTTTCTCCTGGTTGAATAATCTCTGATCATACATAACCTCCCCTCTTGATGTGCCAGTAGATGCCATCCCAAGAGCCACTTTTTCACTGACATCACGGTCTCTGTCTCTGGTAATCTTGCTCTTCTTACCCATTGCAGCATCTTTGGCCTCCAACCTTCTCTCCCTCTCCCTCTCCCGACGCCGCTCCTCCCGCATCTTCTCCCTCTGTGATCGCTCTTCCCTGTCTTCTCTCGACTCTTTAGGAAAATCTCTTGCACGCTCATAATCCACACTCATATCATCATCATTCATGGTTCCCCTCTCAGCAGCTGGAGGTGCCACACCAGTTCTCTCAGATCTTGCCTTGCGGGCCAACTCACGAAGTTCCATCTCCTTCTTTTCCTTCTCTTTCATCATCATCTCTTTCTGGACCTTTGACCTCATTGCAACGGCTTCTCTGGCCTTCTGCTCTGCTACATATAGAGCCTCTGATAGTTTTGCAAAGTTGTCATTGATCTGCACCTCCTGAAGTCCCCTACCATCAGCAGCCAGACGCTTATCGAGAGGAATTGTGTAACCTTTGGGGTTCTTCCAGTTTGATATACACGGAGGTATCTTCCAATCCTGCTGGTCCTTCACTGTAACAGGACGAGGTGGAGAATGCATTACTGGCACAGGTGGAGAACCAGAGGCCTTTGGAACCCTCTTGTGTTTGAACTTTGGTGGCTCCATAGGGTCCACAGGCATTTCCACCATCCTAATAATCCTCTCTTTTGCACCTGAGTTAAATGCTGCTGACTGCTGGGAGGGCTTGTACTTGATAAACTTGGAGTCTTGAGATTGTGTAGGAACATTCTTGGGTTGTGCAGCACTCAACCGAACATTTACAATCTTCTCAAGAGCAGCCTTGGTCTCCTGGGTGGTCTCCTCAATTATTTTCTGCTTCTCTTCCCCATCCATGTCTTCGTCATCCTCGTCCTTCACAAACTTTGGGATAAGATCTTTATGCTGAGAATAAACAATTTTTTTCGAATTCTCATTCTGCCTCACAATCGCATCATACCTCACATCACCATGCTCATCCACTGTAACAGGCAAGGTCTTCCCCCCAGGTTTCCAATCCTTCTTTCTTCCCATATCCAGTGGATACTGAGCATAGTGAATTTCAGGGAATGCACCTCCATCTCCAAAATCCTCGAGCTTAGATGGCCTAAAGCCAGCTCTTTTCAGATAAGGAGGAACAGGATTTGCCTTGATGACTGCTGTCTTTTCTGCCTCACTTGCAGTATATCTGTTCTTGAACCACGGGTCACTTGTATGATCATAGTGTGTACTGCTAGTAGATTTTGCTGGTGGAAGCAGGTCCTTTAGAGCTGCCATGTTAAAACGTCCAGACTTGAAACGCCTAGCCTGCTTTACACAGAGAAACAGAACAACTATCATTAAAAAGGTTAATGAACAAAACCAACTATAAAACTATCAAAGACATACAAGATCAACAAAGAATCAAAATCCACTAAAAACAAGAAGATAGAGGGAAGAGATTTCATCAACATCAAAGAGTTATTCAAGTCATGACTTGAGTCGGAATACCATGGATCCTAGCTAATTCATTCTTCATTTGGCCCGAAATTACTAGTTTCTAGGAAGAGTACGGTTGGTTTTTATTAAAAAGGAGGATGAAAATGAATTTATAAAGTTGTAGAAGTTTATTATGCAAAGCAT
This sequence comes from Nicotiana benthamiana, assembly GCA_034376525.1. Taxonomy (NCBI): domain Eukaryota; kingdom Viridiplantae; phylum Streptophyta; class Magnoliopsida; order Solanales; family Solanaceae; genus Nicotiana; species Nicotiana benthamiana. The sequence continues at coordinate 8,417,863 of CM067331.1, read as the reverse complement.
CAATAACATCAAAATAGGTAAAATAGATGTCTGTCAGAGTCAGAAAAGAGAGATGGGAATTGCAACTTGAACAATCACAAGATACCCAAAAGTGATTTAAGTAATATATAGATTGCAGAAGAATACATAATCAATTGCAGAATGTAACAAAAAAACAGATAAATGAAAGTTAAAATCTAATTATCAAAAGCAAAAAAAGGGGGTCAAAAGAAAACCAAAAATGTAAAGGGAGTTCACTCTTTTTTCACCTGAAAAGGAGGCACTCCTGGATAATCGGACAATGAGAAAATTTATTTACTCATTGCAGAGGCAAATAAGTCTAAATACAGGTTAAATATACAGAAGGATTTTGACTCGAATAAAAATGTGCCTTTATATGATAGTCTAGGAAACTAACATTTCATTAGTTACCACATTATGTTAATTGATGGGTCTCAACGTGCCCATTCAATTGATACATGCATCCTTTTGTTTAGTTAGCATCATCCTTCACTACGTTAGTTACATGTGAATCACAAGATTGATCACTTTTTAGGGGCATATGCAGTACATTAAATGATTTATTATGGTGCCTTAAGAATGACAGAAAATGGTGGAGAAGAAATCTCAGGACCTTTCTTGATTATCTACTATATTTGCTCAATATTTGTTTTTTTGTTTTTTGGATGAAGTAAAAGAGATATCATTGAAAGGCATCAAGTAGATGCAAAATAATCACAAAAATCAAAACAATAATTTCTAATATAGAAATTCAAAATTCTGAAAGCTTGAAGGCAATAAAAGTGCTTCTTTTCCCACTGTTTGAGTACACTTGGCTATAATACTAACCAATTTTTTTTTATTTCTTAACAATACATGAACGAATTAGATTCATATCTTCCTATAACCTTATGCTATTGCCATGAAATACCGTAATGCTTTTCTTGTTTTTTTTCTTATCGGGAGGCACGTCAGTACCAACAGTTGTATTAATCAACTCTTATAGCTTAAACAGTAATCATCTCATAAATCTTACATCAATATTCTTGTAGCAAAAAGGATACACTGATAATATGATATAATGTCAAAATGACTTGATTGCAGCCAAATGACTTGACTTCGTAAGAAAAAAATGCCAACTTCCAGAATCAGACAAAATACCAAAAGAATATAGGGAACTTCAATTACTCGTTCCAATTGCAGAAACCCTACACATGCAAAAAAAGGCTGAGCATTCCCCAGCAAGCAAATATTACAACAATTTCAAGCCATATGAATATCTTAATCTAATAGAAGCACAGTATTCTTATATTTCAAAACCTAGAAGGTGCAAGAAAGATGTCAAAAATCTCTTAGTGTCAGTTAGGACTTTACTCCTTTGAAAGCCTGATATGCAGTTCTCTATATCATTCCGAGATCAGTTATGGGTAGGCGTATAGCTCAGCACCAGTGGCAGAGCCAGAATTTTCATTAAGGAATATCAAAATATATAAAAGTAAACATACTGAAAAATTAAGGAGAGTCAATACATAATATATATAAATATATAATCTTTTTGCCTACCTATGCAATGTATTTTTGCTAGAAGGGTTGTTGTTTGACACCCCTTCCTATAAAGTGGCTCCGCCACTGCTCAGCACTAATCCTAATTCTCTCTTTTTTAGGATAGTGGTGCTCGAGCCAGCTTGTGTGCACGGTTCACCTCAACTATCCCGTGGAATACCTGCCACCTCCTATCAGAACAGGTAGGACACGTATTTGAGTAACTGCATCCACTTAAAACACTAGTCCTAATTTCTAGGTTGAACCTTTTCCAGGAACCAACTTCTTTCTATTTCAGTATACAGGAATCTCAGCAAAACGTTCCAAACACCACCATCAGGCTTTCCAATACACATAAAATCTATAATCCGTCTTACCTCCTATGAGCCCTAATCCCAAAAACCCTTATTCGACCCATCTTGATTTTGGATAAAAAAACAGCAAAGGCAAAAAACATTTAAAAAATCAAGGAGAAAGGGAGAGAAAGAGAGAGCATCAGCAGACTTACAACAGAAAATTTTGAATCTTTCTGTCGTTTTTCTTCCTTCAGCAAGAAAAATTATGCAGCGGAGAGATCACACAGGAAATCGCAATAAGACCAAGAGCACAAAGGGGTCTGTATGATTGGAGGCGGCGAAATTGTTCAGAAAGGCTAGATTTGATAAAGTTTAGGGCCAGATTTAAATAAAATTACAGACAAACCAAGTTATAGAAAAAGTAGTAAAACGATATATCAAGGGCAGAAATAAACTTGGGGACTAGCAGACGCGATGGGGAATTGGTGATCATAAATAAACACTAAAAGGGCCAAAATACCCTTAAAACTATTTAAAATGGATCATTTTATCCTCCCTTAAATCTTGGTACCAATTAAGCCCTCGCCGTCTAAATTTTGGATCATTTCTACCCTTATTTTTTTAATGAGTGAATCTTAAACCCTAATTCATATCTAATTAGATCAATTAGCATAATTAAAGGGTCATTTTGGCTTTTCCAAAAATGTAATCCCCCTTTGTTAAAATTTTAACTTTTTTCTTTACTTTTTTCTCCTTTTTATCCACCCTTACCATCTCCGCTCCCCTCGTCAATCTCAACAAATAAATTTAGCTATATGATACGAAGTCAATATATCAGTTCGTATAAAACACATAATTAGGGTATCAACTCAATAATAAAACCAATTCAGAACGCAGATAAATCGATTTTGGACGGATCCTAAATTATTTTTTGATTGTAGTCGCAATTTAGCATGTTGATTGATTGATTGCTCATTTAGTACTTGATATTTTTCTCTTGAGTTGGAAGTGTGATTTGTTATGTCGGACCGGTAATGCGCATTTAGTAATGTATTGCAACATTTATTGAGCTCATACTTTGAATGCTAATGTTGTTCTGATTAGCTGACATGGCATCCACATAAGTGGATCTCTCCAAAAGATTGCTTTAATAACCAATTAGCCTATAAAACAAATATCCAGTTGTAGGAGGTTGTAACGATCCGACCGGTCGTTTTAAGCTATAGCGCGCCATTTAGTATTTTGAGGCCATAAGCAGCTTCATTTCAGGTATTATGACTTGTACGTGTGGTCGGAATTATTTTTTGGGAGGGGGGTCAGGGTCGATTTGGAAAGAGAATTCTCATTTCATAAGCTTTAAGTTGAACGAATTAGCTAAGATTGAAGTTTTGAGTAAACGACCTCGGAATCAGGATTCGAAGGTTCTAGTACATTCGTATGATAATTTTGGACTTGGGCGTATGTTCGAATCGGGTTTTGGAAGACCCGAAAACGTTTTGGCGCGTATTATGGAAGTTAGCATTTTGGAGAAATTTCATAAGTTTGGGTTGAAGTGCATTTCAGGGTTATCAATATCCATTTGGGAATCCGAATCTAGGAATAGCTCTGTATGGTGATTCTGGAAATGACTTGAGTTACTCAAGGATTATGATATCATCATATTGTATCATCTGGGGAAGGCCAATGTAGTGGCTGATGCTTTGAACCGGAAGGCGGTTAGTATGGGTAGCTTGGCGTACATTCCAGTTGGGGAGAGGCCCCTTGCAGTTGATGTTCAGGATTTCGTTAATCGGATGGTGAGGTTGGATATTTCTGAGCCCAGCCGGGTGTTGGCATGTGTGGTTTCCCGATCTTCTTTGTATGATCGCATTAGGGAGCGCCAATATGATGACCCGCATTTGCTTGTCCTGAAGGACAGGGTCCAGCATGATGATTCCAGAGATGTGACTATTGGTAGTGATGGTATGTTGCGGATGCAGGGCCATATTGGCATGCCCAGTATGGATGGGCTCCGAGAGTTGATATTAGAGGAGGCCCACAGCTCGCGGTATTATATTCATCCAAATGATGTGAAGATGTATCAGAACTTGAGGCAGCATTATTGGTGGAGAAGAATGAAAAAGGACATTGTGAGTTATGTGGCTAGATGTCTCAATTGTCAGCATGTCAAGTATAAACATCAAAGATCTGGTGGTGTATTTCAGCAGATGAATATTCCAGAGTGGAAATGGTAGAGGATTACTATGGACTTTGTGAGTGGTCTCCCTCGTACCTCGAGGAACTTTGATTCTATTTGGGTGATTGTGGATAGGCTGACCAAGTCTGCGCACTTCATTCCGGTGTGTACCACCTATTCTTCGGAGCGGTTAGCAGATATTTTCATGCGTAAGATTATGCGTTTGCATGGGGTTCCGGTTTCTATTGTCTCGGATATGGTACTCAATTTTTTTCCCAGTTCTGGAGGACTTCTAATCAGGAGTTAGGCACTCAGATATAGATGAGCACGGCTTTTCATCCTCAGACGGACGGACAGTCCGAGCGTACTATTCAGATATTGGAGGACATGTTGCGTGCCTGTGTTATTGATTTTGGAGGTTCGTGGGCTGAGTTCTTGCCACTTTCAGAGTTTGCTTATAATAACAGCTATCAGTCCAACATTCAGATGGCGCCGTATGAGGCTTTATATGGGAGATAGTGTAGATCTCCAGTTGGCTGGTTTGAGCCTGGCGAGGCTAGACTATTAGGGATAGAGTTAGTTCAAGATGCCTTAGAGAAGGTGAAAGTGATTTAGGAGATACTTCGTACGGCTCAGTCGCGTCAGAAGAGTAATGCGGACCAGAAGGTTCGAGATGTATCGTATATGGTGGGCGAGAAGGTTTTGTTGAAGGTTTCGCCAATAAAAGGCGTGATGAGGTTTGGAAAGAAAGGTAAGGTGAGTCCGCGGTTCATTAGACCTTTTGAGATACTCCGGAGGATTGGGGAGGTGGCCTATATGCTTGCTTTTCCACCCAGCTTATCGGGGGTTCACCCGGCGTTCCATGTTTCTATGATTAGGAAGTATGTTGGGGACCCGTCTCATGTATTAGACTTCAGCACGATCCAGTTAGACGAGGACTTGACCTATGATGTAGAGTCAGTGGCTATTTTGGGTCGTCAGGTTCGAAAGTTGTGATCAAAGGACATAGCTTTGGTGATGGTGCAGTGGATAGGTCGGCCCGTGAAAGAGGCCACTTAGGAGACCGAGCATGAGATGCAGAGCAGATACCCTAGTTTGTTTGAGGCTCCAGGTATGTTTCTTGACCCGCTCGAGGACGAGTGTTTGTTTTAGTTGGGGAGGATGTGATGACCCGGCCCGTCGTCATGTGAGTTACCACCCCGCTTTCCCATTGTATGCTTCTATATGTTTTATTATATGTGTTTGTAGAGTTTGAAGTGATTCAGACAGAGTTTGGTTGGAATTGAGACAATTAGCCTCTCTAAGAGAAGGTTAGTTTTGAAAAGTCAACCGGATGTTGACTTAGGAGTTATAGGGCTCGGAATAGATTTTCGATGATTCGTCTAGTTTCGGGTGGTGATTTATGACTTAGAAGTGAAATCGGAATTTAAAATTGGAGGCCCGGTGTAGAATTAGGCTTGAATTGGCTAAGTTTAAATTTTAGCGACTTCTGGTTGATAGGTGAGATTTTGATCCGGGGGTCGTAATAGGATTCCGATAGTTTCAATAGCTCCGTTAGGTGATTTATGATATGTGTGCAAATTTTCAGATCATTCGGAGGTGTTTAGGTCAGGGTTTTGATCGAATGTGCAATTCGGAAGATTTTTAGAAGTTTAACCTTTGAATTGATCATTTTTGAGGATTTTGATGTTAACGTTAGCGTTTTGATGATTCCACCAGGTTTGAATGAAGTATTAGGTTTGGTCTATGCTTTTGGTTGGGGTCCCAGGGGCCTCGGGTGAATTCGGGTGGTTGAACGGAGGTTTTTGGAGTTTGTTGCATGAAATCAAGATGTGGCTTCTGGTATTTCCGCTTCTGCAAAAGGGGAGCCACAAAAGCGGCGACCGCGAAAGTGGTTGGTTCTCCGCATAAGCGGCCTGAGGGAGGGTTGGCTTGGACCGCTAAAGAGGTTTGGACACCGCATAGCGGTTGCTGCATAAGCGGTATTTTGACCACAGAAGCGCTCCGTGATATTTAAGTGAGATTGCATAAGGAGTCGTGTGGCCGCATATGCGGTGACCGCATGAGCGGTCAGTTGACCGCGTAAGCGGGAATTGACCTGGTAATAGTGAACAATGATTTCTAAATTTGAAAGAGAAGGGAGAAAATATTGAACTCGGACTTATTGGGCGATTTTAAAGAGGGTTTCGAGGGTTTCCTTCAGGTAATGATTCTTGGCCTCGGATTATGTCTATATGGTGTAAAATAATAGATTGAACACTGAAATTCAAGGTTTTAAGGAAGAAAATGGTGGTTAGGGCTTGAAGCCTAAGAAAGAGTAAAGTGGTTATTTGAGATGTCAAACGGACCCCGATTTTTATAAATTTTATATGCACAGACTCGTGGCGAGATGAGGCAGTGATGTAAATTTCGTAATTTTTTTAGAATTGGGCCCGGGGCTCGGGTTTTGCCAACTTCGTATTTTTGGGTGTTTTTAGAGTTCTTTCTATTGGGTTATATCCATTAGCCTATTATAACATATTCCTTGTGGTTTTGGTCAGATTCTACACTCGAGGAGATCGATTTGCGAGGAAAGCGCTAGGCGATCTAGGATTTTGGATGGTTTAAGGTGAGTAATGGTTATAAATGATATACTGAGGGTTTGAAACCCCGTATTTGCACTATGCGGTGCTATGTTGACATGAAACACGCATCGTATGATGAGTATGTTGATGTTTCTACCGGGGACTCGAACTCGGTCCATCCCGATTGATGACTTACTATACTTTGGGACTGAGACGGAGCTTGTACTCGTATATTTTGGGCTAGTTTCCATGTTTGGGGCCTTGAGCCGATCTGTAGAACTCCTAGGGAGAATGTTGAGCTAACTGACCTCACTTTGCCTATTTAACGCATACCATCTGTCCTGAATTTGACTGTAAACCATGAAATAAACCGGACGTAGTAACATGCATCCTAAATGAACAATACCTAGGGTTGAATACCATGTCTTAGCTGAGTATGCCCGAGAGGCCAAGTCTATATTGACTGAGAGGGGTCAAGGGCCTCGTAGTGAGGGTATTTGATATGTATACCGGATCAGGTTGCACGCCGCAACAGTATATATACATACATGTATGGATCGGACTGCATGCGGCAATGATATATTATATGGATTGGACTACACGCTGTAGTGATATATTATATAGATCGGACTGCACGTTGCAGTATTATAGCACTTGGTCTGAAGGGGCCCCTCCGGAGTCTGCACACACCCCAAGTGAGCGCAGTCGACTATATTTATTGGATCTGGCTGCGCGCCGCAGTATTATATATATTATATTGGATCGGGCTGTGCGCCGTAATATTATATGTATGGTATTGGATGGGGCTGCGCCCCGCAGCAGTGTTAGTAACTGGTCGGATGGAAAGAGAAGTATTCATCAGATTCTTTTCCCTGTTTAGTACTTATTTACTGCCTTTACTGCTGAAATTAGAACTGTACAATGTTCTTACCGGATTTCTTACATTCAGTTGTTATTTATTGCTATGACTCACTGAGTTGGAAGTACTCACTCTACTCTCTCCACCTTGTGTGCAGATACAGGTATCCCGGAGGTTTAGCTGCGACTATCTGTTGTTCCTAGTTCAGCATCAGAGTTATCAAGGTAGTTGCTGGCGTCCGCATGATCTGATCTCACCTCTTATCTCTCTTTTGTTTCCGTATCGACATTTTTCTATGTTTAGGATATTGTTCAGTTGAACCTAGAGGATCAGACTTGTGACGCTGGATCCTTTGGGGCTGTTATAATATTTGGTTTCGGATTTCGCAATGTTTTATCAATATTAAACTGAGAATGTTATAGTAAACTTGGTAATTTATGTTAATGATTTGGCTAGGTATTGACTAAATGGTCGGGCTTTCCTAACAAGGTGTTTGGCGCCATCATGACCGGGGTTTGGGTCTCGTGACAAGTTTCGATCGAATTTTTTGATGCATGGAGCCGTCTTTAGAATCTCATATCTTGGAATATATAAAAAGTTATGTGGTGTACAACCTATTAAATGAAATATCTTCGAGTCTATTTTCTAAATCTTCAAACCGTTTGTCATTTGAATATTTCTACAAGGAGTTATGTGTGTTTCAACAGAAGGTGTACATCAAGGGGAAATGGTAATAGGATGTACAACCTGCACAACGCACTACAACTCGATGAAGACTGGGTAGATTGCTTTAAACATGAGTTTTGGCCCATTTCTTTCATTTAGCTTGGACGATTTTAGAGAGCTCAAGGAGGGATTTCACCAAGCAACACTAGGTAAGTGATTTCTACCTATTTTTGAGTTAAATATGTGATGTTACATGGATTTAGACATGGAAAATTAGTATAAATTTGGGTTTTTTGGGGAAGACCTTGAATTTGGAATTTTGGATTTTTACCTTGAATTTGAGCATGAAAAATTGAGCATATTGTATATTTGAGATATAAAGCTATGGGTTGAATTTATCTTCGAGAAATTTCAAAATCTGGGCAGGTGGGTCCGAGGTCATTTTGGTCAACTTTCGAGCGGAGTTGGTATTAGAGTGAATTTTTATTGGTTTGCCTGTTATTTGAATACTTTTGGGGCGTTGTGCATCAATTGGAGTTGTTGGAAAGGCTTGGAAGCCGGTCATGGAAATTTCAGAGGGAGGTAAATCTCATTTCTAACCTTGTAAGAGTGAATTGTCTCCATAGGTGAGTTAATTGGTTATGTGCTCCTATTTTTGGGAGCTACATACGTACGAGGTGACGAGAGTCCGTGCGTAGCTACTATTATGCTTAAGTCCGGGTAGTTTAGGGCCAAAAAGTATGCTTACTTGTAATACTTGCAACCTTGTTGACAAACAAAATGCTTAAAACATATCGAACGTGTAAATGAATTTCTAAAAAGCTAGATGTCATTTCTTGACTTTTAAAAGAGAAACTTTTCTTTTCCTGAATATTTGCTCCTTGATGAATTATTGAGTTGACAGCTTGAATGTACGTATCTATTGTGGAGTGGGTCGAACGCTTGGTAGATTAAATAGATGCACCTATGGTTCGCGCAATTCGACCCTCGGCATTGCACATTTTACATTTATGTTGGATCGGGCCGTACGACCTCGGCATGATTTGTGCCTGCTTGTATTTCTTGCCTTGAGAGTTATTGATATTGATAGTTGCTCTCCCCAGTATAATCATGTGACATGTTTTTATATGACTCACTAATCTTTTACAAAGTTTTTCTATTCTGACATTTGAGGTATGATCAAGAGAAGTTTTACTTGAAGAACATGGTTCATCAGTATCTGCTCATGAGAAAGTTCATATATGTTTCTATACTTTGCACAATTAGAAAGATAAAATTACCAATCATGAGCAGAAGTCCTAATTGCACCAAACTTTCAGAAATTCTATCCGTTGAGCATCGAACCAGTTTCATTACCCTAAAAGTCTAACTAAAACGAGATTTTTCGTAAAAACTAGTGTCGCTCATTAAACTCTAAAGAGACCGGAATTCTAATTTGATTATACTCCTAATTGACCACTGAAAAAGTTGTTGTTATAGGCTTAATCATGATCCGTCTTTAAATACCCACCACACTATCTCTCATCACTCATAACCGTCATTCACTTCTCCAAGACTTCTGATAATCCCCTTTATTCTCCAAATTTCCCAAAAGATTTCCAGAAGCACTCCACCATGACTAACCCTTGAGAAAATCCTGGAACTCCTCCACCGGTTTCCCCTAATACTTCATCATCAAAACCTCATATTGAAACCCCAAAACCTAGATTTTGTCGGCAAAATATGTTAGCCAGAAAAACTATAGCAAATGGTTCCTTGAGAAAATCCTTAAACGAGAAATTAAAGACTAGCCAAAAGAAAGAGGTTCCAGCCGAAGAATCTAACTCAAGCTCTGAGTCTAAAAAAAATTGTTTCTACTAGTGAAGGAGAAGAACATGGGTCTTCTGACAATGACAAGAGTCAAGAAACCCCAGGTGAGGTAAACACTTATTTTGTATTTTTCTGATGTGCCAGAGAGGGACGATAGTAGGTTTGTGTTGGTGGGTTCTGTTAAGAATGTTGAAGGGGATTAGTCTAGTAGGAGAAGAAAAAAAAAGAAAGGAGAGGTTCTTGCTATCTGTGGTAGTGTAGAAGAGGGTAGCTCAAAGTCAGGGGAAGCGGATCCGGAGAAGCTATTGAGGGACTTGTTCATTTGAGTGAGAAACAAGGTGAACCTGACTCATCTATGAAGGAAACTTTAGCGGATATTCTAAAGAAGGTGGGGGCAATGTATGGCCGAAATAAGTGCAAGGCATCTTCGCAAAGGACCCCAGTTGCTTCTAAATCAGCGAAGAAAATAAAAATATCACCTCTCAAGACTGTTGCTTCATCTGTACCTAGGGGAAGAGCCACAAGAAGCAAAGTAAAACAAAGCGAGGCAGAACTACATAAAGCTTTAGAGAAGAGTAAGAAAAAAAGAAGGAAAAGGAAAAGAAAAAGTTGTGGAAAGTTCTGAGGCTGCTGAAGAAGAGGAGGAGGAGATGGAACTGGTCCATGAAGAGAGAGGTACAATTGTGAAGGTTCCTATTGCCAAACCAAAACAAAATCTGTACCTGTTGAACCCTCTTTAGCCAAAAGAACTAGGTCTGCAGTGAAGGGAAAACAAGTAAAAGATACTGAAGAAGAAGAAGAAGAAGAGTGTAGTGGAGAAGAAGAAGAGGAGGAGTCTGAAAAGGAGCAAGATCGGTTTGTCATTTTTAGTAGGAGAAAGATATTGAAGGGTAGGTTGTTGAAATACCCGAAAGAGTCAGTCATGCTTAGGTTGGTGGATGCTTTAGCTGCACAAGGGTGGAAGGACATGGTCCTTCAGATGTATGAAAGACTAGCCAGAAAAGAGATGATTGAATTCATGGCAAATGACTCCATGGCAAATGACTCTGTGAAAAATGGGCTAGTAAACGATGTAGTGAAAGGAGCGAAGGTGAAGTTTGATGCACCTGAATTGGGCAGGATTCTAGACATTCCAAGTGAAGGCTATGATGATTACACCAAGCAAAGGTGGCCTTGTCTAGATGATCTTCCAGTGCACTCCAAATCACCCGGAACTTCTATGATACTAAGGATGCTGGAGATGTGCCTGAGACAAGATTTTTTTTAAATAGTAAGATGAAGCCAGAGCATAAAGTGCTCTTTGAGTTTGTGAACAAGTGTCTGTTGCCTAGACATGCTACAAATTACATGGACCTGGTTCTCATGGAGTGCCTTGTGAGGGGTAAGCAGATTAACTGGCACGCTTTCATTGTCAAGCTGCTGGACAGAGTCATCAATGGCTCAAAGGCTCATGCTACTCCTCATGGATTCATTCTGACAGTTGTACTGGACAGGCGGAATGTTCCCTTGAAGAAATGGGAAATGGCCTCCATTAAGGAGCACTTTGGAATCAAAACCCTCCAGGCTTGTGACTATCTGCCAAGTGTAGGCCCCATTGAACCTGGTTCATCAGTGAAGACTCCAATGAATAGCAAGGTTAAGGCCTTGGTTCAAGAATGTGGGACCAAAGATGCTGAGATCATGTTGTTGAGCTGGAAGATGAAAGGAATGGGCTGAAAGCTGAGCTAGTAAAATAAAAGGAAAAGAGTGAAGAGATGCTCCAAACAATGCTCAAGCTACTCCAATCCCAACCATCTAGTTCCTCAAAGCCTTAGGCCTCTTTGTCCTATCTTTGAACCAGTTCAGTTACCCTCAAGTAACCAAGATTACGGATTTTTCTTGTTTTTACTCATGGTTGGTTGTTTTTATTCTTTCTTTTGTAGACTTTCTTGTAGAAGCACTGACTTAGTTACTTTATGAAGATTTTGATCTTAATAGTTATTTTGTTCAAGTTGATTAATGATTAACTAAAACATGCTTTCACTTGCAGTTGTTCCAGTGGCCATGATTAATGATTAAAATTTTGGGATTCATATTTTTATGCAAATTTTAGATGATGCCAAAAGGGGCAAGATATTTGTGCTTAAAAAGTCTATTTTCTGAAAAGTGATGTTCATGACCTAATTAAATCTGGCCCTTAATGATGATTTATAATTTAGTGTTGATAATTTACCTGAGTTCCACATGTTCTCTGGTCAGTAAAGCACAGAGTTTGTCATCATCAAAAAGGGGGAATTTGTTGGCCCAAGCTTAGTTGAAGTTTTGAAGAATGACAAATGAACTCAGTAAAGGACCAGGTTCATTTTAGGAGACACAATTGTTTTGGCCTATACACATGAGATGCACATGAAGAAGATAAGTCTTTAGGATCAAGGAGCAATATCTTCTGAACTGATCGAAAATATTGCATATGTGATAAGGAGAGGAAGTATCCTTATGAGAAGAGAACACATCCGGATAAGGGTTGGGGTTTGGATTAGTCTAGGACTCAAACTCAACGGAGGATCAGAAATTGAGTCACAATAAAACTCTAACTACTAATCTAATAAATAACAGAGTTGTTCTCTTTTACATGTATGCACATATACTGAAGTTAAGAAAAATTGAGAGCAAAAGAGCAAGGCTATTTTGCAAGCAATCTATGTGAGATCAAGTGTGCACTTCTGCAAGTACTTGAATAAGATAGAAGAATCAGTTCCATTGTGTTTATTCTTATTCTAGTTCAATTGTAGTAGGTGATTTAAAACTTTACCTTTTCAGCTTACATAGAAGCAATAGTATTAGGTACTTTGAGTGTTCAAGTTAGAGTTAACTTGAAAGTGTCGCAACATTTGAGGTTGTGTGTCACACTGGAATTAGAGTTAACTTAAGTTTACAAGAGTTTTGTAAATGCTGTTTTTTGGCTCATTGAGCTTAGTGGATGCTCAGAAAAATCCTACTGAGTAGTATGTCGTTGTTTTTCACCTTTTGAGCCAGATATTTTCCACGTAAAAATCTATGTGTTCTTTTATTTTTGTATTTTTATTTCGCAAACAATAGTAGTTAGAACACCTAGAAGAACCAGGTTCTTCTAGATCGAAAATTGTGTACCACACAAATCACATCCCCTCTTGTGTGGTATTGACGTTTGGAACATCAAGAGCCTTGTGGGGAAGGGATCGAGGTGTTATTACCCTGTGGATTTCCTTGAAGTTGTTGGTTTCCTTGAATGTTGTCATTGTTATTTGACATGGTTGATACAACAGGGAAAGGTAAACTAAAAGAGAATAGATTATCAGATTTATGGTAACAAAACCAATTTGTTTAACCAAAAGATGGAATTTCGGTCAAAGCTTTAATTTAGAAGAACTCAGGTTACTGATAATCAAAAGAATATATGAGAGAAAGTAATTTAATTAGCAATAATATAATCAGAAGAAAAGCAAGTAAACCAATATATATGCAGATAGTATTTCGTGTCCTTACAATTGATCAACTCTCTCCCTTTTATAACTATTTTGGAGATATGCATTTTGCCTTTGTCATAATAAGGCTATTATGGATAATTAAAGACATTAAATTCTACGTTACATAATCATTATATTTAATAAAGATTCTCTAACGTTTTTAGTATTGAATGCTCATTAGATATTGTATCTATACTCTCATGTATTCTCAAATTCATTCCTCTTGATTCTTGGACCTAAATGACTTAAATAGGTACGGGCTCTAAGTCCTTCGAATAACCGCTCGTGCCTCTTTCTTTGCCTCTGCTCGTATCTGTTGCAACTCGTGCCTCTTTGCTAGTCGTAACTCTTTGACCAGTCTACGTATCACGACGCGCCATCTTTACATCACTTTAATATATAAACTCAATTTTTCACAATACAATTATGTAATGAAAATTTAGTTTAATTCTTTTTCATTAATTTAGTTGTTGTAATATAAACTTTAATTTGTAAGTTTGAAATTAAAAAGAAACTTGCAAATTATATGTGTAATTTTTTTTCATCTTTATTGTATTCTATTATCTTAAATTCTTAATGAAATATTTAAAATTTCAAATATAAAGATTTTAAAGCCTTTGCATCATTTTATTCAAACACTCTTTTTATAAGATTATTTTTTTTGTTTTATATGTTTACTTTATATTAATATAATTTATGATAGTTATACAAAATATATTAACCCGACTCGGGCCAGCCCCTTAAATCCGTAATCCTCCCGATATATTTTTTATCCGGATGAACCCGTACCTGTTAAGCCCGATTTTGAATAATTTGTAACCGATCCGGATTGGAATCCGGTCGGTCATATTTTTTCCCAATCTAGGCCTGCCTGACCCACCCGTTAAACACCCATAGTTAGGAGTATGGTGGGAAAACAAAAGTGTTTGGTCTGCGAAAAATATTTATAGAAATTATAATGTAAACTTATAATTTGAGATTAAATAATAACGAAATTACGTGGTAAATAAGTCTTTCTATTTGATTGTTTTGACCCCTTTTTGTTTAATAAAAATACATTTAAAAATATTTTTTAAAAGGCTGACCAAACATTAAATGGGGCACACAAGTACTCTTTAATTAAGAGGTTAAATAATTTTGTGCCTTTTCTCTTCCCGCTCCTATACACCCACATTTTCCATTTCAAACTCCCCCACCCCTCTCTCATTCCGCGACAACCTTCTCATTTCAAAAACAGATCAGGAAATCCCACCTCCTTTCTCTACTCAGAAATCCTCAAACCCTCACTCTAAAATGGCTCCACCTTTCGTATTTCCCCAAAATTTACATTCTCTGGAAGAGGAAGTGGAAGACTCCGACATTGATAGCAATCGCCTCAGTGTTCAAAATCCCACTTCACTCACCACTCTCCCTCCTTCTCAATTAGAAGAATTCGTCAAAGGTCAGCTTTCCTCCATATTTCATACCAAATTATGGTTCGTTTTTCGATTTTTCTTTTTTTTTTTGAATTTTACAATTGAGGGTTCTCATTTCCTCTTCAATTTTATTTTTCCAAATAGTTTTTCATTGTTTTTTCCATTCCTTCACCTAGTTTCCCATTCTTGTTTCAATTTTTCAACTGGATTCTCATGCTCTTTTTAAACCTTTTCAACTGGATTCTCACTTTTGTTTTTGTTTTGTTTTCAACTGGGTTCTCATTCTTTTTCTTTTTCCCGACTTGTTTCTCTAAGTCTTCAATTTCTTTTAAAGAAAATCAAATTGGTATTGACATGTGATGAGTTGCGCTTAATGGAGAAGTGAGAAATCATATATCCGACCTCAACTTGTTTGGGACTGAATTGTTGTTGTTGTTGTTGTGTAAACAGGCGTGTCCTTCGACCTTTCTGACAAAGAGCTATTCTGCGTGGAGGAACAGGAAGTGTTTGATCGCGTGTATTCCCTGGTGAAGGAGTTTTCTTGCCTTACTCCTGGTTGTAAGCTCAATCTAGTGGAGTCTCTTAGGTCCAATCTTAGCGTACTGCTCCCTACGGTGGATTCACTCTTGAGGGTGTCTCAGCAAAAGGAGGGAAATGCTATTGAAAGTGAGGAGGAGGAGGATGAGCGTTCGCTTGCTGATCGAGTGGCATCATATCGAAATGCTTTCAACATTTACACTTTCTTCCTCATTCATATTGTGCTCATTGAGGAGTCTGACTCTAGTTCTAACAACAAGACAAAAGTAAACTCCTTTCTTTATCTTATTCTGTGTGTATGTTTGATGCATGTATCATGTTCGTGAGGGTGGAATATTTTGAATTAGTTGTGAGGAATTTACTGATTTTAGTCAATGCAACTGCATGTATGAGTGTGTCTTCTTGCTGGTAATGGAATATTGGAATTTGCATGTGTAGTTGGTAGGAGTACCAAAAATGATTGAAGTAAGGCTGTTATATTGATGGTTGTAACTTCGGTGTTTTCTCAAGGGACTCTAGTAGAATTTGAGCTTAGTTAATTTTGTGATGTCCTCTGTGTATTTATTTCCATTATAGCCCTTCTTTGGAAGTATATGTTCCTTTTTGTATCATACTGAAATTTGGAGGGCAATTGAGAGTACTGTTGGCTGGTTTAGGTTGTTGCTAGTAGTCGGAAGAAGCAACTTGTCAGTGCATGGAATTGGGAGCCACAAAGGGCAAGGATACTGAACTTGGTTGCAAATTCATTAGAGATCAACCTCTCATTGCTCTTTGGATCATCAGACCCTGATGAAAATTACTTGTCCTTCATTGTGAGGTAAGGGCATTTTTGTTTTGATTCTCTATTAGTGGATCATATACTAACCAAATCTGATGATGTGTTTGCTGTAGGAATGCTTTTTCGATATTTGAGAATGCGGCAGTCTTAAAAGATTCAGAGGCAAAAGATGCCTTGACTCGCATAATTGGGACATGTGCTACCAAATACCACTATGCTGCACAATCATGTGCTTCAATTTTGCACCTGGTTCACAAATATGATTTTGCTGTTTCTCATTTGACTGATGCGGTTGCTTGGGCTGAAAAGAAGTATACTGATGGTAGTGTGGCTTCTTCTCTTATCAGAGAGATAGGGAGGACAGCCCCGAAAGACTATGTGAAGGATACTGTAGGGGCTGAAAATGTTGGGCGCTTTCTCGTAGAGCTCTCTGATAAAATGCCAAAGTTGGTCTCAACTAATATTGGCTTATTAATCCCACATTTTGGAGGTGAGTCTTATAAAATAAGAAATGCTCTTGTTGGGGTGTTGGGTAAGTTGGTCATGAAGGCTTTTGACGACACTGAATTTGAAGTGAGTTCTAAATCCATTCGTCTCCGAACCAAACAGGCCATGCTGGAAATCTTGTTGGAACGTTGCAGGGATGTGTCAGCCTATACAAGGAGTCGAGTGCTTCAAGTCTGGGCTGAATTATGTGAGGAGCATTCAGTTTCAATAGGCATGTGGAATGAGGTTGCAGCAGTAGCAGCTGGGAGGTTAGAGGATAAGAGTGCAATTGTCAGAAAATCTGCACTCAATCTCCTTATAATAATGTTGCAGCACAATCCCTTTGGACCCCAGCTACGAGCAGCATCTTTTGAAGCAACCTTAAAACAATACAAGAAAAAGTTAGATGACCTAGGACCGAATACCCAGTCAACAAGTGTTTTGGATGGATTGCGTTCCTATGATGAAACTAGTAATGGAGATGGCGAGGTCCACGATGTGGGTGAAGGGATGAACAAGGAACAGGATAATAGTCTGACCGACAGCTTCTTGCCTCATGAGGAAGATCTGATAGGCCAGAAGGATGATGATTCTGTCCCAGATGTTGGGAATTTGGAGCAAACAAGGACCTTGGTTGCATCACTCAAGGCAGGTTTGAGATTTTCCAATTGTGTGTCTGCCACAATGCCAACCCTTGTCCAATTAATGGCCTCATCTTCTGCCACTGATGTGGAGAACACAATTCTTCTGCTGATGAGATGCAGACAGTTCCAAATAGATGGTTCCGAAGCCTGCCTCCGGAAAATGTTGCCACTGGTAATGCTAACTTTGAATGATTGGAGCACGTCCAATTCCAATATCCTTGATTGTATGATGTTTTAATGAGCTTTATTAAAAAATCTGACCTAGTAAAGCACGCCTGCAGGTATTTTCACAAGACAAAGCAATTTATGAAGCTGTTGAGAATGCTTTCATTACTATATACGTTAGGAAGCATCCAGAGGAAACTGCTAAGAATCTCTTGAATCTTGCTATAGATTCAAATATTGGAGATCTTGCTGCATTGGAATTCCTAATTGGAGCCTTAATGTCCAAGGGTGACTTAACAACCAGCACAGTATGTAATCTGTAAAATTATTTCAATCTTTTTCATTTTCTGAATTTCTAAATCAGAAATCTAGTAAGGTGTGACTCAAAAAGTTGTAAGATTTGTTTTTTAAGCATGGTAGAATGGTTTCCTTTCTTACTTTGAGGAGCTTCTTTGGAGGGAAAATGCCATAATTTAATTCTCTTAAATTGTTTTTAGGAAATGAAAATCAGATGTGTATTTTACTGGATGATAATTGCTGATTTACTAGCCTTAGAAATTGTTGTTAAGCATAAGCTAGAGAGACATGGGTTCAATGTTGTTTGCATTCATGGGCTAAAGATTATCATTTTTTACGAAAAGTGTTATTTATCCTTTTATCCAGGTTTAATAGATTTAATCACCTAAACAATGATCTGCTATTGGACTATAAGTGGTTATTTCACACATTTAAACGGAAATCATTGCCGACTTGCTGGAGCGGTTATATCTTGTGTGGCAATGTGGGATCATTTGACAGTATAACAAATTAAGGACTTGTGAAGGAATCATCTTTCATATAATTTGAAACTTGATACTGATAAAGAGCTCGGTTATCTAACAATTTATCATAGACTTGACAAAGGCCTTATAATTTATTGTATTAGAAAAATTTGCAACCTGACAGAAATAGCAAGTGAGTCATCTTTTCTCATTCATACAAGGATTAGTTAATGTCTTAGAAGCTCCATTATTTATCAACACGGTGCTATAAGCTATCTCTGTCATGAGTTGAAAGTGTCAACTCTATTGATTTATAAGCTAAATTGCCTTTCCTCAACTCACTTTGATTTAATGTGAATTAACCCATTCTCATAACTAATGGATAAGCTTTACTTATCTGATACCTCACTCATTTTTTTTTTGCTTAAAGCTTAAGGGAAAACTTTAATAGTGATTCATTTAATTTTTCAGTTGTCAGCATTATGGGATTTCTTCTGTTTCAATATCGCTGGAACAACTGCAGAACAAAGTCGTGGTGCTTTATCTATTTTATGCATGGCAGCAAAAACATCAAATGCTGTTCTCAGTTCTCACTTACAAGACATCATTGACATAGGCTTTGGGCGTTGGGCAAAAGTGGAACCTTTACTTGCTAGGACAGCATGTCTTGCTATTCAGAGGCTGTCTGAAGAGGACAGGAAAAAATTGTTATCCACTAATGGAAGTCGCGTATTTAGTATCTTAGAAAGCTTAGTTACTGGCTTTTGGCTTCCTGAACATATATGGTATGCTGCTGCAGATAGAGCAATAACTACTATATATACTATCCATCCGCATCCTGACAAAATGGCTGCTGATCTGGTGAAGAAATCTCTTAGTTCTGTATTTGATTGTAGTGATGGGGATGAGCTACAAAATGGTAGCCCCAATATGCTAACCACCGTTCAAGTGACAAAACTCAGTAGGTTTCTTTTTGTCGTAAGCCATGTAGCTATGAACCAATTGGTTTGCATCGAGTCTTCGGTCCGCAAGATTCAGAAAGAAAAAGCAAAGAGAGAGAAAATGGTTACTGAGGATAAGAGTGAGTGCACAGATAATACTGGTGTACAGAAGGTGAAAAGGATCTTAAGGCACAATGATCTTTTTGATGAAGTCTGCAGCCATTTTCAACTTTAAATACATTATAATATTTCTTCTTCTTGTTGCAGGATAATGGTATCAATGCAGAGTTAGGTCTTGCAGCTTCTGAAGATGCATTCCTCGATACGCTATCTGAAAGAGCAGAGAAAGAAATTGTATCTGGTTGTTCTCGTGAAAGAAACTTGATTGGCTATTGTGCACCTTTTCTTTCTAAACTCTGTAGGAATTACAGTTTGATGCAGAAGGTGATTATTATACCTACACTGTCTATGTTTTTATGTTTTCAAACACCAGAACAATAGCAACCCTTTTGATTTTTGCTCCTTGCTTAACTCACAAGAATCTCCATAATTAAATGGACCAGTATGAATCTTTAAGGTAGTTTGACTGACTGTGTATGTGTTTCGGAAGTCTGTGCAACATAGCTGTGAGGGATGTACTTTTATTCAGATTAAGTTAATAATCATTAGGTCACATTAGAGATCAAATGTGAAATGTCTGTTTTATGTACTATCAATATGTTACTTGGATGCCCTGGCTTTGGATTTAATATGTTATCAAGCACTTAAAGAGCAGCATAAGTTTCAATAATCTAAGGAAAAAATAGAACCTTCCAAACTCTATTCATATACCCAAGGGCAGTTTACTTCATTGCTTAATCTGTATTCTCAATCCAGTATCATTTAGTGGATACTGATATATCTTTTGTATCTCTTCCAGTACCCTGAACTTCAAGCATCCGGAATGCTTGCATTATGTCGATTTATGATAATTGACGCAGACTTCTGGTTAGCCTTTTTTCTCAATTCCTGTTTTCTTGTTTTATTACTTAAGTTGTGGAAAAAAAAATTCTAAACATGTGTCTATGTAACTTCCTAGTGATGCAAATCTCCAGCTTCTTTTCACTGTTGTGGAGAATGCACCTTCTGAAACTGTTCGATCAAATTGCACTGTTGCTCTTGGAGATCTGGCAGTTCGTTTTCCTAATCTGTTAGAGCCATGGACAGAGCACATGTATGCAAGATTAAGAGATCCATCAGTTTCTGTGAGAAAGAATGCTGTATTGGTTCTATCTCATCTGATACTGAATGACATGATGAAGGTTTGACTGGATTATCATACATGTGCATTTTGCTTTCTTGTCATAGTTTTTTAGCGTCTTGTTTTGTGTGTATCTTCTCTAGGTGAAAGGTTACATAAATGAAATGGCCATCTGTTTGGAAGATGAAGATGAAAGAATTTCAAATCTAGCCAAACTTTTCTTTCATGAGTTGTCAAAGAAAGGTAGTATATCCACCCAACTTTTCTATCATCAGTTGCTAACAAAGAAGCAAATCAATCTAATCTCTTTTCTAGCCTTTCTACTGTTGAGCTTCTTTTGGTCTGCTGTAGCATGTTGTGTGTGTGCACATCAAATAATACTGCCTTTTTTTTTGCTTCTTTAAACTTCTGTTTACAGGGAACAATCCTATTTATAACCTGCTTCCAGATATCCTTGGCAAGTTATCTAGCCAGAACTTGAAAGAAGAATCATTCTGCAACATCATGCAATTTTTAATTGGTTCAATTAAGAAGGTACCATGAATCTGACTTGCTTCTTTGGGCTCTTTTTCATAATGGGATCGATTAAAATGTTTATTTGTGTTTTTAGGACAAGCAAATGGAAGCTCTTGTTGAAAAGCTGTGCCATAGATTTAGTGGAGTTACGGGTATGCAATCTGAACATTGTTTTGATTTGTCTCCAAGAATTTATGTACTCGATAAGCCCTGCTTGCTCTGCTTTTCAAAAATAAGGCGGTTGTCTAGTTTGAGTTAGGTTTATGCGAGCTTCAAAGAGGCTGATATACTTATTTGAGATTGGTTGAGGAGTTGCCAGTCATTCAGTATTTGGTACCACTACTTTGTGGGTGCGTCATTTGATATTTGCTTTCATAGTCAGCTCTCTATGCTGTTATAGCGGGCTTGTTTACTAAATTATGATTGCCTTTACAAGAATTTAAAAGAAAATTATAATTAGGAGAGCCTTAGACAAGAGGTGCTTGGTCTGATGGTAACCAACCCTCACTTACAACCGAGAGGTTGTGAGTTCGAGTCTCCCCAGGAGCAAATTCTGGGGATTTATGCCGGGATTCTATTTGAAAACAGCCTCTCTACCCAAGGGTAGGGGTAAGGCTGCGTACACACTACCCTCCCCAGACACCACTGAGTGGTATTGTACTGGGTCGTACTTTTTTAATTAGGAGAGCCTTAAAGTGGAGAGATTTTAGTGGATAGATAGCTTTTAGTTACTATTTGAATTATCACTGGAGAATCTTTTGCATGTTGACATCCTTTTTTATGTAGATGTTAGGCTATGCGAATACATCTCCTATTGCCTTTCTCAGCTATCATTCACTGACAAGAGCATGAGAAAGCTGATAGAGTTGTTTAAGACGTATGAACATTCCTTATCTGAAGACTCTGTGATGGATAATTTTCGAATTATTATCAGCAAGGTAAGATTTGCTGTAGCATCACAAGACTTAGACTAGTTTTTGGCAGTTATTCAGAATTCATTTCAATGTGTTGAACCATTACTTGCCTGTTTGAATGTCTTCAATTAGGGGAAGAAGTTTGCTAAACCTGAGCTCAGATCATGCATTGAAGAGTTTGCGGAAAAGCTGAATAAGTTCCACATAGAGAGGAAGGAACAAGAACTCACTGCCAAAAATGCTCAACTCCATCAACAGAAAGTGGAGAGCCTGGAGAGCATTGTGGTGACTAAAACCGAAGAAGATGAAATTGGTGAATCTGAAATTACTGAAGGTAGACTTCTTCAAGTCTATTTCCTGTTCATTCAGTTATTGATTTTTGTTGTTTTACTTACAAGGCTCTTATTTTCAATTCAACTTTTTTATGGAGGAGGGCATTAGAGCTTCATGCTTGTCTCTTTAATTATATACAGCTCATTCATGTTTTTATTCCTCCAAAGAATTTAAAAAACAATTCAGAGGAGGTAGTAGCTGTGAACAAAACCTTATGTGGTAGTACTGTACACTGATATCAAAGGCGTGCTTAAGCCCTGAAGCGAGGCTCAAAACATGTTGAGTGCTTTGCCTCGCGTAGTGGGCCTTTCAGTGTTGTTATCAAGGCTCTAAGGCATGCTTTTCCTTGCCAATGAGCGTAACCCTAAGAGGCGACACTAAACAATTAATAATTCACTTTGTCGTAAATTTTCTTCAGTTTCTTTGTTCATATATTTGGCAATCATGCTTATAGATATTAGTTTGGAACAACACATACATATTTGTAGTTTTTCTCCATTTGCTCCTTTCTTCATTAAAGCCCATGCTTTATTTTCACTTTGCGCTTAAGTCCCAACAGACCTTAGAGCTTTTTTGTACTTTTCGCTTTTGATAACACTGGCACTTTATATAAATAGCTGATCCTTCACTTGTAATTTTTTACAATCTAATTAAAAATTATGGGAGTTTTCAGAATTTGATACATTTGTGAAAAAACTCTAAAAGTAATTTTGGCAAGAAAGCTGGAGCTATAGGAGAGGGAGGGTTATATGTAAGACAAACGAAGCCAACACCGTCCAGGATTGCCGTATCTGTTATGATGATTTATGATGGGAATGGGCAACAATGCCTTAATTATGTTCTCTTGAATTTTCTCTGACTTAGTTTTCTTAATCATAGAACAGATTCTGAAGTCACTGATCCATCAATGGATGAGCAAACAGACTGTTCACCTTCGGAACCAAGATCTGCTGAGTTGGAAGCAAATTCTCATGCTTCCAGTGAGGTGACTGATTCAGCAATTGATGAAAATGAAGTTCAATCTCCTATAAGTCGCCCCCGAGGTTCCTTCAATCTCCTATGTCCTTTTACAACTTCTTTCCCGACGGGGTGAAAACTAACACTTGAATATTTGCAGGTGCCTATAGATCCAGAGCCAAAAACAGCAGTAAAAGTGATAAAAACCTTGAAACTTATACTTCCACTAGAAGAACCACGAGGTCCAGTCGTAGGAGCTAATCCACCCTCTTAGAATTAGGCGTTTCTGTGAATTTTCATTTTATTCTGGGCAGTGAGTTGACATTCCTGACTCATGTTCTGTATGCTAACTTTGTAGATAGTACATGTCTTTCTCTTTGCCCTCGTCTGTGAGCCTAAGCATATCTGGATCATTTTCCGGATAAATATGCAATATTCAGTCTGGCATGAGTTCTATGGAGACTTGGGCAATTCTATGCATCATATGTTTGTCATTCTCTACAAAGGTTGAATCAGTTTTGCTTTCTCACTAAAAGGATATTAAGTAAAAGGAACTCCTTGCTCTAGGAAAGTGAAAATGTCCATTCCAAATGGTAACTTTAACTTGTGAAAAATATGAAAGGTGTAAGCATTACAATGGGACTAGAGGGGTTGCTCTGATGGTAAGCAACCCCACTTCCAACCGACATGTTGTGAGTTCGAGTCTCCCCAAGAGCAAGGTGGGAAGTTGTTGGAGGGAAGGATGCCGGGTTTCCTATTTGGAAACAACCTCTCTACCCAAGGGTAGGGGTAAGATTTGCGTACACACTATTCTCATTGTAACTCCTCTTACAATGGATATGTTTTCTGTCCTGGTCACTTAAAAGGACATTGCAAGCTTAAAATGGTCACATAATGTTGGATTCATTTTCGGCAGAGAGAGAGTTGAAGTGAGCTCAACTGTATTATGTTATATTATAACTTATAATTTAAATTTATCAAAATTATAAATAGAATATTCCTTTTTATAAATTTGTCACAAAATCTATCATACTTTTATGATTTTTATTTAATATAACGCGTATTAAGCATGTCTCTGAGTTATATTTTCTTAGTGTTAAATAGATAATCTTTTAGAAGTTTGTTATAAAATCTGCATTTATTTTAATAATTATAAGATTTTATATTTCCTGCATTGAGCATATATTTATAGATTTTATATTACCTGCATTGAGCATATATTTATAAGGTTCTCATTATTTTTATTCTCGATTATGTAAATAAATTTTTTAATTTAATTTCTATTAATAACATCATTGATAAGATTAAATTATCTTATTTTAATTTTTTATTTTGCTCATCCTTTTTATTATTAAACACTATTAAATTATATGCTTGGTTATCATTTTTTACTTTTTTCAATTTGAAAATTAAATTTAGTTTTTATATAGGTACATAACATAAATATTAGAAAAGAAAAAGAATATCATGAGCGAAAAAGGTACAAGATTAACAACAAAAAGAAATAAATGCTGATAATATAAAGGTTAAAAATAGGTATTTTTAAAAAGTTAACTTTTAGAATTCCAATTTTATTTACCCCACCTTGCCCCCTTTTTATCTTCTGTTTTCCTTGTCTTTTTTCTTAATTTATTTTACTTTTTTCACCTTTGTAAATCTCAAAAATTTGTTTGAATTTAATTTTAGTTATTTTTATTTTTATCCATATAATTTATTTTTTCCTTGATCTAAAAAGGACCAAAAATACTTAGATTGGTTATCATCTATTTATTTATGCATCAGAAACTTTGTAAAGCAAACTAAATTAATTTCAAAATGGATCGAATCGTAAGGAAGTGAATTAATACAAAACAAGTCGATCAAATCGACATCCCAATTTGATCACTTTGACTAGTGATAAGTTTAAATTAAATCTGGTGGCACCCGCAATCATAAAATTCTGGATCCGCCTTTGAGTATGACACAAGTATTTATTATTATCATTGAAAATTATTTATTTTCCACGTATATTGAAAAAAATAGTAGAGAAATATAACTTGTTTCAAAACTAGGGCATAGTATATCATCATTTATGTTCAATATAGAACGAAAATAACTTAAGATCATGATCATTAGTGATGAACTATAATAATTAAAAACTTAATTGTAAGATAAAAAAATGAAAATCTCAATATTAAAAAAAAAAAGAAGTTTCACGAATGTGATTGTCCCTTCGTTAATCCACATTAACCGAATAACTTACTATTCTATCCAACTCATTTGACACAAATTTTATCAATATAGAGGCAAACAAAGAAATTTATTTAAAAATTTAAAATGCAAAAGGTTTATTATTTTTAGTACTTTTCAAGTAAAATTAAATATAAAATTTTCTTTCATAAAACTAAAAATAATCACACACCGAGAAGTGAATCAGCAAATTATTTAGGTACAATCAAAATTAAATAGCATCCCTTTTTATTTAATTAGATATTATAAAAAAAAAGAGCCCCTGGAATGACTCCCAAAAATTCTGGTTTATATATTAGCAAAAAATTACATATTTTCAGTCCTTATTGAGAAAGAAGACAATTTTTGAAAATGTCATATTCTGTGTCTCTCAAGCAGCCCTTCAGCGCTCTGTCTACCTACCAAAACACCCATGTAAGTGACTGCCACTGCCTCTGTTACCCAATATGATTTATATGTTCATGTGGGTTTAATTTTTTTTCTTTTTTGTTTTGGCGGATAAATCATTGGCAGAGAGAACAATTAGACAAATCTTGAACTGGGTTGTTATCTATACTCAATTTAGGCCTCAGAAATTGAATAAAGTTATGAGTTTTGTGAAATTTTAATGCTTCAAGAGCTTTACCAGAATTGTTTTGCTTCTTGGGGCTCCCTTAATTTCCTCTGGGAAGCATAAAGAACGTATAGAGTAAGGAAATTAAGCCTGAGAAATTATAAAGTTGACATCTTTATGCTTCTATGAGCTTCACTTGTTTTTGCTTATAGGGGGCTCTCTAAAAACATAAAAAAATATAAAAGTAGAGACATTTTCCTGAGATATTTTTGGGTCAAAGTAAAACACTTGTTTAAGCTAAGGCATCATTTTTTGTTGTTTTCGGGCCTTTTTCCCCCTAAAGGTAGATGAAAAAAATATAATCCCTCCGTTCCGGTTCATGTGAACCTATTTCCTTTTTGGACCGTTTGAACCCTTTCTAAATTTGGAAATAATTTAGCTTAAACTTACAATTCTTCCCCTTAATAAGTCACACGAATACTCTAGGTACCTTTTTGACTTGTTTAGAACCACAAATTCCAAAAGTTTTCATTTTTTTCTTAAACTCCTCACCTGGTCAAACAGGTTCACATAAATTGAAACGGAGGGAGCAGTAGATTTGCTCTTACTCATATTTATTGAGCAGCAAAACAAATGGCAAAATTTTGCTCCTGATAGAAGGTTATGCTAATGTGTAGGGTAAATTACCTGTAAATTTTGAGGCGGCATTTGGGTGCAAAGCAACCTTCAATGTGAAGGGTACTCTAACGGAAAAGAAATTCGAATTGAATTGCTCAATCGACAAAGAGATGGATCTCACTGCATCAACTTTGGTCGATAGTGTTGCTGAATGCTTTGATGGTTTGTAACAAATCAATTTGTATACGAGGATAAATGAGTTTTGTTTATTTGGTTAATCTTAGAACTAAGTTGTACATATTGATTTATGGCAGATAATGGGGTAGTGGAACTGCCTCCTCGAGTGGAGGCTAGGGAAGCAAAAGAGCCAAGTGTTTCAACAATGTTGATGAACTTCAGTAACGAGTTTGATCCTTTCGGTGCCTTAAGTACCCCCTTGTATCAAACGTCTACGTTTAAGCAAGTAAGTTTGGAGATACCTTGGTAGTGGAATGCAATTTCATACCACATTGCAAAGCTGCATTTTTTTTTGTACAGCAACTTCTTTCGGACGAATTTTGACGGTGCAATCTTGCTAACTATGTTCCTTAGTTACTTGTTTTTACTATCTTTAGCTGATATGTAATTATCGTCACAACATTTGGAGGTTTTGTCCGATATATTGGATCAAGACATGCAGCAATTTGCAAATATTATCACATTAAACAAGGATAAGAATGGAAAGTTAGTATTGCATGCTTTGCATTGCTTCAATTATGTAGAATATCTGTCGCAACTTTGTGTTGCTTCATCTTCTCATCACATTGGTTTTCTGATTCAGCCTTCAGCCTGTAATCAACAGCCTTAAAGTTAAAGTTCTTTGCTTCATCGACATAAGTAACAAAAAGCTTGTCTTAACCCTGATTGTCTCTACATCCTTCTGCAGCCTTCGGCAACTGAAAATGGTCAATATGATTATACTCGGAGTGGAAATCCAACAAGGGATGTATTGGAAAAGTATGTCAACCTATGTGCATACTGCTACTAATTGGAAGTTAACATTAATGTTATCATTACCATTACCATCTTTAAAATTTTTCAGGCTCCTTGCAGAGCTTGAGAAAGCAGATCGAGCATTTTGCTTTACTAGTGGAATGGCCGCCTTGGCAGCTGTAACTCGTCTTCTCCAAACTGGTATATATAAAAATCACACACGGGAAGCATTTGCATGAAATGACCGAGCATGTGTATATCAGATAAATTATGCAACAAACTTCATTAGCACTTCTTCTTCTTAGTTTGTTGTACTCATTGGATATGGTTATACTTTCTTGTTGGTTGAGACATTGTATCTTCATTTGATTCATGCTAGTATTTTCTTTCTTGACATCTCTGCTAGCTAATGATAGCTAACAAAAGAATATCTTGAAATCTTTTGATGTGTTATAGGTGAAGAGATTGTTGCCGGGGATGACATATATGGTGGTTCTGACCGGCTGCTCTCACAAGTAGTTCCAAGAGCCGGGATTCTGGTCAAGTTGGTACCTCTTTTCTTGAGGTAGCTTAGTTTTCAATTAGGTTGTTATAATTTTGATTGTCACTTTATTGTACAGGCGAGTGGATACAACTAATGTAGATGAGGTTGCCTCTGCAATTAATCCACAGACAAAGCTTGTTTGGCTGGAGAGTCCAACCAATCCCCGTCAACAAATTTGTGATATTCGTGTGGGTAATTGGAGTGGCATATGTAGATTATGCACATACACTTCTCTGTTTTTCTCATAACCAATTGATAGTGATATAATGACTTGTTTCATACTTCTCTTTCTTCTGATTTTATCCAGAAAATAGCTAAGATAGCTCATGCTCATGGGGCTCTTGTGCTGGTAGATAACAGCATTATGTCCCCAGTATTGTCTCATCCTTTGGAGCTCGGAGCAGGTATGTTCAAATACTTCTTCCGCTAAGTGGAACATTCTCCAGCAACATGCATGTGATGCTGGTTTACTTGTCCATGTTTTTGCAGATATTGTGATGCATTCAGCTACTAAGTTCATTTCTGGTCATAGTGATCTCATGGCTGGTGTACTTGCCGTCAGAGGAGAAAGGTTTAAACTCTATTCGTATATGTTTCATATTCTGATTTATTCTTATCTTATGATTGGTTATCCTCAGTGTTCTTCTTCACTTGTTTTCTCTGGGCCAAAACCAATTATCACATCAGGAGCTCGACTCTAGTGAACCTCAGTTCATAAGTATCTATTGGTTTATCTTGTTATGAATAAGTTTCCCATACTGAAACTCTAGAATTGTCCAAGAATAGGTTGCAAATGCTGATAAACTTATGCTTCCTTTTCCTTTCCCCATATGTAAATAAGATTTCTATTCTCTTTGGACTGCTTTAGAGGATGTAAAGGACAATATCTCGCATATTTTCCTTTTTTGAAATGGAATCTCAGAACTTTTCATCCTATATTTTGGAACTGAATTAAGGGCCTTCACTGAGCGTGAGCCTTCACACTACTATAGGTAGCAAATGATGCTGTCCTTATAATTGAACATGAAGTTCATTGACAAAAATATATCTGCAAATTTATTGTTATATGCTAAGTTGCGCT
This sequence comes from Nicotiana benthamiana, assembly GCA_034376525.1. NCBI lineage: Eukaryota > Viridiplantae > Streptophyta > Magnoliopsida > Solanales > Solanaceae > Nicotiana > Nicotiana benthamiana. Next base: position 8,388,803 of record CM067331.1, on the reverse strand, counting down.
GACTCTTCGTTTTTGGTGCCTCACCCGTCTCGACTCGGGACCGGTGCCGGTGCGGGATATGTTCTGGATTTGGTCAAGTAACTTCGGATATTTTGACCCCTGCCCATCAACAAATTTGTTTTGGGGGGGGGGGGGGAGGTATTATTTCCCATTTTAAACCGGTTAAAATATTAAAGTTAAGGAGTCGCCACATAATTAATTATGGTGAATTAGGACAACTAAAGTAAAGTAATGTATTAATAAAGTATAACTCTTTTAATGGTCTACTTAACCTAAAGATTCTAGGTAAGGGTTCAATTAATCTAAAGGGAAGGTTTTTAAGGCATCCTTTTAAGATCCATATTAAATGGTTAACTGACCGAACTAAGGTTAATTAAATCTAAGTGTAAATGAATGTTTTGTTTAAAGTATTCTATAAGTCTAAGTACGTGACAAAAATGCATCAACTTAATGTAAAAGATTTAATAACGTTGGTGTCCATTTCAAAGTTTTCAAAAACCAATTCCTAAGTTCACAAGCATGCCCAAAACTCAAAACTAACGGTACTGCCAAAGTAAAAAATTAGTAATCTAAACATATTTAGTCATAAAATAGTGACATCTAGATGTCGTCTTATATGTAATAAAGAGGTACTATTTCTAATTATAGGCGATGGTCCTAATTGATCAAATAAAGCTTAGTTATAGCAATTCCAAATTCTAAAAACAGTTGGTACAATACCAACTACAAATGAAACTTTAACACATTAAACTGTAAGAAAAATAAAAGCGAGATAAACAAGTCCAATTGTCTTCGGCTATCTTCCACAAAAGGAAGAAATCTTTCGAGGTTCCGTTGTTTAAAGATAAGAGCGAGAATGATGTATGAACACTGCATGGCAGCGTCATTGAGTCTCGCTTTGAGACTCTTTGGCTCCATTGTATATGTTAATTAAGAAAAAAGAAAAAATGAGTTAGAGAAGGAGAATATGACCCTTCATAGTACAAGAATGAAGTAGAAAAGCAAATTCAACCATAAACTCAAGCATTTCAGACAAAAGAAAGTAATAAACTCGAAGTATGAAACCCCCCCTTTTTAATAAGATCTTAGAGGCATGTCTTCTAAATGATAGCAAAAGTAATTGACATAGAGATTAGTACTTCTCTGGATAGCAGCATATTTCGAACTCAGGCACATATTGTCGAAAACACTATCTTTAGAATAATATGCACATGTATGTATATATGAAAAATAGAAAACCTACACTCATGACATCTAATATGGCATTATAAGAAATCGCACACAAATTTCTCTATATCATATCTAAACAAACAGTGGGATCATGACTTAAGATTTATAGGTCTTACCCTCTATAACAATGCTTAGGATTAAGGACTCAAGCTATGGTCTCAATACATATCCAGTACATTGTCTTATCTTATATAACTTAATGGGTTGAATGGTAATATGCTAAAGGTCACATGCTCTTAAAGTTCAACAGAACACTACATAGTCCTAAAGAGTATGTCTAACAAGTATATATACAACAACAACAACTACCCAGTATAGTCCCACAAAGTGAGGTCTGGGGAGGGTAATATGTAGACGAGCCTTACCCCTTCCCGAAAGGGCAGAGAGGCCGTTTCCAATCGACCCCCGGCTCAGTGAAGGAAAGGAAAGAGAAAAACAAGAGAGCATTAGTAGTTTCAGCAGAAATAGCGTTAATAATTATCTAAACATAAGAAACATAAATAAAATAGCATGCAATAATATAATACAGTAACTACCATAAATAACTACCATAAGGGAGACACAAGCCAAAACACAAATCCTCTATGGATAGCCCTGCCAAGCCTCACCCAACCCCGGGTGAGGAGTACGAAAAACTCTAGGAGCCCCTATCCTACAACCTTGATACTAGATCTCCAGACATTCCTATCAAGGGTCATGTCCTCGGAAACCCGCATTCTAGCCATGTCATGCCTAATCACCTCTCCCTAATACTTCTTACGTCTCCCTCTGCCTCGCCGAACGCCGACAATCGCCAGCCGCTCACAACTCCTCACCGGGGCATCAGGACTTCTCCTCCGCACATGCCCGAACCGCCTCAGCCTCGCTTCTCGCATCTGCTCATCCACCGGGGCCACCCCCACCTTCTCTCGAATAACTTCATTCTTAATCTTATCTAACCTGGTGAGCCCGCACATCCACCTGAGCATCCTCATCTCCGCAACCTTCATTCTCTGAACATGAGAGTTCTTCACGGGCCAGCACTCCGCCCCATACAACATTGCAGGTCTAACCACAGCTCTATAATATTTCCCCTTGAGTTTATGTGGAACTTTCTTATCACACAGGACTCCTGATGCAAGCCTCCACTTTGATCACCCCGCTCCTATACGATGAGTGACGTCCCCGTCGATCTCTCCGTCCCTCTGGATCACGGACCCGAGATATCTGACACTGTCCCTCTTGACGATGACCTAAGATCCAATCATCACGTCCCTGCCTACTTCGCTCGGCTCGGCGCTAAACTTGCACTCCATGTATTTTGTCTTAGATCTGCTTATTTTGAAACCTTTAGATTCGAGAGTCTGTCTCCATACCTCTAACCTCTCAATAACACCGACCCTCGTCTCATCTATCAAGACTATGTCATCAGCAAATAGCATACACCAAGGCACATCCCGTTGAATATGACGGGTTAGAGCATCCATCACCAAGGCAAACAAGAGAGGGCTAAGCGCCGATCCTTGATGGAGTAAACAAGTATATATACACTCCTCTATTTATACTTAATAATTACAGATTGATTCCATATTGTTGATGCGGAAAAGCTTCTAAAATATTCAAACATGGACTGTCTTATCTTTCAAACAAGCGGCCAAGTACTTTTTCTACCGTCATGCTCTCTACCTATATAAATCTAAGTCATCTTTTATCACTCTATAAGAAGAATAGGAACAAACAACAACTACCCAGTATAGTCCCACAAAGTGGGGTCTGAGCAAGAATAGGAACAAAGACAATAGCATTATAGACAAAATATTTTCCTTCTATGTCGGCACTCATACAAACAAGGGAACAAATCAAATTACATATAAACATGGTGTCTGAAACACAAAAATAAATTGATACTAATAGCACTCAATAAAAATAGACGCCAAGTCACGAATATGTTTCAAAGAATCGACATAATCGAAAGGAGGAAAACAAACACTGACCTTGTTGAGCGCGGCGAACTAGGGCGTGAGCGTAAATGTCTATTAAAGGCGGATGAACCCAAATATCCTATTAAAGACGGATAAGCCTAAATTTCCTATTGAAGGCGGACGACCTTAAATGTCTTATTGAAGGCGGACAAGCCTAAGAGTCCCATTGAAGGTGGACGAGCCTAAAATGTTCTATTGAAGGCGGACGAGCCTAAACGTCCTCCAATTGTGGTTGGTGGACTTGATGTTAATGGTGCATCCGGTTGTCCTTGGAGACTTGATGATAAATTATGCTTGTAAAGTTTGGTTCCCGGCAACGGAACCAAGCTGTTGACATCCAAATTTGTCCTTCCTTTCTTCCAAACTATTTGTTTGAGCTTCTAATGGTGCTAATAATGTAAGAATAATTATTTTGCCATTGTTATCCTAAAATAGACATATTTAGTATTATTATTTTATTATTATTATTATAATCTTTATTATTATTATTAGCATTAAACATTATTATTATTATTATTATTGATTTTACGAAAAGGCAAGACCATTTATAAAATATTTGGTCCAAGAACATTGTAGTTTTGTACTTATCGATTAGTATAAATGGCTATTCTTTTAGAATAAGTTTGAATACTAGTAATTATGATTTTATTAAGTTGTATATTAAGCAATATGATTACTTCCTTAATATTAATCTACTAATATTAACATATCGTTATATAATATAGTTGTTAGAATATTTTAGCCTAAAAGGAAATAAAAAGAAGAAAGGATTTGAATTCCAAAATCAAAGTCCAAAATTTGCTCAAAATTGGCCCATTTACCTGATCCATTCCGCCAACAAGAAATGGCCCAAATCAATAACAACAACCCATTTCCATAGCCCATATCTTCCAGCACATCTACTCTATCCTACCTCCATGTAGGCTCCATATAAGATCCATGTCAGCAACACCAAGGCTCCCAACAACCAAAAACACACGCCTAGCACACTTTCTCCTCATCCTTTCACACTTTGACCCACATCTTGCCATATGAATTCATCAATTAATGGTCAAGATCAATTTTCTTCTATCTTCCAGAGAATTCCTAAATAATTGCTAGCCTTTATTATTTTATTGTTTATTCTTAATTAAGTTCCATCCTTTCCCTCTCCCATGTCACTTTCAATCTCTGCCATCTTGACTTTTTCTTTATTTCTTGGCCACTTCTTGACTTTCAAATCCCTGCATGCTAGAGGATATCCCACCATTTTCGGGTGTAATATGAAGCATATCACTGAAGAACCACATGAAGATCGATCCATCAAAAAAGTAACATTAAAATTCAAACGGCATTCGATTTCTTTTGAAATCCGAACTTTGAAAATCCCACTCTACCCTAAGAACCCTAATTTTCTTCTATAAATACTGTCTCTTATCCTCTGCCAAAGACAAGGTTCAAGAGCACAAGAAAAATCACAAACAATAGTCTTTAACTATCAATTATTATAACTCTTAAGAATCCAACTTTCTTTGCCTTTCTATTTCGCTTCTGCCGATAGAGAGGGGAGTAGTTCTAAGGCTCACGCCCTAGTTCGCTACGCTCAACAAGGTTAGTGTTTGTTTTCCTCCTTTCGATTATGTTGATTCTTTGAAACATATTCATGACTTGGCGCCTATTTTTATTGAGTACAATTAGTCCCGATTCATTTTGTGTTTCATACACCATGTTTATATGTAATTTGATTTGTTCTCTTGTTTGTATGAGTGCCGCCATAGAAGGAAAATCTTTTGTCTATAATGCTATTGTCTTTATTCCTATTCTTTCTTATTGAGTGATTAAAGATGACTTAGGTTTATATTGGTATAGAGCATGACGGTTGAAAAAGTACTTGTATAGCAGAGTCGCCAAGCTATTATACCCCATTTTAAACCGGTTAAAATAAGGTACAACATATAGACAATTCTGAATTTGATTAAAATTAAGGAGTCGCCACCTAATTAATTATGGTGAATTAGGACACCTAAAGTAAAGTAATGTGTTGATAAAATATAACTCCGTTAATGGTCTACTTAAAGATTCTAGGTAAGGGTTCAATTAATTTAAAGGGAAGGCTTATAAGACACCCTTTTAAAATCTATATTAAATGGTTAATCGACCTAACTAAGGTTAGTTAAATCTAAGTGTAAATAAATGTTTTGTTTAAAGTATTCTATAAGTCTAAGTACGTGACAAAAATGCATCAACTTAATGTGAAAGATTTAATAACGTTGGTGTCCATTTCAAAGTTTTAAAAACCAATTCCTAAGTTCAAAAGCATGCCCAAAACTCAAATAACGGTACTGCCAAAGTAAAAAATTAGTAATCTAAACATATTTAGTCATAAAATAGTGATATCTAGATGTCGTCTTATATGTAATAAAGAGGTACTATTTTTAATTATAGGCGATGGTCCTAATTGATCAAATAAAGCTTAGTTATAGCAATTCCAAATTCTAAAAACAGTTGGTACAATACCAACTAAAAATGAAACTTTAACACATTAAACTGTAAGCAAAATAAAAGCGAGATAAACAAGTCCTATTGTCTTCGGCTATCTTCCACAAAAGGAAGAAATCTTTCGAGATTCTGTTGTTTAAAGATAAGAGCGAGAATGATGTATGAACTCTGCATGGCAGCGTCATTGAGTCCCGCTTTGAGACTCTTTGGCTCCATTGTATATGTTAATTAAGGAAAATGAAAAAATGAATTAGAGAAGGAGAATATGACCCTTCATAGTACCAAGAATGAAGTAGAAAGCAAATTCAACCATAAACTCAAGCATTTCAGACAAAACAAAGTAATAAACTCGAAGTATGAAACCCCCCCTTTTTAATAAGATCTTAGAGGCATGTCTTCTAAATGATAGCAAAAATAATTGACATAGAGATTAGTACTTCTCTGGATAGCAGCATATTTCGAACTCAGGCACATATTGTCGAAAACACTATCTTTAGAATAATATGCACATGTATGTATATATGAAAAATAGAAAACCTACACTCATGACATCTAATATGGCATTATAAGAAATCGCACACAAATTTCTCTATATCATATCTAAACAAACAGTGGGATCATGATTTAAGATTTATAGGTCTTACCCTCTATAACAATGCTTAGGATTAAGGACTCAAGCTATGGTATCAATACATATCCAGTACATTGTCTTATCTTATATCACTTAAAGGGGTTGAATGGTAATATGCTAAAGGTCACATGCTCTTAAAGTTAAACAGAACACTACATAGTCCTAAAGAGTATGTCTAACAAGTATATATATACTCCTCTGCAAGGACTTAATAATTACAAATTGATTCCATTTTGTTGATGCGGAAAAGTTTCTAAAATATTCATACATGGATTGTCTTAGCTTCTAAAATATTCATACATGGATTGTCTTATCTTTCAAACAAGCGGACAAGTACTTTTTCTACGGTCATGCTCTCTACCTATATAAACCTAAGTCATCTAAAGACAATAGCACTATAGACAAAAGATTTTCCTTCTATGTCGACACTCATACCAACAAGGAAACAAATCAAATTACATATAAACATGGTGTCTGAAACACAAAAATAAAATGGTGCTAATAACACTCAATAAAAATAGACGCCAAGTCATGAATATGTTTCAAAGAATCGACATAATCGAAAGGAGGAAAACAAACACTGACCTTGTTGAGCGCAGCGAACTAGGGCGTGAGCCTTGGATCTACTACCCTCTCTATTGGCAGAAACGAAATAGAAAGGCAAAAAAAGTTGGATTCTTTAGAGTTATAATCATTGATAGTTAAAGGCTGTTGTTTGTGGTTTTTCTTGTGCTCTATAACCTTGTCTTTGGCAGAGGATAAGAGAGAGTATTTATAGAAGAAAATTAGGGTTCTTAGGGTAGAGTGGGATTTTCAAAGTTCGGATTTCAAAAGAAATCGAATGCCGTTTGAATTTTAATGTTGAAACTTTTTGGATGGATTCGATCTTCATGTGATTCTTCAGTGATATGTTTCATATTACACCCGAAAATGGTGGGATATGCTCTAGCATACATGGATTTGAAAGTCAAGAATTGGCCAAAAAATAGAGGAAAAGTCAAGATGGCAGAGATTGAAATTGACATGGGAGAGGGAAAGGGATGGAACTTAATTAAGAATAAACAATAAAATAAATAAGGGCTAGCAATTATTTAGGAATTCTCTGGAAGATAGAAGAAAATTGATCTTGACCATCAATTGATGAATTCATATGGCAAGATGTGGGGTCAAAGTGTGAAAAGATGAGGAGAGAGTGTGTTAGGCGTGTGTTTTTGGTTGTTGGGAGCCTAGGTGTTGCTGACATGGATCTTATATGGCGCATACATGGAGGTATAATAGAGTAGATGGACTGGTAGGTATGGGCTATGGAAATGGGTTGTTTTTGATTTTGGCCATTTCTTGTTGGCGGAATGGATCAGGTAAATGGGCCAATTTTGAGCAAATTTCGGACTTTGATTTTGGAATTCAAATCCTTTTTTCTTTTTATTCCTTTTGGGCTAAAATATTCTAACAACTATATTATATAATGCTATGTTAATATTAGTAGATTAATATTAAGGAAGTAATCGTATTTCTTAATATATAACTTAATAAAATCATAATTACTAGTATTCAAACTTATTTATAAAGAATAGCCATTTATACTAATCGATAAGTACAAAGCTATAATGTTCTTGGACCAAATATTTTGTAAATGGTCTTGCCTTTTCGTAAAAGAAATAATAATAAAGGTTATAACAATAATAAAATAATGATACTAAATATGTCTACTTTAGAATAACAATGGCAAAATAATTATTCTTATATTATTAGCAGTATTAGAAGCTCAAACAAATAGTTTGGAAGAAAGGAAAGAAAAAATTGGATGTCAGCAGGTGGTTCAGATTTTGATTTGTCAAAATTAAAACTAAAATTGATTTAAGACATAGGAAATGACGTACCTTCAATATTACAGTACTTTTGTCTCATATTTGCCGCGTCGTGTTTTAGAGAAACCAAGAATTCAATTGTACAAAATTCATACGAGTTTTTCACAAAATCTCTCAAAATTTATAATATCTTTATAACTCTATTTTTTATAATTTTGAATTTTCTTAGCCGATTCTCTGCACCGTAATCCATACATGGATCCGCACCATGAATCTTAAAATTAAGATTTTGCTCAATCCGACACTCGGATCTGTGCGCGTATCGGATACCCGCACCCGAGTCCGAACATGTTAGTTTATATGTATAAAGTATTGAAAGTAACTGATGTCTGATCGCTCGTTTCTCATAGCATCTTAAGTGTCCATTTGGTAATGTGCTTATAAATTTTCCTACAAAACCAGCTTGACAAAGGAGATATACTTCCTACAAAATTCTGAAGGTGCAGGGTTAGCACCATTTGATTGTTGGCTTTGTTTAAGAGGGATTAAAACAATGGCTCTTCGTGTTGAAAAACAACAGGTATAATTTTATTTGTTTTTCTTTCTTTTGTGGTGTAACTAATTATCCCCCATTCTTTATAGAAACATCTTCTTATTACTATTGGCATGCACACTATTGCATCTTCAACTTTTCATGGTTCAGAGAAGTTATGCTGGTTTGTGAAGTTCCGTTACTCTGTTCTTCTCTCTATTAAATTTAGCCATGATAAGGTGATGCAAATGGTACTTTATCTTAACTAAGTGCGGAGATTACAAAAAGGGTTACTTTTGAACTTTTGAAAACTGTGAAATTAGAAAAGCTGGCAAGTCTATCTTATTTATCCGTTTAGCTTTATTTTGTGTTTAATTGAAGACAGACGAGTAGTATGAGATCTAACTACTTTTCCCCTTCTGCTCCTCTCTTTGCCTAACTTATTTGGTACCTGTATTTTACTTGTTATGACATAATCAAATGAACAAGTGCTTTACAAAGTTAAAAATGGTATCAAAGTAGATAAAGGTTCAGAGTTCGAGTCTTGTCACCCATCAAAGAATTTTTTTTCACGGGCCTGGCCTACCAAAAGATTTTGGCCGAAACTTGAGGTGGCGTGCTATGATGCAACTAAACAAAGAAAAATGTTATCTCTAATAGCTTAAACTTCTAGATGAGGTGATTCACATTCATCATGATATTAGAGCAGGTAGAGTCTCATCCACACCTATCATAACAAAGATTTTTTTGTACTTGGTCAATGGAAAAGTATTTGACCCACGATGAGGGGTATGTTATGAACCATACTTGTATAAATAGAAGTGCTATTTCTCGTCGCTAAGCTTTTAGACGAGGTGGTTTATATAATTGCTTTAACGATAACGACTACGTCTCAGTCTAAACAAGTTGGGTCGGCTGTATGAATCCTCATTAATCACGTTTCTCCGTTTAAATCATCTCATGCCAATATAAATGAAAAGTATTGGAAGTACTGTACATTTTTCTATATGTATAAATCTCATAAAGGCTAAACCTCTCCTAGAAAGCTGAAAGCATAAGACCTACAGTAAATGTACTGACGTGTAAAACATATTATACTAATATGCATCATATATGTAGATCTTTTTCTTCTATTGCACCCTATCCTTTGCTAAGTTCGCATGGATCCCCAAAAGCAACCACTTGCCAGTTGCTATTAAAAGCAAAATATGCTCAGTTTGTAAAAGATTCTACTGACGTTACATATGTATACTTGGAGGTGCATGTTTGAAAACATGATTATTTCCTCAGTTGGTGGTTTGAGTTCTAATAAATTAATTTTAATATCCGGCAGGAAAATGCACAGAAAATTGCTGAATTTTTATCTTCCCATCCACGGGTGAAGAAGGTCAACTATGCAGGTCTTCCAGACCATCCGGGGAGATCTTTGCACTTTTCTCAGGTATTTTAACATGTGAATTTTTGGGAAATTTTGAACTGAAGCACTATGGTTGTCAGGTGTCCTGACCTGAAAGATTTCCTTGAAAAAATATATGTCTGAAATGTTGATCTATTTACAGGCCAGGGGTGCAGGATCAGTGTTAAGTTTTCTGACAGGTTCTTTGGCGCTCTCTAAGCATGTGGCTGAAGCTACTAAATACTTCAGCATTACTGTCAGTTTCGGTTAGTTTCATCTTATACTCAATTACTTTTTCCAATAATACTATCACTTTTTTCCTATCAAAACATACACTTTCTTAAGACGTCCGCTTCGCGTCTCTTTTCCCTTTTGATGAAAGTACAAATTGCGTTGCTAAAACAGAAACCATGTTCCATTAGAGGCTGAAAACCTCATCCCAGAAATTGGGTATTCTCAGTTGTGTCTGCTCCTCCTGTGTAGAACAGATGGATTAGTGAGAAGTACCAAAACAATGTTGCCTTTTGAATACCATGTGAAATAATACACTCTAAGAATGGGCTAGGCAGATGTACTGAAACAATATTCTCGGGTTTGTTTCTCGGAACGCCCCCAATTATTTGTTATCAATTATTTTCTTCATAAAAAAAGAAAGAAAGAATGGGCTAGGCAGAAAGATGGGAACCATTGGTAATTTGCCTTAGTGCAACAGCAATAAAGGAGATATAATTACCAATAAGAAGCATAGGGAACCATGGGTACATTGGACTGCTTGATATCCAACTTGACTCGAGCATTTATTTGCTATCCATGGAAAACTTCCAATGGGAAGAGAGAAAATGTATGACAACCAATTAGGTCTTTTGGAAAATTAGCTGGGAATCAAAATTCCAGCTTTTAATCTGTATAGTCATAATTGTAAATAACTCATGCATGCAAAAAGTTACCCTGATAAATCACAACATGTTCCTATTTGATTTTTCCTCAAAGCAAGAGGCGCTTCACATTAAAGCCGGGAATTGGTTCTGGAATGGTAGACACCTCTCTCGATTGGTGGTCTCCAATGTCGGGTTTGGACATGGCTATCAGAAAAGAAGAGCATTCTTGGGTAAAAGCTTTTGGGACTCCACTTCACGCATGGTCTCAAGATTTTTTCACCATCATCGGCGATATAGCCATTGACGAAGATACAAAGGGAAGAAGTCATCTGGCCCGAATATGTGTCAAAAACACCGCCAACGATCTTCCTCGTATACTAGAAATACCGGTGGGTGAATAGACGTATGAAATTTCGATAATACCAGATGCTCATGTCAAATTGAAGAAATTTGGCAATATTTTGAACTCCGGCTCCGGTGATAATTCTATTTCAATGGCATAGGGAAAAAGTGTTGTTGAGATGACTGATGGGTCAGGCCCCTCGAGCCAACAAAAACCTATTCCGATCCCATCCTGTAACCAGTATGTGGGGGGTCATGTGGCTGCGTTAATTTCAAATAAAGGGGCTGTAAAACTGGGTAAAAACTTTGGGGGCCCTTCAAAATCTTTGGGCCAGCAGAGAGAAAGATATTATGATCAGAGAGGCTCAAATAAGAAGAAAGGGCATTTAAAGAGGAGTCAGCCCAAAACTTATTGGAAAGCAAAAGGGTTTTTTGCAAGCCCAAAACTTATTGGAAATTAAGGCCAAGGATTCATCTGAGGCCCCAATCTTAAACTCAGAGATTATTCCAGAACATCCCAGTAGCTCTCTTATGCCTGATGCTCTTCAAACTGCTATAGGAGACCCCGATTTGAGCTCAGATGCTGACGACGAGGCTGACCTTCCAACAAATTTCAGAATCATGCTTCACCAACCAAATTTGATGTCACAACCACTGCAGGTACATGATTATCAATCTGATTTCTCCTCTTCTTCACCTCCTCTACTGCTCCATGGCATGAAAAGGGGTCGACTTCAACAATGGTTCTCGAACTGACAATGATAGATACATCAAGGTGGACAAAGCTGGTAATGGTGAAGGCATGCAAGGCTTTTGGGGTGAATGTTGCGGGATTTGAAACACAAGCTGTTTGACATCATCTTAAGAATGGAGGAAAAAAGGCATATTCAACTAAAACACAAAAACTTATCAAATTTTGATAAAAACCCCAGTAAGAAGAAAGGGGGGGGGGGGGGGCGAAATTAACAAGCTGAAACATGAGATTCTAAAAGGGTGAAAAAAAGATAGGGGAGGCACTACAAGGCTTTTTTCTGAATGAAGCTCAAAATTTTAAGCTGGAATGTGAATGGTTGAATGATAACAATAAACGGGGTGCTCTTAGCTCATTGGTTCGCAAATGGAAGATCGATATTCTTTATGTGCAAGAAACAAAAATAGAGGATTGGTCTGTTAATATCTCCAGATAGATTTGGGGTAATAGGTGGGTTGGTTGGTCAGAGCTTAAGTCATGTGGTACAGGGGGGGCATCATAATCCTATGGGATAGAAAACGTTGGAATTGTTTGGAGGTACACCAAGGGACTTTTTCTATTTCAAGCATATTGGAGAGCACACAAGAAGAGTTCATATGGTGCTTTATAGGGATTTATGGTCCTCACACCAATGAGGAAAGAGAGGACATGTAATATGAATTGGCTGCAGTTCGAGGTATCTGGAGTGAGAATTGGGTGATAAGGGGAGACTTTAATGTTTGTAGATATGAGAATGGAAGGTACAACTGCATTAGAAGATCCAGAGAAACGAGGGGTTTCTCTGATATCTTTCAAGACCTGGGAATTATTGATTTACCTCTCCGAGGTGCTTTCTACACATGGTCTAGGGGAGAAGACATTTATCAGGCATCTAGAATAGATTGAGTTCTTATAACCCAGAGTGGAATGAATGCTTTAAGGATGTGAAACAGATTGCCCTTCCTAGGGGTTTTTCTACTCATAAACCTTTATTTCTGGAGAGTTCTAAGGGTTTTTTCTAATCATAAACCTTTACTTCCGAAGAGTGGGGACTGGGAGGTGAATCCATCTTACTTCAAATTTGAGAACATGTGGTTAAAAGTAGATGGGTTCATGGAGAATATTGAAGAGTGGTGGAATAGTTATACCGTACATGGGAGTCCAGACTATATTCTAATTTAGAAATTGAGACTATTAAAGAAAGACATTTCATGCTGGAATAAGGAAGTCTTTGGCAAGGTTGAGTCAAGAAAGAGCAAAGTTTTAGATGAACTTTTAGTGTTGGAACAGGTCACGGAGAATAGGGTTCAAATTGAGAGGAAAAAAGCAAAATGTTTGCTTTAAAATTAGAATTGGAGCAGATAGCAAAAGCTGAGGAGATTTCATGGAGACAGAAGTCCAGGTGCTTATGTCTCAGAGACAGAGATAGGAACACCAAATACTTTCAACGAATTGTGAACTCCCATAGAAGAGATAATTGCATTGAGAGACTTATATGGTTGATTATGAGATTATTGAAGATAAGGAGCAGATACAAGTGGAAATTCTGGAATTTTACAAACAATTATACACTGGGTTTGAACAATGGAGACCCACAGCTAGTCTTGATGATCTGGAAAGCATATCAGAAGAAGACAAAGCATGGTTGGAAATTCCTTTTGAGGAGGAGGATGTCCTTTCTACTATTACAGCATGCTCTCGAGATAAGGCTCTAGGGCCAGTTGGTTACCCAATGGCATTTTTCCAGAAAGCATGGTTGATCATTAAGGAAGAGGTGATGGCTGCCCTGAATTTCTTTCATCATAACTCTCACATGATGAAGTCTTGCAATGCCTCTTTTATAGCCTTAGTTCCCACAATGATATAAATAGCGCTCGCTACAACGCTAAAAGTGTGTAGCGATGCGAGGCGAGCTTGTGTTGCTACAGAGAGCATGTTGCATTGCGATTGAAAATAGTGGTCGCCTCTGCTTGTGTAGCAAGAGGCGACAATGAGGCGAGAAGCGAGCACCGCGTCGCTATTTAAAAAAAGAAAAGAAAAAGGCACTTAACAGCGATTAGGGCTAGAGATTGATACATATCTTCTTTGAAGAAGTTTCTTCTGCCATTGTTTTCATCAGCTATCAGTGACCCAAGTATGTTTCTTTCTTCTCTCCTGGTCGGTGGTCTGGTTTTTGGACATCAGAATGCCTTTATAAAGGGCAGATAAATCACTGATGCAGCCCTTATTGCAAATGAAGTATTAAACTGGCAAATGAAGAATGGTAACCCTGCTATTTTATGCAAGCTAGATGTAGAAAGGCCCTTGATAAGGTGAATTGGGCATATCTTTTAAAGGAAGGTGGGCTTTGGTGACAGGTGGATTAAATGGATGAAGTTTTGCATTACCACGGTTAAATTCTCAGTACTTGTCAACAAAGGGCCCTCAAGTGCCGTAAATTAGCCCTGGGGACACTGGGTTTGTTGGCATTTATAGGCAGCTTTGCTGCCGAAGTGGTCATTACCAGAGGGCCAGTGAGATTCTTTTCCCCTCATAAGGGACTTAGACAGGGGGACCCCTCTCTCTTTTCCTTTTTATTCTAGCCATGGAAGGCCTTAGCAAGATGTTGGACAAAGCGAAGCAGCTCCAATGGATTAGTGGATTTCAAGTGGGGCTTAACTCTGGGCCATCTCTCTCCGTATCTCATTTGCTTTATGCAGATGATACTCTGATCTTCTGTGGGGCTGAAAGATCCCAAGTCCTGTACCTTAATCTTACTTTGAATTTGTTTGAAGCTATTTCAGGATTGCACATTACCATGAGAAAAAGCACTCTCTACCCTGTAAATGAAGTCAACAACCCGGAGGAACTAGTTGGAATTCTATATTGTGGTACTGCTACATTACCTACTACATACCTTGGTCTACCTCTTGGAGCAAAACATAACTCAACTGAGGTGTGGAATGGAGTCATTGAGAAATTTGAAAAAGAATCTAGCTTCATGGCAAAGACAGTATCTTTCAATTGGGGGAAGGCAGTCACTTATCAACAATGTACTAGATAGCATCCCGACATACCTGGTGTCCCTCGTACCAAGCCCCAACAAATTTATGAAGCAGCTTGACAAGATCAAGAGAACATTTCTGTGGGAAGGGGGCAGCAAAGCTCATAAATTTCATCTAGCCAAGTGTTCAAAGGTCACCATGCCAAAATATTTGGTTGGCCTAGGCATCAGAGATCTTTCCATCAACAACAAATGCATGCCGATGAAATGGCTATGGAGATACAATCAAGAGGAAAATTCACCATGGAAAGAGGTGGTCAGGGCCAAGCATGGGTCCGAGAATTATTGGTGTACTAAGCTGTGCAGAAGTCCATATGGGTCGGTCCATGAAAGAACATTAGGAAGCTTTGGAGTGAATTTTCCCGAAGCTCCTATTTAAATTGGGCAATGGCAATCACATAAAGCTCAGGAAAGATAAATGGTTTGAAGGACCCATCCTGATGTTTGACTGTCCTAGCCTCTATCGGATAGCTCAGAAATTGGCAAGACAATTGTTGGCACATTATTTTCAGGAGGGATATGCAGCACTGGCAGCTTCCACAACTTCTAAATCCGCAGGCAGAATTGGAAGGCCTCAGTCAAAGAAAGTATTCTGAGGATGGCCTTTACATTGTGAAAGCAGGCTTCACTTACTTTTGCTCCAGCAATGAAATCATTGATAGATGGCCTTGGAAATACATATGGAAGACCAAGCTACCTAAAAAAATCTCTTCGTTTCAGTTGGATAACCCTAAATGAAGCATGCCTTACCCAGGGCAATCTCAACAGAAGAAGTTTTCAATTGGCCAACAGATGTTATATGTGTTTGCAGCAGCCAGAATCCAACAAGCATCTCTTTCTTCACTGCTCAGTTGCAGATATCAGGTGTATGTTCTTTGCCATCTTTGGTTTAAGCCGGGTCATGCCTCAGAACATTAAGGATGGCTATGAAAGCTGGTTTTCATGGAAAGTTGATAACTCCATCAGTAAAGTCTGGCTGATGATCCCTTCTTGTATTTTGTGGTATGTTTGGACAGAAAGAAATCACAGATATTTTGATGGGATATCAACTCCAACGTACACACTTAAGGCTAGATGTCTTTCATGGTTATATAGTTGGCAGAACTTAGCTCCTGTCAATTGTCCTATTAATCTTTTGGACTTCGTCAGCTCCTTAACTTTAGCCTAATTTTTGTCTGTAGAGCTGACTATGTCTTTATATGTCTCTCTTTTGTACTTTTTGCATCTTCTTGATGCCTTCAATGCAATTCTCTTACTTCATAAAAAAAATATCCGCATAGAAAACAAAAATGATTGTGTGCGCTTCACACTTGAACCGGTAGTCTACAGGATAATGTTGCAGAGTGACGCCAATGATTCATCAAATTAACGTTGCCTTCTTGCTAGAAAAGTTTTTTTTGCATCATATGTAATTCCAGCCTACTTTATTCATATTGTCATAACTCCGGAAAAACAATTTGCTTTTTGTACATTTAACCCACTAGAACTTGCAGTTCATGGGAAAGTGGCACAGAGTGACGCAAATGATTCATCAAATGACCTCTTGTGTTTATGCTAAACAAGATCGTTAGCTTCATATTTAATTCAAAACTATGCCTACATTGATGCCATTTATTATATTCCTGTTCTTGCGTCTGCCTCAAACATTGTTGTATTGTCCTCAAATTTGCAGGAAGTGTCAAGTCACTCATAAGCTTGCCTTGCTTCATGTCTCATGCGAGCATACCTGTTGAAGTACGAGAGGCTAGAGGTCTTACTGAGGATCTAGTTCGAATTTCTGTTGGGATTGAAGATGTCAATGATTTGATAGATGATTTAGACTATGCACTCAGGACTGGGCCAGCATAAAAGATTAATTTAAGCTTGTTGAATCAACCCAACCTTAAACTGTACTTTGAATTGTAGTGCCTGTAGCATCAATTCTTCTCATGGATGAATTGCATATTGCAGGTTAGTCAAAATGTCATTGATCTCGTGCAATCCTGCTACTCGTGTAATCAATTTTGTTCTCTTTGGATTTTTCATTTTTGGTAAATATTAAGAGTTGACAGCTCAAGGTGATGACTTAATGGCATGTTTCTAATTCATTTTGTTGTTTCTGCACCTTTGGTTGGCAATTGATGCAACTCTTGAAGCATACCATCTTTTTCGAGCGAAGAGATTTCTTTAATTTGAGATGGATAGTATGGACATAAAAGATTTCTTCTCAGATGTATCAAGAGAAACATAATTTCATCCTTGGATAAGATATTACATCAGACCTTTCTTTTGAAAAAAACAAGAGAAACTAAATACAAACATCAGATCTTATTAATCACGACCATATAAACAAAACTAGCAACAAAGTTTTATTTCTAGGATTAAGCAGGAGAACCAACTTCCAAGAGGCTTTTGCTTAAATTATTTCCTGCTTATCCCAGAACAACAGGCATGTCAATCATAAATGATAATAATTATGTTGAAAGTGACCAACTAATACATTCAGAAGGGCTCAAATCATTCTCTCTTTCGCAATCCTATTTACAAAACCATTTTACTCCAGGAGCAATTGTACCTGCAACAATTACAACCATACAGAGAGAAAAAAATGTCAACAAAGAGCGCGTGTTGGAATTGGAAACTGTAAGTTTTAACAACAAATACAGTACAAATCGCAAATTCCGCTATTAACCTTATGCTGGTGTACTCCTGTAAACTATACTCCCGAAATGGATAATTTTAAATTCAAGACAAAATAGTACCATCTGAATGCTCATTCAATCGCTAGCAAAATCTTCGAAGCTCAAGCCTTCAGATATAGCATCCAACCTTCTATTGTCTGCTAAAATATGAGGCATTGAATTAACCACTTCTTTACCAGGTTAACAGAACCAACAGATTCCACACAACTAACCATGATATTCTCTGCGACCTTGTGGATCCAGGAAATTGTTAACATCCGTTGCCAGGTAGGCTGATCCAGAATAGCTCTCCAAAATATCTACAAATAAACAGAAATTCAAAGCATTAGAATGTGCACTTGAGACAAATATTAACCTAAAATAGAGGGCAGGCACAAACCAGAACTGTTAGAAAAGTCAGCTGTTAAATCCGACAAACTAAAGTTTCGAGGAATCTGCCCCAAGAAACCAAATGAAGATGTATCAGCATCCAATACAGTCTCATTTACTGGTTGTGAATTTGATTCTACACTGCTGAAAGATGAAACAGATGGATCCGTAATTCCAGGATGAGCTTCGAGGATATTTGTCTCAGTACCATACAGGAATGGTAAATTGCCTGAATAACCAGCTTCTGACTTGATCATCCCCCCTCTCACCCCTTGCAGCATTCCCAAATTTGAGCTCTGAGCCAATAGCAAGTTTGAGGATGCATCAATTCTTCTTGCATGAGCAGACACAACAGTAGCAGTTTGCATACATGGTTGGAGCGAGGACACACCGTTAGTATATACATGAGATAAATTGGCATTAACAGTCTGGTGCATATTCTCAGGCTTCACATTAGGTCCAGCATGATCTGTTGTTTGACATGTTGAGTTCTGTGGGACTGTCAATGTGTAATAGCCATCAGATAAACTTCATTTCCTTATTCAGTAATTCACTAATGAAACGGTTGTATAATCAAGCATGAAACTCTTAAAAATTTCAATGTTGCACGGCAGTTCAGAGAATAGCATATTGATAAATATGCAAATTTGTCTACACTTCCTTCTGGCTGAACCCAAACAACGTAAGTAGCAAAGGCTAATGTAGTACAATTTATGAACTACCTAGCGGGAAAGCTGGAAGCAAACGTAAGCAAACAATCAACAAAGAAAATAGGGAATGACAGTTCAACTATTCTAAGAACCTGAAATTACTAAGTAAAGTTGAGGTATAATGATGTGTGCATACTAGGATCTGCCTCTTCAGCCAAGGGAAAAAGCAGGAACAGGATACAGAAACACTTCACTTATTTCAGTTAATATCAGAATTGAATTGGTCCTGTCGACATGAGTACACATCAAATTTGAACGGAATACCACATCCATCACTTACAACATCTGCTTTGAACTTCATAGGAGATACATAATGCTGCTGTTGACCATTTTTCGAAAAGAATAAGATGAACCAGAGGTTTCTGCATTATACACTTAGTGATCTGTTGGTTAGATTTCTTTGTAATCCATAATTAAAGATTGAAGCTTGATGACGAGCTACTAATATCTTTACCGTGTGTGAAGTGAGCGATTAAAGCCACCTAAAGATGCAGTATTTTTTGAATTGAAAAGGGAGAAAAAAAAACAATGTTCCTGGGCTTTAAGCAAGAAGTAAAGCACATGCTTCTCAGAGATAAGGTCCATAGTTCAAAATAAAAACTAGATTTTGCTTAAATATATATCAACTGATCCTGATCAAGGCAAATTTGAATTAAAGAGCCTAATTCTTGTTTGTGTAGGTTTTATTAAATGGAGAAAGCAGTATATGCAGAGGTTTATGACATTGCAAATAAATCCTAAGGCATCAAATGAAAACTTATGCTACGGTGAGGAGAAGCGTACTTTTCATCTCTTGCTTCCACTATTTCTAGCAGATTTGTATGCCATTTTACACATCAAAATCCGGCAATCAACTCCATCACATTTCCATATTCAACGACTACTCAATCTCAGAACAAGAAGACACCCTCTTAGGAATTTCCTTTTTCCATTTGTAATATACACCCTCCACAACCGTTTGCAAAATTCACATTTTTCTCAGCCACTATCATGGCTTAAACCTTTCCCATAGCCATTCATTCTAAAACTTAGTGAGTAAATTTTTTTTCTAAATATTTAAAGACAGAAATCTAATAGAAAGCATGTAAACGCAAATAAAAAATGAAAAAGAAATTTGTTGGGCTTGGCGGGAATCCATCATGAATATTGCCATGCGATTGAAAAGAAAAAAGGCAGCAGAATATTTATCTCTAGGAAGATCAACATGGCAATCTAAGATATTATGCCGTACTTTGTCGAATCTGAGATCCATTAGACATGGGAATTGATCCAGTTGGATACATCTGCATTGCATCAACCTGTCTCTCAAGCAAAACATTGAATCTCTCTATTTGATCCTTCAACATCAACCTTAAATGATATGCCCGGAAAAATTCTGGGTTTTCTTCTTCAAGCTTCTGCCACACTGGAAAAACATCCAGATATCAGATTCATCTCTTCCGCGAGATACACGTGGAGAATATAGATAACACACGTTGCTTACAGATCTTGAGAAATTAAAGATTGACCAAGTGAATCAAACAAAAAAAAATTCAGATATCTCATTTCTATCACACTTCAGCTTGAAAATTAGGTCCTCTAGTTACTAGTTCTTTCTTTGAAATAGAAGTAGGTGAACGAGTGCTTCTCAGTGAAAGATAAAAATGATCTTCTAAGTTCTAAGAAATCTGTCCTGTTCATTGGATCAGTTCTGTTACTTTGGTAGTTTTTTTTTTCCATGGTCATTGAATACTAGTATAAGTATATAGCAGGTCAATCTGCATGCCACTGAATGCCAAAATTATCTCTGTATAGATATGGTACAGTACTAGCTTCACATAGGCAAAAAGTAGGAACCAGACGTTGGGATAAGAAAGGACGAACCAAGCTCGGTGAAACCAGGCTCAATCTTTGCTTGATGTAAGAGGGTTTTAACAACTTCCTCCTGGTTCATATAAAGCTGTAGACATCTTTCTATCAGATTTTGCACCTGAAATCAAAGAAGCTCAGTGTCAGAAGAGACTAATGCATGTGGAATTGCAGCAATTATACAACAAGGAAGAACTTCACAATTGTACAAGTTCTTAACCTGTAAAAATGAACTTAAGGATGCAACACTAACAACAATTAGAGTTCCAAATTTCTAATTATAACAACAAAAACCCATTAGCAGAAGATTAGCTAACAAGCAAACATAATTGCACGTCATGAATGGTGATGCTGCATACACAGAATTAGAAACCTATAACAGATTTGAAAGCATTAACTACATCAGCCCTAAGCTCCTAACATAGAACATCTAAGCTAGGCCTCAGAATCCCATCTCTGAGAAAAATTATGCAAAAAGTTACAAGCAATTGGCTAGGTCCATGAGAACACTGCAGTACTGTTCTCTTTGATAGGAATCTGAAGCTGAAAGAACATTATATGTTTCTACGGGATTGTCAGGACTCCATACAACATCGAGTCCCTCTTGCTGCTTACATCATTAACTACAGTGTTTATCAACAACAAAAATATGGGTCATCATATGCTTCCTTTCAAGCAGATGATTCAGGTTATCATTAACAGATCTAATTGTAGGTTTATCACAACCGAGCGAGTATGTTGTTGTTGTTGTATCACAACTGACTGAAAGGGCGAATCATATGTGGCTTTTAAACAATAATCACAAGCACAACCTAGCACAGAGCCAGAGCCGGGAATTGAAGTCTATGAGTTATGAACTTTCCACCGAATCCATAACTCGTTTTAGTTACTGGGTATATTTACACATATTTAATAAATTTCCTAATACTAATACAGGATCTAAGCAAAAACTATTGGGAGTTGGGACCCATACCTGATATTGTAGCTCCGCCCCTACACAGGCATCCACATTAAACTAAGGAAGAAAGTTCCAAATAATAGACTTGCTTACATATTCTGGCAGTCTCTTCTATTAAAAAGAAGCAAGTTTATGGAAATGCGCAGTTAGGAAAAACTTCTCGAGGGATTGAAGTGCCTTAATCCGAATTAACTGAAAGAGTTGCAACTACTAGGGTGTTTCTATCTAAGCAGTAAAGTGCAATCAAATACCTAATATATAAGTTCAAAGATACAAATGCATGCTCTATTTCTTCCATTGCATTCTACACTACTTCGTCTTAAATCGGAACAACTATTAGTCCTAACTGACCATGTTTCTCCATTTAAATGATCTGTACAACGAATACATAAAACAAATGATTTAAGCTCAATGCTTACCAGTTGTATATCTTGACGTGAGACTCTTTTAACCTCCCCCTCAGACATTTTCAATCTTTCAATACTGATAAAACTTTGATCCACCTCTTGCTATCAACTATACAAAATAATTGATATCACCAGATAACATAAAGTAAACTAAGTATTCATAAGATAAAGTAAACTAAGTATTGAATACTCAAAATTACCAAACAACCAAAATTTTTTTCATAAAAAAAACAGCTTTTTCCACTATTACTATTTTATGATTTTTGGAATATTTACTTGTTCCTATTTAGATAATTCAAAATAATTTCACTAAAAAAGCACAAAGGCTGCTCCAGAAGATTTACTACACAAATAATTTAAAGCAGCTGAAAATTAACTAAATCAATATAATTGAACCAAAACCATGTTAATTACGCAGAGGAAAAAAACACACAAACCTATATTCTTCAAAGAAAAATAAATTTACCTAAAATATATAGGAGTAATCAGCTCCAATATGGTGCTTCGCAGTTGTCTCCCTCGCTTTTCTCTTTGTTTGAAGAGATCATGGAAAGACCAGAATCTTCAATTATTGTTGTCTTTTAACCCCCATTATTATACAACATTCCTATTTAATACCCACTTGTTCTATTTTTTCCTTATTTGGTACCAACTTGTTCAACTTTTCTACATTATATTTATGAATTATAAACAGTTCCCTCTTTTTTGCAATTAGTAGTTTTCAAATTATCCGATTTATATCTATTTAATTAATTAAATTAGTTTTACTAAGATTTTTTTTTTTTGGGTACGACAAGGGTGTGCATCCACTATCTCACAGGAAACTAAATCGTACTAGGCAAGCTCGATCGGGGAGGTATGCAAGTAGGTTTCGAAATCTAAACCTCCTATTTGATTGAGTTTTTAAACTCTGCTGCCCCGAAGTAGTATGATGTGTTTGTTTTCCATTAAATTTATAATTATTGCTACTTAAAAATAATTCTAATTACTATTTACTGCCTTCACTTTTATTTGTTCAGTATTCTAAAAATAGATTTTCATTTTTATTTGTCATTTTTGGCATGTCAAGAGAAAATATTTTTTTTCCTTTTATACCTACATTATTAATTACTAATTTTAAATTATTTTCTCGAATCCATTAAAGAATGCATCAATTAATATTAAAATAATGGTAAATTATATAATTCATTTATTATTTCTTAAGGGGTGTGTAAAGTCCATAACGGACAAGTAAAAGTGAACGGATGGAGTACTAAAAAAACAAGGTTAATTGGAGCATCATGCTTCAACGGAAACAAACTATAAACAAGGCAAACAAATAGTAGTATTAACTTTTTTTCTCAATCAAATGATGTCGCATACATTAAAACAGAGAGAGCTAATGTCATTTCTTTGTGACCATAAATCTAGTTTTAATTTGGTGATGACAAGACCTCATTAAAACTCATTATACCTAGACTTAAAACAAGCTCCAGTTTAATTAGTCCTAATCAAATGGGCTGACTAGAGTAACAATGGTAAAATAAATAAATAAGTACACCAAAAATTTTACCTAGACTTACCAATAAAAATATAATAGTGAATAAATAAATATGTCTTAACTTAGAACAAATGTCTTGAAATATTTGACATACCTGGACAAATACACCAGTAACGATTCAAATAATGTATGCTCTATTCAAATAAAATTGGAATTCTTTCATAATCTAATTACATTTACAATCATTATAGTTCATTTCAACCAAAGTTTAGTGGTAGATAAAATTGTGTTACGCTGACGCATGGAATAATAACTTATTGAAAGAAGGGAAACTTACAAAAATATTTCATATAAGTTTCAACTTACCAACCTCTATCCATTAGTCATAAATTTACCAAAACTAGTCAAACATATATAAAAATTGAAAAATCAAATAAATAAAGTTCTTTCTCTCAAAGAAATCACATGCAAAAATCACCTACCATATATTTTAAGCATGATTAGCAATATTAGATGCAAGACGGAAAGGAAATTTCTTAGATGAGGTAGCAAATAAGGTGATGAAATACAAAAAAATATATAATATTTCATAAATCTAAACAAACAAGAAATTTTTAGATGGGTATAATCGACATTCAGTGAAAACATACAGATAAGTCAATAGACAAAATTTGAGGAAGATTAGAGGTGATTTGGACTGGTTTGTATCAAAATTCGTAATTAAATCGAGTTTAAAAAATTCTTCTGCGACATGTATCAAACATGTATCTCACACACAGATATACATGGATATACGTGTGATACAGAATCGATACAAATATGATACATATGTGATACACAAATGATACATAGTGTGATACACGTATAATTTTTTTCATATTCAGCTTTTTACTTCGAATTTTCAATTCAAACCACCTCAAAACTTCACCAAATCATCCCAAAATTGAGATTCAAGCTCCTTAAGATATACCCAATCTATTCTAATAGCACTCACTCAAAAGAAAACAAAATTTTGATATTTTTTTGCTATAAATAGCTAATTGGCCAATTTGGTTAATACTAGTAATATTTTATCAATTGGCAAATTTTTATAATAAACTACTTATAAATGGATATAGCTGGTAATTTTCCTTGTAAGAATTACGCTTTTAATCACTTGGCACAGTAACCCAACACAAAATGGCCCAGGTTTGAAGCATTTACCTGGTTTGGCCCAGATTGTATATATCTTGAAAGAAAATTTTTCAGTCTTTAGCCCATTATTAAAGACATACTTCTATGGGTTTTTTTCTTTTCTTCTTTCTTCTTTCTTCTTTCCCAACATACTCAATCTCTCTTCACTCGCCTCTCTCTTCCTTCTCCCTAAAAATTATAGATTTTTTTGTACACACTCGTGATAATCCTCGCATTCTATGTCAATTAGATTTCGATTTTTTAGTTAATTGACAAGAAGAGGTTAAGGAATCACAATAAAATCTGGCATATCAGTCCAAACACGATCAGATATGGCCTAAAACTACCAGATTTGGCCTAAAAGAGCATCTCCAGCGACCTCGTCTCATATTTTCTTATTCTCTTAGTTTTTGTTTCATCATTTGCTACTGGTGAAGCCCAGATTTGGATGCCAAAACCTCGCCGGAAAAATTCAACACCAACAACCACCGAAAACTGTAATATCGTGATGGACAGAAGGTATTTTCTGATGTAAACTTGTATATGTAGTGTTTATACAAATTTATACAATATTGTTTAAATATGTATAAGTGTATATATATATATATATATATATATATATATATATATATATATATATATATATACACACACACACACACAAAATGTTGTATAAATGAGATATATTTTTAATATATAAATGTGTATATACATTGTACGTGTATAGTAGACATTCATGGATGTTTGACACTTTCTTCTTTTCTTCTTCTTCGTCTTATTTTTCTGATATACATTATTAGAGATTTTATATACAAGTTTATACAAAGTTATACATCATTATATATGTAATGCACATATGTAGTTAAATCTAAAATTAAAATTTTGTATGTTCAATCAATGTATAAATCGACTTCTTGTTGATTTATTTGCAAAATCATGTACGTGCAATAATTTTTTAATTTTTAATTTTTATTTATGCTATTTGGAACTTGGAAAAGAAGAACTATATTTGAATTTGAATTTTTGTAGCTAGAATATGAATATATACAAACTTGGGGAAGAAGAATAAAAAAGCACTAAATTTTAATATTTGAAGGTCTGCAGAATAAAAAAGGAAAGAAAAATATATTTATTTTTCAAATATTGGCCTATTATTAATGGGCTATATATTTATAAAACTGTAATTGGGTTATTTTGCTGCAATGCATGTAAATAGACTATATTTTTCTGTGATTCTACCTAACTTATTTAACATGTGCAAAATAAGATCTTAAGCATTAGGAAGATTTTAAGTTGACATACTAAGAAGTAAGATCTATTTGTTATAAATAGAACTCTATTTAAGGTGAATGTTTATATTTAGAGAGATTTTAGGGTTTACTACTTGGTGGCTAAGTCACCACCTCCCTATAAATAAAGGGGTTCTATTCCATTGTAAACCATCCCAAAAAGTATCAATAAGAATACTCCTCTCTCTATTTTTTTCTATATTGTACTTGTTCTTGTATTATTGTTCTTGTTCTTATATTATTTCATAACACGTTATCAGCACGAGTCTCTAACCAATTGAATTTAATATTCAGCAATTATCGCTCTCAGAATCTCGAGTTGCAATCAGATTCACCCACTCTAATTCGTGTTCCGTCGTTTGGGTTTTTCTATTCGAGTGAAACGAGATTTGTGATATTTTGGTTTCTGAAATTCTCCAATTTTTTTTCTTTCTCGTTGTTTACTTTTGTTTTCTTTTTGAAGGTGAATTTCCAAGCAAAAGAGTGTAATAACGATTGCTACTGCTCCATATGAGAATTTCTATACGGAAAAATAGAAGAGATGGTATCATCATAAAGTAATGCAACGGGATGGAAACTCAAGAGGTATATTTGATATCACAACATTTATTGGTATACCTTAAAGGTAAGTAATTTACTTTTCCCTTTCAAATTCTTGAAATTCTACGATTTGATTTTATATACAAACATAGACAACAAAGTTTGATTATAACTCTAATGGAGTTTGTAAGGAATTATAACCACGTGAAGTGGTAAATGTTCTATGTCTTGCCATGATTAAATTCATGTATGATTGTGGGAAAAGAATTGAAAATCCGTCCCATTGAATTTGCTTCATTCTCATTCCCTTTAGAGAATGTGATAGCAGTATGTGATAAGTCTGAAAGAAGACAAAATTATTACCGTGAAGGTATCAATGGATGTAGACGTGGCAATAGACGAAATTATAATCGTCATCATTGTGATAATGAGAATAATAAAGATTCTCAAAATAATCTTTCACTTTATGAAAGTAATATTTGACATGAGATTGTATATAGCACATACAGATGATTATGATCCATTCCCTGAAGTGAATGTGATAATTGTAATAAAGCCCGTAAGTATGGACACGCTCTTGATGTAATTTTATTTTATGTCTGACATTATGAAAAGAAAGTTCGTTGACTTTGAAATTTCGGGCAAGAACTATATGACATGGGTGTTGGATGCTGAAATCCATTTGGATGCAATGGGTCTTGGAGACGCCATTAAAGACAGAAATAATGCATCCACCCAAGACTATGCTAAGGCCTTGATTTTCTTGCGACATCACCTTGATGAAGGTTTGAAACTGTGCTAAGGCCTTGATTTTCTTGCGCCATCACCTTGATGAAGGTTTGAAACTGTGCTAAGGCCTTGATTTTCTTGCGCCATCACCTTGATGAAGGTTTGAAAATTGAATATATCACAGTCAAAGATCCACCTATCTTGTGGAATGGCTTAAAGGAGAGATATGACAACCTGAAGTTGGTCACTCTGCCACAAGCACGATGCGATGAAAATCCAAAAGCAAATAGTTCATAAACTATATATTATCGTTGCGGTGGAAAAGGGCACTGGGCGAAAATTTGCCGTGTACCAAGACATTTGGTTGAACTTTATCAAGCATCTCTAAAGGGTAAATGCCCTGAAACCAATTCTGTCTCTGACGATAATTTTGACATCACCCACTTGGATGTGGCAGACTTCTTTGAGCACCATGAGGGGAAAATAGACCACTTAATTGGTGATGGATCTGTGATGAAGGAAGATGGAATTGTTTGATTTTTACTTATTTGTATTAGTTAGTGAATAAACTAATAGTCATTAGTATCAGCTCGTATTAGTTAGCTTACGATATAATGTTAGTATTAGTTCTTTATAATGTTTCAATATGCTTAAATTTCAAAGATATTTTTATTTTCCAGTAGAGTTAATCGACTAAACTAACAGTTAGTCGATTATCTAATATTTCGCATTAAAACTGGATTTTCCCGCAAGCTAAGTTAGTCGACTATCTGATTTAGATAGTCGACTAACCTGATGACTGTTTACTAAGTTAGTCGACTATCAACTTAGTTAGTCGACTAACTAATATTTCACATTAAAATTGAACTTTTCCGCAAGGCAAGATAGTCGACTATCTGATTTAGATAGTCGACTAACCTGATGACTGCTTCCCAAGATAGTCGACTATCAACTAAGTTAGTCGAATAACCTCAGCAGATTTTGAAAATATTGTTTAAATATGAAACAAACGGATTGAATTTGTTTATTCTCATGTTCGTGTATTTCTTTTGTATGTCAAAACCATGGGAAAGCAAATATGGATATCTCACAAAGCAAGCTTGGATCAACGTCCAACTGTAAAAATATTTGTTTAGTTGATTCATGTACTACACATACGATACTCAAAGAGAAGAAATATTACTCTCATTTAAGTATGTGTAAGGTAGATGTTACTACAATTTCTGGTAGTAGTAAATTGATTAAAGGCTCCGGAAGAGCAACTATAACTCTGCCTAAAGGAACAACATTTTAGAGAATGCAATGTTCTCCTCCAAGTCTAAAAGGAACTTGCTGAGTTTTAAAGATATCATTCAAAATGGATATCATATTGAGACAATAGATGAGAATAATCTTGAATTCCTCATTTACTCATGAAAACGAGGCTGCCCACTTCGGTTTGGGGTCACGCCATTTTGCATGCAACAATGCTAGTTCGTCTCAGAACGACGAATTATCACAAATATTCCCCGTTGCAATGAGTTTTGGGTCATGAACCTAATATATCCCACTTAAGAATTTTTGGATGTGCAGTATATGTGCATGTAGCACCGCCATATTGCACCAAAATGGGTCTGCAAAGAAGGTTAGGAATATATGTTGAGTTTGAATCGCCCTCCATTATTCGCTACCTCGAAACATTGACAGGGGATTTGTTCACTGCACGATTTGCAGACTGTCAATTCGATGAGACACTTTTCCCAAAATTAGGGGGAGAAGTTGGTGAAACCAAACGGGAAATTTTGTGGAAAAATGCATCATTATCTCATCTTGATCCACATACCTCTATTTGTGAAAAAGAGGTGCAAAATATTATCCATTTGCAAAGAATAGCAAATCGAATGCCAGACGCATTTACAGATTTGAAAAGGATAACAAAATCACATATCCCCGCAGTGAATGTGACAACATCTGATTCACGAATACATATTCATTATTGGAAGAATATGAACATGAAATTGGTATTGAATATACCACACTCACCCCTAGAAGGAGGTTTGAGATGATATATGAAAATAATGTCATTGTTATGGCATGAATAGTCATTGGTCACGTACCTATTGTACGCCAAAATAATTTGTCAATGTGATTATCATAGGACAATAATAATGCAAGAAACATATCTTGCATATAATTTTGACATGACCATAATGGTATAACTTTCTCTTTAAAAGAGATATTCATCACATGGATGTTGATGAATTTGTGGTAGTACAAAATTAATTGAGAGCTCTAGAAGAGCCAATTATTACTATGTTGGAGAAACACAATTGATTACCAATAAGGTATTGTGTTGTAGTAAGTCTCAAAGAAACTTATTCAGTTTCCAAAGTATATGCGAAAGCGATTGATTATATTGAGACTATAAATAAAGGAAAGATTTGATATCTTCTATTACTACAACTTGTAGCGGGATAATCTGTATGTGAAAAACTACCCGCTTTATTCTCCAGTTTGTACTACACAAGAATACCACAATAAAGTGGACGTTTATTGATATAAAAACCCATATCATAATAAACTTGAAGTTTATTGATAATTGCACATGTCATGGTGTAAATTTGAAGTTTATCAATATTGATAATTTATTCAGTTGGCATTCGGGTTAGTCATATCATTTTAAGTATGATATGCAGTAATAGAGAATTCACATGGGTAAATATTAAAGAACTAGAAAGTTCTTTACGAATTCTCTTGTATTACTTATTCTCATTAATTAATTGACCAACTAAAGAGTTCGGGTTGAATCCCATAAATTCTGGAAATATCAAAGGTGAATATGGGCCCATTCACCTGCCATGTATACCACATATGATGCATCTATGATATGGTTACATGTGCAATTGTTATTAACCCGCAGCCTGGCCGGTGCTTGCGAGGTAAATTGCTCAGTAATATAACTTCGAGCATAATTTCCAGATTTTCTATTCAAGATAGTTCATCTTGATAAGTTGGTTTATATCATAGTTGGTTTAGCAAGATAATTATTGAGTGCCTCCACTTAATAGCTAAACTGTTTCTTATGAGAACAAAGTTATATATATCAGTTTGATATACGTTGTATACGAGAGTATATTATATTCTCCCCTCACAAGTGGTTCAGGGTCAGGAACCAAATAATTTCATCTTATTATTATTGATGTGCGGTGTATATTTTCATTAACACCATAATGCACAAATATGGACTCTCAAAGTTGAGGAAACAAGTTAGCTTTTCTAACATGAGGGGGAGACATGATAAACACTTGAGAAAAGGTTACATGGGATGAATTATCATTTGTATATATAGATCCTCGAATATCATAATATGAACCTGAAGTTCATAAAAGGATAATTCAATTGCAACATATTGCAAAGCACGCTATACGCATTTGCTGACCCAAAGAAAGTAACTATATTCTCACTACAAATGCTCATATTAAGTCCCAGAAGGACAAAGTCTTTGATACGCTTAAAGCGTATAGACAAATCGGTTTCAAAATAACTTCTTAATAAAGAAGATAAGCAAATGATCAAAGTGATCATAATGGGGAGGCAAGTGATTTAGAAGATCACATGACATAACACTTCATAAAATCTCATGAGAGATTCAGGTACCTGAATATATGAATAAAGAGATCTCCATGTTATGTCTTTATGAAAATTTATTGAAACCGATATAAAATGTTCGTCGACGACATCTATGATAGCGCTAAATATCGATGAGGATCTTAAAGTTTGTCGAATACAAACAAAAATATTGGCTAAATGGAAGAGATACAATTCAAGCAGAATTGATTCCATATGAAAGACATGTAGTTTTGGACATGTATAAATACTTGAAAGTATAAAGTCAATGATTGAAGTTGCTTGAAGCATATACAATTCTTGGTCCTGAAGTACCACATCCTAAGTGCAACTTGTGTACATATGTATCTTGCTATAACTATAAGCATGATGGCATCGAGAATACCTCTATGGACATATTGAAGAGTCATTCCATGACATTATATGAAGATGTTCATATCTATCAAGAATGATAATTTCAAGGTGCGGAATATTTATTCAAATCAATATGGCTGATTTATTTATCAAATCTCTACAAAAGATCGTTTTGAAGATGGTGCACAAGATTGGAATGCAAATGCTCAAGGATGTGAATTGATGCTCTTTTCAGGGGGAGTTAATGCGCGTTGCACTCTTTTTCCCTTACAAGGTTTTGTCCCAATGGGTTTTCCTTGCAAGGTTTTTTACGAGGCAACCAATAGGCGCATATTCAAACATGTGTACTCTTTTTCCTTTTCTATAATTTTTTTCCCTTTGGGTTTTGTTTTAGTTAAGGTTTTAACGAGGCATATTATTGAATAGACATTCAAGGGGGAGTGTTATAAATAGAACTCTATTTAAGGTGAATGTCTATATTTAGAGAGATTCTAGGGTTTACTACTTGGTGACTAAGTCACCACCTCCCTATAAATAAAGGGGTTCCATTGTAAACCATCCCAAAAAGTATCAATAAGAATACTCCTCTCTCTACTTTTCTCTATATTGTTCTTGTTCTTATATTATTGTTCTTGTTCTTATATTATTTCATAACACTATTAATATTTTACCTTTCCCCCCCCCCCCTACTTTAAAGGCATATACCGACAACAACAAGCATGCATATAATGGCTTTTGTTGATATGCAATAAAGCACTTTTATTTTGTCAAAAAGATAAAGAGAAAACAGAAAAGATATAGTGCACCAAAAAGAATTAAATATTATTTTCTCCATTTTTCTCACACTTCATCGTTTATTTAAGGATCCTCTAGTAAACTAATTAAAAATGGAATGGCGTAATTATGCTAAAGTTCAAGAAAAACTATTCGGGACGGATCACCGAGCTTTTACAGCTCCGAACGAATGCAGAGAACCAAATTCTAATTTTGTACTCCCTCCGTTTACTTTTATTTGTTATGCATATATGTTAACAATAAATTTTCATTTTTACTTATCACTTTATGCACATCAAGAGAAAATAATTTTTTTTTCATTTTATAATCACAATATTTATTACTTATTTCAAGTCCTTTTCTTAAATCTAATAAAATATACATCAATTAATATGTGTATCATAATAAATTATGTACTAATTCTTAAGGGGCATGAAAAGTCAAAACATACCAAATATAAGTGAACGAAGGGAGTATTTTAGTAAATTGACATTAAATGAAAATTTTAATGTGAGGTTTGAATACACTTTTTTTTTTACTGTCAATTGTATCTCGTGAGACCAAAGATTGTACTCCCTTCGTGCAATTCTATATACTCATTTTATTGTACGGCATTGCACGTGTGCATCACGTTAATCAATATAAAATGTATACATATTATTAAAATTAATAGTGGAAGTAAAATTAACTTTTAAGGGTAAAAAAAAATGAACAATATTTCGATAGAAATTTCATACTTTTAATATAAATATAAATAGATATATTTATTTTAGCTGTATGTATGTCAATATGGCTTCAGTAATTGTTAAAGGGTAATTCAAGAGAATAACGATTGATTGAATTATAGATATTTTATACAATTCAAATAAGGAAGCAATTAGAGTCTTAAATATAATTAAATGACTATTCATAAATATGAAGAAAATAATTACAATTACTATTTTTTCTAGTATGAAATTTAACTTTAAAGGATAAAAAAGACGAATAAAATTGAATATTCTCTAAATATTTAACTAAAATTAATCGATTAAAATTATTTTAATTTCTCTATTACAAATCTTTTATATTATTACTAGGTAGTGATAGCCCGTGCCAGCACGAGCCCACTAACGTAGAAGCTGAAACATTTATTTTTTATTAACATTGTTATGATATAAAATTAAAATTTTATAGGTAAAGAACAATTCGAAGTGATAGCCCGTGCCAGCACGGGCCCAATAACGCAGAAGCTGAAACATTTATTTTTTATTAACTTTGTTATGATATAAAATTTTATAAGTAAAAAACAACAAAAATACTACATTGTATAATAGCGGTTGAAAATTACTTGCGTACATATAGGAACACATTGTTTACTCTTGGATGAATAAATGTGATCACATATTACACAATTCGCAAATTGATAAAATGTAGTGCAGCCACTCCATCTCCTAAAAAAGAACATAGTGCAGCCGCCATGTTGTGGTTAGGCTCCTTTCTTGCCTACCTTTCACAAAATATTGGTACCTGTAATAATAATTTGTTAGTCTAGCTTATTTTATTTTTGCAAAACGAGTAGAGAAAAGGAATAGAAGAAAACTAAATTAGCTGGATCGTAATTGACATACCTTTTTAGACATTGTCCATCGTACATCCCTATTTGTGCTTCACTATAGCTTTCAAAAAGTTGGTAGACTCAATTTTAGCCTGCATTAAAAGACTTCTGCCAGTAAAAAAATGAAAATACACGAATACTCCACATATCTACATAGGAATTGGAGTGCAACAACACATACGCATAAAACTCGCTATCATGGTTAATCTTTTCTTTTTCATTTTCAGGA
The DNA here is from genome assembly GCA_034376525.1 of Nicotiana benthamiana. Taxonomy (NCBI): domain Eukaryota; kingdom Viridiplantae; phylum Streptophyta; class Magnoliopsida; order Solanales; family Solanaceae; genus Nicotiana; species Nicotiana benthamiana. The sequence continues at coordinate 8,355,033 of CM067331.1, read as the reverse complement.
AAAAATAAGGTTCTATATGGACCAAAGGTAATAAATCCAGGTCAACTATATTTTGGCTTTTTGATATGGATTTACTTTTAATTTTATAAGTTTGTATACTTCTTGTAACTTCTCCTCCAGTACTGTAGCACTATTTTACCATGTGAACCAGATTATAGGATGCGGAATTTCATATTCCCATATTTTTATGTACAAGAGGAAAAAAGGTGGAAGATGAAGAGGAAACAAACTCATTCTCTTTATGCTCGAAGCAAACTTAGACTCCAGGTTAATACCTTGTTAGCTTCCAAGCGAAGAAACACGCTGCACAAACAAAGTCAAGGTAGAAATTATAATTTTCATTGTTAAGTTCTTGAAGAATCACATGTTCAAGAATTCGGACCAAAGTTCAAACGGGAGGGGCAAAAACAGAATGCAGGAGAGAACAAATTTTATTGAGCTTATAGGAGAAAGAAAATGACGGAGCACATTATGAATTTTAATGAGAATACATGAGATTTTACCAGGCTGACTTAACTTGTTTCAAATCCTTTGCCAAGACACCATATAAGTGAAAGTAATCTGAATCATGCAACATGATGCAATGTACATGCTCCACGGTCTTTAAATATTCTCCGTTATCCATTGTTAAGCTTTCTGCATAAACCAATGTAGTATTTAACTATGACATTAAAGTAGAAAAATTACAAGCACCAGTAGAAATAGATTTTAACGCTTAATTTTGGACTTTTTAGGATTGTAGCATCTTAGAGATGCATATTTTAGAAACTAAAAAATTTACACTTCCCTTTCTTGTTGTCTATTCCCAGTTAACAAAAATATTTTTATTTCAAAATATTTTATATCAACTTTTTTACATTCATAGGTGGTTCAATATTAGTTATTATTGTTTATTTTTTCATCTTGATAACAAAGATAGCTAGCTTTTCAAAATAAACATATTATTGAAGGTCTATAAACAAATGCGAAAAATACCTATACTTCTCACAATATTACATTTCTAATAGAAGAATTATTCCACCAGAGCAGAAAAGACATAATTATAAAAAAGCAAGCACATCACATCGCCCCTTCCTTGATAATAGACATTGATAGTTGCCAGAATTTGCACACTAAGGTTCTACAGTATAGTTCTCTGACCCGTTTTACATAGAAGAAATGAACCTCTTATAACTTAGATAAAATAGTAGTCTCGAAATGATACATATTAGGTTAATCGGCAATAACCTAATTGCCGAAAAAAGACGACATCTGTTCAATTTAGCTCTACTTGCTCGTCAACGCGCTAAAACTACTTCCTTTTTGTGAGGCTGCATAAGTTTGTACACTTATTGCGCCTAGCAATTTTGTTAGCATGTTGGTCTTTTGCTGCTTCATCATTTATTTGATCCCAATATAACAACTCTGCATCTTTTCTAATTTTCATGATTTTTTTAAAGCATGGGATAGCTGAGAAACTCCAAAAACAAGAGTTGAAATTCAACTAAATTGCATGATCCACATTATTTAGTAAAGGAATACAATGTATATGAGTTGAACCTTAAGTAAGCACCCAATATTTATACTTAACAATATATCAATCGGAGTAAGACAGAATAAATTACCTTTAATCAGAGAGTTTGTCAAAATATGATGCAAAAGACCTGTGACAAAAAAGTACATGGATCCTTTAGTTAACAATTTGTAGGACAAATGTATTGCGAGAGATGCGTTGCTTTTACAGTGATAAAAATATAATCAAAATAACACACAGAACTACTATGGAAAGTGTGTTTGCTGCTTCAATAACTTAAAAGTTTTGTTTGTTGTTTCTTTCGAGGGTAGCTTATCATTTTTATGTGTCAAGATTATTGTTCTTCAAAGGAAATATGAGCAACATATAAAAAGGATACAGTAGTTGAGTAACAACAAACTTAGACCCTAGTACAAAAAGACTTTCCCATAACAAAGTTGCTATAAGCTTTAAGGGGAGAACATAAACGACACAAAAGAATGAGCTTCAAGTTATTTCAGCTTATCTAAAATACTTAAAATTAAGGGGGAATGAGGCTTGATATTTTTCCCACATATATGAGTATGACATACCTCTCTCCTTTCGCTGTTATTTAAGTCTCAGTTAACCATAACATTTCTATTCCAACATTAATTATTAGTCATATTTCATCTTTTATTAGCTAATAGTTAGTTATAGTGTGAGTCGCTACCGCTTAATCTTTTATCCTAACAACAACTTCTCTTTCATTAGTGAAGTTCCAAATTACATTTCATGATGGCTAGCTTTTCAAAAATAGTATTAATGGTCCACAAACAAACACGAATAATACTTATAGCTTTTGAAATATATAAACTCACACTCACATGCCCTGCTTGCGACAAAGACATAATCCACTGCCAAAGAGAAGAAATATTCTAACAGCGCAGAAAAGGCATAATTATAAAAAAGAACATTACCTGGACCCTTCCTTGATAGTAAACATTGATAGTCGCCAGCACTTGGAACATCAAGATTTTACAGTTTAGCAATAAAGGGTTAACAAAAAAGGAAAAGGCTCAGAAAATTCTACAATAGCCTTCAGTAAATTTTGTATGTGTATGAAATTAACTCGAAATAAGAAGTTTTAGGTAGAAATATTTATTTTTGGTTAAAGTGAAAAGCAAATAGATGCTAAAATTTGGACGGTCAATCTTTCCATGCAATCCAAGGATAATAAATCAAGTATTGTTCTCTAATCGAACACGATTATAACTAAAGATCCATGAATCGCAAATAAGGAAATAAGTATCAGCTAAAAGAACCAAAATTTTGAACCCTATTGCGTTAAATCAAAAAGCCAAATCAGAATTTGAATTTCCTTCATATACCGCAATAGATAATTAATTGGCTATAGTATATCTAATTTAAAGCTTCAGGTAAAGAGAATTATGAACATACCTATCGAAAAACTTGGTAGCAAGCAGAAGCATCAATTAGGCGTTTAAACCATTAAAACTTAGACCTGTTAATAGCAAGCAGAAGCTTTGAGTCTTGAAGTCAAACTCTTAAATAAGTAAAGTGATTCAAGAGGATGAATTTAGGTTTGTAGCGAAGAAGCAACAAAGCATAGAGAGCGGCGAATAGAGAAGTAGGAAAGAGTGAATTGCAGCAGTCTGTTCGTGCTCCCTGCTTAGTGCCAATCTCAAATTACACATCCACGTGTTTAGTTAGAAAGTGAATTGGGTGCAAATTCAAAGCTATAACAATAATTTGAGTAATAAGCATGAACCATGTTCTAACTTCATAAAGACATACAAAGAATCAAACTCAACGGAGTTGCTGTCATCCTTGATGAAGGACCAGTTTGAAAGTTATCTTCTCTTCTTTAGTAAATAAGTTGCTATTATTTTTCTTTTCTGTGATCCTCTTAATAATAGGATAACAAATATATACCCAGTATATCTTCATTACTAAAAAAAGAGTGCAAAAAAAATAAGAACGAAGAAACAAAACTCACCTGAGGTGACAAATTGCGCAAAAAAGGAGAAATTTGAAATGGAGAAATTTGAAATTACACCTAAAATCACACTAAGCAAACATCGAAAATCCCCAAATTACCATACTCGTCTTTCTCCAAGTCCCATTTTTTCTCCAACAAATCTCAAAATTCGTAAACTACCAAAGAAAGCCCAAAAAACCAAAATCTCAAAATTGGAAGTAATTTAGGATTTGGTAAGAGAAAACTGAAGAATCCAGATATATTTATATCTATATATATATATATATATATATATGAAAAAGAAAGGAAATCGAAAGATATTACACCGGTGATTATGCCAGAATCTGATCTCTTCTAGAGAAAATGTTTCGGACTCAATCGTTAAACTTCAACACTCTCAATTGTTTGGTACATCTATGAAATCAGAATTCTAAAAATCCAATTTCAAAAGTTAGGTTAAAATGCCAAAAGTATTAATGATAATTTAAAGTGAAAAAAGTTACGTACGTGCAACACTTCATGGATAATAACAAATGGAGCAGCCAAGGAGGAAGAGAACCCCTAGTCCCCATCATCGGTTGCCAACCCAGCACACTGCCCATTGAGTAAACAAATCAATATTAACCAATCCAAGCGCAATGGAAGAGCACAAGAAGAAGAAGATGAAAATTATTTTGCCTAGTTCGAGTCTCCCAAAAACAAACTTGGAGGGAAGGATTGCCGGGTCTATTTGGAAAAAACTCCTCATTATACTGGGTTGTTGTTTAGAAAGGCACGTATAGTAGGCATGTGCAATGACCTAAATGCCCTCAGACTTCGTTGAAAAGAACTGAAGCACACATGTCGAAACCTTTTCTCTTCTAAAGAAGACATATAGCTTAAATAGAAAGAATTTAATATGTAAATATAAAGAAATAATCAAATAAATAAATAAATAAATTAAATTTTAAGAACAACAAATAGTTTCATTGGGAAGGAGTAAGGACAATAAATTAAGAAGCAAAATTGCACAAACACAAAGTACACGAAATTACACAAGTTTTTGTTGTGTAAAGACCTGTAATTTTACTATTTTCCTATTAAATATATATAATAACTACATAAAAATTAAGAATAATGCACGTGTAGAATGTTGCTCAAATTAAGTAATAAGATCTCAGAATATGATGCCCTAATATCAATGGCTTCGTACTTAGCTTAAATAAGGAATGAATTAATGAGAAATATTTAGCTAATTTTGAAGTCCTAAATATTAGGAAAATAAATGAATAAATATTTCATCCAGTGTGAACTCTATTTTAAAAGGCGAACGACATTAGACCATTCGTGCTTTTAATATAGTATATAGATATTTTCATTTTTACTTGTTTGTTTTAACAAATTATGAGTAATATAATTTTTTTTTATCCTTATCATTAACTACTCATTCCCCATTTATTTTTTTAAATGTTATGATTATTATAAGTAAAATTATAAAATACATACTATAGTTTTTTCTTAAAGGAGGTACAAAGTAAAAAATAAACAGCTAAAAATAAACTGAAGGAATATATTAAAAAATTTCCTCAAATAACTAAACTAGTACTAATAACCGAAGAAGAGAGTATTCTTCAAGGTCAAGCAAACAAATTAATATAATTGAGAAGAAAGATATTTAAAACGTACATTTTAGTGTGATAGTGTCTTTCTTTGAATGACCAGGACAACAAAGTCATTCTTTTTATAGTTAAGTTCAAAAGGTAGATCAGATACAGCAATATCGAATAATTTTATTTATATCAAGTTTCTTAACGGTCGTTTGGTTTGAATATGATTTGCTCCGGGATATATTATTTTAGAGTAAATTATGCTGGGATTAATTATTTTGGTAGTATATTTTATTCACTGTCTGATATGTTATATTAAAAATGACAATTGTATAATTTCTAAGAAGAAGATATAAGTTATCCCGACACTAATAACCCTACCCTCTACAATGTATAAATTATCCTGGTACTAATTTTAATCCCGAGGATAACTTATATAATATTTGCTAATCATATAAAATATTAAGATGATATTAATTTTTTATACCAACAGTGTACCTTCTTATACCTTATACCAACACATAAAGTAAGATAAAATTTTCATTGGGCCAACTATCCTTCACATCCAGGAAAACAGATTGAAACATTTCAGTGGCGGGTTGACAAAGTAGGTGGCTTAAAGCAAATTTTTGTGAAGAGGCCTTAAGTTTTTTCTTTTAAAAACTTATATATATATATATATATATATATATATATATATATATATATATTCTTGTTTAAAGTCTATTTTTATAGTTTATTGAAATGAAAAATTGTTAAGTAATAATTTTTTTATAATCATTTTTAGTATTTTTTGAATTGATGATATAGCTAATCAATCACATGACTAAATTCATATTTAATCGATAATTTACCTTAAAATATTAAACGTATTTTGAGAAAATAGCCGCGAAATTCATATTTAATAAAAATAGGGACCCCAAAATTTTGGGAGCCTAAAGCATTTCTGCAGTTGCTTTGGCCTTGAGCCGGCATTGAAACATTTCTTCCTTAAGGTTTTAGTGGTTTTTTGGTAGGATGTATAACAATAATAGTGAATATGATGTATTAGTGATTATGATTAGTTATGCTGAGATTAATTTTTATTGACGGTTAGATTTGATATCTTAAATATTTTGAAGTACAATTCTATCTTTATACATGGCTTATCCATGTATTAAAAGTTATGGTATTGCTAATGCCATAGTTTGTTATGTATAAGAATAGGGAATATTGAATATGGATATGTAGTGTTAGTTATCCATAGGTTGAAAAACACTACTCCCTCTGGTCCACATTAAGTGATCAATTTTTTTTTGTTGGTCCAACCATTTGTATAATTTAAGAAAAAATTCAATTTATTTTTCCAAAATTATCTTTATGTAGGTGTCCCTAAAAGGTCATTTACTCCTCACATTTAAAAAGAGAAGTACTACTATAACTATAACGCAATATTTAATAAAGAGTAGTTTAGTCATACTAGCTATTTTCGTTTAGAATTTAGTATTTTCTTAATGAGTGTGCTCAAAGCAAATTGATCGCTTATTGTGGACGTGAGTGAGGATTAAAGTAATTAATACATGCACCATTCTCCCTCATAAGTCCTGCCAAACGATCCTTAAGTCATAATGTAACCAGATAACATACATTATTTTGACCCATCCAGAAGCAAAGTCATTAAACTCACCAATCGGCTGTTGAAAACATGTACCCAAATCTTTCATTCAACGAGAAAATGCGGCAAAAAGAACTTTTGAACAAAAGTAAACATAAAGTCATGAAATTAAATGTCAAAGTTTCACTAATTCTTGACCACAATGGAAAACTTCTTACCCCAAATTTTAAGAACTGAAAATTGGCAATACTAATGTTCCCCTCTTAAGATTAGCAAAAGAAAACTGGATGAAAGTTTTTCCCATGTAAAATCTACATTTTAGATGGATCATTTTCTCACTCCCCTACATTTTCTACACTGGCTTCATCTGGCATGGGTTATCTGAAGTCATTTCCAAATTGGGAAAGAAAAAAAAAGTCTACATATTGAGAAAAAGATGGACTGTCAAAAACATAGAGGCAGGGTCCAAGGCATAAGGGGCATGATGACTTGACTTCATTCTCACCTTCCTCCTGCTTATCACATTAGGACTCCAAACTCAACCATGACAACTAAACACGACGGTTGCACTCGTTGCGGGACCCAAAACACCTTATGGCACGAGCTGGTGATCCTGATTAGACTGCAGTGAGGCCACTACTGTATCTTGGTCTTGTTCTATCTGGTGATAGATTTTCTTCCATGGCCTTTCTCTTGTTGTCATTATTATTGGCTAGTGATTTTTGCTGCTGTTGAAATGTTTCTGATTCTGTTTGTTGTTGTGGCTCTTGTGCTTGTGATTGAACATTTGCAATTTCAATTGATTCTTGTTTTGGTTTTGTGACCATTTTCTCAACTTCTTGTTGGGCCAGGCTTTTACATTTGGTTTTCATCATATGGGGTCTCAGCTTATTAACATCTGATAACCTCACTGGCTTCAAGAAAAATTCTTCTGCCCCTTCTTCTAAACATCTGTAAATTAATACACAATAAAACCATTAGTTTTCAATACTTGAACAACAACAACATATCCAGTATTATCCCACACTGTGGAAAGTTAGAGAGGGTAGCGTGTAAGCAGGCCTTGCCTCTACATTGTGAGGATAGAAAGACACCACATTAATGAAAATATAGAATGATTTGTTTTTGTAAAGAAAGAGAACATTTCTCTTATCTTCTTACCTACTAATTCTTGAAGGAACATTTTCAGATGACATAATGACTACAGGTATATTTCTCAGTGATGAAGATTCCTGTCAGAGAAGAAAAATATAAACATAAAATAAATTGGAAGAACTAAATGAAGTTTCAATAGGGTTCTAAAAATAGTAACTGAAAACCATAGGGTAAAATGCCCTTTCAATATCTATTAAGCAGTATATAGATATGCAATATTTTTCATTAGATTCTCAATTGAAAGGTGAGAAAATGACTCCAAGTGGGAAGAGAGCCTTTCGCAGAAAGAAAAAATCAAATTTTTACAATTTTGTCCTAAAGTATTTTCCAAGAAAATAAAGGAGAATATGGCAACCAAAAAAAAGCACACCTTAATTTTCTTTAGCAAATCATAGCCTGTCATCCCAGGCATACAGTAATCTGTGATAATAAGATTAATTTCCACTTCCTGCAATTCCAATGAAAAAGAAATTTGGCTGTCAAATTTTCTTGGAAAAATCCAAGAGAGAAGGGAAAATCATTACCTGTTGGTTGCTAGGAGAGACACAAGGTTGATTTTGGTCATGCTCTAGTAAACCAAGAAATTCCAAAGCTTTACTTCCAGAATCTACAGTAGTGACTGCCATTAACAAATGCAAAGAAGACAATTAATTAATACTAAAAAAGACAGAAATTGTATGTAAATGAGTTTTAGAATTAATTAAGAGTTACCTTGGCAAGAAGAAATTCTAAAGAGCCTTTCAATAAGTTTCCTATCTATCAAGCAATCATCAACAGCCAAAACATGAAACTGTAGATCTGCAGCTGCCATTCCCATTTCTCAAACTCTTTTTCAACACAAAATAGCAAGATCTGGCCACAATATCTCCAAATTTTCTAAGCTGGTTTTGAGTTATAAGACAAGCAATAGGAAAGACCAATCAAATAATAGAAAGTGGAAATATATAAAAAGAAATTAGATTACCAAAAATATTACAAATCTAGAACATGGGGTTGGCTGCTTTTATTATATTGCTTGATAATGATGATGAGTTGTGGCTTTTTCATATATGTAAGATGAAAAAGAAAATATATAATTTTCAAGTTATACAATATCCCTATATAACAACATTTTATTATAAAAGTCAAGCTTTTTCGAAACTAATTTTCATGTTATATTATAATATATGTTCTGTATAAAAGCACTTCGCTATATCATCCAAAAATATTCGGAACAAACGAAAATATTATAAAAAAGTTTGACTGTACACATTTGTGTATTTTGGAATATTTCAAGTTTTGGCACTATTCCATTTTTACACAACATTCATATTTTCAAGAATTAATATATATATTAGTAGATCAATACACCAACTTTTTAACTAAACATTATTCGTTCCATTTTATGTGATATTTTTGCCTTTTAATCTGTTAAAAAATGACATCTCCTTATAATTTGTTAAATTTTTATTTTACGCATAATGAAATAATTTTATAGCCACGTAATGTCATGACATGTTTAAGATTATATTTTAAATTTTTTTCTTTCTATTCTTAAGTACCGCAATTATGGGAAAAGCTAAAGGAAGAAAAGAAGGTTCAATTCAATGTCCTCCTAAAATTATATTGTGCAAGTAAGATAAAAATTATGTTTATTATATAAGTATAAATTATTAAATCACTTTTGATACTATGAAAGATTTTAAAAGAAACTTAAATTTAAATTTTTTAAGATTTTTTACGTTTAACGAATATTTTGTAGTGGCAAAATGTTTGACGAGTTTAAAATTATAATTCAGAAATACTTTTTTTTAAATGCCTACCCACGGGCAAAGCTAAAAGGAGGTTTAATTCAATATTGTGTAAGCCAGATAAAAATAATTTTTGTTTTATATAAACTGTTAAATCGTCCTTGACGTGAGGAAGATTTTTGTGCAAAATGTAGAAACTTATGTGGGTGTTTGGACATGAGAATTGTAAAATTCCCAAAAACAAAATGTAAAAAGAATTTCAAGTGAAACTAGTTTTTGAAAATTGAAGTTGTATTTAGACATAAATATAGTGGGCGTTTGGACATAACAATTGTAAAATTCCAAAAGTAGAGGGAAATTCTTTTCAAATGAAAATGATATTTGAAACTTTAAAGTTTTATTCGGACACAAATATAATTTTGGGTTGTTTTTGAAGTTTTATGAGTGCAAAATTTTTGAAAAATAGTTTTTTGAATTTTTTAAAATTTCAAAATTTTTTAAAATGCATCTTCAAGTGAAAATTGAAAATATTATGAATTAACGTTGATGTCAGACAAAGTGAAATTTTTTTAATGTCCAAACAGACTCAAATTTTAGATTATTTTTGAATTTTTGTGAGTGATGAATGATAATTTTGAAAAATAATGTTTTGAAGTTTTTGAAAATTTTAAAATTTAATTTCAAGTGAAAACTTTTTATGGCTAAATATTAATTTCAAAAAACATGAAAAGAAAAAATTCGTATGTCCAAACGAGCTCTAATGATAGAGAAACTTTTTTGGGATTGAAAAGAGCAAGTGGGAGTTGGGTGTTTTGGAGAAAGGGGGTGCGTGGGTTGTGGGTTGTAGGGACCCACAAAAATCCACCAAGAGATACAGGTGATGTAAGCAGTTGTGCCCTTTTCGGTATGAAGTTTATTATATCTTGAGCAGGTGAGGAGTGGTGCAAAGACATGCCAATTTCTTTTTGAGATTTGTTTCCCATGGCCATTCATTGTGTGCTCCATACATATATTTTTCCTCTGATCCATTGGTTTTTTTATTCCATGTCACATTAAAATTCGACTAAATTTAAGCCAGTATTTGGACATACATTTGGTTAACACTTGAAAAATTAATTTTTGAAAAATAATTTTTGGAAGTTCAAATTATTTTTTGGACATACATTTTATTTGAATTTTCTAAAAGTTTTATGGGTGGTAGAACAAGTTTTACCCAAAAACTACCCTAAAATAGATTTTGGGAATTTAAAAAATAATTTTAGAATTTTTTCAAAATAAATTATGAACAAATAATATTTTCAAAAAAGAGTTGAAAAAAGGTTGGCCAAAATTTGTGGCCAAACGGGAGCTTAAATTACCTCGAAAAGTTCTAAATGGCTTGAACTAGAGACTTTGATTAAAAATAAAAGAATGTACTTATAATTCCACCGTAATCCTTATTAGTGTGACTTGTTATTATTCATGCATCTATCATATTTTGTATCATTTAATTACCCACAAATTTTTTTATGCTAAATAGATCGATTTGTATATTATATTTTTAAGAAATAAAAAAAGGTTAGAATCATATTAGAGTCGTAATTAAAACACTAACTCATTAAAAAAAAGAGACTATGTCAAATATTAAAGAGCTCAAATTAATCTAACTATTTAAAATTTAATATTTCATTTAGTTAAGTGTGCTTTATTTATGAGGATGCTGTTATTTGTTGTAATGACCGAAGTCACATGACCAGCAGATCATGGAATCTTCCAACAATTTGACTTAAAAGAGAATAAAATTACCACGTTATTTAATTATTCATCACGTTATATCGTTTACTTCTTCCTTTTTGTGATAATACAATAGTCTACTCTCTATATCTATCCAGTAATTCGAGCAGGTGCAGTTATTTACCAATATTGAAATGATTTCTGTATTAAGCTAAAATTATATATAATAAACATAAATTAAAGCCATGTAAAAACATACATTAGAACTAAACCACGTACTTATATTTTTTCAGGATAGCAAAATGAAAGAAACAAAAGTGTATAGGGATTAATAAGTTTTAAACATATATAATAATTACGTTTACTAGAGGGGCAATGTTTTTTTAGAGAATCTATTAGAATTTGTTGAGTTGTACTTGTCCCACATTGGAGGGATTTGAGGTCCTTGGTCTCCTTATATGGCTTGGGCAATCCTCACCTCACAAGCTAGCTTTTGGGGATGAGTTAGGCCCAAGGTCCATTCTTTACATGGTATCAGAGCCAGGCCCATCCCAATTATTGTTACCGATGTTGGGCCCCCATTTATGTTGTCCACGCTCCAGAGATCTGGGCGTGAGGGGGTGTTGAGTTGTCCCACATCGGAGGGATTTGAGGTCCTTGATCTCCTTATATGGCTTGGGCAATCCTCACCTCATAAGCTAGCTTTTGGGGATGAGTTAGGCCCAAGGTCCATTCTTTATAGAATTGTTAGAGATTTATATGCCGATAGAAAATATAGAGAACTGTTAGTATAAAAAAATAAATTTTAAACAAATGAAAATAAGACAAGCTTAGCTGAAACTACATGGAAAATAAGAATTTATATAATAAACCTTAATTTATATAGAGTTAAGAGGTAGCTATATATTGTTATGTATTTTTAATGACATAGTTTCCTTTTAAATCCAAAATAAATATTTGCCTTTCTAGAAATGAAAGCATAGGCTATGTGGATGTGTGTGAATGTATGGCTCCATTTTCACTTTGTTCAACTTGTAGTAATTGGACAGAGAAGATGAGAGGACAATTTTCTTGACCTTTAGAAACAATAGAATATGCTTGTGCAAAAACATATTCAACAAAGGAAAAAACGAGAGAAAATACATCAATTAGGACCACACAAAGATTCTATCAAATAAGTAGTTCCATAACCGCGAGTCATTTTATAGTGTGTCTCACACAATTGATATTCGTAATAACTTTTTTTATGTTATATATTTATGGCCCTATAATTTATATATTTAGGTCCACAAAATTTGGGATCATAAAATTGTGAGACAAAAAAGAGATCTCGCACAATTAATATAAATTGTGTTAAGCACAAAATAAAATTTTCCATAACTGTTGATGCTAAGGACCTGTTTGAACATAGATTTGCCAAAATAAACTTGGATTTTACTTGACAAACATATGTTCGGCCATACATTTTGCTTATATTTTGGCAAAATCCAAAATTCCAAAACCAGCTTGGGCCAAAATATTTACAAACATTAAGCAAGCGTTTGGCCATAGATTCCAAATTTATTTTGAAAAATCTGATTTGGATGAAATTTGGTTGGAAGATGAAAATGTGTTTGAACATACATTTTCAAAATATATTTTCCAACTTTATTTTGGAAAAAACGTGTATATAATTCCCAACATTTGGGATCTTTGTCTAAATTCAGCTCAATAGCTGATTTTGAGATTTGAAATTTACGATTTGGGATTTGGCCAAAATATGAGAAAAATTTATGTCCAAACACGAGTTTTGAAAATAAATCTCAAATTTATTTTGACAAAACTTATGGCCAAACGGGCCTAATAATATACATGTTTTTCCAAAATAAATTTAAAAAATATATTTTGAAAACGTATGTCCAAACACATTTTCATCTTCAAACCAAACTTTACTAAAATCAAAATTTTCAAAACAAATTTAACAATTTATGGCGAAACGCTAGCTAAACCGTTGTTTATTTCTTCTTTCGAAAACTCTGTAAAAGAAAGACTATAGAAATTTGAAGGTGGTTACAGACTATTCTCTGTTTTTTTAAATATATAATAATTATGGTGTCCGAATCAGATTATACGTGCCCGAACTAGTTTCATGTTGATCTATTTAATTTAGTTTTAATTTTTTTTCAAAGGGAGGAGTAATATTTGTGAAGGCATTGTTCAACAACAACAACAATCCAGTATAATCCCACTTAGTGTGGTCTGGGGAGGGTAGTATGTAAGCAGACCTTACCCCTACCCTTGGGTAGAGAGGCTGCTTCCAAATAGACCCCCGACATCCTTCCCTCCAAGAACTTCCCCCTTGCTCTCGGGGAGACTCGAACTCACAACCTCTCGGTTGGAAGTGAGGGTTGCTTACCATCAGAGCAACTCCTCTTGTCTAAAGTATTTGTAATCAGTTGAACTAACATTGCATCAACAACAACAACTCAATATGATTCCACTTAGTGGGGTTTGGGGAGGGTAATATGTACGCAACCTTACCCCTACCCTTAGGTAGAGAGACTGTTTCCAAATAGAATGTGAAGGCATTGTTCATAGAAGAAAAATTCCCGGCACACTATAATGTCTGGTACAACCTGTCGCCTTAATCAATACTCCAAATATTATAAAATGAATTGTAAGGGGGCCAAGATGGATCTAACGGCAGAAATATGTCAAATCGTCTGTGTACTCTACTAAGATCAACAAAGGGAACCTTATTTCATACTTACTAATATGTTATTTTTATTTTCCCTTTCATATTCTATAAGAAAAATATTTTAGGGTTAGGTGGTTTGGGATGTGCGGCGGAATAGTAATGAGGTCCATTGTAGCTTTTTCTTTGTTGATGAGTTAGGTGTCCACGTTTACATTTGTTTATCCAAAATTGTATAACAATTAAACTTATAAGTGATTTTAAAAACATGTGATTTCGCTTGACATAAATTGATAAATATGAGAATTAAAGCTAGAAATCAATAGTAAAATAAAGCAAACCAATGTGATGAGCAATTGTAGCCGTCGAGCTAAATCGCCCCCGGACCAAATGAGTATGCTATTGAAAGAGTGTAAACTGAACAGTAGGAGCTTGAGATAGCTTAAGAGAGAAAAATATAGTATATTGCTTGATTATGCGTGAATGTATAATCCTTAAAAAATGATTAGAACCCCCTTTATATAGTAGAAGAATCCTATTTATGGTATAATTCTAATAATAGAAGGAAATCTCATGATTGGCTAAATGTCCGGTCTTGACTAGATACGTGCAGAGATTTCCGCCAAGATCCTTGCTCGATCGGCTTTCTGTTATTCGACCTAGCATGCTTCTTCGGATCTCGCTCGATTTCTCTCTCTCTTTGGTCTCGATCTTGATTGACCATTGTTCCACGAGCTGACTAATCCGTCTCCATACCGTGGTCCGATGGCCGAGCCTTAATCTGTCACTCCAATTTCAGTTAGTCATACAAAACTAGGCAAGCTCAATTTTAATCGTATACAGATAGTCTCCTCTTTTATTGGAGTGCAATGACAAGAAACGAATTGAGTTTTCGAACTTTCCCTAAGTTTATCATGACGTAGGCATCATGATGTAAGCAGTATAGGTGACTAAAATGTCTCGTAAGTACAGTTCTCTAGGCATTTAATGCCTGTCTGCCGGCGGTCGGCCACCACCGATACTGAACCGTCGCCTTCAACCTATAAATACATCTTCTTCGTCTTTCAAACTTTACTTACAAATTTTCTTCCCTCTAATTTCCAAAATCTTGCCTTCTTCAAAGCTCTATATTCTTAGATCTCTAAATTTCTCTGCCTGTTCCATCATAAAACACCAAGGTTTCTTCCCCATTTCATCTTTCTCTACGAATAAAAATGGCAAAAACTTCAACAACGTTCCAAACAACGAAACCTCTTCTTCATCAAAGTCTACCGGTCCGACTCGCAGACTCTATTCCGATGAAGTGTGCCACCACTGCTGATTTCCAGGTAGAGAATACACCTTTGATACCGGGTCGATGTGAACCATTGTCGAGGTACATGTGTACAATTACAGAATGTCTCCTCGAGAACGTGAAATAGGAGTGCCATTAGTAAGCAAGAATGTAGTAGTGCCTAGCCCAGAGGTATCCATCACCACTCACGTGGAGGGGTATTTGAGCATCTATACCTACCCCTTCACGATAGGTCTCTTGGACCCTATCATCGTTTTCGTTTGCAAGAGGTACTATCATGACCCCAAACTGATCCGGTCGTGATGGAACCTATCGTGAAACTAGGCCATCCAACACATTTCCAACTCAATCCACATTTCATTTAAAAACTTAAGTAAAACCATTTTTCAACTGAAACCCGATAAAGATATAAAGTCAAAATCAACAAAGCGGAAAAAAAAGCAAGCCCGACCTCGGGTGTTACTAAGTTCTGATATTCGCCCGAACAATGATAATATGTATGCACATGATTAAGTACAGAATATCAATGGAGCAAATGATATGACAACAAGAAACGACCTCTCGGGTCTCAATAATATTGGTATGAAGCCTTAACATGATAATTAGCATGATTTACAGCTCATAGCTTAATCACATAATTACAACATAGATATCAGCAAGAAAGAGTCAGTAAGCAGTGCCATGGAATGATCCAGGCCGCAATTCTCACGGTGCACGCCCACACGCCATCACTTGGAATTTACGTCACCTTCATACTAATCATAGAACACATAGTCCGGGGTTTCAAACCCTCCAAACAAAGTTTGGAAGCGCTACTTATCTCAAATAAAGCCAAATCTAGCCCGTAATGCAATTGCCTCTCGATTCGGCCTCCAAATGCCCCTAATCTAACCAAAATCAGTATATATCATTAATACACACTAAAGGAACAAAGCCCAAGCAAAAATAATAAAATCAACTCAAAATCCCAAAGTTGGCCAAACCCGACTCCAAGGCCCACGTCTCGGATTTCGATAAAAATTACATCACTAGAATCCTTATCCTCCCACAATTCTATACATACCAAGAACATCAAAATCGGACCCCAAATGGCCCCTCAATTCCCCAATAGAAACTCTCCAATACCAAGCCCTAATTTTCCAATTTTAACCCCTAATTTTCAATAATTTCAAGCGTAATCAGTAAGATAGTGTCATAGAATCGAGTATTGGGTTAAAAATCTTACCTCCAAGCTTTATCCATTGAATCCCTCTTCAAATCCTCTAAAAAGGCTCTGAATCCATCTCAAAAATGGTGGAACAAAGCTAAAATTCGCGAAGGTAGGTTTATATAGCTTCTGCCCGGGCCTTCCGCACCCGCAGACACATTAATGCATCTACGGTCCACACCTACGGACAAATCTCCGCTTCTGTGGATTTTTACTTAAAAGCCCCCGATCGCAACTAAGGTCTCGTAGGTGCACCTCAACTCTCGCTTCTGTACGGCACAACTGCATCTGTGGCCTTTCCTCACATCTACGGTCATCGCACCTGCAGTCCCCTAACTGCTAGTGCGGTTATGACAGAACCAGCAGCTTCAGCTGCATCCTTCAACTTCCTTACTTTATGATAACCAACGAAATCATCCAAAGCCCCTCGGGATCTCATCCAAAAACACGAACAAGTCACGTACCACTATTAAAACTTGTACCAATACTTAAAACACTCAAAACAACGCCGAAACACCAAATCACCTTGGATTCAAGCATAAGGATTCAAAACTTTCGAATTTCACAAACGATCAAAAAGTCTATTAAACCTCACTCGAATGATATGAAAATTTTTACACACGTCATAAATGACACAAAAAACCTATTCCAATTTCTGAAATTCCATTCCGACCCCGATATCAAAATTTTCACTACCAACCGAAATTGCCAAAACTCTAATTTCGCCAATTCACCTAAATCTACCACAGACTTTCAAAATACATTTCGATCATTGTACGAAGTCCCAAATCACCTTACAAAGATATTCTAACCATACAAACCAAGTTTTGAGATCATTTACTCGCAAGTCAACTTCCAGGTTGACTTTTCCAACCAAAGCTTCCCAAAAAAAGACTTAAGTGTCTCATTTCTCCACAAAACCACTCCGAACCTAAACTAACCAATGCGATCGATAAAATAAAGATGAAAAACATATAAAGAAGCAAAAATGGGGGAAACTAAGTAGTAACTCATGAAACGACCAGCCAGATCATTACATGTACAATGTCACTCTAGGTCAAATCCACTTGTCGTTATGAAGGATCGTGATCCTCCTTTGATTTTTTGTAAGAAAGATTGAAGGGAATCCTTTTACCTTTGATCACCTTATGCGCTTCTATGACCCCCAACTTTATCATAGAGGCATGATCAAACTTCACCGTCGAGCTACCAAACCCCCGTTTTCGAGCATAGATAAGACCCAAGACCGAGATTGGATGGGTAGATTTATCCGAATAAAGACTTCGGGTCTATTCTCCGCTGAAGACATGCCGTTCCCTAAAAAGTGAAACATGAAGCGTAAGCATTTCATTGCCTTTGAATATTTATTTTTGTCGTTTCACCTCTTGTCCTCTCCTCATCCAACTGTTTAGTGTTGCAGCTGTGGCCGTTGTGCCGGAAGTGATCCCCGACCTGAGGCAATGGGTGGAGGGATTAGTATCATAAAAATCTTACTCCGAGATTGCATGGAAGGAGTTATCAAGGGGCCAATGGGAGGCCCATATTCTTAGTACTTTCCTTGGAAAAGTTTTTATTCGCGTTTCAATATTGTAATTACTCATCTTTTCCATTTTATAGGCCTCGGAAAGGATGTTCCAATGAGGCATCCCTTTTCTGAAGAAGAGGCAGTTCTTTCCTCATCTGCCCCGAAGTAAGGTAAAGAGAAAAAAATAAAGCAGGCTCCAAGTTCTCTAGTCCCGAAAAAGAAAAAGCGAGCTAGGAGGCCCTGTAGGCCTAAGGGGAATGCTATCTACGTAAATCTGGAGTATGTCTATCAACTATTGGATGAGATCGAAGATGAAAATAAAGAAGAAAAATATGGATTGGTGACTCGTGTGCGCGCTGGCACCGAGATTCAAAGAACTATTGGATTGGGGGGAGCTGAAACTGCTTTGCCCCGACTTGATGATCCCAAGTCAAGAATAATTGAAGATGCTTCACCTCGAGGTCGGAAAACTACCGAAGAAGCGATCGACGCTGGCGTAGAAACTGGGCTCAAGGCCTCCCATAATGAAGATGATGCCTTGAAAGGCCCACTTGGAGCAATAGATATCGAGGGCTCATCTTTGTTCCCTCCAGCTCTAGATTCGATGATACATGATGCTCAGGCTGTGGGTACTTGTCATGGTGAAAAGGTCCAAATTAGAAGACCTTTTTGGTGGATATTTTGCTAAAGTGGACAATCTCACTAGTTTAGATGACTTGGAGGCACCGAATAAGAGTTCGAATGAGGCTTCCTTGAGCTTTAAGCTGACCAACCAATTCCCGAACCCCAGTGTCAATCACGAGCGTAAGAGACTAATTATCATCTCATCCCGGAGAATGCTCAAGTTTTCTCTACCCCCTAGGGGTGGATAGCTATCTCCAATGCCTGGTCACTGAAGAGGAACAAGCCAAGATGGATGCAGTAGATGTTGCTTGCTTGTTCAACAAGGCTCAACATGCTCTGAATCGGGTAAGTTCAAGGGCCATTGCATTATCTTTTTATGACTTTAGATTGTAGCTTTCTATAGAATTTTCTTCCTTTCTTGTAGGTTTCGGTGTTGCATCATGAGGCCTTTATTCAAATACGAGAGGAATGCAAGGCCGAGGTCCAGGGCCTCACTGAGAAATGCAGTACTTATAAGCTTCTTAGTGACAAGCTTCATGTAGGCTTGGTGATTGCTCGAGATGAACATGCTCAGATAGCCGGTAGGTATTCCAAGTTATCCATGATAGTGAGGATGAGTTGGAGATAGCAACTAACAATCCAATTCTGCAGGTTCGATAGAGGCTCGAATAGATTAAGGACCTCCAAAGGCAGATAGATAAAGTATGAGCCAAGGCTGAAGAGTTCAAGGGGTGTATGAATATTTTGGTTTTAAAAAAGGAAAATGTTCAAGCAGAGATGGATTTGGCTATCTCATAGCTTCAATCCGCAAGATAGAATGCCTCGGTTCATGAAAAGAAGGTCGAGGAGCTCGAGTCCAATTTATCCTTCTTGGCCAAGGAGCTCGGGGTTTCAAGATGTGAAGCCGCGGCGGCCAATATTAAGGCCCAAGCTACTGCGACCCGATACAAGGTCGGTGCCAAAGCCACATTCTAGCAGGACAATGACATGGTTGATCATTCAAAGTGGCTGTCTATAAGAGAGGCTCTAGAAGGGGTCCTTTCTCCAAGTTTTGGTATATCTGTTGAACACGAGATCGCCAAGGCCGAGGAGGAAAATGCCCGAAAGCTAAAATTTCCCGATGAAGACTCTGAGAATGTGAACGGATATGGTGGAGAAGACTCTAAGGACGAAGAATATTCCTCTCATAAGGACCGTTCTGCTTAGGCCTAGTAATTTTTGCTTTTACTTTGAGGCCGACCGGTCATTTGTAAAGAATTTTATGATCAGGTCATATGGCCCTTGTAAAAATCTTTTGACATATATAAAGATCTTTTTTCTCTTTCTGTCTTGTCTTTTGAAATTTCATTTTACTTTTTTCTTATGAAATTTATGCCTTATGAAATTGTTATTCATAGGTTCGGGCTTTAGGCAATTTGACTGAAATCAAACTAGCATAGTTTTTGCAATTGAGTGAGTGCTTGCTCGGACTCGAAATAAGGTAATCCTTAGGTTTTGTTTGAATAAAGACGGTTTTTCGAACTCAAAGCAAAAGAATAGACTTTAGCTTTTGTATTAAGCCGACATGGCCTATGTGTAAAGTGTTGAAACACGTTCTCAAGGCACTAAACTAAACGTGTGTTCATATTTGTAGGTTTTGATAAATGACAAACGATGCGCAATTGACATATGACGAGGTCCAAGCACAAGCGCGCAAATGTCACGTAACGAAGTTCAAGCACAAGACAAACAAAGATCAAGATTAAACAAAGTTATACATGAGTCGCTCTTTAATTGTGATATTGATCCGACAATTTAACTCAAGACTTTGCTTCTCTCGTAAAAACATTTTTATCAAATCATGCATATTTAATTTAGAGCAAAATGATTTTAAATCATGCATATTTATTTTAGCAAAATGATTTTTAAACATGCCTCTAAAATCTGGACAAAGATAATCGATTATGTACTTATGATAATCGATTATGTTAAGGTAGCTGCAAGACAATCGATTGTGTACCTTATGACAATCGATTGTGTTGAGGCAGTGTCCATCAGATGTTTGAAATCTGCATGACAATCGATTGTGTACCTTATGACAATCGATTGTGTTGAGACAGTGTCCATCAGATTTTTCAAAGCTACAAAATAATCGATTGTGAACCTTATGACAATCGATTGTGTTGAGGCAGTGTCTATTAGATTCTTCAAGACTGAAAAATAGTCGATTGTCCATATAGCATAATCGATTATGTAAATGACCGTTGCCAAAATATTTTCAAACTCCTCAGATAATCGATTATAGGATTTTAATAATCGATTGTTTGAAGTAAAATCTGAAAAAGATTTTTTGAACGTTGCCAAGTAATCGATTGTATATTTCTGATAATCGATTATGTGAAGTAAAATCTGAAAAAGATTTTTTGAACGTTGCCAAGTAATCGATTGTATAGTTCTGATAATCGATTGTTTTAAGTAAAATCTGGAAATGATTTTTTGAACGTTGCCAGTAATCGATTATACGTCTTAGATAATCGATTATGTTGCGTAAAATCTGGGAATGATTTTTGGATTGATTGGAAAACAATCGATTGTGCCAATTAGACAATCGATTGTCGTAGCACAAAATCAGCAATTCTTAATTGGCAATTAGGCAACGGTTATGCATGTTTTTGACACTATAAATACATCTTCTAATCAGTCTTCTAAACACAACAACTGATCATATTATTGCTAAAGCTTGCATACTCTCTTATTCATCATTTTCTATTCATTACATAAGTTTTTGAGAGCCAAATTCTTGACGAAAGTTATTGCATTCTTGAGCGTATTTATTTTACTCATATCTACTCTTAAGGAGAGTCTTGTTTTGAGTGCAAAGTGTTTTTATACACTTGAAGGGAAGTGTTAATCCCTTGTATTGTAAGAAGGAACGTTGTGATTCCTTTGGTTGAAGTCTTGAAGTGTTGTATCTTCGAGCAAAGGTTGTTGAGGCTTGTGTGACTCAAGTTCTCAGTTTGTAACGGTTTGTTAAGCACCCGTAAGCTTAACGAAGTTAGTGGAAATCTCGAGAGAGTCTCTCGGGGACTGGACTAGCCACGGGTTGTAGTGAACCAGGATAACATCGGTGCGTTCGTTCCTTATTATTTACTTATCGCACTTATTTCATTCCTGCAATTTTTAAATTCCGCAAGTTTACGCTGTTTTTTATTATAACGCTATTCACCCCCCCTCTAGCGTTAAGCGTATATTCTAACATAAAGAATGTTTGTGGCTTCCCCCCTTTTTCGACTTGAAAAGTTTTTATCATTTGCATTTGTAAAATCTGCAATGCTTTAGCATGAAATAAGAGATTGTTTGAGAGTTTGAGCAATTTGTTACTCAATACAATTTTCAAGGCTTGATATTATCGAAGCCCTTTACAATTTTGTCGAGGGTAGCCTTTTTAACCAATTTACGAAAATATTTGAAGGCCTATTTTATTATAGAATTCAGACGTCTTCAAACCGTATTAATTTGGCTGTAGCCTTTTTATTTTGGACTTGCCTCTTAGGCTTATTTTCCCGTTTCACTTCGATCTTGCCCGAAGTTTCAGTCCTCGAGTGGGGTGGCCATGGCCTATAAAAATCGAAGGTCGCCTTTAATACCTTATGATCTCGAAGGTTAATAACTCATATCATTTGTTTTTTGGACGGTAGTCTCGAGCGTGGGTTTGTTGTTTGGAATTCCATTATAATCGGTCCTTAAGCATGTTTACACAATAGATCAAGAGTATAAATTCGTAGAGTAGAAAATATTTCCAAGGCATGAGACATCGGCAAGGAAAAATCTTCTTTCAATAGATGATTATACATGCGTACATGTTTAATATTAGGGCTCGAATAACCTATACGGTCACGGTTCATTCGATTGTTAGACCCTTACAAAATCTACCTATCAAGACCCTGCTGTCACGAAGTAATTTCTTGCAACAAAGTTGACATTCGATGATAATGCCCCCAGTATTCGAGGTTGATTGTAAAGAAGCCTTGGATACTATTGAATTGTTCTAAGTTAGCACGATCAATGGTTGCCTCGTTAAAAACCTCGTCGGAAGACACAATTGGGACGAAACCGGTCTAAGGGAAAAAGAGTGCAACACGTGTTTTCAGACCTAAAGACTTTATATTGAAGGATCCATCGCCATTCATAATCGAACATCTATTATTAATTAGTTTAAAATATAAACGAAAATGGAGAAAGTTGTACCTTAGTAGTAGTATTGCTTTAGGAGTGGTACATTCCAATTGTTTGGTAATTACTTGCCGTTCATCATGCCGAGCTTGTAGGATCCCTTTCCGATGATGTCAAGGACCTGATATGGTCCCTCCCAGTTTGGACCCAGTTTTCCTTCATTCGGGTTTCGAGTGTCAAGGGTGACTTTTCTTAGCACCAAGTCCCTAATTTTAAAATGTTGAAGATTGGCTCTTCGGTTGTAATGCCTTTCGATATGCTATTTTTGTGCGGCCAATCGAACAAGAGGGGCCTCGTATCTTTCATACAACAATTATAGGCTCGTATTCATGGCCTCATTATTCGATTCTTCTATCACATATCGAAACCTGAGACCAGGTTCCCCGACCTCGACAGAGATAAGAGCTTCAACACCATAGACAAAAGAGAACAGTATTGCCCCCGTACTGGATTTCGACGTCATGGTGTACGCCCAAAGAAACTTAGGTAATATCTCTCTCCATTTTCCCTTAGTGTTAGTCAATCTTTTCTTAAGATTTTGAATGATGGTTTTGTTGGTTGATTAGCTTGTCCGTTTTAGCTGCGATGGTATGGCATTGATAAATTCCTTTTTATCTTCTGATCCTCGAGAAATTTATTCACTTTGTTGCCGATGAATTAATTTTTGTTGTGGCACAAAATCTTGGCATGTATCTCAAATAGACATATAATGTGGCCCCAAATGAAGTCTATGACTTCTTTTTCTCTAACTTTGTCGAAAGCATGTACTTTAATCCACTTAGAAAAATAACCAGTATTAAATAAAATAAATTGAGGTTTACCTGGGGAAGATGGTAGAGGGCGGACGATGTCCATTTCCCATTTAATGATTGGCCATGGGGATAAGACCAAGTGTAGCTGCTCCCTGGGCTGGTAAATCATTGGTGCATACCTCTGACATTTATTGCATTTTCGAACAAACTCTTTCATATCCTTTTCCATGTCAGCCCAATAGCACCCTGCTCAGGTAAGTTTGTGAACCAGTGATTTAGCACCAGAGTGGTTCCCACAAGTGCCTTTGTGAATCTACCGTAGGACATTGTCGGTGTCTCCTGGTCGCAAACATATCGCCAATGGCCCATCGAACATCGTCCTGAATAGCGTTCCATCCTTTGCCAAAGTGAATCGTGCTGCCTTCGTGCTTAGAGTTCTTGACTCCTTCGAATCTCATAGGAGTTTCCACTCTCTAGGTATTCAATGTACTTGTTTCCCCAATCCTAACTCAGACTTGTACAATTTATTTTCGCATGGCCTTCTTCGATCGCTGATCTTAAGAGTTGTATGATAGTCCCCGAGTTAAGTTCGTCATATTCGATCGATGACCCCAAGTTTGCAAAATTAACGACTCGTTGTCTTGTTCTCAAGGTTCATGCTGTAAGGTCCACTCTTTAAACTGATGTAAAGTTACCTATAGTTTATCCAAGTATCTATGCATTTCTCGGACTTCGAATGTTCTGTTGACCTGGTTTACTACAAGTAGGGAATAATATTTTGCCTCGATGACCTATGCTCCCAAACTTTTAGCCATCTCGAGACCGGTAATCATGGCCTCATACTCGGTCTCATTATTAGTTAACTTCAAATTTCTGATAGATTTTCTAATTATGTTACCCATAGGCAGATTCAAAATGATGCCCATCCCAGACACTTTTACGGTCAAAGCGCTGTCTGTGAAGAGGGTCCACACCCCCGATGATGTACCCAATTTTAGTAATAGTTCATTTTTGACCTTGGGCACGAGGGCTGGCATGTAGTCGGCCCTAGAGTCTATCAAGATTTGAGACTTGAGGTCCATTTGGGGGTTGATACTTGATATCATACCCGCTGATCTCAACGGCCCATTTGGCTAGTCAACCTGAGAGTTCGTTTTGTGTAAAATATTGCGAAAGGGATAGGTAGTTATAACACAAATTGGGTGACATTGGAAATATTGTATTAATTTCCTAGAGGAGATTATTAAAGCAAGCACTAATTTTTCTAAGTGTGGATATTTAGTTTCGGCCTCGCCTAAGGTCCGACTAACATAATAGACAGGGAATTGCGTACCTTGTTCTTCTCGGTCCAAGACTCCACTTACTGCTATCTCCGAGACTATCAAGTACAAGTAAAGTTGTCCGTCCATTTTTGGGGTATGAAGTAAAGGCAGGCTCGATAAGTACTACTTTAGTTCCTCCAAGGCCTACTGACATTTCGGGGTCCATGCAAAATTGTTCTTCTTCCTAAGCAGTTGAGAAGAATCACTGATTCCTATATGATGACTTCGAAATAAATTGCCCCAGGGCGGCAATGTGTCCGGTTAGCCTCTGCACAGGCTTTACATTATCTATGCTTTAATATCCTCAATTGGACACCATTTAAGTCGAGAAACTTGCCCGAGCCAACCCTAAATGTGTATTTTTGTAGGTTGAGTTTCATATTGTACTTCCTTTGTATATCAAAGGTCTCTTGCAAATGTTTCAAATGGTCCTCTGCTCATAGGGACTTAGCTAACATGCATCAATATAAAATTCTATTTATTTTCCTATTCATTCTTTGAACATTCGATTTACTAGGCATTGATAAGTTGCAATAGTATTTTTTTTAGTCCGAATGGCACTACATTGTAACAATAGGTGCCATACTTAGTGATAAATGAGGTCTTTTCCTTGTCCTTTAGGTTCAGCTGTATTTGCTTGTACCTGAAGTGGGCATCAAGAAATTTGAGAGTCTCGTGGCTGGCCGTGGAATCGATCATACGATCGATGTTAGGTAAGGGAAAATAATCCTTGGGGCATGCTTTGTTCTGGTCTTTATAATCTACACAAATTCTAAGTTTGTTTCCCTTCTTAGGGACTACCACTACGTTTGCTAACCATTCAGGATACTTTACTTCTCGAATGGATCATATTTTGAGAAGTTTGTTTACCTCATCTTTGATGAAGACGTGTTTTACCTCATATTGAGGCCTCCTTATTTGTTTCACCTGTCGGAACTTAAGGTCCAAGCTTAGCTTATGAGTAGTGATCTCCGATGGATCCCTGTCATATCAAGATGGGACAAGGAAAAACAATCTATATTAGCTTTAAGACACTGAATAAATTTTTTCCTAAGCTTGGGAGTTAACCTCGTGCCTAAGTATACCTTTCGATCGGGTAGATGCTCGATCAATATGATTTGTTTCTGCTCTTCGACCGTCGATTTTTGTGGCATCAGAATCATCGGGGATGATAAAGGATCGAGGTATCATACAATCATCATCCTCGTAAGTTCCTTGCTATTTGGCCTCCTGCTTTCCCTTTGAATTTGATCCCTTTGCTGATGAAAGTGCTAATATCGGTATCACTTCGTAGATGGCAAACATCTCCTTAATGGAAAGTTATTCATCATACACTATTTTAAATCCGTCCGATGTTGGGAACTTTAGAATTTGGTGAAGGGCTGAGGGTAGTACCCTCATGTTACGATCCAAGGCCTTCCGAGTAGTGCATTGTACCTCATGTCACCCTCTATCACAAGGAACTTTGTTTCTTGGATGGTACCCGCCACATTTATTAGTAAAATAGTTTCACCTTTGGTGGTTTCACTTTCCATATTAAAGTCGTTAAGTACTCGTGTTACGTGCACAATTTGATTTTGTAGGCTGAGCTATTCCACGACCCTTTTTTGTATAATGTTGGCCGAGCTACCTAGATCAATCAACACACGATTAACTTGAATTTTATTCATAAAGACAGATATTACCAATGAGTCAATGAGAGACTGTTCGATCCCTTATGCATCCTCGTCATTTAAATACAAGGTTTCCTCTGGTAAATAATCCCGTGTTCACTTTTCTCTTGTGATCGTCACCTTGGTATGTTTAAATACCGGTCCTTGAGGAACATCGACCCATCCAACGATCATGTGAATCACGTGCTACGGTTCTTCTTGCTCGTTCTTTCTTTTTAAATCTTTGTTTTAAAGTGGTTCTTGGCCCAATTACTTAAGAATTCTCGAAGATTGCCCTCATTGAACAATCATGCTACTTCCTCCCTTAGCTTCCTGCAATTTTCTATTTTATGACCATGGGTGCCATAATACTTGCATATTTGGCTTTGATTTCTCTTCGCCGGATTGGTCTGTAGAGGTCGAGGCCACCTGGTATCTTTGATACGTCCAATTTCTGATACTATGGCAGAAGCATCTACGTTGAAATTATACTGTGATAATCGAGGTGCTTCTCTCGACCCAACATCCCTATCGAAACCACTCTTGCTCATAAGCCCTTGGGAGCTCTATCTCTGGTCATTCCTTTTATCAGTCCGAACGGGGTTTTGTCTAGTCCTGTTATTTCTCCGATCGCCACCGTATGGCTGAATCAATCTTCGTTTGACCGTGGTTCCCAGTTAAAGTTCCTTTTAGCTTTGTCCACGGGCCTATTCGGATTAACCAAACTGGTTAGGGGCCCCCAGTTGATCATCCTCGACCCTGATCTTTGGCTGAAACCCATTATGTATATCTGCCCAAATGACAGCTAGATATTCGATCAAATTCTATTTCAATTGTTGTGAAGCTATGAAACTCCAATCGTTGAGACCTTGAGTGAAGGCTTGAACAACCCAATCATTAGCGGCCAACGACAAATCCATTCTCTCCGTTTATAATCGAGATACGAACTCCCCGAACATCTCATTATCTCTATCATACCTTGAATAGGTCCAATTTTCTTGTTGCAACCTTAATGGCTCCGGCGTGCGCCTTTACAAAGAAACCTGCATGCATAGCAAATGAATCAATAAAATTAGGTGGTAAATTATGGTACCATATCATGTCACCCTTTGATAGTGTCTCCCCGAATTTCTTCAGCAATACAGACTTAAGTTCGTTATCTTCCAAGTCATTTTCTTGGATGGCGCATATATATGATGTGACATACTCGTTTGGATCAGTTATCCCGTTATTGTTGATACTTAATTTTTTCCTACGTATTTTAGATATTACTTATTATTTACTAAAATTAAAATAGGGAAACTAGCTATTTAAATAAAGCCAAATTTGGCTTTCAATTATATCCAAATTGGACCCCAATATCAGCCCATTATTATAATTAAAAACCCGACCCATACCCTATTAACCCTTACCCAAACCCGGAACCCACCTACCCGTATGAATCCTGACCGTTGATA
Source organism: Nicotiana benthamiana (assembly GCA_034376525.1). Classification (NCBI taxonomy): domain Eukaryota; kingdom Viridiplantae; phylum Streptophyta; class Magnoliopsida; order Solanales; family Solanaceae; genus Nicotiana; species Nicotiana benthamiana. The sequence continues at coordinate 8,327,063 of CM067331.1, read as the reverse complement.
TGGTTGATCTCCCAGATCAACTGTCCAAATAATTCTCTTTTTTTTTTTTAACTCTAATCAATCACCCCAACCCTAATCACTTTTTCAATTCGCGGCCTTCAGATGCTCTCATCTCCCTCTTCTCTCTTAACCTAAACCTAATCACTTTTCAATCGTCGCCTCCGTCTCCAGTCATCTCCGGCGACTACTTCTCAATCGCAAGCCTCCAATGATCAGTCCACCGCCTTGCTCATCATCTCTAAGGCCCTTAAGGGTCCCGGGCCATGTCGATTTAGACCTAGGGTTTCTGATTCTATTGTTCGAGGTTTCTCTAGTGTGATTTTATGAAAAATCACCCCATGTGTGTTGCGATTTGTGAAGTTACAACATGTTCTTTCAATTTCTACTTGGGTTTCCTTTTGAAACCCTAACTCTCTTCTGAATCTTTGAGATCTATGTTATTTTATACTTTAAGCCTGTTTCCTTCTATGATTTGCTTATTCTGGAGCTTTCTTCTGAAAGATCCTCTATCTAAACCGTTTTTACTTTTTTTGTTTTTGAAAACGAGGGTTTTCTCAGAGTTCTATCTACACCTGTTTTAACCAATTTCTTTATGATTAAACCTTTTTCCCTTATTTATTTTGACCGATTTTATGTTCATACTACTTTTACCTGACTCTGTTAAAAGCCCTAATTTTTAAAAGATTTTCTTTACTTTGTTCTATGTGTGTTAGCATGATTCTCTTTAATTTGTTTCTATATATGCTAGCATAATTTTCTTTACTTTGTTTCTCTGTGTGTTAGCATGATTTTCTTGACTTTGTTTCTATGTGTGTTAGCCTATTTACCTATTTTTTGTTAATCTCTCGTGGTCACCATGTTTCGAATATGTTCTGCTGAATCTTTAGCCTACTTATATCACCTTTATATGATTGTGTTTGCCCATATCTTATTTCTTACTGTCTATATAACTGACCTTGTTTGTTTGCTACTCCTATTTATTTGTCTCCATTTATATGATGAAATATGCAGAATCATGACTCCCCATGATTGATTCTGATTTTCCTCAACTGAAGGTGATTGAAATATATTCTTTTATAGCCCTAAAAGCTTTACCTCGCATGTTTAAATTTACTGCTTTCATTATCTTATTTACCATGGTACTTTGTTTACGTAGTCTTTCTTTAATTCGTTTTTTTCGGAATTTTATCCTAATTTATTACTCTATGCCTACCAAACCTTGATCCCTACCTTATTTAATCATGCGTTGATTCTTCTTCCTGCTTTATATGGTACTGAGTCATTCCATTTGATCTTTATTCCCTCAACTTAAGGAAGTACTTCCTTGATTCTCCAATTGCTTGTTTCTGAGTTCTTAAATTAGTGTACTACTATGATTTTTACCTTATTCCACTACCTACTTTCAACTATAAATACTCTAAGTCTTTTACAAACAAGACACAGACATTTGGCTTTCAAAAACTCCTCTCTTATTTAAAATCTCTGTTCTCCCTTTTTCCTTGTGTTATTTTGCTACTATTAGCAGTCTGGAAGCCAAGGCTAATTACCTGTGCTATTTGGTTCTTTCATTCTGCTTACTTCTATCTTTACTGGTATGTCCTAGTTTAATTTAAAGCCTCAACAACAACATGTTTCTCTTCTTGTTTCAGTTTCTTTTATTTCTAGCCTGGTTTTACTTATGATTCTGTTGTGAAGTTTGTAGTTATGCATGCTAGTATGTTTCCCCTCCCTTTAAATTCGTGTATTCCCTTGTGTGATTCAAGCAGAACATGACAATTATTTTTTTAGCCTACTGTGTGCTTACCATTCTTATGAGTCCCAAATCCCTATCCCCTTTATGTGTTTATATCCTTCCTGATTAGCTTGTGATTATGCCAGTTTCAACTATGTCTGATCATGTCCAAACTAGTCCAAATACCCTTGATAGGGTTATGTGTTTGTGGTCAAATGCCTGTATATCCCCAAGCCCTTTGACCCCTGTGTGACTACTGAACTCATTTGAGTTCTATGTGTGATCTGATCCTGAAGTGTCTGATTTTTTTTGTCACTCCAACCTCTTTTAAACAATCTCTATTACCTTACTGACTGCTTTCAAAATAGACTTTTTTGTCCAGTCTTTAATAACTTTCAACCTGTGTCCTACACTTCCACTTCACTCTTAGTTAACAAGTTCTGCCCCCTTTATTATGTGTACTGCCTTAGGATCCTCTTGAGAACCCTCTGAACTCTGGCATACTAAGGCTGGACTTTCCTCATTGCACCGGTTCAATGCTTGGCTAAGTCAGGTTTAAGCATTGCCCGGGGTCCTTGAGACGTTTAGGGAACTTTGATGCACCTAGACTCTGATTTGTCTATGGAAATGAGGTTTGAAAAACCATTGAAAGCTTTGGGAAACTTGGGCCTAATTTCAAGATTTCTATAGAATAGCTTCTTGATTTTTCTATTTTTCCTATGTAATTCATTTATTGACTTGTAATAATTTGTAAACAGATATTTGGGGTCTTTAGTAAAAGGGTGGGTAGATGTATACTTTGTGAGGTAACATGGGTAGAAATCTTGCTCTTAGGACTTAGTTTCAAATCTTCCTGCTTCACTAAATAGAAAACATGTCCATAGGGTTCTTATTCTTGTTGAATCTAATTGCTTTTGCATAATTGAATCATGCTTATAGGGTTCCACTTTTAATTTTATTTGCACCATAATAGAGAATCATGCCTATAGAATTCCACTTCTAATTTCCTCTGCATCAAATAGAAATCATGCCTATAAGGACTTCACTTTTAATGTCGTTTGCATCAGATAGAAACCATGTTCATAAATTCTGCATTTTGTCATGTTAGAAACCATGTTTCCAGGTTCCTAGCCATCATGTCTTAAATCAATTCAAATATATATACCATGCCTATAGGACTTAATTCCTGTTCAATTATGATAAGTCTTTCATATGTTAATGAAAATTAACTAAAGCCGGTAATACGCCTAAATACCATGCCTATAGTGATTTATATTCACAATTATGTTTGAAAATCCAATTAGCTTAATGAATCCATTTCATTTCGCCTAGTTTACTTCTTATAACTGGTCTTATCTAGCGATGCAATTTCCTGAAACTAGTTCTTTCAAAAAGGCTTTAATCTCATTAGATATCCTGCCTATAGGTATTAAAGGGTCTATTTCGAAAACTTGTTTCTGCATTAACATAGACTCAGTACTACATATAGGCAAGCCTTAGGGCATTTTCAAAACCTGCATTTCTCTGAAGCTATCCTGTCATTCAAAGATTCTAATTCTAATAAGCTTTTAAAGAAGAAGTCCCCGGGGAACTACTAGGTTATAACTTCTAGATCTTCAAGTGGTCTATTTCTGCATAATCACTTAGAAATCCCGCTTTAGGATTTTGATTAATAAAGACCTTACTTGTGTTTGAGTCATGATGCCTGTATGTTTGTTTGAGGAGGAATTGTGAGCCTATTAATTGCTCCCATTATGTGGAAGTCCTCAATCCTTTTTGACTATCGCCTTAGATTTTTTCCTTTAAAACCTTAGGGGTACGTCTAGAACTACCTATAGGTAGAGGTTCTAACTCCCTCCGGGACTATTAAGAAGGGACGGGGTAGCAGAACGCAATAGGAATTAGTGACCAAACACTCGCTTTGCATGACCAATAAGGGTATGGGAAGGGTAGACCATGGGATATGATGACTACACGTTAATGTCACGTGTGCCCCTCATTGAGGAGTGTTTACCGCAAATTCGGTAGGGTGATCCTGTAGGATAAACAACCTAGGACCCCTCCTTACCCCGAATCTTTTCTTTATTTAAAACTTTGTTTTTTGTTATAATTTGTTCAAACCTTTATTTCACTACTTGAATTATTCAATGAGCTTTACAAATTATGTGATTCAGCTATTTTTATGGACTAATTTTAAGTATAAGTTCGGCCGGTACCCACAATTATGGACCAAGAGGGGTGCTAACACCTTCCACTCGAGGTTATCTCGAGCCCTTACCCTAATATCTGGTAATACAAACTAATTACATGAGTTAATCGCTCTAGGTTCCCTAACGCACCATAATCTGTTAGGTGGCTATTCTTCAAGTACCCAATTCACAAAAGGAAATGAGTCATTACACCCCATGAATATCAAAACCCGAACTCCCTCTGTTAGGTGGCTTCTTCTGCTTTGGTGTTCTCGATAATAGCCAGTTTACTGAAGTCTTGAGCATGGACTCCCTCGAGGGATTCCTTTTGAGCTTTCCACCTTACATGATACACCATGCTTTTGGCATGTGCCTGGATGTCCTTGACGTAGACCTTGAATTGGGCCACTTGAGCATCGACTTTGATATTGACCACAACCACCTCATATTTGGCCACATAGTGTTAATTGGCCAAGTTTGCCTTATCAAAAATATCCAAGTCCAATTGGGATTGAATATCCTTGATTATCTTGACATGTACCAAGGATTTCGCTTATTCAGCTTGGAGTTGGGTCTCGGCGGATTCCAGTTGTGCTTGGGCAGCTTCCCTTTTTTAGGCTAGGATGTCCATATTTTTATTGA